>OZ038383.1:34944293-36144293 GCA_964036045.1 Eutreptiella sp. 'Long Island Sound 2002' | reverse complement strand
CTACTGCGAGGAGATCAGACACGACTGTCCTGTTGACATCAGAGAGATTATTGGAGGCGATCACAATACGGTACAACACTCAGTGAGCAAGCTGAGTATGGGACAAGTGGCCGCTCGAATTTGGACTGAAGTGCAGAAGGGCAAAGCGAAAGAGATGCTGCTGGTGGCTCTGCGGAAGTGTGGCCGGCTGGGCGAGAAAACATCTGTGATATGAGAGATGCAGGATGAGACCACTGTTGTCAGTCCTTTGCGTACCTGTGGCCTGTCCAACACTGTATCCCTGCCAGGACTCAATCTGGAAAAATTGGAGACCGCTGGTCTCATTATTGCAGATATGTGGTGGCCGCATGGCTGAGTTTATTGACACCTTTGAGAAGACTGCCGGTGAAGGTATTATGTCGTCTGAGCACCTGTTTTCGTCGTCTTTTGGTGTTCATGGGAACTGCAGTGCCCAAATTCGATGCGACCCTAATTTTTGCACTGCAGTGCTCAACCCATACACTCTGCGGACGTTGACGGGACTGCATGGCGACCAGATGGATGAAATACTGCTGTACATGGGTGGAGATGGGGCCAAGATCGCAGGACTACATGCCAAGGCCAGACTGTTGAAGCGGGACCGCCTGTGGGAGATGCTGTACCTTCACCCGGACAACACGCTCATCCATCCTTCTCGACGTATGTTTATGGGGCGGCTGGGTCTGGCGCGATCGCTGTTGACCCCCCCCCCCCCCCCCGAACCCACGACGTAAGGCTGTTTCGATCCCAGTGGTACCAGTGGTCTCCTGTTCTAACAGTGAACGTGCATGAAATGCAAAGAGTCCGCAAACTGCTTGCAAAGTCGCCGAGGGCCGCCAAATTGTCACTGGGGAAATGGACCTGGAGTGCCGAAAATCCCTTACCAAGCTGGGACACCATCCAGAAAGCACCGCTGTGGCAGGATGAGGAATGGGCTGACCTGAGGATTGCGCTGGCGAGGCCTGTCAAGGAAACTGCAGTGACAACGACTGATGGGGAGAAATCAACAACTATCTGGCTCAACAAGCCGCAGGATGGGACTGAAGCAACCGGAGCTCGGGCAGAGGCAATCGCGTTGGTTCCTGGCAAGGCCATCCCGTATACGATTGCATTGAGGGAGTACAAAGCGGTATGCAACCATTAGGCATAAGAAACGGATCGATTTCGCATTGCTGGTCACTTTAGGCACTGCAGTGCCCATCTGTAATGAAATGTGCTTTTGACAACAGGTCTTCATTGAGTGTACGAAGGAACAAATGGACGATATCCATCCCCCGGTGCTGAAGGTTGCTGCGAAGTTGGTACCTGTGGCTATTGGTGGAATGGCGGCCGATGTTAAGTTCCTGGTTAATCAATTGCGCGACTCTGAGGAGTGTGGAGGCTGGCAGTATATTATGACCTCTTTTTTTTATCAGGCAGTCGGTCACCCGACCTATCGGTTCGAGGAGAGGACTATTTGCTTCTGTGTCCCCGACAAGTTTAGGGTGAAGGTCCCGAATATTTTCATTTGCGATCAGGGTGCATACGGCAGCACCATTGGTCTGGCAGCGGCTGGTTGGCTCCTGCGTGTGCTTGGTATTGTTCCCCGACGCGACAGACAGTCCGAGGATGAAGTCTGGCTCCTGCTTTTGACAGCATCGGCTGTATTGCCAGCACAGCTCCTGTCCTGCCTTCCTGAGTCCCCTTGTCTGGCAGCTTGCTTCACTGGGCGCCAGGGTTTGTTTAACGAATTCTGTGAATAGCTAGCGGCGTATGTGCAGGAGATGGACTGTGTCTACTTGGTTAACTGGGACGCTTGGATGCCAAGGATTAGGGACTGTATGCCAGTTGTGGTGCAGCGGCCTGGGGAAGGGGAAGATGAGGAGGGGGGGGACGATGTGGAGGAAGAGGAGGATGACGAGATCGTGCTGGTCGGTGGTGACAGCAAGAAGAGGAGCACCCCCAGCAAGAAGAAGCCGTCCTCCGACGACAGTGGGGATGAGGTTGATGATCCCCCCAAGAGGCCAGCCAAAAAGGCCAAGGACAGTACCCCCCTCAATATGTTTCACGCCAAAGTAGGTCAGGCCAACGGTAAGAAGGCTCCACCAAAGAAGAAGTAGACTGCGTTGTGCGGTTGGCACTGCCTGTGACCATGTCAGTAGTTTTTTCGCCTCGATTTGCACACTGTCGCGCGTCCTGTTCTATGCAGGTGTGAGACTGGTGCCCTTTTTCATGTTTTGGTAATTTTGGGCGCTGCAGTGCCCAAACTCAGCGACTCGCCCTTTTTTTACCCCTGCTGGGCCATTTCTTTTGCAGGCATTGTTGTTGTCATTTATTATTGGATTGCCTGCACTGGCGGCGCCTCCGTTGTTGGTCGGCACCACTGGTGGTGCATCATTCTTGACGCTTCGCATACAATCACAGTGACTGGGTCAGCAGACGCGGTAACAAAAAGCAAACCAGACTTTTGCATGTGTTTGCCTGTCGTCCTCCTTGCTTCATTTTTTAGGTTGCATTTTACGGCATGGTTTGAAATGCAGCAGCGGATGATTTGGAAGAATTTTATTTTTCCTTGGATGGACACTGCAGTGCCCAAATTTGAAGGGGATACATGACTTTTGACTGGCATATGTTGTACCCCCTACACACAGTCATTTTGGACAATTCACACGTTTTTGGGGGTGTTCTCTGCAAAGCACAATTGTGCAATTTTTCAAAGTGGTTTTTCAGCCCCCGGTTTGGGGTGGTACCCATTTGGGAACTGTGGCAATTTTGCTACGTGCGTATAGGGCCGCCTAAGATATAGTCTCCGTTTCTATGGGGCAAGCCCCACAGAAACCGAGCCTAGCCAGTGTTCTTTCTTGCAAACTATGCATCGAGGCGCACGGATGCCCTCAAACGGGTTGAAATTGTGCTTTTAGTAACAATTTGACACAATTTTGCTACAAAGCCGCCCTAAAAACGCTCAAAAAAACCGTAAACCCACAAAACGGCACCCAATTTGGCAAACAAAATTGATGTTCCGACGTTTTGGCAGAAACCGATCTTTCTAAGGGGTAACAACAAGGGGCAACTCCGCGCATAGCAGCTGGTAGATAATGCAGCCCCAATTTGGCAGAGACGGTATGAAAAACCGCTTAAAACGGTGCTCTTTCACCAAAACGACTATCAATGGCCCAAAAATCGAGAAATTGTGTTTTTTTATAATTCGGGCCAATAATTTTGAGGAGCATATGTCACACGTTTGGGGAGGGGCGAAAAAACATTACCGCGATTTGCCATCAACACCCTTGTCGGTCGTGAATTGCGCTTTGGCGGGTACCCTCCCCGCCGAAGCGAAATCACTTCGGGCCCTCCGGGGGGGGGGGGGATTGAACAAGTGGGGGAAAGTTGCACAATGTGGGGTTGGAGGGCAACAATTTGGATGACAACGGGGAGGACAAGGAACACAAAGGAAAAAAGAATATGCAGAAGCGGTGAAAGAGAAAACCGTGAAAACATGGGAACAACGGCGCAAGCGCCGTCCGCTAGGCTCCGTTTTTTGGGGCCAAGCCCCACAAAAGGAGAGCCTAGCGGATCCTGCCCCATGCCTCTTGCCCACTATCGTTGCTTGTTTGGCGAAAAAGGCTTGTCAGATTGGCAGCAAGGAGATATGCCAAACTATCAAAGAATATGCCGAAAAACAGCGAGAAAATGAAGAAAATTGAACGGAACTCATCAAAACAGCACAAATTTTCGCCGTCGGCATTGTTTCTCTCATGTTTTGGCCTAAGCCGGTCATTTTAAGGGGCAACATCTTTGGCCAATTTTGCAAGCAGTAGCCAGTACAAAATTCAGCCCCAAATTTCCAGACATTGCCCGAAAAACTCCTTAAAACGCCGCTAACTCACCAAAACGACTATAGTTAGTGAAAAAAAGGAAAAAACGCGTTCGTAGACTTCCATTTCGATCATTTTACACGGTAACTGCGCAAGTTTTTGAGAAGGCCTGTTTTTTTTAGGGGAGGGGTGGCGTAACGTGGAGTATGGACACTGCTTCTTGCCTGGGGTCAAGGACCCCAGATCCCGACCCCCACAGAAGCCAGCCCCCAGGGGGGGGGGGGGGGTATGAACAAGTGGGGGAAAGTTGCACGAGGTGGGGTCGGAGGGCAATGGTTTGGATGACAACGGGGAGGACAAGGGACACAAAGGGAAAAAAACTATTCGCAAGCGGAGAAAGAGAAAACCATGAAAACATGGGAACAACGGCGCAAACGCCGGCCGCTAGGCTCCGTTTTTGGGGGCCAAGCCCCACAAAAACGGACCCTAGCGGATCCTGCCTCATGTCTCTTGCTCACTATTGTTGCTCGTTTGGCAAAAAATGGGTCGTCAGATGGGCAGCACGTATATATGCCAAATATGGCAAAAAATATGCCAAAAAATTGCCAAATTGGATGCAAATTATGTAAATGGCACCTCTTTTGGCCAACGCGCTTGATTTTCTGACGTTTTGGCCTGAGCCAGTCATTTTAAGGGGCTGTAACACAAGCCGATTTCGCAAGCAGCAGCCAATACAAAATTCAGGCAAGATTCCCGGACACTACCCGGAAAACTATTTAAGACGCCGCTATTTCACCAAAACGACTATCGTCCGCGAAACAAGGGAAAAGTCGCTGTCGTGGAATTCGATTTCGATCATTTTAAGGGGTAACATGGTAGGACTTTGAGAAGGGCTGTTCTCCAAGGGGGGGGGGGGGGATGTGGCGTAACGTGGAGTATGGACACTGCTTCTCGCGCGGGGTCAAGGGCCCACCCCCACAAAAGCCAGCCCCCAGGGGCGGGGATTTGAAGAAGTGGGGGAAAGTTGCACGACGTGGGGTTCCAAAGCAACGGTTCGGATGACAACGGGGAGGACAAGGAACACAAAGGGAAAACAACATTCAAAAGCGGAGAAAGAGAAACCATGAAAACATGGGAACAACGGCGCAAACGCCGTCCGCTCGGCTCCGTTTTTGGGGGCCAAGCCCCACAAAAACGGAGCCTACCGGGTCTTGCCTCATGCCTCTTGCCCACTATTTTTGCCCGTTTAGCGAAAAAGGATTTTTACATGGGCAGCAACCATACATGCCAAAGATGGCAAAAAATATGCCAAAAACGGCCAAAAAAAACAGAAAATTGGATGTAATTCATCAAAACGGCACCCATTTTGGTCAACGGGATTGATTTTTTTGAACATCTGGCCCGGGCTGGTCATTTTAAGGGGCGATAACATTGGCTAATGTGGCAAGGAGCAGATTATACAAAATTCAGCCTCAAATTTCCGGACATTGCCCGAGAAACCGCTTAAAACGCCGCTAATTCACCAAAACGGCTATGGTTCACAAAAAAAGGGAAAGATTGCGTTTTTAGAATTTGATTTCAATCATTTAAGGGGCAACTACATGGGTTTTTGAGAAGGCTTGTTCTCCAAGGGGGGGGAGGTGGCGGAACATGGAGTATGGGCAGTGCTTGTCGCGCGGGGTCAGGGGCCCTACACCCCGATCCTCACAGAAGCCAGCCCCCCGGGGGGGGGGGGGGGATATGAACAAGAGCGGATCGCGGAGAATTACGGCCCGCTCTTCTTTGGGGTATGCATACCATACGGTACTTTTGCCACCATTGTGTAGCGACGTACAATCCATACATACGGTTTTTTAAGCCAAAAAAACCATATGAACGGCCATATGTCGTTATTGGGCATATAAAATTTAGTTGTGCAACTTCAGATCCGTCCCTATCGTGCCTCGCTGCAGATTTTGAGAAAACTGCGTCAAAAACCCTTAAAACGGTGCTATTTCACCAAAACGACTACCACTGGGCCAAAAATCTGGAAATCGCATATTTTATTTTCGGTTCCGATCATTTTGAGGGGCATATGTACGCACTTTTGCGGGGGTGCCAAAAAAATTTCCTTGGTTGACAATTGGTAACGTAGTGGTCCGTTCATTCAGCTTCGGCGGGCACCCTCCCCGCCTCAGCCAATCTCTTCGGCCCCGGCGGGGGAGAATGAACTAGGGGATGAAGGTGGTGTTCTAGAGTGTGGGAAACTACAGCAGATAGCATCTCCGTAAAGCATGCCGTTGACGGCACAAATGTACTGCGTGAAATGTAACCAAAAGACACACGCAAAACATACATAAAACTCATGTGGCCGTTCGGCCACATGCTAGGCTTGGTTGATGAGGGGCACACTGCTCATCAACCAAGCCTAGCAAGCCATGTTTGATGTCTTTAGTAGCCGAGAGATTCTCATTTTGTGTCAATGTATCCATCCGAGTAATTCCCAAATCGGTCAAAAAAATAGCCAAAAACTGCTCCAAAAACCACAAAAATGACAGTAAATCTGCAAAACGGCACCAAATTCAACAAAAAAAGTTTATTTTCCAACGTTTCGTTGCGGGCCGGTCATTTTAAGGGGCTATAACACGGGTCAAATCAGCGCGTAGCAACGTGTGCAAAATTCAGCCCTGTTTCCATGGAGACTGGTTGAAAAACTGCTTAAAACCCTGCTAACTGTTCGAAACGGGCATAAACGGAGGAAACGAAGGTGATTTTCTGAGTTTTTTCATTGAGGCGGTCATTTTGAGGGGCAAGGGTGTAGGGGTGATAGAACCGGAATTTTGACGTCAAGGTGTTCCCTATTATAGGGGGTTGGGGGTGGCCTGTGACTTGTGCGGAGGGGGGCCCTCCCCCTCTCCGAGCACGTGGCAAGGCGGGCCGGGGGGCCCAAATTGAACTAGGGGATGAAGGCGGTGATCTAGAGTGTGGGAAACTACAACAAATAGCATCCCCGTAAAGCATGCCCTGTACGGCACAAATGCAATGCGTGAAATGTCACAAAAAAATACGCGCAAAACATACATAAAATTCATGTGGCCGTTCGGCCACATGCTAGGCTTGGTTGATGAGGGGCACACCCCTCATCAACCAAGCCTAGCAAGGCGTGTTCAATGTCCTTAATAGCCGGGAGATTCTCATTTTGTGTCAATGTATCCATCCGGGTAATTCCCAAATCGGTCAAAAAAATAGCCAAAAACTGCTCCAAAAACCACAAAAATGACAGTAAATCCGCAAAACGGCACCAAATTCAACAAACAAAGTTTATTTCCTAACGTTTCGTGGCGAGCTGGTCATTTTAAGGGGCAAATTGGTCAAATCAGCGCATAGCAACGCGTGCAAAATTCAGCCTCGTTTTCATGGAGACTAGTTCAAAAACTGCTTAAAACCCTGCTAACTCTTCAAAACGGGCATGCTAACTCTTCAAAACGGGCATAAACGGAGCAAACGAAGGTGATTTTTTGAGTTTTCTCATTGAGGCGGTCATTTTGAGGGGCAAGGGTGTAGGGGTGATAGAACCGACGTCAGGGTGTTCCCTATTATAGGGGGTTGGGGGTGGCCTCTGACTTGTGCGGAGGGGGCCCCTCCCCCTCTCCGCGCACGTGGCAAGGCGGGCCGGGGGGCCCAAATTGAACAAGCGGGGGAAAGTTGCACGAGGTGGGGTCGCACGGCAACGGTTCAGATGACAACGGGGAGGACAAAGAACACGAAGGCAAAAAGACCATTCAGAAGTGGAGAAGGAGAAAACCATGAAAACATGGGAACAACGGCGCCAACGCCGTCCGCTAGGCTCCGTTTTTGGGGGCCAAGCCCCACAAAAACGGAGCCTAGCGGGTGCCGCCTCATGCATCTTGCCCACTATGGTTGCCCCATTGGCGAAAAAGCCTTGTCAGATGGGCAGCAAGTATACATGCCAAATATGGCAAAAAATATGGCAAAATTTTTTTTGGGGGTATGCATACCATACGGTACTTGTGCCACCATTGTGCAGCGACGTACAATCCATACAGATGGGTTTTTAAGCCAAAAAAAACCATATGAAAACCAGTTTCACGCCGGCTAGTCTCGGTTTTTGTGAGGCAAGCCCCATAGAAACCGAGCCTAGCAAGTGGTTCTTCTTGCAAACTATGCATCGGGATGCACTGATACCCTCAAACGGGTTGAACTTGTGCTTTTAGAAACAATTTGGCCCCATTTCGCTACAAAACTACCCGGAAAACGCACAAAACTGCTGCAAAACCACAAAACGCCACCACATTCGGCAAACAAAGTTGATTTCCCGACGTTTTGGCACGAGCCGATCATTTTAAGGGGCAACAACGAAGGCCAAATCCGCGCATAGCAGCCGGGACAAAATTCAGCCCCTATTCGGCGTACACTGGTTGAAAAGCTGCTTAAAACGGTGATATTTCACCAAAACCATTATCGGCGACCCAAAAATCGAAAAGTCGCGTGTTTTATTTTTCGTTGCGATCATTTTGAGGGGCATATGTACGCACTTTTTCGGGGGTGCCAAAAAAATTGACAGGTTGACAATTGGTAACCTTGTAGGTCGTGAATTGGGCTTGGGCGGGCACCCTTGGGCGGGAGTACTGCCCTCTTTCTGAAGCCGGTATTCGTGCAGCGGCAGGTGATCTTGCCGGTGTATGTGTGCAAGCTACCATGGGACAAGAATCCATAGTGCATGTGTTGACGTTCTGCAGCCTCCTTGAGTGGCTAGATATTGCAAGGGGTGGCACCTGGAAGGGGAAGGCCGAGGGGCCACAAGTGATGGTTGTGATTGTGCAGTATGCTCATGACCGGAGAGCAAAGGCTTTGACAGAATCTGCTAATCCCACACCCACTAACCCTTCCCATCCTACCGCTCCTGAAGGCTCGTCGTCTTTGGTAGACTACGTGGCATAGAGTTATTTCACACGATCGGGTGCTCAGAGCATGGACGGTTTGATGGAACAACCTAGTGCCATAGTTGAACTCAAGAGTATCACGGATTAATGCGACATGGCACATTATTCTTAAGAATTAAGAATTCTGATTTCGCAATTTATTACTCCTCTATAGGCGGTTGTACGACTGCTCCATTGACAGTCACTTGTAGCTACTTTTGTTGTACATGTAGTTTGGTATTGAGATGAAAGTGATCATGATGCAATAAATTGTTGTCGAAAACAACGGTGACCATGCCTATGAGAAGGGGTAACAAGAATTGCACGTGGTAGATTGCAGAATTGTTTTAAAATCTCACCATTTTGGTGTTTTTCGCAATGGTTGTGCCAGTGCAAGGCCTTTGCTCCAAAACAAAGTTTCTTCAATTTGAAATGCTTAAAAAATTACCACCATCAGCTCTGCGTTTCGCCACCCCGTTTTTCGGTACCATTTTTTGGATTTTACCGACACACACTTTTATGACACTTCCGTAGATCTAGAGCGGTCGGTTAGGGCCGATTCAATGTGATGTAATCATATTGCTACCACTATATACTCCCCCACACTTTCATATACCACCTACTTGGTACTTGGAGGCCACCACATCGACAAGAGTCTCAAGATCCGCTTTCAGCAGTTGCAGAAGCGGAGGTTGAAGGATACCATGAAAAGGGTGCGCCTAGTTGTGGTCACGCACAACACTAAGGTGCACATCTGTTAACTACTAGCTAGCTGACACCAACGGCAACAACATGCGACCCAAGAGGCAGCCATCTCAAACATTGTGGATTTTTTTCACCGCCGAGCGGGAATGCATACGGAAAAGAGGAAGTAGAAGTGCTTTGACCCGGATGAATTGTTCAGCGTTGTAAACGCTTCCGGCGTACTGCTAAATGTGACAACCACAGAAGACGATATGAAGGACCTAGAAAAGTGCAAGAAGATTTTTGGACGCATTTGGTATTTGGTATTTAGTGTGGAAGGGTTGTGCAATCCAAAATTTCTAAATTGCATTTCCGCGTGTCACGATGTACAGTGGCGCCGTTATAAATGTACCCGAATTCGTTACTGAAAATCTTTCCCCTAATGTAGAGAACCCCGGCAGTCAACCACTACACGTGCTTCACCTTTGTGGTGTGTTGCTGCTATCATCTATGCAACAGATGACAAGTATTCCGCGAGAGGTCAAACGGCTGAACAAACCGGAACTGAAGCAAGTGAGGAAAGGCGTCAGGTGGAATGAGTTCTTTGGTGTGGCAATGTACCGGTATGGTATGGGACCTACATGGATGCCGAGGACTGCAATTACCTGCTCTGGTGGATAGAGCCAATGGAAGGATGTGACATCACAAATGAAGTTTCTGAAGCTGCGCAAGCATGTTGGTGGAACATTGGGCGTCTATAGAATCTTTTGGTGCATTAAAAGAACAATACGTTCGCCACTACAATTGCTGACAACGGCATGGTTGCAAACCGAAACACTTGCATCAAGGTGTTTACTCTGACGTTGTGTAAATCGTGAATCATGTTTGGTCTCATAGTACAAGAGCCTGGCGTACAACATGGCTATGAAGCAGCAAGGGAAGGAGGATCACCGGAAGCCTAGAGGAATGGGAGGATGAATACTTGCATCTCTCCAGGAAGGTTAGATGGCCTTTCCGCCGTGGAGTGCATGCACAAGTCTGCCGTGTGGTGTGATCCAACGACAAAGATTGGAATATTGATACCTGTGGTGGTGGTGGGCCCCTCAAAGGTCTTGGAGACCCTCATGAATGGCTATGAGACAGTGGACCAAGAACAGATACTCTACTTCCAGGGTTTGTGGTACTACAATCACCTTGTGCCGGAGCAAGAGCACCACGTCTTTGGGACGCGGGAAGCGCAACAGACCATTGAGCGTATCTCGGGGTCAATTACCATCAACAAGGGGGGAGGTCTTGATTGTAGGGCTAAAATGGCTAGTCTTCAACCAGTGGCTGCCCAATTTCCAATGCCGCAGCCGAGCACTAGCTGAATGGAATAAACTAGACAAGGGTTCAGCGGATGTACCAGCTCAGTGGACAAGTAGCCGGTCGCCGAGCCGGTCGTTCTTTCTAATAACCCCCCATACCAACAATTCAGTCGGTCTGTAGTCTCTAGCACTATCGCCCCAAGTGGATGCAGTGTGCTTGTTGTAGACACTGTCGGCATGTTATAGATGTGTATAGGGGCTGAAGGCCTCCTTCCCCAAAATTGGTCCACTGACGTCATTTACGCGTGGGCACAGCAACACTTTCAAGCTGAGAAGCAACACTTTCAATGCGAGAAGCGCCGTTGAGTGAGTAATGTTCCCTTGAACAAAGAGGGTACATGAACCAGTAAAGAGGATGCCAACTGGAAAATTCCCATGCCAAACTTGAAACACGAGTGTCTGCAAAAACGTGAGCTTCAGCTGGTACATCCAGCTGACACCCCCCCTTGCACCTAGCACTTCGCCTGGGCTGTGAACATCCAAGTGAAGGCCCTTTCTCCCCTCAGCGATGAGTTGCAGCAAATATCAGGAATAGACGGCATCTTTTGTCTGAAAGCTCTCTGCATCAGCATCTAGGCGCGTTCGGACTTTTGGACAGCAGCTCACCAAAACAAGCCAGACGTGGTCTTTGATGGACCGGGGGGGGGGGGGGGGGGGGGCTCGGCAGACTAGCGGCCAGCCGGCTGTCCGTCTTATTCCGGGAGCTCCCCCCAACCGCCGGCCGACTGGTCGGCCGCTTATTCAGCTAGCCCGCTGTTCAGTTCATTCTACCAACGCCCCATACGTGTGACGTTAATGCGAACCCCAACCCTAACCAAACAAAGGGACACGCCGACGCCTTATTCACGATCCGTGATTCAACCAAAATGGAGAACCGTTTTGATGTCCCTGTTCTTCGTCAAATCAGCAACAACCATTTTAAAGCCATCCGTTCTGACGCCGTGGATGTAGTTGGCAGATGGTGGACGATGGACAGAATCCAGTAGTTTGCCGTTGTATGGCGTGTTCAGCCCATGTCACATGCTGCACAGCTGGGATGCTTCTTAATGTCAGTCATCTTCATACATCTCCCATCTTTCAGCAAGTGTTGAAAAGGGGTGGCGTAGTCCTGAGAGATGCCTGGATTCCTGAAATGCCGTTTGGCTGCCCACTTACATCGCGTCTCTTCATTTCAGCCCCCTACATAGCGAAGGTCGCTGCCTTGCCGGCCGATAAAACTTGCCGTGGCACAGCACTGGGGACGCAGCCAGGAGAAATCAATCCGGCCACCAGGTACCTCCTCATGATTCTAATAGTTAGCACCCACACCCACATGTACACCTCAGACAGTGCACCAAGTGTGCATGAAAACAGGCACTGCTGCAAACGTGTGCACATGGGCCACAGGGCTAATTTTACATGCCGCACACACAGCGAGGTGTCTTTTTCGGATCAATTTCACATCCCTCCACAGGCGCTACAACACTGCACTCCAATGGAGTGACCAGCCATCGCCCTCTGCAACAAATGAATCATGGCAGTGACCAGTGCCAATTTGTTGCCTATGTGCTCTCCCAAATCCAAGTAGATTGCCCCCCATCTGCTGGTGCTCATATCAATGGTGCACAGAAGTCACATCGGGCAGACACGGTGGACGACGAGTTACACTGTCTCCACAAGGACAGCGCAGTGCTTCCAAGCAAGAGCACACCTGATTGGCAACCCCTGAGGCTACATTTTGTCGGCATTGATGCGATGTGGTGCAGAGCTAGATGACCCAGCCGTTGTCGCACCTTTTTGTTCAACAATGGCACGTACCAATACCCCATCACAAAAGGTTTTCAACTGACAGCAGTCGATGCTCACTGAACTAAATGTTGGCCATTAATTGCTGGCAGTTGGCGCTTAACCGCAGTTGGTCTGCAACTGGCAACCGGCAACAAAATGGGTCCCTGAGAACAGCCCTGGTGCTCGCCCGACAGAGCTATGGTGATGGAGTTCCCTCCTTGTTCCCTGTTTCCACTGCAGGCGTTCAGTGGGGCGTTCAGCGGGGCGTAACGTGGGTGTGTACAATAAGCTGCGTGAGCAGGGCTCCTTTTAACAAGTCGGCACCCCCAGGGGGGATGGGGTCCTGGGGTCTCACACCACCCACCCACCCACCTAGACCCCCCCCCCCCGACCCACCCCCCTCCCTCCTTAAAACATTGGGCCAAAATTTTGCTTCAGCGCCTTTGGGCGTAGTTGATCCCTGTAGTCGCCATACTTGTACTCTGTACTCATTGCTTGCTCTGTTTGTTTGTTGTATTTTGGGTCCCTGTACCACCTGCCTGACACTTCCCTTCCATGGTTCACAGAAACTGGACACAACGCGGTAGGGACAATCGCAGTTCTATTCGCCGACAGGTACAGTGGCAGGTGGAACGTCAGGCTATACGCAGGACTTGATCGCTTTGTAGCAGTGACAGCAGATGGTCAGTTTTTTACATGGACTGGCCAGCCTTTTTACATCACACATGGGATGCCATCTATGTTTTCATGTTGGGTCTCACGATTTCACCAAAAAATTCATTTCAGCACCTCTAAAACTGGGCAACCCCGGGGGGCGGGGGCAGCCAGACCCACCCACCCACCCACCCCGTTGGACCCCCCCCCCCCTAAAAGGAGCCCTGTGCGTGAGGCCCAGTGCAACCATTTTGCCATTCCTCCACTGCAGAAGACACATTGCCTCAGCAGTTACGGGAAGGCAACAGGAGGGAATGCAGCGCAGCTGACTGCAGTACCCTTGAACACAGCCTGCATGGACTGAGCTAGAATCCGTGCATCAAGAGCTTTTCTGGTAGGCATGGTAACAGGGGAGCTTTGGGGCGAGAGAACACACATGCACATTTCATGACAGGCCCAGGGGTGTGAAGGATGGGTAGTGCTGCTGCTGCCCCCACCCCCCTTTTGGGTTTAGGGTACAGGCAACCCACTGGGGTGCCTATGTGTATGTTTGGGGGAACAGCACCCAAACAAGGTGTGGTAGGATCCACAACACACCCGTGAAAGTGTTGGTGCCTTGTTTGGTAAGACACTGGCCACACATCTCCTTGGCTTGTGGCCACTGCGACGCCATAGCGAAAAAGGGAGGGGAAGCGGGCGCTATACTAACTCATATTTGAAGTTACCACCTGCACGGGCGGCACGGGCTGCACGGGCAAATGTCACAAATACCTTTTCTAGCAAGTATGAAGCAATTTGATAAATGCACGCACACACACACAGACACTCTAACAGAGATACGAAAGGGGTCCAAGAGGACGAAGACCACATGCTGTGGTGGTTCGAGGCCGGGGAAGCTCCTGCACCCGGGAGGAGGCAGAGGCCCACCTCCGGGAGGCCTTGAAGGAGGGGGACGACGGGGATGACGGGGATGACAAGGGGCACCAGGGCGACGACAAGGGGGAGGGGGGTGACAAGGGGGATGAGGAGGGGGGTGACAAGGGCGGTGAGAAGGAAGGGGACACGGGGGGTGAGGAGGGGGGTGCCGGGAGCAAGGATACGCCCCGGCAACCCCCCAACACGCACGAGGGGTAGCCTGCGTGTCGCAACTCGCGAAAGGGGGGCTTGGGGGCAGCGGGGCTAATCAAGCTAACCGGGCTCATCGGGCTAACCCACCACCAAGTGACCCGCACCGGCCCGCCAAGTGACCTTCCAAGTGACCTATGGGGTGGGGTGGGGGGCTAACCGGGCTTACTGGGGGGTCGGGGGGGATCCCGGCGCTCCGTGAGTCAGGTCGAGCATCGCAACCCTGTGATTGGCCACGGCTAGCCATGGTAGCCTGGGCACCTTCTCTTTCAGGAGTGGCGGAGCATTTATATATATATCGTTCTAGCGACCTTCTGGCGAAGCGTTCTAGCGGCGTTCTAGCGACGTTCTAGCGGCGCTCGCTAGAACGTCTCTAGAATGCCGCTAGAACGAAAAATTTTTTTACTTCAAATTCAGGTGAAAAAAGTGAAATTGTGAAAAAAACCATGGGCTTCCTAGTACGGATAGGGGGGTACAAGTTACTATCCTCATAGTACCCACCACGTACCGCCAGGGGGGGGCTGACCACCACTTTTTTCCGTTCTAGCCTTCTAGCGCCATCCAGGCTAGAACGAGATTGGGTCTTCTAGCGTGTACCAAGGGTCCACCTCCCGGGCAGCACGGCAGATCTCTCGCCAGAAAGTAGTCCTAGCGCTCAGCCCCAAGAATCGCCCACCGCCGCTCCCACCGCTCCAAGCAGTGTTGCTATAGCTGCGGCATGTGTTGCTGCACGTTGAGCTGGCCAACAACCATTGGGCACTCAGTGCAGCCCATGCTGCGGAAGCCCCACACAGAGGTGCACAACCCCAAAAAATTGGCCTGCAACAAGGTGCCGCCGGCGAGCAAAGGCCGCAGCAAGTCGACTGCCTCTTGCAACAAGCGTGCGCGTTCCGTCGGCGGCAGCACTTGCCGAGCGTGGCGATGGCCCGGTTTGCTCGGCAACGCTCGGTTGCTATGGGACTCAAAGTCTAGGGCGAGCTGCGCGTCGGTGACGGTGATGGAGAAGGGACACCTGTCCACCTGCAGGATGCCGTGCCCTGTTGCCCTGCGCGCCGTCCACGTGGCCCCGGGCAGCAGCCCGCGGAGGATGCTGCACTCCCCTTCCGTGGAAGCCACTTGCAAGCCTGCCTAGCACGCTTGAGGGTGCACTCACCCGCCCAGGCCTCCGAAAGTATTGGGCCGTCATTGGTTCAGCTCCCGGAACGCCCAATAGCGCTGGCTGTGACGCACGCGGTGGCACAACTGCCCCTCGTCTGCCAGCACCAGGTGCAGGGACGTTGCCTGCCCCGGCACATCCCAGTGCCACCACCCTGCCAGCCTAGCTAGTGGGCGGCTTGCAGGGCTGTCCCGGCCTTGACGCGTCTGACTCCACTCCTCATCTTGCTCCCCCGTCCACGACCAATGCTTCCACGGTCTTTGGCCCGGCACGGGGGCATAGCCCATATTCGCGCTTGGGAGACGGGTTGGAGCAAGTGGCGGACGGCCCGCTACGCCTAGTCCCAGCGAGGGACCCGTGGTGTTGCCGCACGGCCCGCTGGCGGGGTGGCTGTGGGCGCGTGGCTTCGCGGAGGCCCTAGTGCACTGGGCCTCAATGGTTTAGTGGATACCACGCTCCGACCACCCGCGAAGCGTCGCAAACGGAGGATTGTTGGACTGCCCCTTGTCGGAGATGCATTGTCACCACCTTGTGGTTCATCTTATCTGGTACTTCATTGTAAACCATATTCACAAGCCCTGGACCCCAAGTACGTTGTTTGTTTGTCTATCCCCCCCCCCCCCCCCCCCACCTACATGCGGGTGTGGTCCTGGACCAATTGCGTCATGGTCACTTGAAGCCCCTCACCCATCTGACGCATTCACAGGTCTGCCGTATAATGCAATGGCAATCCCTCGAAGTCCCCTTCCACACTCCATCGGTACCTCTCCACGCTCTGCGCCTGGCCCTGTCCGATGCATCTAAGACAACCCCATATCGTGATCTTCTTGAATACTCCATGGTGGGAGTGGTTTTGGACCAATTGCGTCATGGTCACTTGAAGCCCCTCACCCATCTGACGCCTTCACAGGTCGGCCTTATGACGCAATGGCAATCCCTCGAAGTCCCCTTCCACACTCCATCGGTACCTCTCCACGCTCTGCGTGTGGCCCTGTCCGATGCATCTAGGACAACCGCATATCGTGATCTTCTTGAATACTCCATGGTCTCTCTCCTCAATGATGAGCACCTGTCCATTCTGGCAAATTTTTACAACCTCTTTTTGTAAGGTTATAAAGCGGAAGCCCTCCATTATGGGGATTTTACTCTTTTGCCGAAAAAGAGCCCGCATGGGGGATGGCTATGCAGCGATCTACCTTGGTTGTGGACCTTTTGCACATTGTTTTCAACTGGGTTCAACAAAGGTGGTGGAGCGGTCTTTGGGCCTACATGGTCCTGGACAATGTTCTGCATGCGTTTGGATTGGTTAGTCATGACATTTTGCGCTCGGTTCTCCTCTCTGCAAGTGTACATCCCACCCTCACTCAACTCATTCTGTATGCGGTTCAATATCTTACTTTGCACATGGGAGGACACCATGGGTGTCCGCTTATTCCGTGCCATGTGTGAGGTAGGCATGGGTCAGGGCAACCCCATTTTTGCTCTTGTGTATTGTTTGGTAAATGAGTTAAGGGTACAGCTAGTCTCGCAGTCTGCACCCTTGAGAAACTTGGGGTGGATAGATGACTCATCGTGGATCAGCACATCGCGTCAGGATATTCAACAAGTTGCTTTCCGCCTGCCTGTGGCTGGAAATCTCACGAATCTGTTCTCTGACACCACCAAAAAACCATTGGTTTTGGCACCAACATACGAGGCAAACAAGTCATTTTCGACCGGCAACACATTCATTTCTCGGGCATGCCCCTATGTATGCCGGCAGATGGCGACTATATCCGTCTCTTGGGCGGGCATGCACTGCCACATGTCTTCCCCAAATAGGACCTTCGCAAACTCATGGCCTCGTGTCGCAGGGCTCCACTCCTTGTTCGTGATTGGATGTCACCGATTGTCCATCAAAGGTCACATCCCGCGTCATGACTTACATTTGCCATTTGTCAACTGCCCCCTGTATTTGGCGACCCCCGGTGGCAAGTGGAAGATGCCCACTTATGGATGGCTAGATGGCTATCCCCTATCACTCCCAGGACCCATCTATCCGTGTCCGCCCCACGGATTTTCCCATACCCTTATCGGAAGACATACCTGCTCTTTCTCTACAACCCCATTTTCCGGACTTTTCTATGGCCCCTTCGGATGCCGTGTTCATGGCGGACGCCTCCTAGTTCCCGACGGGATGTCAATCTGGAGGGGTTGTGGTTGTCCTTGATGTAGCCACGGGGCATTACACCTTACATTGCATCCCCATCCCCATCTAGTGTGATAAGTCATATCAAGCCGAGCTAAATGTAGCCTAGGTGGTCCTGCAATCTCGGGCTCATGCTTGATGGTATCTTCGCGGTGATAGGTGGTCCCTCACAGACTCCAAATCTTACATTACTGCACTCGGGTCTTGAAACGACAGCACCTCCCCCATGGTCACCTCTCTTCTCACTGCCTGCCGCCTCTGAATTCAACCCACAACCCCTTCCCAACACTTGCACACACACCTCACCGGCATAGTTTTGGACCATGTGATGGATGCAGCAAATAGCCTAGCGCGAGAAGAGGGTCTAGGTCAAGTCCCTTGCTATGGGTGGATATCGGAACTCCGGCAGCTCCCAGTCCTTTTCATGCATCGTGGTCAACAAGTGCAGGATTTGCACGCTCTTTTGGATAAGAAAATCCCTCCTTGCATACATTCGGCTCTAGATGTAACCTACCCCCCTCCATCGCCCTCTCTGGTTCTGTATGAACGAGTTGTCATGTTGGGTTACATCAAATGGGATGTCCATCTATGCATTGTAGCAATAAGACAGGGTCTGTATAAACCCCACAAGCTTGCCACGTGCTGCATGTGCGGGGCCACGGTAACACCACGTCATTACACCCCGGATTGTCCGCTTTTGGACTTCTTTCGAGTTGCCATAACTTGCTTTGCCTATTTCAGACTTTGCACAGTGTTGGTCTATCAATTGTGTATCACCATCGTGTATTCTCATTTTCTATGGAAATTGTTTGTTTGGCACTGCGATTGGCCCTTCCGCCATCGCCGGTCCATTGGCGTACCCAAATGCCTATCTGGGGTTTACGGGTGAGGTTGCACCTGCAGATGAGAGGTTGTTGCTCAGTAGAGGTATCACACGTCGTGCCCTACGACATATGGTAGGTTTTGTGCTACGTTTCCGTGGTTGCCATTCATACCCGACATCGCTTGCCTGTTGTACCTTCCTTGCCTGACCACCGTGCCCACAGCTACGGGAATGAACATTTATTTCTCTCCGGGCTTCACCTCAACCCAAGTGCCCGCGTGCATCTTGGTCCTACGCCGCCCCCCGAGCCATATAGTGGCCACACCCTGCGATACTACAATGGATCGTTGTTGTTTTTGGAATGTCATTTTCCATGCCTCGCTTCATTACTGGGGGAGCGGTCACCAATGATCCCTCGGCGACTTCTCTTTACGGGTTCCCCACCACTTTGCTACAGGGTCGCACCCCACCCCCTTGCTTCACGGGTATCCATGAATGCATCTTTGATCTTCCCCACCCCGCTTCACCCCCCCTTCTCCCACGGTCAGCTAGTCTGGTCTCTTGAGTATGGTTACCTGAGTCGATACCTAAGCCTGTGGCTGGTCTCCAATTGGCGTGTTAGTCACAGGCAGGCAACACTCTGTCTTGTCATGCAACGCGCTCTCGCCCTTGTGCATATCCCGCCCCGTCACAATTATGCGGACATCACGGTGGCCCTCTTCGAAGTGGACTTGCACAAAAAGTCAACGTGGGCTACGTTATAATCTTGAATGGCGTTTGCTTTGCCCTGTGCTATGTTTGCCTCGCGTCTCCTTACGTTTGTCACTCCTAGGTCTTGTTAGGGTTTCTTCGCAGCTCTCACCCCCATGGCGAACGAGACTTCACGGTGCCCTCAACCCAGCCTTTCGTTATCCGTGGCATTGTACCTCACAACTCCATGATACAGGGCGGAAATACATATTGTCGGTGTTTCACGACTATCTCTAGAACTGGCCGGCTACCGGTGGATGCGTTGGGTGGTAGACGAAATTCTCCAAACTGAGGGTACGGGACTACCCTAGTCAGCCAACTTGAGCGGCATGACCATCCCTAATGACACTGACGCACCGGGCAACGGCCGCATGTGTGCTAGGCCACTCAACGCGGGGACCCCACGTTACACCCGTGGATATCCGCTGGACGTGAATGGTCCGCACGAATCATAATCCATTACAGGGGTGACCCCCCAACCCAAGGGGTACCACTGGGGGATAGCAGGGCTCATAACTATGAAGGGTAGTCACGCAGAGTCCCCCGCGTTTCCGTGCCCAACACATTGGCCGCGGCAGGGCAACAACATAAGCCCCCCCCCCCCCCCCTTGATGAGGAGATGGCCTCACAGAGATTAGGCGCGGATTCGGCGTCCACAGGGTGCTCAGGGGACCCAGGCCGGGGGCATGGGCGTGCGGAGGGGGAAGATACCTGACCGCAAGGCGCTAGTTTTTCCATCGCGGTGCGACACCAAGGGGAGGGCGGGAGCAAGGGGGGGACGGCTACACGAGCCTCTGACCCATACCCCACTTGCCTAACCCGTCACACGGCGCCCAAGACTTTAATCGGCCTTTGCCCTCTTTAGTAGTGCAGCCTCCCGTCACAAGAGCAGTCAGGACATTAAAAGTCGCCAACCCTCGTTAATAGCCCAGTCCTTCCATTGCGCCGTTCGGGGTGGGTGGGGGGCGGGGGGGGGGGGGGCGGCACAGCTAGTCCCTAACCCATAACGCCCCCGCTTGACCTGTCGCACAGCGTCCAGGAATCGGCCCTTGCCCTTGTTAATAGTGCGGTGTTCACAGGGCGCTCCATGAGCCCGAGTTGGGGCCATGGGAGGGCAGACGGGGAAGATGCTTGACGATGGGGCCTTAGTCCTTCCGTCGCGCCGCGACCCCAGGGTTGGGCGGGGGCGGCGGGGGACCCCTTGCTTAACCTGTTGCACAGCATCTAGGACTTTCCCTGGCCTTTGCCCTCGTTAATAGTGCCTTTAATGGGCCTTTGCCCTTGGTAGTAGTGAGACGCACACTATCGTCGGCGGACACCACGGTGCCCAAGGCGATCTAGGGGCCCATCCAGTGCTCACGAGCCAAAGAGGTCCTTTGGGGCCTCTTGGCCATGGGCTTCTATGTCTCGCCCCTGTGGCGCGTGTAGTACTAGCGCCTGCTTTGTCTCGCCCGACAGACGCGCACGCCAGGAACCGCTCAGACCATTGTGTACGCGACGCTCAAGTGCCAGGAATCCCTGCCCTCCACGGGGCTCATGGGCACGGCCCTGCAAGCCGCCCACTAGCTAGGCTAGCAGAGGCGCCAAGGGTGGTGGCACTGGGATGTGCCGGGGCAGGCAACGTCCCTGCACCTGGTGCCGGCAGTTGTGCCACCGCGTGCGTCACAGCCAGCGCTACTGGGCGTTCCGGGAGCTGAACCAATGACGGCCCAATACTTTCGGAGGCCTGGGCGGGTGAGTGCACCGTCAAGCATGCTAGGCAGGCTTGCAAGTGGCTTCCACGGAAGGGGAGTGCAGCATCCTCCGCGGGCTGCTGCCCGGGGCCACGTGGGCGGCGCGCAGGACAACAGGGCACGGCATCCTGCAGGTGGACAAGTGTCCCTTCTCCCGCGGAGCGCCGCAGACGGAGGATTATGGGACTGCCCGCATTGGCAATTGGCACGTCACGGGTAGATGCCCGGGGTGCTGCAGGAGGCTAGGGTGTTACCGGCGCCGGCGATGCTGGCGGCATGGCCGGTGTGCCTACGGGCCACGGGCGTGCTGTTGCTGGCCGTGGTCGGCGATGGCGCAAGGCGGCAGAGGAAGCGGCACGGCTGAATGGGGACGCGGCTTCCAACCCATATTCGCTGCGCTTGGGAGATGGGTTGGAGCAACGGCGGACGGCCCGCTACGCCCAGTCCCAAGTAGGGACCCGTGGTGCCGCCGCACGGCCTGCTGGTGGGGTGGCGGTGGCCCGGGGCCCAGGGTTTTGCTTAGTGTCCGTCCTACCCTACCCCGGGGGGGGGTGGGTGGGTGGGTCTGGCAGAATTTCAGGGTGGGTGGGTGTCCCCCCCCCCCCCCAGGGTGGGGTGGGACTTTGTGGGGGCCCTTGGGTCTATCGAGCCAGTGCCACTTCTTTCTTTCTTCTGTTGCAGGTTCCGTGTAACATGTTTATTTATGGTGTGTTTACATGTCATTGCATATCACGTGTGCATGCCCCACGCCCATAAAGGGGCTAGGATGCTTTGTCGTTTGTGCTGGATGCGAAGGGGGCAACGCTGACAATTAGACTGACATGATGGTTGTTCACCTCTGTGAAAAACTTGGTCTTCTGTATTGCATGTCTCAGTTGGGTACGTGGGTGGGTGGGTGGGTGGGTGGGTGTCAGACCCCCCCCCCCCCCCCCCGGGGGGGGGTGGGACATTTGTCGGTCTGTGGGTATGCCAAAATTCTGGGGGGGTGGGTCCCTGAATTAACCCCCCCCCCCCCCTAGGGTGGCTAAGCAAAACCCTGCCAGGGCCACGTGGAAGGCGCACAGGGCAACGGGGCACGCAATCCTGCAGGTGGACAGGTGTCCCTTCTCCCACGTAGCGCCGGAGACGGAGGACTGTGGGACTACCCGCATTGGCAATCGGTGCGTTAGGGGTGGATGCCCGGGGTGTTGCAAGAGGCCAGGGCGTTACCAGCGGCATGGCCGGTGTGCCTACGGGCCACGGGCGTGCTGCTACTGGCCCTGGTCTGCGAGGGCGAAGGGGCACGGGCGGAGCGGTTGCTGTACTGCCCTTGTAGCATGTACCTTGCTGTCCTATCTGCCAGGGCGGCGAAGGACGCGGTGCGGCTGAATGGGGACGCGGCCTCCACGGCTTGGGGGCAATGCCCGTATTCGCGTCTGGGATACCGGTGTGAGCAATTTGGCAACTGGCGGACGGCCCGCTGCACCCTGTCCCAGCGAGGGACCCCGTGGTGTTGCCGCAGGGCCCGCTGGCAGGGTGGCTGTGGGAGCGTGGCTTTGCGGAGGCCCTAGTGCAATGGGTCTCGGTGCTTTTGTGGATACCGGCCACGTCACCCACGCGGAGCTCGCCCTAGACTTTGAGTCCCACAGCAACCGGGTGTTGCCGAGTAGACCGGGCCATCGCCATGCCCGGCAGGTGCTGCCGCAGAGGGAGCGGGCGTGCGTGCTGTGGGAGGCAGTCGACTTGCTGTAGCTCTTGCTCGCTGGCGGCACCGTGCTAGAGGGCAAATTCTGGTGGATCCGCTTCTCGGGTGCCACTGAGGGGCTTCCGTTGCATGGGGCGCACAGAGCGGCCGGTGTTTGCGTGCCGGCTCGACATGCGGCCACACATGCCGCATGCCGCAGTTGCCGCAACACTGCTTGGAGTTGTGGACACGCCGATTGGCGACCCTTGGGGCCGGCCGCAGGAACTATTTTCCGGTAGGATACCTGCCGTGCCGCCCGGGAGGAGGGGCTGTGACGCGTCCGTATGAGATTGTGGTGCAGCCGATAGCCGGCCGGTGCCCTACTATCAGTGCCCCATCCATCAACAGCCGTAGTGTGAACAATGTCGACTAGCACGGCGTGGAGTCGCACACTGCTGTGCACGGGGCCACGTGTGGCATCCAGTGGCAGTGGCGGGGGCGGCGGCCTTGTCAAGGGCCTTGCGGGTGTGGTTGGTACCCCCAGAGCCACCGCTGCGGCCACTTGCCAAGCGCCCCTACGTGTCCCGGCAACGGTGGTGACGGGTTGCCACACGCCCACCCCGCAAGCTCGGGGTGGCCAGGTACAGCGCACTCTGCCCTAGGTCGGGAGGGAACCCCCCCCCCCCCCTCCAGGTCCAGCAGGTGCCCTGCTGGGGGGGGGGGGTGATGGAGAGCCTCCAGGATTCGGGATTGATGGGCCTGCGCGGGCAGTTGAGCCCCCCCTCCCCCCTGCGGTGGTAGGAGACCTATGCCTCCCCATGTGCGACGCTTTTTCCGCGATTTCACATGCGTTGAACGACTTTATCCCCCCCCCCCCCCTCCCCCGTGCCGCGCGGGGGAGGGGGAGGGCGCGGATTCGGCGTCCACAGGGCGCGCTGGGAGCCCGGGTCAGTGCCATGGGAGGGCAGAAGGGAAAGATACCGGACAATGGGGCTTCAGTCCTTCCATCGTGCCCTGACCCTAAGGGTGGGTGGGGGGGACGGGGGGGGTTGGCCAGCCCTGACCCATAACCCTCTCGCTTAACCCGTCACCCCCTCGCTTAACCTGTCGCACGGCGTCCGGGACTTTAATCAGCCTTTGCCCTTGGTAATACTGAGACGCACCCTGTCGTCGGCAGACAGCGCCGTGGCCAAGGCGATCTGGGGCCCCACGCAGTGCTCACGGGCCAAAGAGGTCCTTTGCAGACGCCTCTTGACACCTGCTTTGTGCTGACATCTCCTGGGCTGTGTGATGTGTATGCATGTGGTGGTTAGTGTGTTATCTGTGTCACCACGCTGTATGGTGTTGCACGTATGTACATATGTGGTGTGGGTGTTGCACTTCGCAACAGACAGCGTGCATCCAGGATCATACTAATTCCTGCCACATTGGTAGCACCAGTGCGAACCATGAAACTGGTTTGACCATTCTGGTGCATACATCGGCTCATCCTTCAAAGGCCATTCTTGCCTGCTCACCAAGACCGTCCAAAGTAATGGGAAATCAAAACCCTATTCCACTACGCCTGACCAAATTATGTTGCACTGTACAGCCGCAAACCGACAGCGCAAGGACAATCATCCAGTGGTTTGCACACCATGCCTTATCGTTGGGGTTCTGTAGACCTGTGGTTACTGGGTTTGTTGGCCTGTCTTGCGCTTACCACATTGCCTTCTGCTGCAGAGCCATTACTTTTGTGCTCCAAGAAGTTGGGGTGTATGATATCTGCATTAAGCACCGCTCCAACTGGGAGCTGGCAAAGGTTTCTCTTGGCATCAATCCTCCAACTACAACTGGTATGTCAGTTTGCTTGCGCTTTTTGGCTGAAATGAGGCCACCCTTTTCAGGGTTGAAGAGTCCAAGTTGACAACTGTGGTGTACCAACTTCAAGGGTGGTCATGGGTGACTGCTGGGATGGATGTGGGCTTCTGGGTCAGAGGCAGTGCAGCGTTCCAAGAGGAGGTTTTACAAGGCCATTAGGTGCCGTCTGTTGTACATGCATTTACCCGCTGGGTGGTACACGCTGCATCTGGTTCATGATGTTTGTTGTGCAGCGTTTTTACCATGCATACTCCTGGCTTGCTGTGATACCTGGCGTGGGTTGGACTGAAGGTGAAGCTGGACTAGGGAACACGCGTTTGCGGATGGCCACTCCCCCGTTTCCAGTGGTGGCATTTCCACAACTGGGAGAGGACTCCCAAACTTCATGGTCTGGGAATGACGAAATGTGCAAGCGAAGTTGGGCTTTCTCTTTGGGCATTTGGGGGGGGGGGGGGGGGCTCACAGGAGCTCCCCACACTGGGGGGCTTGGAAATGGTCTCGCAGGACAAGGGCCATTATTTCATTGGCTCCAAGGGTGTCACAAGGAAAATTTTGTCAACGATGCTCTACGTAAAAAGGGATGCATGCATGTCCACCATATGTTGCTATAGAATGCTACCGTGTATGGTTCTCACTAGGGTCGCAGCTGGTATGCAGTTGCCCTGATCACTGTTGTTGCTTGCCAAATCATGTGGGTCCACCCTAGACACTAAAGAGGGTGATAAACCCCAGATGGTTAACACCATCTTGGTTATCCTATTTAAGACTGAATATTTTGACCGGGAGTAAAAGGGGCTGAAAAAGGAAGCATGTTGAGGGAGACCAAGAACGAATCATGCCGCCATCCCCCCCTAACCCCCCCCCCCCCTTCGCAACCCTTCCTCGCTCGCTCTCCTCGCGTGAGAGACATGCCCCCCCCACCCCCCCCCCCCGACCCCGACCCTATGCTCGCCCCCAAACCCCTCCTCGGTCACTTGAGAGAACCCCCCCCCCCCCCCATACATTCTCCCCCCATCCCCCAAGACTGTGGTGACGAGGTGAAAGTGGCGCACACCAGGCACAACACCCTCCTACTACACCGCATGACCCACAACCACTCCCCCGAAATCTCGGAGGTAGCCATCCGACTCAAAACAACATAGCAAGCACCCAACGTGTGCCCACAGTGGATATTCAAACAAACCGGCATCCCCTCCCGAACACGCATCCGCACCTAGAACCAAATAGAACTCCTCATCCCCAAGCCCCACACGCAATCCTCACCAACCACTATTGTCCCGAGACGGGACCCCTGGCTGTCCACTGGAGCGACTTCAACCGCGATCATGTAGGCACGGTGGGCACCATCGAGTTGGTAGGAACCACCATCACAGTGGTGTAAGTATCCCTCCACCAAATGCGTGTTCTTGAGGCATGTGGAGCACACCACACACACTCTCTACATCTCCATGGCCGGCATCACCGGGCCTTCCACCAATACCTCACCCAGGTGGCCCGGGACACAAACAACAACCACCCAAGCCAGAATGACATGCGCGCCGCCTACCAAGAATTCCAAAAACACCACCCCAAACCACTCCCCCATAACCCACCCCCAGGGCAAAGGGCTCCATGCAGGAGCCAGCCTCTCCCGCCACGGGCCCCGTTCCCCCCTTGACCCTCCTACTAGCCCGGAACCATGCCAAGCCCGCATACACCACCGTCACCCACCAAGGCAGGAAATGGCGGATCCCGAAACACCAAGTGACACCCAGAACTTGCCTACGGTCCCGCACAATGCGCAACAAGCACCCCTCACATGCTAGACCTACGATCCAAACGCACCAACAACGCCGTGGCCACTTCTACACCACACCCAACCCACGGCCCCGCACAAGCCCTGCCGATTGCGCTTGGCTAGCCCTCCAGTTCCACCAAGGGACGGCACACCCCACAGTAGCCTGTAAGCCCACAACCACACCCTGGTAGTTGTTCACCACTACACCCACATGGCCCATCGCACCCCCGAAGGGATAGCCATAGACTATAGCTTACATGAACTAGGCCGCTCGGGAACACATGAACACCCCTACCACCCCCTACACCACACGTGCCGCACACCAGAGCGGTGCACACAAACCCTCCTTTGCCGCGAACTTACCACGACCACCAGGTCAGTCCCAAAATTGCCTAGTTCAAGGCACTTGGGGAACGTGCATGGGCTAGGATAGAACAAAGATGGCTCAAAAAAGGCCTTAAACCACTTGTTTGAGCACCCCGAGTGGACACCTTTGGAAAAATTATTTTGGATCACTTTTGGCCCCGGTAACCCTACCCTAGCACATGCGCCGTGTGCTTTGCACTTTGTGGTGTCAATGGGGCATTGAAGGATCGACAGCGTGGAGATAGCTTGCAAATGATCCTTTTCAGCAATATTTTCCACTACAAGGGTACCCAATGCAACCCATAGCAGTCAAACACCGCACAGGAAGGTGGAACACAAACAGGAATTCAAAAGAGTTGTTTTTGAAGGTCAATTTTGCCGTGTTTCGGGCCCAAAAGGAGGTCGTTGAACCCCCTAGTTGGGTGCAAAACGCACAAGATAGTGGTGAAAGGTATTTGTCCATCATGTAGGTTGGTTTCAATGCAATGGCCCCTTCCACAGACATGCTCGGCCCCCAAATTGACCCTAGAGGGAATTTTGGGGCCATTTTTGACAGATTTTGAAACCTAGCCCGGCCACGTGCGACGGCCGTTGTCGGCCCGGGGGGGGGGTTTCTGTGCGAACCCCCCCCCCCCCCCCGAGGTTTGAGAGATAGCGGTGCGCGGGTCATGGCCATTTTTTTCATGGTTGGTTGGAGGGGGTCTGAATTGGGTGCCTCAAAAGGTGAAAAAGAAGAACCACAATGCACCCGTGCCGGTTGACGCGGCTTCTTCTGCACGTAGGCAATGTTGCTTCATTGTCTTGTAGCGTTGCCCGCAAACTCGCAAACCTGCTCCCCATGCCAGCCCCAAGCCTCCTCCACGTGCGCCCCCAAGTGAGTCCGAGGCAACTCATATAGCCCACAGGCTACCACAAACTATCGTTGTATCATGCGATGCTGATGGTATTTCCTACCTTTTTTTCCACGTTGGGTATGTTACGGTGCCATGTAGCATGGCAGAACACAGCTGGAAATCAACTCAAAGAGAGGTTGTTAGATCAAGCGCAGGCGCGGGCGTCGTATACCCCCCTTTTTTGGGGTCATTCGCGTAGCATACCCCAACACATGATATTTGATGTCCAACCCCTTGTAAAATCATTATTTTGCCCAATAAGACAATCCCCCAATGGATTTTTTGATTCTGAGGCCTCTATCCCCTAAAACCGGATATCACTTTTTTGAGAGGAAGGGGTGGGGGGGGGGTCAAAAGTTTTCGCTGAGAAGGCTCCAAGCAATGGGAGACACATTTGTTTGTGTCACATCCACCGTCGGTCGAATGGTAACGCACCTAGCCGCAGATTTTTCGGTCGGCTCCTAGTGGGCGGACGCCGTTGGCGGCGCCGCTGCCGTATTGACCGCACCTGGGCACGAAACAGTCTGCGATCGCCTGCATTACCATTCGGCCACTGCCAATTCTAGTTGTTCTCCCCACTGCTTGGACACGTGCCTGCCACTGACAAAAACCCCAAAGTGTGTGTTTCTGTCTGACTGACTGCTGGCCTGTCTAACTGACTGACAGCCTCTCTTCGAGGTGCACTGCCGAAGGCAATAGAATTTGTTTCCATAGTCCATAGGAGCTCAGTTTTTTGGGGTGGATTTTCTCCTCCAACGGTGCCTCCGATGTCGGGTCCAACTCCTGCACCAATGAGGCTGCCACATGGAGCCTGGAAATGGTAGGTAGGTGGACCCGGTGTGAAGTTTTATTTTTCTTTTTATGACTAGACATACCAACGTTCACCAGACATATCATAGTTGTTGTTCCCGTACAGCATGCCCCGTTTTCAAAACTGATTGCGTCCCTCTCCTACCTTGGCACTGAAACGAAAAATGCAATGACACCCCCCCCCCCCCCCCAAAGTCCCTACAAGGTGGCAACGCACTAAATAGGGCTTTCCTTTCTTTTTTTTTTTTGGGCAGGTCACCGCCCCAACCCTACCTCCCCCGAAAACTGAATCCGCGGATTCCCGGTGGCGCCACTAACCCCTGGGACGCCAGTGGGGATGGGCGATGCATGTATTTTGGTGGCTTGTCCGAGCATGGTCGATGGACGCTTTTTGAAAAAAAGAAAAAAAAGAACAACTACTTTCCCCCCATGAAGCTGATATTTTGCTATTCTTGTTTGTGTGCATGTGCCTAAGCTTATGCTTGTTTCCATGAAGCATATGTTGGTGTTGCCATCTCTTTTTTGCATATGGCTCTCTGCAGTCTCCCTCACGATATGTGGCGTAGCACATTCATGGAGCGGTACACCATTGCCTTATAGTTGGGATTGCAATTGGTTTGCAACTACCACTAGTCTACCAACCTCCTTTTTGCTCCACCATGCACGCGCGTTGCTTTTGGTGGTGATGGGCTGTCTGCAGTATGTCGCTCACGGTATCAAGGGATCAAGGAGTAGGGATGGTGAGTGTAAGTGAATGCCTCATGGTGGGTGGATACCAAATCAGGCTACAGCAGCATGGTATGAACGAACGAAGTGCTATTAGTAGATGTGCTCTTGCCCCGCCCTCCCCACCCCCACCCCCACGCCCACAACCGTACGTGCTCACAGCGTGCACAATGCTAGATGCCGCCTTTGATGGCAGCAAAGATTGGTTAAAACCCCAATATGTGTACTCGGGTTGCGGGCCGTGTGAGCCGTCCGAGTTGTAGGGCAAAGGGGCCTGTGTGCAGGGCCCGGGGGGCCAAGAAGGCGAAGGGGGCCGCGCCCCACTGTGGTTGTCCCACCCCTGCTGCACCAAGCAACTACCTCATGCAGTGAGAGGGGCACCCCCCAGGGAGACAACCTCGCTCTCCAGCGCGTAGAGTGTCTTTTCGGTGAGGCGCTACCCGCAGCCCCTCGACCTCCTATAGTAAGTAGGGCGGCTTGCCTGTTTTTGCCGGAAATTTTGACAGGTACACGATGCCTTTGTGAGGCTTATTCCTTGCCCTGTGATGCGTAGACAGTGTAGCATAGTTGGTCGTGCACAACTCTTCAATTCCACGGAGGGTGGTTCGAACCCCGGGGATGGCAGGGAATCGCCGAACGTCCCGCCGCCCCAGTGGTTGTTTAAAGCTTTTGGGCCGAACGTGAGTGGTAAGGTGCGAGCATACCTGAAAGTGCACGGGGGACCGGCCCCGTAGTGCGCTCCGTCATCGCGGCCCGTCGCGAACCGTGGAGGCGACGGCGCCCGCCAGCTCATGAAGAGCTGCTGCTCTTGGTATACCGACGGCGCTAGGCCACTAACACTAGCGATGTGGAATTTGCAGTGTAGGGTGGTGAGTTGGATATCGGTTATTTAACCGCATCGGTAGCTCAGTATACCGGGAGTGCACGGGGGCTTCGTCCCGGAGGGCGTAGGTTCGATGCCCGGCGTGTAGACAATGGCGCCGGCAGCTCTCTTTCTTTTTGCAGCTTTTTCCTAATTCCTGCCGGTGGGATACCAGGGTGACTATGTGTATGTGTTTGTCCATTTCGCCGGCTATGTTGTCAGGTACGCGAAGGTCCTCATGAGTTGCTCTGCAGGTCCTATTGTGTCCATATCAAGTTGTATCTTAGCAACTGGATGTAGCATAGCAATTTGATTGCTTGTTGACACTTGGAACATTGGCTGGAATTGCCTGGGCGGGGGCATCCAGTATCTGTTACCGACTATGATTGAGCCAAATGGCCCCACCTGGACCACTCCCCCCCCATCACCCCAAATTGCCCCACCTGGACCCCCCCCCCCCAAACGACCCTCCCGGAGCCCCCCCCCCCAGCCCCTCCTAGACCCCCCCCCCTTCGCCCCTCCCTGAACCCCCCCTCCAATCCCCCCCCCCCCCCCCCCCAAGGGGCCTCCGGCCAACAGTTAGTTGGGGGGCTAGTTGGCGTCCAGAACCAAGGCCCCCCCCCCCCGGGCCCATGTGGCACCCCCTTTGAGGGGTGGAAGTGGGAACGTTGTGATTGTATACCCACGCTAGGATGCAAATTGACATGTTTTGCAGCCGTACAATCACCTTGATTTTAATTTTCATGCACCCCTGTGAAAGCCTTTGCGGGCCAGGAACCTGCGTATCAGTTCCCCCGGTGGCCAAAAATTGGTTCCCATCCGAGGCAAAGGGCTGTGTAGTGGCCTTCATGGCTGGTTCCTCATGTAGGGCCCCTCTCAGAAACCTACTGGGCCTTCCATTTTAGGCAGATGGATGGTGTGTATGTGTGTGGGGTGAACAAGTTGGCACTTGTATGGAAGATGATCAGTCCAGTCTCACAGGGGCCCGCGCCACAGAGCTGCTCATGCATGCCCCTTGCGCAAAGCTGCACTGAAGGATGACACTCTTGCTGCACAGAGGAAAAGGAGGAGTAAGTGCTTTTTGCTGCACTGAGTGCTGCCTGCACTGCATGATGGGGGATGGGGCATCTGCTGCGCTGCAAGGTGCCCATCCCTACTGCATGCAACCACGGGGCTTGGGGGGGGGGTAATACATGCCCCCTGGGATGGGATGACTTCTGCATGGATATCCAGAATCTGATTGGAGTAGCCTGTGCAAAGATTAATATAAACTGTTCAGAATATAGCCTGGGCAAGAAATGATACAAAAGATGCATTGTGGATGCCAGTAAGCTGTTGTGCATCACATTGGCGAAAATGCTGAACGCAGCCCATCTTTTTTTTTTTCCAGCGTAGTATCATCCAGATTGTTATAAATGTTTTTAACACCAGAAGAAGCATGCCATTCACCCATGTATGCATGGCAATGGTGAGTTTGTGTGAGGCATAGCCTACTGGACCATCAAAAGCCTTCATGTGGGTCCTGTTACTCCTGTTACTTGAGACCTGAGCTTCGAAGGGATTCCCTGCCCTCCATTTCCACATCCAGAATTCCTTGACATCCTCGCGGTGCCAACTTCAGCGTCGCAGCCGTCATTGCAGGAAGCAGTTGCTTTGAACAACAATCTCCAGTCCTTCCAGACAATCATCACACCGCCCCAACCATTCCTGCTGGAATTTTCTTCATGTGCTGCTCTGCTGAAAGCTGCCCCAGCTTTTTGCGGATGTTACCTCCGAGGTCTGCGTCATACCACGAGGCAGGCTCTTGGTGAGGGTTTGGGGCAGAGGGTCAGGCGCAGCATAGGTTGCATCATCACAACCAAATCCTGATGTTGCACCCTCATCTGCATCGTTTCATTTGGTGTTGGGGGTTGGCCCTGTGGACATGGCATTTGACGACAAACATTCGTTCTTGCCGCCTGTAATCAGGTTGCTCCTTCGTGTCTTTTTTTTCTGGCACAAAAAAGAACCCTTAGGGAGTGCCCAAAACAGCTGTCCAACTGCCGTCAGTTACTGCCCGAACATGACTGAGTGTTTCGTCACCCAATCCTGCAGCTTGGGCGTCATTTGTCAGTTGCTTTTGAAGGGATGGATGTAGGTGCTCTCACAGAGGGCGGTGTGTGTGCAGACCCCGTGCACATGCTGTCTGAGCGGTAAGGGGCCAAACAAAAATGTGTGCATAACAAGCCACCCAAGCCCCACTCATATTACAGTGGTGGGGAGAACCCTCCGAACTTCACGGCTGTATGTGAGGCATGTCGGCAGTAGGATGCCAACGTTCTGCACACCCACACAACTGCCCTTTCCTTCCCGACTCCGAAATGACACGAACGACCTTGATCAATGTGCAAGCCACACAAGAAACATGACGTGCACGCTGTGCGTGAACTCCCTCCAATATCTGTGACAAGAAGCTGCAGTCAGTGGTGGGCAGTACATGTTTGCCTGTTAGTCACGAGGTTTTCTTTCATCCCCTCCCATGCACTGTGAATACACCTACACATGTGCCCAGAAGAAATTGCGGCGAAGGAGAGTGGCCAAAAAAAATTCTGGCACCGTTGTGCAGGCGAAACAGATTACCAGCAGGGTGGGCGAGAAAATAAACTCTGGCGCAGGTGGGCAGCCAAAATGAAGACACCAGAGGTGCGTGGCAAAGACTGGGCAGTTTTCAGACCATCATGGGTTGCCTGAAAAATTGTGATTTAGGCTAACCGGGGCCAATTTGGAACAGGTTTGGTTGATCGCTTGGTGACAACAGGAGTACATGTCAACACATGACATCTTTCTTGCTGCCTGAGAAACAGGCTCCCGCAATTTCTGGTTTTGCAGGCACATCAGGTAATACGCGGTTTGCTGGGGTGAACCTGGTGGCAAGCACATCCCTCAACGTTGAGTTTATGGCCACAATTTTCGGAATCTTTGAGCAAGTCCGAATGGGATGCTGTGCAACCAATCCATATGCCACGTATTGCTTTCCTTCTCTATGCCCTGTGTTGTTGACGCTAGCGCCTGCTGACACCACAGCTTCAAGGACATTTTTGCACATTCCCTACGCCGCTGGGGTTTTGGGGAATTTGTACATTTGATGTAGGGTGGAGAGTGCTTGGAAAACTAGCTGTTCTTGGGATGTTACTGTCGTATCGGTGCAGCGAAGGTTATCTGTGCCCTTTGCAGTCGTTCCCTCTCCACTGCTTGTGGCCATTTTTGCAGGGAGACCACTATCCAAGATTTCAATCAATTTGTGTTGGGGACCAAGTGGGGTCTGTGCATGTAAAGCACGACTCCTTTCTGGATGGCAATCGATACCAGTCCCCCAGCATTGAGAATGTTCGGCCAGAGTCGTTCGTATTTTCTTTTCCCCATAGGACACGAGGTCGCTAAGGTATTGTCTTGTATGTTGTTTACACGCAGGTGCAAGCAAAAGTGCATGCACGCATGCTCAGAAGCATGCACGCTGCGCACCACAAATATTGGCATGTTGACTCCTATCCCAAGCCCATGATACACACAGACAATATACATTGAGCTGCCGTGCGCATCTCTACCCCATACTTGCTGCTATACCTGCTGAGCAGCAGTTTGTGAATAGTTGATGATTTTTTCCCATGACCTACACCTCACAATTACCACGATCTTTGCAGATGACCTCAGGACCTGCTGAAGTGCAGTATCACATCCACACAAGAACAGCTATGCAAGGCAATTTTGGATCATACATTTGCACAAAGGGTGGTCCTATATCAAGCGGGGCGGCCTGTTCGAATTCCATCCCCCCCCCCCCCCCCCTCCAGACCCCCCAAAGTTTGCGAATCCGTCTTTCTCCAATTTGAGATTTTGGGGGAAAGTGTCGGTGCCAAAGGCGCCGATTTTTTTTTTTGTGCCTTCCTAAGGTGGTATTTTTTTAAAACCCTATGTGTCTATACTCCAAATACTCAAAATTGTGTGGAGGATTCAAAAATGGGTGAAAAACGCAGAAGAAATTTTGACACCCGACCTGACCTCCGGGTTGGACTTGGGCTGATGGGAGCCTGAGCTAATGGGCAAATCTTTTTCTGAAAATTTTTTTATCCCCAGTTGTGTATGTTCAAAATGACCAGCGCGTCATGGGGATCATTTTGAGGTATGTATGTTGCGGTACCCACTGCCCCCCCCCCCCCCCTGGGGACCCCGGCGGCCGATCCACCAACCCCCCCCCCCCCTCCAGAACCCTGAACGTTTTCGCAACCGGTTGGGGTCTAGAATTGGAGCAGGCTGCCCCCCCTTGTCCTAAATACTCCCTGCATTGTATGTGTTGGACAATATGGTGCCTGTCAGGGTTGCATACCCAGGTCTCAGTTCTGACTGCTGCATGAAGGCACTGCTTGGGATTCATGATCCCCCAACTTGGGGTGCACTGTGCGCATGCGTGGCGCCGTAAACGTGGGGGGCGCAGGTGTGAAAAGTGCCGTAAACACCACGGATATTTCCATTAAGTTTGGGGATTGCCAAAAGGGGGATGGTAGGCGTTTTGGCACCATTCTAATGCAAGCGGTGTATGTTGTAATATGTGTAATTTTTTTTTTGCGGCAATAGCGTGTAACAAAAGAATCGTCACGTCGTGTAATTTTTTTTGAGGTAAGTTGTGTAAACCCGTTACACACATTACCGCAAAAAAAGTAAATTACATAATTTGACGATTTTTTTGCACACACGTTTACCACAAAAAAAATGAAAATTACACCACTTGACAATTTTGTTTACATGCGTTTACCGCAAAAAAAATAATTACACGACATGACATTTTTTTGTACACGCGCTTACGGCAAAACATTTTAATTCCAATTTTGTTCAAAACAAAAAAAATGCATGCATGTAGCCACAGTGCCCATGGACCCACTGATGGGCCACTTCTGATTTTGTCCCCCGCTCTGAAGCGTTGGGGACCCCCCCGACGGTAGGGTTTATGTAGCCACTGGACCAATTTGTGGTCCAACTCTGATTTTGTCCTCTGCTCTGAAGATTGAACCGCCTGGTGATGATTTGGAGGGCGTTCTTAAGCTTCCTTGCCCTCCTGACCCCCCTCCCCCCCAACACCCAAGCTGAAGGTGTGGTTTTGGGGATCAAGGAGAATATTCTGGCCACCCCCACCCCTTTGGAAGGCAAGTATACGACCCCCCTATCTTGAGGTTGCCCGATCGCGTGGTGCCGTCCGAATTTACCGGTGTGTGTGGGGGGGGGGTTCTACCGAGTTTTCCGGGAACCTAACGAGTTGGGGGGGGGGGTCCTCGGGAGATTTTGGTGCAAAATTGGGCAAAAGCACCATCAAAATCATGCTCTCCGACCCCAAAATAGGGGGTAATGTCACCCTTGTGCAAAATTTTCCCAAGGAATTACCCCACTCCAGACCGGGGATGTTTTAGGAACAGGCTACAAGGGGGCGTTTTGACCCCCTTGTGGAAATACCGCAACCCAGCCTAAAATTTTGAAGTCGGGTAACCCCATACCCTATTTTGAGGTTGCTCAGTCCGAATGTTATGGTGGTTTCACACAACTTGGTGGTATTTCAGAGAAAATCACCGTTTACATCGAAAAACACGCTCGCTAGGAATATGCAAAACTCGTTAAGATATGCCCAAACCGTGACGTGGCACCCACAAATTCGGAACAAGCGACCTCAACAGATATACTTTGATGTCAGGATGAGTCCACAATGTTGAACTTCGATGTTGGGACGCCTAAAAATAGGGGTACCTAGGCTTTCCACTTGTGATTTTACTGGTGATATCCTCCTGAGCATACCTGAAAGTACACCTATTTTTTAGGCGTTCCACCATAGAAGTTCGACATTGTGGACCCATCTTGAAATCAAAGTATACTACCCCCCTATTTTGAGGTCGCTTGTTCCGAATTTGTGGGTGCTACGTCATGGTTTGGGCATATCTTAACGAGTTTTGCAGATTCCTACCGAGTGCATTTTCAACGTACTGCCAAGTTGCGTGAAACCACCATGATATTCGGACTGAGCGACCTCAAAATAGGGTATGGGGTTACCCGACTTCAGGACTCTTTTCTTTCTGATTTTGTTTCTAGTGCCAATAACACCATGTGATATTATGTTATATTGGCTGAGTCCCAACTAATTGGTGGCCACACAGAATACTAGGTGCTGTGTGGACTCGGTGTCCCATCGTTATGGTCGCTATGGGGTGCCATACGGAACCGGCAATTGCACTTAATTGCATCCTTCAATTTTTCAATTTTTTTTTAGAATTTACATGACTTACCGCAAAAAAAATAATTACACGCATTTACCGCAAAAAAAATAGTTGAATTTTTCTTTATAATTTACACGTCTTACCGCCAAAAAAAATACACACATTTGCCGCAAAAAAATTAGAAGACTTGACAATTTTTTTTGTACACGGGCTACATTTTTCACATGTAAACGTTTACGGCGCCATCACCGCAAACGTTTACAACACTGTCCACTCCACCCCTCCTTGGATCCTTGTTTGGCGGAGAAGAGCAAAGATGAACAAATTGGGAGGAACTTGCATAGTCCTCTTACAGGGGTGAACTCAAAAGCTTTCCACACAAGCCTAATGGGACACACCAGTGAACATCATCAATGGGCAGGGGGGAATCATTCTGTAGTGTGTACACATTTACGGCGCCAACACTGTAAATGTTTACGGCGCCGGCGCTGGCGCCGTAAATTGTGACGATTATGGTGACAATGGGGTTTTTATGGTGGTGCCCTTCACCCGCACCGGCCAGAGAAAGTCCGGGTGCATCTAAACACAGTGACATGTTAAGACTGCAAATTGTACAAGCTGCCATATGCAGGGGTCATGAAAATATGGGGGTGATCTCAAAAGGTTTCCACACCAGCCTAATGGGATCCAATAGTTGAACTTGTTCATGGGTGGTTTGAAACGGGCTATAAGAGCCAGGAATTCTTCCAATCGGGGAGCCCCCCAATCTCAGTGCCGTGCACCACCTTCCTGAATCTCTTGTTTCCGACGATTGTCGCGACAATGGGGTATTTCGCGCGTCATCAGCACCAATGACAAATGTGACCAGCATGTCCCTGGCCCATGTGTGCTGCAATCGTGTGTGCAGTCCAGCTGAACTTGGCGGGGCTGCTTGTCACTAAACCCCCCCCCCTCGTATACATTGGACCGTTCGGTATAACTTTTGCGATGGTGCTTTTTGTCGCGTGGTTCGTAGTGGGGGGGTTCGTTGTATTTGGGTCCTACAGTGAACTGCAGTAAAAAGCGTGTGTTACGGTGCCCCCATCTGAGCCCTCTTCCAAACAGAAGATGGCTCAGAGAATCAATGCTGTTTTGCATGATTTTGTCAATGAAAACTATGTTTCGAGCAGTGATGATGATGACTGCAGTTCTATTGACCCCGATGTTGAAGTGGATGTCCTGCGGGATGCTGCCTGTGGTCACGGAGAACGTGATGATCACCCTGCCGGTGTAGATGGTGGGGCTGATGCCGATCATGTTGATTTTGATATGCTACATGTATCGCAGCTATCTGACGAACAATTGTTACAACGACTTGCTGAAGCATCTAAGGCTGCAAATGCGTCCATCGATGCCTCAGATCCCTCATATGCCGAACCTTCAGCAAAGAAATCGAAAAAAGATCTCGGCCAACGTTGGCATACACCCCGAGCAAAACCCCAAAAGGGCAGCAAAACCCCAAAAGGGGAGGCGGCCCTGGTCTTTTGGTCACAAACTCAATGCTCTGGTGAAATTGAAGGAGGCAAATGGGAACCAGTACCTTTTACCTCACCGGCAGCTCAGCAAGTGTTTTCAATCAGAGTGGAAAAAGGCTGAGAATGCCATCTGTGAGGAATGTCGCCGCCTGGCATCAGCCGGCACAACAACCCTCGACCGAAAAAGATTGTCATGGGCTGGCCGCAAAGCAATTTATCAACAATTGGAGGAAAACAACAACAGCAGGAAACTTATTCCTGCACGTGTCCCAGCAGGTATATCAAATGGCTGGATGCATTTTGGATATTTCTTTGTAAGACAAACTACAGGAAAGTGTATGCCCAAACTGCTCACGGCAACACACGAAAACGTAGTGCAAGTGCAAAACATATTGCTGTTTCTTTGCTTGTAGCAGAGGCACACGAGCTCACCATGAAGGCTTTGGAGCCCACTATATTTCAAAAGTTTGTGCAGTTTGGCTGTATTCACACTGAACACACCAGGCTTATGAAGCTGTTTACCATGCCCAGTGATTATAAGTATGCCAAAAAGGATGATGTGATCCAGACGCTCCAGGCAACAATTTTGGCTGCTGCAAAGCCACCTGCCACCTCTGAGCCTGTTGCACAGCCCAAAAAGAAGCAAGCTTTCCATTGCTTCATTCTTCCGTCCAAATCACAATCCACAGTGAACAGACACAACGTCTTGTGAGGTGCAATTTGTGTGCAATGGTCCGGTGTATTCGAGTGCACGCTGTCTCAGGTCCCAGGGTTCGGTGTATATGGGGGGGTTCGTTGTAGTGGGGGGGGGGGGTCGGTCAAAACGGGGGGGGGGTGGTTTACAACCATCAGAAATTGCCCCCTCTCATTTTATAGCGCCGTTTTATAGCGCCGACGCCGTAAACATTTACGGCGTTGGCGCCGTACCCACTACAGAATGATCCCCCCAAGCCCATTGGGGTTCTTCGATGGTGTGTCTATGTCTAGCTGCCATAGGTTATGACGGGCATCACACTTAGCAACAATGGACTGTGCAACCCCCCCCCCCCCTTTGTCCATCTCTGCGCTTCTCCTTCAAACGGAGAAGCATTTGGTCATAGCATTGGTTTCCAATCACCACGGAGACAAATCACCTCGAAGAGAGGTTGTTAGATCAAGCGCAGGCGCGGGCGTCGTATACCCCCCTTTTTTGGGGTCATTCGCGTAGCATACCCCAACACATGATATTGGATGTCCAACCCCTTGCAAAATCATTATTTTGCCCAATAAGACAATCCCCCAATGGATTTTTTGATTCCGAGGCCTCTATCCCCTAAAACTGGATAACACTGTTTTGGGGGGGGTGGGGGCGTGGGGGGGGGGGGGGGGTCAAAAGTTTTCGCTGAGAAGGCTCCAAGCAATGGGAGACACACTGATGTCACATCCACCGTCGGTCGAATGGTAACACACCCGGCCGCAGAATTTTAAGTCGGCGGTTCGAATCCTGGTCGATCCACTGTCGCCTGCGGCGCCGCTGCCGTATTGGCCGCACCGGGGTTCGAACCGCCGACCAACAGGTCTACGGCCGCCTGCATTACCATTTGGCCACTGCTAATCCTGAGAATGATTTTTCTCCCCACTGCTTGGACCCGTGTCTGCCCCTGACAAAGGGGGCGCCTCAAGCGCAGTGCGCGCGCAGTGTAGCGCGCAGTGCAACTATTTGGGCGTCTGGCCGTACTAGAGACCCATACTTTGAGAGACTAGGGGCCCCTAGGGGCATCATGGTGACCCCTAGCGGAGGTTTTGACTTCTGATTTTGTCCCCCTTTGTTTGGGGACCCCCGAGAATGCAAGGGTGACGTAGCATTTCCGCCCTCTTTTGGGCCCCAACCTTCCGGTGCTATTGAGGAAAGTGAAGGGACATTGTATGGATTATGAGATTGGCTCCATGGATGGTGCATACAAGGGGCGCCTCCATGTGGCATGGCCATTTATCGGTCGAAAGACGTTGACCGAGCGGCAAAAGGAGTACAACGATGTTCATGGTTTCTATAGGGCACGCATTGAGCATTTGTTTGCACGCATGTGGCACCGGGGCATCGTAAGGAACATATGGAGGGGATCCGGTACGGAGTTGCATGAGTACGTGCGTGTACTCTTGCATTTGCAGCAATTTTTGATTCGGAGACAGGTGGAACAGAAAGACAGTTGTGTGTTCTTGAGGGTGGCGACCAATGCGCTGTTCATGGCTTTTCCAGTTGTGCATGATGTGTGTTATGTGAAGGGAAGGTAGTTTGCAGCTTTCTTGAGCTAGGGCAGTTTGGGTCACCTAATTCTAAGGGCGTTTCCAAGGGGTTTGCTTGGGGGCTCTTCGGGGGGAACATAGTCTAAAAGTAGCGCGCAGTGCAAAGACTCCCCCAAAAAACCCAAAGTGTGTGTTTCTGTCTGACTGACTGCTGGCCTGTCTAACTGACTGATTGGCTGACTGTCAGCCTCTCTTCGAGGTGCACTGCCGAAGGCAATAGAATTTTTTTACGGCGCCAGCACCGTAAACATTTTTGCAGGGAGATGTGACATTGAGGGTGAATCTCTACACCAACCATTACAAAAAAATGGCAGCATTGACAGAGTGTTTGGGTCTCATTTGATCAATATTTCCCCTTGCAGTTGTCCAATTTGGGAGATGTCTTTTGATTTTTTTTTGAACATGCAACTTAGCAATCTGTCTTTTTGTGGGTTGGCTTTACACATTCCCCTAGGGTTGCCAATGACCCGTCGTAGCATATCTGAACAAGGTCCAGATTCTGCGCTACTAGTTTAAACTGTTGCTGGTACTGTGTTTTTCAGATACAACTCGGTGAAGAGAAAATGCAAAATTTGACCGAGATTCGTCAATGTTTACGGCACTGGCGTCATACAATTTTCAATGACTGTACATTTGCGGTCCAGGGGGTGAGAGCCCTGTCGTGCGCATGTTTTTAAAAAGAGTGCATTCTTTACGGCACCCTGGGTTTGGGGGTTTACGGTGGTACGTGTGCGCGTAGTGCACCCCAAGCCCAATTTATGTCCACTCTGCTTCTGCCCAATTTTTCCATGCTGGTCCCTGGATACAAACACGCTGTGCATACTCGCTTGTCAAGGCTCTACACAGGAGCTAGATATGTGAGCATCACTTCCACTGCAACCCTGTGCTGCTATGCCCTCCATGATATGTTGAGCCTGCTGACTGCCTTTCTTTGGTGCCACAACCCTTTCCACAGCATGGCTGGGATACCATGACCACAAGGATAGTGGTAGGTACCAACTACCCTTTCCAATGAACCATCGTGCACCAGATTTGGTCTCAACATTTGGGAGTGAAAACACATGGTGGGGTGGCGCTTGGCAATGGTGAGTTGCATTTGCCAAATGGTTTGATTCCCCAGCAGGGTGCTGAGTTGCCTGCAGCAGCATGTGCTGGGGTTGTATCCAACTGCGTATGTCCAGGAAAGCTGTTTTGTTTAAACAGCTGAGCAGTAACCATGGGTGCACCCTCGTCTCATGCGGGACCTTTGTATGTTTCCAGTCTACAGCTCCAGTTCAGTCCATGCTCCGGAAAACAATACCCTGAAGGAATTTTGGAGATTCCAACACCTCCATTCTCGAAGAGATCAGTTGTGGTGGGCTGAATTTGTGGTGGGGCTGAATTTGTGGTGGAGGTAAAAATTGACTGCAATCCGGCAACTCTTTCCTCGCTGATTTCACTGGTCCAGTTTCTGCTAGGCCAACAACCCAAATGCTCCACATGTTTCAAACCGCTTGTTTTTGGACCAAAAAAAATAGGTGATGATTTTTTTGCGAACTGTTTCATTCCACGCCCTGGGCTCCTGTCTTGACCCGTATCTGTGTCCCATTCCTGGTTCTCTGGTTGCAAAGGCCCAGAGTCAACGCCTGTGCAGGGGAACCAGATTTTGCGATGCCCCAGCTGCCCTCCTCTCCTTAGCCCCCCCCCCCCCCGGCTTTTTTTCAATACGAGATCCTGTTCTTCCACCATTCCTTCAGGGGACCCCCAGAAGTATGTATGTGTAGAGAGCTAGCTGCACATGGTTGTAGCACCGCAGGTTGCGAGCCACAGTCAGTGGAGGTTTCTTTTGGTCCAAGCCATGCAGGCAAAGTGTACTGTGGCAGATTCAAAAGTAAGGGTGCTGCCGAGATGGTTAATTTGTATGTTGGTCATGATGTTTGAGGGGATGTCATTTATTTGCATCACGCTTTGTACTGTTTTTCTCACTGTGATTTTTCTGGTGTTGTGTTCGTTGCGTTTCCCTGCTGCATTGAATGATCCATCCACCAACCCATCTAATCACCATAAGGGAACCAACCCTGATCCCACACTTGACAACGGCTGTTACCAAAGTTGAAAGAGTTATGGTGCATACCAACCTCTCCTCCCCCTGTTTTTGTACCAAAACAAACCCCGCAATTTGTCCTGGTCCCCCCCCCCCCCCCCAACACCCGAATCTGTACCAATTGTTACGAAAAAACCCTCCGCGCCATTGTCCCCCCCCCCCAAAAAAAACCCCAGTTGGTTTACAAAAAAACATTTTGCTTCTTTGTCCCCCCCCCCCCCCCATCTGCACCAATTTTTCCCACCAAAAAACAGTTTTGTAAGGTTTTAGGTTCTTTTGGTAAAAAATGGGGTTTTTTTGGTAATGTTTTGGGGCGTTTTTTCCTGTAAGGTTTGGGATGGTTTTTTTTTTTATAAGGTTTGAGGGTTTTTTGCGGACCACTTTTGCTGGGGTTTTTTTTTCCTGGAAAGCAGTGGCAGACTTTTTGGGGAAAATATTTTTTTCAGATGCGCTAAAAAATAATAGAAATTCCAAAAAAAGATACTTTAGATGGATGTCTAAAAAATGATCCGCCGCAAATCTAAAAAAAAACAAAACAACGCTTCAGGAATAGACTTCGGGATCTAAAAAAAAATACAATTTGTAAAAATTCTAGTCTGCATCTAAAAAAATAAAATAACGGACAATGCTACCCCCACATCCACGCCCTGCCCCTAAAGGCAACATGCAATAGAAACCAGTGATTCACACTGTTTATTGCATCTAGGGACAACATGACGCCAAGCATGACAGTACTACCAACAAGATTGCTTGATGCGAGATGCATTTTCCGAACGTGTTGTTGCAGTGCAATTTGACATTATGTGAGGATCATGGATAAACCAACCCGCTTGATGGCATAGGAACTTGCCACTGTGCAACTGATGCACACGACGCCCTTGTTGCGGACAAGGATTGGAGAGCCATGGATTTTTTGACATGACCCAAACAAATAGAGAAGCAGCATCTTTTCATGTGTGCAACGTGGTCGACTTATGTTGACGCACCATCTAAAGACGTTTGGAAAGAGCAACACTTGAGCATGAAATTATCGGCAACAACGTGCACCCACTGTGTAGTCTTTGAAATCCACTTCTCAGAGGCAAAGCCACTCGTCTTTGTGCACCGAACAATGCCTCTGAACAAATTGTGAGCACCAGATCCGGAACTTGGGACTGACTTGGTAGACTGCCAAAGCCGCACAAAATGAGCACTGGATGCACGAACTCAGGTGTTTGGATGCAGGGTTCTAAGGAGTTGATCACTATGGCTGTCAGACAATGCAGCACAGGCATGTGGGTGGCACATTGTACTGCAGAATAAATCTGTATAAACAGCTTGGCTGGATCACTCTACGTCTAGGTATTCCGCTGAGCAGCTGAGCGTAGGGATGTTTTGTGGTTAGTAGCTTTGCGGCTCTACTCCGTACGCAAAGAGGCCTCTGATGCACTAAGGTAGATTACCTCATCAGAATTTGGAATGCTATCAAAAGGAGTAAGAAACACATGTGTAATAGAATGGCAACCGGCTTTCTTTTCCACTTTGCTACTTGATCGTGCACTCAGGGGTGTGTGCGCCCAGCGTGCGCACAACACAAGCACAACGCGCTTAGCGCGGGCACAAAGCGCACCTGAGAGGAAAAAATAGGGAGTTTTGACTACAATTGGCAATATCTTTGCCTATACAAACCATAGTAGAGCCCCACAACGTTGGATAGTTTGGTATTTGCAAAGGCGGAGCACATGAATCTTGGGACTGAAGTTGGGACAACAGTGACTCAGTGTCGCCAGGACCGGGCGACCCGGCAGTAATATGCACGTGTGTGGTAACTTCCTCTCCGCAAGCATTCCGGACTCCACACAACACGCAACCGAAACCTAAGAAGAATCACTCCCACACGGTTAGGCGAGCCCTATGACACGCAGCAATGCCCGTTTCGCAGGGGAAGGCAGCTCCACGCTTTTGCAGGGACCCGTTCCACCACCGGTGAAGGGCGTGGGCGGGCGGGTAAGGACAGAAAAAATTGCCTAAGTCTGAAAGTGCGAACAAAAGTAAAAAAAGTCGAAAAAGATAGCACGAACCTATATGAAAGGATGCACAACAACACATACCGATGCACCAAAAATGAGGGCAAGGCATGCATGTAACTGATATAAATGGATAACAAGGCTCATTACCACGGGTACTAGGCATTACTATGCACGTTGGGCATGGTTTTGTACCAACTTTGTGCGTTGTACGTGCACAGCGCGCAAAACGCTCCCTCACAGCCTTGCAGTGCGAGCTCCCTACCCCGAATCAAAGCATCGTTGAAATCGTACCGCTGGGCTCTGGCCACGGTGACTAAGCGCCCTATGTCACAAAATTCAAGCATTACGTATGGTCCATTCAACTTACCTCTTTGCATAGGCCCCGCAGCGAAAGGAGACACCTATTCTCTGAGCAGATAAAACTCTACACATGGGCACTGGCCAATGTGAGCGAGTACCCTACTTAACAAAATTTGGATAGTATGCGTGATTAATGATGGGCCACGGTGCTGCTGTAGCACAGTTGCATGCTTACTGTACAATATTCACATGTGATTGAATGTATTACCATTTGATTCCTACATTCTCATTATCATGTGTATATTACATGCCAGTCTTTCATTGTTGCTTTGGACACCACATGTGACGAACATATTTGTCATCAAACTCAGTGCCGAGGTCCGACTTTTGTTGTGGTTTATTTATTATGGTTGTAGATTTTGTGTTGGAAAACTATTTTTGCAGGATTCGATGATTAGCATGCAAGGTTAAATGACGACAAAGTTGTGAGCATGGTGCACCGTCGAAGGATTTCAACATCCGGTGAGCTGCGTGGTTCCGTGCCGGCTCGACTGCTTGTGCCTCGACTGAGTGATAGGCCTACTTTGCCGCGCCTTTCATCATCCCTTGCGGCCGGCTGGGTCTTTTTCTCTGCACATGATCAGATGGTTCCTGCGTACGGCAAGAGATTGATCCGGACCGACAATACTGTTGCTATTCATGAGGGGTTCTACGGCCGTATTGCCCCTCTTAATGGCGTGTCGTGGAAACATCATCTTTCTGTTAGCGCAGGGGTCGTTGATCGAGACTATGCAGCTCTTGTTGGTGTTGCTATCTTCAATCATGCTGCTTTTGCTTTCTAGATACGCCACGGCGATCGTGTTGCGCAGCTTATCCTCGAGCGCGTTGTGGGGCCGCCTGTGGTTGAGCAGCCGGGTGCCGATAAGTTCCGTGGTACGGCGGCAGGGATTTCGCTGTCTTTGATAGCTCCGATAGCGCCGCCGTCATCAGCGTTGTTGAGACACCACGCGGACCTCGTGGGCCCAGACTAGGCCCTTTTGGAGAGTTGGCTGCCACCGCCGCGCACTACAGTGGCCTCAATCGTAAGGACGGCGCGCTCAACGAGGTCAACAGCGGCATTGTCATGTTCGGCAGCAGTGCCATTGATGGGTGTGATGCCGTTTGTGCCTCCATAAGCGCCGGCCCAAGGTTTGGCTGAGTTGTCAACTTGTTCAACCAACATGCCACCACTGCCTTCGGCTGTGCCAAGCTCCGTGGTGGACATTTCGACGCCGGCACGTTTGCTAGCACGGTTAGCGACTTCTGCCTCACCAACGGGGTCTCCATGATCGCCGGCGGGAGTGCCTTCGCCGAGAAGAACCCACAGGGGCAACCGTCCAGGGCGGAGGCCTCTGGTAAGATAAGCACTTGGTCTCTACACTCGGTTTGAGGACCACCGTTTGTTAGTAGCCGTCGTGCGATTGTGTGGTTCTTTCTCACTCTTCGCTGGTGACTTTGACGTCTAGGTTTCGTGGGTCCAAGCATGGTCTCTTGCATCTATGGCCGACTAGCTTTGGGTTGATGCTCATTCTGTTTTGAAATTGATACTAGGTCTATGGCCTCATCGCACACTTGTGCAACTGATCAGTGTCACGATTGACTGTTACTGAGTTGTGCGCAAGTTTGTGCACACGGGGAGCGCCACTGGTGCCCTTGTCCATTTATTTGGTTCAGCGGTGTCATTCTGCACTGTGCTGTGCAGTGGTTATTCTTCACATACAGCTGTGCCACTTGGCTTGTCCACTGCCATCTCTTTTCTTGTGACCGTTTCAGGTGTCTAGTAGCGCCTTCTTCTTCCGCAGTGTGTTGTTGGTGACCTCTATGTTTTTAGTGCAACTGTCAACCAGCCCTGTTTTTTCACCAACGTGGTGCGCCCAATCTGAAGTGACATCTGTGTTTTCTTCCGACATTTGCTCTCCATCTCAGTTGTGCATGCGTGTGTTGCTTGTGCCGTGTGCGCGCCACGATTTGCCTGCCCGTTTTGTGTGCGGGCGCCACTTGGTGCCAATTTGCTCCTTGTTTGCGTGCCGCTGCGGTGTGTGGTGCCAGCGCAGTGTGAGCTGATTGTGTGCGCGCCATCGTGGTGTGTGGTGCCCTGGAAGTGTGAGCGCGGCTGTGTGCTGCCTATAGCCAGGTGTGTGCGAGCTTGTGTGGTGCCGGGTCAACAAGGCTGCACACTCGCACTTTTCACGTTGCAAGTGGGGTTTACACCGGGGCTCAGGGCACTGTTACCCATTCTTACTCTTTTTCTATACCCTCCACTCGTGTGTTGGGTCTTGGGGTGTGGCTGATGCGCCAGAGTGCCGCTGTAGCATAGTTGCATGCGTAACGCTGTAGAATATTCACATGTGATTGAATGCCTGCTTATTCGATTTGTATTTATCATTATCATGTGGCTGACAATTGCATTTAACATGTCAGAGCAACAAATGACATTTGTATAGTCCCTCATCTTGCTCATCTGGCGTTGTAGAAGGTGTTTTGAAGTTTGAGGTTTGAGGTTTGATTTTGTGGGTACTAGACGCCTTTCGGCCCCGGGGGGCCACCTGGTCGGGCCAGGTGATATCCTTCCCACCGGGACCTAGTGGGGGGCCCTTCATGACACACCTCCTGCCTGGTGGCGGAGTCCCCCGGGTTCACGGGGCTCGGAGCCTGGTCACTCCCCGGCTTCCCCATTTCGCCACTCCCCGGTCAGTGCATCGCTGAGCAGCTGTAGCTGCAGGCGCTTATCCACGACGTCGCCCCCCTGATGTGTGGTCGCCCGGGGTGCCGGCGCCGCCGGGCCCGTGCTACTGGCTTGTCGCCAGTGGGACCCCCGTGGGCTGGCGCGGATGCTGCCTAGCCTTGGGGCTGGTGCGTGGCGCAGTGCGCCACTACTGCCTTGGCGGGTGCAGTGCCCTGGTCCTGTGTGCGCGGCGCTCGCGGCCGGTTCGGGGGGCTCGGGCCGGTGCCTGGTGTCGTGTCCTCCCCGTTTCCCCCTTCCCGCCCCGCGTGTCCTGCGCTGTGTGTGGCGGGCTAGCCGGTCCGTGTGTCCCTTGCCCTCGCTCGCTGGTACGCCATTTCATGCGGTCTGTGCGTTCCGCGCGCTCGGTCCGGTTGCCCTTCCGGTATTCCCCGCGTGTCCTTTGTGTGTGTGTGCGCTCGCGCTCCCGCGGCGTCCGCGCCCCCCCCCCCCCCTCCCCTGGTTGCCGTGGCGCGCCCACTTCGCGCGGTCCCGGTGCTGGGCGCTGGTAGGGCTGTTCCACTCGGTCCGTGCCCCTCCGCGCTTCCTGCCCCGGTCCCGTGCTCCGTTTGGTTTGTTTTTTTTGGGGGGGGGGGCGGCCCGGTCCCGTTTCCCCCCTACCTGGCTTGGGGCTGTGTGCTCCCCGTGGGGTGGGCCTGCGCCTCTGGGGCATTCCAGCACCGGGGGCTGGGGTGGGGGGGGGGGGCGGCCTATGTGCCGTTCCCTCGGTCTGTGCGGCCGGGGGGCCAGTGGCGCTGTGGGTCGCCTTGCCTCGGTCCGTCCCTCTGCCCTCCCTGGGAAGGCAACAAAGCGGGTGTTCTGGACGTCGCTCTGGCCATGGAGGGCGTTGCCCCCATACCGTTCCGGTGCGTGCTCGCTTGCTGTCTTTGGGCGCGGTCCGTTTGGCGCCCTGGTGTGTTAGCGTGGGTTCGTTGGCCGATCGTGGTTCCTCCGGGAGCAGGCGGCCGGGGCGTGGGGGCGGGCCCTGCTCCGGCCTCCCTCCCGGGCGCCGCGGTCCTGCCGGGGGGAGGGGGGATCACTGCCTCTGCCTCGGGGGGGCTGGGGGCCGGCGTCCCCGTGGCTTGCGGGTCGGTGGGGGGATAGGGGGGGGGTCTCGCGGTTGCTCCCTTCCTCCCTCTCGGGGGGAGGCGGCCTGCGGCCCTCTGCTCAGCCCCCCTCTCGTCGCCGGCAAATCCCTTCCAGGGCTATGCGTTCGGCCGGGGTCGTGGGGCAGCCCCGGGCGCCAGGTGCGGCCTGCCGCCGGCGGGCCAGCCTGGCGGAGGGGGGGGGAGGGGCGGCCCGTGAGCCGCCCCTCCGGGGTGGTGGCCAGGGGGCCGGGGGGCCGGGGGGTCGTGTTGCCTCGGTCCGTCCCTCTGCCCTCCCTGGGCGGCCACCATTGCGGGCGTCATTGGCGACGCTCGGGTCATGGGGGCGTGGCCCCCATACTGCTCTGGTTCGTTGTGGTGCGCCGCCCCCGGGCGTGGCCCGTGTGCCGTTCTTGCGCGATGGTGCGGGTTCGCCCGCCTGCCGCGACCCCCGCGGGGGCAGGCAGTGGGGGGCGCGGGGGCGCGCGGCGTGCTGGTCCAGCTGCGTCCCCCCCCGGGCGTCACGGTCCCTTCTGGGGGAGGGGGGACACCCCCTCGGCCGCGGGGGGGGTAGAGGGTTGGCGCCCCCGTGGCCCGCAGGCCGGAGGGGAGTGGGGGGGAGAGGGGAGGGGGGGCCGCGCCGCTGTTCCCTTCTCCTCCGTCCTGGGGGGGGGTCTGTGGCCCCCAGCCCTGTCCCCCTTCTTCTGCCGACACCGGGCCGCCGACCCAGGGACCTGCGCCGGCCGGGGAGACCACCCCCGCCGCCCAGGCTGCAAGCCCTGCCGCCCCGCCCCCGGAGGGGTCCCCAGGCGCACAGGGGGCCGCGACCGCGGCCCCAGCAAGCCGCGCCGCAGCCCCGACCGCGGCCCCCGGGGCGCCGCCAGCGTGGGGCGAGGCCCCGGCGCGGGCCCCGGGCGCCTCGCCGGGAGCCGCCGCAGCCACAGAGGAGAGCAGAGAGGGTGCACGAGGAGCGGAAACCGCGGCCCCGGCGAGCCGCGCCACCGCCCCGGCCGGCCACGCCGCGGCCCCCAGCACGCCGCAGGCACGGGGAACAGACCCCGCACGGGCCAAGAGCGCCTTGCCGGGGGCCGACGCAGCAGCAGCAGTGGGCAGGGAGGGCGCCAAGTACCGCGCCCGCGCCAACCCCACCCACACCCACACCAGCCCCCCCAAGCCGTTCCCCCCCAAGGCAGCCTTCCCTGCAAGGCGGACGCGGCACGTCCGCCCCCCGGCACCCGAGCGTTCGCCACCCGGCGTCACGCTGCCGCAGCTGCGGCGGCAACAGGACGCCCGGCGCGTGATCCGGGAAGGGGGGGACAGCGCGCAGGCGGGGCAGAATGCCGGCCATGGGAGCGCGGAGCGGGGGGCAGGAGGTGACGAGGGGAGTGCCCAGGGACAAAATAAAGGGGCAGGCCTGAGCGCACGCGGCAGGGAGCGAGGGCAAAAGCGCGGACAAGGTACCGAGGCCAGCGGCAGCGGAGGGGGACAGAGCGCGGGCAGCGGACGGCACGATGCAGGACAAGGAGCTGAGAAAGGGCAAGGGCACGGGAAGGGCACGCAGGGGCGCGAGCAGGGCGGCAAGGCGGGCGGCCAATGAGCGCATGGAGTGGAGCGAGGCGCGGTCAGCGAGCGTGGGCGCAGCCAAGGGCATGGACACGGGCACGGCAAGGATACGGGCGCCAGCAGGGCAGGCCAGGGCACAGGTGACAGGGGACAGAACCCGCAGCGCGGACAGGGGGACAAAGGCGTGGGGGCGGGGAAGGGACCCAAGGGCAAGGACAAGGGCGCCGTGGGCCCTCGGGGACATACAGGACGGGGCACGGGAGCCGCGGGGGAAGGGCGGAGCGAAGGGAGAGGGACGGGGGGCGGGGCGCCCCCACAGCCGGACGTGCAGCCGTTGCGGTTCATCCCCCCTGGCATCCAACAAATGCCGGCACACCACACCCACCACCACCACCACCACCAACACGCCCACCTCCACAACATTGACCTCGACGCCGGAGACCTCATCCCTCCCGAACCCCCCCGACCCCAGCACCAGCCGGCCCCCCCCGCGCCGAGGGCGGAGCCGGCGCGGATGGCCGCAGCCTCGGCGGCGGGGTGGCGGGACGCGACGCCGGCGCCGCAGGCACAGGAGCCGCAGGGGGGGCCGGCGAGGGGGGCAGAGGGGGTCTCGCCCTGGGACCGGGACTGGGACACGGTCCCAGACCCCCTCGGGGGTGAGGCCCTCCCCCTGGTGGTGGAGGTGTACGGGTGGCTGAGCTGGGCCTGCTCGGGGACCACCAGGGGGATGAGGAACCGGCCCTTCGATGCCGTGCTCCTCCGGAGGGACGGGGGGAACCTGGAGGTGCCCCTTGGGGGGTGGGCGGCCCCAGAGGACCACGAGAGGGTCCTCCGGACGGTGATTTGGGCAGTGTGGCCCGACAGGAAGCCGACGTGGCCGGCTTTCCTGGAGGGGGGGGCGGTGCTCCGCATCACGGACGCGGATGCCAACAACTGGCTCCCCCGGGCTTTGCGCAACGCCCTCACCCACTGGCGCTACCGCCGGCCGAACCCGCCACTGCCGCAGCCCCAGCCCCCACACAAGCGACGACGGCGGTGACGGCCGCGCACCGTCGGCCCAGGCGATGGGCGTGGGGGAGGGGCAGGTGACAGTGCCGCGGGACGCCCCCCCTGGCGGAGCCGGGCCCCCCGACCAACACACCCCCCACCGTACAGTGCGGCGGAGGGGCGCGCGCCACCTCCAGTGGGAGGGAGGACGGGGGCACCGACAACGAGGGGAGGCCCACTGCCCCGCAGCCCGCTAACCGCCGATTGCTGACCCGGACAACCGCCCCCAGCACACATCGGCCCTCCCCCCCCCCCCCCCCGGCCAGCCAGCACCGCGCGGCGACGGCGGGGAGAGCAGGGGACCCGAGCGAGGGCCTGCGCGAGGGTCCGGCACCCAAGGGTTAGGGGGAGGCGAGGGAAGAGCACGCCCCCCCCAGTCAGCGGCTGGCCCCCCGGGACCGGAGCCACCAGGCCGACCCTCCGCGGCCGTCGGGGGGCGGGGCCAGGGGGCCAGGGGGGGACAGCGGGAAAAACCCCCTCCACCCGACCCCTCCCCCCGCCTCCCCCCCCCCCCCCCAGCCCGTAGGCGGCCGGAGGCTGGCCAGAGAGACGGCGGCCCCGCACCCCCCCGGAGGGGCCGCTGCACCCAGGGGGGGGACGCCACAGCGGCGGCGAACGCAGCCACACGCCAAGTGCCCCCGGTCGGCTGCCCGCTCACTCCCGCATAGCCCGCTGCCGGCCGGCGGCTCTGCGCCGGCGCCGGGGGCCTCATCAGCAAGGTGGCACCCAGGAATGCGCAGACGAGGCGGCCCGCCTTGATGCCCGCCTGGGGAAAGCCGGGGAGCAGGCCGTAGCGAGGAAACCCTTCCCCCCCCCCCCCCGCACTGACCTACCAACGGCCGACCGGACCGCGCCCGGCGCCCACGACCGCCCGGCGACCCGTGTATACCCAGGGGGGCCGCGCCGGAGACCGAGGCCGCCCAGCCGGCGGCCCGACGGGCACCGCCGCCTCCGCCAGCCGCCGCTCCTCGCACTCCGCGAGGGTCTCCCCAGCGCGTCCCGGGGAGACCGGGGAGCGGGAGCGGGACCGGCTATGGTGGCGGTCGTCCCGCTGGGTGGAGCCATAAGAGTCCGACATCCTGTTATCCTGGTAGGCATGCGTGGTGGCAGGTGTGCCGCCCCCATCACCTCCCGGTGTATCTGTGGTGTGCCGTGCGCAGTGCTGTGCAGTGCTCCGCAGGGGGGAGGGGGGGAGGGGAGGGGGGGCCGGCGGTGGCGTTATCCCTGTGTGGGCGGGGGCCGGCGGCCATCCATCGGCACTGGGCTGGGAGGCGGGTGAGTCGCGCGGCCCACACGTTGCGCCACAGCTCGCAGTCTGGGGCGGGGCTCAGGGGCCTGGGCCCCCAGGGGTCGTCTGGTGGTGCCGGGGGGAGCCGCACTAGGCTGACCCCCGTAACGGCGGTGACCTCCTGTGTTCGCAGGAAGGTGTGTACCCCGTCCCGCGCCGCGGGCAGCGGGAGGGGGGTGCGGCATACGGGTGCTACCCACTACAGATGGGTGGGGGTGACCCTGAGGACCTACTCCGGGTCCCCGCGGGTCGCGACGACGAGGAGGAGCAGGGGGGTGCCCGGGCGCTCTTGCCAGAAGACCTGCCCTCTGTGGTGGGCACCCCTGGTGCTGGAGAGGGGGGGGGATAGCTGCGGGTTGGCCCAGCCGCGGGGTGCGTGCGTTGCCGGCAGGAGGGCGGGGCACCAGGCGGGCTCCTTGGGGAACGCCTCGCACACATCGGCGTATGGGGGGGTCGGCCTGGCGCCGTCGTACACCCGGTTGGTCGGGCGGGGGCGGGTGGGCGCCTCGTCTGCGCCTTCCATGAATACCGTGATTTCGCCCACCTCCAGGTTTTCGTCCGGCGGATGTAGGAGATGGAGTGCCGCGTCCAGCTCGGACACTCCTCCTGGGTATGTGGCCCGCGCCTGGTTCAGGTACGGGGCCGTGTCCCCGGGGCAGCGGTCCTGAGGGCGTGCAGCAGGGCTGGGGCGCTGCTGTGGAGGGACATGGCAGACGCCGCGCCCGTCAGCCGCAGTGTGTCTTCCATGGACAGGGGCCGGCCTTACCGGTTGGACATGTGCCACTCCATCCAGTGCCGGTAGAGGGCCGCCTCCAGGCTGATGACCCCCAGCTGGGCAGCGTTCACGATCCGGTGCATCGCCGGGAGCAGCGTAGGGGCCCCTGCTCCGTTGAGGGCGCGGACGGCCGGGAGGGCGGCCTCGCTGAGGAAAGCCCTCGCACTGCCCGTTGGGTCGCGCTGGGCGGCAGCGTGCGCCTCGTGCGCCTCCATTACCGCGTCCGCTACTAGGCCCCGGACGGCTGCCTCCTGCGCTCGGCGGCGGGCTCTGGCGTGCCCTGGCCCGTCCCCCCGTCGGCGAGGCATGGTGCTGCGGGCTCTGTAAAACGCGGCGGCGGGCGGGGGTCAGGGCGCAAACACATGCGACAGGTGCGCGTTGGACGTGGGGTGCCGCAGGTGCACCTGGATCCACAGGAGGGCGGCGCCCGCGGGGCCGGCGAGTTCGTGCGAGGGGGCGTGTGCCCCCCCGATGCGCCGGTGCAAGGCCTTCCTCTTCCGTGCGCCTGTGCGGGCCCGCGGGGGGTTCAGGCCAGGGGCACGCGGCCACCTGGGAGCACTGCGCGCACCCGTTGGCGCCTGTCGGCGCCGCGGAGGACACCGTGTCGCATTCCCCGCAGAGGTGGCAGGTGTGTGGGAGACGGGAGGGCGGTGACCAGGGGCTGAGACGGCGGAGCCAGAGGTCGTCCCACCTCTGGCGGAGGGGGTCCCGGAGCTCCAGCAGGCGGGCGCGGACACGGCGCCGGTAGTCCCTGCTGAGCGTCTTCTGCCGGACCTCCTGCCACGTGTTGTCGGGGAGAACCCCGTGGTCGTGGAAGGCGGCGATGAGGTCGTCCCACGCCAGGCGGGGGTGCCCCTGGGTGGGCCTTGCCAAGGTATATGTGGCGCCCGGTGAGGTGGGGCACCAGCGTGCCCCATCTGCACTCGTCCACGGCGTCCCGGTGGAGGAGGGCCAGTAGGCTGCCGTCCGCGACTGCCTCCCACCCTACCCTCAGCCCGTCGCAGCTGTCCAGCTCTTGGCGCAGCGCGGCTGCAAGGTTGCTAGGGAGCATGAGGAGTAAGGGCCCCAGTGTGTCGCCCAGCCGGCCAGGGCGTCGTTGTACACAGACCCCCAGTTTTGAAGTGCGCCAGGGCAAGCCGGGCGGCTCCGTCCTCCGGGGGGAGCCACCGGATGGTGGCTGCTTCGCGTCCCCATGTGTGTATCTCCGTGGCCCGGAGTACGTTGGCGGGGTGGAGGACGATGCTGGGGGGGATGGGCGCTCGGATGAGCGAGGACACGTCCCCATTCCAACCCGCTTGTGGCCCCGGGGCCGCCTGTAGCCATTCCTTTGCCGCCGCGTCCCATGGGTGGTCGGGGCCCGCCCCGCGGATCATGGTGGGCCGCGGCTGGGTGTGCAGCCCCCACCCCTCGAGCTGGATGGCGGCGTACCGCTGTGCGGGGGTCTCAGGGGCGCGCGTGGCGGCGCACCCCCGGCCCCATTCGCGCGCCCATTCCTCGCCCACTATACGGGCCTCCCATACGGTCATGGAGCCGCGCCCGATGATCCACGGTGGGAAGAGGGCGTCTTGTAGGTGCTTCGAGAAACCCCCTGGCAGGTCCCGGAACGCTGCGGCTCCTCTTGCGGTGTTTTCAAGGGGGTCGGTTTGTGGGAAAGGGTTGGTGTCAAGTCTCAGAGGTCAGCTCTCCCGATTGGTTGGAAGCATTCAACGCCAAAAAGAGTCATTATGGGGGGAGGCGCCAAAAGATGGAACTAAGCGAAATAGGATGTAAATCCAAGCTGGAGTTGGGGCTAAAAATCAAAGTTGCTTCATATTCTCCGCCGGTAAGGTGTCCCCGCACGAACCGCCTTTCTCCACAGGTACCCAGGGAATAGCCCACAACACTTTTCTGACCACTTCTAAAATTTGCGGAATTGGCAACAAGGATACTTGGCGCTGAAAAAAAATGTTCGCGGTTTTTTTTCAGGCCATAATACTTTTTTCGCCGAAAATATTTTTCTTGAGTGCGGATATTTTTTTAGCTAAAGGAAACAACCTCCAAAAAAATCTGCATCTAAAAAATAAAACACACAACCGAGTTTGTAGTAGGGTTTTATTTCTTTTTTGCGACAGCCGCTTTTCAAATGCCGTAAGTGGACAACAAATTTCAACCTAAAAACTTTTCGTGGCGCTTTGAGTTTGGCGCAAGGAATCATGAATTCACAAAGTTTGTGGCCGGTCAGTTGGCCATATGCGCTTTCATGCAGCAGTGTTGCCATTTGAGCTGGAGATGTTTCCTGGTCTTTGCTTGTGTTGTTTCCAGTTGGAGATGTTGAGCGCCGCATCTACATATCTTTTCTCGCGCTCGGGATATGGATGTGGCTGTTTGAGTGTTATATATTGGTTTCGTATGCTTTGGCGGGCCTATTGGGGTTCGACCTATGGTGTATAGCTACAAGCAGCTCGATGTGGGTGGTTAGTTTTAGCTAACCTATTCTACCTACTACAGCCTTTGTTATTCAGCAACAACGTACTGTGGGCGGGGAACATATTGAATAGTGCATCCACAAAGCTAGTTGAAGCACAACGCATCCGTAGATGTTGCTTGGCAGTGGTAAGAGAAGCACTGGTATGGCATTTACCATTGCGGTATTGTTGTTTCGGCTTTCCAAAACGAAGACAAGGCGGCGGAGAGTGGTCAGAAAGATGTCTGCCGCACGAATGCATGTGCGGAAGAAGTGTAACAATAGAGCTTGGCGCACGGTGAAGCAGGGAGTGCAACGTTGTTAATCATTGGGTTAATGTGCTACTGCACAGCTAGACCTTCTGGGATTAGGTTTTGCCCTCGTGGCGAACTGGCAGTTTGTGATGGGTTATGTTTTGGTGTCATCACCAAAAGGCTTCAAAGCATATTCATTGATTGTTTGGCTTTTTTTGATTGCATTTGTATGTAAACGACGATCGCGGGTCGAGAAGGGACAAGAACAACTAAAACCCGGAGAATATGTTTGAAAACAGATGGCTCCCGTTGGAAAGTAGTCCATTGCAAAATTAGAAAGACAAACTCTTTTTTTGGTTGGGTCTGTGTGCGTTGTGCAGATGCCGGTCCGATGCAACATGATGTGCAGGATTAGCCATGTATAAGTGTTGTGAGTGCAATGGTTGGCGGCATAGGACGGCTATTAGTTTGGCTATGAGGGCTACGTTGCCCACTCATTTGGTAAACTTATGTACAAATCGAGTGCAGACGAAGTCAAAACCCGCTTCTTCGAAAGTAAAACCTGCCTATCAACACAAGCGAATCCTATAGTCCTTTGCATGGTAATACAACACATGGCTGTGGGGCAATGAATTTCCCACACCCACATGTATGCTCTCCCACTTCTTCAAATGTGGGATTCTTTGTAATTGATGGCAATACCCCTGTGCCTAGTCAACCGACCCGTAGCACTGTAGGCCAATTTTTAGAAGAAGCATTATTTGCTTGAGGGTAAATTTGCGTTTTCATGTCAAATGCTTTCATGGGCAACAAAAGTGGTTGTAAAATATCTGTTTTTGTAACCCCATGTATGGTGCACATGCCAGTTAATGACTTTTCAAAAGGCAGATGCATTGTTGCCAATACTGTGCGGTAGCATAGAGAACAGGCTGGCAATGCTGATGTACAGTCCCCTACTCTAACGATATTTTAGCAACAACTCTGCATTTATTCTTTTTCCTGAGGTTGTTGTATAAAGCAGTTGTGGTGTTTCCATTTGTTTTTATTTCATAGCCGTATGACCCTACAGCTTGTTTGCAACGCTTTTTAAATCCCGTCTTCGAAGTATTTGATGAGCCTTCATGGTTTCAATTACTGCCTGCTTGTGCGGCTATTTAGTTTTGTGTTGCGAGGTATGTACTTTTGACATTGATGCTGCTATGTCGGTAAGAGATTGTGATCCATACAAGCACAGAAGGTTCCATCTCATGGCCAGGATGAAAAGCATATGTTGTGCTGGTTCCTAGCATGAAGCAAAAATGCGCAAACCGATACGGCACCGCAAATTGCTTTAGATTTGACGTTGTGGCTGCACTTCTAACTTTCTTGCAATGCACTTCTCCCACTTTGGCAACTGACACGGGCTGTATCAAAGTGTGAGAGGCAAGCGTCTCGACGGAGCGATGAACAAAAAGGGTGCCCTTTTGTAATCTTTGGGTGTACCCATAAAAGCAGTGAACATCATGCAAACATTTCATTCTGTGAAGATTGCTCGTGTCCTGATGCCACACGACTGCATATTTTCAAAAACGGTGAGAGTCATGATACCCGGGCCATATTAGAAGAATACAAAGAACATTGTACTGAATTAGGTGCAATCAACGGGAACCACTTAGACTTTGTTGAATACAATAAAAAATATAGGCACAGTTTTGACAGACATGTCGCTTGTGGACGATGCCATCGCCCTGTCCATATACGGCTTTGTTTGATTGTTATTGCAGCTTATCTTCCCTTGTTACAAAAGAACACGTCGTAGGTGTAGGGCACAAACCAAGCACAGATATGAAGGTCTTAGGCGGTCCAGGTTGCATGGTACAAAATACTGAAGCGGTAGGGTGGCCTCCACCCTACCCACTGGCGCCAGCGCTAGTGCTGGTGCTTGTGCCTGCTGAATTTCAGCATCTCCCATCAGGATTGCACTGATTTCTTGGGGAATGTTTGTAAAATACCCCAGAAATCGTGATTTTTGGGCTCGGCGCCGACCTTCGTCGCCTGCGCCCGCAGCCCCAGATCAGAGTTTTCTTCCTCGATTTTCGAAGGTTTTAATTAATTTTAGTATTTATTTCTTATTTCCAGAATTATAGGAATAAGCGGTGACCATTTTTTCGGCGTTCCGCATGGGTCAAATTTTGACGAAATTGGTCACGTTCACGACTTTTCAAAAAATGCTGAGTGGACTCCAGGAATGAACCAGGTGCCCATGGCAGGGCCCAACAGTGGCCCTCTTCATATATAATATAATATAGGGCAGAGACGCGTCGAGTCGGCTACAGGACGCGTTGGGGAAAGGCGCCGGAAATAAGCGGGTTGCCTCCAAAACCACTATATGTCACTGTTTTTTGCCCAAAAATCACTGTTTTGCCCAGCTTGGGCTGGATATGAACTGAGATCCTGATGGCAACAACCAATCCTCTTCAGAATTTCTGATGGCGGTGTCGGCGTACAATTTCAATGGTGTCGCTTTTGATGCATTTATGCATGACATGAACTACATTATACTATTACATGCATACTATTCCCTCTACCTTTTGTATAGATACACCAGGAAGTGTCATGGGCCCACCAAGTGGCCAACCATCAACGGCGCTTACATAGGCGCATTTCTAGCACCATGCAAGGATTCTATATCCATTTGTACATTGGGTATGATTACAATGATGGTTTCAAAAAGGATCCAGATTTTTCTGATTTTTGCCATGCTTGTGACCATGCCCACTCCTTCAAAATGAATAGACCGAAGCGTGGCGACTGAAGAGGAGTGATGACGCGTCGACTGGAGCAAAAGTTCGTTGACGACATCCCTGCAGCCAAAGAGGCGCGCTGTGCAGTTCCTATAGTACAGTATGCTGGTTTTGGAGGCGACTTTATTATGAAAAAGAATGAAAAGCCTCGCCCCAAGCTGGTCACCATCTTTCATGGACGACAGCACCCTGGAGGCCCTGCAGCAGGAGCAAAAATGACCTTGGGTGAACCAGAAGATCATTCGAGAGACACTGCAAGACCTGGATCCCCACGTGCACTGAGTGGCCCCTCTTGGGCCCGGTAAATGGTATAGTTGAGGGCTGCTCTAACTGTGAATTGTAGCCCCGCAACCTCCTCAACCCCAGGCCCACTAAGGCCTTTGTCTTCTCAAGGATGGGACACTGCTCCCCGTGTAGCGTGTGCTGCGGTTGGGCAGCTGTCCACCCAACCTTTTCAAGGCGCTAAAGGCCCATATTTCCACCCCATGGGTCATCATGATCATTCAAGACCAACTCAGACCCAAGCACCCCTCTTTGGACTTGCCTTCCTTTGGATATAGGCAAGTCTTTCAAAGAGTTGGTGAAGCGGTAGGGTGGCCTCCACCCTACCCGCTGGTGCCAGCGCTGGTGCTGGTGCTTGGAGGTGCTGAGTTTCAGCATCTCCCATCAGGATTGCACTGATTTCTTGGGGAATTCACCAAGAATACCCGAGAAATTGTGATTTTTGGGCTAGGCGCCGACCTTCGTCGCCTGCGCCCGCAGCCCCAGATCAGAGTTTTCTTCATCCATTTTCGAACGTTTTAATCAATTTTAGTATTGATTTATTTTTTTCAGAATTATAGGAATAAGCGGTGACCATTTTTGCGGCGTTCCGCAAGGGTCAAATTTTGACGAAATTGGTCACGTTCACGATTTTTTCAAAAAATGCTGAGTCGATTCCAGGAATCAACCAGGTGCCCATGGCACCACCCAACCGTGGCCCTCTTCATATATAATATGATATACGGCAGAGACGCGTCGTGTCGGCTACACGACTAGTTGGGGGAAGACGCGGGAAATAAGTTTTTTTGCCTCAAAAATCACTATATTTCACTGTTTTTCGCCCAACAATCACTGTTTTGCCCAGTTCGGGCTGGAACTCAACTGAGATCCTGATGGCGACACCCATCCCCTTCAGAATTTCTGATGGCGGCGTCACCGTATAATTTCAATGGTGTGGCTTCTGATGCATTTATGCATGACATGAACTACATTATACTATTACATGCATACTATTAACTCTACCCTTTGTATAGATACACCAGGAAGTGTCATGGGCCCACCAAGTGGCCAACCATCAACGGCGCCTACATAGGCGCATTTCCAGCGCCATGCAAGGATTCTATATCCATTTTTACATTGGGTATGATTACAATGATGGTTTGAAAAAGGATCAAGATATTTCTGATTTTTGCCATGCTTGTGACCATGCCCACTACTTCAAAATGGATAGACCGAAGCGTGGTGACTGAAGAGGAGCGATGACGCGTCGACTGGAGCAATAGTTCGTTGACGACATCCCTGCAGCCAAAGACGCGCGCTGTGCAGTTCCTATAGTAGAGTATGCTGGTTTTGGAGGCAATTTAATTATGAAAAAGAATAAAAAGCCTCGCCCCAAGCTGGTCACCATCTTTCATGGACGACAGCACCCTGGAGGCCCTGCAGCAGGAGCAAAAATGACCTTGGGTGAACCAGAAGATCATTCGAGAGACACTGCAGGAGCTGGATCCCCACGTGCACTGGGTGGCCCCTCTTGGGCCCGGTACATGGTATAGTTGAGGGCTGCTCTAACTGTGAATTCTAGCCCCGCAACCTCCTCAACCCGAGGCCCACTAAGGCCTTTGTCTTCTCAAGGATGGGACACTGCTCCCCGTGTAGCGTGTGCTGCAGTTCGGCAGCTGTCAACTCAACCTTTTCAAGGCCCTAAAGGCCCATGGTTCCATCCCATGGGTCATCATGATCATTCAAGACCAACTAAGACCCAAGCACCCCTCTTTGGACTTGCCTTCCTTTGGATATAGGCAAGGCTTTCAAAAAGGGGGGTGAAGCGGTAGGGTGGCCTCCACCCTACCCGCTGGCGCCAGCGCTAGTGCTGGTGCTTGGAGGTGCTGAATTTCAGCATCTCCCATCAGGATTGCACTGATTTCTTGGGAAATTCACCAAAAATGGGCGAGAAATCGTGATTTTTGGGCTAGGCGCCTACCTTCGTCGCCTGCGCCCGCAGCCCCAGATCAGATTTTTCTTCCTCGATTGTCGAAGGTTCTAATCAATTTTTGTATTGATTTCTTATTTTCAGAATTATAGGAATAAGCGGTGACCATTTTTGCGGCCTTCCGCAAGGGTCAAATTTTGACGAAATTGGTCACGTTCATGATTTTTTCAAAAAATGCTGAGTCGATTCCAGGAATCAACCAGGTGCCCATGGCAGGGCCCCACATTGGCCCTTCACATATATAATATGATATAGGGCAGAGACGCGTCGTGTCGGCTACACGACTAGTTGGGGGAAGACGCGGGAAATAAGTGTTTTTGCCTCAAAAATCACTATATTTCACTGTTTTTCGCCCAAAAATCACTTTTTTGCCCAGTTTGAGCTGGAAGGCAACCGAGATCCTGATGGCGACGCCCATCCCCTTCACAATTTCTGGTAGCGGCGTCGGTGTACGATTTCAATATTGTCGCTTTTGATGCATTTATGCATGACATGAAGTACATTATACTATTACATGCATACTATTTCCTCTACATTTTGTTTAGATACACCAGGAAGCGTCATGGGCCAACCAAGTGGCCAACCATTAATGGCGCCTACATAGGCGCATTTCCAGCGCCATTCAAGGATTCCATATCCATTTGTACATTGGTTATGATTACAATGAAGGTTTGAAAAAGGATCAAGATATTTCTGATTTTTGCCATGCTTGTGACCATGCCAACTCCTTCCAAATTGATAGACCGAAGAGTGGTGACTGAAGACGAGCGATGACGCGTCGACTGCAGCAATAGTTCGTTGACGACATCCCTGCAGCCAAAGACGCGCGCTGTGCAGTTCCTATAGTAGAGTATGTTGATTTTGGAGGTGATTTTATTATCAAAAGGAATGAAAAAGGCTCTACCCAAGCTGGTCACGGTCCTCCATGGTCGCCAGCACCCTGGAGGCCCTGCAGCAGGAGCAAAAGTGACCTTGGGTGGACCAGAAGATCATTCGGGAGACACTGCAAGACCTGGATCCCCACGTGCACTGAGTGGCCCCTCTGGGGCCTCGTATATGGTATAGTTGAGGGTTGCTCTAACTTTGAATTGTAGCCCCTCAACCTCCTCAACCCCAGGCCCACTAAGGCCTTTGTCTTCTCAAGGATGGGACACTGGTCCCCGTGTAGCGTGTGCTGCGGTTGGGCAGCTGTCAACCCAACCTTTTCAAGGCCCTAAAGGCCCATGTTTCCACCCCACGGGTCATCATGATCATTCAAGACCAACTAAGACCCAAGCACCCCTCTTTGGACTTGCCTTCCTTTGGATATAGGCAAGTCTTCTAAAGAGGGGTTTGAAGCGGTAGGGTGGCCTCCACCCTACCCGCTGGTGCCAGCGCTAGTGCTGGTGCTTGGGGGTGCTGAGTTTCAGCATCTCCCATCAGGATTGCACTGATTTCTTGGGGAATCTTTGTAAAATGCCCCAGAAATTGTGATTTTTGGGCTCAGCGCCGACCTTCGTTGCCTGCGCCCGCAGCCCCAGATCAGAGTTTTCTTCATCCATTTTCGAACGTTTTAATCAATTTATAGGAATAAGCAGTGACCATTTTTGCGGCGTTCCGCAACGGTCAATTTTTGACGAATTTGGTCACGTTCACAATTTTTTCAAAAATCCTGAGTCGATTCCAGGAATCAACCAGGTGCCCATGGCAGGGCGCCACAGTGGCCCTCTTCACATATAATATGATATAGGGCAGAGACGCGTCATGTCGGCTACACGACACGTGGGGGGGAGACGCGGGAAATAAGTTTTTTTGCCTCAAAAATCACTATATTTCACTGTTTTTCGCCTAAAAATCACTGTTTGCCCAGTTTGGGCTGGATATCAACCGAGATCCTGATGGCAACGACCCATCCCCTCAGCATTTCTGGTGGCGGTGTCGGCGTACAACGTCAATGTTGTCAGATTTGCTGCATTTATGCATGACATGAACTACATTATACTATTACATGCATACTATTTCCTCTACATTTTGGATAGATACACCAGGAAGTGTCATGGGCCAACCAAGTGGCCAACCATCAACGGCGCTTACATAGGCGCATTTCCAGCGCCATTCAAGGATTCTATATCCATTTGTACATTGGGTATGATTACAATGATGGTTTGAAAAAGGATCAAGATATTTCTGATTTTTGCCATGCTTGTGACCATGCGAACTCCTTGGAAATGGATAGACCGAAGCGTGGCGACTGAAGAGGAGCGATGACGCGTCGACTGCAGCAATAGTTCGTCGACAACATCCCTGCAGCCAAAGACCCGTGCTGTGGAGTTCCTATAGTAGACCATGTTGATTTTGGAGGTGATTTTATTATCAAAAAGAATAAAAAGGCTCTACCCAAGCTGGTCACGGTCTTTCATGGTGGCCAGCACCCTGGAAGCCTTGCAGCAGGAGCAAAAATGACCTTGGGTGGACAAGAAGATCATTCGAGAGACACTGCAACCCCTGGATCCCCAGGTGCACTGAGTGGCCCCTCTTGGGCCTGGTACATGGTATAATAGAGGGCTGCTCTAACTGTGAATTGTAGCCCCTCAACCTCCCTAACCCCATTCCCACTAAGGCCTTTGTCTTCTCAAGGATGGGACACTGCTCCCCGTGTAGCGTGTGCTGCAGTTCGGCAGCTGTCAACCCAACCTTTTGAAGGCCCTAAAGGCCCATGGTTCCACCCCATGGGTCATCATGATCATTCAAGACCAACTAAGACCCAAGCACCCCTCTTTGGACTTTCCTTCCTTTGGATATAGGCAAGCCTTCTAAAGAGGGGGGTGAAGCGGTAGGGTGGCCTCCACCCTACACGCTGGCGCCAGCGCTAGCGCTGGTGCTTGGAGGTGCTGAATTCCAGCATCTCCCATCAGGATTGCACTGATTTCTTGGGGAAGTTTGCAAAGTACCCCAGAAATCGTGATTTTTGGGGTAGGCGCCGACCTTCGTCGCCTGCGCCCGCAGCCCCAGATCAGAGTTTTCCTCATCGATTTTCGAAGGTTCTAATCAATTTTAGTATTGATTTATTATTTTAAGAATTATAGGAATAAGCGGTGACCATTTTTGCGGCGTTCTGCAAGGGTCAAATTTTGACGAAATTGGTCACGTTCACGATTTTTTAAAAAAATCCTGAGTCGATTCCAGGAATCAACCATGTGCCCATGGCAGGGCCCCACATTGGCCCTTCACATATATAATATGATATAGGGCACAGACGCGTCGTGTCGGCTACACGACACGCTGGGGGGAGGCGCCGGAAATAAGTGTTTTTGCCTCAAAAATAATTATATTTCACTGTTTTTCGCCCAAAAATCACTGTTTTGCCGAGTTCGGGCTGTATCTCAACTGAGATCCTGATGGGGATGACCCAACCCCTCAGCATTTCTGGTGGCGGCGTCGCCGTACAATTTCAATGGTGTCGCTTTTGGTGCATTTATGCATGACATGAACTACATTATACTATTGCATGCATACTATTCCCTCTACATTTTGTATAGAAACACCAGGAAGTGTCATGGGCCAACCAAGTGGCCAACCATCAAGGGCACTTACATAGGCGCATTTCCAGCGCCATGCAAGGATTTCATATCCATTTGTACATTGCGTATGATTACAATGATGGTTTCAAACAGGATCAAGATTTTTCTGATTTTTGCCATGCTTGTGACCATGCCCACTCCTTCAATACCTGCAAACATGGAAATCAGACAGTTTCAGAAAGACACTGAAAAATTATTCTTGCGAGGGACTGGGTAAGCGCCTTGTTTAAGATTTTAAACAACTGTTTTTTTTGGTGATTTGATGCACACTCCGGATGTCTTCACGACGACTACTCTTTTATGGCGATCGTGCGTTGAAGGCCTCGTGAGTAGGGGGGCGTGCAGCACAATAATGTATTACCGCACCATGCATAAAGCAAGTTGTGGAGAACAACGAACATGCAATCGGCGTACACCTAAATTTTTACCCTTAGTAAGATGTACTGGTGATAACGGAGGCAACAATGCCTGTATTTGTATTTTGCTCCACAAGGTAGGCTGCCAATGTATAATTGTTACTGCAAAAATTCTATTCTATGCGCGAGGCCTTATGCATAGAATAATGCGTAGGGAATGATAAATTTCTAACCTCCAATCAAACAAAAATTAGCAAGTCCACCAATTACAGATCATGTACATTCCCTTTGACACGGGCCTGCTGTATGGCCAGCCCTACTACTGTCGCCAGCATCTGCATTTTTAGTGCCGTGGTCACCGCTGACTTCACTGCCCAACAACCTTGGTAGCGAGACAGAATTAGCTAAAAAACAGGTAGCATGAAGCATGAGGTTTTGAGGTTTTGAGGTTTTGAGGTCTTAGGTTTCGGGTACTAGACGCCTTTCGGCCCCGGCGGGCCACCTGGTCGGGCCAGGTGATATCCTCCCCAACGGGAGGTAGTGGAGGGTCCTTCATGACACACCTCCTGCCTTGTGGCGGAGTCCGCCGGGTTCACGGGGCTCGGAGCCTGTCCCTCCCTGGCTTCCCCATTTCGCCAACCCCCGGTCAGTGCGTCACTTGGCAACCGTAGTTGCAGGCGCTTACCCACCACGCCGCCCCCCTGATGCTTGGTCGCCCAGGTTGCCGGCGCCACCGGGCCCGCGCCACTGGCTTGTCGCCTGTGGGACCTCCTGGGCTGGCGCGGTGGCTGCGTAGCCATGGGGCTGGCGTGTAGTACTGTGTGCTACTACTGCCTTGGCGGGTGCAGTGCCCTGGTCGTGTGTGTGCGGCGCTGGTGGCAGGTCTGGGGGGTTGGGGCCGCTGCAAGCTCTCGCTTCTCCCCCGGTGTTCCCCCCCTTCCCTCGCGCTCCTTGCGGTGCGTGTTGCGGGTTGTCCCGTCCGGGTGTCCCCTCCTTTCGCCTGCCGGTACGCCATTCCATGCGGTATTTGCGTTCTGCGGTCTGGGTCTGGTTGCGCTTCGGGTCTGCGCCGCGTGTCTGTTGCGTGTGTGTGCGCTTGTGCTCCCGCAGCGTACGCCCACCCCCTCCGGTCGGTGTGGCGCGCGCACCACGTGTGGTTCCGGTGCGGGGCGCCGGTAGGGCGGTTCCAGGCGGTTTGTGCCCCTCCGCGTTTCCTGCCCCGGTACCGTGCTCCACCTTTTTAGCTCGGGGGGGGTGGCCCGGTCCCTTCGTCCCCTTGCCTGGCTCTGGGTCGCTCGCCCCTTTGTGGGCGGGCCTGTGTGTCCGGGGTGGTCCGGCTCTGGGGGGGCGTGGGGGAGGGAGGGCCCGTGGCTGGGGGCCGGCCTGCGTGCCCCCTCCCCTGGGGGCGTGGTAGGGTCCGAGCCGGCCGGAGTGCCTCGGTGGTTGGGGTGGGGGATCTGTCGTCTGTCCCTCTGCCTCCCTTGCACGGGCACCAAGGCGGGCTCCGTTGGCGTTGCTTTGGCCATGGAGGATGCGGCCTCCATACTGCTCCGGTCTGTGTCCGTGTGCTCCTGCCCGGGCGCGGCCCGAGGGGGGTGCCGTGGGGCGTCCTGGTGCTCTGCTGGGCGACTGGCGGGCCAGGCGGGCAGGCCCGGGGCCCCGCCGACCCCGGGGGGGGGGCCGTACCGGCCTGCTGTTGTGCGTTCCGCGGCTTGCAGAGGTCACTGGGCATTTGGGGGGGTGACGGTCAGGGGGCGCGCGGCACGTGGACACAGCGGCGTGCCTGGCGCGGCACTCGGCCCCGGGTGTTGCGACGCCGCGGCGCTCCTCGCCGGCGGTCATCCCTGGGGGGAAGAGGGGGGGAGGGGGCTGTCCCCTCGCTTTGCGGAGGGGCTCGGGGCCGGCGGGGCGCGGTGGCGCCGGGCTCTGCGGTCCAGAACGCGATCGGCCCCCCGGGCCGGTCGTCGCCACTCCGTGGGGGTTTGGTTTGGTTTGGTATGCCCGGGCGTAGGGGCAGCCGATCGGGGGCGTTGTGCACTCTCCCCCTTCTACATGTTGCTCCCTGCCCCTGCCCTGCACAAGACACGAGCAGCGGAACCAGTCAATAACCCGCTAACGGCGCCTTGGAATATTTCGAGTCAGCGAACACTGTCCATCCCACCCCCGCTTGCACCACGTTCCATTGTTCTGGAGCCTGACCAAGGCAGGTGCAGACTACCACTAGACGCTGTAATTGTGGTCTCTCTTGACAATGACAGCAAAAGGGAGTACAAGCTGTAACATGGTACATTAGAGGTCCGTGACTCCTGTTGTGAATGGGAAGAAACACGTACATACCCCGTGTGTGCGTGTAGCACAGACGTGGATCCCATCGGAGCAGCCAAGCTAATACTTGCTGTGCAAGCAAGGGAACCTCTGCTGGTGCGACAGAAAGCGGACTATAAGGACTGTGCTGCCCGTCAGGCACCTTCAAGGGCCAGGGTACCCCGGGCACATTGTCTTGACCGCGTCCCATACCTGACAGCACCTGACACACAAGGCTTCGCACTACCGCTGCAGAAATGTATCTGTGGTCGGTTCTGTGCCTGTACTTCACCCACGACAGGCCAGACCAGGTCAGAATCAGGACCTGTGCCTCGCTGTGACGTGGCGCGACGTGCTGGAAAAAATGCACTCGCGAGTCGGGCTTCAGCATGCACCACTACTCCCTGTGGCTTACCATGATTCTGACGTGCAGATCCCACTGGGCCTGCTGATTACCCCGAACACCCGCGGTGAATGTCTCAGCCACCTTTGCAAAGGTGGCACATGCACGCACGTACAACTGCGAGCAGTCGTCCACGTGCGACCCCTCATTACCGGACTCCAGGTGACAGAACCGTCATGGCGGTGTGTCGAAGTACATGCGCGGCAGATAAGCGATGCTGCGCAAATACGCTGCCTGTCTGTGCTGCTGCAGCGTCATCTGATGAGACTCACATACAGCGACCCAGTGGTCAGTGTTTATGTCCAGACGCCGGACCATGTCTGCCATGGGAGATGCGCGTGCTACAGCTACTGAGTAGAGCGCTGACAGGAACCGCGCTCGATGACACACGCACCGATCTGGAAAAAAAGAAATCAACACGTCCGCTTCGCAGGACAGCAGTAACGACCAGGGCAAAGGCACGGCGGATGGGTGGGACTTGCCAAATGTGGCCAGTGCGTCCGACTGCGCCTGCCACCTTGCCGCCTGACCCTGATAATGTGTGTCATGCTGCGCTGGCAACCAACACTCGCGGACTTTGCTGAACACAGGGAGCTGCAGCACCCTCTTGGCCAGTCGATCTATCCAACTTTGCGTGGTAACTATGGTACTATGTGCGGACACGTGCACTGACGGATTATCACAGAACATGTACAGCTCACCTCTGCAGTGTTGCAGCAGCAACATAGCAAGAAGTTTTGCCAGCCACTCAAGTGCAGACGATGACACAGCAGCGGCCACCACACCCAAACTGAATTCCTGGCACTCTATTCCGTCTGTGACTACTATGCCGACCCCTGCGAATTCTGGCTGTAACAGACCGTCAGGGACGTCTCGACCCGCGTCCGTCGTAACATACAGCGCCTCCGCCTGTAGAAGTGTTGCACGCAGGACTCGGGGAGTGGAGCCCTGCGCAAGCTCCGACACCGTCCGTATGACGACGCCGTGCTCAGTGCAGCAAGCCACGAACTGCTCATAATCTTCCTGCCCCAAAGGCATCAGACATGTGGCCTGTTCCCGCAGCACTGTCTGAGCCAGCGAGCTGCGACTATCAATGGCGGACAGATACCCCTGCACGAAATTCAAGGCCGCACGCGTGGTGATCTGCGGACAACCCCATCCCCCAAACACCACCGGAGTGTGCAAGATCACCAGGGGCGTGTCGGCTGGCATGGCCAGGATGTGCCGATACAAATGGTTCACCTGCACCTGTGAGTCGTGCAGCACCTGTGCTGGCAGACAGGACCCTTTAGCCACGTAATCAACACGCGACACCAGATAAGCTATGACCGAGCGCACAGCCAGTAAAAAATTCGGCTGGTACTTGGTGATAAAGTACTGCAGACGGCGTGCACTCTTGACAACGCGGCTCAGCAACTGTGGCGGTGCTGTGTGGGGCTCCAGTGTTATGCCTACAACCTCGGTGACACTCTGTGCTGACTCCACAGGCATGCCGCGAACGTATATGACATGGCGCGTCCGCTGTATAATACCTGATGGCGCCAGCTGCAGACGGGTGTACTGCATTTTAGCTTTGTTGCTTGGGGCGCACGCGTTTTGCGACAGCACATGGGCCACTGTGGCCAAACACCTGGCTTCCTCTGCTGTTCTGCCGAACCACCTTCTATCGTCACTAAACACCACCTCACTGAGACTGACTCCCCGCACCCACCAGCAATCACCCAGGTACTGCAGACCCCTGGTCCTGTACTTACCATACTCCAGGTACGCTGTAGCTGCCAGTCTGCATCCTTGTGAGAAACCTAACTGTGGCACGACCGGCGGTGCCAACCCCTGCACTGTCCATAACCAGACCTTCTGCCGGCCGTAAAAATCCGCTGCCCACTCCCCGTAGGCACACTGTGTGGGCCAGTGGGCACCATATCTGGCGACATCCTCCCTGATCGGCATGTCAAAAACAACTGACTCGTCACCCTGGACTATGTGCACCTCCCCCCCTTCGGATAAGGTGACACAAACTATTGCTTTCGCTGCAAGTGCCAGATATTGAGGGCTCAGCCCTTCGCGGTATGAAAAACGTGTTCCCCGCCCATGATCCGTCCACCTCGGCCTGAAAATTCACTTCGTGTTATACTATTCCTGCCTGCATGGAATTCGCTGCGGACGCCAATTTGATTGGACGGTGCGACTGAAAAAGGTGCGGGAGGCCTGATTTATATATACCAAGCTGCAGAATCTGGTTGGAAATGACGTCTGGATACTGGCGCAGCCGCTGTGTATATGTATACAGGGCCTTGTCACCTGTGTGCGGCATGGCTGCCAGTAAGTTCACCGGTATTTCGTCTCGTGACGTGGCGTCTGACCCCCCCCTGCCTAGTGCCCCTCAGAGTATACGCATTGATTTGTGGGGCCCGCGGCAGGACCGCAAGCTGTGACTGTGCGTTAGCAGGATTGGTGGGGAGACCCAACGCGCGCAGGCGCAAGATGGTGTCAAAATGTGGTTCGTCCCACGCGGCTAACTGCTTCCCCGGCTGAGCCGCATGCACCAAAACAGACACGTTGACTGACTGCCCGCGTGTTATATGATAAAACTCCAACTGACTTGCTGCAGTGCGCAGCGCTTCCTGCACCTCCTGTCGCTGATCTGCGCGGGACGTGAGTTGTGGGTAAGGACGTGGCGCCTTGGTCGTGGGCTGTATGGCCCGCGTGGTGTGTGACGTGATACTGACCGTACTCAGCACCTGATCGTTCATATGCACCCCACCCACATACAGGTGCTGTTGCACTTCCTCATGCCATGCACGCAGCTCCTGCTGTGTAACCCCCTTGTTTACTAAACCCTTCCCCCTGTCCAGAATTGCCTGGGCACTGACTCGATGCGAGCTCCGGGGCAGTATACCATCAGCAATGCTCCAGTAACATGCCACCCAAGCGTCAGGATGTGCCCCCGTGCCTGCCAACCACCACCAGTACAAGGCCAGCAGCCGTGCTGCCCGCTGCTTTTGGTCTTCTGTTGTTACTCGGTGTTTGTAGCGCTTCTGCACTGTCACCGGCTGACAACCCATACCCGTGAGGGTACAAACGAGGGCCATGTGCATCGAAACCCCTGGGTACACTCCCTTCTGTGCCACTCCTATGTGCTTGGAGACCAGGATATAATCTATCTCTGTGGCCACTGTTGCGTGTCCTGAAGACGTATAGTTGGTCTTCTCCCCTCTGTCGTACGGTATATGCAGTTTACTCAGTGTGTACCGTTTGCTCACCACTCTCTCTACCAAACTTTTGCTGTTCCTGGGGACATTGAAGTTGCCCGATACCACTGCCTCCTGCGGGCGCACCCTGTCAATCATGGCACCCACCGCACTCAGTATCCCCTCCTTCGCTGTGATATTGATATCTGGATCCATATGTACATCCACAAGCAGAGTCAGGACATTGGTGTCACGGTGTAGCAGCACCGCTAGCCACGACCGTTCATCAATGACCACATCACAACTCTGCTGCATTTCTGGCGCCCAAAGCCGGCGATGCACCAACACGCACATGCCCTTACCAGGTCCTTGCACTGCACTCATACACACTGCATACATCCGTAACGCAAACTGGCTCTCCATGTCTGCGTCCCAACATTCTTGTAAAAACGCCACATCTGGATCGTGACTGAGTACCACCCCTACCATGACACTTAACTTACCCTGAGCCCCGCCACAATTGAGCGTCATGACTCGCAGACTCGCTGCAGATCCCCCAGTGGGCGACTGCGCTGGTAAAACGATTTGATCAGCCCACCCTGGTACTTCAGGACCTGGCGCGTCTGGACATTCCCTCCTACAGTCATAGTGCGTCACTAAGTACAGAGGTACCACACGGCCGACATATGTATCACGCACACACACACTACTCACCGCTGCTAGCGACTTTTGCATGTACGATACAGCCGTGACACGGCAGAGGCACACTGCTCGTGGCGTGCTTGAATACACTGGACCCACTACACGCACGTCGCACCATCGAACCCTGGAGCAAGTAGGACACCGCTTTGTTCCCACGAGAAATTGGTACGCTGTGACTTCGGGGCTCCCTGGCTTCACGACTTTGCAACCCTCTGAGTAAGCGCCCACCGGAGGCTCTGTGTGCAGCACCAACAGGGCATCAGCATGCCAAACTGGCGGAGACACCCTTGCCCTGCCATCCTGCACTGAGCGTAAGCTGCGCCGCTGAAGCAAACGCGCCCACCTGGACAGGCTGTGCAGCACTAACACAAACACTGGACTGGGCAACTTCTCTAACACTGACATCACGTGTGACGGCAAGAAACTTAGGTCACAACTCACCGGCGGTAGTGACACACCGTCCACCTCAAACCACGCATGCAGGCCACACTCTGGACATTCTGCAGGCCCCCCGGCCTGCCATAGGGTACCGCATTGCCAGCAGATGCGTGCCTCCTTGGTACCGGAGACTTGTGGCAACAGGCTGGACTCGGGAAACAACAATCGCGACCAGGACTGCAAAAAACTCTTTATATGCTTGCGTGACACAGTGCACGCACACTGATACACAACCCAGTGCGTGATGGGGTCAACTGAGTAACCGTACGGCACATACGGCAGTCAGTACCAAGACTGCCAGTGTGTGACCCCCCATGGCGCTTGATACGACATGTACTCTGGCGTCGCGCTTTGACCTGTGGAAATGGGATACGCCTGCTTGTTCCCTGTGTCCGCTGGGCGATCGTACTGGTCTGTCCAGTCGCCTGAGCTTGTGGGCCTTTTGTACTGCCTGTACGGCTCACCCTGCTGGTCGTGTGTTCGCGCATTGAGCGTGAACCCGCTCGGGCTCTTGAAGGTCATTATGGTGTCTGTACCAAACAGCCGCTGCACTGTCACCTTTGGCACTTGTATGTGGTACCACCCTCTATTCAACTGATAGTCATCCAGGTTACAGCTAACACCGAAAACGTCCTGGACTGTCTGTCTGTACCTGCGAGATGTGTGTGTATTAGTGAGCGAAAACAGCCGCACTACCACTCCGTCCTTGACTTGCGATTGCGGAACAGCCGTGAATGTCTCCGCTACCGTGTCCCCGCTGCTTGTTCGTTCCTTCGTGGGGAGAGGACTACGCTCTGCCTCGGCCACCGGTGCCTGGGCTGCGCGTTTCTGCGGATTTTGCCAAAAGCGATCAACCTCATCAGTCCGTTCCTCATGCTCCGCATCCATCCCTTGTGGGACAGCCTCCGCCAGCTCCTTGAGGACCACTCTGAACTGCACCTTGCTGTGCGCATGCTGTGCGACTTGCGCTACCGCTCGCCGCATGGACTTGGCGTCTGTAACTTCTTGAAATCTGTTGCACTTATCGGGAAGGTCTATACCGGCCAAGAGCATGTGCGCTCCCACCTCAAATCAGTTCACCGAGGGTGTCGCCTTGGTCAGGATTGCGTCGGCTGACTTCCAGAACGCCGTACGATCCGACGAGTGGACTTCTGCGGGGACTAACTGCGAGCAGGCGGCGTTCGATTCTACCAGTTGTGGACTCAACTGCTTCTTTTGTGCCGGAGTTATCCTGGACAGCAATAGTCGCAGCCCAGCCTGAAGCTGTTGGGGCTGCTTGATATTATCAAAGCCATGTACCATTCTGGAGTCCACCCTGGCCGCAAGCATCAGTTCTTTCAATGCCGCTCCCGCGTCGCCTACGACTGCTGTAGGGTAGTATTGAACGTCCTCCAGCACGGAGTCTAACTGGGCGGCGTCGGCTGACGGCTGCCCGTCTGACGCACTTGACGACCTGTTCAACACGTGCTTCCACGAGGGCTCTCGATCACGTGCGTGTCTGTTGTTGAGTGATACCTTCCAAGACTTCAACGCACCTTCTTGCAGCCGTGTCCAGTCCGCTGCTTTGACCGGGCACTCGTCGAGCGCGCTGTCCTCCACATCCATGCGCAAATCATAAATCGGCAGCTTCCCTGTTGCTTTCGACCACTGGCTGTAAATGGCATACCACAGGACAATCTCCTTGAATTTGTGTTTCCCCTGTATTTGGTGATGTCCGCAGACCATGGATACACATTCATCAATCGCCATAGCAGACCATTGCATCTGCAGATCTATGTCTCGAACCTGATCGCACACTTCTGCTTGCCACAAAACCCGAGCATCTGGAGACCACTTGGGCCAGTTGGCCGTGAACCAGTCACCCCACGACCGCCAATCACCGACCTTCATGTCCGGAGCTGATACCGCCAGCGTGGCTAGGCTAGTAGCAGGGAGCATACCCATGAACGTTGGAAAAAAGGTACAGGCGCCCGTTATAATTGATGCGGAGTACGGGATGCGGTGGACTTCTTTCTTCTCCTTACCGTACAGCTTGGCCGCCAGAACCAATTCCCCTGTGTCCGGGGTTTTTCCCACTGATATGAGTGGAAACACGTGACGTGGGACAACTACTTGCGCCTGCTCCGCCTGCGGTAACGCTGAATAATCCAACACCATTGCCAATAAGAAAGAACTGCACCCGTAAAGCCCAGCTCTGAAGAACCGCACTGAACAAGCCAAAGTGTCTCACTACATGCACTATCGAGCACAAGCAGCAAAGGATGACAAAGAGCAGGCAGGAACATGTCTAAGCCTGGACCTCTGCCCGGGCGATTATGCCGCAGACGCCACCAGAACTAGTTACAATCACTGCACCCGCAGATCCCGCATCGCTGACGCACAAAACGCGAGCTACATTGACGGACCAAAATGCCCCAGACACATCACCGCGTAGCTTTGGGACCACTGTAAGACCTCAGCACGATGCAAAGCCGAAGTACTGCTAGCACGGGCCATGATGCCCCACAGGCTGCTGGAACCACCCGCTTCCACTGACAATTGTTTGTGTTAGCGGCACCAGGCGCAAGAAACAAATCGCAGCACATGAGATAGAGAGCAACACCCCAAAAGCAGCACCCCAACAGCTACCGTACCACCATGCTCTCCTCCGTATGCCCACGACGTTCGTAGGGCACCCGATGGACATGCCATACCCACGTTCAGCTCATCCTGGCACTCCCCAAAAAGCACACAGAGACGGGCCATGATGCCCCAGACGTCACCAAAATGAGTCACTGTAACTGCACACTCAACCGCATCTCTGACGCACCAAAAGAAGCTGCTTCGACTAATCGAAACGTCCCAGACAGATCTCCGCATATTGCTGGAACCTTTGAGAAGCCTTGACCACTGCGCTTGTGTTATCTGCACCAGGCACCAGAAACAAACCGCAGCACATGAGATAGCAAGTGATACCTCACCAGCAGCAACTGGCCGCGCTCATGCACCACCATGTGGTTCGCCGTGTGCCCACGACCGTCTCAGGGCACCTGATGGACATGCCATACCCATTCTCAGCTCTTTAGCACTCCCCAAAAGCACACAGAAACGGGCCAGGATGCCCCAGACGTCACCAGAACCAGTTACTGTAACTGCACACGCAAAAGCCGCATCTCTGACGCACCAAAAGAAGCTGCAGTGACCGACCAAAATGCTGCAGACAAATCTCTGCATATCCCTGGGACCACTGGCTTAGGCGGCTCAAGTTGCATGGTCAAAAACGAGGAAAAGGTAGGAAAATGACAGGTTTCCAAAGGCATCGAAGAATAGTTGTTTTGCTGGATATTTTAAAAGCGTCGCAAACAAGTATGGTGGATTAAATATTTCTATAAGAATGATGTGTCCCATGGGCGAGACAGGGAAAAGTATTGTTTGGTGACCATTCTTTGCGCGAGGCCTCGCGCAAAGACGTTCATTTGCGTCAGATTAATGTGATACAACACGACACATTAGGCAGGTTGTCGAAAAATGGAACGCTGTCGTATTTATACACGTAACTTAGTACCATTATCAGGATTGCGTTATAGAGGTAGATCTATTAACGAATAAACTGCAACAATGGTGTACCCAAGAATCTTGAAACGTATAGATGTTCCGGAACAAACTGCAGTTTCAAGCGCGAGGCCTCGCGCATGGAACGGCGCATGAAAAACATGAAAGTTTCGGTGATCATTGCGCGAGGCCTCGCGCAATGGTGATCATTGCGCGAGGCCTCGCGCAATGGAGGTCACAAGCGTTCATAAAAACCAAAATTGGACAGATCCACCAACTACACAGCATGTACGTTCCCTTGATGCGGCGCTGCTGCATGGGCGCCCATACAGGTCCCGCCGGCATCTCCGGTTTTCATACTGTGGTCACCGCTGACTTCACTGCCCAACAGCGATAGAAGCGCGCTGCAACTGGGTACCGCAATCAGGATTAACTAGTGAAATGTGGGATCACCAGACAGTTACAGCTAACCGAAATTGGTGCAAGCGACAAGCGAATCATAGAATAATTGGTCGCGCGAAAAATGAGTGACAGGTTGATGTCTGAAATCAAGAAAGTTTTTCAAACAGCGATTTTTACGCAGATACAGTTACGTAATTATTCTTTACAGCAACAATGCCCCTGCGAGAAGAGGTGGACCTTGAGAAGACAGTGGCCGCAGCATCCGGAGTTTTCCGCGATGTCTGCTCAGAGGAACCGCCGTACCACACGACAGAAGAACTGTGGGAAGGGCTAAAACAGGGGGACGAGGGCGCGCGACTGTTGTTTGTGTTTTTTCTGCGTCTGCGCAAAAATGAACGGACGTGTTGCAGCGTTGAAAAGGCGATTGCGGCAGAAGGAAAGAGATGGGTTGGTGTTTTGATGGAGGAGGCCTGGCGCCTCTATTTGCTGATGCGCCACCGCGCAGTTCCATACCAGGGAAAACCAAAGTCAGTTGTTGCGGTAGAGGGAAGTAGGGCGCAGCGTCGCATTTTAGCAAGGTCAGGTCTGGCGCGATACAGCGCACCTTCGCTGAAGGAGAAGGCTACAGTCAGGTTACAGACTACATGGGACAAAATTTACCAACAGTAGGTTGTGTTGTGGATGGACAACTGGTACAACAAACAGTTTACCACAAATCCTGACAAGAACGACAAAAGCCTGAAAGCAACAGCGTTGGCTGTGTTGCTACTCAAGGATGCACCGCGCTACTGGCATGGTCATCCTAGCCTGGAAGACCTTGAACGGCGTGTTCCTATTGTTGCACGCATGCTGGGAAACACCGAGGGAACGATTGCACGAATCCTGCACGATCTAGGATTTGCAAGCACGCGACCTGTTGTGCGAAACATTAGGGCACCGCTTGACATCATTCGCCCTGTACCTGCCAAGAGACCACATTGGCGACCCCTTTGTCCAAGCAAAGAAAAGGTAAGCGGCAACCTATCGCTTCGTAACCTACTGCAATTTACTAGGGACTTGGCGCAGCACAGCCGACCAGTTGTCCCTGTCTTATGTGATGAGAACATCCATTACCGCATTTGTAAGATGATGTACGGTGAAAAAACAACGGATTGGAATGTCCGGCTTTTTTTGCGTTCACACCCTATATTATATGGTTTCTGGCACGCGTACAAATTTTGCGTTACACAAATGTTTCGCTCATTTTGGGCGATTGTGACTTTTTTCCACAAGGGTTTGTCGCGCAGCGGTGACACAGTCCCCTGTTTTCCCAAGCTGATCACAATGGAGATAACTGTTGGTGCACTGCTGTTGGGTATGGGCCCCCACATACGGCGCCTTAACCAAAAATGTTGTTCCCTTGAGCTGGCACGTCCTGCAAATCGGCGAAGTCGCCTTCGTTACGCTGTGTGTAAGGCCATGCAGGTTCTGTTAACACAATACTGTCCCATGTTACTGTACCTAGGACACCTCGTTAGGCAGTGCAATTGGGCTGGGGAGACGGCCAACACGGGTGTTTTTGCTTCTGAGGGATTGCAGATTGTTATGTGTCTGTTAGACCGTTTCAACATGGGGGACACACTTTTAAAATACGAACGCACTGTTGCAACTGCGCTATTGTGCCACACTGCATGGCACACAGCCATGCCTGGACAGGCTTTTGCCGAGGAATTTTGTGAAAGTCTGCTTTCCAGCCTTGTGACAAAGAAGGGCCAGAACAGAGATGCAGTAACCATTGAAGATGTTGACGATCTGTATCAGCTCATCACTATCCGCAAAGAAGGTCACAGGGTGAACGTCTGTAAAATCCCCAATTCCTTTGTCAATTCCGTGCGTCAGCGGTTAACTGCTTACTTGAACGCAGAGCGTGTATATGTGCCTTGGGTTAGGTGGTGTGCTGAGCCTACTTGTGCAATCTCAGGCGCATTGGTCGCGCAGGGGTGTACCTAACCTTCCACCGTCTCTTCTAATTCCAAAGGGTTCTAACCACTACAAACAAGTCCTTGTGTCTGTGTTGTTGGTGCTAACGCAGCAGGGGCCACTTAAGGCTGGTTTCAAGCGAAAACTGTCGGAGCTGATCCCCCAACGCAGTGCGTTGGAGGAACAGAGAGAGGCCGACACGCTGCGAAACGTTCGAAGAAGATTGGAGAACATGCAGTGATGCGCGAGGCCTCGCGCAAACAGCATGAAACAACAGGTTAGTACACCCCCTCTCTTGCGGGAGGCCTCGCGCAAGGTTAACAGTCAAAAACAGTGCCGAGCCCCTTCAGTTTTGCCTTCTCAACCATACTGTAATCGTATTCGCTAAAAGCACCCCACATATGCATTATCGATGACAATTTTACCCATTTTTAATGTTATGTTTCCTTCAATACAGGCTTTCTTCTTATCGCAGAATGGCAAGCCCCGCCCAAAAAACAGCCGAGGAACGAGAAGATACCAACTATGACCCCGGGACCTCGGGATCGGAGGCTGGAACACCAAAGAAGGGGCTTAAGAAGAAGGAAACACCAGATCCTGGCTTAACCTTGGGTACTGACATCGAGGACCACCTGAAGCCGGACGGGAGGCAGGTGGAGGTTGAGCTGGACAACGTGAGAATCTACCAGGAGAAGACAAAGGGGCAGATGAGACGGAGAGATGCAAAGTTACTGCGGAAGCGTATTGAGTCACTCGAAGCAGCACCGCCACCAGGCCCATTACACGTCGTTCTCTGGGAAGATAATAGTATGTTGCCAACCGACTTTTCGCTCTTCTCGTTGCGCGAGCCCTCGCGCAAAGACGTGTCTCATATTTGCAGATGGCGATTATTGGTGTGTATCTGGACAGCACAGCGTGGAAGCGGTTGCGATGATTCGGGAGAAGCAACGCACCGCGTGTCTGGATCTGCAGCAGTGGCATACTACATGCATCGCCGATATTCTAAAGCCTACGACACCCTGGGCCTTCCGTGCAAAGCTGGCGGGACAAGCACAAGGAAGCGCACAAGACGTTGAGCCAATTCCGCTGTATGAGGCAGCAGATAACCTCATTCGATGTGTTGAAGATCTGCGGCGGCGAGGCCTACCCGACACGTACAGCAATCTCAAGATCGCCATTGTGGATGCTGTGCAGATGAGTGCCCTGGTTCCAACCGCTGAACTGAAGCACCCTGGTCAATTTGTATGTTCATTAATCGTTGTTTCGGCGCTCTTCGTTGCGCGAGGCCTCGCGCATAACGTTGTCACTTTCAGGACAAAACGTATAAATTGTGGAAAGATTTTATGACGTTTGCCTACTATGCTGGTCCGGAAGCTGTGAAAGGTCTGCAGAAGTTCCACGACAAAAGGGAGAAAGTCACGAAGAACGCGCCGAAGAAACTAGACGGGATCCTGTTGCCGGAGTTCTACAACAAAGTGGCAGAAGTGATGCAGGAAGAAAAAACAACCCTTGAATCCTTGCAGAATTCGTTTGACGACATCATCCTTGAGCAGTGGGTCTCAATGCATCTGCACCACCCGCACAACGGCCAGTACGTTCGACCTGAGAAAGGTGTGTACCATCGACGCGACGTGGGTTCCATTTCTGCATCAGTGCGCCGCACTTTCTCCATTTCTGTTCCTTAGCCAAGGACATGCGCACCCGCAAAGAGGTTGCTGCACTTGGAAGGCCTGCCCTGAAGGTGACCCTTGGTACATGGGGCTATTGGCGTGAGTCTGAAGGCAAAAGTCGTGGTCGATGGCCGGCATGGAAATCCATGATTCGCGCACCACTGTGGCAGGTGGCAGAGAAAGGCAAACCCGCCCCCCTGAAAATCCTCAACGTCCAAAAACTCCTGGGTCAAGAGCCTACCAAGAGCCGTGTGGTCCCCCCACCTGCTGGCGTTACTGGTGACTTCAAGACAGTGGAACAGCAGGATCAATCAATGTGAAGTCAAACTATCACAGTAAAGAAGGTCCCTACCAGGACCGGCCCCCGCTGTGCCCCTTCCGCCTGTTACCCCTGCCGACTTGCTCCTGATCAACGATTGCATTTATCAAAATCCAGGGTCCAAAATCCAAAAATATAGAAAATACTATCCTCCTTCAACCCTGAACAGCAACCAGATCCCACGAGTACAGCAATAACCCAATCCACGATCCAATACACGCTGCGGGCTTCCGTTCAGCACACCGATCGTCTCACGGTGGCGGGCATGTACAAGAATTGCACCAAAGAGGAAAGCCCTGAAATTGGCACATGAACACAAAAAATGCAAAGTTGGGGAAAGATGGAAACTTACACAATCACAGCCATAGACCCCTCATTCCCTGGACTCAAGACCTTCCCTTGACTCGCCAACATGTTGCCCTGAACCCAGTCAAATAGGATGGCTAAGTGCCATGTGTCAAAAGTCACTACATAAACCCCAAAATGTGTTCACTCCCAAGCCTCTAAATCCTAGCCCAATAGGGGAGGTTGCTTGTCATGGTCTAGAGTGGCGCTCAGGACCATGCCCTACCCTCACATAAACTTGGTTGGACTTGGAGTCGAATGGGCTTGGAGAACTGCCCCATGACGATGACCTCACAACGTAACAAAATCAGGCAAAACACACCATAGTGCCCAATATTCAACTATATACTCAAAAATGCATACGGCAAATACCCAAATGCTCCATGCATGTATCAAACCGGAAAGTAATATACAAGGGTGATATAGACCAAAGGTCCATGCCCAAGAATATCCCATCATTGGCTCCGAAACCCCTCCGGTTATGTACATGACATGCTTCACAAGTCAGCTCATGAGTTTGAGACCTAATTTTGTGAGGCCTCGTGTGCCAAGCCAAAGTGACCATGTGATCCGGCATATGGTGAGGTACTGACGCGGAATGGGCTGTCCCCCATCCGCCACTGATGTTTTCAGAGAATTGCGTCCACCAGCGTCGTCGCCGCAACTGTCGCGACGGCCTCCACGCGCAGCAAAAGACGCAAATCCACGTGGATCAAGGATAATTTAATGGAGTGAAGCGTGATTCCTGTTGTGGATGTTTTATAATAAAAGGAGCTGGTAAGCAGGTAAAGGTAGGGATACCAATGCGTTAGTGCTTCGACTGAAGGTTCGACGAGATCCATCGCATTGGTATTAGGCGATGTCAGCGCTGCACGCCTTTGGCGCTGCGTACCGTGTAGAGTAACAGTTTGTCTGTGGTCTGCTTTGCAGGCTTGTTTTTTGCTCCAGGCGGGCATGCAAAGCTGGCAGATTTATTTGTAAGCCAACGCGAGCCGTGCGCCAAGCAGCGGGCATCAGTGGCCCTCACTGTAGTTACGAGCTGCAGTATCGCGGCTGCCCAGGCCATGAAGAAGGCCCTTCCTCGCAGCCCTCTCGCTATAGGCGCTGGCTGCATCGTGAAGGGATAAGAAAAGAGCTCTGCTCCAAAATGACTCCGTTGGATGTGAACACGAAGAATCTCATTGACGGGGTCTACGCCTTTAGTGCTGTCGCTGCTACTGTTGGTATGTTGCTGCTGCTGGTGCGGGTCTTCAAGCAGGAGCGTGCGAAACCAAGCAAGGAGTTTCGAGAAACCAAGCAGGAGTTTTGAGAAACCAAGCAGGAGTTTCGAGAAACCAAGCAGGAGTTTCGAGAAACCAAGCAGGAGTTTTGAGTCCTGAAGGTGTTCAAAATCAAGCGGCAAAAGCAAAAAAGGGACAAGCAGGAAAAAGCTCGGTGGTGTGGCGCTGTAGAAGGCAACGTGTTCAAACGTTTTTCTTGCGCTGCTACAAGAAGGATTTCGGGGAAAAATGGTCGCGTACCCGGTACCGCTTCAAAATAAATCTGAGCTGCGTCCGTATTCAACACAGACGCCATTTGCAACAGCGACCGAGAACGGGCCGAAAGGGAATGGACGAAGCAGGACGAGACGCCCTCAAGTGCAGCAGAGCCGGGGACCACGTGACGGCTCTGAGGGATGTATTGGAGCGACTGCTCCATTGGCTGCTCCCCGCCGACTTGAAGTCCTGCGACTCAGCAAAGCGTCTCCCAACAAGGAAGCTGCGTGAAGGATGGCGTACGCAATCCTCTTAAGGAGGGAGGTGGCGCGGAATGGGCTGTCCCCCATCCGCCACTGATGTTTTCAGAGAATTGCGTCCACCAGCGTCGTCGCCGCAACTGTCGCGACGGCCTCCACGCGCAGCAAAAGACGCAAATCCACGTGGATCAAGGATAATCTAATCGAGTGAAGCGTGATTCCTGTTGTGGATTTTTTATAATAAAAGGAGCTGGTAAGCAGGTAAAGGTAGGGATACCAATGCGTTAGTGCTTCGACTGCAGGTTCGACGAGATCCATCGCATTGGTATTAGGCGATGTCAGCGTTGCACGCCTTTGGCGCTGCGTACCGTGTAGAGTAACAGTTTGTCTGTGGTCTGCTTTGCAGGCTTTTTTTTTGCTCCAGGCGGGCATGCAAAGCTCGCAGATTTATTTGTAAGCCAACGCGAGCCGTGCGCCAAGCAGCGGGCATCAGTGGCCCTCACTGTAGTTACGAGCTGCAGTATCGCGGCTGCCCAGGCCATGAAGAAGGCCCTTCCTCGCAGCCCTCTCGCTATAGGCGCTGGCTGCATCGTGAAGGGATAAGAAAAGAGCTCTGCTCCAAAATGACTCCGTTGGATGTGAACACGATGAATCACATTGACGGGGTCTACGCCTTTTGTGCTGTCGCTGCTACTGTTGGTATGTTGCTGCTGCTGGTGCGGGTCTTCAAGCAGGAGCGTGCGAAACCAAGCAAGGAGTTTCGAGAAACCAAGCAGGAGTTTTGAGAAACCAAGCAGGAGTTTCGAGAAACCAAGCAGGAGTTTTGAGTCCTGAAGGTGTTCAAAATCCAGCGGCAAAAGCAAAAAAGGCACAAGCAGGAAAAAGCTCAGTTGTGTGGCGCTGTAGAAGGCAACGTGTTCAAAGGTTTTTCTTGCGCTGCCACAAGAAGGATTTCGGGGAAAAATGGTCGCGTACCCGGTACCGCTTCAGTACAACACCGAAGCATATGCCAACATATAAGCAACATACGATAGTTCACGGATCTCTAGGCACTTTACTGTTAGCCGACCAGTTGAGCACATAAAACACAAAAATGAGCATAACATGAGGTCAAAAACATGCAAATAATGCCAAATTCAGGATAAGAACAATAGTATATAACTTCGCTCACCCATGGTGTCAACCTATGTCTCAAAACACAATTGCTTGGGACCATTTGCAAACAATCCCCCCACTTGGATCCCCATATGTACGCATAAGGACACCTTCGAACCTCCTCCCAACACGCACCATGAAAATGGGAAAATTGATATTGGCGCTTGTTGGTCGCTCCGTAAGCCCTCCCACATGCACCATATGAGCGGTAGACTTAGTCTAGCGCTATGGAGTTCACCATTGGGACATGGGCGAAGCCCTTGCCGCGCATGACTCCATATATCTTCCTACAAACGGAGATATATAACATGGGCGTGAGCATATCGAAGCACATACCATGCATATAACACATACCCTCAAACGTGGCTCCCACCATGATATGCCATGACCCTCCATGGACATAACTTCACGTTAAAAATGCGTAGGAACCCAAGGAAAGTTGCTATGCAACCCCAACACTCATGCAGTACATTCGAAAGTCGCATTAAAATATTCGGTTGCACGGTCCAAGAGTTATATATCAACGTCTACCCTCTTGACCATTATCCCTTGCTTTACCGGGCATGTGTACACACCAAAGTCGTTGGATGCTTCCCAAATTAAGTTGAGACCAAGGCAATTCCAACCCAATTCTCGATATTGATATTCCTGACCGTGAGCCGGAGATATGATTCTTCAAAGTGGTCTCACGAATCACTTTTGTTTCGACTATAACTCCAAGCAAAATGGAGGGCACAACAAAAGGAAGGTTGATTCGTGATCGAGGAAAAATGTATGACCACTCGAGATTCATCATATCGCGTGCGGCGATGTCGAAATCGAAAATCCGATTCCGAAAGTCTGAAAAAATCGGATTAATTTTGCATGCGTATAATATGAGAATTGCGGAGGCAACGAACCCTTTACTGATGAAATCTGACCCTTCATCGGGGTTTCCGCCAAAATATCTGTAAATAACAGTTAACCATTCGGTTACCGCAAAATCGCGAGCCAACTGACAGTTGCCGATACATTGACAATCAGAACGGAAGGCTGAAAAATTACGGAAACATTATGATAAAAAAACCCTGTTGATTCCTGATATTCTGATATATAGATCTCCGCTGGCGGCGCCTCCGTACTGAATATGGCCGCTCATAGCCGGAATGGCCAAACCTATCACACTATCACATCGGGTCATGTCTTGTGGATGGGAGAGTATGATATCAGCCAATGGCGGCTTGCCGGCACATAGATACACACCCCAAGTGACCCAAAGATGGCCACGGGCGTCCGAACCGGCTTCACCCCCCTTCTCAGAGCGTTGTTACCGCTCGGAAGTCATCGAAGAGAGGAAGGGAGGACCCCAATGGACTCCAACCCCCCCCCTCATGTCCCAAGGACACATGGAGGCCCCACACACGTCGTAGGCGTCCCCCACGCCCCAAGGGAGGGGTGAGGACACTGAAAATCGGTGCCCTACGCCATATCCGGTCTCCTCTTGATCTACAACATGGACCAAGGGGATCAAAGATAGAAAAACGTCGTCGGTCGACCTAAATAAGTATACCACAATTAAATACATATGTGGAGATCGAGTGAAGGGGGTAGATGGCCAATCCAAGCCCAAAAATCCCCGGATGAACGCCCTCACCCGTCTCCCCAAGCACAGAAACAAACAAAATGCCAAGGGGGATCCATTACGGTGCTACAGCAGCAACCAAATGGACCAACACGTCCTTGACATCCAAAGAAATATTCTTTTTCTTTAGGTAGTCCATCCAGACCGTGGTATACCTCGGCACGAAGCTGCTCGGAGGCTCCCAGGAAATCCCTGGATGCAGCGAATCCCTTCCAACGGACTTTATAAAGCCTCCCCCCAGGCGTCCCCGGGTCCGGCTTGTCCGCCAGGAACTTCTCAGCGGTGAAGTCGTCGTCCTCACCCTCGTCCTCCGAGTCCACATTGCCGGCCGTGAACTCGAAGGTGACGGCACGTCCGCTGGGGTCTGATGCTCGGGGACGAAGCTCGGTATGGTCGCGGTCCAGGATCTTGTTATCCCCCACACGAACCGCATACACATCCTGCCCGAGCTTCCGCACGATTACCCCCGGCACATACCAAGATGCCTGCCGATGCCTGGACAGGACATCCTTGTGGTGCCGCTCCACCCACACGGTGTCTTGGAGAGCATACTTCTGGACCTTTCCCTGCTTGAAGTACTTGGCCCTCTTCTCATGCTCGTCCTGAAGTGCCTTGCAAACCTTGGCCGCCGTGTCGTCCGCCTCAGCCATCATAGTGTTCGCATCCCGGGCCGCTTTGCCATGGTTCAACCACGGGAGAGTGCGTGACACTCGATCCCGTAGGAACAGGATACGATGGAGCGACAGTCCAGTGGGTCCCGGAAGGTCGTGATACGCTTGGAGTACTCTCCACAGCGAATTATACCAATTCCGGCCCGGTTCGTCGATGTGCAGCTGGCGGAACTTCTCGAACATCTGCCGCCCCGCCACCTCAGCTCGGCCATTCGACCGGCTGTGGTACGCCACGGTCTTGGCGTGCCGAATACCCATGTGCTTGCACATCGTCTTGAACCACGTCCCCACAAATTGACTGCCCTGATCGCTGCAGATGACAGCCGGGACATCAAAAATCGTCAGCCAATGCCTGATCATGGCATTAGCGACGGTCTTGGCCTGCAGCCCCACTCCATGCTTGTCCTTCTTGTCCTTCTTCTTTGACTTCTTGCCAGGGACCGCCGAGATATACCCACTGTGCCTATCCACCGCCAGGATGACACAGTTGTAGGTCTCTCCTTCCACGGTGACCTCAGGCATGGCGAATACATCCATGGCCACGGACCGCATAGGGCCCTCCGGTATAGCCGTATACACCGGGTTACCCGCTGTGGAGTGGTTGGGGCTCTTCGTGGCCCGACACACGGCACAGTCGCTGCAGTACCTATCCAGGATGGCGTAGTACCCCGGAGGGAACTTGAAACGCCACTCCAGGTCCTGCTGCATCTTGTCTCGGCCAGGGTGCATGAGCTGGGCGTTGTGCCAATGGTCAATGAGATCCTCCACTCGGTTCTCGGGCACCAGCAGCTTGTCCTTGAGGAACAACTTGTCCCCATCCTCGGTTCAGCCCTCGGGCCATTCGTCGTCCGACGGGGCGCTCACGGCATTCCAGTACTTGCTCCAGTGGTCGGATGCCGCATAGTCATCCGACCAGTCCTCTGTGAGCACCGACCTGACTAGCTCTACAGGGGCCACCATCCATTGCTCGAGGGTTTCCTCTCGAATAGCCTGGACTCGGGCGCCCCGGAACTTGGCCAGGTCTGTACGGTTTGCCATCACCACAAAACACTTGACCCCCTCTTGCTCCATGGCCTTCTCCATCTCGATGATGCGCTTGGCCTCCTCGGTCTCCTCGGCGTCGCCATGGCTGGATATGTCCATCCACGCCTTGCCCGCGGGGTAAGCCCAGCGACTGAGGCAATCTGCCACAGTGTTGTCCTTTCCCGGGACGTACACGACACTGAGGTCGAACTTGGCGAACGTCTCGTGCCATCGGGCCCTCCTAGCCGCTGGTCCTGAGGGGGTGTCGACATGCTCCTTGTGCCAGCTCTGTAGGGACTGGTCGTCCGTGCAAACCACCATCGGCTGCAGTCCGATGTGGCCAGACCACTTCCTGAGCGCACATACAATGGCGTATGTCTCTTTCTCCCTCGCGGTCCATGTACGGCGTTGGCCCTCGGCCAGATCCTGCTCCAAAACGCCACGGGTACATGAGTCCCGTCGTCCCGGACTTGCTCGAGGACTGCCCCCACGGCATAGTCCGAGGCGTCTGTCCGTAGCACGGATCCCTTGTCCGGGTCCACCAGGAACAGCCCCAACTGCCCCAGGAGTCGCTCCTTCAGGCGGTTGAACGCATCCTCAGCCTCAGGGGTCCAGACAAGCTTCTTCTTGCTCCCCTTCCGGCCATCGAACTTGCCCACCTGCAGCATCTTGTGCAGCGGCCCCGAGAGTTCTGCATACATCCCGACATAGCCCGTATAGTAATTGCAGAACTCCATGAAGGACCGGAGTTCGCTGATGGTCTGGGGCTTTTCCCAGTGGTGCAGGGACGGCAGCTTTCCAGGCATAGGACCGCGTTGCCCGTGACCAACCACGTGACCCGCGAACTCCACTTCCTTCACGAAGAGTGAGTCTTTGGTGGGTTTGCACACGATGTTGTGCTTGTACAGCTCACTGAGCACTCGGCGCAGATCCTTCTCATGCGCTTCGATGAGCTCGTCCTCCGTCATGTTCTCCGTGCCGGACCGGATGATGATGTCATCCACAAAGGGATCGGCACAATCCCGGACAGGACCGAGTGGGTCCTCCATCATGCGCTGGAAAGCGGCGTTGCCATTCTTGGCGCCCATGGGCACCACTTTCCACTGCATGGGCCCCAGCGGCGTCGACATCGCTGTACAGGGCCTGGAGTCCGGGTGTAGCGGCATCTGGTGATAACCGTGTTTCAGGTCCAACACCGTGAAGATCCGCTTTTTTTGTTGTTTTTGGAGGATGGAGTCGATCAGGGGAAGCGAGTACGAGTCGTGCTCGGTTTGCTCGTTCAAACCCCTGTAATCCACCACCAACCTCCACTCGCCCTTCTCCTTCTTGGGCACGATGAAGGCTGGGCTGGCCCACTCACTGTCGGAGGGTTCGATCCACCCTCGCTCAATGAACTCGGCCAACAACTTCTTCATGGCCTCGGCCCGATCGCCCTGAAGTTCGTACTCTCAATGACGATAGATCTTGGGGTTCGGCTTCAGCTTGATCCTCGCTGTGCCAAACCTCCCACGATCTGGAGGGTTCTTGTTGGCGACGCCACTGAATAGCCGCGGATAGGCCTTGATCAGCCTCTCCTTCAGCTCGGCGACCTTCGGGTTCTCCTGAGCCTCTTCAGCCGCTTGCTTCGGTATCGATACAACCGACCGCACTGCGGTATAGGCCTCTTCTGGGTCCGAGTCCGACTTCTCCTCGTTCGATATGCCGTTTTCATCGTCGTGGGTCGCGATTCCCACCGATAATCTTCGAAAATTTGCGGCCTCGGGCTGGTGCTCGTCGCTACTGGTTCCCACTCTTGGAAAACCCCACGTTGGTGGGTCCGACCCAACCGGACCATCGTATTGGTCCGCAATGTGATCCATGACCCTCACCAAGAACTCATCCTTCTCGTACTTGCCGGTGACCAACATCTTGTCATCCCACCAATGCGGAGATGTGACCATGGCCCGCCTCTTCTTGGCTGCCACACGGTCCTGCATCCCCATCCGCATGTAGTTGACGACGCCGTCAATCTCGGCAAGGGACAGGACGTCAATGCCATCAATTGGCTGATCCGTCCCCTCCTTTGGCTCAAACATGACCTTCATGGGCACCGCCTCCACCCTACGGATGAATGCTTCATCACCCGTGGGCTGGGCTTGCGCCCCATCCACCAGGAAAGCCTTGGTACCCCACGCTTGACCCGGGGAGGGCATTGATACACCCTTCGCCTCGATGAACAACTCCTCCTCTGGCCCGAATGACATCTCGTTCAGAATGATGGAGTCCAGCGTCGACTTGAGACCCTCCAGCGGACATGGGGTGGATCCTATGCCGGTTATGACCAGGATCCCCTTCGCCCTATCCGCGACGATCTTCTCCACCGTACGTCTGGTATTGTCCAGGGAGCCATGCCAATACATGGGCCCCCACTCCTTCAAACCCCAATGCCTGAGCCAGGCTGAGTCTCCTCGATGCCAATGCCTCCTACACTTCCGCAGAAGTGGGGCATCCCGGGAAGCGAAGACGTCCGTCTCGGGCGCTTCAGCTCCCAGCGTCTGAATCATCCTGCCGTACACTTGCTGCGCCATTCCATACTCCGTGAGCTGAACTCCACGGTCTCCTCTGGACGTGGCACCCACAGCTTGCACCGCTCGGACGATCCGATCCTCTTCCTCAGCATTCCATTGGGATGACCCGCGCGCATAATCCGTGGACAGCCATGTGAGGCATTCATCATCCTCCCGGACCAGCGTTGCGCGATGGGGAAGGGCTCCAATGGCATTGGCCACCATGAAGTCATACCTCATGATCATATCCCAATCAGTAATGTTGGCCGCATAGAAGTTCCCGGATAGAGTGCTTCTCTTCGCCAGATCAGGGCGGTTCAAGCGCTCATGTTCCCAGAATTCCATACTGATGGTGGCCTCATGGTTGCCAACACCCATAATCTCTCCGTTGGCGACCTTCAGGCGGACCGGTCTCCGGCTGGGCTGCAGGAATTCCTCCTTGAACAACCCTCTCCGGACCAGGCTCACCTGGGCACCCGTATCCACCAACACATCCACCACCTTCTCCTCTCGTCCACACCGTACTCGCACTTTCAAGTGCAACTGCCGCTCGTCGCCATGAGGTGTATGGACGACTCTCACGGCATGCAACTCTAGCACGTCCGGGTGCATCAAGACTTCAAGGGTATGGTCACGGATGGTTTAAATCTTGGGTTGGTCCTGCCCGTCCACGGGGCTCTCCGTGGTCGCTCCTTCCTTCTTGCCATGTTCCGTACCCACATGTACTTCCCTTGGCAGGGCGCTCCAGGGGTTGGGAGTGGCGAAGCTCAGTGGTTTTCGCTCTTCTGGAGCCTTCTTCGGCACCCGATGTGCCTTCGCTTTCTCTAGGATTCCACTGATTTTCGGAGGAGAGACCTCCGAGGTCCCACTCCCGTGGGGGCTCCTCTAGACTTGGCTTCCCGCAGCCCCTTCCGGCTGCGATCCGCCAGGACTTTGTCCACCACGTTGCTGGGCTTTGAGTTCCTCCAACGTCCTCAACATGTCCTCAGCAACCTCCTCGATCGACCTCACTCGTCGGTCTTGGCCAGGTCCACCACCATAGTCTCTTCCTCCGCCTTTTCCTTGGCCTTTGCCTTGGCCTTTTCCCCCGTCTCCGCCCTTCGCCTTCAAATCGGAAATCCGCTGCTCCTTGGGCTTCTTCTCGGGGTGGGCGGCGAAGTAGGCCTTCTAGTCCGCGTCATACACCTTGCACTGACGGTGGTCGTGTGCATGGTTGTTTCCCTTGCCATAACAGACCCAGCACCCGTCGTGCTGAGACCTGGACTCCCGGAACGAGAGCGGTGGGTTCCCGATCCTCCTTGGCTCTTTGCCCTTCTTGGGTCCCGCCCGGTTCCATCTGGACCGATCCTGCCCATGTTCTCTCACGTTGTGCGCCACAAACGCGAAGAAATGGGCCTCCTCGTGATCCTCCCGGGACCAGTGGTCTTGGCCACTTCCACTACCATCCTCCGCGGCGTTGGCCGTGTCCTCCTGGATCTCCCGATGATGGCGGTCTTCTCGGTGGCCTCGTTGTCCATGACCATGTTGATCCTGCACGTGGGCCTCGTTCTTCGCATTGAGCTTCAACTCCACCGTGATCTACTTCACGATCTCGTCCAGGCTCATGCGGGCGAAGATGACCTGCATCCTCAGCGGCTCCCCGCGCCTCCACTCCACGTTGTTGAGGCGCAGCAATTTTTGCCCCATGGAGTCTCCAAATACCTCCACGTACACGGCGTTCTTCAGTCCCAACATCCGGTTGGGCTCGCCCAGGTTCCTCCTGAAGAACTCCATGATACCCGCATGGGTATCCTCCGCCGCCATGATCCTCACCGCCACCCGCTTCTTGGCTCGCTTCTTCTCCTCGTCCTCCACTCTCCTCTTCCAGTTGCCGGGGAGGACGTCCTTCAGCAGGTGGCGGATCTCGCTGGCCTCGTTCCAGTCCTCCACCAGCTTGAGGCATCTGCGGTACTTCCGCAGATACCGGTTCCACTCCCGGACCGGCAACTCACCGCGGTCCAGCGGCAGCGGGATGGACCACAAGTCCTCCAGCTTCTGGTTCGGAGCGTCCACCCGCTCCTCATCCTCCAACCACTGGAGGCAGGCCTGCTCCGTACGGATCAGTCCTTCCCGGATCTGATCCCGCAGCTCCTCCTTCAGGTCCTGCGCCAGCCGGTGTGGGAATGTCCGACATACCCACTTGTCCCGCGGCGCTCCCCGCATCTCGCCGACGACCTCCTCGGCGAAGTCCTCCCAATCCAGGATGAAGTCGTCCAGGTTGGAGGGGTTGCCATCATAGTAGGGGATTTTGATTCCCCTGAGGTCGTCAATCCTGATGGCGTCTCCGTCGTCCCCAGCCACCACTCAACCGAGACGGATACCACCTGTGGCCGGGGGGTCTGAGTACACTCCTCGTACATCCCTCTCCTCCATGGAGTGCGGTCCAGTTGGGCCTGAACCCATGGGGTTTGGAATGCGGGAAGGACTTGCTCCATCGGCTGTCCATATCCCCGTATTGGGGTCCTTCGCCCACAGATTTCCGCCTGGGTGGCCTCGACCATGTCCGTCGGCGCTTCCCATGGTTCGCCCCTGCATGGTCTGGCTCTGGATCTCCTCTTCCGCATAAACTGCATGGGTAGTCGTAGTTGGCGGTAGATCCTGGGCGGCGTGGGACATCTGTACCGTCAGGCTCCTCGGGTCCGTGGTTACGTGCCCTTCCCGCATGGACCCAGCCGGTGCCGTGTGTTCCCCGAGCATTGTGGATTCGCTGAACATGGGAACAAACGGCAGCGCACCCGGGTCAACACGCGGAGGCGCGTAGGGTGCCTCTGCCGGGCCCCCGATGGGTTTATCCATGGGGCTCCGGAGGGTCTTAACCCGCTCCACCAGCTCTGCTGCAGCCGGCTTTGCCGGGAGCTCCGGACCCGAGGTGAGGGGCTGTCGCTCCTGTAGCCTTTTCAGGTGTCCCGACATGTCCTCCACTAAGTGGAGGAGGCTGTCCACCACTTGCTGCTGCTTCTGCAGGGCCAGCTCCAGATTCTCCCGGTACCGGGCCTGATCAGCTCTCAGCTCCTCCATGTCCTTCTCCGCGGCCGACTGGTCATCCCCGATCCCGGCGACGTCCTCCTCTAGACCGTCCTTCGCGTCGTCCAGGCGGTCGAGAGGATGCACGATGGCCTCCATCCCCATCTTTGGGTACTTGCCCATGAGGAAGGACACGTGTTTGCAGTGGCACTCAGCGTGCCTTTTACCTGGTCCGGCGCGTCCCGCGGTTCCCGGCGCCTCGGACTCCTCCGCCATGGGTGTGTCGCCCATGCTATCCCGCGGTGGCTCCGTGTGCCGGGCCACAGGCGCCGTCCTGGCTCTGGCGGGCCTCTCCAACGCCTCGGCGTCATGCTCCAGGCTTGGTTCTGGGGCCGTGTTCGCCCTTGTGGGCGGTCTGGCCGTCTCCTCCGACTCCGAAGGTTGCTCATGGGCTGTCCGATAGCCCTCGGAGTGCCCCTCGGATTCCCACAGCCTGACCGGGCTAGGGTCCGTATCCATAGCCCCGGCATCCCTTGCCGCGGACTTGGGTGACCCGCGCTTACGGTAGCGCCGGGCCCGTCCTCCACTGCTGCCTGAATGGCAGGCCTTATCAGAGTCCTCCGCGGCGGAGCGGAGGTTGCATGCCTTTTGGCAGCGACGCTCACACATGGAGACCAGGTCCTCCATGTCAAGTCCTCCTCTTGCCGTATGTCGTACTTCTCTTCGGGCTTCAACTTCCGGAGTTCGCCATGCTCTTGAACGTCTCGGCTCTTCTATGGCTCCAATCTCCGGCGTGGTCTCCACCGAGTCCACAATACGCACCCGGGGCGTACTTGGGCAGGGCTCATAGGGGCCCAAGTCCCCGGGTCGGCGGTAGGTAGGGGCAGCAGGTACGCCTCTGCTACCATAAAGAAGGTCCCTCCAGGACCGGCCCCCGCTGTGCCCCTTCCGCCTGTTACCCCTGCCGACTTGCTCCTGATCAACGATTGCATTTATCAAAATCCAGGGTCCAAAATCCAAAAATATAGAAAATACTATCCTCCTTCAACCCTGAACAGCAACCAGATCCCACAAGTACAGCAATAACCCCATCCACAATCCAATACACGCTGCGGGCTTCCGTTCAGCACACCGATCGTCTCACGGTGGCGGGCATGTACAAGAATTGCACCAAAGAGGAAAGCCCTGAAATTGGCACATGAACACAAATAATGCAAAGTTGGGGAAGGATGAAAACTTACACAATCACAGCCATAGACCCCTCATTCCCTGGACTCAAGACCTTCCCTTGACTCGCCAACATGTTGCCCTGAACCCAGTCAAACAGGATGGCTAAGTGCCATGTGTCAAAAGTCACTACATAAACCCCAAATATGTGTTCACTCCCAAGCCTCTAAATCCTAGCCCAATGGGGGAGGTGGCTTGTCATGGCCTAGAGTGGCGCTCAGGACCATGCCCTACCCTGACATAAACTTGGTTGGACTTGGAGTCGAATGGGCTTGTAGAACTGCCCCATGACGATGACCTCACAACGTAACAAAATCAGGCAAAACACACCATAGTGCCCAATATTCAATTATATACTCAAAAATGCATACGGCAAATACCCAAATGCTCCATGCATGTATCAAACGGGAAAGTAATATACAAGGGTGAAATAGACCAAAGATCCATGCCCAAGAATATCCCATCATTGGCTCCGAAACGCCTCCGGTTGTGTACATGACATGCTTCACAAGTCAGCTCATGAGTTTGAGACCTAATTTTGTGAGGCCTCGTGTGCCAAGCCAAAGTGACCATGTGATCCGGCATATGGTGAGGTACAACACCGAAGCATATGCCAACATATAAGCAACATACGATAGTTCACGGATCTCTAGGCACTTTACTGTTAGCCGACCAGTTGAGCACATAAAACACAAAAATGAGCATAACATGAGGTCGAAAACATGCAAATAATGCCAAATTCAGGATAATTACAATAGTATATAACTTCGCTCACCCATGGTGTCAACCTATGACTCAAACCAAAATTGCTTGGGACCATTTGCAAACAATCCCCCCACTTGGATCCCCATATGTACGCATAAGGACACCTTCGAACCTCCTCCCAACACGCACCATGAAAATGGGAAAATTGATATTGGCGCTTGTGGGTCGCTCCGTAAGCCCTCCCACATGCACTATATGAGCGGTAGACTTAGTCTAACGCTATGGAGTTCACTAATGGGACATGGGCGAAGCCCTTGCCGCGCATTGCTCCATATATGTTCCTACAAACGGAGATATATAACATGGGCGTGAGCATATCGAAGCACATACCATGCATATAACACATACCCTCAAAAGTGGCTCCCACCATGATATGCCATGACCCTCCATGGACATAACTTCACGTTAAAAATGCGTAGGAATCCAAGGAAAGTTGCTATGCAACCCCAACACTCATGTGGTACATTCGAAAGTCGCATTAAAATATTCGGTTGCACGGTCCAAGAGTTATATATCACTTTCTACCCTCTTGACCATTATCCCTTGCTTTACCGGGCATGTGTACACACCAAAGTCTTTGATGCTTCCCAAATTAAGTTGAGACCAAGGCAATTCCAACCCAATTCTCGATATTGATATTCCTCGCCGTGAGCCGGAGATATGATTCTTCAAAGTGGTCTCACGAATCACTTTTGTTTCGACTATAACTCCAAGCAAAATGAAGGGCACAACAAAAGGAAGGTTGATTCGTGATCGAGGAAAAATGTATGACCACTCGAGATTCATCATATCGCGTGCGGCGATGTGGAAGTCGAAAATCCGATTCTGAAAGTCTGAAAAAATCGGATTAATTTTGCGAGTGTATAATATGAAAATTGCGGAAGCAACGAACACTTTACTGATGAAATCTGACCCTTCATCGGGGTTTCCGCCAAAATATCTGTAAATAACAGTTAACCGTTCGGTTACCGCAAAATGGCGAGCCAACTGACAGTCGCCGATACATTGACAATCAGAACGGAAGGCTGAAAAATTACGGAAACATTATGATAAAAAAACCCTGTTGATTCCTGATATTCTGATATATAGATCTCCGCTGGCGGCGCCTCCGTACTGAATATGGTCGCTCATAGCCGGAATTGGCCAAACCTATCACACTATTACATCGGGTTAGGTCTTGTGGATGGGAGAGTATGATATCAGCCAATGGCGGCTTGCCGGCACATAGATACACACCCCAAGTGACCCAAAGATGGCAACGGGGGTCCGAACCGGCTTCAACAGTTAAGGCGACCCGAGTTGCAGCGTTGAACCACGAACCCCCGGAGCGGTTCATGGAGATTGACAAGAACCTGATTCTCATCAATGGCGACATATTTGAACATCTTGCTCCTGAGACGATGTGCCCAGCCTGGCTGTATGAAGAGATGGCGCGTGCCGATACCCTTATCTGCGGCTCCAAAACTGTTGTTGACAACATGTACAACGTGCTGGAAACGGAAACAGAGAGGCGTCTCAACGATGATTTCAACGCGCCGCGCATTGGCCACATGTTGCTTATTCCCATCTTCAGTTGGCCAGTCAAACCGAAGCCTGCAGGGGATCTTACAACGTTTGACGTTCGCTGGTTGCTGATTGCGTCACCGGATAGCTGGCCGAGAAAGGTATAATTTCCTCATTACGTCCGCTCTTTGCGTGAGGCCTCGCGCAATAACTTCTCCCTCATTGCAGATTTCGAATTATCTGACGTTTGGAACTCCTCAAGTAGAGGAGATGGATCCTGTTGAATTTGGCGGTCACCTTCCGATAACGACGGTTATGTGGTATTTCGACACTCACCTCTTTCACCTGAAGCAGGATAAGACCTTCAAGCCTGCGTTTGTGTTCATTGATCATCAGCCGGATCTGGTGTGCAAGATCGCGTCCGTCGAGCTGGATTCTCGCATGTACCTTCTTGGTGTTACCTCCGACAATCTCTCCGATTGGGTCAACAGAGTGCAGACTCAGTTGAACCATGTATTGACACAAGAGTCGAAACTGCACGCGTCTGGTGATTGGGACCAGCAAGCCAACTGGGCAAACCGTGGTATTCCCCTTTGGGTTTGCGATGACAAGGTGGGTTATGAGGCGTTGTCGCTGAAGGAGGAAGGGACTGTTGAGAAAGGTCAAGCTGCAGAAGCACTGGCCCCTGCAAAGCAGAAGTCTACTGGTGGGGAACCAGCCCCCAAGATAAAGGAGACTGCCTCCAAGCCTCAGGCAGCGAATTTGGTTACCGGTGCAGAATCCGACGAGAGCGATGGGGATGAAGAGGAGGAGAGCGAGGAAGAAGAGGAGGAGGAAGCGCAGGTCTCCCAGGGCAAGGCAGCGAAGAAAGTGGCAGCGAAGCCGAGGTCCGAGGAAACCGGGGCCCGAGCTCCATTCAAGCAGCCAGCCCGTCAGTCCCAACCAAGAAGCGCGCCCACAAAGCCACCTCCTAAGGGTAACACGTCCGTTGCTAAGGCTATGGGTTCTAAGATGCAAACTGTTCCGAAGAAAAAGTAATTTGTTCGCTTGTTCTGATATATTATGCGCGAGGGCTCGCGCTATGCATTCCTCTTCGACGACCTTTATGCTGTCACCTTGTGCGGCACATTTTTCTCTGTGATGCATTTTATTGCACTGTTGTGTTGGCGTTTGCGCGAGGCCTCGCGCAAGGAAGTGGTGCCAAAAAAAGCTTCTTGTGGTGCTGCGTGCAACATGGTTTTCGAAAACTGGTTTTCCAAAAGATTGAAAGCTCACGGGTGTTTTTTTTGCAAAGCATAAATGGTAGAGGAAACAAAAAGTCGTGGTTTTCCCAAAAAAGAAGTTCATTTTGGTGGAAATAAATCATTTTCCCGGGCAGTCCGTTTTGTTGAAAATAAAGGAAAATGGACCAGTTAATTGCTTTTCACGGGATTTTTGGTTCTTGCGTTTTACGTCCCCCCCAAAAGTACTATTTTTTCGCAGTGCCGTGGAGAGGCAGTTTTGGGCGCATTTTGACCATGCAACTAGAGCCGCCTAAGACTGGGAAGTCGTGAAGTCAGCGCACTCCAAGAAGTCCAATGACTGCAGGCACGGGCCATGATGCTCCACAGGCTGCTGTAATCATCCGCGTCCTCGAACAATTTCCTGCGCTATCAGCATCTGGTGCCAGAAACAAACTGCAGTGCAGGAGATATTGATCAACACCCCTACAGCAGCAACTGGCTGCGCCCATATACCACCGTCGTTCTCTGTGCACCTTCGATCGTTGCTGGGGACCTGATGGACAAGCCATACCACCCTCAACTCTTTCTGACATTCCCCGAATGCACACAGAACACCGCGCATCTATCCTGACACTCTGCATGCTGGGACGCCCTGGGGGAGGCGCTTTTCACACTTGGTCTGGCAGTGGTGCATCTGCCTCATCCGGATCCCCCCGTCCCCAGGAGGAGTATTCGCCTTTCGCGTGTCCCGGTGGTGGAGGCCGACTTAGGCCCATCCGAGGCGACATTCCGTGTTGGGGGGGGGGGCTGTCGCGCTAGGGCAAAGCAGTCGCCCCGCCCCCCATCAGCCCCCCCGTACGGGTTCTCGGCTGAGCTGCCTGCCTGGCGGCTGCGGGGGGTGGCGTCCCGGGTGCTGTGCTTGAGGGCCTAGGCCCGGGGTTAGTGATTCACGGGTCAGGCGGGGCCCCCACCACGGTTGGGTTCCCCCGTGTGTCCGGAAAGGCCATCGTCGCGGTTTGTCGTCGCCCGGGCCGTGCGGCACCGGCGCGCCGGCCTGTGTCATGGGTCACAGCCCGCAAGAAGTGCTCTCCCCCGTACTCCTGGATGCGCGAGTGGCTGGGGGGGGGTGTGTGCGACAGGGTGGCCTTGTCTGCCCCACGCAGCCGCGTGCCCGCCTGCCGGCTGCCGTGGGCCCTCCGGTCTGGGGCTTAGTGGCCGGCGGGTCAGTCTCTGCCGCCGTGCGCGCCCGTTTGCCGCGCGCCGCTGGCGCGCGCCGTGGTTATCGGTACCCCTCCCTCGCGTACCCGCGGCCGCCGCGGCCCGCTACGGTAAGTTTCAGTCGGGGTGTCCCTCCCCCACATGCCCTGGCTTGCGGGCGGCTGGGGGGGGGAGCAAGGGGAGGTGGGCCCCGGCTCTGGAAGTCGGTGCCCGCTCGGGGAGCACCCCGGGTCCCTGGCCCGTGCCCCCCTCCTCCGCTCGTCATCCGGGGCTCGGCTCACTGGGTGCCGGGTCATTGCCTTGGCCTTCAGTCACGGTTCCCTTCTGCCACCCTCGTTGCCGCTTGTGTGCCCTGTGGTGCCGCGGGGGGGGGGCCGCGGCAGGGCGGCTTGGCGTGCCCTACGTCGCGACGTGCTCCACCCGTCCTCGGCCGTCGGTGAGGCCTGGCTTTTGTGGGCGCTGGGGGCGGCGGCCCGGGTCAGTAATTAGCGGTTCGGAATTGGACTCCATTGCCGTGCCCGCCTGTGTGTCGTGTGCGGCCGGCGTGCGCCTACCTGGCGGTACTCCCAACCGCGTGCCGGCGGATGTTGTGTCCCCCAGGATCAGGGGTCACGCCTCTCCCCCACATGTCCTGGTGCGCGGACGGCTGGGGGGGGGTGTGTGCCCAGGCTCAGGGGCCCATGGCCTGCCGGGCGAAGCTCCTCAGGCCGTTGGTCTGCACCCGGCCCCTCCTGTGTTCGCCATCAGGGGTATGGGGCTCAGCCTGCCGGGCGTTGGGCAGGACTCCCGGCGAGTCGCCGCCAGCCCCCCCGGCCGCCGGCGCCATCGCCCGCGGGTTCCGCTGTCACCTGCGCCTCTGCTTGTGTGGGGGCTGGGGCTGCGGCGGTGGTGGGTTCCTCGGGCGGTAGCGCCAGTGGCCAAGGGCGGTGCGCAGGCCCCGGGGCAGCCAGACATTGGCCTCCGCGTTCGTGACGCGGAGCACCGCCCCCCCCTCCAGGAAAGCCGGCCACCCTGGCTCAAGTCCAGTCAAAAATGGAAATATGAAAAAAGACGACAAAGACGACGCCATCAACGAGGGCTATCGTCGAGGCCGCGGGGTAGCACGTAAGTCAGTGAGCCCCAAATGGTCTTCCTGCCTGACTGCGTGCGTGCGTTGGGTAGAGTATAATTTTATCTTTATTTTCAAACACGGAAAAACACTTTTTAAAGGATAAAGGAACCCCCGCAGCATAGGAGAACACACAGCACAGCCCAGCAGCACGGCACCACAAGGCAACACGGCACCACAGAACACAGCACGGCACAGCAAGACAGCACGACACACCACGCCACGCAGCAGGGCAGCACCACCACACCACAGAACGCCGAGGGAGACAGCACAACACACGGCAACACACCACAACACGAGGCACCAACAACAGCACAGACCAAACCGGCACCGAACAACACAACGCACAGCGCAACACAGCACCGCACACACAGGGACAGGACACAAACCAACACCACCAGCAAAGCAAAACGGACAGCAGGGCACCAGAGCACAACACCACACGGCTACAAAGCACGACAGAACACAGGACACAGCACAGGGAGCGGGGCACCAAAACAGACCACAGCACACAGCAGGGCAGCCAGCCACGCGGCCAGGCAGGAGCAACCGCGACAAAGCACGCCAGCAGAAAACGACACCGGGCAACCAGATCCAGCAACGAACACGCAGCAACCACAGGCAACAACACACAGCACCAGCCAGTGCGAACGAAGCAACAGAGCACCATCAGCAAGAAGCGACGCGAACAGCACAACACTGCACGACAGGCGGCACAGCAGAGCAACACCGCACTGCACAACGGGCCACGACAGGGGACCAGGCAACGGCAACAGGGTGCAGCAGCAGGGGGGGGGGAGTGCAGGAAAACCCCACACAACGCAGCGGACCCGTCGACCAGACAACACCGCGCACCCGGACAACACACAGCACAACACACCACATAACAACGCGGGACGGCACGACACACGACAAAGCACCGCACAAAACAGCACGGCACAACAGGGCATCGCACGACACCAACAAAAAAGGGGGAAGTAGCGCCCAGGGGAGACCGCCAGCGACAAAACCAACAACACAGCACGGCAACACACCACACGGCACGACACCAGCACCACACGGCACCGAAAAACACCGCAAAACACCACGAACCACACAAAACAGCCCACAACAGACCGCGGCACCATACAACAAGACACGAGACACAGCAAAAGTCGAGGAGGAGCCGCCCGGGCGGGGGGGGGGGGGTACAGCCCCAGCACTCAGTGCACACGCCACACGCAAGGCCGCACACGGAGGAGGAAAAGAAACCCAGCCAGGCGGCGCAGAGGCCAAGAGCACCAAGAGTGGCGGGAACCAGGAAAAAGCAGGAACGCAAAAGAAACACAAAAAGAGAGTGAGAGAGACGGCGGGGGGGGGGGGCGGGCAGCCACAATGCGCCGAGGCCCAGGGCACCCAGGGCCGGAAACAACGGAACAGTCCAGACAAGGGGGGCGCGGGAAGAGGAAAAAAAAACAAAACAAAAAAAAATAACGGGGGGGGGAGAGAGAGAGGGCGGGGGGGGGGCACAGGAGCACATGAAGGACGCCAAGGGCAAGGGCACCCAGGGCCAGGAATCACAAAAAGCCAGAGACAGCTGGGGCGCAAGAGAGGACGCCAAGGGCAAGGGCACCCAGGGCCAGGAATCACAAAAAGCCAGAGACAGCTGGGGCGCAAGAGGGGAGAGGGAAGAAAGGAAAATAAAAGGGGGGAAACCCGGAGCACGGGCAACCCCAGCCCGGAGGGGACCGAACAAAGAAGGAGGACAAAACGGCCAAAGGAAAGGAGAGGCACACCAAAACGCGCCCGGGAGGCCGGCCCGTCCAATGCGGCCAACCAGAGCACGCACAGGCACACATGCGCGGGACCCGGGCGTGGCGTCCTCCGACCCGAAAGGGGAGGTGTGGGCGTCCAGATGAAACAGCCCCGGTGCACCGGCTGAGTCCCCCGTCGAAAGACGGACGGTACGGGAAACGGGACGCGTCAGTGACCGGGTCCACACAAGCCAAACCACCGTAGCGCACGCAGCCCAAGACTGAAGGTGGTCGGACCCGCCAGGGACTAACCCATCGCGGGGCCCCGAACGGGTACGACGCGGAGTGAGCCCAGCGCCCCTGCCTTTGCGGGGACCAGCGGCAGGCACAATGAGCCCGGTTCTCGGCCGGCCTACACGTGCCCAGCGCAGCCGCCCAGTAAATCCGGGGGCGACAGCCCCCGGGGTGGGGGAAGGCGCCACGGTGACGGGAAAGCCGACCGGAGCAACGAGAACGACCGGACCGGACGTGGCGCGGCGCACCAACGCGGGGCCACCAGGCACGCCAGAGATGCACGCCTCCGGCCACAACCACGCCACAAGGGCAGGTGCCAAGCAACAACGGCCACCGGGTGCCCAAAACCCGGGAAGCGCGCACAACACACGACAAACCGCAGCAGGGCAGAAGGAGCCAAGGAAAACGGGGCCCCCACGCCCGCACACCGCACCCACAGCCTGTGGGTAGCGGTCCCTGGCCGCACGGACGTGGCAGAGCGCCCATCGGCGGACACCCCACATCCAGGCAAGAGGCGCCCCCCCCGGGCGCCCTCGTGCCGGCCCAAAAGCGCGAAAAGCCAGCTCGCAAGAGCGCGCGCTGTGGGGTTGGTGACGGGTCCCCGTGGGTGTGGGAGAGCGCCCAACCCCGGACGCCCCACACGTAGGGAAGAGGCGCCCCCCCCGGGCCCCCTTGTGCCGCCTCGACAGCGCGCAAAGCCAGCTCGGAAAATCGCGCGCTGTGGGGTTGGTGACGGGTCCCGACGCCCACGTCCCCCGCACCAATGGCCGCTGGGTAGCGGGCCCCGGCCGCACGCCCCAAGGGCGGGCGGTCGGGCGTGGAAGAGTGCCCAACCCCGGACGCCCAACACCCAGGCAAGGGACGCCCCGCCCCCGGGCGCCCTTGTGCCGCCCCCAGAGCGCACAAAGCCAGCTCGCAAGAGCGCCCGCTGTGGGGTTGGTCACGATTCCCGGTGCCCACTTCCCCCGCATCCACAGCCTGTGGGTAGCGGGCCCCGGCCGCACGCCCCAACGACGGGCTGTTGGGCGTGGGAGAGCGCCCCACCCCAGATGCCCCACACCAAGGGAAGAGGCGCCTCCCCTGGGCGCCCTCGTGCCGCCCCCACAGCGTGCAAAGCCAGCTCGCAAGAGCGCGGGCTGTGGGGTTGGCAACGGGTCCCCACGCCCACACCCCCCGCACCCACAGCCAGTGGGTAGCGGGCCCCGGCCGCATGCCTCAAGGACGGACAGGCGGGCGAGGAAGAGCGCCCAACCCCAGAAAACCCAGACCAAGGCAAAAGGCGCCCCCCCCCGGGCGCCCTTGTGCCGCCCCCAGAGCGCGCAAAGCCAGCTCGCAAGAGCGCGCGCTGTGGGGTTGGTGACGGTTCCCCACGCCGGACCCCCCCGCACCATCAGCCAGTGGGTACCAGGCCCCGGCCGCATGTCCCAAGGACGGGCGGTCGGGCGATGGAGAGCGCCCAACCCCGGACGCCCCACACCCATGCAAGAGGCGGCCCCCCCCCCCAGGCGCCCTCATGCCGCCCCCACAGTGGGCAAAGCCACCTTGCAAGAGCGCACGCCGTGGGATTGGTGACAGGTCCCCAGGCCCACACCCCTCGCACCCACAGCCAGTGGGTAGCGGGCCCCAACCGCACGCCCCAAAGACGGGCGTTCGGGCAGGGGAGAGCGCCCCACCCTGGACGCCCTACACCCAGGCAAGAGGCACCCCCCCCTGGGGGCCCTCATGCCGCTTTCAAAGCACACCAAGCCAGCTCGCAAGAGCGCGCGCTGTGGCGTTGGTGAGGGGTCCCCATGCCCACACTCCGGGCACCTATAGCAAGTGGGTAGCGGGCCCCGGCCGCACGCCCGAAGGACGGGCGGTCGGGCGTGGGGGAGCGCCCAACCCCGGACAACTGACACCCAGGCAAGAGGCGCCCCCTGCCCCGGGCGCCCTCGTGCTGACCCCACAGCGCGAAAAGCCAGCTCGCAAGAGCGCGCGCTGTCAGGTTGGTGACGGGTCCCCACGCCCACAGCCCCCGCACCCACAGCCAGTGGGTAGCAGGCCCCGACCGCATGCCTCAAGGACGGACGGTCGGGCGAGGAAGAGCGCCCAACCCCGGACAACCCAGACCGAGGCAAAAGGCGCCCCCCCCCCGTGCGCCCTTGTGCCGCCCCCAGAGCACGCCAAGCCAGCTTGCAAGAGCGCGCGCTGTGTGGTTGGTGACAGGTCCCCATGCCCACACTCCCCGCATCTATAGCAAGTGGGTAGCGGGCCCCGGCCGCACGCCTGAAGGACGGGCGGTCGGGCGTGGGAGAGCGCCCAGGCCCGGACGCCCCACACCCATGCTAGAGACGCCCCCCCCCGGGCGCCCTCATGCCACCCCCACAGCGGGCAAAGCCACCTTGCAAGAGCGCGCCCTGTGGGATTGGTGACAGGTCCCCAGGCCCACAGCCCCCCCGCACCCACAGCCAGTGGGTAGCGGGCCCCGGCCGCACGCTCCAAAGACGGGCGTTCGGGCATGGGAGAGCGCCCGACCCCGGACTCCCCAGACCCAGGCAAGAGGCACCAGCCCCAGGGGACCCTCGTGCCGCTTCCAAAGCACGCCAAGCGAGCTCGCAAGAGCGCGCGCTCTGGGGTTGGTGACGGGTCCTCACGCCCACAGCCCCCGCACCAACAGGCAGTGGGTAGCGGGCCCAGGCCGCATGCCCCAAGGATGGGCGTTCGGGCGTGGGAGAGCGCCCAACCCCGGAGGCCCCACACCAAGGCAAGATGCGCCCCTAGTCCGGGCGCCCTCGTGATGCCGCCACAGCGTGCAAAGCCAGCTGGCAAGAGCGCGCGCTATGGGGTTGGTGACGGGTCTGCAGGCCCAACCCCCGCGTACCCACAGCCAGTGGGTAGCGGGCCCCGGCCGCACGCCCCAAGAATGGGCGGTCGGGCGTGAAAGAGCGCGCAAGCCCGGACGCCTCACATGTAGGCAAGAGGAGCCCTCCCTGGGGGCCCTTGTGCCGCCCCAACAGCGTGCAAAACCAGCTCGCAAAAGCGCGCGCTGTGGGGTTGGTGACGGCTCCCCACGCCCACACCCCCCGCACCCACAGCCAGTTGGTAGTGGGCCCCGGCCGCATGCCTCAAGGCCGGGCAGTCGGGCGAGGAAGAGCGCCCATCCCCGGACGCCCACCATCCCGGCAAATGGCGCCCCCCCCCCCCCGGGCGCCCTTGTTCCGCCCCACAGCGCGCAAAGCCAGCTCGCAAGGGCGCTCGCTGTGAGGTTGATGACAGGTCCCCACGCCCACAGCCCGCGAACCCACAGCAAGTGCGTAGCGGGCTTTGGCCGCACGCCCCAAGGACAGGCTGTCGGGCGTGGGAGAGTGCCCAACCCGGGACGCCCAACACCCCGGCAAACAGCGACCCCCCTCCCCCCGGGGGCCCTCGTGCCGCCCCGAAAGCGCGCAAAGCCAGCTCACAGGAGCGCGCGCCGTGGGGTTGGTGACTGGTCCCCACGCCCACACCCCCCGCATCCACAGCCAGTGGGTAGCGGGCCCCGGCCGCACGCCCCAAGGACGGGTGGTCGGGTGTGGAAGAGCGCCAAACCCCGGACGCCCCACACACAGGCAAGAGGCGCCCCCCCCTGCGCACCCTCGTGCCGCCCCCACAGCACGCAAAGCCAGCTCGCAAGAGTGCGCGCTTTGGGGTTGGTGACGGGTCCCCACACCTACATCCCCCGAACCCACAGCCAGTGGGTAGCGGGCCCCGGCCGCACGCCTCAAGGATGGGCGATCAGGCGTGGGAGAGCGCCCAACCCCGGACGCCCCACCCCAAGGCAAGAGGCGCCCCCCCCCCCCGGCGCCATCGTGCCGCCAACAGAGTGCGCAAAGCCGGCTCGCAAGAGAGCGCGCTATGGGGTTGGTGATGGGTCCCCAGGCCCACACCCCGGGCACCCACAGACAGTGGGTAGCGGGCCCCGGTCGCACGCCCGAAGGACGGGCGGTCGGGCGTGAAAGAGCGCCCGACCCCGGACGCCCCACCCCCAGGCAAGGGGAACCCTCCCGGGGCGCCCTTGTGCCGCCCCCACAGCGTGCAAAATCAGCTCGCAAGAGGGCGCGCTGTGGGGTTGGTGAAGGCTCCTCACGCCGACAGCCCCCACACCCGCAGCAAGTGGGTAGCGGGCCCCGGCCGCATGCGTCAAGGACGGGCAGTCGTGCGTAGGAGAGCGCCCTACCCTGGACGCCCCGCAGGCCAGCAAACGGCGCCTCCCCCCGGGCGCCCTCGTGCCGCCCCACAGGGTGCAAAGCCAGCTCGCAAGAGCGCTCGCTGTGGGGTCGGTGACAGGTCCCCACGCCCACATCCTGCGCACCCACAGCAAGTGGGTAGCAGGCTGCGGCCGCACGCCCCAAGGACGGGCAGTTGGGCGTGGCAGAGCACCCACCCCTGGACGCCCCACATCCGGGCAAATGCCCCCCCCTCCCGGGGGCCCTCGTGTCGCCCGAACAGCGCGCAAAGCCAGCTCCCAAGAGCGCGCGCTGTGGGGTCGGTGACGGGTCCCCCCGCCCACACCTCCCGCACCTAGAGCCAGTTGGTAGCGGGCCCCAGCCGCACGCCCCAAGGTCGGACGGTCGGGCATGGGAGAGCGCCCAACCCCGGACGCCCCACACCGAGGCAAGAGACCCCCCCCCCCCCCGGGCGCCTCCGTGCCGGCCCCAAAGCGCGCAAAGCCCGCTCGCAAGAGCGCGCCCTGTGGGGTTGGTGACAGGTCCCCGCGCCCACACCCCCCGCACCCACAGCCTGTGGGTAGCGGGCCCCGGTCGCACGCCGCAAGGACGGGCGGTCGGGCGTGGGAGAGCGCCCAACCACGGACGCCCCACACCCAGGCAAGGAGCGCCCCCTCCGGGCGCCCTTGTGCCACCCCCACAGCGCGCAAAGCCAGCTTGTGAGAGCAGGCCAGCCCGCAGGGGGGCGAGCGGCCCGGAGCCGTGCTGGGGGACGAAGGAACCGGGCCAACCTCCCCAGAGCTAAATAGGCGGAGCACGGGACTGGGGCAGGAAACGCGGAGAGCCACGAGCTGCCTGGAACGGCCCTACCGGCGCTCTGCACCAGAACCGCGCGTAGCGCGCGCACCACACGGACCTGGGGGCAGGAGGAGGCGCGTACGCCGCGGGGGCACGAGCCCACACACGCAACGGACACGCTGCGCGCACCTGAAAGGCAACCGGACCGAGCCCGCGGAACGCAAAGACCGCATGGAATGGCGGATGGGCAGGCGAATGGGAGGGGACACCCGAACGGGACAACCCGCAACAAGCACCGCGAGGGACACGAGGGAAGGGAGCAGCTCAAGTAGAGAAGCGAGAACCGGCACCAGCCCCGACCCCCCAGACCTGCCGCGAGCGCTGCGCACACACGACCAGGGCACTGCACCTGCCAAGGCAGTAGTAGCACACAGTGCTACGCACCAGCCCCATGGCTAGGCAGCCTCCGCGCCACCCCATGGGGGTCCCAAAAGGCGACAATCCAGTAGCACGGGCCTGGCGGCGCCGGCAGCCCGGGCAACCAAGCATCAGGGGGGCGGCGTAGTGGGTAAGCGCCTGCAACCACGGTTGCTAAGTGACGTACTGACCGGGGAGTGGCGAAATGGGGAAGCCAAGGAGGGACAGGGCTCTGAGCCCCGTGAACCCGGGGGACTCCGCCACCAGGCAGGAGGTGTGACATGAAGAGCCCCCCACTCGGTCCCGGTGGGGAGGCTATCACCTGGCCCTTCCAGGTGGCCCCCCAGGGCCGAAGAGCGCATAGTACCCGAAACGTCAAACCTCAAACCTCAAACCTTCGGCCACGGTTCCCTTCGTCACCCGCGCCACCGCTTGCACGCCGTGTGGTGCCGCGGAGGGGGGGGGGGGGCGCGGCAGGGTGGCTTGGCGTGCCCTACGTCAGGACTCGCTCCACCCGTCCTCGGCCTCCGGGGGGGCCTGGCGTTGGTGAGCGCTGGGGGCGGCAGCCCGGGTCACTGTTTAGCGGGTCAGAAGGGGACTCCATTGCCGTGCGCGCCCCTGTGTCACGTGCCGCCGGCGTGGGCCTACCTGGCGGTACCCCCCACCGCGTGCCCGCGAACGTTGTTTCCCCCAGGATCAGGGGTAACGCCTCTCCCCCACATGTCCTGGCGCGCGGACGGCTGGGGGTGTGTGTGTGCCCAGGCTCGGGGGCCCATGGCCTGCCGGGGGGAGCACCTTGGGCTGTTGGTCTGCACCCACCCCCTCCTGTGCTCGCCATCAGGGGTCTGGGGCTTCGCCTGCCAGGCGTCGGGCCACACTCCCGGCAAGTCGCCACCATTCCCCCCGGCTGCCGGCGCCATCCCCCGTGGATTCCGCCGTCACCTGAGCCTCTGCTTGTGTTGGGGCTGGGGCTGCGGTGGTGGCGGGTTCCTCGGACGGTAGCGCCAGTGGCCGAGGGCGGTGCGCAGGGCCCGGGGCAGCAAGGACATTGGCCTCCGCGTCCGTGACGCGGAGCACCGCCCCCCCCTCCAGAAAAGCCGGCAACCCCGGTTGCTGGTCGGGCCATGCCGCCAGAATCACGGCCCGGAGGACCCTCTCGTGGTCCTCCCGGGCCACCCACCCGCCCGGGGTTACTTCCCAGCTCCCCTCGTCCCTCCGAAGGAGCACGGCATCGAAGGGCCGGTTCCTCAACCTCCTGGTGGTTCCCAGGGTCCCCAAGCTCAGTCACCCATACACGTCCAGCACCAGGGGGAGGGTCTCACCCCCCAGGGGGTGGGGGACCAAGCTTCAGTCCCGGACCCAATTGCACCAGGCCTCGGCGTGGCGCGTGGCCCCCACTGCCCCCCGTGCTGGCACTGCCCGCGGCTCTTGCGCCACGTGCGCCAGTTCCGCGCTGGGCCCCCGCGCTGCCGGGGGGGCGGACATCCGTGCCGGCTCCGCCCGCGGGGGCGGGGGTGGGGTCGTGCTGGGCGTCGCCGTGTAGGCGGGGGAGCGGTTGGCGGGGGGGCTGGGGGGGCTCGGGGAGAATCAGGGCCCTCAATATCGGGGTCGATGTTGTAGATGGGCAGGGAGTGGTGGTGGTGGGCGTGGTGCGCCGGCCTCTGCTGGATGCCGGGGGGGATGCACCGCACTGCCTGGACCTCTGGTTGTGGGGGCTCCCCGCCCCCCTTCCCCCGCCCTTTGCCCTTCCCCTCCCCTCCCGTGCATGGGCCCCGTCCTCTCTGCCCGCGGAGGCCCACGTGGCCCCCCCCCTCCTTGCCTCTGGGTCCCTTCCCTGCCCCCGGCCCCTGGCTCCTGTGCGCCCTCTTCCGCCTGCTCTGCTGCCCGTGTCTTGTGTCCCCCCCTCTGCCCCCCGTGCCCTTGCCTCTTCCGTGCGTCTGCCCTTCCCCGCTGCCGCTTGCGCCTGTGTCCTTCCCGCGCCCCTGCCCGTGTCCCTTGCCGTGTACTGTGTGCCTGCCTCCGCCGCCCGTGCTCTTGCCTTTCCCGTGCGTCTGCCCTGGGCGGCTGCTGCTTGCGCCTGTGCCCTTCCCGTGCCCCTGTCCCCCTCTGCGGCTGCGAGCGCCCTGGCCCTTGCCCTGTGTCCGCCCCCGTTGGCTGCTGCCCGCGCCTTTGCCCACCCCTGGTGCCTGCCCTCCTCCTCCGTCGCTTGCCACCTTCCCATGGTCGCACTCCGTCCCTCGCGCTGCATCTCGGTGGCTTGCACCCCGCCCCGCACGATGATCGTCCCCTCCTGCTTGGACCAGGCGTCGTTGCAGCTGCGGCAGCGTGATGTCCATCGGCGTGCGCTAGGGCGTCAGGGCGCGGACAGGCCTTGGCCTCCCCTCCGGGGAGGCAGGCTTGGGCGGGTACGGCGTGGGGGGATCACGTGGGTTTGGCTGCGCTTGGTGTGGGCGCGGTACTTGGCGGCCTCTCTGCCCTCCGCTGCGGCCGCGGCGGTCCCCGGCGGCTGGCCTGGTGAGGCGCCCCTGGGCCCGCACAGGGCCGGTCCCCCGCGCCGGTGGCGTGCTGGGGGCCGCGGCGTGGCTGGCCGGAGCGGCGGTCGCGGCCCCATGCGGCCTGTCCGGTGGCGTGTCGGGGGCCCCTCCCCGGGGCGGGGCGGCAGGAGCAACGGCTTGGGCGGCGGGGGCGGCCCACCTGGCCGGCACCGGATCGGGGGCTGGTGGCTTGGGGTCGCTGGGGGCAGCCCGGGGCTGCTCAGCTGGCGGCCCGACCAGGACCGCGGCCTCCGCCAGCCGCCGCTCCTCCCGCTCCGCAGGGGTTTCCCCCGCGCATCCTGGGGAGACGGGGGAGCGGGAGCGGGACCGGCGGTGGTGGCGGTCGTGCCGCTGGGGCTGGCCATCAGAGTCGGACATCGCAGCTATCCTGATAGGTGTGCGTGGCTGCAGGAGAGCCTGTCCTATTACCTCCCAGTGCATCGGTGGCGTGCCGTGGCCGGTGGTGTGTGGTGCCGAGGGGGAGAGCGATCGTGGCGCTGGCCCCGGTTGGTCATGGGCTGGTGGCCGTCCACCGGCAACGGGGCGGGAGGTGGGTGAGCCACTCGGCCCACACGCTGCGCCACAGCTCCCAGTCTGGGGTGGGGCTCAGGGCTCCGGGCCCTCGGAGGTCGTCGGGGATTGCCGGGAGGAGCCGCACAAGGTGGACCCCTGTAACGGCAGTGACCTCCTGTGTCCGCAGGAAGGCGTGCACCCCGTGCCGCGCCTTGGGCGCTGGGAGGGGGGGGCGCGGCACGGGCGCTCCCCCGTAGAGGTGAGTGGAGGTTGCCTCGAAGACCCGCTCTGGGTTCCGCGGGTCGCGACGACAAGGATGAGCAGGGGGGTGCCCGGGCGCTCTTGCCAGAGGACCTGTCCCCTGTGGTGGGCGCCCCTGGTCCTGGAGAGGGGGGGGGACAGGTGTGGGTGGGCCCAGCTGCGAGGCGCGCGGGTGGCTGGCGGGAGGGCAGGGCACCAGGCGGGCTCCCCGGGGAAGGCGTCGCACACAAAGGCATACGGGAAGGTCGGCCCAGTGCCGTCGTACACCGGGTTGGTCGGGCGGGGGCGGGAGGGCGTCCTGCCCGCGCCTTCAACGAATATCCTGACGTCGCCCACTTCCAAGTCCTCGTCCGGCGGGTGCAAGAGGTGAAGCGCCGCGTCCAGCTCGGACATCCCTCTCGGGTACGTGGCCTGAACATGGTTCAGGTTTTGGGCCGCGTCCATGGAAAGGCGCGTCCTGAGGGCAGGCAGCAGGGCTGCGGCCCTGCCTTGGAGGGAGGTGCCCGACCCTTCGCTCGTCAGCCGCAGGCCGTCTGTCATGGACAGGGGCGGGCCCCACTGTGTTGACGTGCGCCACTCCATCCAGTACCCATACAGCGCTGCCTCGGGGCCTACGAGTCCCGGGCGCACGGCTCTCACAACCCGGTGCATTGCCAGGAGTAGCATGAGGGCTCCCGCCGCGTTCAGGGCTCGGACGGCGGGGAGCACCTATGATTTTATGCGCCACAAAAAAAACGGGAAAAAAATTTACAAAACATTTTGAAAATTTTTTTTCTGAAAAAAACTTTTTTGAACAAGAATTTTGACCCAAAATGCGAAAAACATTCAATTGTGTCATTGCTGCCAACCTAAATTACATGAAATGAAATGCTTCTGCCCTTTTGCCAAGCATATCAGAATAAGTAAGGTTTTTTAGAAATATCACGAGGAAATGTTAATGTTGTTCTTGCAAAAACTGACCCACAACACTATGAAAAGAAACGTAGACGTGTCCTCCTTATCCCAGACCAATCCTGCAGAAATAGCCCTGGCATTTGGTGGGCAACAGCCACCCTACGAATCCATTCATGTTGCCAAACCTGATGTGCAACCCCCCCCAAATCGGCGAAGACATCCCAACAAATCGGCGGACTAATTTTCCAGTAAAACAGGCTCCCAGTGCCCTGGATCTCAGTCCCAGACCGCTATCACACCTTCCTTATGGTTGCTCAATAATTGCAGTCATGTGTAAACGTAAAACATTGCTCAATTTTTGAAAACAACGTTCGTCCCTCGGTTCCTACATGGTCGCTGACCACTGATACAGCAGTGCACAGTGGTGGTCCAGTGGTATCTGCCTGGTCACACAAAATCTGGTGTGGGTTCAAACTCCAGTGTTGACGGACTGGATTTTTTTTGCATTTTTTTTCACTTGTCTTCCTGAGAAAATTGGCTCTCCATGCATAAACTAAGCCTGCTGGAACATCTACACGACTACAAGGCAGTGGTCCAGTGCAATGCACCGTGGATTGCTGGTTCGCTGGCGTGGATTCCAACCCAAGACGGATTATTTTGCATTTTTTGTCACTTGTTTTGCTGAGAAAATTGGTTCTCCATGCACAAACAATCCCAGAAGCCCCAACAAGTCGGCAAAACAAATTATGTTGCATTCTCACAACTCTGAGCCTCCCAGGAGCTCACAACCCCGCAATGTTACACATTTGGACCTTTTTGGTGCGAAAAAGGGGAAATAGTGCCTTTTTCTGCTTCAGAGTTGCAAGTCCAATAAATGTTCGAGACCTGGGAGCCTTAGCACTTTTTTAAGGTGCCTCCATACAATAAATGGCTGTGCATTCTTTAAACTCTGAGTCTCCCAGGTGCCCACAACCCAGCAATGTCACACACCTGAAACTTTTTTTTTGCAAAAGAATAGAAAAAGTGCCGTTTTCTACTTCAGAGTTGCGAGTCCAACAACTTCTTGAGACCTGGGAGCCTCAGCACTTTTGTAAGGTGACTCCGTACAATAAATGGCTGTGCATTCTTTAAACTCTGAGTCTCCCGGGTGCCCACAACCCAGCAAAGTCACACACCTGGACCTTTTTTTTTTTTTTTGCAAAAAAGTAGAGAAAGTGCCTTTTTCTGCTTCAGAGTTGCAAGTCCAACAACTTCTTGAGGCCTGGGAGCCTCAGCACTTTTGTAAGGTGACTCTGTACAATAAATGGCTGTGCATTCTTCAAACTCTGAGTCTCCCAGGTTCCCACAACCCAGCAACGTCACACACCTGGACCTTTTTTTTGCAAAAAAATAGAAAACGCGCCTTTTACCGCTTCAGAGTTGCAAGTCCAACAACTTCTTGAGACCTGGGAGCCCCAGCACTTTTGTAAGGTTACTCCGTACAAGAAATGACTGTGCATTCGTTAAACTCTGAGTCTCCCAGGTGCCCACAACCCAGCAAAGTCACCGACCTGGACCTTTTTTTGTTGCAAAAAATTAGAAAAAGTGCCTTTTTCTGCTTCAGAGTTGCAAGTCCAACAACTTCTTTAGACCCGGGAGCCTCAGCATTTTTGTAATGTGCCTCCGTACAATAAATGACTGTGCATTCTTTAAGCTCTGACTCTTGGAGGTGCCCACAACCCAGCAAAGTTGCCCACACCTGGACCTTCGTTTTGCAAAAAAGTAGAAAAAGTGACTTTTTCTGCTTCAGAGTTGCAAGTCCAACAACTTCTTTAGACCTGGGAGCCTCAGCACCTTTGTAAGGTGGCTCCGTAAAAAGAATGGCTGTGCATTCTTTAAGCTCTGAGTCTCCCAGGTGCCCACAACCCAGCAAAGTCACACACCTGGACCTTTTCTTTGCAAAAAGTAGAAAACGTGCCTTTTTCTGCTTCAGAGTTGCAAGTGTGCCGCATTTTTGTGCCCTGGGAGCCTCAGACCTTTTGTAAAACAGCTCCGTAGAACAAATTACGGTGCAGTCTAACAGCCTCGAGCCTCCCAGGAGGCCACAACCCTCGAAATCACACAAGATAACCCTTTTGGCGTGGTTTTGGGCCCAACCTCCACGTTTTCATACCGGGGAGGTCCAGAACTGCACTTGTAGTGGGCTGCAGCCTGAGGGGAGGCTAGATCTCAAAGCAAGGGAATATGGTTTGGTGCACTGATGGACGATAAAAAGAGTCTGAGGCTCCCAGGTCGCTGGGAAGCCTCCATGGGCAGAAGTGACGTGTAGGTCGTTTGAAAAGTTCACATCTGGATATCTGAACAACAATTTTACAAAGAGGGACATTCTACGGAATAAAAAAAGGTGCTGTGGCTGATCGCTTCCGTTGGAATCGCGACATAGTTGGCAAAATCCCAAATAACTGGTCAGGAATTTGCGCGCGGCGCAACGTTTTGCGTGGCGTGTCAAATCATAGGTGGGGCGGCCTCGCTGACGAAGGTCCTCGCGCTGCCCGCTGGGTCGCACAGGGTGGTGGCATGCGCTGCGTGCGCCTTTCGCCACTGCGCCCGCCACCAGGCCCCGTACGGTCGATTCCTGCGTCCGGCGGCGGGCTCGGGCATGCTCTGGCCCGTTCCCCCTTTGGCGGGGCATTGTCCCGCGGGCTCTGCAATGCGCAGCGTTGGGTGGAGGTCAGGGCGTGAACATGTGCAACAAGTGCGCGACGGACGTGGGGTCCCTCAGGTGCACGTGGATCCACAGGAGGGCCGCACCCGCTGGGCCCGCTTGGCCGTGCGAGGGGGTCTGCGCGCCCTTGATGCGCCGCTGCAGCGCCTCCTCCTCCGTGCGCCGGCGCGGGCCCGCGGGTGGCTCGGGCCAGGGGAACGCGGCCACCTTGGAGCACTGCGCGCACCTGTTGGTGCCTGTCGGTGTGGTGGAGGATACCGTGTCCCACTCCCCGCAGAGGTGGCAGGTGTGTGGGAGGTGGGGGGCCGGCGACCAGGTATCGAGGCAGCGGAGCCAGAGATCGTCGCACTGTTGGCGAAGGCGGCCTGTTGAGCTCCAGCAGGCGGGCACGGACGCGCGCCGGTAGTCCCTGCTGAGGGTTTTCTGTCCGACCGCCTGCCATATGTCGTCGGGGAGTACCCTGCGGTCGTGGAAGGCCGCTATGAGGTCTTCCCGCTCCGGGCGGGGGTGTCTCTGGGAGGTGGTCATATAGGTGTGACGTCCGGTGAGGTGGGGCACAAGAGCGTCCCACCGGCATCCATCTGCGGTGCCCTGGTAAAGGAAGGCCAGCAGGGAGCCGTCTGCGACTGCCTACTATCCCACCTTCAGCCCGTCATAGCCATCCAGCTCCCGGCGCAGCGCGGCAGCGAAGTCGGTGGGGAGCATCAGGAGCCAGGCTTCTGGAATGTCCCCCGGCCAGGACAGTGCGTCATCGTATGTAGGCCCCCCTTTTTTGAAATGCGCCACGGAGCCACCGGACGGTGGCTGCGTTGCACCCCCATGTGCGTATCTCCGCGGCCCGGAGTATGTTGGCGGTGTGGAGCACGAGGCAGGAGGGGGGGGTGCCCGGAGGAGCGAGGACACGTTGTACTTTCATCCCCCATGTGGCTCCGGGGCCGCCCGTAGCCACTGTGTGGTCTCTTCGTCCCACAGGCGCTCAGAGCCCGTCCCAGGGATCACCTTGTGCCGCGGTTGAGTGTGCGGGCCCCACCTCCCCAGTGGGACGCCGGGGTACTGTGTTGCTCACCCGGTGTGCGTGTTGTTGCGCACCACCAGCTCCACTCGTGCGCCCACTCCGCGCCCACAATGTGCGCTTCCCTTGCGGTCATGGAATTGCGTCCGATGACCCACGGTGGGAAGAGTGCGCCCTGGCGGTGCTTCGAGAAACCCCCGGGCAGGTCCCGGTAGGGACGGGGATCCTCCTGGGTGGGACAATCCAGAGTGCCGTTCACTAGGCGGAGGGAGGCCAAGAAGTCCCTGCCGGGACGCCCGGGAGGGGGGAAGCAGTCACCCTCCGCCGCAGTGAGCCATCGGTGCACCCGGGCCGGCGCGCTCTGGGGCGCGCGGAGGAAGTGCTCCAGCCGCTGGTGCCAGAGCTCCCACGCGAAGTCTCCAACCGGAGCATGTGCTGGAGGAAATCGTCTACGGAGATCCCCCCTGGTGGGTGGTAGCGGGCAATCGCGCGTAGCTGCGCCTCTGCTGCCTCGGGCACCAGCCCGGAACAGAAGACCTCCGTCCACTCGGCGCCGGCGGAGCGCCACGAGGTGACCCACAAGCGCCTTGTCCCCGGGCGGGAGGTGTCGGGCCCCTTCTTGTACCGCCTGGCGGTAGTGGTGCCAGAAAAGCCCCAAAGGGGTGCAGCCCACGTGCATGTGCACCGGGGTCTCTCTCCTGCCCCACAAGAGGAGGCATGGCTGTGGGAGGACGGAGACGCCGGAGAGCCGCTCCTTCCGGATGCGGAGCCTGCGTTGCACCAGCGCGTGGCGATCCCTGGCCCGCAGCGCCCGGTGGTTGGTGGCCGCCGCGGTGAGGTCCCGGCTGTGGACGTAGACCGTGGCGTGGGCCGTGCCCACACGTGTGTGCCCTCGATGCGTCGACGCCTGGCCGCGTTGTGCCTGCTGTGCCACTGCGCCAAAGGTCTGCATGGTCGGGGGCCGCAGGTCGAGGTGGCCGTCACTGCTGGCGACGATGAGCTGGGCGTGGCCGGGGCCTGGCGGCGTGTACCGCAGGACGGTGTCCTGGGACGCTGCCCAGTCCGCCTTGCGCAGCAGTGCGTCGCTGTGGTGGGAGGTGGCTCGGGCAAACCAGAACAGGTGTTCGGTATCCTGCCCGCGCACGCGCAGGTCGTCCTGAAGCCACTGCAGGGGCATTACGATGACTGCCTTCACCGCGCCCGCAGGGACCCCCGTGGTCCGCTCGTGGTCCGCGTGCCGCAGGAGGTGGAGGATGACCTGGGCGTCCACTGTATGGACCCACGGCCTGTGGATGCCGTACAGCAGGGGGGGGGAGGCAGTCAGGCCCCTCCCTGTGGGGTACCGTGCCCGGGATGGCCACCGCCCACGTACGGGCGAGGTCAGCAGCGAGGGCAACACTGGTGGCGTGCCTGCAGGGCCCGCCCCCCCGACCCGTTGGAGGACGTGTGGCCCCAGGCTTCCGGGACCCAATAGTATCCGGTGGGGCTGAGCCATCCGGCGCTGAGGGCGGCAGAGTGCTACCTGACGTCGGGGCAGCCTGCGGCCAGCTGGTCCACGCTCAGTGCCAGAGTGTCGTTGGTGCGGGTCGCCGGGTGGTCGTGGAACCGGACTTCGGCTCCGGTTACCGTGCTCACCCAGGATTGGAGCGCCGTCAGGTGCTCCCGGAGCCACGCTGGACCTCCGCGTTGATGTGACACCAGGTGCCCCGTGTCCTCGGGTTGGTCCTCCAGCGCGTGCACTGCCATGTGTGGGTCCTGTGGCACTGCTGAAGCCACCAGCAGGGTGCTGCCGCAGGGTAGCCCCCGGGGCCTGGGCTGGCCAGCTCCCACCTGTAGGTTTGAGTTTTGAGGTTCGATTTTGCGGGTACTAGACGCCTTTCGGCCCCGGGGGGCCACCTGGTCGGGCCAGGTGATATCCTCCCCACCGGGTCCTAGTGGGCGGCCCTCCAAGACGCACCTCCTGCCTGGTGGCGGAGTCCCCCGGGTTCACAGGGTTCGGAGCCCCGTCCCGCCCCGTCTTCCCCGTTTCGCCACTCCCCGGTCAGTGCATCTATTCGCAGCCGTGGCTGCGGGTGCTTACCCACCGCGTCGCCCCCCTAATGCGTGGTCGCTCGAGGCGCCGGCGCCGCCGGGCCCGTGCTACTGGCTTGTCGCCAGTGGGACCCCCTTGGGCTGGCGCGGAGGCTGCCTAGCCTAGGGGTTGGGGCGTGGCGCAGTGCGCCACTACTGCCTTGGCGGGTGCAGTGCCCCGTCCCTGTGTGCGCAGCGCTCGCGGCCGGTTCGGGGGGCGCGGGCCGGTACCTGGTCTTGTGTCTCTGCCGTTTCCCCCTTTCCGCCCCGCATGTCCCGCGCTGCGTGTCGCGGGCCGTCCCGTCCGGGTGTCCTTTACCCTCGCTCGCTGGTACGCCACTCCACGCGGTCTGTGCGTTCCGCGAGCTCGGTCCGGTTGCCCTTCTGGTAGTCCCCGCGTGCCCTTTGCGTGTGTGTGCGCTCGCGCTCCCGCTGCGTCCGCCCCCCCCCCCCCCCTGGGTGGTGTGGCGTGCGAACCTCGCGCGGTCCCGGCACTTGGCGCTGGTAGGGCCGTTCCATGTGGTCCGTGCCCCTCCGCGTGTCCTGCCCCGGTCCCTTGCTCCGTCTGGCGTGCTTGGGGGTGGGCAGTCCGGTCCCGGTTCCCCCCTACCTTGCGTGGGTGTGTCCCCCCCCCGTGGGGCGGGTCCGTGGCGTTCGTGTGCCAGGGGGCGGTTCGGGGGGGGGGGGGCGGCCTGTGCGCCGTGCCCCCCGTTTGTGCGTCCGGGGGGGCCAGTAGGGCGGGGGGTCGCTCTGCCTCGTTCCGTCCCTCTGCCTTCCCTGGGCAGGCAACAAAGCGGGTGTCATTGGCGTCGTTCTGGTCATGGGGGGCGTGGCCCCCATACCGCTCCGGTTCGTGCTTGCCCGCCTTCTCTGGGCACGATCTGTGCGGCGTCGTGGCGCGTTGGCGCGGGCTCGCTTGTTCCCCGCGGTCTCTGTGGGAGCCGGCGGCTGGGGCGGGGGGGCGGGCGGTGCTCCGGCTCCTCTCTCGGGCGGGGGGAGGGGGGACCATCCCCCCTGCCTCGGGGGGTGGGCGCCGGCGCCCCCGCGGCTTGCGGGCCGATGGGGGGGGTCTGGGGGGGGGGCAGCGCCGCGGCCTCCCAGGTCTCCCTCTGGGGGGCGGCTCGCGGTTCTCTACCCTGGGCCCCCTCTTGTCGTCGGCGCACTCCCTCCCGGCGTGCACGTTCGGACGGGGTCGCGGGGCCGCCCCGGGGGGGGGGGGGGGATGAGGGGCAGCCTGTGGACCGCTCCCCTGGGGGCCCCATCAGACCTGAACCCTCCCTCTGCCCTCCCCGAGTGGGCAATGGTCATGGGGGGGGTCATGGGGGTTCGCGGCCCCCATACTGTTCTGGTGCGCCGCCGTGTGCCGCCCCCAGGCTTGGTCCGCGCGCTGCTCCGGCGCGCTGGTGTGGGCTCGCCCGTTGGCCGCGACCGCCGCGGGAGCAGGCGGCTGGGGGCGCTGGGGCGCGCGGTGTGCAGGTCCAGCCGCATCCCCTCTCCCGACGTCGGGGTCCCTTCTGGGGGAGGGGGGGCGTCCCCTCTGCTCGGGGGGGCGGAGGGTCGCTCCTGCGGCCCTCAAGCTGGGGGGGGGAGCGGGGGGGGGGGGAGGTGAATGGGCCGCTCCGCCGCCCCCCGCCCCCCTGCCCCGTCGGGCGTCGGCCTGCCATCCGTTGTCTCCGGCGCGCCCCCTCGGGGTATACTCCTGCGGTGGGGGTTGCCGGGCAGCCGTGGGCGTCAGGCGCGGCCCGGTCGGCCGCCAATGGGTCAGTGCGGCGGGGGGGGGAGGGAGGGGCGGGGAACCCCCTTGCCCTGGTTCGCGCCCCCGCCTTCCCCAGGCCGGCCTCTGAAGGAGCCGTTCCGTTGGCGCCGTCCTGGGCGCCACCGGTCCGCCGTTGGTCGGCAGCGGGCAGGGCGGGAGCGTGCGGGCGGTTCACAGGGGGGGCGCTTGCCGCAGCCGCGGTGCCCCCTCACCCCTGGTGCAGCGGCCTCTTCGGGGGGGCTGCGGGACCGCCGTCTCTTCGGTCTGCCTCTGTCCGTTCTTGGGCCTGAGGGGGAGGGGGGGGGGAGTGGGGGGGGCCCTTTGGTCCCCTGGCGCCGCCCCCTGACGGCCGAGGCGGGGCGGCCTGGCGGTCCCGGCTCCGGGGGCCAGCCGTCGGCTGGGGGGTCGCACTCTTCCCCCGCCCCCCTCTACCTAGAGCCAGACGCTCGTGCAGGCCCTCGCTGGGGTCCCTTGTCCCCCCCGCCGTCGCCGCGCGGCGCTGGCCGGCAGGGGGCGGCCGTGAGGGTTAGTGGTCAGCAGTTAGCGGGCTGCGGGGCAGTAGGTTCCGCTCCGCGCTCGTTGTCTCCGCCCTCCCTCCCGCGGGAGTTGGCGCGCGCTCCTCCGTCAGGCCGTATCCTGGGGGGGGCGTGGGTCGGGGGGCCCAGCTCCCCCCCCCACTCTCTCGCGTCCACCGTCTGGGCCGTCAACTGCGCCGCCGCTTGTGTGGGGGCTGGGGCTGTGGCGGTGGCGGGTTGCGCCGGCGGTAGCGCCAGTGGGTGAGGGCGTTGCGCAAGGCCCGGGGGAGCCAGTTGTTGGCGTCCGCATCCGTGATGCGGAGCACCGCCCCTGCTTCCAGGAAGGCCGGCCACGTCGGCCCCCTGTCGGGCCACGCCGCCCGGATCACTGACCGGAGGACCCTCTCGTGGTCCTCTGGGGCTGCCCACCCCCCCTGGGGGTACCTCCTGGTTTCCTCCGACACTCCGGAGGAGCACGGCATCGAAAGGCCGGTTCCTCATCCCCCTGGTGGTCCCCTGGTTGGCCCAGCTCAACCACCCCTACACCTCCCCTACCGAGGGGAGGGCCTCATCCCCCAGAGGGTCCAGGACCGTGCCCCAGTCCCGGTCCCAGGGCCAGGCCCCCCCTGCCCCTCGCGCCGGCTCCCCCTGCGGCCCCTGTGCCTGCGGCGCCGGCGCCGCGCCCCGCCCCCCCCCCCCTGCCGAGGCCATCCGCGCCGGCTCCGCTCTCGGCGCGGGGGGGGCTGGCTGGTGCTGGGGTCGTGGGGGTTGGGGGGGAATGAGTTCTCAGGCGTCGGGGTCGATGTTGTAGAGGTGGGCGTGGTGGAGTGGTGGTGGTGGGTGTGATGCGCCGGCATCTGTTGGATGCCGGGGGGGATGCACCTCATCGGCTGCACGTCCGGCTGCGGAGGCGTCCCGCCCCCCGCCCCCCTCCCTTCGACCCGCCCTTCCCCCCGGGCTCCCATGCCCCGTCCCCGTCCCTGGGGGCCCGTCGCACCCTTGCCCTTGCCCTTGGGCCCCCTTCCGGCCCCCACGCCTCTGTCCCCCTGCCCGTGCCGTGGGTCCCGCCCCCTGTCACCCACGCCCGGGCCTGCACTGCCAGCGCCCGTGCCCCTCCCGTGCCCGTGCCCCTGCCCTTGGCTGCGCCCGCGCTCGCCCACGTCCCTCGGTCCGCACCATGCACGTGGGCGCCCTGCCCGCGCCCCGGCGCGCCCTTCCCGTGCCCTGGCCCCTTCCTGGCTCCCTGCCCTGTGTCCCGCCGTCCGCTACCCGCTCTCTGTCCCCCTACGCTGCTGCTGGCCTCGGTGCCGCGTCCGTGTTTGCGCCCTTGCTCCTTGCCGCGTGAGCCCTGGCCCGCTCCCTGCGCGTGCCCCTGGGCACTTCCCCTGTCGCCTCCTGTTCCCCGCTTCGCGCCCCCGTGGCTGGCACGCAGCTCTGCCTGCGCGCCGTCCCCTCCTTCATGGATCACGCGCCGGGTGTCCTGCTGCCTTTGCAGCTGCGGCAGCGTGACGGCCGGCGGTGAGCGCTCGGGCGCCGGGGGGCGGACGTGCCTCGTCCGCCCCGGGGGGAAGGGCTTGGTGGTGAACGGCTTGGGGGGGCTGGTGTGGGTGTGGGTGGGGTTGGCGTGGGCGCGGTACTTCGCGCTCTGCCTGCCCACTGCCGCTGCTGCGGCCGCCGCCAGCGGGGCGCCCGTGGCCCGTGCGGGGTCCGTCCCCCGCTTTCGTGGCGTGCTGGGGGCCGCGGCGTGGCCGGCCGAGGCAGTGGCGCGGCTCGCTCGGGCCGCGGTCGCAAACCCTCGCGCACCCTCCCCGCTCCCCCCTGCGGCTGTGGCAGCCCTCGGCGATGCGCCCGGTTTCTGCGCCGGGGCTACCCCCCGTGTCAGCGGCATGCCGGAAGCCGCGGTCGGGGCCGCGGCGTGGCTCGCTGGGGCTGCTCTCTCCGCTCCCCGCACGTCTGGGGCCCCCTCCCGGGGCGGGGCGGCAGGGCTTGCTGTTTGGGCGGCGGGGGCGGTCACCTCGGCCGGCTCAGGCTCCTGGGTTGACGGCCCGGTGTCAGCGAAGGCCGCCTGGGGCTGTCCAGCCGGCGGCCCGACCAGCACCGCCGCCTCCGCCAGCCTCTGCTCCTCGCGCTCCGCGGGGGTCTCCCCCGCCCAGTCCGGGGAGACGGGGGAGCGGGAGCGGGACCGGCGGTGGTGGCAGTCGTCCTGCTGGGGGGAGCCATCGGAGTCTGACATCACTGTTATCCTGGTAGGCATGCGTGGTGGCAGGTGTGCCCTTCCCACTACCTCCCGGTGCATCAGTGTCCTGCCGTGGGCAGTGTTGTGCAGTGCTCTGCGGGGAGGAGGGGGGGAGGGGGTGGGGGGCCGGCTGTGGCGTCAGCCCCGTACGGGCGGGGGCCAGTGGCCATCCATCGGCATTGGGAGGGGAGGCGGGGGAGCCACGCGGCCCACGCGTCGCGCCACAGCTCGTAGTTTGGGGTGGGGCTCAGGGCCCTCGGCCCCCGGGGGTCGTCACGTGGTGCCCGGGGGAGCCGCACTAGGTGGACCCCCGTAATGGCGGTGACCTCCTGTGTTCGCAGGAAAGTGTGTACCCCGTCCCGCGCCGCGGGCGCCGGGAGGGGGGAGCGGGGTACGGGTGCTGCCCCTTAGAGGTGGGTGGGGATGTTCCCTAGGACCTGCTCCGGGTCCCTGCGGAGTCCCGCCCAGTCCGCCTTGTGCAGCAGTGCGTCGCTGTGGTGGGAGGCGGCTCGGGCAAACCAGAACGGGTGTTTGGTATCCTGCCCGCGCACGCGAAGGTCATTCTCAAGCCACTGCAGGGGCATCTCGTTGACTGCCTTCACCGCGCCCGCAGGGACCCCCGTGGTCCGCTCGTGGTCCGCGTGCCGCAGGAGGTGGAGGATGACCTGGGCGTCCACTGTATGGACCCACGGCCTGTGTGTGCCGTACTGCAGGGGGAGGGAGGCGGTCACCCCCTCCCCGTGGGGTACCGTGCCCGGGATGGCCACCGCCCACGTACGGGCGAGGTCGGCAGCGAGGGCAACACTGGTGGCGTGCCTGCAGGGCCCGCCCCCCCGACCCGTTGGAGGACTTGTGGCCCCAGGCTTCCGGGACCCAATAGTATCGGGTGGGGATGAGCCATCCCGCTTGAGGGCGGCGGAGTGCTACTTGACGTCGGGGCGGCCGCGGGCCAGCTGCTCCACGCTCAGTGCCAGGGTGTCGTTGGTGCGGGTCGCCGGCTGGTCGTGGAACCGGACCTCGGCTCCGGTGACCATGCTCACCCAGGATTGGAGCGCCGTCAGGTGCTCCCGGAGCCACGCTGGGCCTCCGCGTTGATGTGACACCAGGTGCCCCGTGTTCTCGGGTTGGTCCTCCAGCGCGTGCACTGCCATGTGTGGGTCCTGTGGCACTGCCGAAGCCACCAGCAGGGTGCTGCCGCGGGGTAGCCCCCGGGGCCTGGGCTGGCATGCTCCCACCTGTACTATCACCCATTCAGCCCAGAGTTGTGCTTGTTATGCCGCCTGGGCGCACTGGTAGTCCGTGGTCACCAACCACACCGGTTTCGGTGCGTGGGGTCGTGCACGCAGGGGCTCGGGCCACGCCACGTCCGCATTGGGCGCCATCGCCCGTGGGTTCCGCTGTCACCTGCGCCTCTGCTTGTGTGGGGGCTGGGGCTGCGGCGGTGGCGGGTTCCTTGGGCGGTAGCGCCAGTGGCCAAGGGCGGTGCGCAGGGCCCGGGGCAGCCAGACATTGGCCTCTGCGTTCGTGACGCGGAGCACCGCCCCCCCCTCCAGGAAAGCCGGCCACCCCGGCTCAAGTCCAGTCAAAAACGGAAATACGAAAAAAGACAGCAAAGACGACGCCATCAACGAGGGCCATCGTCGAGGCTGCGGGGTAGCACGTAAGTCAGTGAGCCCCAAATGGTCTTGCTGCCTGCCTGCGTGCGTGCGTTGGGTAGAGTATAATTTTATTTTTATTTTCAAACACCGAAAAACAGTTTTTAAAGGATAAAGGAACCCCCGCAACAAAAGAAGAGCACACAGCAAAGCCCAGCAGCACGGCACCACAAGGCAACACGGCACCACAGAACACAGCACGGCACAGCAAGACAGCACGACACACCACGCCACGCAACAGGGCAGCACCACCACACCACAGAACACCAAGGGAGACAGCACAACACACGGCAACACACCACAACACGAGGCACCAACAACAGCACAGACCAAACCGGCACCGAACAACACGACGCACAGCGCAACACAGCACCGACACAAGACACGAACCAACACCACCAGCAAAGCAAAACGGACAGCAGGGCACCAGAGCACGGCACCACACGGCAACAAAGCACCACAGAACACAGGACACAGCACAGGGGAGCGGGGCAGCAAAACAGACCACAGCACACAGCAGGGCAGCAAGCCACGCGGCCAGGCAGGAGCAACCGCAACAAAGCACGCCAGCGGAAAACGACAGCGGGCAACCAGATCGAGCAACGAACACGCAGCAACCACAGGCAACAACACACAGCACCAGCCAGTGCGAATGAAGCAACAGAGCACCACCAGCAAGAAGCGACGCGAACAGCAGCACACTGCACGACAGGCGGCACAACAGAACAATACCGCACTGCACAACGGGCCACGACAGGGGACCAGGCAACGGCAACAGGGTGCAGCAGCAGGGGGGGGGGGGGGGGAGGGGAAGTGCAAGAAAACCCCACACAATGCAGCGGACCCGACGACCAGACAACACCGCGCACCCGGACAACACACAGCACAACACACCACACAACAACGCGCGACGGCACGACACACGACGAAGCACCGCACAAAACAGCACGGCACAACAGGGCACCGCACGACACCAACAAAAAAGGGGGAAGCAGCGCCCAGGGGAGACCACCAGCGACAAAACCAACAACACAGCATGGCAAAACACCACACAGCATGACACCAGCACGGCACGGCACTGAAAAACACCGCAAAACACCACGAACCACACAAAACAGCCCACAACAGACCGCGGCACCATACAACAAGACACGAGACACAGCATAAGTCGAGGAGCAGCCGCCCGGGCGGGGGAGGGCACAGCCCCAGCACACAGCGCACACGCCACACGCAAGGCTGCACACGGAGGAGGAAATGAAACCCAGCCAGGCGGCGCAGAGGCCAAGGGCACCAAGAGCGGCGGGAACCAGGAAAAAGCAGGAACGCAAAAGCAACACAAAAAGAGAGTGAGACAGACGGCGGGGGGGGGGCGGGCAGCCACAATGCGCCGAGGCTCAGGGCACCCAGGGCCGGAAACAACGGAAAAGCGCAGACAAGGGGGGCACGGGAAAAGGAAAAAAAAACAAAACAAAAAAAAATAACGGGGGGAGAGAGAGAGAGAGAGAGAGAGGGCGGGGGGGGGGGGGGACAGGCGCACATGAAGGACGCCAAGGCCAAGGGCACCCAGGGCCGGGAAGCACAAAAAGCCAGAGACAGCTGGGGCGCAAGAGGGGAGAGGGAAGAAAGGAAAATAAAAGGGGGGAAACCCGAAGCACGGGCAACCCGAGCCCGGAGGGGACCGAACAAAGAAAGAGGACAAAACGGCCAAAGGAAAGGAGAGGCGCACCAAAACGCGCCCGGGAGGCCGGCCCGCCCAATGCGGCCAACCAGAGCAAGCACAGGCACACATGCGCGGGACCCGGGCGTGGCGTCCTCCGACCCGAAAGGGGAGGTGTCGGCGTCCAGATGAAACAGCCCCGGTGCACCGGCTGAGTCCCCCGTCGAATGACGGACGGTACGGGAAACGGGACGCGTCAGTGACCGGGTCCACACAAGCCAAACCACCGTAGCGCACGCAGCCCAAGACTGAAGCTGGAGGGACCCGCCAGGGACCACCCCATCGCGGGGCCCCAAACGGGTACGACGCGGAGTGAGCCCAGCGCCCCTGCCTTTGCGGGGACCAGCGGCAGGCACAATGAGCCCGGTTCTCGGCCGGCCTACACGTGCCCCGCGCAGCCGCCCAGTAAATCCGGGGGCGACAGCCCCCGGGGTGGGGGAAGGCACCACGGCGACGGGAAAGCCGACCGGAGCACCGAGAGCGACCGGACCGGACGTTGCGCGGTGCACCAACGCGGGGCCACCAGGCACGCCACAGAGGCACGCCTCTGGCCACAACCACGGCACAAGGGCAGGTGCCAAGCAACAACGGCCACCGGGTGCCGAGAACCCGGGAAGCGCGCACAACACACGACGAACCGCAGCAGGGCAGAAGGAGCCAAGGAAAACGGGGCCCCGGCGCCCGCACACCGCACCCACAGCCTGTGGGTAGCGGTCCCTGGCCGCACGGATGTGGCAGAGCGCCCGACCCTGGATGCCCCACATCCAGGCAAGAGGTACCCCCCCCGGGCGCCCTCATGCCGGCCCCACAGCGCGAAAAGCCAGCTCGCAAGAGCGTGCGCTGTGGGGTTGGTGACGGGTCCCCGCGACCCCACCCCCCGAACCCACAGCCTGTGGGTAGCGGGACCCGGCCGCACGCCCCAAGGACGGGCTGTTGGGCGTGGGGGAGCGCCCAACCCCGGACGCCCCACAACTAGGGAAGAGGCGCCCCCCCCAGGCGCCCTCAAGCCGCCTCCACAGCGCGCAAAGCCAGCTCGCAAGAGTTCGCGCCGTGGGGTTGGTGACGGGTCCCGACGCCCACACCCCCCGCACCCACGGCCGCTGGGTAGCGGGCCCCGGCTGCACGCCCCAAGGGCGGGCGGTCGGGCGTGGGAGAGCGCCCAACCCCGGACGCCCAACACCCAGGCAAGAGACGCCCCTCCCCCGGGCGCCCTCGTGCCTCCAGAGCGCACAAAGGGAGCTCGCAAGAGCGCCCGCTGAAGGGTCGGTGACGGGTCCCCGCGCTCACATCCGCCCCACCCACAGCCTGTGGGTAGCGGGCCCCGGCCGCACGTCCCAAGGACGGGCTGTCGGGCGTGGGAGAGCGCCCCAACCCGGACGCCCCACATCAAGGGAAGAGACGCCTCCCCCGGGCACCCTCGTGCCGCCCCCACAGCGTCCAAAGCCAGCTGGCAAGAGCGCTGGCTGTGGGGTTGGCAACGGGTCTCCACGCCCACCCCCCCCCGCACCCACAGCCAGTGGGTAGCGGGCCCCGGCCGCATGCCTCAAGGACGGGCGGTCGGGCGAGGAAGAGCGCCCGACCCCGGACAACCCAGACCAAGGCAAAAGGCGCCCCCCCCCCGGGCGCCCTTGTGCCGCCCCCACAGCGCGCAAAGCCAGCTCGCAAGAGCGCGCGCTGTGGGGTTGGTGACGGTTTCTCACGCCCACACCCCCCGCACCCACAGCCGGTGGGTAGCCGGCCCCGGCTGCACGCCCCAAGGACGGGCGGTGGGGCGTGGGAGAGCGCCCAACCCCGGACGTTCCACACCCATGCAAGAGGCGCCCCCCCCCCGGGCGCCCTCATGCCGCCCCCACAGCGGGCAAAGCCACCTTCCAAGAGCGCGCGCTGTGCGATAGGTGACAGGTCCCCGGGCCCACACCCCCTGCACCCACAGCCAGTGGATAGCGGGCCCCGGCCGCACGCCCCAAATATAGGCTTTCGGGCATGGAAGAGCGCCCGACCCCGGACGCCCCACACCAAGACAAGAGGCACCCCACCCCCCGGGGGCCCTCGTGCCGCTTCCAAAGCACGCCAAGCCAGCTCGCAAGAGCGCGCGCTGTGGGGTTGGTGACGGGTCCCCATGCTCACACTCCCCGGACCTACAGCCAGTGGGTAGCGGGCCCCGGCCGCAAGCCCCAAGGACGGGCAGTCCGGCGTGGGAGAGCGCCCAACCCCGGACAACTGACACCCAAGCAACAGGCGCCCCCTGCCCCGGGCGCCCTCCTGCCGCCCCCACAGCGCGAAAAGCCAGCTCGCAAGAGCGCACGCTGTCGGGTTGGTGACGGGTCCCCATGCCCACAGCCCCCGCACCAACAGCCAGTGGGTAGCGGGCCCCGGTCGCATGCCCCACATATAGGCGGTCGGGCGTGGGAGAACGCCCAACCCCGGACGCCCCAGTAACCAGGCGAGATGCGCCCCTAGTCCGGGCGCCCTCGTACCGCCGCCACAGCGTGCAAAGCGAGCTCCCAAGAGCGCAAGCTATGGGGTTGGTGACGGCTCTGCAGGCCCACACCCTGCGTACCCACAGCCAGTGGGTAGCGGGCCCCGGCCGCACGCCCCAAGAATGGGCGGTCGGGCGTGAAACAGCGCCCCACCCCGGACGCCCCACATGTAGGCAAGAGGAGCCGTCCCCGGGGGCCCTTGTGCCGCCGCAACAGCGTGCAAAACCAGCTCGCAAGAGCGCGCGTTGTGGGGTTGGTGACGGCTCCCCACGCCCACACCCCCCGCACCCACAGCCAGTGGGTAGCGGGCCCCGGCCGCATGCCTCAAGGCCGGGCAGTCGGGCGAGAAAGAGCGCCCATCCCCGGACGCCCCACACCCCGGCAAATGGCGCCCTCCCCCCGGGCGCCCTCGTTCCGCCCCACAGCGCGCAAAGCCAGCTCGCAAAGGCGCTCGCTGTGGGGTTGGTGACAGGTCCCCACGCCCACGGGCCGCGCACGCACAGCAAGTGGGTAGCGGGCCCCGGCCGCACACCCCAAGGACGGGCAGTTGGGCGTGGGAGAGCGCCCAACCCCGGACGTGCCACACCCTGGCAAACGGCGCCCCCCCCCTCCCCCCGGGGGCCCTCGTGCCGCACCCACAGCGCGCAAAGCCAGCTCGCAGGAGCGCGCGCTGTGGGGTTGGTGACGGGTCCCCACGCCCACACCCCCCGCATCCACAGCCAGTGGGTAGCGGGCCCCGGCCGCACGCCCCGAAGACCGGCCGTCGGGCGTCGGAGAGCGCCCAACCCCGGACGCCCCACACCCCGGCAAGAGGTGACCCCCCCAGAGCGCCCTCGTGCTGCCCCCACAGCGCGCAAAACCAGCTCGCAAGAGCGCGCGCTGTGGGGTCGGTGACGGGTCCCCACACCTACCTACCCCGCACCCACAGCCAGTGGGTAGCGGGCCCCGGCCGCACGTCCCAGTGATGGGCGATCCGGCGTGGGAAGGCGTCCAACACCGGACGCCCCACCCCCAGGCAAGAGGCGCCCCCCCCCCCTGGCGCCCTTGTGCCACCCCCAGAGCGCGCAAAGCCAGCTTGCAAGAGAGCGCGCTATGGGGTTGGTGACGGGTCCCCAGGCCCACGGCCCATGCACCCATAGACAGTGGGTAGCGGGCCCTGGTCGCACGCCCCAAGGACGGGCGGTCGGGCGTGAAACAGCGCCCAACCCCGGACGCCCAGCACCCAGGCAAGAGGAACCCTCCCCGGGCGCCCTTGTGCCGCCCCCACAGCGTGCAAAACCAGCTCGCAAGAGGGCGCGCTGTGGGGTTGGTGACGGCTCCCCACGCTCACATCCCCCCGGCGGCAGCCAGTGGGTAGCCGGCCCCGACCGCATGCCTCAAGGACGGGCAGTCGGGCGAGGAAGAGCGCCCAACCCCGGACGCCCCACGGGCCAGCAAACGGCGCCCCCCCCCCCCCCGAGCGCCCTCGTGCCGCCCCACAGGGCGCAAAGCCAGCTCGCAGGAGCGCTCGCTGTGGGGTTGGTGACAGGTCCCCACGCCCACAGCCCGCGCACCCACAGCAAGTGCGTAGCGGGCCCTGGCCGCACGCCCCAAGGACGGGCAGTTGGGCGTGGGAGAGCGCCCAACCCCGGACGCCCCACACCCCGGCAAACGCCCCCCCCCCACGGGGGCCCTGTTGCCGCCCCCACAGCGCGCAAAGCCAGCTCGCAAGAGCGCGCGCTTTGGGGTCGGTGACGGGTCCCCACGCCCACCCCCCCAGCAGCGACAGCCAGTGGGTAGCGGGCCCCGGCCGCACGCCTCAAGGACGGGCGGTCGGGCGTCGGAGAGCGCCAAACCCCGGACGCCCCACACGCAGGCAAGAGACACCCCCCCCCTGGGGGCCCTCGTGCCGCCCCCAAAACGCGCAAAGCCAGCTCTCAAGAGCGCCCGCTGTGGGTTTGGTGACAGGTCCCCACGCGGACGGCCCCCGCACCCACAGCCAGTTGGTAGCGGGCCCCGGCCGCACGCCCCAAGGACGGGCAGTTGGGCATGGGAGAGCGCCCAACCCCGGATGCCCCACACCGAGGCAAGAGACCACCCCCCGGGCGCCCTCGTGCCGCCCCCACAGCGCGCAAAGCCAGCTTGCAAGAGCGCGCCCTGTGGGGTTGGTGACACATTCCCGCGCCCACACCCCCCGCACTCACAGCCTGTGGGTAGCGGGCCCCGGCCGCACGCCCCAAAGACGGGCGGTCGGGCGTGGGAGAGCGCCCAACCCCTGACCCCCCGCACCCAGGCAAGGAGCGCCCCCCCCGGGCGTCCTCGTGCCGCCCCCACAGGGCGCAAAGCCAGCTTGTGAGAGCAGGCCAGCCCGTAGGGGGGCGAGCGGCCCCAAGCCAGGCAGGGGGACGAAGGAACCGGGCCAACCCCACCAGAGCTAAATAGGCGGAGCACGGGACCGGGGCAGGAAACGCGGAGGGGCACGAACTTCCTGGAACGCCCCTACCGGAGCCCTGCACCAGAACCGCGCGTAGTGCGCGCACCACACCGACCCGGGGGCAGGAGGAGGCGCGTACGCCGCGGGGGCACAAGCCAACACACACGCGACGGACACGCGGCGCAGACCTGCAAGGCAACCGGACCAAGCCCGCGGAACGCAAGGACCGCATGGAATGGCGGACATGCAGGCGAAGGGAAGGGACACCCGGGCGGGACAATCCGCAACACGCACCGCGAGGGACGCGAGGGAAGGGAGGAGCTCAAGGGGAGAAGCGAGAACCGGCACCAGCCCCGACCCCCCAGAACTGCCGCGAGCGCTGCGCACACACGACCAGGGCACTGCACCTGCCAAGGCAGTAGTAGCACACAGTGCTACGCACCAGCCTCGCCGTTAGGCAGCCTCCGCGCCAGCCCATGGGGGTCCCACTGGCGACAAGCCAGTAGCACGGGCCCGGCGGCGCCGGCAGCCCGGGCAACCACGCATCAGGGGGGCGGCGTAGTAGGTAAGCGCCTGCAACCACGGTTGCTAAGTGACGTCCTGACCGGGGAGTGGCGAAATGGGGAAGCCGGGGCTGACAGGGCTCCGAGCCCCGTGAACCCGGGGGACTCCGCCACCAGGCAGGAGGTGTGACATGAAGGGCCCCCCACTAGGTCCCGGTGGGGAGGCTATCACCTGGCCCAACCAGGTGGCCCCCCGGGGCCGAAGAGCGCATAGTACCCGAAACGTCAAACCTCAAACCTCAAACCTTCAGCCACGGTTCCCTCCGCCACCCGCGTCACCGCTTGCACGCCGTGTGGTGCCGCGGGCGGGGGGCGCGGCAGGGTGGCTTGGCGTGCCCTACGTCAGGACACGCTCCACCCGTCCTCAGCTGTCGGGGGGGCCTGGCGTTCGTGGGCGCGGGGGGCGGCAGCCCGGGTCACTGTTTAGCGGGTCGGAAGGGAATTCCATTGCCTTGCGCGCCCCTGTGTCACGTGCCGCCGGCGTGGGCCTACCTGGCGGTACCCTCAACTGCGTGCCGGCGGACGTTGTTTCCCCCAGGATCAGGGGTTACGCCTCTCCCCCACATGTCCTGGCGCGCGGACGGCTGGGGGGGGTGTGTGTGCCCAGGCTCAGGGGCCCATGGCCTGCAGGGGGGAGCACCTTGGGCCGTTGGTCTGCACCCACCCCCTCCTGTGCTCGCCATCAGGGGTCTGGCGCTCTGCCTGCCGGGCATCGGGCCACACTCCCGGCGAGTCGCCACCAGCCCCCCCGGCTGCCGGCGCCATCGCCCGTGGGTTCCGCCGTCACCTGCGCCTCTGCTTGTGTTGGGGCTGGGGCTGCGGCGGTGGCGGGTTCCTCGGGCTGCACAACAGATGATCGCCGGTAATCAAAGCAGAGTAAAAAGCCAATCAATCCATTCAATGTGATAACAGTCTAAGCCAGTAAATGAAAGCGCATTGTTCTACACTTAAAGCAGCCAAAAATGCTACATCTAGCCAACTCTGCATCCTACTCTGCAATCTGTCAAATATGCCCAAGAACACACTGGGTAATAACTACCCATGTCTACTCACCTTCCTACCCTCAGTCAATACAAGTCCCCAAGGGATGTGGCAATACAAAGAGTGCTAATGAGCATCAATATCTATGCTGATCTATCCCTAAATGCCTGGGCCTCCTACACCCCCCTCCTAGGCCAACTGAGGCCGAAAAGACAGAGCTCGGAGGCACAGGCCATACACAGAAGCCCATTCAGGGCTAGGCAAACAAAACTGTCAGCACAACCAGGCCCATCTCACCCCAAAAACCCAAGATACCTCAGGAAAAAAAAAACTGAGAAAGCTGGAAATCATTGCAATGCTCAAACCTCAGTGAGGTTTCGTCTGGCCGCACTTCATAAGACAAGGAGACAGAGAAAACAAACAGGGGAATTCGTAAACCACCGGTTCCACAGATTCATTCCTTGTATGGGATCCATCGATGAAAGAGGAAAAAAATCTCAGAAGTCTACTTCAGGCGGGCTCCAAGCAAAAAGGCACCACAGAAGAAAATTTACCCAAATCAGAATGACCCACTGGGTCCTGCAGCCCTTAATGCTAATGTACACAGGCCCCTTCTTCTGAATTAATGACTGGCGATTACTTCTGAGATTCTGAGATGGTTCCTTCATTGAATTCTTTGAAGCCCTGCAGTAGAAATCCACAGCGGCTGATGTCCAAGAAAAAAAAACGTGGAACCTTCAAATGGCGGCATACCAGAACAAATTCCGAATCCCGATTCATCTGGATTGAAATCCTGCTGTCTGATGTCTGCATTGACCCCACTTGATTCGATCTGTGGGATACAAACAGCGAGAATGGGGATGTGCAAGTAAAGGGAAGGGGCGAAAGTACATGGCAGCAGTCAGCAGCAGTCGCCTAACACTGGATACACAATACATACATACATACCTAATATAGTACAGGAGAGATCAGGCGTCCCTTCAATCTCCAACCAAGTTGGCCAGCCCTCCCCCCCCCCCCCAGGAAAACAAAACAGGCACCTTAACTGAACCTTAACACAAGGCTGACACTACACGAGACAATGGCCACTGTCAGAATCAATCGGCCTGTCATGCAATCTATTCCCACTGACTGTGGCAGACAGCAGGCGCTCAAGACAATCAAATTGGGTATCAGCCATGGGGCCAGCAACTTGCAGCTCTTGCTGCTGATCATCACCCCAATCGGAAATATACATACGTAGAGGGGAAGGAAGACATAACACAAGCAAATATCAGATCTGGAACTCTGCAGGCTGAAAAGAAAGACAACCTGCCCAACACCTCACAAACATGGTACTCAACATCAGCGCAGACTCTCCGCATATGAGATTTTGACCCGCATCTGTAGACAAGAAAGGGGAGAGAAGGGAACAAGGGAAAGGAAAAAAACACAAGATCTGGATCCGTCCCACGGCCCTTGGTGGCCTGCCCTACACACATGCATAGGGGGGGACTACAATGGCGCCCCTGGCTCGTTCGTGAGCCAACCTACAGCAAATAAGGCGTAGTGAATGTAATGACAAAGAAAAATCATGGGGCTGTAGGGGGGGCTGCAACAGTTGGATCCAAAACTAATCACTTCTGTGCCTGCATGATGTCAGCAATTGACAGTTCAATTCCCTTACTCTTATTAAACTTGTGCCACACATCATTGACATGATGCACAAAACATGAGATATCATGCCACTCTGGTTCAGGATAACCCCGGAATTTCACATGCCACTTCCACTTGTGGGGAGGTCCGTTTTTTCGCACATCCAGGACTTCCTCCACCACATATTCTTTCTCCTCTGGGGGGCCACTGCCCTCCGGCTCAAAATAATGGCATGCAATCTCCTTGCCCCCGAATGATGCCATATATGGCTTCAGTCTGGTCGACGGCAGTATCTGTAACCCAGCAGGCCCCGTGTCCACTTCAATACAGGCCTCACTCAGGACTGCCATGACCTCGCAGGGCCCAAACCACAGCCGATCAAGCTTCGAGCCTCCCGGCAACTTACGCACCCAGACCTTCTGCCCCGGAAAAAATTCCTGTGGCGGATGCTTCTTCAGCCATGCCCTGCGTTCCGCTGCATGTATCTTTGTTAGCTTATCCTGAACGAACCTCGTCTCATGGCTAACCCTATCAAAAAGCTGCACGGCATCTTCATTGCGCTCCATTAGGTCCAGCGGAGGGCAATCCCCAAACCCTACAGGATCCCTCCCAAACACCAGCCTGTGGGGCGAATACGGTGCCACTACTCCTGGCAAGTCGTTCAGCCCCCACAGAGCAAGTGGGAGAGAATGCACCCACTTTTTGGACCGCTGATCCAAAAAGCGCCTCAGGCTTTTTGCAACAGCACTCACTGCCGCCTCAGCACGTCCATTGGACTGTGGGCGTTTAACAACGCCCTTGTGCTGCTCTATGCCGCTCATCCTGCATAACGTTTGAAAAAATGATTTTAATATCAACTTGTTGTTATCGGACATGATCTCATGCGGCAGTCCCACAAAATGGACACATCTGTCCAAGAACAAACCTGCTGCCTTCTCGGCAGTTAGGCCTTCATCCCTACAGGGTATACCCATCACATACCCCGTCAGTCTGTCAACTATTACAAATACACTGTCATACATCACACCCCCTGCCTCACACTCCTCCAGCTTCACAAACTCCATTGCCAAACTGGCGAATGGAGATTCAGGAATGGGCCAGAATTCCTGAGAATCCGGCGAGGGTGTGCTGCGAGCCTTGCAGGTCTGGCATGTAGTACAGCCCTGCAGTAGCTCTCTGACCCTAGGCTCAATGTCACCAGGGAACAGATATCTGCGCTTACAAAGATGCACCAACTTCCCAGCACCAGGATGCGTGTACGAATGCATGGCTTCAAGGACTGGGTCAACCAGTGACTCAGGAACAACAGTTTTACCCCCTTGTCGAATCTTCCCATGACACAAACCCAGACCCTTCTGTAATTCCCCACGCTGAAAACCTTAAAAGGCATCTTTCCAGACTGGATCTGCTTTGTAAGCTTCACTCCAATCTGAGAAAAGCACATCAATGCTGGAAAGCGGCAACGGATTCTGTGAATCCTGTGCACCCTGTGCATCCTGCGCATCCTGGCATCCTGCGCATCCTTCCCTGCCTGAGACAGAATTCCAGGCTGCTGAGGCCTGGCTGCAACCTGTACAGCAACATTCAAGTGGGCCCCGGCAACTGAGGTCTCTTCCGGCTGCTTGCCTGCCTGTGACAGATCATCAGTTTGCTGAGACGGAGGTCCGTCTGCAGAATCAGCCTGTACTGCCAAATTTCTGCGGGCTCCAGCTACGGAAGTACCCACATTCTGCTCACCCCTACTGCGTGTGCGCGCTGAAATGCAGGCAATACGCGCTGCAGCTTCCAAGCCCCAGCACTGGGACTGCATTCGCTGCAAAATCAAATTCTGTCGCAACTGAGGCTGCAGTGGGGGCTGTCCCTGTGAGGGACGGTCATCTGGACCTCCATTCTCTGGGGCACAAGCAAACAACACACGAACCTTATCCTGCAGACCTACGCCAGTATCCCCCACTGCACGAACATGCTGGGCGTGACCACAGTCCTTGCCAGCTATCTGATGGTCTTCCCACTTTTTCACCTCAGCTTCGTCTTGCTGAAGTCCTGTCAAATTGGCTTCACTGCCATGCATGCATGCATCAGGTGCATATTCACACGCTGGATATGCCCAACACGACATCACATCAGGAACAATGTGATGTTTACCCTGAGTATATAGAACCTCTGTATTAAACTGAGAGAGGAATTCATGCCATCTCCCACGCCTACCTATCGGGCCAGTAATGGTATTCAGATCTTCACGGAACCATGAAACTAATGCGGCATGATCTGTCAACGCCTTAACATAAACCCTACGGTCAGCAATCCAAGAAAGAAACTCATGCAAGGTAGCGATCAATGCATAGGTTTCTTTCTCCCTTGTGGACCAGCCTATCTGCCCGAACCCATTCTTTCCCTGCAATTTGCGTGAAAAAAATGCAACTGGCCTCAACTGTCCCTTGCTGTCCTCCTGCTCTAAAACTGCTCCCACAGCGTATTTAGATGCATCCATGTGAATGACATAATCCTTGTATGGATTTGCTATATCCAGGACCACCTCTTGCTGCATACCTATCTTAATTGCATCAAAAGCTACACGTATCTCTGGGGTCTATGTCACCCTACATGCACGCTGACGCTGACTGGCCTTCACATGGGGTTCCATGCCAGTCAATGCATTACTCCGGACTGCAGCATATTTTGCATAGTCCTTCATATAGATCGCATACCACTGAGTTAGCCCTAGGAACGCCTTCATCTGAGTGGGCGTGCGAATGTGCTCAGGCTACCACCTGCTGATAGCCTGCAGTGTATCAGGCGCTGACCTCCTGGTACCCTTCTCCAATATATGCCCACAAAATGTAACCCTTTGCCTAAAGAGGAAGCACTTCTCTCTCTTCACAGTCAACTGATACTTTCTGAAACAAGCAAACAACCGTGGAAGAGATTGATAGTGCTCCTCCAGGACCTGCTCATCTATCTGTCCCTGGGCATTACCCTTGGTACCGTGGAGTATGGAGTATCATCAATGTAAGGCCGACATTCAATTTCAGGGTCCTGGGCCAGGCACCATGACACCATTCTCTGGTATGCTGTAGGGGCTGTTTTCAGCCCCATTGACAATACCTCCCATTCAAAAAACCCCCATGGTGTCATAAATGCCGTCAAATGCTTGGAGGTTTCCTCCAGCGGCATTTGGTGGAAACCATCTTCTAAGTCAAAGATCGACCACAAGACATTTTGCCCTTCATCTAAAATTTTATCCTCTATAATGGGCAGAGGATAGATAACATCCCTAATTTGGGAGTTCAAATGACGATAGTCAATCACTAATCGCTATTTCCCCCCAGGCTTTGGCACTACGAAGGCCAGGGATACCCACTGAGGGTCCCCTTTGCCCTCGCGCAGCATACCTCGACCCTGAAATTTCTCGATTAAGGCCTTAAAAGCCCCACACATCTGTAGGGGTGAACTGACTTGGGCTGTGGATTATCCCTCAACTCAATCCTACATGTCCCATGTTCACCCCTCAAGCCTGGGAATTTTTCAAGCTCCGTATGTGGCTTAAAGCGAAAAACGTCCTCAAATTCTTCCTCAAGCATTTGTCGATATTTCTCACACATAGGATGCTCCAGGTCAGATTCAATGACAGCTCCGACCGATCGGTCTCGCACATGCCTGCCAAAACCAGGTACTGCAGGGGAATAACTGACAGTGGGCTCCATCTGCTTGCGCCATACAACTTTCTGCTGCCAATCTGTCACCTGGACCTCAGGGACTTCCGGGACTTCATCATCATCCCATGTCATATCTCCCCCCCCACCGTAACCCGGTGCATCATGCGCATCAAACCAAACAGCACGCATACCAAAGTGACTTGGCGACGGCACAGAATTCCCGTCAGCATCTTGAAATATCTGAGAGGCCTGAGGAAAATCAACCCAGTCGACAGCAATTTCACCCAGGGCCCAGAACCAGCTTTGAGCCTTATCCACAGGCAAAATTGCTATCCCACGGGCCCCATCACCTACAATCTTCGCAACTACATCCTTATAACGAGAATGAGGGGGATTATGCACAAACAAAAACTTGTCACCCCAGAATTCAGCCCAAGGGCGGTCCTGGTGACGATGCCAAAATCTCCTAACATGCCTAGTCTCAGGGGAAGTAAAAACATCAACCTGTGGGCACTCCTGCGCCCAGTGCACAAGGGAACGAAATATGTCAGGACGAAGTCTTGATTTCTGTCGCTGACGGCGCGAATGCAATAAGCGATGCGCCACGCGTCTGCATGCTACCAATCGCTGCATGCGCGTGAGCTCATCTTGGTATCGAAGCCTTCGGACCAGATACTGCACCTCCTTACCCTCCGGACCGGTAAGCACGATTTCAGGGGGGGCCAAACGAAGAACATCAGTTAAGGGGGGTGCACTATTCCTAAGCTGCCAGGTGCTGTGGGGGGGATCTAATGCAGGGGGGGGGGTGGGGGGGATTCATATTCTCGTTCATAACCCCATCCACCTGCAAAACAATCAGGCGGCTGTGAGGCGCATGTAGAAGCTGTACCTTCGGACCCAACATCCTCGGAGCCCACGTCAGATGCAGCCTCCTCCTGACATGTACAATCATTCAACTCAACCTCAAAAGGTGAGCTACCAGCCTCAAATTCATCCTTATTGACGCCATTTTTCAATGGCAATTCATCAGCAGTCACGGAATGCAATTTACATAATTGGCATCTTTCCTGATGCCGCTGTGATCGAACACTCGCTGTCCCTGAACTACCAAAACCTTTACCATCCCGAAGCGTCTCAGCAAAATGCTCAACCTCCTGTACTACAGGAACTGACATACGTTCAAGTATCAATTGGGCCACACGATCTCCAGGAGCCGCTTCAAATGGCTGATCGCTGTGATTAAACAGCAGCACTCCTATACCACCACGGTAATCCTGGTCAATTACACCAGCGTGTACTGCTATGTGTGACTTTAAAGCCATCCCTGACCTTGGCGCCACTCGAGCATAAGTGCCAGAGGGTACAGCTACAGCAATATCGGTCTGAATGCATGCCTTCCCAAGAGGCGGGACAGTGCACGCGTATGCAGATGCCAAATCATAACCCACAGAGCCCTGTGTGACCCTGCGCGGTATTCGTGCTTCTGGTGTCAAACGCCTGACCCTAAGTACATGCTGGCCACTCTGGAGCTCCATCAGACAACCCTTGGCGTCACTCAACAGGAGTTCCATAAACTGGTCCCACCAGGCTTCATCGTGCCATTCCGGTATCAATTTATATAACACCGGTTGCGCCGGCAATACAGGTGTTGTCTGCTGGATCATAACTTCAGTGATTTCAGGCGTTTTATCTGCCCCTGTACATGGTACTGCCACCGTGCATGGGCATCTGTCAGCTGCAGCAATGGAAATCCAGACGTACCGTTGTTCATTGAGTAAAGGGGGATGCCACTGAGGTCGCACCCCCTTTGCAGTACAATCATGAACCCACTGACAGGAACCCACACAAGCCTGCGCAGACTGGACTACCTGCTGCCCGTAAATCAGTGGCTGTAACATCCTCGGCTTGTCTCATTGCGTCCTGAATCTGACACAAGAGCATTCCCAAGGAACCACCCATGCAGGAAAATACAGCGGCAAACAAAAGCATGAATGCACATGCACGTGAATCATCTCTCGCATTGTGGTCCAATGGTGCTGAGGCACCCACCCCCTGGCAGCATTGCTGTGAACCAACACTCGCGGTGCAGACACCATCTGACAACTGCTGTATGTCCCTGTGCTGCACCATATTGGTGGACTGTACTGCGACACACTCATATGGAAGCAAACAGCCTTGCACAGGATCAATAATAAGCCGAACCGCACAGAAAAATGGCAACCCAAAAATCAAAGTGTCTGTGACACCGGCAGAATAGACAAAGATTCTGGGGCAAGGTATCCACTGCCCTGACACCCTGTCACAAGTAGGGATATCAAGGTCAATCCACGCCCCATGTGTTCCTCCCGAAATGCCATCAGAGGTAACACTAGACAGTCGCAGTGGCCTTCTGGCCCGAACCAATGTACCTGTGGGGAAAAATCTGGGGTTCGCAACAGCAAATACGGTGCAACCAATGTCTGCCAATGCTTGGACGTCCGTTGTTAATTCAAACCCTAAAAAATGTGCTTTCGCAGGCGGCATCAATTGCATCTGGGCCTCACTAAGCTTCTTCACACCGTGCCTCACTTTCGACCCCCTTTGGCGTGACAACACCAAAGAAACTCAACTGTAGGGGGGCATCTGTGACTGGTGGCCCAGTGTGCCTGGAACTTGGGGCTTTGAGCGGGATGCCAGGAATTCCCTAACCACCTACTTCTTCTGCAGCTCAAGCTCAGGGTGCAGAGACCAGCACTTATCTTCAGTGTGTCCCGGTTTACCACACCCTTTACACATGGGACGATCAGCACTCTTGGACTCACCCTCAGCCTGGGGTGACGTGCGTGGCTTGCGCTCAGGACATTTCTCCTTACCCTCATGACGCTTCTTACCACACCACACGCACAAATTCAAACGTAATCGTTCCTTCACGTCTGACTCCCCAACGCGTTTCTGGTTCTTCAACCATGGGGGCCAGTGAGTAGAGGAACCAACCCAGCAGGTCTTTGGGTTGTGTGCCTTACCACAGTGTGTGCAAGGGGGGAGACCAGGATCCGAAGCCGTACGCTTGCCCCCCCCATGCTCACGCTCGGGTGATCGTCCACGCCTATTCGCTTCATCCCCACGTGTTCTACCCGGAATATCTGGATGGATTCCCCGCACCGGCGCCTCGTCGGAGTGAGTCTCTGTGGTCTCGCGCCCTGCCGCTTTCTTGGATACCGTGAAACGCCTATCAGTGCGCAACAAAGGCATGATGAAATTATGACAATCCTCCAAATTCAATGCTTTGAGCTGTGTGTCCTCAAACTCATACAGCTTCTCAAGCTGCGAATCAAGAAACCCACAACATGGCAAAGCATGCAAATACTGAGTCCTGGCAATGTCTGGTGGCACACCCCCATACTGCTTCAAAAGCACCGACCACTGCAGGATCCAGTCCCTATAATCTTGCAAGTCACTCGACTCCGGTCGGGATGTCTGCCATGCAGTTTGCAAAGAAACAGGATTCGACAACATCTTAGCTTCACTCTTAATCTCATGCCAAATATCGGTATATGTCCAACCCAATTCATAAATGCACTTCAAGTATGAGTCAGCCGATTTATACGGCAAACAAGACAACAAAGTCAAAGTTCGCAAATGCGGGCTCACAACTGAGCCCCAAAACTCCATATAATACTTCCACTGCTTTCGAAACACATGCCAATTCAAAAAATCAGCGTCCAGCTTAGGAAGTGGCAAAAACCTACGAATCTCCTTCTTGGCCTGTTCATCAAGCAACCTCAATTCGTTAGGATCAAACTGATCGCCAAGGACTCCTCGCACACGCCCTTCCCTCTTTCCGACTGTATCCCCCATGAGGTCAGCCAATTGATCCACTTCAACATGCTTACCCTCATCCACTGAAATGAAAAAAGACCGTACCTTCTGAGCATTCCTTCCTCAATTGATCATGGGCGGTGTCTTTCCGTTGATGAGACAAAGAGGGGAAGCTTGCCTCTCCCACCTCACTAGCATTGCTGTCATCATCAAAGGAAAATGCATTGAAACCAGAGCTCTTAGTTTTACCTTGCAACCCAAATGGAGACAAAGGACCAATGCTACTCCGAGTTACCCGTGAGGGTGCACCATCGACTGATTGTGAGTGTTTGGTGCTTTTACCCAATAGACCTTGTAATGAGGAGTATGGTGCACGACCTACTTCATCGTCACTATCCTCATCACACAAACGAACATATACCTCTTTAGCTGTTGGAATTGGCACTCGTTTGGAGGATCGATGGCTCACTGTGTCTCCTTTGATATCCTCCACACATTCGGCGATGGCTGCCGAAAGGGGAGAGACAACATTAGAGACATGTTCAAATAACTCCTTCTTCCTCACAAGTGCATCATCACCCAATTCACAATCAATGATATGCCGAATCCTACTTAACTCGCGACCAAATTCATCCAAAACCCGTGTCTCTCCATGTGAAACCGAGTCACCATCTACTGGTTCCTCCTTGACACCCCTTGTGGGTTCAACAAAGAAGCACGTGTGTCAACCTCTAATTTAAAGCGATGGAAATCATTCAACGTGACACATGACGCATAACGAGAATGCAAGTTGTGAATTTCTTTCTGCAAATTACCATCAACCAATTGGATATTTTTTTGCAATTCACCAATAGAATTAGAGTTTGAATGAACCATTTTGAAGGAAGAATCAACCATATCCATTCTACGACACAACTCCCCAATGTTAGATGGAATTGTATCATACTTTTTCATGTTATCCTCCATGCGTTGAATTTCGTGCGCGCTCGGCATTGAAGAAATCTTTTCCTTGAATTCCTGTAGCAATTGAGTTGAAGAAATTTTGGAGGATGATGCCTCCAATGCCATAAGACGCGTATCAAGCGCCTCAATTTGTGAAGACAATTGCCGGACACTCACCTGTTTGTCCGAACGAATGGCACGCAACTCTTGGGTGAATTGTTGACTCAATGAATCAAATCTGCGTTGCAATTCACCCAACTCTTGTCGAATTACCTTGGTATTTACGTTGTCATCACAAGCATTCGACAATGCTTCACGCATGGATAAAATTTCTTGCGAACACCGTGTTTGGCCCTCTTCAAGTTTCCTATCTTGCTCTTGAAGTATACAATCCATTTCGGATACACGTGACTCCAAATAAACACGGTCTTCCTTTAACAAAGATTGAAGTGCATCGTGTGTCACACATGAATTAACATGGTTTCGTAGTTCCCCAATTCGAGAGCGATACTCCTCACGCGCACCATGTAAATCACGCTCATGCCCTTGAATGCCTTGTTGCACATGACGAATGCATTGTTCATTCTCATCCAATTTCGAACGAACACCATTCAATAACCCGGCATGTGATTCAACCACTTGAGAAATTTTCTCCACAAATTGACCCAAATTGTTGCCAACCGTGACAACACGTTGAATGTCCTCAGAATGCGTGTTTATGATGGCTTGCATAGATTGATTAGATTGAACCAATTCTCCACAACCTCAGACACACCCAATAATAGGTCTTGTGCCGCCCCATCTAATTGAGAATTTGTGCGAACCGCGCGGCGAATTTCAACGGGCACACCATCCGGAGTCAGGAACCGAACCTGTTCGACGCGCTCTTCTCCAAATTCCCATGCTCCATGCTAAAAAATGTTCTAGTCTCCACTATCTCCTTGTTGAAACTGCGAGAACGCCAACTGGCGTGACAGGCTTTCGAGCATCGGAAAGCTCCGAGTATATGCGAACCTCGCTGGCGTGCCTTGAGCATGCCCATCAAGAACTATCATCTCGTTCAACCGCTCCGGCGAAACTCGATTACCAATTCGATACATCGGTCGATTTGTAGTTGTCGAATAAAATGTTGATTTCGAAAATGAATTCCCATACCTTGCGAGATATATTCCGCAGCGATTCTCAACAAAGGGCTCAAATCCGTAAACTTCTGTCGATCGATACAGGGCAGAACCTAATCTGCTACCTTGCACGACAGATGATCGCCGGTAATCAAAGCAGAGTAAAAAGCCAATCAATCCATTCAATGTGATAACAGTCTAAGCCAGTAAATGAAAGCGCATTATTCTACACTTAAAGCAGCCAAAAATGCTACATCTAGCCAATTCTGCATCCTACTCTGAAATCTGTCAAATATGCCCAAGAGCACACTGGGTAATGACTACCCATATCAACTCACCTTCCTACCCTCAGTCAATACAAGTCCCCAAGGGATGTGGCAATACAAAGAGTGCTAATGAGCATCAATATCTATGCTGATCTATCCCTAAATGCCTGGGCCTCCTACACGGGCGGTAGCGCCAGTGGCCGAGGGCGGTGCGCAGGGCCCAATGAAACAAGGACATTGGCTTCCGAGTCCGTGACGCGGAGCACCGCCCCCCCCTCCAGGAAAGCCGGCCACCCCGGTTGCTGGTCGGGCCATCCCGCCCGAGTCACGGCCCGGAGGACCCTTTCGTGGTCCCCCCGGGCCACCCGGCCCCCCGGGGGTACTTCCCACCTCCCCCCGTCCCTCCGAAGGAGCACGGCATCAGGGGGCTGGTTCCTCAACCTCCTGGTGGTTCCCAAGGTGGCCCAGCTCAGTCACCCATACACCTCCAGCATCAGGGGTAGGGGCTCACCCCCCAGGGGGTCGGGGACCAAGCTTCAGTCCCGGACCCAATTGCACCAGGCCTCGGCGTGGCGCGTGGCCCCCACTGCCCCCCGTGCCGGCACTGTCCGCGGCTCTTGCGCCACCTGCGCCAGTTCCGCGCTGGGCCCCCGCGCCGCCAGGGCGGCGGACATCCGCGCCGGCTCCGCCCGCGGCTCCCGTACCGCGGGGGCGGGGTCGTGCAGGGCGTTGCCGTGTAGGCGAAGAACTGGTTGGCGGGGGGGTTGGGGGGGCTGGGGGAGAATCAGGGCCCCCAATATCGGGGTCGATGTTGTAGATGGGCAGGGGGTGGTGGTGGTGGGCGTGGTGCGCCGGCATCTGCTGGATGCTGGGGGGGATGCACCGCACTGCCTGGGCCTCCGGTTGTGGGGGCTCCCCGCCCCCCTTCCCTCGCCCTTTGCCCTTCCCCTCCCCTGCCGAGCCTGGGCCCCGTCCTCTCTGCCCGCGGAGGCCCACCTGGCCCCCCCCCTCCTTGCCTCCGGGTCCCTTCCCTGCCCCCGGCCCCTGGCTCCTGTGCGCCCTCTCCCGCCTGCTCAGCTGCCCGTGTCTGGTGTCCCCCCCTCTGCCCCCCATGCCCTTGCCTTTTCCGTGCGTCTGCCCTTCCCCGCTGCCGCTTTCGCCTGTGTCCTTCCTGCGCCCCTGCCCGTGTCCCTTGCGGTGTACTGTGTGCGTCCCTCCGCCGCCCGTGCCCTTGCCTTTCCCGTGCGTCTGCCGTCGCCCGCTGCTGCTTGCGCCTGTGCCCTTCCTGTGCCCCTGTCGCCCTCCGCGGCTGCGAGCGCCCTGGCCGTTGCCCTGACTCCGCCCCCATTCGCTGCTGCTCGCGCCTTTGCCCACCCCTGGTGCCTGCCCTCCTCCTCTGCCGCTTGCCACCTTCCCATGGTCGCCCTCCGTCCCTCGCGCTGCACCTCGGTGGCTTGCACCTCGCCCCGCATGATCACCGTCCCCTCCTGCTTGGACCAGGCGTCGTTGCAGCTGCGGCAGCGTGATGTCCATCGGCGTGCGCTTGGGCGTCGGAGCGCAGACGGGCCTTGGCCTCCCCTCGGGGGTGGCAGCCTTTGGCGGGTACGGCTTGGGGGGATCACGTGGGTGTGGCTGCGCTTGGTGTGGGCGCGGTACTTGGCGCCCTCTCTTCCCTCCGCTGCGGCCGCGGCGGTCCCTGGCGGCTGGCCCGGCGAGGCGCCCTGGGCCCGCACAGGGCTGGTCCCCCGCGCCGGTGGCGTGCCGGGGGCTGCGGCGTGGCTGGCCGGAGCGGCGGTCGCGGCCCCGTGCAGCCTGTCCGGCGGCGTGTCGGGGGCCCCACCCGGGGGCGGGGCGGCAGGAGCAACAGCTTGAACGGCGGGGGCGGCCCCCCTGGCCGGCACCGGATCTGGAGCTGGTTGCTCGGGGTCGCTGGGGGCAGCCCGGGGCGGCTCAGCCGGCGGCCCGACCAGGACCGCGGCCTCCGCCAGCCGCCGCTCCTCCGGCTCCCCAGGGGTTTCCCCCGCGCATCCTGGGGAGACGGGGGAGCGGGAGCGGGACCGGCGGTGGTGGCGGTCGTGCCGCTGGGGCTAGCCATCGGAGTCGGACATCACAGCTATCCTGATAGGTGTGCGTGGCTGCAGGCGAGCCTGTCCTATTACCTCCCAGTGCATCGGTGGCGTGCCATGGGCGGTGGTGGGTGGTGCCGAGGGGGGGAGCGATCGTGGCGCTGGCCCCGGTTGGTCATGGGCTGGTGGCCATCCACCGGCAATGGGGCGGGAGGTTGGTGAGCTACTCGGCCCACACGCTGCGCCACAGCTCCGAGTTGGGGGTGGGGCTCAGGGCTCCGGGCCCGCCGAGGTCGTCGGGGATTGCCGGGAGGAGCCGCACAAGGTGGACCCCTGTAACGGCGGTGACCTCCTGGGTCCGCAGGAAGGCGTGCACCCCGTCCCACGCCTTGGGCGCTGGGAGGGGGGGGCGCAGCACGGGCTCTCCCCCGTATTGGTGCGTGGAGGTGGCCCCGAGGACCCGCTCCGGGTCCCCGCGGGTCGCGATGACAGGGAGGAGCAGGGGGGTGCCCGGGCGCTCTTTTTTTTTTTGCTCTGTAAAAAAAAAAGGAGCGCCCGGGCGCTCTTGCTAGAGGACCTGTCCCCTGTGGTGGGCGCCCCTCGTCCTGGAAAGGGGGGGGGGGGGCAGGTGTGGGTGGGCCTAGCTGCGAGGCGCATGGGTGGCTGGCGGGAGGGCAGGGCACCGGGGAAGGCGTCGCCCGGTGCCGTCTACCGGGTTGGTCAGGCGGGGGCGGGAGGGCTTCCTGCCCGCGCCTTCCACAAATATCCTGACGTCTCCCACTTCGCAGTCCTCGTCCGGCGGGTGCAGGAGGTGAAGCGCCGCGTCCAGCTCGGACATCCCTCTCGGTTACATGGCCCGAACATGGTTCAGGTTTTGGGCCGCGTCCATGGAAGGGCGCGTCCTGAGGGCGCGCAGCAGGGTTGGGGCGCTGATGTGGAGGGAGGTGCCCGACCCTTCGCTCGTCAGCCGCAGGCCGTCCGCTATGGACAGGAACGGGCCCCACTGTGTTGACGTGCGCCACTCCATCCAGTACCCATACAGCGCTGCCTCGGGGCCTACGAGCCCCGGGCGCACAGCTTTCACGACCCGGTGCATTGCCAGGAGTAGCATGAAGGCCCCCGCCCCGTTCAGCGCTCGGACGGCCGGGAGCACCTATGACTTTCTGCGCCACAAAAAAAAGGGGAAAAAAATTTAAAAAAAAATTTGAATTTTTTTCTTCTGAAAAAAATTTTTTTGAACAATAATTTTGACCTAAAATGCGAAAAAAATTCAATTCTGTCATTGGTGCTAACCTAAAATACATGAATTGAAAGCCCTCTGCCCTTTTGCCAAGCATATCAGAATGAGTAACGTTTTTTAAAAATGTCACGAGGAAATGTTAATGTTGTTCTTGCAAAAACTGACCCACAACACTATGAAAAGAAACGTACCCGTGTCCTCCTTATCCTAGATCAATCCTGCAGAAATAGCCCTGGCATTCGGTGCGCATCAGCCACCCTACGAATCCATTCATGTTGCCAAACATGACGTGCAATCCCCCCTAAATCTGCGAAGACATCCCAACAAGTGTAAGGTGACTCCGTGCAATAAATGGCTGTGCATTCCTTAAACTCTGAGTCTCCCAGGTGCCCACGGCCCAGCAAAGTCACACACCTGGACCTTTTTTTTGCAAAAAAATAGAAAAAGTGCCTTTTTCTGCTTCAGAGTTGCAAGTCCAATAACTTCTTGAGACCTGGGAGCCTCAGCACTTTTGTAAGGTGGCTCCGTACAATAAATGACTGTGCATTCTTTAAGCTCTGAGTCTCCCAGGTGCCCACAACCCAGCAAAGTCACACATCTGGACCTTTTCTTTTGCAGAAAAAAAGAAAAACTGACTTTTTCTGCTTCAGAGTTGCAAGTCCAACAACTTCTTGAGACCTGGGAGCCTCAGCACGTTTGTAAGGTGCCGCCGGAAAATAAATGGCTGTGCATTCTTTAAGCTCTGAGTCCCCCAGGTGCCCACAACCCAGCAAAGTCACACACCTGGACGTTCTTTTTGCAAAAAAGTAGAAAAAGTGCCTTTTTCTGCTTCAGAGTTGCAAGTGTGCCGCATTTTTGTGCCCTGGGAGCCTCAGACCTTTTGTAAAAAAGCTTTGTAGAACAAATTACGGTGCATTTCAACAGCCTCGAGATTCCCAGACGGCCACACACCTCGAAATCACACAAGATGTCCTTTTCGGCGTGGTTTTGGGCCCAACCTCCACCTTTTCATACCGGGGGGGTCCAGAACTGCACTTGTAGTGGGCTGCAGCCTGAGGAGAGGCTAGATCTCAAAGCAAGGGAACATGGTTTGGTGCACTGATGGACGACAAAAAGAGTCTGAGGCTCCCAGGTTGCTGGGAAGCCTCCAGGGGCAGAAGTGACGTGAAGGTCGTTTGAAAAGTTCACATCTGGATATCTGAACAACAATTTTACGGGAGAGGGATATTCTACGGAATAAGAAAAGGTGCTGTGGCTGATCACTTCCGTTGGAATCGGGACATAGTTGGTGAAATCCGAAATAACTGGTCAGGAATTTGCGCGCGGCGCAACGTTTTGCGTGGCGCGTACAATCATAGGTGGGCCTGCCTCGCTGAGCAAGGCCCTCGCGCTGCCCGCTGGGTCGCGCAGGGTGGCGGCATGCGCCGCGTGCGCCTTCGCCACTGCGCCCACCACCAGGCCCCGTACGGTCGCCTCCTGCGTCCGGCGGCGGGCTCGGGCATGCTCTGGCCCGTTCCCCCTTTGGCGGGGCATTGTGCCGCGGGCTCTGCAATGCGCGGCGTTGGGTGGAGGTCAGGGCGTGAACATGTGCGACAAGTGCGCGACGAGAAAAGTTTATAGTGTTTTCAGCACTGTGTTTTGCCTCTCCTGCTGCTTGCTGTTGGTGTAGGGATTCCTGCTGCTTGTTTTTGGAGATGAAAAGCTTTGGTTTTGATGAAATTAGTCACTCCAAGTCACTCGAGGATAGCCCAAGCCAATAGTATGCAAAGAGAAGAGGATTCAGGATCAAAGCATGAAGGGCTGCAGTGTAGATAGTGAAAGATGATTGGATATTCACAGTAACTGCAACTCAGGTAACATATGAATGCATATACACAAAGATAGCTGAAATGTTTTGGGAAAAGAGTTAGAAAACTGCCTCAGGATCACTCTCTCTCCATAGTGCCATCTTAGGAGATGTGCACTCTTTGTTTTGGGTCCCATATGTGCTGAGGTGGCATGGTATGTGGCGATGAGGTCACTGCCATGTCACATGGGATCTTCCTACTTAGCTAGGCTGACCAGGAATTGAACCCAGGACCTCTCAAAAAGAGGTGCCCAGCCCCCTAGGGTGCATGCCACTAGGATAGCTAAGAATTCATGGAAAAACATAGATAAATCCATAGGCTCTACCTTAGGTATGTCAGTGCTCAGTCAACTCAGGAAAAGATGTTTTACTTCACATTGAAAGGGGATTAAGGGGTCCACTCCATATCCTGATTGGGTGTTTGGTTCCATAGGTCAAAATGTGTTATCACCAGTTTTGGTTGGACCAATACTAAGATTAAAATGCATGGGTGCTCAGTGCATCTCTAATACAACTAGAGTATGCCTCAAAGCAATGGAAAAGCACTTTTTCTTACTCCCCCCTTGTGCTGTGGTGGCCACCACTGTCGCATTTTAGGACAAAGGGAATTCTTCTTGGCCTTTCCTTGGTTTCCACATCTACTTTAAAATACCTACAGTTTCCCTCACACTGAAAAATGGGCGCTCACCATGGCTGGCGCTCTTTTGCTGCTTTGTATGTAACATATCCTCCAGAAGACTCAGCGCTCATGGCGCTGCCGGGGCTCCTGTGGCTTGGTTGGGTTAGAATGGGAGCATGCCAAACATGTGCATATGCATCCCTCCCTCCAAGACGCAGCGTCGACACAACCCAAACACAAGACACATTATACACACTCGCATGGGTTCTCGTAAACCTGCTGGCGACCTGTGACCTGTCTTAGGGCGAAGGGAGTCGAAAGAAAATTAAAATTGCCCCTTGGTGGGGTCTTGATTATGCTCAGTCTCTCCAGGCACCTGCGTTTCGGCCCGAACACGGCCTACTCAGCGAGGCTGCGCGTGGGTATCTGCAGAGGCAGGAATGGGAGAATTATGGACGAATCCACGCAAAAACGAAGCGACGACACCAAAATCCGTCAAATGACGGCGTAGAATTTTTCTGAAACGACACACCTGAGCAGAATCCAATTGTGCATCAGAAGCACATTTTTATAGAAATTACAGTCATCTCTGGATTTTTTAAATCCAGAAATTCATACGCATAAAATGGCGGCGCGCAGGAGCGGCTCCTAGCGAAGCGCCGGAAAATGAAGAGGTAATGGAATTATAAACGTATGTCTCACGTAGTCTTGAAAATGACGAGACACACATTAATAAATAAACATACAGATTCCACCCACACTAATAGAAGCTTCAAAAATTCAAGAATTCGAAAATGAACGAAAAGACTTCAATGAATCAGGTATAAACTACAGGTATGTTCGTCTCGCATGCCGCATACACATTGCTCGTCTCGTGTCTCCGTGAACGAGCCTTGTAGCAGCGCTAACAAAGATAGAACGCGATAGAGGGATTGATTAGAAAGATTGCAGATGATTAGCGGTCAGATCAGGGTGATTAGACATACACACAAGTGCATTGCAACGTTCTTCGCGTGCGCCCCTCACTTGCTCTCTCTCCCAGCGGTAGGTAAGGTGAGTAAGCCCAGGCGGGGCCACCCCCTGGTTGAGTCGTGATTGACGCGCAGATGGGCAGGTTTGCCCACGTTTCACGTGCATACTCGTGCATGCACACACGCATTAAAGGGTAGGCCACGCGAAGTGCGCACGGTAAACCTTGTTTAGGCTACCCAGGGGCTCCTCGGTACGTTCTTTAAGAGAACCTGAGGAGTCCCTTAAAGCTTGCTTGCTTGACAAGGGTAGCTGCTCCTGCAGCGTGTTTGCGAACAGTGTATTATAGGTCACACTGAGAAGGGTATAATACCTGGAGTGTGGCTTGGTTCCTCCGTCGCAAACGCCCTTCCATTTGCCTTTGTTTTACAGGTGGGCAGGTAGGGTGATTGGTGCAGCAGCCTTTTTTTATGCCCTGCTAAACAAGGGCGCAGATCACACAAACAAGTAACTCCGCTCCGCCTGTGGCAGAGCAGGAAGTCCGACTTCATCGACATCTGCGCCTTGCACGCGAGTGCACTCCTTCCCTCCAAGCCCTAGCAGGGGAAACGCGTTGTGGCGTCCCCTGTTAGGCCACAGTTGCTTAGTAGCGCTGTGTTCTCTTGTTATTTCACAGGAGGGTCGCTAGGACCCATGAGACCTTCACCTTCGCAACGCCCAGTAGAGGGTGCGTGTAGGAGTGGTAGTCCTTAGTGGGGGCTAGAGCCAGTTGCCCAGTGCTCGCCCACCAGGATGGTGCCACTGTAGGGTGTGTAGGACCTGTAGGGGGTGTGTCACTGTCCCACCCGTTTCCTGCAATTTTAGCAGGGTTGGTGGGCTGTGACAGTGGTTAGGTCAGTGTTTTGGCCACATAGCAAAACGGCGTTTTCATGCCTTCATAGCTTTTGGCCACCCCTCCCTGTAGTAGACAGATAGGTAGGGAAAACAATACCTGGATTAGTACGCTGGGTATTCCCCCAAGGTTTTGCGCCAGCACAGAAATTGGGCGCATAGGGGAGGGGAGACCCGGGGCGTACCCCGTGGCATCAATAAGCCAATCCTCCAGGTTCAGCAAGGGCGCAGACTTGGGTATAATCAGGACACCACTTCTGCGGCTTGCTCTCAGGACCTTAGGACTAGCACACTCACACATACGCTTTGGCAGGTAAGGGTAAGGTTCAGTCCCTAGCTTTAGTCTTGGAGGCAAGCGTCTCAGCGAGCCTCAGCAACTCACCAAGGTTGTTCTGGGACAAGTAGTCAACCAGAACTGAGTTTAGGCGTCCCTCAGGTAGAACAAATGCGGAGAAGGGCTCCCAGGTGGCCTCTTCGACTCCAAACCCTTCCCAGAGGGTGGGGAAGCGCCAACCCTGGCGATAGCGGTGGCGTAGGACACACTTCACCAGGTAGAAGCCCTCCTTAGCCATCTCCTCGGCGTTCATGTCGGGGAGTTCACCTTCAACTTCCATAGGGCTGGCAGCCCCTTGTAGTTCCAGAGCGGCGATTTCCTCGTCGTTCAGCTCCCACTCCTCCCCACAGAGGTCTTCAGGATCATTGTAGCGCTTCAGGTGTTGAGCAGCGCACACCAGGGTCCCCCCTAGACGGGGGGAACACCGCACGGTGATACGGTGTCCATCCACAGAGAGGATCTTGTACGGCCCGAAGTATGGATCATCGCTGGTAGAGCGTGGCCAGGCGGGTAGTCGACTGTGGTGCACCAGCACCCAGTCCCCCTCTTGGTAGGTGGCCGGTACACGGTGCTTGTTCTTCTTGTTCCACTGACGCTCCCTCACTCTCTGGAGCATAGCCTTGGCCTTATCCACCTTCGCTTGTTGCTCTTGGACCCATTCACCCACAGAAGAATGGGTGTCCTCTGGATAGGGGGCATGTAGGAACCACGCCGGGCGCCCCATGAATAGCTCATGTGGCGAGTAGCCAGTAGCTGAACTCTCTTAGGAGTTCATCATCAAGGATATGACGGGGAGTAGTCTCACCCAGTCTCTGGTGCGTTCAGTTTTGCACCATATCCTGACGTTCTCCTTCAGGACACGAATCTGTCGCTCACATAGGGGGTTGCTCGTGTGAGAGTAGGGAAACCCCTGTAGACACCTGGACATTGAGGGATCTCAGGACCCTCTTGTACCAGCCAGTATCTGAGCGTACTCGTACGTCCTCATCGGAGTTGATCTCCTTGGGCGCCCCATAGACACAAAACCACTCCTCCAGGAGTATCTTGATAGTCTCCTCTCCGGTAATGTGCTTGGTACATGGGAACACCCTGGTAAACCTGGTCAACCCACAGGTTACCACGAGGGCGGAGTCATAACCCCCGAACTTCGGCATCTCCGTGTAGTCCACGTATAGAACACTGTTAGCACAGTGTGGGATGGGCAGGGTCGAGTAGAGACCTCTGTCCCTGATATCCCCTGGTTTACAGGACCTGCACGGGCACTTGTCCACGATAGGCTGGAGCGTCTTCCGCAGTTGGTCGTCAGTCCACGTAGTGTGGAACCACTGCTTGAACAGCCTCAGGGTGCGGTCAGCACCCACATGACCACTGGACTCATGGGTCCACTTCAGCAGCGCTGGGACTCGGTCACTAGGCACCACGATGCGGTCCTCGTGCCAGAGGTAGCTCTTGTCCCGCTTCCACTGGTCTTGGTGACCAGGAGGGGTTCAAGGCGTTTCTCCAGGCGCCGGTAGATATCCCCAAACTCCTGTAGGTACTCCGATTGTTGGAGTCCATCCAGGGGGCGTATCATGGTCATGTTCAGGTCCAGGTGTACGTCCATACGGCTGAACGCCTCCTTAGCCAGCGCTTCAGACCGGGCAGCAATCAGTGCGTCGAAGTTGTTGCGGCGGATGTAGTCGGCACACTCGTTCTTCACTCCCTGGATATGGTGTACCGTCAGCCGTAGTTGACTGAGGTAGGTCCACCAGCGACGTAGCTTGGCCTTCTCAGGTGGGGGACCCTTCTGGAAACTGCGGACCGGTTCTTGGTCGCATAGCCAGACCACAGGGTTACTCCCCAACAGTCGTGCTTGTGAGGATAGCACCAGCATACCCGCGAGCAGTTCCTGCTCATAGGTGGAGTAGTTCCCCCTGGCCTGGTTCCACTTCCAGTTCCAGTGGCCCAGAGGTACTAGGACCCACTTGTCGTCAGGGTAGCTGTGCTTGAGGGTTCCATCTCGGTTGAGACCTTCCGTCCCCCATTGGGAAATGGCCGAGTCGAACTCCTCCTTCTCTAGTGCTTGCCATTGGAACAACGTTCCACCACCGCCCACATTGCTGGCGTCGGTCACCAGGATAATCTCCCCTTGTGCCCTAGGCACGCCCAAGCACTTAGCGTTGGCTACCTTGTCTTTGAGCTCGTCAAAGGCTTGTTGCTCTTGTGGGCCCCAGCGCCAAGTAGTACTCTTCTTGATCAAGTCAGTCAGTACAGCGCTGGTGTAGGTGAAGTTTTTGATGTGGCGGCGATAGAGGTTGCACGCCCCAATGAAACTGCGTACATCATGAAGTTCTTTCTTGGGGTCTTCGTGCCGTACCTTGGCATCCATCAGGGGTTTGGCCTTAAAGGCCGCTGGGGTCCACCACCCATAGCCAACGTCAAACCCCAAGTACTGCATGGTCTCCTGCATGAACTCACACTTCTCCAGCTTGAGTCGTGTGTGGTTCTCCTGGCAGACCGCAAAGAACTCACCCAAGAGGATTAGGTGACCCTCCTGGGTATTGGTCCCAAGGCATACATCGTCGATGTGAGCCTCCATCTGGGCACCACGGGATATGAGCTCCTGCACCTTAGGTCTCCTTCGTAGGATGGACAAGATCTTGTTCATCAGCTCTTGGAACAGAGCGGGTGCGTTAGCCACGCCAAACGGCATGACCTTCCACTTGAATACCCTCCCCTGAGGGGTGATGAAGGCCAATAGTTCCTGCGCGTTGGGCGTCAGGTCCACTTGCCAGAATCCACTTCGCTTGTCCATCTTGGTCTTGTAGCGACAGGAGGCTATCTTCTCCAGGGTAGACTCCATATTGGGAATGGACCCTGAGTGGTTCAACGTCTTCTTGTTCAGCTCTCCATAGTCCACTACCAGCCGTTTGGCTGTAGACCCAGGTTTAGCCACCAGGAAACAGGGGCTGCAGTGTAGGGGGTAGTCCCCGTCCTTGTACTCCAGGACTAAGCCAGCGTCGATACATTCTTGTATCTGTCGCTCAATCTCGTGGGCCTGCTCTTTAGGAGCTGGATAGGGTCTCCTCCGGATCTTGTGACCCACGAACTCGGGTTTCAGCTTGAGGTCCATCTGTACCAGCTTGTCACATGAGGCTGGAGGGGGTAGTTCTCCGAACACCTCCAGATAGGTCCTTATAAGCTTCTGTACCCGCGGGTCCAATACCTTGATCTTGTCCTCCATGTCCTCGTCGGAGTGTAAGTTGCTTGCCCCTTGAATAGACGTCGGGAGGTGGTCCTCCACTGACTCTTCGCCCGCGGTAGCATCCTTCAGCCCTTGGTAGGCATACAGAAGGTCTTGCTCAACCATCTCCGGTGGACGATGGCAACATAGGCACGCTCGAGGGGGTTCACATACACATTCCTCCGAGAGGTCGTCCTCCTCTGGGGTCCTCACATGGGCGCCCCACACGCTCTTCATGAGCTTGAGATCTACCTCCCTTTGCCAGGTGGTGATCTTCTGTTCGAGGTCCTCCTTCAATTGGGAGAGGTCTCCCATACGTCCTTGCTTCAGTGGCCATGAGCTGCGGGTAGGCTTCGCGTAGCATAGCTTTTTCGCCACCATCTTCCTCTTGGAATCCACATACTCCCTGAGCCTGGATCGGGGGTCCAGCTCCTCATCCACGGGGTCTTCCACCCTCATGGAGAGTAGGGGTTTTAGTGGGGCGGCGTACTCGGCGTTCTCAACTTCCTCCACCGCGGTCTGCACGAAGAAGGCGTCGTGCTCAGTTTCGTCATCTGAGTGGATAGAGCTAGGTAGCTCAGATAGTCCACACTCAGAGACTCCATCAGGAACAGGTACATGGCAGGGAGAGTTGGGGGCGTTGGTGTCAGTCACGACGTACTCATCTCCTCCGGGTGTAGTTTCAACAGCATCTTGAGGTCGTAGGCGATCCTTCAAGTCACCCAAGGCGAGTCCATCGCTTTCACGTTGTATGGCCTGGACCAGAGTCGGGTCCAGGTCCTGCCAGGGGATGGTGGTAAGACTTCCGTCCACCATGCTGAGCATACTCCCCCATCCGGGCTTCCCAATGGGCGTCTTGCGTCCCAGAGGCACGTAGATGGCCTCATCAGGTAACCGCACAGAGCTGATAGTCAGCTTGTCAAGGAGGGTTCGCCAGTACTCGTTGCCCCCATGGGCTCCCAAGTCGGGGGAACACAGGACCATACGGGAACGTTCCAAGGCCACCTTGGTCAGCACCTTCCCCAGTTCACTGAATCTGGGGTTCCCGTAGGCCATCCCGAAAGAGGGCCAGTAAAATTTGTAGCTGCAGTTCTTCCCCTTGCTGCAGTATAGGTCCAGTACATGTTGCTTGTCGCTGGCGAACAACTCCACACTCAGGTCTTCTCGAGAGTAACCCGACTCCTTCAGACCTTGGTCTAGGACTTCCCCCAATAGTTGATAGTCCTCAGTTTTGGAGGCCGCCATCATGTTAGAGGGCTCCTCCTTCGATAACCTCAGCTAACTCGAGGTATGTTCCGACTGCTCCAGTGGCACAGACTCTCTGCCACTGCCGTGGTCCACGTAGAGGAGGTAGGGCGCTTGCAGCGTCAGGGATTGTATCTGGGAGTGCTGCACGAAGAAGTCAGTACCCAGTACAAAGTCGAAGGCATCAGTGTCCATCACATAGAACCGATGGGCGATAGTCCTGGAGCCCATAGGTACCTCCACTTCACAGTCCCCGCAGCTGTGCACCACATGTCCATCCCCCATGCGTATAGCGGCGGTGGTCAAGGTGTTCTTCAGGCTCCCACAAGGTAAAATTTTCTTGGCCACTATCGATATGGTGGCGCCAGTATCCAGTACCCCCAGGTATTCACGTCCCCCTAGTCGGATACGTACCCAAAACACCAGGTCTTGGGTGCCACCAGAGTGTCCCCGTCAGAATTCCGCGGGACAGGTCACCTCGAACCCCTTGTTCCGCAATTTGCGGGCCATCCCCATGAAACGGCTCCTCTTCTTAGCGTTGTCGTCATCACCACCTTCATGCTCACGCTTGGCTCCCTGTTCTTGCTGGGCCTGCGTTTGTGAGCGAGTGGTAGGTCCAGACTGCCCTCCAGAGGGTTCGGAGTTCCCCCCTGGATTAGGGTTGGGGTTGCCTCCGTTCTTGTCCTTGTTCTTGTTGTCAGACTGGCGGTTAGCGCCTCCTCCTCGTCCACCTTGACCCTTGTCTTGACCACCTTGACCACGTCCTTTCGACTTGCCCTTGCCGGAGTCGTTGCCTTTGGCCTTGCCTCCACCTTTGCCTGAGCCTTTGCCAGGATCTTCCCCCTTAAGCTTCGCCGATAGGCGTTGCTTATGGTAGCACTCATCCTCGTAGTGCTTCCGCTTACCGCAGAATGCACACGTGATGGTGCAGCGGTAATGATCCGGCAGCTTCACTTTGGCGCCGGTGATCTTCTCCTGCTGCTTCCCCTGGACGACGAAGCAGTCTCGCTGCTCGCAGTCAGAGGCGTGCTGCAGGTGGCCCTGCTCATCTCTGGCATCACACCAGAATAGCTCCTTCACGTTCTCCATTAGACGGGCGTGGGCGTGTTTGGGGGTAGTCCCCTGCCCAGGTCGGGACCCTTGGTACCCTTTGCCTCCAGAACCTCCACCACCGGGGCGGTAGTTGTTCAAGTGCTGGTCGCTCTCCTTCTCCAGCGCCATTTCCAGGAGCAGCACGCATAGATCCTCGTAGCGGAGGGATCTAGCCTTGCGCTCAGCCGTCAAACGGCACTCGTCCCATAGCTCTCGGGGGAGCTTGGCGCACAACCAGAACAGCAGGTCGTCGCTGCTGTAGGAACCGGGCGTCAGTTGTCCAGCCCAGTGATCCAGGTCAGCCAACAGCTCGGAGACCCTGCCAGGTTTGGGGTTGTTGGGCAGCACGGGCAGGTTCTGGATCTCGGCCCTGATGGAGAGGTCGGTCTCGTAGGTCGGGTACTGCCTCTCCAGGGCAACCAACACATCGGCAAAGGTGGCGGAGTTAGTGACGATCTGCCTGACCTGCTTCTCCAGGTACTTGGTCTTGCAGCACTGCAGGAGCAGGTCGCACTTCACTCGCCCACTCGCGTGGATTTGGCCGGTCAGTCGTAGGAACCGGCCAAAGTTCTCAGCGAACTCGCTGAGGTCCTTGCCTGTGAACTCAGGCAAGTTGACCACTATCTTGGAGGTGGCAATAGCCTTCGCCTCCTGTGCTCGGCGTCCCTCAGGGCGTCGGGCCTTCTTCTTCTTCTTCTTCTTCTTCTTCTTACCCTTGGGGTCCTCGGGGTCCTCAGGGTCTTCGTCATCTGAGGGCGAAGAAGAATCCATCGACGGCGGCTCGTCATCGGAGGGGTCTCCGCCAAGGTCACTAGAGCCATAAGGCTCTACGTCCACCATAGCCCCTAAGGCTGTCAGCCCCAGCTGGTCAGGCTCGGCCCTCGTCGAGTTCGTCACGTGGCTGTAGGGCGGCTGGGCCGTTCTCGGGACGAATGGACTTCTCGGTACTGCTGCAGGAGTTGGCATCGGTCGGCTCCTCAGGCTCCCCAGGGTATTTGTCAACCCTGCCGCCAGGTGGTTAGCCTGTACTCGGTGGGGTGACATTCCCACCGTCATAGGTGACGCATGGGACGGGATCATCAGGGGCTCCAGTTTCTCCCTGATCTCTTGCGTGAGGTCGCCCACGATTTTCAAAGTGGCTCCTCGGAGCACCTCGTTGATCTCCGACCGCGTCAGGGACCTGTTGGAGGATCTTCCCGATCCTCTACTCCTGCCTCCCAGAGACTCTGGTCCTCTCCTCAACCCACTCAAGGGTGCATACCCAGGTGCATACCCAGGAGCATACCCAGGTACATCCATATAGGTTCCAGTGGCGTGGAGTGGATGGGGATAGTCAGCCGCATACCATCGCGGCGCAGAGCTGGAAGCCACCGGCTCACTGGCAGTAGTTGCCTCATGGAGCGCAGTGGCAGGTGGGCCCATACCATAGGCGGGGTAGGGAGGCATGCCAGTAAAGCCTGTGCCCTCTGCCATAGGCGGGTTGGTTGTGGAAGTGGATGTTGCTGCGGCTGCGAGTGTGGTGGTTATGGGAGAGGGTGATGCGTGGAGGCCAGAAGCGCTTGGTGCGCCTTCGAAGGTAGGGTCATGCGTCGGGTCTTGCCCTTGTTCCTCTCCTTCGTCTGCTCCTTCTCCAGCATCCTTCTCGCTCTCGTTCTCTCTCTTCCTCTTCACAGGCTGAGGCTGAGAGACCACTTCCTCGACCGTCAGGGCCCCGAAGGCCGTCTGGAGGCCATCCAGGGAGTCCTCCGCCGTATCCACTGGCCCATGTAAGGGCTCGACCGAAGGTACAGCGCCAGGCGCCGGCCTTGCCGGTGCCTCAGGCGCTGGCGCTGTCTTCACGTCGGCGTCCACTCTTCCTGGGTCCATCTTAATCCGCCCTTCTGCTTATATTTGCCTGCTCGGAGCACTGGTTGTACGGCGCGGGGTCGCTGCCGGTGCACAGAGACAGGCCGCCTCTTGCTACCAGAAAAGTTTATAGTGTTTTCAGCACTGTGTTCTGCCTCTCCTGCTGCTTGCTGTTGGTGTAGGGATTCCTGCTGCTTGTTTCTGGAGATGAAAAGCTTTGGTTTTGATGAAATACAGTCACTCCAAGTCACTCCAGGATAGCCCAAGCCAATAGTATGCAAAGAGAAGAGGATTCAGGATCAAAGCATGAAGGGCTGCAGTGTAGATAGTGAAAGATGATTGGATATTGACAGTAACTGCAACTCAGGTAACATATGAATGCATATACACAAAGATAGCTGAAATGTTTTGGGAAAAGAGTTAGAAAACTGCCTCAGGATCACTCTCTCTCCATAGTGCCATCTTAGGAGATGTGCACTCTTTGTTTTGGGTCCCATATGTGCTGAGGTGGCATGGTATGTGGCGATGAGGTCACTGCCATGTCAAATGGGATCTTCCTACTTAGCTAGGCTGACCAGGAATTGAACCCAGGACCTCTCAAAAAGAGGTGCCCAGCCCCCTAGGGTGCATACCACTAGGATAGCTAAGAATTCATGGAAAAACATAGATAAATCCATACGCTCTACCTTAGGTATGTCAGTGCTCAGTCAACTCAGGAAAAGATGTTTTACTTCACATTGAAAGGGGATTAAGGGGTCCACTCCATATCCTGATTGGGTGTTTGGTTCCATAGGTCAAAATGTGTTATCACCAGTTTTGGTTGGACCAATACTAAGATTAAAATGCATGGGTGCTCAGTGCATCTCTAATACAACTAGAGTATGCCTCAAAGCAATGGAAAAGCACTTTTTCTTACTCGACGGACGTGGGGTCCCTCAGGTGCACGTGGATCCACAGGAGGGCGGCACGCGCGGGGCCCGCTTGGCCGTGCGAGGGGGTCTGCGCGCCCTCGATGCGTTGCTTCAGCGCCTCCTCCTCCGTGCGCCGGCGCGGGCTCGCGGGTGGCTCAGGCCAGGGGAACGCGGACACCTTGGAGCACTGCGCGTACCTGTTGGTGCCCGTCGGTGTGGTGGGGGAAACCGTGTCCCACTCCCCGCAGAGGTGGCAGGTGTGTGGGAGGTAGGGGGCCAGCGACTAGGGATCGATGCGGCGGACCCAGAGATCGTCGCACTGTTGGCGAAGGGGGCCTGTGAGCTGCAGCAGGCGGGTGCGGACGCGCGCCGGTAGTTCCTGCTGACCGTTTTCTGTCGGACCGCCTGCCATATGTCGTCGGGGAGTACCCCGCGGTTGTGGAAGGCCGCTATGAGGTCTTCCCGCTCCGGGCAGGGGTGTCCCTGGGAGGTTGTCATATAGGTGTGACGTCCGCTGAGGTGGGGCACAACAGCGTCCCACCGGCATCCATCTGCGGTGCCCTGGTGGAGGAGGGCCAGCAGGGAGCCGTCTGCGACTGCCTACAATCCCATCTTCAGCCCGTCGTAGCCATCCAGCTCCCGGCGCAGCGCGGCGGCGAAGTCGGTGGGGAGCATCAGGAGCCAGGCTTCTGGAATGTCGCGCAGCCGGGACAGGGCGTCATCGTATGTAGGCCCCCCTTTTTTGAAATGCGCCATGGTAAACCGGGTGCCCCCCTCCTCCCGGAGGAGCCACCGGATGGTGGCTGCGTTGCACCCCCACGTGCGTATCCCCGCGGCCCGGAGTATGTTGGCGGTGCGGAGCACGAGGCGGGGGGGGGGGGGGCGCCCGGAGGAGCGAGGACAAGTCGTACTTCCATCCCGTATGTGGCTCCGGGGCCGCCCGTAGCCACTCTGTGGTCTCTGCGTCCCACGGGCGCTCAGAGCCCGTCCCACAAATCACCTTGTGCCGCGATTTGGTGTGTGGACCCCACCCCTCCAGTGGGACGCCGGCGTACTGTGTTGCTCACCCGGTGTGCGTGTTGTTGCGCACCACCAGCTCCTTTCGTGCGCCCACTCCGCGCTCACGATGTGCGCTTCCCTTGCAGTCATGGAATTGCGTCCGATGAGCCACGGCGGGAAGAGCGCGCCCCGGGGGTGGTTTGAGAAACCCCCGGGCAGGTCCCGGTAAGGACGGGGATCCTCCTTGGTGGCACAATCCAGAGTGCCTTTCACTAGGCGGAGGGAGGCCAAGAAGTCCCTGCCGGGACGCGCGGGAGGGGGGGGGCAGTCACCCTCTGCCGCAGTGAGCCATCGGTGCACCCGGGCCGGCGCGCTCTGGGGCGCGCGGAGGAGTTGCTCCAGCCGGTGGTTGCGGAGCTCCCACGCGAAGTCTGCAGCTGAAGCATGTGCTGGAGGAACTCGTCTACGGAGACCCCCCCTGGTGGGTGGTAGCGGGCAATCGCGCAGAGCTGCGCCTCTGCTGCCTCAGGCACCAGCCCGGAACAGAAGACCTCGTCCACTCGACGCCGGCGGAGCGCCACGAGGTGACCCACAGCGCCTTGTCCCCGGGCGGGCGGTGTCAGGCCGCTTCTTGTACCGCCTGGCGGTAGTGGTGCCAGCGGAGCCCCGAAGGGGTGCAGCCCACCTGCATGTGCACCGGGGTCTCTCCCCTGCCCCACCAGAGGAAACATGGCTGTGGGAGGACGGAGACGCCGGAGAGCCGCTCCTTCCGGATGCGGAGCCTGCGTTGCACCGGTGTGTGGCCATCCCTGGCCCGCAGCGCCCGGTGGTTGGTGGCCGCCGCGGTGATTTCCCGGGTGTGGACGTAAAGCGTGGCGTGGGCCGTGCCCAGGCGTGTGTGCCCTCGATGCGTCGACGCTTGGCCCCGTTGTGCCTGCTTTGCCACTGCGCCAAGGGTCTGCATGGTAGGGGGCCGCAGGTCGAGGTGGTCGTCACTGCGTACGACGATGAGCTGGGCATGGCTGGAGCCTGGCAGCGTGTTCCGCAGGATGGTGTCCTGAGACGCTGCCCAGTGCGCCTTGTGCAGCAGTGCGTTGCTGTGGTGGGAGGTGGCTCGGGCAAACCAGAACGCGTGTTCGGTATCCTGCCCGCGCACGCGCAGGTCGTCCTGAAGCCACTGCAGGGGCATCTCGTTGACTGCCTTCACCGCGCCCGCAGGGACCCCCGTGGTCCACCCGTGGTCCGCGTGCCGCAGGAGGTGGAGGATGACCTGGGCGTCCACTGTATGGACCCACGGCCTGTGGATGCCGTACTGCAGGGGGAGGGAGGCGGCCACCCCCTCCCCGTGGGGTACCGTGCCCGGGATGGCCACCGCCCACGTACGGGCGAGGTCGGCAGCGAGGGCAACACTGGTGGCGTGCCTGCAGTGCCCGCCCCCCCGACCTGTTGGAGGACGTGTGGCCCCAGGCTTCCGGGACCCAATAGTATCGGGTGGGGCTGAGCCATCCCGCGTTGAGGGCGGCGGAGTGCTACTTGACGTCCGGGCGGCCGGGGGCCAGCTGGTCCACGCTCAGTGCCAGAGTGTTGTTGGTGCGGGTCGCTGGCTGGTCGTGGAACCGGACCTCGGCTCCGGTGACCGTGCTCACCCAGGATTGGAGCGCCGTCAGGTGCTCCTGGAGCCACGCTGGGCCTCTACGTTGATGTGACACCAGGTGCCCTGTGTCCTCGGGTCGGTCCTCCAGCACGTGCACCGCCATGTGTGGGTCCTGTGGCACTGCCGAAGCCACCAGCAGGGTGCTGCCGCGGGGTAGCCCCCGGGGCCTCGGCTGGCCGGCTCCTACCTGTACTATCACCCATTCGGCCCAGAGCTGTGCTTGTTCCGCCGCCTGGGCGCACTGGTCTTCCGTGGTCACCAACCACACCGGTGTCAGTGTGTGGGGTCGTGCACGCAGGGGCTCGGGCCACGCCACGTCCGCATTGGGCGCCTGGTGTTTCCCGTCCACCAGCACGTCGCGGAGGATGTACATGAGGGCCGCCGGCGGGTGGTACGCCACCCCCTGCGTGGGGGGGGACAGGTTGCACTGACGGCGGTAGCCTCCCACGTGGAGGGGCAGGCCGTCCGGAGTCACCCGCGGCCCAGTGTGGGCGTCCTGCTTAGCCCTCGTGCGGTGAATGAGCCTCAGGCGGAGGTTCCGCGTGCCGGTGGTGTGGAACAAGTTTACCAGGGCGTCGCGCCATCCGGGATGGTTGGTAAGCCCTTGTTCGCGGCGACAGTAGTAGAGGTGCTCATCGGCGCACTGGTTGAGGTACTCGTGCACCGCTGCCGGCCACGGTTCGTCGTTGTCCGGAGAGGGCTGGTGCGGCCCGTGGTGCCCGTGCCAGGGCGTCATGTGTGGCACGGTCAAGCGGCACGTGTTGCGGTGTTGCAGTTTGGCGGTCCGCAGCGTGACGACATTGCCTGGGGGGGACTGCAGCTGAACGTGGGCCGCCCTGGGGCACTCCATGGGGTTGTAGAGCCCCAATCCCAAGGCGGCCAGGGCCCGGGGTATGCGATTTACCAAGTTGCCCCCCGGCAGGGTTGCGAACTCCGGCACGGGATAGCTCACCTCGGGGCAGATGCCATGTGCACCGGCCATTTCCCAGAAGATCCTGGTGGCCTCAGCCGAGCGGTGGTCAACGAGCGTGCCCACAAGGGCCACTGCCGCCTGCTGGCACCGTGTTGGCAGCCGCGTGAGCCCTAGGGTCCGGTCGTCCTGTAGGCTGTCCCGGGAGGCGTTGAAGGCGTACCACGCCCTGTCCTTTGCGACCTGGACCGTGATCTGGTCCAGGTGGCGCGCGGTGTCAGAGTCGTCAGCGATGAAGGGGGCAACGTACTGGGTCACCCCCCCAGGGATCACAAGGATGACGTCCTGCACCACTTTAAGCGGCGCGAAGATGTTGAGGCACCAGTGGTGCACCGCCGCCAGGCGCAGCCGGAGGTTACACTGCATGCCGAATTGCCCGTCCGGCTGCAGCTGGAGTCCCAGGTAGGGGATGGAGTCCGCCGCCGGCACCCGGTGCCAGAGGTTTTTGCACGTGGGGGCAGAGGCGCAGGTGCAGAACTGGGCTTCCCTCCGTGGTGGCCATGGCGCACTTGCGGGGGTTGAGCTCCATGCCCATCATCCCCAGGTACGCGGCCACTGCCTCCACGCCCTCGACGAAGTGCTGCAGCGTGTGGGCCACTACCAGCAAATAGTCTATGTAGGCCTGGATGAAGCACCCCTCGGCCTCTCCTCGCGGGCGTAGGCGGTGCCCCTGGGCCCAGAGTAGGGGCTCGAGGAGGAGCGCATACAGCAGGGGGCTCTCGGGGCGGCCCTGCCTTACGCCGCGCAGCATGGGGACTGGCTGTGTCAGTCCGCGCGCCGTGGCGATGCGCAGCCTGGCCGCAGTGTGAAGGAAGAGCAGGAGGTCAATGACCGCCGGCGGCACAGAGAGGTGGCGCAGGATGAGGTGGAGTGCCCCTTGCGGGGCTGTGTCGAAGGCCTTGCGGGCGTCGAAGGAGAAGACGTAGTTGGGCCCCCCCCGTTGGAGCTGCCGCTGCGCATGAACAGGGGGGGCCCGGTGTTGGAGCCGGGGAGCGCCCCCTGCTGCCGGTCGCTGACCACGCCGAGTCGTGTGAGCACCTCCGTGATCCGCTGGGTGAGACAGCCCGTGAGCAGCTTCATGTCCAGTTGACTGAGGGCTATGGGCCGGTAGTCGTCAAGCTTGGCGGAGACCGGGACCTTGGGGCAGAGCCAAATGTGCGCATCCCTCCAGTGGGTCGGTAGCGGGGCGCCACGGAGGATGGCGCGGTAGAAGTGGACGACGAGTCACTGGAAGGATGCCGGAAGGCGTTGATGAAACGGGCCCCCAATTGGTTGGGGCCTGGGGCCTTGCCATCGGCCTTGTTGACAGCGGACCGTAGGTCCTGCATGAAGTACTGCTGGTCCTGGGCCCATGTCCCTTCCGGGACCCGGGGCACATGGCGGCCGAGGACCGCCTGGAAGCTGGGGAGGTCCACCGGGCGCTTGTCGTACAGCTCCCGCCAGAAAGTGCGGACCGCGGACATCACATCCTGGGCCTCCGTCAGGAGCGTTTGGGTGTGGGGGACCCGCACCTTCTGGAGGCCCGACAGGCCCGGGGCCTCCACTTCGATGCCCCTCTCACGGCCTTCCACCCCTGGACGATGTCCTGGGCATGGCGGCGCCAGAAGTCTTTGATGGCGCGCTTGCGCTCGGCCGCCGGGAGTGCGCATAGGTGGCGGATGTCCTCCTCTAGGGCGGCCGCTTGCCTCTCCAGCTCCTCGTGTAGCTGGTTCTGCGTGGCGGCGCGGAAACCTGGCGACGCACCTCTCAGCGCCTCTGTTATCCGGAGCGCCGCCTCGGAGTGGACCCCATGCCGGGCTGTGTTCGCCCGGTACGCTGCAGGTGCGCACGCTGCCAGGGTGTCATACCGGAGGATTGCCGCCGGGAGCCGCTTCCCGCCCTCAGGAGGTGCCCTCCGCTCGGGTCCGACTCCGCCGGAGACGGCTGTTGGCGCCCCGGCACGCGCGCCAGGGCGTCATGCGCTGCGTGGAGGTGTTCGAACACCTTGTCCACGGCCCCCGCAGGCATGGACCTGTAGGTGTGCTGCTCAACGGGGCCCAGCCAGCGCGCCAGAGAGGGCTCGTCTTGCACGGCGGTGACCGCCGCCCACCGGCAGCGCTGGACGGGCGCGGCTTTGGCGTCGTACGGGAGAAGGCGGCCCTCTGTGTGGCTGTAAGGGGTGGGCACTGCCGCTCGCCCTGCCGTGTCAAGAGGTCCGGTAGGGCCAGACGGACCGGGAGGTGGTCCGACCCGACCACCTGGGGCTGTGCCATGCCTCGGGCCCAGACGCCCTCCCGCAGGGGCCATGGCAGGAGGGGCTCGTTGACCAGGGGGGTGTCCACCCTGTGTTGAGACAGCTGGAGTGTGGGCGTCATGTCTTCCACGCCGCCTGCCGTGGTCCTCTGGAAGCTGCAGGCCTCCCAGCCCGTGCGGAAATGCTCCGTGGCCGGGTTCGTGGCGGCATCGATGTAGATGTTGGTGTCGCCGGCGATGACCACCGGATGCCGTCCACCGAGGCTGCGCGCCGTGGCATACATTTGTATGTCAGCCCAGAACGCCACCCGCCCCGCCCAGGGGGAGCAGCCTGCCTGCGGCCCGTGGACGTTGATGATGGTGAGGCCACCCTTGTCCGTGCGGATTTCCAGCGCCGCGGCCTTCCCGGGGATGAGCTCGGTGAAACGGAGCACTTTGTGCTCGGCGATGTACCTGCTGCTGACGGCAGTGAGGAGGCCTCCCCCACGCGAGGTGGAGGTTGAGCATGTCTCCGCCAGGCGGCTGCTGAAGAAGGGGGTGTACCCCTTGTCCCGGAGCCCTGCGGCCACGTGCATCTCCTGCGCCTGGGTGGCGATCCCTGTTTTCCGGAGCATTATGGCAAAGCCCTCCTCCTGGGGCAGCAGGCCAGTGATGAGGTGCTCCTTGTCGGGTCGGCGAGACGAGGCCGTTGCGCAGGTTGCAGGAGAGGAGCCAGGGGGCGTCGTCCGCCGCGTCCTCCTGAAGTCGGCTGTCCCTCATTGGTATCGCCGCGGGGTTCGCCGGGAACGCCAGGTCCCTGCAGGCGCCGGGGCCAGGGGGTTCGGGGATCCCGCCCCCAAGGGGGCCCAGAGGGGGGCGGTGGCCAGCCCTGCAGTGATGAATTCTTTGTGGGCTGCACCGCCAACCCCCGGGTCTGCGTCGGCCGGCGACAGTTCCTCCCTTGAGGGGGCGTTGGCCGCCTCCTGTCCCTCCCCCAGGGCCGCCGCGTTATCGGGCGCCTGGGGGGGGGGGGGGGGCTGGGCGTAGGGTGCCCCGGAGACCTCCCTGCCCGTCCTTGGAGGATGTGGGACGCCGCTTTCCTGTCTTCTGCCGGCGCGGCGGCGTGCACCGCGTGCCACGCCAGGTGTTCGAGCATCGCTCCACTTTTGTAGAACTCGTCTGCACGCAAGAGGCATTTTGTGGGTTTCCTGGCCCCCCTCGCCGGAGGCAGCGGTACCAAATTGCGGATGGAGCTCTCCGTCCCTTGGTCAAAGGGCAGGTTGGCCAGCGGGACCGTGTGCGGCGCCAGCGTGCGGTCAGGGGCCGACGCGTCGAGGTTCCTCGCCGTTGGCGCTGGTCCGAGGCCTCGGACGGCGGCGTGCTGCCTGTCTGCCTGTAGCAACTCTTGCCGGTACATGGCGCCGATTTGGTCGTCGGGCTTGGCCCTCCACCGCAGGTCATGGAAGGCCTGGAGCCAGTGGTACACCGTGGTCCGAACTGCGAGCTGGAGCTCCAGGTTTGCGGGGAGCGCCGCCGCCGGCCACACCCCTGGTTTCGCCGCCTTGGCGTGGACCTTGAGGCGGGCTTGGAGCAGGAGGGCGTGGTGGTCGCCCTCCCGCAGCTCCTTGACGATCACGGGGGCGCAGTCTGCCACGCGGATTATGGCCTCAGGCCCCGGCAGGCGTTGAGGGTCGCAGATGGCGATATGCGCGTCCGCCGGGCTGAACATGCAGAGCACCCATTTCGGGCCCTGGTGTCCGCGGTCCGCCGGCGCGAGGGTGGCCGCCGGGCAGGTGTGCGTGATGGGCCCCGCGTGGTAGTCTGAGACTTCCGTGGTCCGGATGGTGTCGCCGTGTAATGCGGCCCGCAGATGTTCCCCCTGGTTGGGCCTCCAGACCAAAGTGGGGGGGTTGACCCATCCCGGCTCCTGCCCCTTGCTTGGGGTGCTGATGGTGTGTAGCAGGACTCCCAGCGGCCAGGGGTCCGCCGCCATATAGTAGGCCTGGGTGGGCGCCCGCCGCCAATCGACGTGGGGCGGGAAGGCCCCTTGCCTGATGGTGCCATACCAGATGGTCCACTTGCCCTCGGCCAGGATGTGCGACCGGTAGCCCCCGGCGTGGCCGTGCAGGATAGCCTTGTAGCCCGCTGCCTGCATCATCAGCGCCTCCCCCTGCTGGGGTCCGGGAGGGGGTGTTCCGCCGTCCTTGTCCCTGACTCGGTTGCGCTCATGGAGCGTGGCGCGCCACGGGTGGGACGCATCGCGTTGCGGCCCTTGAATACTGCCCGTGATCTTCACCGGGCCGTGGTGGTAAACAAAGCTTTCCCCGCCATTTCCAAGTAAAGCCGCTGCGACGGCGTACAGCTGCTCCGCCGTGAGGGGCGTTGTTGGTAGGTGTGTCGCGGCGGGTTGGCGAGGCCGTGCACCCTGGCAGGGAACGTGTGGCAGCAAGCGTGCTGGCCAGGCCGCCACGGGCCCCATGGTGACGGCTGCCCCCGTGGACGCCAGCACCGTGCAATCCGCCAGCCGGTACGGCCTGAGTCCCGTGCTTTCCCGGACGAGGTGCCTGCAGGCCGCGGTCCAGGTCGCGACCCCGCAATCCGTGCGGTCCAGTTCGGCCCCGTCCGCGTCGCTTTGCCTCTCTTGCTACACCGCGGTGGTTGCGTCGAGTGGGGGCCCCTGCACCAGTTCCTCCTGGCTCTGCCCCTGCGGGAGGCCGGGCAGGGCCAGGTCTGGAAAGCTCTGCGCGCCCAGGCGCTCCAGGTGCGTGTCATACGGGTCCTGCTGGCAGTGCTCGGGGGCCGCCTGCAGGACGAAGAGGAGTTGGTGCAAGTACCAGTGGCCTTTCGGGGTTGACGGGTTGCGGAGAATCTGCCACTCCCCCACCAAGCCTCCCGCCTGTGCGGCCTCGACGCGGTGCTGTAGGCCCAGGCGGTCAAGCCGGTTGGACGTGCCCGCCGGTGGGATATGGGCCTGCGGGTAGAGTACCCGCAGGGGCTCCAGTGCTAGGTCCAGCACCTCGTCGGTGAGCTGGTCCGTTTGGGCCGACGCCCTGTGCAGGGCGTGGCGGACCCTGGTTGTGGGGGCCGTGAGTTGCTCAAGTACCGGCCTGGGTGGGTATCGTGCACCTGGGGTGGTCATCCATTCCCTGGGGTGGCTCAGCAGGGCCTGCCACACTTCCCGTGTAAGGGCGTGGCGGGGGGCCAGGGGGGGGACGGTTCGTAGGAGGTGCTGAAACGCCGGTAATGGCCGCATTGGGTGCCGGGCGACAGCTGTTATCCATCTCCACGCCGTATTAGGCACCATCGCCGTCCACTCCAGGGTTCCCATGCCTTTGGCGTGAAGCAAGGCCTGCCCCTGCACCAGGGGGAAGTACGGGCCCGGGCGTCTGTTCTCTCTCCACCGAATCCTGGCTGCTCGCGCCTGCAGAGTGCGGAGCAGGGCTTCAGGTAACTGGGGCGGTGGGAAAGCCCCCTTGACGGCCTGGGTGGCATGGGCCAGGGTACCCGTGGTGGAGTACCAAAGTGGGGGGACCCAGGGGTCCGGCAGCTGTTGTGCCTCCTCTGCGTTGCACTTCCACCCTGAGCCCGGCGGGGCGGCCGGGACCGTGCCTGTCTGCAAGAAGGGGCGCGTCATTTTCTTGCAGTGCCGCTCGAGGGTCGCCGGGAGCCTGAGTCCCTCCACCGCGGCTGCCACTGGGAGACCGCCTTGGGGTCTGCGCCAGGGGAAGTACTGGTCGACCTGCCAGGTGTGGAGGTCCCGGGCGATTTCCTCCGCGGTGCCTGTGGGGGTGCCCTCCGGTACCAGGTGCCACATGATGGCGAGTACTGCCAATGTGGAGAAAGGCCACGCCCGTGGTAGGGTGTACACCTGCATGGTCCACTGCGGGCGCGCACGCCGCACCCGGCACGCGTGGAGCACTCTGGGACAATGTCCGCGGCCAGGACTAGTACAATCCCCGTGGGCTCCACGACAATCCCCTCCGCTGGTCTGCCGTGGCGGCCCCTGGTGTGCAGGACCACTTTCGTCTGGCCCTTGTGGGCAACCCGGTCGACGGCGTACTGGATGTTCACGCTGCGGCGCATGGTCTCATCCCGGATCCAGCCCTGCGCCACACCATAGCGCAGGGCGGCGTGTGCGTCCGCTTATCCCACTGCAAGCAGCGCCCCGTCGTCGGCGGCGGGGCGGGGGTGTTGTCTGGGGCACCATTCCTCGCCGGTGCAGTGCCCTCGTTTGCATGCGTGGCAGAGGGGTTGTATGCTGCCAGCCGGCGGCGTGGGCCCCGCTGGTACGCCGCTCGCGGGGGATGTTGGGATCACCTCCAGGTCGGAGTCCCTGTCCGTGTCCTCCTGGGGGGAGTCCCTGGCGCGGCTTTGGGGTGCCAGCGCTCTGATGACCACCTGCGCTGCGTCCAGCGTCGGAGAACGGGGGTGTCTATTGCGTGGGGCTGTGCGCTCCGCCATTGCTGTGTGGCTGTGTCTGAGGGCAGGGATGAGGTACGGACCTTCCGTGTCCTTCCGGTGCCTGTAGTGGTCCGTGTTATGGCCCCTGTTGTTGGCGTGGGAGCTGTGTGTGTGAGAGCCTGGCGCTGGTCCCGCAGCATATACCCCCGCAGGCTGGCGCCAGGTATTGCAGGGGTGCCCAGGGGTCGCCCCCCGGGCCCCGTGCGGGCGCCTTGCATGTGCTCAGGACGGTCCGAGTGCGAGTTGCCGGGGCCTGTTTTGGTAAACGTCCATGAACGAGCAACAATTTCTCAAAATATTGGTTTCATATGGAGCAATGGTATTAAACGGTATTGGAGTTTGGTTGGGACATTGCAGGAGATTCTATCCATGCGACCTGATCACTTCCAATATGGTTGAAAGGCACTTAATGGCTGAACTTTGATTCAAAATGAGGGTTTATCTATTGCATTATATGCAATGAGCTGTTGTTTGATATTCCATTGTTTCTTCTTTGAACCCTACTTGTAACATAGGTCAACATGAGTGTTGGCCTTTGCTTTATCTTTTTTTTTGGCTAGTCTCATTGAGATTGAGCTGTTCAGTAATCAGCATTTTTCTCCAACACACGTTCATTTCACAGAGAATGAATGTGAGTTTCGGATTCAGCATAAAATTCCGCATCTATGTAGTGGTCATATGACTACTTCCAAAATTTTGACGTATTTTGGCCCGTGAGCGCGCCGCTTCCACTATGGGCGATTCCTACCGAGTTCTGATGTCATCAGGGCAGTTCGTACTGAGTTCTGCAGACATGAATTTATTCCTTCCTGAGCTACAGAAAATTCTTGGAAGACATTTCAATTGATTTTCTATCGTTTTTTATTATGGAGAATGCATTTTTCTTGCGTCTGTTTTACTATCTTTGCAGCAGACCTGATTTCTGTGATATTCCATTTTTGCCCTGATCCGAAGTTACTATTCACTGTTGCAGCCATTTCCAGAGTGCAGACTGAAGTGGTTCTTAAAATCCTGAGTGGTTCGCAAGCATACATGCATACATACACGCAAGTGCAAGGCCAAACGTAACCCATTGTTTGTCTGTTCATTGTGCAGCCCCATCAAGTTCTTTATTGGTTTTATTGATCACATTTCTGCTCGTCTTTGAGTCTTCGTCTGGTTTTATTTTTCATCCAAATCTTTGTGTACCTGAAATGGAGCAGGAACAACCACGAAGGCAAGTTCATCCAGAGGATACTGAGACTATTGAAACAGAGGAACAAGATGCAAAGCGGGAATTTAACAGTGGTAGCAGAGATATGGATGCGACTGTGCACGATATCGATTCCAGACGTCAAAGCGTCAACCTCGCGAGTTCTAGCAACGTTGACGATCAACAAGCGTCACTGGGGTCTGTCGTTCACGGCGCACGAGAAGACGATGGGGCGAATCAAGAAAGACAACCAATATTTCAATCATATGAAAGTTATCAACCCATCGGAAAACAAGGGTTGTATTCTATTGGTGATCCTTATGCTTTGTTACTGGCTGGTTTGGAAGAACGCGAGCGTGTTTAACGCGTCGAAGAACAGAACATGCAGAATTTTTCTATCTACAAGAGACGCTGGCTTTCAGCAAGATCGCAGCTTCAATTCAAGAGCGCGACGTGCGCAGACGCTTGACCAGTTCATTTCCAGATATGAGTTCATCGAGTTTCCCGTCAGGATCTACTATGACACCTGTTCCTTTCAGTCCACGACCATTATACTGGAACCGATGTCGTCACCAAAGGGTCACTGTTCAGGAGACGATCACAGAGTACCTGTTTGGACATCGAGTTCCGAAGTTGGTCACGATATCTCCGAAGGGTCTTATGAATTACCTGAGACAAAATTTGCAAAGCAGCTTAAAGATGAAAATGGCTAGTTGACAGAAGAAGAGCACGAAGAGATGAGCGACTGGCTGGAAGACTATTTATTGAGGGATGTCCAGGAGAACATGAAGCACAAAGCTACCGAAGTACGAGAGAAGCGCACGCGTAAGGGAAAATCCAAAGTCGAGTTCCACAAGACTCTTTCTGACAGTTCTGCGGTTGAAGTCCTGGAGACCGATGACCCACTTCTTTCGAAGTTACTCCAGCATATTGATCGGATGAACGACAAGACATCCAAGGACATTCAGCGTATGCCAACCTCCAGCCGTTCACCACCCACTAAGAAAAGTTTCTTCGTTACGCGAGAGTCATTGGCTTTTGCCACACTTACAGAAGTGTGTGGAGGTATGAATAAACATGAGTGGTCGGATGACAGTGAGGGGGATACAACTCACGCTCTAAATATGGAAACTGCACTGTTCGATGGGCGCAACATTGAGAAGTATGCGGAGAAAATTGGAACATACCTGGTGCTCACTGGCAAAGCCAAAGCCAAGGATCGGGGGAAAGGTAATCTCATTGTTCAAGGCCTCAAAGATCCTGAACTCCAAGAACGAGTCTCCAAACTGCTCAAAAAGGCCAGAAGCTTTGAGGATTTTCTGAGCAAAATCCAAGACCTCTATCCTACGCTTGAGACGGACCTCTCAATTCTTGGTGAGATTTCGAAGGTGTCCCATTAACATTATGACCCAAAACCAGAGCAAGTGGTCAAATCATTGGAAACACTGGAAAGGCTGTTTGACAAGTTGAACCCAGCGGTTATGACTGAGGAGCGCAAACTTATGGAGCTTTCTTCGAAGATCAATGATAGACTATTTGTTGAGTGGACCAAGGACGATAACTATTTTGTGAGGATGCACTCTTATGATTCACTGAGGGATCTCATGAAGGAGCGGGCACAGCGTTCTGTTGGTTTCAAACATCTTGAAGCGGTACCCAGAACCCCATGGCTAGGTTACAGCATACAACCGGTCTCCGGTCCACCAACCCCATGTACGGAAGGGAAGACGCCCGTTGACGCCCGGTGCGAGCCCAGCGGGAGCGTGTTCCGTGCCGTAAAGCCCCGCATCGGCAACCGATGCACCGCCAGCGGAGATTTATATATCAGAATATCAGGAATCAACAGGGTTTTATTTTCATATTGTTTCCGTCAATTTCTACGCTCCCGTTCTGATATTCACTGTTTTGACAGCTGGCGGTTAGTTCGCGACTTTAGCGTAACCGCCTGTTTAACTGTTATATACAGATATTTTAGCGCAAATCGTGACGAAGACTCTAAAGTCTTCAGGAATTGCATTGATGCATCCGCAATTTTCACATCTTACACTCGCAACCTTAATCCGAATTTTTCAGGATGTCGAAATCCGATTTTCGACTTCGACATCCCCGCACTTGATTTGACCTCTTTCGAGTGGACCTACGTGCTTCCCTATGCACGAATCATCTTTCCTTTTATCTTGCCCTCCATTTGTCTTAGAGATATGGGCAAAACAAAGTTGATTCGTGAGGCCACTTGCGAGGGTCATATCTCGTGCCGCTTGCGAGGAATGACAATAAGGAAACGCGGGATGTATTCACAATACTCATGACGTAATTTAGGAACCATTATATGCCTTGCGTCTCCACACGTGCGCGCTAGCGTAATCGATCATGGTCAAGAGGGTAGAGTTTGCGTTGTAACTCTTTGGCCATGATATTGCGTGCGTTAAGATAACTTTCGAGTGTAGCGCGCGAGTGTTGGTGTTGCATAGGAACTCTCCTTGAGTTCCTATGAGCGATTGACACAAAGTTATGCCCTTGGAGGGGCATGACATATCGTGGGGGGAGCTACCTTTTTGGGCAATATGTGGTATGTGCCATGTGTTGTGTTCCGTGCCCATTTGGCGGGTCCATCGCTCCAAGCCAAACCCGCCAATGGACCTCATATTGCGCAAGCCCCTTCTCCATACTCCCCACGATCAATTGCAAGACTAACCTTCGTGGAGGGAAGCTTGTGTGGCGATCCCAAAGCGATGCGTTGGGAGCAAGGTGTGTGTTTTGCAACTTTCCATATTTTCATGTGCCCACTTGGGAAGTAGCGCTCGTAATACTTCAAAGCGCCCCAAGTGGAGCACATATGTGGAATCTAAGGTCATTCGTGTCAAGTCATTGTGTTTAGAAGGATTGGTCGGTTACTCAATCCAAGCCGAAGTTATTATAATATAATTGTGCGCCTTTCAAGGCACTTTTGGGTGTTGTTTCGCCAATTTTGCCGTTTTTGGCCCGTCATGATGTCAAGTGGCGCCCTAGTAATTCAACGTTGCACTCAATTGACATCATGACCCAAGTATGTTCTGAGGGTACCTACTTCGGTGCCCAACATATCTTGGACCCGGCGAATAACTCCTCTTGGGCTTGGCATACCGTGGCCGCCATGTTGGCGATTTGGGACTATCCCAAATCATGGGCTCACTTGGCGACCCTGCCATTCCCAATACCGGGAGAGTTGGGCGATGCTCAAAAGATTTGTTGGACACATATGACTTGATACCAATCCTATGGCACACTCTGGTCCAAGTCGGGCATGTGCCACATTTGCCCCAACCATGAGTCTGCGCACTTTCGGCCATTTTGAGCAATTTTCCACATTCTCTGCCCGCCGTGCACTATGTTCAACCCACCGTGCACGCCGGACGCATGGACCAATGGACCATATATGACATGGGTGTTATGCATATTGGTCCCCATGGTTCACATACCACGTGGGCGAAGCGGAGCAAACTTCGTTAGGGTGCTAGCTCAAAGTGAGTGTGGGCAATTTTGCCATTTTGGCATTTGTGGACCCAATTGGGATTGTCACCACGCCGAGTGGCATGGAGATCTTTGAGAGCCAAGGGCATGGGAGTCTCTGTTGGACTCCTGGTGGATCGCGTATGGAATGGCGGATCTGATCTCCAAGCCGGTGTGGAGATATACTATTGGGAGCACCCCCAACTTTGGCTCATTTCGAGCAGCCAAAATGACCCCCTTTTGGGACCCCAATTTCACCCCCCCGTGTGGTCAATTAGCGGCCCCATTCCTCTATGCCCATAGGAAGCCCGGACCTAATTTAAAGTTGTACACCCAGATAAAGGTCCTAGGTCCTGCCTCCTACCCTGTGAGTCATTGGCCTTGCCCTGGCCGGGCGAGCCACGCGTGAGGATGATGCCAATTTTGGTGATTTTGGCATCATGACCCCACTTGACGAACCCGTGGTGCCCTGATGCCTGAACCTCAGAGGGAACCAGGTTGGGTGAGGGCTCCAGGGAGTTCGTACTCGAAGGGCATAGGGTCAGTTGCCTCGTTCCTACCTCTGGCGGGTCCGTACGAGGAGTCAATTTTAGAGATTTTTGAGCTAATTTCAGTTTGGGCTGAAACAGCCCATTTTCAGCTACCAACTCCTAGGGGATAATGGCGGAGCCATATCTCTGGCTCAGAAGGGAGTTGAAACCTGCGGTTAAGGGAGCAATAGGGGCTACATTAGGTCGGCCTTTAAACTTCTTGGTTCACAGGAACTCGCCTGTGGCTGGGCGGGACACCCCCCCTATTGGCAGGGTTTCAGGGTCCGGACTGAGCAGGGCATGGGTTGTGTTTGAGCCCCCGCCCCCACCAGCCACTGAGAGGGTCGGACCTGGGATTGGGATACGAGTTGGGACTGAGTGTCTATTGTCCTGTGATGCCCTTACCCCAGTCCAGTCTCCACCCCATGTGTACATATCCTGATGTGTTGCTGTACATACTTTTGTTCCCTTGTTTCAGAGTGGCAAGGATCCTGAAACGCTTTGTCACATGACACGAGCGTATTGATGCCCTTGTGAGCGTAGTGCTTTGCCTGCCTGCTCACCTGTGCGTGTCACCGCAGCGTCCCGTGGCCGGCCCTCCACGGAAACGCGTCAAAAGCGTTTCACCGCCGCGGGGTTACCCATCCCTCGCGTGCCACTCGGGGCCACCAACCCCGAGCAGCGCGGCGCAGCAGCTCGCAGCTCGCAGCTCGCAGCGCAGGGCAGCAACTCGCAGCGCAGCGCAGCGGCTCGTAGCGCCGCCCAGCGACAGCGCCGAGTTCGTCACGGAGCCCGCAGCGCCGTCCAGAGCATCGCCCTGACCGCGCCGCGACCGTGAAGGAGGTGCACAGACCAGGACTCCTGCATCAGCGAGTCCGATCGGCCGACCAGCAAGGCCGCGTCAACCACTTCCACAACCACCGGCCGACCAGCACCGGCCGCAAACCAAGTCCAGTGCTGAATCATCCGCCTCAACAAACACCACCAGGACCAGTTCGTTGAGCGGAACGAGTGATCACCAAGGACCTCAAGACCAACTACGCCCCCCGCTGACATGGTAAACTGGCAAGAAGCGGGTAAGACCTGGCCGCGGCCCCACCCCCATGCAGCGCACCTACTGCGTGGGTTGGTTTGGGACCAGAACTACCGCCACAGCCACCCCCAGTGCGAAGGCGGCATGTCCGGGAGCTTCGAGCTCCGCACGGACATGGCCCCCGACCGCCTGCAAGCCGTGGAGGACTGGCTGCGGGCGGAAGGGTTGGCCTTCCGCTTCCAGCAGAGGCGCTGGAGGACCTGGACCCGGCCGGACAGGCCCGGCGAAGGGCTGCGCCCCGACGGGATTGAGGAGGACGAGAACTCCAACGAGTACCCGTCGGGCGCCTCGATCAATGTCTCCATTCGGGACATGATCGAAAAGAACTTCCCGGAACCGGGGAGCGAGCGCAGGCTGCAGGGCAGCAGCAGCGCGTCTCCGGGGAAGGAGAAGCGGTCCGCCGGGGACAGGAAGCGGGACCGGAAGTGGCGGGAGTACCAGGAGTCCCTGGCCGCCGAAGCCGCCCAAGGCGCCAAGGGCGGAGCCCCAGCCCCCAGTCCGCAACGGGCCAATGGTGGTCACCACCCCGGCCACGCCACCCTTGGCGACTTCATCCAAGTCGCCAAGCAGACCCAGGCCAAGCCCCGTCCGCTGCTTCTGAGGAAGTCAGGCCCCAGCAGCGACGTGGAGTCGGCCCACCGCGGGAGGATGCCGGCCGACCAGGCCAGCTCCAGCAGCAGCGTCGCTCCCGACCATAGGGACGTGGCGCGCGCCTGTGAGCGCGCCTGTGGGGTGCCCTGCAACCTTCGGGTTGCCCGGCAACGGGCCAAGCAGCACAGCGCTGCCGTGGAGGGCGCCGTCGGCATCGCCCAGGAGGAGGCTGCGGAGTGGGCGCATGGCATGGCCATCCACGCCCAGACCGTGGCGGCCATTGCGGCCGGACTCACGGCCGTAGCCGCCCATGGGGCAGCGACTGCCCAGGTCACTGATGAGTTGGCGGCAGCCGACGAGGAAGCCCGCCTGACGCAGGAGGCCATTGCCTGCAAGGAGGCCGAGGTGAGGGCGCTGGAAGAGGCGCTTGCCCAAGAGAGGGAAAAGAAGGAGGCGGAGGAAAGGGCCCGCGCCGAAGCGACGGCTAAGGCCCAGGCGGACGCCGCCAAGAAGGACGCCATCGAGGCCGCGCGACGGAAGGTCGCTGAGGAGAGGGCCAAGACGGAGGCGGAGCTGGCGGCGTTGGAAGCGGACGAGGCTCGGCTGCAGCAGGCCCGGGAAGCCGAAGCGGCTCGTGCCCGGGAGGAAGCCGAAGCGCGAGCTGCCGCAGCCACAGCCGCCGCAATGGAGGAGGCAGAGGCCAAACTCCGCCGTGAGACTCCCCCGGGAGGATCACGAGTGGAGACCCTTCAAAAGCTTTTCGAAGGGGACGCCTCCTCCAAGATGACGCTGGACGAGGCCGACACGGGCAGCAGTGGGAGCAGTGGCCCCACCGCCCACCGACGGAGGAAGGGTAAGGGGAAGACCCCCGAGAGGCCACGGAGGCCAGCGGGCGGACACCCGCATGACAGTGACCCCTTCTTCACCGCCAGCGACGGGGATGAACGAGGCCGCCGACATCGCCAAGTGGTGGCTTGGACGGGCGGAGGAGGCGGAGACGTCCCCATGGAACCGGAAGGTGAGGATGAGGATCTCCCTCCTCCGTAGCGGAGCTCGGAGTCTTCCGAGACCGAGACGCCCAGGTGGGGCGACATGGACGAGGATGACGACATGGACTTCGGCATCACGAAGAAGCGCCCATCCTCGGACCCACCGAGGCGACCCGGCGGAGACCCACCGGGACCCTATGGCGGAGGACCATCAGGACCCCCTGGAGGACGCCCACCAAGTGGACCCCCTGGAGGCGGATCACCGGGCGGGGGAGGACCCCCTGGACCGGGCGGACCCGGCGGAGGCCCTCCCGGAAGACCCCCTGGGGACCCCGACGACCCACCAGGGAACGGCGACCCGGATGCCACCTGGCGGTGGATTGTCTACCTCCGCAGGAGGGTCCAGTTCCTCGAGCGCGAGGTAGACACGGGCAAGGGCGAGATGACTCGCATCGCCAGGGTCGCCGCGCGCGCGCAGAGAGAGCTGGACATCGCCAGGGGCGAGACCAAGTTGCTGAACAAGGTCATCAGCGGCCTGCAGCAGAGGCTGGACGCGCTGGAAGCCCGTGGGAGCGTCGGCAGCGACCACCCACCCCTGGAGTCTGGCTCGTCGGACGACGGCTGGGGACCCGGACCAGGTCCAGGCAGACCCCACGCCCCCGGCGGAGCCCCCAGGAGTCGCCCCAGCGCCAGTGCCCCCTCTCTCACCGCCCCCTCTCACCACAGCGCGGGCCGCCGCAACGAGCGCGTGCCGCCCGGCAGTGGCAGTGAGGATTGGCGTGATGAGTGGCTCAGTTCGGACTACCACAACCGCCGTGCTCCACCGCGGACGCCTGTACGCCCCCGACGCCCGGCACCAGCCCCGGAGCCAATCCTCATGGCTGGAGGACGGTGTGCTGGACTCAGGGATGAGGTCCCCGGAGGAGACGTGGAGTGGGACGTCGGCGGAGGTGAGGACCTGGATCTGGACCTGGAGGAATTCGACATCAGCCCGCCGCGTGGTGTACGACGGGAGGCCGCTGAACGCAGCCGCCGGCGCCGTGATGAGGCGGCATACATGGAAGGAGTACGGCGAGAAAAGTTTATAGTGTTTTCAGCACTGTGTTTTTGCTTCTCCTGCTGCTTGTTGTTGCTGTAGGGTGTCCTGCTGCTGGTTTTGGATGATGAAAAGCTTTTATTTGTTGAAATACAGTAAAGCCAACTCAATCCAGGATAGCCCAAGCCAACAGTATGCAAAGAGAAGGTAATTCAGGATCAAAGCATGAAGGGCTGCAGTGTAAACAGTGAAAGATGATTAGATATTCACAGAAACTGCAACTCAGGATACAAATGAATGCATATTCACAGAGATAGCTGAAATGTTTTGGGAAAAGAGTTAGAAAACTGCCTCAGGGTCACTCTCTCTCCATAGTGCCATCTTAGGAGATGTGCACTCTTTGTTTTGGGTCCCATATGTGCTGAGGTGGCATGGTATGTGGCGATGAGGTCACTGCCATGTCACATGGGATCTTCCTACTCAGTTGGGATCTTCCTACTTAGTTAGGCTGACCGGGAATTGAACCCAGGACCTCTCAAAAAGAGGTGCCTAACCCCCTATGGTGCATACCACTAGGGCAGATAAGTATTCATGGAAAAACATAGATAAATTCATAGGCTCTACCTTAGGTATGTCAGTGCTCAGTCAACTCAGGAAAAGATGTTTTACTTCTGATTGAAAGGGGATTAAGGGGTCCACTCCATATCCTGATTGGGTGTTTGGTTCCATAGGTCAAAATGTGTTATCACCACTTTTGGCTGGACCAATACTAAGATAAAAATGCATGGATGCTCAGTGCATCTCTAATACAACTAGAGTATGTCCCAAAGCAATGGAAAAGCACTTTTTCTTACTCCCCCCTTGTGCTGTGGTGGCCACCACTGTCGCATTTTAGGAAAAAGGGAATTTTTCTTGGCCTTTCCTTGGTTTCCACATCTACTTTAAAATACCTACAGTTTCCCTCACACTGAAAAATGGGCGCTCACCATGGCTGGCGTCCTTTTGCTGCTCTGATTGTACAGTTTCCTACAGAAGACTCAGCGCTCTTGGCGCTGCCGGGGCTCCTGTGGCTTGGTTGGGTTAGATTGGGAGCATGCCAAACATGTGCATATACATCCCTTCCTCCAAGACGCAGCGTCGACACAACCCAAACGCAAGACACATTATACACACTCGCATGGGTTCTCGTAAACCTGCTGGCGACCTGTGACCTGTCTTAGGGCGTAGGGAGTCGAAAAGAAATTAATTTGCCCCTTGGTGGGGTCTTGGTTCTGCTCAGTCTCTCCAGGCACCTGCGTTTCGGCCCGAACACGGCCTACTCAGCGAGGCTGCGCGTGGGTATCTGCAGAGGCAGGAATGGGAGAATTATGGACGAATCCACGCAAAAACGAAGCGACGACACCAAAATCCGTCAAACGACGGCGTAGAATTTTTTCTGAAACGACACACCTGAGTAGAATCCAATTGTGCATCAAAGGCACATTTTTATAGAAATTGTAGTCATCTCTGGATTTTTTAAGTCCAGAAATTCATACGCATAAAATGGCGGCGCGCAGGAGCGGCTCCTAGCGAAGCGCCGGAAAATGGAAAAATAATGGAATTATAAACGTATGTATCACGTAGTCTTGAAAATGACGAGACACACATTAATAAACAAACATACAGATTCCACCCACACTAATAGAAGCTTCAAAAATTCAAGAATTCGAAAATCAATTGAAAAGACTTCAATGAATCAGGTATAAACTACAGGTATGCTCGTCTTGCATGCCGCATACACATTGCTCGTCTCGAGTCTCCGTGACCGAGTCGTGTAGCAGCGTTAACAACGATAACCACGATAGGACGCGGTAGAGGGATTGATTGGAAAGATTGCAGATGATTAGCGGTCAGATCAGGGTGATTAGTCATACACACAAGTGCATAGCAACGTTCTTCGCGTGCGCCCCTTTTGTTTTCTCTCCTTGCTTCACTTCCCAGCGGTAGGTAAGGTAGGTACGCCCAGGCGGGGCCACCCCCTGGTGGAGTCAAGATTGTTGTGGAGATGGGCAGGTTTGCCCACGTGATTGTGCATAGTCGTGCATGCACACACGCATTAAAGGGTAGGCCACGCGAAGTGCGCACGGTAAACCTTGTTTAGGCTACCCAGGGGCTCCTCGGTACGTTCTTTAAGAGAACCTGAGGAGTCCCTTAACGCTTGCTTGCTTGATAAGGGTAGCTGCTCCATGCAGCGTGTTTGCGGACAGCGTATTATAGGGCACACTGAGAAGGGTATAATACCTGGAGTGTGCCTTGGTTCCTCCGCCGCAAACGCCCTTTCATTTGCCTTTGTTTTACAGATGGGCAGGTAGGGTGAGTGGTGCAGCAGCATTTTTTTTATGCCCTGCTAAACAGGGGCGCAGATCACACAAACAAGTAACTCCGCTCCGCCTGTGGCAGAGCAGGGAGTCCGACTTCATCGACATCTGCGCCTTGCACACGAGAGCACTCCTTCCCTCCAAGCCCTTGCAGGGGAAACGCGTTGTGGCGTCCCCTGTGAGGCCACAGTTGCTTAGCAGCGCTGTGTTCTCTTGTCATTTCACAGGTGGGTCGCTAGGACCCTCGAGAACTTTCTCTTCGCAACGCCAAGTAGAGCGTGCGTGTAGGAGTGGTAGTCCTGCGTGGGGGCTAGAGCCAGTTGCCCAGCGCTCGCCCACCAGGATGGTGCCACTGTAGGGTGTGTAGGACCTGTAGGGGGCGTGTCACTGTCCCACCCTTTTCCTGCAATTTTAGCTGGGTTGGTGGGCTGTGACAGTGGGTTAGGTTAGTGTTTTTGGCCACATAGCAAACAGGCGTTTTGCATGCCTTCATAGCTTTTGGCCACCCCTCCCTGTAGTAGACAGGTAGGTAGGGAAAACAATACCTGGATTAACACTCTGGGTATTCCCCCAAGGTTTTGCGCCAGCACAGAAATTGGGCGCATAGGGGAGGGGAGACCCGGGGCGTACCCCGTGGCATCAATAAACCAACCCTCCAGGTTCAGCAAGGGCGCAGACTTGGGTATAATTAGGACACCACTTCTGCGGCTTGCTCTCAGGACCTTAGGACTAGCACACTCACACATACGCTTTGGCAGGTAAGGGTAAGGTTCAGTCCCTAGCTTTATTCTTGGAGGCAAGCATCTCAGCGAGCCTCAACAACTCACCAAGGTTGTTCTGGGACAAGTAGTCAACCAGAACTGAGTTTAGGCGTCCCTCAGGTAGAACAAATGCAGAGAAGGGCTCCCAGGTGGCCTCTTCGACTCCAAACCCTTCCCAGAGGGTGAGGAAGCGCCAACCCTGGCGATAGCGGTGGCGTAGGACAGACTTTACCAGGTAGAAGCCCTCCTTAGCCATTTCCTCGGCGTTCATGTCGGGGAGTTCACCTTCAACTTCCATGGGGCTGGCAGCCCCTTGTAGGTCCAGAGCGGCGATTTCCTCGTCGTTCAGCTCCCACTCCTCCCCACAGAGGTCTTCAGGATCATGGTAGCGCTTCAGGTGTTGAGCGGCGCACACCAGGGTCCCCCCTAGACGGGGAGAACACCGCACGGTGATACGGTGTCCATCCACAGATAGGATCTTGTACGGCCCGAAGTATGGGTCATCGCTGGTAGAGCGTGGCCAGGCGGGTAGTCGACTGTGGTGCACCAGCACCCAGTCCCCTTCTTGGTAGGTGGCCGGTACACGGTGCTTGTTCTTCTTGTTCCACTGACGCTCCCTCACTCTCTGGAGCATAGCCTTGGCCTTGTCCACCTTCGCTTGTTGCTCTTGGACCCATTCACCCACAGAAGAATGGGTGTCCTCTGGATAGGGGGCATGTAGGAACCATGCCGGGCGCCCCATGAATAGCTCATGTGGCGAGTAGCCAGTAGCTGAACTCTCTTGGGAGTTCATCATCAAGGATATGACGGGGAGTAGTCTCACCCAGTCTCTGGTGCGTTCAGTTTTGCACCATATCCTGACGTTCTCCTTCAGGACACGAATCTGTCGCTCACATAGGGGGTTGCTCGTGTGAGAGTAGGGAATCCCCGTAGACACCTGGACATTGAGGGACCTCAGGACCCTCTTGTACCAGCCAGTATCTGAGCGTACTCGTACGTCCTCATCGGAGTTGATCTCCTTGGGCGCCCCATAGACACAAAACCACTCCTCCAGGAGTATCTTGATAGTCTCCTCTCCGGTAATGTGCTTGGTACATGGGAACACCCTGGTAAACCTGGTCAACCCACAGGTTACCACGAGGGCGAAGTCATAGCCCCCGAACTTCGGCATCTCCGTGTAGTCCACGTATAGAACACTGTTAGCACAGTGCGGGATGGGCAGGGTCGAGTAGAGACCTCTGTCCCTGATATCCCCTGGTTTACAGGACCTGCACGGGCACTTGTCCACGATAGGCAGGAGCGTCTTCCGCAGCTGGTCGTCAGTCCACGTAGTGTGGAACCACTGCTTGAACAGCCTCAGGGTACGGTCAGCACCCACATGACCACTGGACTCATGGGTCCACTTCAGCAGCGCTGGGACTCGGTCACTAGGCACCACGATGCGGTCCTCGTGCCAGAGGTAGCTCTTGTCCCGCTTCCACTGGTCTTGGTTGACCAGGAGGGGTTCAAGGCGTTTCTCCAGGCGCGGGTAGATATCCCCAAACTCCTGTAGGTACTCCGATTGTTGGAGTCCATCCAGGGGGCGTATCATGGTCATGTTCAGGTCCAGGTGTACGTCCATACGGCTGAACGCTTCCTTAGCCAGCGCTTCAGACCGGGCACCAATCAGGGCGTCGAAGTTGTTGCGGCTGATGTAGTCGGCACACTCGTTCTTTACTCCCTGGATATGGTGTACCGTCAGCCGTAGTTGACTGAGGTAGGTCCACCAGCGACGTAGCTTGGCCTTCTCAGGTGGGGGGCCCTTCTGGAAACTGCGGACCGGTTCTTGGTCGCATAGCCAGACCACAGGGTTACTCCCCAACAGTCGTGCTTGTGAGGATAGCACCAGCATACCCGCGAGCAGTTCCTGCTCATAGGTGGAGTAGTTCCCCCTGGCCTGGTTCCACTTCCAGTTCCAGTGGCCCAGAGGTACTAGGACCCACTTGTCGTCAGGGTAGCTGTGCTTGAGGGTTCCATCTCGGTTGAGACCTTCCGTCCCCCATTGGGAAATGGCCGAGTCGAACTCCTCCTTCTCTAGTGCTTGCCACTGGAACAACGTTCCACCACCGCCCACATTGCTGGCGTCGGTCACCAGGATAATCTCCCCTTGTGCCCTAGGCACGCCCAAGCACTTAGCGTTGGCTACCTTGTCTTTGAGCTCGTCAAACGCTTGTTGCTCTTGTGGGCCCCAGCGCCAAGTAGTACTCTTCTTGATCAAGTCAGTCAGTACCGCGCTGGTGTAGGTGAAGTTTTTGATGTGGCGGCGATAGAAGTTGCACGCCCCAATGAAACTGCGTACATCATGAAGTCCTTTCTTGGGGTCTTCGTGTCGTACCTTGGCATCCATCAGGGGTTTGGCCTTAGAGGCCGCTGGGGTCCACCACCCATAGCCAACGTCAAACCCCAGGTACTGCATGGTCTCCTGCATGAACTCACACTTCTCCAGCTTGAGTCGTGTGTGGTTCTCCTGGCAGACCGCAAAGAACTCACCCAAGAGGATTAGGTGATCCTCCTGGGTATTGGTCCCGAGGCATACATCGTCGATGTGAGCCTCCATCTGGGCCCCACGGGATATGAGCTCCTGCACCTTAGGTCTCCTTCGTAGGATGGACAAGATCTTGTTCATCAGCTCTTGGAACAGAGCGGGGGCGTTAGCCACGCCGAATGGCATGACCTTCCACTTGAATACCCTCCCCTGAGGGGTGATGAAGGCCAGTAGTTCCTGCGCGTTGGGCGTCAGGTCCACTTGCCAGAATCCACTTCGCTTGTCCATCTTGGTCTTGTAGCGACAGGAGGCTATCTTCTCCAGGGTAGACTCCATATTGGGAATGGACCCTGAGTGGTTCAGCGTCTTCTTGTTCAGCTCTCCATAGTCCACTACCAGCCGTTTGGCTGTAGACCCAGGTTTAGCCACCAGGAAACAGGGGCTGCAGTGTAGGGGGTAGTCCCCATCCTTGTACTCCAGGACTAGGCCAGCGTCGATACATTCTTGTATCTGTCGCTCAATCTCGTCGGCCTGCTCTTTAGGAGCTGGATAGGGTCTCCTCCGGATCTTGTGACCCACGAACTCGGGTTTCAGCTTGAGGTCCATCTGTACCAGCTTGTCGCATGAGGCTGGAGGGGGTAGTTCTCCGAACACCTCCAGATAGGTCCTTATCAGCTTTTGTACCCGCGGGTCCAGTACCTTGATCTTGTCCTCCATGTCCTCGTCGGAGTGTAAGTTGCTTGCCCCTTGAATAGACGTCGGGAGGTGGTCCTCCACCGACTCTTCGCCCGCGGTAGCATCCTTCAGCCCTTGGTAGGCATACAGAAGGTCTTGCTCAACCATCTCCGGTGGACGATGGCAACATAGGCACGCTTTAGGGGGTTCACATACACATTCCTCCGAGAGGTCGTCCTCATCTGGGGTCCTCACATGGGCACCCCATACGCTCTTCATGAGCTTGAGATCTACCTCCCTTTGCCAGGTGGTGATCTTCTGTTCGAGGTCCTCCTTCAGTTGGGATAGGTCTCCCATACCTCCTTGCTTCAGTGGCCACGAGCTGCGGGTAGGCTTCGCGTAGCATAGCTTTTTCGCCACCAACTTCCTCTTGGAATCCACATACTCCCTGAGCCTGGATCTAGGGTCCAGCTCTTCATCCACGGGGTCTTCCACCCTCATGGAGAGTAGGGGTTTTAGTGGGGCGACGTACTCGGCGTTCTCCACTTCTTCCACCGCAGTCTGCACGAAGAAGGCGTCGTGCTCAGTTTCGTCGTCTGAGTGGATAGAGCTAGGTAGCTCAGATAGTCCACACTCAGAGACTCCATCAGGAACAGGTACATGACAGGGAGAGTTGGGGGCGTTAGTGTCAGTCACGACGTACTCATCTCCTCCGGGTGTAGTTTCAACAGCATCTTGAGGTCGTAGGCGATCCTTCAAGTCACCCAAGGCGAGTCCATCGCTTTCTCGTTGTATAGCCTGGACCAGAGTAGGGTCCAGGTCTTCCCAGGGGATGGTGGTAAGACTTCCGTCCACCACGCTGAGCATACTCCCCCATCCGGGCTTCCCAATGGGCGTCTTGCGTCCCAGAGGCACGTAGATGGCCTCATCAGGTAACCGCACAGAGCTGATAGTCAGCTTATCAAGGAGGGTTCGCCAGTACTCGTTGCCCCCGTGGGCTCCCCAATCGGGGGAACACAGGACCATACGGGAACGTTCCAAGGCCACCTTGGTCAGCACCTTCCCCAGTTCACTGAATCTGGGGTTCCCGTAGGCCATCCCGAAAGAGGGCCAGTAAAATTTGTAGCTGCAGTTCTTCCCCTTGCTGCAGTATAGGTCCAGTACATGCTGCTTCTCGCTGGCGAACAGTTCCACACTTAGGTCTTCTCGAGAGTAACCCAACTCCCTCAGACCTTGGTCTAGGACTTCCCCCAATAGTTGATAGTCTTCAGTTTTGGAGGCCGCCATCATGTTCGAGGGCTCCTCCTTCGATAGTCTCAGGTAACTCGAGGTATGTTCCGACTGCTCCAGTGGCACAGACTCTCTGCCACTGCCGTGGTCCACGTACAGGAGGTAGGGCGCTTGCAGCGTCAGGGATTGTATCTGGGAGTGCTGCACGAAGAAGTCAGTACCCAGTACAAAGTCGAAGGCATCAGTGTCCATCACATAGAACCGATGGGCGATAGTCCTGGAGCCCATAGGTACCTCCACTTCGCAGTCCCCGCAGCTGTGCACCACATGTCCATCCCCCATCCGTATAGCGGCGGTGGTCATGGTGTTCTTCAGGCTCCCACAAGGTAAAATTTTCTTGGCCACTATCGATATTGTGGCTCCAGTATCCAGTACCCCCAGGTATTCACGTCCCCCTAGTCGGATACGTACCCAAAACACCAGGTCTTGGGTGCCACCAGAGCGTCCCCGTCAGAACTCCGCGGGACAGGTCACCTCGAACCCCTTGTTCCGCAATTTGCGGGCCATCCTCATGAAACGGCTTCTCTTCTTGGCGTTGCCGTCGTCACCACCTTCATGCTCACGCTTGGCTCCTTGTTCTTGCTGGGCCTGCGTCTGTGAGCGTGTGGTAGGTCCAGACTGCCCTCCAGAGGGCTCGGAGTTCCCCCCTGGATTAGGGTTGGGGTTACCTCCGTTCTTGTCCTTGTTCTTGTTGTCGTTCTGGTGATTAGCGCCTCCTCCTCGTCCGCCTTGACCCTTGTCTTGACCACCTTGACCACGTCCTTTCGACTTGCCCTTGCCGGAGTCGTTGCCTTTGGCCTTGCCTCCACCTTTGCCTGAGCTTTTGCCAGGATCTTCCCCCTTAAGCTTCGCCGATAGGCGTTGCTTATGGTAGCACTCGTCCTCATAGTGCTTTCGCTTACCGCAGAATGCACACGTGATGGTGCAGCGGTAATGATCCGGCATCTTCACCTTGGCGCCGGTGATCTTTTCCTGCTGCTTCCCCTGGACAACAAAGCAGTCTCGCTGCTCGCAGTCGGAGGCATGCTGCAGGTGGCCCTGTTCATCTCTGGCATCACACCAGAATAGCTCCTTCACGTTCTCCATTAGGCGGGCGTGGGCGTGTTTGGGGGTAGTCCCCTGCCCAGGTCGGGACCCTTGGTACCCTTTGCCTCCAGAACCTCCACCCCCAGGACGGTAGTGGTTCAGGTGTTGGTCGCTCTTCTTCTCCAGCGCCATCTCCAGGAGCAGCACGCATAGATCCTCGTAGCGGAGGGATCTAGCCTTGCGCTCAGCCGTCAGACGGCACTCGTCCCATAGCTCACGGGGGAGCTTGGAGCACAACCAAAACAGCAGGTCGTCGCTGCTGTAGGAACCGGGCGTCAGTCGCCCAGCCCAGTGGTCCAGATCCGCCAACAGCTCGGAGACCCTGCCGGGTTTGGGGTTGTTCGGCAGCACGGGCAGGTTCTGGATCTCGGCCCTGATGGAGAGGTCGGTCTCGTAGGTTGGGTACTGCCTCTCCAGGGCAACCAACACGTCGGCAAAGGTGGCGGAGTTGGTGACGATCTGCCTGACCTGCTTCTCCAGGTACTTCGTCTTGCAGCACTGCAGGAGCAGGTCGCACTTCACTCGCCCACTCGCGTGGGTTTGGCCGGTCAGTCGTAGGAACCGGCCAAAGTTCTCAGCGAACTCGCTGAGGTCCTTGCCTGTGAATTCAGGCAGGTTCACCACTATCTTGGAGGTGGCAATAGCCTTCGCCTCCTGAGCTCGGCGTCCTTCAGGGCGTCGGGTCTTCTTCTTCTTCCTCTTCTTCTTCTTACCCTTGGAGTCCTCGGGGTCCTCAGGGTCTTCGTCATCCGATGGCGAAGAAGAAGTCATCGAAGGCGGCCCATCATCGGAGGGGTCTCCGCCTAGATCACTGGAGCCATAAGGCTCCACGTCCACCATAGCCCTTAGGGCTGTCAGCCCCAGCTGGTCCAGCTCGGCCCTCGTCGAGTTCGTCACATGACTGTAGGGCGGCTGGGCTGTCCTCGGGACGAATGGGCTTCTTGGTACTGCTGCAGGAGTCGGCATCGGTCGGCTCCTCAGGCTCCCCAGGGTATTCGTCAACCCTGCCGCCAGGTGGTTAGCCTGTACTCGGTGGGGTGACATCCCCACTGTCGTAGGTGACGCATGGGACGGGATCATCAGGGGCTGCAGTTTCTCCCTGATCTCTTGCGTGAGGTCGCTCACGATTTTCGAAGTGGCTCCTTGGAGCACCTCGTTGATCTCCGACCGCGTCAGGGACCTGTTGGAGGATCTTCCCGATCCTCTACTCCTGCCTCCCAGAGACTCTGGTCCTCTCCTCAACCCACTCAGGGGTGCATACCCAGGTGTACACCCAGGAGCATACCCAGGAACTTCCATGTAGGTTCCAGTGGCGTGGAGTGGATGGGGATGGTCAGCCGCATACCAACGCGGCGCAGAGCTGGAAGCCACCGGCTCACTGGCAGTAGTTGCCTCAAGGAGCGCAGTGGTAGGTGGGCCCATGCCATAGGCGGGGTAGTGAGGCATGCCAGTAAAGCCTGTGCCCTCTGCCATAGGCTGGTTGGTTGTGGAAGTGGATGTAGCGGCGGCTGGGTGTGTGGTGGTTATGGGAGAGGGTGATGCTTGGAGGCCAGAAGCGCTTGGTGCGCCTTTGAAGGTAGGGATATCCGTCGGGTCTTGCCCTTGCTCCTCTCCTTCGTCTGCTCCTTCTCCAGCATCCTTCTCACTCTCGTTTCCTCTCTTCCTCTTCACAGGCTGAGGCTGAGAGACCATTTCCTTCACCGACAGGGCCCCAAAGGCCGTCTGGAGGCCATCCAAGGAGTCCTCCGCCGTATCCATTGGCCCATGTAAGGGCTCCACCGAAGGTACAGCGTCAGGCGCCGGCCTTGCCGGTGTCTCTGGCGCTGGCGCTGTGTTCACCTCGGCGTCCACTCTTCCTGGATCCATCTTAATCCACCCTTCTGCTTATGTTTGCCTGCTCGGAGCACTGGTTGTACGGCGCGGGGTCGCTGCCGGTGCACAGAGACAGGCTGCCTCTTGCTACCAGAAAAGTTTATAGTGTTTTCAGCACTGTGTTTTTGCTTCTCCTGCTGCTTGTTGTTGCTGTAGGGTGTCCTGCTGCTGGTTTTGGATGATGAAAAGCTTTTATTTGTTGAAATACAGTAAAGCCAACTCAATCCAGGATAGCCCAAGCCAACAGTATGCAAAGAGAAGGTAATTCAGGATCAAAGCATGAAGGGCTGCAGTGTAAACAGTGAAAGATGATTAGATATTCACAGAAACTGCAACTCAGGATACAAATGAATGCATATTCACAGAGATAGCTGAAATGTTTTGGGAAAAGAGTTAGAAAACTGCCTCAGGGTCACTCTCTCTCCATAGTGCCATCTTAGGAGATGTGCACTCTTTGTTTTGGGTCCCATATGTGCTGAGGTGGCATGGTATGTGGCGATGAGGTCACTGCCATGTCACATGGGATCTTCCTACTCAGTTGGGATCTTCCTACTTAGTTAGGCTGACCGGGAATTGAACCCAGGACCTCTCAAAAAGAGGTGCCTAACCCCCTATGGTGCATACCACTAGGGCAGATAAGTATTCATGGAAAAACATAGATAAATTCATAGGCTCTACCTTAGGTATGTCAGTGCTCAGTCAACTCAGGAAGAGATGTTTTACTTCTGATTGAAAGGGGATTAAGGGGTCCACTCCATATCCTGATTGGGTGTTTCGTTCCATAGGTCAAAATGTGTTATCACCACTTTTGGCTGGACCAATACTAAGATAAAAATGCATGGATGCTCAGTGCATCTCTAATACAACTAGAGTATGTCCCAAAGCAATGGAAAAGCACTTTTTCTTACTCGGCGTGAACATCTGGGTTCAGCGTACATGGAGGAACCGCGGCGTAGCCACAGGGATTCCATGGAGGAGATAGACGTGGCGGCCGTGGGAGTCCGTGGGAGAGGCCGATGGGAACCTCGGTCGACCTCGCGGCCGACGTTCATGGTCTCTAAGGCCGCGGATGCCGCCGTGTGGGAAGACTTGAAGGACATCAAGCCCCCCATTGAAAGTGCTGCCCTGGGTCGTTGAGGGTGCTGGAGGGCTCGGGGCCGGCAAGACCAGTGGGGCAGGCACGCGAGGAGTCTCCCTAGATGTTGTTATTGGGGGTAGAACCGGATACTCGAACACCAACGGAGGCGAGAGCAGCGACAACAGAAGCAAGGTCCATGCTGATTGTGGTCCGCCAGAAAATCCCAGTCTATGAAGAAAATTGATGCGAATTATTCTAAATACATCTGAGTGTCCAAAACTGTCTGAAAAGATTTAAATAATCCAATTATGTAAAAATGTTTGGCCGATCTGGCCCGCGAGCGCGCGTCAGCAGCAAATGGCGATTCCAGCTAAAATAGCGGAACGCGGCGGATTTACGGGAAATGGACCGCGGAATCAAATCCGGCATATCAGAAATATATAGGAAATATCCTGTGACTGAGCTGCGAGGCGGCGATTCCGCCGAAGCAAAGAAAATGACCAAAATGTAGCCAATCTGGGCAGAATGTCTGAAAATCTGAGCAGATGGGGCTAGCCGCACTTACACTCCCCCTCCAAAAACACACTGGGGTGTGTCGCTACGTCAACGAAGAACGTAGTGCGGGTAAGTCCCAGAAAAAAATAGAAATGTAGCCTCGATGGGGCGAAATCTGCTTGATCTGACCTGATTTGGGCTGAATTGGCACTGAATCAGGCTGGATGAACCTGAAATGAGACAGAGTGAGAAGTGACGAACAGTCCTCTGTGCAGTAAAACATTAGGTCAAGGGCTAAAAAGCATGTAAACGTATCGAGAATCGATACCAAACCATGCATTGGTTGAGAATGAGGTAGATTATTGGTGGATTGAGTGGGGGGATCAAGAAATGGTGTGACATCTCAGCGCTCTGGCACAGTTTCGCTGTCGCGGGCACGCTACGGTGTCCTCGCCGAACTCTACATCGTGTTATTACCACTTTTCTCGTTCTGAAAAGTGCAGCATGTGCTTCAGATTTGGCGCATCTGGTGGATGATCACAAGATTCAACAAGATTGGGAATCATTTGGAGCAGAGATTAAGGAGATTAAGCAATCACAGAGAGGAAAAACAAACACAGATGTAGTCTGTAGACCCTAAGTGAACCACAGAAGGTAAAGATGTTTTTCCGTTCAGTTAGATCTAAACAGATCTTCGAGGAATGAGAAGAGATGATAAGGAAATCAATCTAAATTGTCCTAATGTCAGCAACTCCTAAGATGAAGGTGAAATGAAGCGGAATGTGTACAACTGAAACTACCAACACCTTCGTTTAGACTAAAGTTAATATATATTGTCGTTTATTCAGCTCAATTGTGCTTTCCGGCACGTTGGTTCGCGAGCATCTAACAGATTCTATGAAAATGTGGATCATGTCATGATGCATCATGATGGGACATGCTGGCCCTGGATCCTTGGCATATAACGCGCCGAAGGTTCGCTGAAGGCGCTTTACTGACAGTATATAACTGAGAGACACCGAATTTACAGTGGCGGTGGTGTCAATCGACTTGGACAAGGCCAATCTTTCGATGGAGTCCCACAAGACACTTGGATTCACCATTTTCGACAATTTCAGGTCGGAGTGAGCTCACATTGGCGTGTGCCAAAAATACAACGAAGCTTACGGACTTCAGAGGTGGCTGTTAGAAGTCCCTAGAGCTCCTATGTGAAGGTTGTCTGAACAATTGACGTCTGGCTTTTGCACAACAGTGGCAGAATGATGGACAAACCTGAGAAATTCAAGGTAAATTTGAGGATCCTGGATCTGAATCTGGACTTTGGCGTCAGCATCACAGCAAATGAAGGTAAGATCTGAGTTCCTGGCGTCGCATCTGGTGCAGCCAGTACTACAGGGGGTGCCTGTAGGGGTGAATGTCGCTGAAAGGGGCGACTGTCGCTGGCCAGCGTTTGATTATGTACATTTGCTTCCATCTGCACGAGTAGCCAAATTCCAAAGATGCACAGACCAACAGAGACAAGATTACCCCGAATCTGCCTGAATTAAGCCTGAGTTTGGTTTTTTCTGAACACGGCAGCACACTCCGTGGCTTTCGGTTTTCGACTTTCGATACGCTACCGAACGGAGACCAAAGAAAAATTGATTGATTGACGTCAAATTATCAAACATTCGCAGTTCTCCACATCATGACATAAACAGAAAGAATGAACAGTGGATTGAGCAGAATGTGGTAGGATGGCTTCCTCAATTCGGCCAAGCACGAATACATGTGACCACCAACCTGTCTGGCCTGGCCCTCGTATGGCTTGGGCGCTGCAAATCAGCGGCCGAACTCGAAGCTTGGTCCTCATTTGGCTCCTGGGCTGGCCTGACCGCAGGAGGGGGGATCGACGGATCAGCCCTGGAATGTGGCTGCTGAGGGCCGTAAAAGGCTGGATCTCGATTCACCACAGGTCGTTTTCCGTCGCTCTCCACTTGTCTGTCTGGTTTCGACAAACAATCCGTCAGGAGTACGCCAATTTCGGGGTGCTTCTTCAGGAAGTCGATGAACCCCTTGGTGTATCCATGGACAAAAGATTGGGCTGGTTCTCAGTTGTTGTGACTGGAATCAAAGCCCCTCCACTCACACAGAAATTCCCATTCGCCCTTGGCGTCACGTCTTGCTTCAACAATCCTCTTGAGTTCGTACTTCCCCCCTTCGATGACCCGATCAGACAAATGTTTCGCAGTCCAAAAAAGGGGTTTAACCCGATCCTTGGGGGAGGGGATCTCTCTCTTGAGGCGATCGCCCGAAACGTCAATTTCCCTGCTGACATCCACACGAATCCTCCACCTGTTCTCACCAAGACGCGCTGTAACAGCGAATGGCCCCTCCCACAAGGGAAGAAGCTTGTCATCTCCGTCCAGGGTGGTTTCGGATTTTCGAAGCCAAACTCGATCATCGACTTCAAAATTGTGGGGGTTTTTTCGACCTTGATTTTGAACCCAAAGCCAGTCAGCTTGATGCTTCTCGATTAATTTCGACACAGATTTATCTGCTCGTTGGACTTCGTCCAAAAACAGCGAAGCATCTTTACAGGGGCGAGGATTATTCAACGGCATGTTCCACCAACACTTCTTTCGTCCAAAGACAATTTCATTTGGAGAAAGGCCATGATACAAAGGCGTGTTGTGATAACGGCGAAGCAATGCGAAGAGAACTTCCATCCAATGGAAATCCTTTTCACTCGCGAGCTCCTTACGAAGCATATTAATAATTGAGCGGCCGGCTCTTTCGCCAGGCAGCGCTCGATGCGAGTGGATTTCACATCGGAGGTGGTGGATTCCAAGGCGAGCACATAATTCTCTCCACCATTCGGAGGTGTACTCTTTGCCTGAATCCGTCACCACCTCGGATGGGACGTCCCAGCCTCCCATCCAGGTCTGCGCGCACCATTTGGCGGCAGCCTTGCCAGTCATCGACTCAATGTTGCAAGGCAACACTTGAGTGTAGCTGGAATGACGGCACTGAATAAGGAGCACACCATTGACTTTTTTGTTAGTCCAATGGCACTCTTCGTCATCGAGCTCACCAAGGTAGAAAAAATCACTGGTGACTCTGTTAAAGAGGCGCTCCGGAATAGGATGAGGCCTCAGATGGCCGTGCTTCTTCGCGCTGGGAGGCGTCGAGACAGCACATTGGGCACATCCGGCGGCTACTTTCATGCAGTGAGTATATAGCCGTGAGCCAAACAACCTATGTTTAATCATCGACCACAGTCGACGGCCATGTGCGTGGGGGGACTCCCATTTGTGCCACCAGTTTAACACTCGGGGGGCTAGGGCGTCTGGCACACACAATTTACCCTCCATCCACAGCTTCCCCCCATCCAACGAGTACTCAGGAAAAATCCCATCCTTGTGAGCATCTTTGGATTTGAGATTTCCAAGGACCTCTTTAAACATGGGATCCTGCAGATAATCGGACGTCCAGTCACGGATGATCAGGGAATCCTTAGGCAGGGGTGGAGTTTTGGCCGGATCTCGACGCTTAATGCCTTGGATCAACCGAAATCGACTTACTTGTCGGGTATAGTCAAACCGTTTCACACTCCCTGAGGAGGGATCGGTGACTTTCTCCACGACTTTCAGTGTTTTGGTGCAGATCTCATGGGCATGCGCCGGATCTGAGATGGCCGTGATGTCGTGACACGGCAATGCGTGCTGTTTAACAGCGCACTGCATGCATGCACCTCGAATGAGTTTCTTTTCTTCCTGATCCCATTCGATGATTACATGGCGGTCCTGCTCCGTACCATGGATGTTGGTACTTTGCAGCCCCTCTGAGGCGGGGTAAGCCCATCGGCTCAGAGCATCTGCTACCGTGTTATGTTTTCCAGGCAAATACGACACATGGAGGTCAAACAGAGAGAGAAATACGTGCCATCTGGCCCGTCGACCAGCTGGGCTCGCGACAGTATCAATGTGTTCGGTGGCCCAATACTCCAGAGATCGATGATCCGTCAGGACCTCGACTCGATTGGTGCCAACCCACGATTGGTACTTTTTTAAAGCACAGATGATGGCATATGTTTCTTGCTCACGCGGCGACCATTGCATTTGGCGTGGGGCTAGCTTCCGAGACCAAAATGCAAGAGGGTAATGATCGCCGGTGGCTTCATCAACCTGTTCAAGAACAGCTCCGATCGCGTACCTAGAAGCGTCGGTTCTAATGTAGAAGGGTCGGTCAAATTGGGGCACATGCAACGTGGCGACTTCACAGAGGGCCGCCTTCAAGTGATGGAAGGTCTCCTCGCACTCGTCAGTCCACTTGACACGAACCTTTGAACCTGCCTTGCCCGCATCTCTCCCTACCTTCAATAATTCAGTGAGGGGGGCAGCAAATTTGGCATAATTCGGCACAAAAGTGTGGTAAAAATTGCAACAACCCAGGAATCCTCTCAACTCCGTGATCGTCTCAGGGCGCTTCCACTTCTGAATAGCGACGAGCTTCCCTGGACTGGGTCGTCGGGTACCATTCTCGAGGAGAGAACCACAAAATTCGACTGATTTTAAAAATAATTTTCCCTTCTTTGGCCAAGAAATCAGCTGATTGGCGTCAAGAATGTCCAAAACTTGGTTCAGCTGCTTCTCATGTAGGGCCACCAGCTCGGCTTCGGTCAGTCCCTCCCCTTCCGTCGCGATAGTTATGTCATCTATGTACACGCTCACGAAGGCACGAAGCTCAGGATGGGTTGTGAACAGCACATCCTCCATCATTCTTTGAAAAAATGAAGGGGCGTTCTTCAGGCCCATGGGCATGACGGTCCACTGGACTGGGCCACATGGCGTGCACATACAGGTGAGAGGTCGGCTGTCCTTCCTCAACGGCATTTGGTGAAAGCCGTGACGGAGATCCAGCACAGAAAACAAACGACCTCTTGCCCTCTTGGCGATTTCCTCCTCAATGAGGGGCAGGGGGTGTGAATCCGCCTTGGTTTCGGCGTTGAGATTGCGAAAATCAACAACCATTCGCCAACCATCTATAGTGTTCTGGTCTTGCCGGCCCCGAGCCCTCCGGCACCCTCAACGACCCAGGGCAGCACTTTCATGGGCGCTGTTTTTTTGCCTTGTAACCCTCACGAAGCTCGATGAAGGCTTCACCGAACTGCCCACGGACAGGGGGGTCTTTGATCAACTTCCCTGAAAGGGTTGTGTCCTTCCGTTCCTCAAAAATCTTTTCTCTTCACTTGGAACACAATTCAGTGTCCACCTGATCGCCAGGAATTACTGTCGAAAAAACTTTGGCGACTTTTTCGGCTTTGGCAGGAAGAATCTTCTTACGGATGTCCCTAAACAGGTCCGTATCAACTGCCTCTTGAAGATAGGTGGGTCGTGTGTTGAAATCCCAGAGATTCTCTTCGTGATCCAGCTCCTCGAAAGGATCCATGAAAGCTTCCACAGGGGGTTTTTCATAAAAAACTCTGAATTTGCGGCGCGATTTGGAATTTTTCTTCGCCCGTGCACTGAAGATTCTTTTCGATGTCGATCGTATTGGGGAAGAGGGAGACGAGGCGGATCCATTGGACGTTGAATCACCTTGGGTATCTGACGGACAAAAATCAGAAAAAATAGATTCATCATCAGTACCACGCTCAACCTAAGATTCAGACCCAACACAAGAATCAGTACCAGAATCAGCAGAATTAGAGTCAGAAAGCTTTCCATCCACCAGGAATGCAAGCGAACTCCAGGACCGCTGTGGCAGGGGACCTGTGTCGTCCCTGGCATACAGCTTAATCTTCTTGGGAAGTTCGATGTAATCTACACAAATGTCTTGTAATTCCTGAAACCAAGGCTTGTCGTCCCACAAGGGCACAACTAAAATTGCCTGGGTTTTATCTTGCTTGATTTTGTGGATGACCTGCTGGATCAAGTGAAACGGAGGATTAATCCACAACTTCTTGTCCCATTTATGGGTCCAAGCGTCGCTAAAGTGCTTGTCAAAGCGCTTGTTCATACGGTTAGCAAAGGCATCATACTGTGGCCAAAAGGAATGGTGTTCATGAAAGTATTCACAAATTGCATCGCGCCATTTGTCGACAACTCTGTAGGATGAAGAGTGCCAGCGCGAAGGGCGTCGTGGCTGGGAGTCCCTACGAAGACATTCTAACTCTTGGGAGTAATCGGCACTCCCATTCACCTCTGCAATGGTGACATCTTCACCAAATTTTGGTGTCACCTTTTGCTTCAAAAATTCTTCTGCACTTTTAAACCCTGCGTGCAAAAAACGAAATTCAGGACGCTCCAAGGGACCTGACTCCAGCAAAAAACACTGACGATGACCTACGGGCGCTACCCTGTTCTTGCGAAGCCAAGGATGGCCCAAATAAAGGTCATACTTTATGTCGGCACGATAGAAGTAGTCATCCTTAAGGACAACTTCTTCCACATTTTGCTCTTCCCAAAGGTCTTGAGCGACCAAATGAGTTGATATATAACAACCGCGTTGCCCACCTGCGAGAGAATGTCCAGAAACTCCCTCGAGGGTAACAGGATGAGGCGATTCAAACACGCAGTCGTCGGGTAAGAATGAACTGGATTGGAGATTTACCTCTGATCCATTGTCACACAAACAAGTGGCGAGGTGGAAATTTCCCTTGCAATCAGAGACCCACAGCTTTGTGACAAACTGACGGGCCCTGTGCTTGGACTGTACACCAACCTCGTCCACTACAACAGAAGGATCCGCTGCCGGATCCAGGGGAGAGAAGACAAGCGACCCTACATCAAGTAATGGTCGATCAGGAATCTGGGGATCATGCCTGAAATCGCCTGGGGAGGGGCGATTTTCGCGGCTCCCCTAGGCGTTCTGACCTCCAGCGGCTGCGTTAACATTGTGAACACAGCCTGATTCGTCGATCCACTCATCTTGGAACGGATCATCTGCTGGATTCAGGGCATTTTTGACATAATCTCGATCCGCATCGGACACCTGATCTGCACCTGAGACCTGATCCACACGATGGTTGCCCTTTCCGCGTCCACGGCCACGGCCGCCGGATGATGGGCCACCACCGTCGCCACGCCCTCTGCCCTTACCAGAGATAGGGGTTCCTGAAGGATTTCCCTTACCTTTACCCTGTGATCCTGGAGCATTTCCTTTGTTTGTACCGGATTGAGGGGTTTGGCCTGGATTTCGATTTCCGCCTCCGGCGTTGACATTGGGACTTGTCTGGCCGTTTGGCTGCCCACCGGAGCCGGATGGAGTCCGATTTCCTTTGCCTTGGGACCCGCCAGGGCCTCCAGTATTTTTGTTTCCACCGGAGGGGGTCGGATTACCCTTTCCCCCCTTTGCACCATGCACCTGTCTGTCATTCCTGTCTGAATTCTGCGAATTACTGACATTTTCACCAATCACCTTGTGATCGTAAGCAGACCATCGGTGATTACCAGTAGAATGCGTCTTAGCTCGGTTCGTAGAACCTAAAAGAAGGCAGATGCTACAATGATCCTGAACATTCCGGGTGTCATTCACCTTTTTGTTGCCCTTTTGGGCCCCATTTTGGGTGTTTTGCTGGGTACCCTTGTTTCCCCCAAGACCCTCATGGAAATTTTGATTGGCGGCGTCAGCGAGCCGCTCAACCTCTTCCCACAGTTCCTGCGGGGTGAACGAAAACACCCAGTTCCTGGCCTTCAGGCGATGGCCGTGGAAACTTACTCCCCTATTGAGGACTTGGACAAACAAGTCCCGATCCTCGTGTTCATTAAACTTGATTTTCCACGTGTTTTCAGTGAAATTCACCTTGGTAAACGACGTGGGGGAACACTTTTGAAGTGATTCCCTGACGGAAAACCTGTTGGCCGAGGCATCGAAGCCATCGACCTCCGCCCACCAGGTCTTGACCTTTTCTTCGGATTGTTTATTCCGAAGGGTGGCGGCAGTTTCAGAGGGGATCTTGTCAAAAATCAGATTTTTCAGCTCGGCACTAGAAAATTTTTCGCCTGAATGTTCAGATTCTTCTACGAGATTCCAGAAGCGCTGTCTCTTGTCTTGCACTTCGTGCAAGATTAATCGCGAGAACGAAGGAAAATTCTTCAACATCTGGTGGTAATGGTCCTCTGGCAGCCAGGATCCACGTACCTCCAACTGTTCCCACACCTCATCAAAGGTAAGGGGGGAACTTGAATCCTCACGATCACTCCAGGTCCTGAGCCAAGTGTTGGCCGGCGCTCCCTCAAGGCAGTCCAAGAGGGCCATCAGGAACTGATCATCTTGAAGTTTTTGGGTCTTAACCCACAGTTTAAATTCCCGTTGGAACTGAGGCCAACGTCTGGGGTTTCCATTATACTTCGGTTGCTTGGCAACCTGACGAAGTCGCAATGAAGTAGGATTTAGAAGTGAATCCAGCCCAACACCGGCCGTAATGGCAGACACCTTGGCGGCATCATTAGCCACACCAGCTCCGGCGAGGGTCTGGGCGAGCAACATCTGGGCTATTGCATTGGAATCAACAGCAGGAAGGGTAGTACGGGAGGCAGTTCGCTTGGCATTCTGAGCCTCAGTCCTAGCCTTCGCCGACCTACTCTGAGATCGAGAGATTGTAACCCTTTCCTTTAGCTTAGTCCTGCTGATCCTTGCATCGGTGGTCTTAGAGTCCACCGAAGGAGCAATCGAAAAAATTTCTGTCGCCTCCTCCGACGGTTCTGTTGTTTGTTCCACCGATGATGCGCCCTCAGACCGCATGTGTGTCTTGAAAAGATCTTTAATTCCCAGCGTCTGAATGATGAGTTGCATTTGATCTTTGAGCAATTGGAGCTCAGTATCTCGCTGTAATCTGCAAGAGCAGTCAGCAGGACAGTACATACCGTGTCCTGAAGGTCCTGAGCAGGCTGTCGGACCGCTAATCTCAGTGGTTCGCAGCCAGGAGTCCACTTGGGGAGCTCCTTCAGTCCTAATTTCTAGGCTTGCCTGCCTGGCTGCCTCTAAAATTCCTTCCTCAACCGCGGCGGCTAGATCGTCGCGGATGGAAACAGAGGGATGAGGGGCGGAGGGCCCGGCAACAGGTGCCTTGGTCTTCTCCTTCGGAAAAGGGCTTGCCTCCCAGATCTGCAAAAAAATGGCAAAAGAGTCATCTTCTTGAGAACGCCACCACATCCTGGTATTAATTTCTTCTTGAAGGAGGAAAAAATATTCGAATGAAAAATCAGAGGCGATTCTTTCTTGTCCTATCAGCTTAGACGTGGCTAATAGACAAAGGGCCTCAAGCGCCTCAAGGTTACGGGTCACTTCTGAAGACAAATGGTTGTCCCATTGTGCCCATGAGGCTGGTCGATTATAGGTAGGTACCTCACCTGGACCACCCATCTCAATGTCGTCAATGTCGGCGTCGATGGTCTCAAAATGTGGACATTGGTAAGGAGTATTAGTACCTGCCAGGTCCGTAAGCTCCACCGGAGCGTTGCCATCGGCGTAGGCTGGGAGATTCCAGCTGCTTGATGGCCAATTTCGACTGGGATCTTGATTGTAATCTGGGCCTCCACAGCTGCTGATTTGTGCCCTTCTTGGGCAATTTGGGCTTGCGCAAGGCATTCCTCTCAAGGCCTCGTTCGCACAGCACCACGGCAGCGTAATCGTTACGTCTCCGGAGGTGGCGGAGTCTACGGGGCCGTACTGGGGAGCTAACTGTGGTTGGGACACCAAAGGAACAACATTCAGGTAGCCTCTGCTACCATGAAAGTGCTGCCCTGGGTCGTTGAGGGTGCCGGAGGGCTCGGGGCTGGCAAGACCAGTGGGGCAGGCACGCGAGGAGTCTCCCTGGATGTTGTTATTGGGGGTAGAACCGGATACTCGAACACCAACAGAGGCGAGAGCAGCGACAACAGAAGCAAGGTCCATGCTGATTGTGGTCCGGCAGAAAATCCCAGTCTATGAAGAAAATTGATGCGAATTATTCTAAATACATCTGAGTGTCCAAAACCGTCTGAAAAGATTTAAATAATCCAATTATGTAAAAATGTTTGGCCGATCTGGCCCGCGAGCGCGCGTCAGCGGCAAATGGCGATTCCAGCTAAAATAGCGGAACGCGGCGGATTTACGGGAAATGGACGGCGGAATCAAATCCGGCATATCAGAAATATATAGGAAATATCCTGTGACTGAGCTGCGAGGCGGCGATTCCGCCGAAGCAAAGAAAATGACCAAAATGTAGCCAATCTGGGCAGAATGTCTGAAAATCTGAGCAGATGGGGCTAGCCGCACTTACACCCATGTACGACGGCAACCCCCTCAACCTCGACCGCTTCTTGGAGAAGCTGGACGATTGGGGGGTAACCGTTACTGAGGACATGCATCCCGCTGATGCGGAGAAGTATGTCTTCAGACGGTTCAGGTACCGCCTGCCAGAAGTGCTCGGAGAGCTATACTTCGTGGCGACCAAGGAGGGGAAAATCAAGACCCTCAAGGAAGCCAAGAAGTGGCTCAACGAGCAGGAGCTGGTGGCCGCTCCGCAGGTGGCTGCCAAGCGGTGGAAGTCCATCAAGCTTCAGCATGATGGACGGGAGATTCGCCTACGGGACTGGCGAGACTTCCGAGGGCATTACACCCTCTTCCGCTGCAACGTGGAGGACTGGAACGAGGGTGACGAGCAGGCTCGCCTGCTCTCCATGCTGCCGGAAGCATGGATCAAGAGGGTCACCAAGGAGGAACCCAAGAGGGCCAAGTCCAACCACACGGTCAAGATGATGCTCCCCAAAGAGTATCATACGAACGTGGTGGCTTGGACGAGGAAGAACGTGGCCCGGGATGTCAAACGGCACTCCCTGCGGAACGCTCTCCTCATCACCGTCTCGGGCGATCGCGAGAAAACCGCGATGTGGCGCCTTGACGAGTGTGAGTTGAGCGGCCAGACCATCTGTCTGCAGGCCATCCCGGCGCGGATGAGCTGCGACGAGATCCTGGAGTGGGTTGGAGAGGAGGTGCTCAAGGAGTACCGGAACCTTCACCACACCCGCGGGTTGAGGCCCGGCGACCGCGACGTCAACTACGTTGGCGAGGGACCTGGCGGGGAAGCTGCCATGGACCCAGCAGGAGCCGACGGCGATGAGACTCTCGTCGACGATGACGACCACGATGAGCCCGCCGAGGTGGCCGTTTGTGCCTTCGTGGCCAACAACCTGAGCGCGGGGAACAAACCGGGAAACTGGAAGCCCCTGCAGCAGGGTTGGAGGAAGAAGGAGAAGAGGGACCCTCGCCGCATTGGCGACCCTCAGCTGTCCTTTGGGGAGTTCATACGAGCTCACCCTCAGGGCTGTTTCGTCTGTTATGGGAGGAAGCGAGGCTTCAACCATGACCACCGAACATGCCCCGTCCACCTGGCCGACACGGAGGCCTACAAGAAGGCGCACGGGTCGAAGAAGCGTGCACCCGCGGGTATCCGGGAGGCCAAAGTGGAGGTGGACAAGGACGAGCTCTCCAAGCTGGTGTCGCAGGGGACCGAGTTGACCAAGGAGATCCAGGAGATCAAGAGGAACTGGGTCCCCAGGTCGGACAACAAGAACAAGGAGAACAACCAGAACGACCAGAACAAGGACAAGGACAAGAAGCCTGGGAGTAGGAGGAGTAGGAGGAACAAAGGTGTCAACCAGGTTGATGCCGAGGAGACTGGTCCTACCTCCACACCCGACGCCCCCTAGCGGAGCCCCTGCAGCCAAGAGCCCCAGCTAGGGCGGTCGCAGGATGGTGACGTGGGAAGCGCCGAACCATCCCAGTCGGGAGTCGATAAGCACAAAGGGACTGCCGCGGGCGGAAGGCCCGGTCCGGCACCCAGTCGCAGAGGCGGGGTGAGGGCAAGTGAAGGCACGAACCCTTGCACCCGTCCGTCCTTCGCGACCAAGAATGTGTTTGATGTACTACAAGATCTATCCGAGAGTATCGGAGGATCACCCGGACCGCACCTGGATGCTGCAGATGGGCAGCCTGAGCCCATTGTCCACGACCTGCACCAGTCGCTTGTTGAGCTTCTGGAACGGCCGGAGATCCTGAGCTTGCACGCCGTGCGCCGTGTTGGGCGTGAGCGGCAGTTGCACCTTGAGGTCCGTGCCTTATGCGGGGAAGTGGAAAAGGTCTTCGACGTGCTGGTCGACACGGAAGCACAGGTCAGCTTGGTCAAGGCTGGCCTACTTCCGCCACAGTGTATGACCGACAGTCGGAAACCTGTCAGGCTGAAGGTGGCGAACGGCCAGTACATGGTGGGAGGCACGAAGGAAGCGGCCATTGGGCTGCAGTTCGTGAACCATCGTGAGCTGAGCCGCCCAGACCTCGGCAAGGAAATCCTCCTGAGCGGTCGCTTCTACGAGGCCGAGATGGACCGGGACATGATCGTTGGGTACGACTTCATGATGGAGACGGACTCCGGCGTTCTCCCGGCCCAGGCCTCCATGACCCTGTACCAGGACGCCCAGCTCTCGTGGCTTAAGTCACCTGAGCACCATGTGGAATGCCAATGGATCCACTCGGAACGCAATCAGCTCGAAGTGGCCGCGCTGGACACTGAGCCAACTGGTCCTGCAAACCAGGAGTACGGCATAAGGCCGGAAGTGGCGAGCCGAGTTGTCGCGGACCTGGGAGCTTTGGATCTGGCCCTGGATGCGTTCTCTTCAGGAACCTCCGCCCATCTGCGGGTGTGTGAGAAGTACTGGAGCGCACAGGACTCCGCGTGGAAGAAGCATTGGGGTCCGCATCAGGGATTGATGTGGATCCATTGCCCCCATTGGGACATTCCAAGAGCGACAGCGAAGATTCACAAGGACCGCTCCAAGGCAGTGCTGGTTGTTCCTATGGGATGCACCGAGGAGGAAAGTACCCGACATTGGGTAGCCTCATTGACCAACATGACCTTAAACAAAGGTCGTCCTACCGGCAGGAGAGAGTGTCTATCAGGACGCTAAGGGACAGCCCATGCCACCCCAGGGATGGCGAACAGAATTCCACTATGTGGATGGGGGCCTTGATCAGGCCGACGCCACGGATTTTGTGTGTGTCAACCGCATCGTAGCGGAGCCTTGGAGGCAATGCTTTGCGGTTCCCCCTGTTGACATCGGAGAATCGGAAGACCCCCTCACAGAAGAGGAGCTGGATCTGGTTCAGGGGTATATGGATCAGCCCTTTCACGACTGGGGAAACCAGCGTGAGGGCAAAGGCCAGGACAAAGCCTGGTGGGAGGTGGAATCCATCGTCTCCGGTTCCTATGATGGGAACACCTTCGTACAGAGGGTGCTGGATCACATGTCCAGCCAGGACGAGCCGCCTGGCGGTAACCCACCCACCTACGGCGATCTATTCCGAGGCAAGACCAGAGATGGCCCTTTGGGCCACCTGGGAAGACGGCCTGAGCCGAAACCGAGCGGGGTCGCTACCCCTCAAGTAAGCTCCGTGGTTCAAGTGCCCGGAAAAGCCAAGGCGGAGTCCGACGATTGCCCCAAGATCCAGGCATTGAGGGCCAGGCTGAAGCAGAAGTATGGTGATACCTTCTTCAGCGGTAAGCCTGTGTTTCCCCCACCGGTGCGTGGACCTTATGGCGAGGCCAAGATACGACTGAAGCAGGACCCCCGTCTGTACCGTCACCGGGAGTTTGCCCTGAGGGGCGAGAGGAAGGGGGCCACGGAGAAGATCCTCCGTGACTTCATCGAGAGAGGCTGGCTTGAGCCGTGCCACTCCGAGTAGGCCTCTCTGTGCTTCGTCGTCCCCAAGAAGGTGGCCGGTGAGTGGCGGCTCGTGGTCGACTACCGCGGCCTAAACGCCCAAACGCAGCACGACAGCTATACGCTGCCCCTCATTGAGGACATGCTGCAAAAACAACACCGGCGGAGGATCTTCACGGTGATTGACCTGAAACATGGTTATCATCAGATGCCTCTCGCCGAGGAGTCCCGTGCCTGCACAGCCATGAGCACTCCACTCGCACCTCTCCAGTGGAAGGTGATGCCTATGGGCGTTACCAACGGCAATGCGGCTTTTCAGCGAATGCTGGAGAACCTGCTTGAGCTTGTGCGTGACTGTGCGGACCCCTTCGTGGACGACGTGATCATCGCGTCCGGGGACCCCAGTATGAGCTACGAGGAGCTCCTGGAGGCACATGAGAGGGACGTCACTCGAGTGCTGGACCTTCTGGTCCGGCACAAACTCACGGGCAGCAGTGACAAGGCCACCATTGCGGTAAGGGAGGTTGTCTTCCCTGGCCACGTTGTTGGGAACGGGCAGCGAAAGCCCATACCTGGCAAGGTGGCTGCGATTGAGCACTGGGAAAAGCCCAAGACGGTCTCTGAGCTACGGGCGTATCTGGGGTTCTGCAACTACTACTCGGGGTATATCAAGATGTATGCAGAGAATGCAGCCCCCATGACGACCATGCTCAAGGGCAACCGAGAGGAGACCAAGAAGGGGTCCAAGAAGGCTCTGGTCTGGGATGCTGATTCCGACCGTGCCTTTGAGGGGATGAAGCAGGCGCTGCTATCCGCAGTGGGTCTGCACCTCGTGGATCCCGACCGAGGGTTCGTCCTGCGCACCGACGCTTCCGACTAACCCGTAGGCGCTTTGTTGGAGCAAGTGCTTGACGATGGGAGGCACGTGCCCGTAGCCTTCTGGAGCCGAGTCCTGGCGGAAGGCCAGAGACGGACGTGGACGCCCCGAGAAAAGGGAGGGTATGCCATCGTCATGGCTCTCAAGAAATGGGCTGGGTACATAGCTCTCCATCCCGTCACCGTCTGCACCGACCATCAGAGTCTGCAGTCGTGGCACAAGGAGCACGTGGACACCCCCTCAGGTCCCGCCTCCCGACGGGCAAGATGGCATGAGACCTTGGCCAAGCTCGATCTCACGGTTGTGTATATTCCTGGAAAGGATAACACCGTGGCGGACTGTCTCAGTAGGTGGGCCTATCCTGCCAGCAAGGGCATGACGGATATCTCTGCCCATGGCGATGAGGCTGAAACCGCTGAAGCCAAGAGGATCATCGAGATTGAGCGCCTGATGGAGGAGGAGAGTGTAAAATGCTTCGTCGTCATGGCTGCGGATGCTCCTCTCGGAATGAGGATGGGCAGAGCGGTCAGAGTACTCGCCCCTGAGGGAGCTGAGTCCGACAAGCACCTCTTCCCGGAGTCTTGCCTCCAGGATGACTGGACCGACGACTACGCCAAGTCTGAGGCCTTTGCGGCCGAGTATAGGGCTGTGACCGACCCTGATGACGGGCAGAAGTGGCCGAAGGGGCTGACTGAAGAAGATGGCAAGCTCCACGGGAATGGTAAGCTGCTAGTACCGGAGTCCCGGGTGCTCGAGCTTTGTGAAGCTTGGCACCACCACATGCTGCACCCAGGGGTCAAGAAGCAAGCCCTGGACATGCAGCGCCGGTTCGAGATCGACCATATTGTTCTCTACACCGCCATCAAGAAGGTCAGGAAGGGTTGCTCGGTCTGCCAGGCCTGCAATCCGGATAACCGGAACGTCACGGGGGAAGCCCAATGGACCCCGGTTCCTGACCAGCCCATGGGGAGCGTGGCCATGGACGTCTTCTCCATGCCCGAAGTGCACATTGGCAAGGAGACCTTTGACTGTGTGGCTCTCTGTGTGGATCGCCACAGTGGCTACGTGGTAGCCGTTCCGGCACGCAAAAAGGGGTTGCTTGCCAAGGAAGTGGCAGTCATGATGATTCGTCATTGGCTGACCGTCTTTGACATCCCCCGCACCATTTGCAGCCACCGAGGGCCCCAGTTTACTGGTGGCTGGTTCAAGGCTATGTGTTCCCTCATGGGAATACGACATGCCAAGAGCGTCGCCTATCTCAGCCGGTCTAACGGCCGTGCTGAAGTGGCTGGACGGCAGCTGTTCGAGAAGCTGCGCAAGATTCACATCACCAATCCACGTCGGAACTGGTTTGAGGAGATGTGGCCTGCTCTGAAGGCCCATCATGACACGCGCACTCCGGGTCGTTTGTCCCCTCACCAGATTCTGTTCGGCAGGGACCCCCTCGGTCGGGGACTTCCCTTGTCTGGTGATGGCATGGCGATGGATGCCAAGGAATTCCTCGCGCGGCAAGAGCAAACGGCGCGGGACATCCGCCAGCAGCTCGAGAAGGAGCATGCTGAGCGTCAGAAGTCCGCCCCGAGCTCGACAGCGCAGAAGTTCAGGGTGCCAGACCCGGTGTGGGTGATCAGACCCCGCCCTATGGGCACCCACCGCACCAAAACCTGGTTCACACCCGGAGAGTTGGTCCGCAGGATTGGTGAGGACACCTACCGCATCAAGGTAGGTCACGGACAGTTCCGAGAGCGCCACGAGAGTCAACTCCGTGTGCGGGAACCCGACCTCCGTGGCCAACATGTGTCCCTGAGCTACGCCGCACATGAGGCTGATTCGGACGACGACTATGCTGAGCAGGACGACTATACAGTCGAGAAGATCCTGGCTCAGCGTCCGAAAGCCTCGGCACCAGGAGGCCTGCAGTTCAAGGTTTGTTGGCGAGGCTATGGGCCCTCCCACGACACCTGGGAACCCGTCTCCTCGTTCGTGCCGCGGGTCAATACTCCCTCCATGGAGTACATCCGCAAGCACAAGACCAAGATCCATGTCTCGGACTTGGCAGCACTCACCCGGGCGACTGCAGCCAGGGGTGCCTGATCAGCGCCCTAAGCTCTCTGCTGATGCGGTTTGAGCGCTTGTGTGGTAGACGGATCGTCCCTCACTTGCTTGCTCTCTTCCATCTTCCGGTGACCTGTCATCAGAGTGGCCATTCCCCCCCCCCTGCTGAATCCAGAGGAGGATGGCCCCTCTCTTCTTCTATTCGTCACTCATCCCCCCTGCTGAATCCTTGGGAAACCAGGTAGGGCGACTGACCTTCATATTTCTGAGCTCTTGGGGCCTTGAAGCCCATACGTCGTTGCGCAACGGATGCCGCTGTCATCGGCATTGCGATTTTGTTTGGTGTGTGGTCTGGTTCCATGGCACTTGCGGAACCCAGACCAGTCGACGTGTGTCTGCAGACTATATATGGCCTGAACTCAGGCGTTTTCCTGTCCACCCTCCTGCATATGCCTCATCCTAACCGGGGCGTGGTTTGGCACTCTGCCCAGAGTGTGTTTACACGCCTGTTTACCTGATTATTGCTTACTTTTTCTGTTCCCCAGGATATGTGCATTTGTCTGTTGCGATTGTCAGCCCATCACCGACAGATGGACTGTTTTTTCCCTTCTGAGGGGATGCGAATCGACTACGAAGGCACCCTGAGTCGCCGTTTACATGTTCTTACATATGGTCCAGCCTGGACCAGTACCTAAGTACATGTTCTTCTGTTTGAGTGCCTGTGATACCGTGTGCCCTATTCGCTGTGTGTGGAGATCCTGATGGCGCCAGGCGGGAAGCCCAGTTGCCTGACTACACTCCCAGCGGTCCGCCACTGTCAGTCCCAGTGTGAGCCTACCAACTCGCAGACGCACTTGCAGTCGGATGGCGGCCTCGGGTGCTCCTGACCTCGGTCAGTCTGCCTGGGAAACTGGTGGTTTGAGGAGTCGACGCCTCCGCCCACACTGCATGAGGACTCCCTCATGTATGGCCTTCGTGGTAATAGGGCGAGGGAAAAGACGGCCTTGATGCCCGATCCCTTAAGGAGGAGCTCGTTCGGCTGTACCACTCTGGACTCGCGTCGTATGGATATGGACATGGTGCGCCCGAGGAAGGACCCGTGGGGATTCCCCCCCAGCCGGCAGGACTTGGGAAGCTTGGGGTAGCCTGATGGATCTTTGTGGTCGCTCTCGACCTGTGGGACCACCTCGGTCGTCGTGTGATGCCTATGTTGGCTGTGTATGCCACTGCCACTGTGGTGGTGACCGTCGCAGCCGGCACCCGGTGCGCCTGGTATGGGTTAACGGGTCCTTTGGATGCCGAACAATTGCCGCCAGGACCCGGGACTTGATACTTGATACTATACTTGCAGTTACTAATGTCTACAGCACCGTACCTGTCTTACTGGCGGACTTGGGCAGCCTAACCTGCGAATCAGCCTGAAGATGATGTGACACCCCCCCCTTCAGGAGATGGTCCTGGGTACCCGCTGCCATGCGTGGGTGTTATCGAGCCCCCCCCAGGGTTTGCTCTAAGGAGGGGGGTGAAGCGGTACCCAGAACCCCATGGCTAGGTTACGGCATACAACCGGTCTCCGGTCCACTAACCCCATGTACGGAAGGGAAGACGCCCATTGACGCCCGGTGCGAGCCCAGCGGGAGCGTGTTCCGTGCCGTAAAGCCCTGCATCGGCAACCGATGCACCGCCAGCGGAGATTTGTATATCAGAATATCAGGAATCAACAGGGTTTTATTTTCATATTGTTTCCGTCAATTTTTACGCTTCCGTTCTGATATTCACTGTTTTGACAGCTGGCGGTTAGCTCGCGACTTTAGCGTAACCGCCTGTTTAACTGTTATATACAGATATTTTAGCGCAAATTGTGACGAAGACTCTAAAGTATTCAGGAATTGCATTGATGCATCCGCAATTTTCACATCTTACACTCGCAACCTTAATCCGGATTTTTCAGGATGTCGAAATCCGATTTTCGACTTGAACATCCCCGCACTTGATTTGACCTCTTTCGAGTGGACCTACGTGCTTCCCTATGCACGAATCAACTTTCCTTTTATCTTGCCCTCCATTTGTCTTAGAGATATGGGCAAAACAAAGTTGATTCGTGAGGCCACTTGCGAGGGTCATATCTCGTGCTGCTTGCGAGGAATGACAATAAGGAAACGTGGCATGTATTCACAATACTCCCGACGTAATTTGGGAAGCATTATCTGCCTTGCGTCTCCACACGTGCGCGCCAGCGTAATGGATCATCGTCAAGAGGGTAGAGTTTGCGTTGTAACTCTTTGGCCATGATATTGCGTGCGTTAAGATAACTTTCGAGTGTAGCGCGCGAGTGTTGGTGTTGCATAGGAACTCTCCTTGAGTTCCTATGAGCGATTGACACAAAGTTATGCCCTTGGAGGGGCATGACATATCGTGGGGGGAGCTACCTTTTTGGGCAATATGTGGTATGTGCCATCTGTTGTGTTGCGTGCCCATTTGACGGGACCATGGCTATAAGCGAAACCCGCCAATGGACCTCATATTGCGCAAGCCCCTTCTCCATACTCCCCACGATCAATTGCAAGACTAACCTTCGTGGAGGGAAGCTTGTGTGGCGATCCCAAAGCGATGCGTTGGGAGCAGGGTGTGTGTTTTGCAATTTTCCATATTTTCATGTGCCCACTTGGGAAGTAGCGCTCGTAATCTTTCAAAGCGCCCCAAGTGGAGCACATATGTGGAATCGGAGGTCATTTGTGTCAAGTCATTGTGTTTGAAAGGATTGGTCGATTACTCAATCCAAGCCGAAGTTATTATAATATAATTGTGCGCCTTTCAAGGCACTTTTTGGTGTTGTTTCGCCAATTTTGCCGTTTTTGGCCCGTCATGATGTCAAGTGGCGACCGTGTATCTCAACGTTGCACTCAATTGACATCATGACCCAAGTATGTTATGAGGGTACCTACTTTGGTGCCCAACATATCTTAGACCCGGCGAATAACTCCTCTTGGGCTTGGCATACCGTGGCCGCCATGTTGGCGATTTGGGACTATCCCAAATCTTGGGCTCACTTGGCGACCCTGCCATTCTCAATACCGGAGGAGTTGGGCGATGCTCAAAAGATATGTTGGACACATATGACTTGATACCGATCCTATGGCACACTCCGGTCCAAGTCGGGCATGTGCCTCATTTGCCCCAACCATGAGTGTGCGCATTTTTGGCCATTTTGAGCAATTTTCCACATTCTCTGCCCGCCGTGCACTATGTTCAACCCACCGTGCACGCCGGACGCATGGACCAATGGACCATATATGACATGGGTGTTATGCATATTGGTCCCCATGGTTCACATACCACGTGGGCGAAGCGGAGCAACCTACGTTAGGGTGCTAGCTCAAAGTGGGTGTGGGCAATTTTGCCATTTTGGCATTTGTGGACCAAATTGGGATTGTCACCACGCCAAGTGGCATGAAGATCTTTGAGAGCCAAGGGGATGGGGGTCTTTGTCCGACTCAGGGTGGATCGCGTATGGAATGGTGGATCTGATCTCCAAGCCGGTGTGGAGATATACTATTGGGAGCACCCCGAATTTTGGCTCATTTCGAGCAGCCAAAATGACCCCCTTTTGGGACCCCAATTTCAACCTCCCGTGTGGTCAATTAGCGGCCCCATTCCTCTATGCCCATATGAAGCCCGGACGTAATTTCAAGTTGTACACTCAGATATAAGTCCTAGGTCCTGCCTCCTATCCTGTGAGTCATTGGCCTTGCCCTGGTCGGGCGAGCCACGCGTGAGAATGATGCCAATTTTGGTGATTTTGGCATCATGACCCCACTTGACGAACCCGTGGTGCCCTGATGCCCGGACCTCAGAGGGAACCAGGTTGGGTGAGGGCTCCAGGGAGTTCGTACTCGAAGGGCATAGGGTCAGTTGCCTCGTCCCTACCTCTGGCGGGTCCGGACGAGGAGTCAATTTTAGAGATTTTTGAGCTAATTTCAGTTTGGGCTGAAACAGCCCATTTTCAGCTACCAACTCCTAGGGGATAATGGCGGAGCCATATCTCTGGCTGAGAGGGGAGTTGGAACCTGCCGTTAAGGGAGCATAGGGAGCCACTGTGTGGCTCGGCGGGACACCACCCCCGTTGGCAGGGTTTCAGGGTCCGGACTGAGCAGGGCATGGGTTGTGTTTGAGCCCCCGCCCCCACCAGCCACTGAGAGGGTCGGACCTGGGATTGGGATACGAGTTGGGACTGAGTGTCTATTGTCCTGTGATGCCCTTACCCCAGTCCAGTCTTAACCCCATGTGTACATATTTTGATGTGTTGCTGTACATACTTTTGTTCCCTTGTTTCAGAGTGGCAAGGAGCCTGAAACGCTTTGTCACATGACACGAGCGTATTGATGCCCTTGTGAGCGTAGTGCTTTGCCTGCCTGCTCACCTGTGCGTGTCACCGCAGCGTCCCGTGGCCGGCCCCCCACGGGAACGCGTCAATCTTGCCGCTTCGTGTGGTTCTGCTTTCGGGCGCACTGCTTCGAGTCGATACCAAGAAGGGCAGAGAGATAAGGAAAATGACACCTCTTTCTCCGGTGGACCACAGTCTGGAATTTCTGCCCACAAGCCGGACATCACCGAACTCCTCTCCCAATGCCACTCGATGATTGCAGAGCTAAGAGTCTCTGAGAAAGAAGGCAAGGGCGACAAAGGTAGAAAAGGCTCTGGCAAAGGAAAAGGTCGTGGAATAGGAAAAGGCAAACGAGGCAGAGGAGGCAAGAGACAGCTGGACCCCAACGCATCGATTGCCGAATTCAAGGCACGCATTCAGTGTAAGCATTGTGGTGAGACGAACCACTAGAGCGATCACTGCATTGGGATCCAAAGGAAACAGAAAGAGGAAAGACTCAACGCCTTCCTCATCCAGTCCGGTCTCAGTGAGGAAGCAGCCCAAAAGGTGGTGGAAGACGCCAAGAAGGCATGGAAGGACCAGAAGCAAAAGGGACCAAAAACTGGCCCAAGAAATAAAGATGCCTCTGGCCCCGCCGCAGCAAGTGGTGTTTCTGGAGCCCCCTCAGCAGAGACCAAACCGATGCAGGAGGAAACTGAGAGCCAAGCCAAGAATAGGAAGAGAGATCTTGCATTTTCAGAAGTTGAGAAAATTGTGGACCTGCTTCGACCTGCTGTCAAGGACGGTCTTACGTTGTGACTACCCGTGGTTGTGGAGGAGGAGATGTGTGACGCTGTTTTGGATACTGGTGCAACCGATTCTATTGTAGCTTCATCATTGGTGTCAGATCCGAATCGCAGGGGTTACTGTGCAGTCAAGCTGGGAGATGGGCACTACATGTACAGTGAAGGAGAGAAATCCGTAGATGTGTGCATGGGCAATTTTACTCTTCCTCATGTTTGTATCACTATGGAGACTTCGGCTTTTCAGGTATGCCTAGGCATGAATTTCATCGGTCAAAACGCCAAGAGGATTCTCGGTTTGATTTTTACTCCATCGAGAATCATTGTCAAAAATCCAGAGACTGATGAATTATCACCCGTATCACTATCTGAAAAGTCCAGTGAGAAGGAAGAAGGAAATGGACTGCCACCTGCTCAGGCATCTTTGAGAATCTCCCGGAGAGAAGCCTACAGTTTGTTACATTCACTGGCGGAGCAGGTCGTCATCGACCTTGGCGATTTGAGACCCGCCTTGGACTTGTACGCCAACCCCAAAAATGATACCAACTCGTTGTATTGCACCCCCCTCAATTCATTTTATGCCTACAACTGGCACGACTTTCAGTTTTGCTGGGCTAACCCCCCGTGGTCACACCTCGAGGAGATTGTTACCAAGGCCGTGCTCTACCGAGCGCAAGTCGTGGTTATTTGTCCTGATTGGGGCCAAACCGGGGAAGCTGCTGCATGGCGACCGTTTTTGGACCGCATGACTAAGTTTCGTGTACCTATTCCAGATGTACCCCTCTATCTCCCAGATGGGGCGACCAGCCGTTTACCAGCCCCACAGTGGGGAAGCATTGCATCTCTGATGGATGGCAATGATTGTGATATCACATAGGTTTTTAAATTCCAATCTGTCTGGAAATTCGGAAATGCACTTTTTTCGAATGAAAATCATCAATGTTGAGGTGTCTGTGGAGAAAATCTCGGATATAATTGTCAATTTCTTGTTGCCCAAATCACTGTGGTTTCAGCTCCATCATCAGAGCCGGACTGTACCCGCATGCAACTGCTGCGGCACCGATCGCCGCAAAATGGAAGTCAAAGAAATGCCATTTTCGCAACATCTGCCACTGGGAGAGTAGAGGTGAATTGCTAAATAGTATTCATGGGAGCGCATCTCTAGATCTGACCATTCACATTTCCCCAGATCCAACCTCCCAGTGGACTTTTGACGAAAATAAGCCCTTTGTGAGCCTTTTTGGCCTTCTTTTTTTGCATAAAGGGCTCACATTACGCCACCCAGCACCTTGGAAGAGGTGGCCATGTAGTCCCTAGGTAGGACACATTAAGTAAGATGACTTTGTTGCACTTCTTGGCTATACAATTGACGGAACTAAACCCCACGGAGACTCTATATTGGGCACGAAATGGCCATTTTTGCAGCCTTATTCTCGGAGAAGGACGAAGTATGATGCTGGTGTTACTAGTGTTAACCCTATCCGGGATCACTCTTTGATTTCAATTTCACAATTCCAACACGAAGGTGATTCCGGTGGAAAATAATGTGTATCCCAAGGTGTCCATTTGCATTTGCAACTACTATGAGGTGGAGCGAGGGCTGGCGCTCTCGTGATGACGCCCGGTCGTAGGATACCAAACCCAGAGTGGGATATCTTGCCAATATCTCGGGGGAAGCTCTGGGAGAGTCATGACTCCTCGAAGCCGGAAGAACCTAAGTGAAGGAGGCGTTGATGAGGATGACGGGGGTGAGGCCTGAGGTAGGTGCACCACTCATACATCTTCCATTATCCGCAAACTTTTTTTTGCAATTTTTTGCATTTCGAGGGGCCCATTTTTGGGTTTTACCATTGCATGGCATTTTTGGAGCCTTATTCTCGGAGAAGAACGAAGTATGATGCTCGTGTTACAAGTGTTAACCCCATCCGGTAACACTCTATGATTCCAATTGAACAATTCCAACATGAAGGGGATTCCGGTGAAAAATAATGTGTATCCCAAGGTGCTCATTTGCATTAGTAAATACTGTGAGATGGAGCGGGGGCTGGCGGTCTCATGATTACGCCCGGTAGTAGGATACTAAACCCCGAGTGGGATATCTTGCCAATACCTCGGGTGAAGCTCTGGGGAGTCACGACTCCTTGAAGCTGGAAGAACCTAAGTCTCTACAGCAATAAGTCAATGCGAGTGTTCTAATTCCTATCAAACGCCGCACGCCTATATTACTGCTCTCCCAAAATCACCTCTTTTTTTTTCTTCCCGCTCAACAGGTTGAACAGGTTGGATGAGTACAATATGAGCGCTCAGGCCATCGCCTGTTGCAAGAAGTAGGGCGTGTGATACAAATGAGGGTTCCACATCCCTCTTCAGAGGGGGTTGCTTTCTGCTGTCCCCAAATCGCCTCATATGAAGTTTCAAAAAACACAAACATCTAGTTGCCTCCAACTTTGAACCCTTTTGATTGCTTGACTGGAACACCGATTCTAGGTGAGTTCCATGACATTAAAAACTTATTTCCAGAAATGGCGCACCAAGGACCGCCAGTAGGTCTGACGTCAAGCCCAACCCAGGGTTGCAGGGTTAGGCGCTCTCCACCACACAGGGCCAGGGATGCAATAAGGTAAAACCTTCCCCTGAGACTACCTCACTACTGAGACTGGCACGTGCCAAAATTGCGGCGCCGCAGGCAGCCGTGGCCACGCCCCAGTTCGTGGGCAAATCAGCGTTGCATCCTCGAAACATTGCACCTTGACCCTTTAAAGCCCGTTCTCTTGTAACCCGCGGTTGGGGTCTAGCTACGTACGCACCTACAAGCCAGTACAAGTGAGGTATACTCAAGCGATTGAATCAAAACTTGGTGATTGAGGTGATTGAGATCAGCTAAAACAAGTTTACCAGAATGGACTGCTTCTATAGCACAAAGGGTTGCCGAAAAACACTCATCCCTCTCGCAATGTATCGTACCATATACTCAGCTTGTGCCAGGTCGTGTGTGTAGCAGTCCGGTGATCGAAATTGGTGCGGACGGAGAAATTATCTTCTTAAACAGTACGGTTGCTTTTTGTCATATCCATCTCATCGGTGTTTCTCGAGTTCTCATTCTGATCCATTACTTAATCAGTTGAGTGTGTCGCGTGCTGTAGAGTAGAGTAGAACTTTGGCACATTTCGTGAAGGATTGGTGGCAGAATCTCGACGGTGCATTTTTCAATATGCCTCCATTGGACACCTTGTGCGGCAGGCAGGGGAGGGGGGGGGTTTATGGGTCCGGATCATTTTTGATCCAAGTGGGGAGGGGGGGGGGTTACGAGGTTGGTGATCCGTGGATCACTTTTGGATCATTCTTGGACCATTTTGGACCATTTTGCCAATTGCGCTTGCAACTTTGTGCCAATGGTCTTGTGGACTTATGGATCATTTTTTGGAAGTTACATTGTCGAAATAAGTGAATTTCAATTTTGGGTTCATTTTTTTTAAACCACATTGTTGGTGCAAAATATTGCTGCGTGATACTTGTATTTGGAAGTTACATCTTTGGATCAACTTTGGCAACACCACCCTATTTTTCAGGTGCTTACAGACCCAGAAAATGGGTGATTGAGGGCCGTCCCCCCTAAATAGGGCCATGTTTGACCCAAAAATGGCCCAAAAATGCCATTTTTTCGGCCACAAAAAGTGTTTTTTGGGCTCCGGTGGTCAGTGTGACGCCCCCTCACCATATTTTGCAGGTGACCAACTCAAAAGACATGTGTTGCAGGGTTGGGAACGCCTAAAAAAATGGCCATTTTTGCTCAAAAATGGCTTAAAAATGCCAACTTCGGGCCAAAAACAGTGTTTTTTGGGCTTGGGTGGTCAGTTTGACGCCCTTCTCACCCTATTTAGCAGGTGCTCCAATGAGAACAACATGTGTTGCAGGGTTGAGGAGCCGGAAAATGGGTGATTCAGGGCCGCCCCCCCGAAAAATGGCCATTTTTTGCCCAAAAATGGCCTTAACATGCCATTTTTGGGCCAAAAACAGTGTTGTTTGGGCTCAGGTGGTTAGTTCCACGCCACCCTACCCTATTTCGCAGGTGCTGGACTCAAAAAAACATGTGTGGCAGGGTTAGGGAGCCAGAGAATTGGTGCCTCAGGGCCGCCCTCGGAAGAATAGTCATTTTTTGCCCAAAAATGGCACTCAAATGCCATTTTTGGGCCAAAAACAGAGTTTTTTGGGCTCGGGTGGTCAGTTCAACGCCCCCCCACCCTATTTCGCAGGTGCCCGACTCAAAAAAACATGTCCCGCAGGGCTAGGGAGCCCAAATATGCGTGATTGAGGGCCGCCCCCCCCCTAAAAAATGGCCCTTTTTTGCGCAAAAAGGGCTTAAAAATGCCAATTTTGGGCCAAAAACAGTGTTTTTTGGGCTAAGGTGGTCAGTTTGACGCTCCCCTACCCTATTTCGCAGGTGCTCCACTCAAAGAGAAAAGTGTCGCAGCGTTAGCGAGCCGGAAACTTGGTGATTCAGGGACGTCCCCCCTAAAACATGGCCATTTTTTTGCCCAAAAATGGCCCAAAAATGCCAATTTTTGGGCCGAAAACAGTGTTTTTTGGGCTCAGTTGGTCAGTTCAACACCCCCCCCCCTTTTTTTGCAGGTGCTTGACTCAAAAAAAGCATGTGTTGCAGGGTTAGGAACCTAGAAAATGGGTGATACAGGGCTGCCCCATTTTTATGCCCAAAAATGGCATAAAAATGCAGAAAAATGATAATTTTGGGCAAAAAAACATTGTTTTTTGGGCTCAGGTGGTCAGTACAAGCCTGCCCCACCCTATTTTGCAGATGCCTGACGCAACAAAACATGTATTGAAAAAAATTTGAGCCAGCAAATAGGTGTTTCAGGGCCTCTTTGACCTGAAAAAGGACATTATATGTCAAAAATTGCCTAAAATTGCCAATATTTTGCAAAACATCTGTATGTTCTAGGCTTGGGGGCCTCCTCCAACGCCCCCACACCCTATTTTTGGGGTGCCGGACTCACTAAAATAGGTTTCGCAGCTTGGTTGGCATAATAATCAAGCCCCAAAACAGGTCACTCCGCCGTTTTCTTAGTTTTCGGAATAAACTAACACTTTTGCCTTTAAAAACCTATGTGATTTCATTGGATGAACTGAATCCCCAAGTGGGCAAGTTTCTTCATCGAGTGAACCGTGGTTTAGGACGGTCTGATCTACTGAAGCGATATGGGCATGATACACCTGCAGAAACACCAAAGGACGAGGCTGAAGTCCAAGATATTCACGCTCCAACGGAATCAGATGAAGAACAGGATGCTGGCGCTCGAGATGCTGAAGTTGACAAGCTCAACATTCAGTGGGAAGAGGTCACTGAGGAACCTGCAGAGGTGCAATGGGATGAAGTCAGTGAAGACGGCTATCTGGTTGTTCTCAATTTCGCCCAGCTTCTGAAGTACGACCCATTCCGAAGCATCCACGAGGAGTATTTGGACTGACACGAGGATTTACTGAGTGAAGTCAATCTGGAAGATTCAGTTATGTGAGGTGTACAAAATTTTACCATGTTGTGTCTGGCCCCTAATGAAGGTCCGTAGGACCGGCCCCTGCCATTATGCGGGCTCTACCGCCTATTCCCAATCTTTCCACCTTCTTCCCCGTGACACCCATTGTCCTAGATCTCACCAATGCTTCCATGCTTGCCAACCACCAATTTCCAAATTCCAAAATTGTCCCACAAACACACCCCTTGGCAACCCTTGGCAATGGAAATCCAAATACGTGATCCACCAATTCAAATTGAGGGAAACGTTGAGGACGGAGGCACTTGGGTCCATCAATACATGAAAGTCATGGAGAAGGGAACAAACAATGACAATGTCAGGCAAAGGAGTTGAGAGGTAGAAATGGAGATGAAGCCCTGGAATAAGATATGCGATTATCGAAGACGATGTTGCATCCCTACTGCAAGAATTGATTGATAGACCATGCACACTCGAACTATGCGTTCTGTTCTGGACGTCTGACGCCATGCCCACACAATCCCGATACAACGGCTTGAGAAGACTCATTGGTTCACGAATGATCATGCATGACACAATGGCATCGATACCGTCCATTAGGTGTATGGCAACACACAAGGAAAAGCAATAAAACACAATGGCATCATTCGATTCCTTGCGAAGCCTGGTCACACATGGCCCATCCTGACCCTTGCCCACGAGACGGTTAGATGGAGTAAACAACATGGGTTCCAAACATAAGGAATGTTCTCACCGTTAATCAACGATGACACCATGGCCTCCATGAACACAAAGTACGGAATGGCCACATACATGATATGCCCACCCTCATGAGTCACCAATTTGCGGGTCGAGGTTTGAGGTTTGTTTTTGCGGGTACTAGACACCTTTTGGCCCCGGGGGGCCACCTGGTCGGGCGAAGTCATATCCCCCCCACCAGGTCCTAGTGGGGGGCCCTCCAAGACGCACCTCCTGCCTGGTGGCGGAGTCCCCCGGGTTCACAGAGCTTGGAGCCCCGTCCCTCCCCGGCTTCCCGATTTCGCCACTCCCCGGTCAGTGCATCAATTCACAGCCGTGGCTGCGGGCGCTTACCCACTGCGTCGCCCCCCTAATGCGTGGTCGCCCGGGGCGCCGGCGCTGCCGGGCCCGTGCTACTGGCTTGTCGCCAGTGGGACCCCCTTCAGCTGGCGCGGAGGCTGCCTAGCCTAGGGGCTGGGGCGTGGCACAGTGTGCCACTACTGCCTTGGCAGGTGCAGTGCCCCGTCCGTGTGTGCGCGGCGCTCGCGGCCGGTTCGGGAGGCTCGGGCCGGTACCTGGTGTTGTGTCTCTCCCGTTTCCCCCTTCCCGCCCCGCGTGTCTCGCGCTGCTTGTGGCGGGCTGTCCTGTCCAGGTGTCCCTTACCCTCGCTCGCTGGTACGCCATTCCACGCGGTGTGTGCGTTCCACGAGCTCGGTCCGGTTGCCCTTCTGGTAGTCCCCGCGTGCCCTTTGCGTGTGTGTGCGCTCGCGCTCCCGCGGCGTCCGCTCCCCCCCCCCCTGGGTGGTGTGGCGTGCGAACCTCGCGCAGTCCCGGCACTGGGCGCTGGTAGGGCCGTTCCATGTGGTCCGTGCCCCTCCGCGTGTCCTGCCCCGGTCCCTTGCTCCGTCTGGCGTGCTTGGGGGGGGGCGGTCGGGTCCCAGTTCCTCCCTACCTGGCTTGGCCTGCACGCCTGCCACGGGGCTGGTGGGGAACCGCCCCCGGGGGGGGGTGGCCTGCCACTGTTGTGAGGGGCGTCTGGTGTCAGGCGCCGTCCCTCCCCCGACCGCCCGTCCTCCGGGGCGGGCAGCCGGGGTACCGCGACCCGTTTGTCCCGGATGCGGTTGGTTGGGCGTGGGGACTCAGCACCGGTTCCACAGCGTGCGCCCTTGCGGGCCGGCGTTGCTCGCTGTGGGGGTGGCGGAAGGGCGTCCCCGGGGGTGGTGCCTTCCACCGCTGTGGGGCAGGTCTGAGGTCAGGCGCTCCCCCTCCCCCAACTGCCCGCCCACTGGGCGGGCTGTTGGGGTCCGCCACCCACGTGCTTCAGGCGCGGGTGTGTGGGTGTGGGGGCCCAACACTGTCCCCTTGGCCTGCATGCCCTGTGGGGGCTGCGTGCCGCGGGGGTGGTGGGGGGCCGTCCCCGGGGGGGGTGGCCTGCAACCGTTGTGAGGGGCGTCTGGTGTCAGGCGCTGTCCCTCTCCCGGCTGCCCGTCCTCTGGGGCGGGCAGCCGGGGTTCCACAACCCGTGTGTCCCGGGTGCGGTCGGTGCGGGCGTGGGGACCCAGCACCGCCCCCACAGCGTGCGCCCTTGCGGGCCGGCGTTGCTCGCTGTGGGGGTGGCGGAGAGGCATCCCCGGGGCGGGTGCCTTCCACCGTTGTGAGGGGCGTCCGAGGTCAGGCGTTGTCCCTCCCCCGATTGCCCGCCCACTGGGCGGGCTGTTGGGGTCCGCCACCCACGTGCTGTGGGCGCGGGTGTGTGGGTGTGGGGGCCCAACACTGTCCCCTTGGCTTGCATGCCCTGTGGGGGCTGCGTGCCGTGGGGCCCGTGGGGGGGCCGTCCCTGGGGGGGGTGGCCTGCCACCGTTGTGAGGGGCGTCTGGTGTCAGGCGCTGTCCCTCCCCCGGCTGCCCGTCCTCTGGAGCGGGCAGCCGAGGTTCCACGTCGCGTGTGTTCTGGGTGCGGTCGGTGCGGGCATGGGGACCCAGCACCGGCCTCACAGCGTGCGCCCTTGCTGGCCGGCGTTGCTCGCTGTGGGGTGGCGGAAGGGCGTCCCCGGGGGGGGGGCCTTCCACCATTGTGAGGGGCGTCTGAGGTCAGGCGCTGTCCCTCCCCCGACTGCCCGCCCACTGGGCGGGCTGTCGGGATCCGCCACCTACTTGCTGTGGGCGCTGGTGTGTGGGCATGGGGGCCCAACACTGTCCCCTTGGCCTGCATGCCCCCCGGCGGCTGCGTGCCGCGGGGGTGGTGGGGGGCCGTCCCCAGGGGGGCCCGCCCGCCAGCGTTGTGAGGGGCGTCTGGTGTCAGGCGCTGTCCCTCCCCCGGCCGCCCGTCCTCTGGAGTGGGCAGCCAGGGTTCCGCGACCCGTGTGTCCCGGGTGCGGTCGGTGCGGGCGTGGGGACCCAGCAGCGGCCCCACAGCGTGCCCCCTTGCGGGCCGGCGTTGCTCGCTGTGGGGCTGGCGGAAGGGCGTCCCCGGGGGAGTGCCTTCCACCATTGTGAGGGGCGCCTGAGGTCAGGCGCTGTCCCTTCCCCGACTGCCCGTCCTCTGGAGCGGGCAGCCAGGGTCACACGACGCGTGTGTTCTTGGGGCGCTCGGTGCGGGCATGGGGACCCAGCACCGGCCCCACAGCGTGCGCCCTTGCGGGCCAGCGTTGCTCGCTGTGGGGGTGGCAGAAGGGCGTCCCCGGGGGGGTGCCTTCCACCATTGTGAGGGGCGTCTGACGTCAGGCGCTGTCCCTCCCCCGACTGCCCGCCCACTGGCCGGGCTGTCGGGGTCCGCCACCCACTTGCTGTGGGCGCAGGTGTGTGGGTGTGGGGGCCCAACACTGTCCCCTTGGCCTGCATGCCCCGTGGGGGCTGCGTGCCGCGGGGGTGGTGGGGGGCCGTCCCCAGGGGGGCCGGCCCGCCACCGTTGTGAGGGGCGTCTGGTGTCAGGCGCTTTCCCTACCTGGGCCGCCCGTCCTCTGGAGCGGGCAGCCAGGGTTCCGCGACCCGTGTGTCCCGGGTGCGGTCGGTGCGGGCGTGGGGACCCAGCCCCGGCCCCACAGCGTGCGCCCTTGCGGACCGGCGTTGCTCGCTGTGGGGCTGGCGGAAGGGCGTCCCCGGGGGAGTGCCTTCCACCATTGTGAGGGGCGTCTGACGTCAGGCGCTGTCCCTTCCCCGACTGCCCGCCCACTGGGCGGGCTGTTGGGGTCCGCCACCTAGTGCTGTTGGCGCGGGTGTGTGGGTGTGGGGGCCCAACACTGTCCCCTTGGCCTGCACCCCCTGTGGGGGCTGCGTGCCGCGGGGGTGGTGGGGGGCCGTTCCCGGGGGGGCTGGCCTGCCACCATTGTGAGGGGCGTCTGGTGTCAGGCGCTGTCCCTCCCCCGGCCGCCCGTCCTCTGGAGCGGGCAGCCAGGGTTCTGCGATCTGTGTGTCCCGGGTGCGGTCGGTGCGGGCGTGGGGATCCAGCACCGGCCCCACAGGGTGCATTCTTGCGGGCCGGCGTTGCTCGCTGTGGGGGTGGCGGAGGGGCGTCCCCGGGGGGGGTGCCTTCCACCATTGTGAGGGGCGTCTGGGGTCAGGCGCTGTCCCTCTCTCGACGCCCCGCCGAATGGGCGGGCTGTTGGGGTCCGCCACCCACGTGCTTCAGGCGCGGGTGTGTCGGTGTGGGGGCCCAACACTGTCCCTTGGCTTGCATGCCCTGTGGGGGCTGCGTGCCGCGGGGGTGGTGGGGGGCCGTCCCCGGGGGGGGTGGCCTGCCACCGTTGTGAGGGGCGTCTGGTGTCAGGCGCTGTCCCTCCCCCGGCCGCCCGTCCTCTGGAGCGGGCAGCCAGGGTTCCGCGACCCGTGTGTCCCGGGTGCGGTCGGTGCGGGCGTGGGGACCCAGCCCCGGCCCCACAGCGTGCGCCCTTGCGGGCGGGCGTTGCTCGCTCTTGGGGTGGCGGAAGGGCGTCCCCGGGGGGAGTGCCTTCCATCATTGTGAGGGGCGTCTGAGGTCAGGCGCTGTCCCTCCCGCGACTGCCCGCCTACTGGGCGGGCTGTCTGGGTCCGCCACCCACGTGCTGTGGGCGCGGGTGTGTGGGTGTGGGGGCCCAACACTGTCCCCTTGGCCTGCATGCCCTGTGGGGGCTGCTTGCCGCGTGGGTGGTGGGGGGCCGTCCCCGGGGGGGCCGGCCCGCCACCGTTGTGAGGGGCGTCTGGTGTCAGGCGCTGTCCCTCCCCCGGCCGCCCGTCCTCTGGAGCGGGCAGCCAGGGTTCCGCGACCCGTGTGTACCGGGTGCGGTCGGTGCGGGCGTGGGGACCCAGCACCGGCCCCGGAGCGTGCACCCTTGCGGGCCAGCATTGCTCGCCGTGGGGCTGGCGGAAGGGCGTCCCCAGGGGGGGCTGCCTTCCACCATTGTGAGGGGCGTCTGAGGTCAGGCGCTGTCCCTCCCTGGACTGCCCGCCCACTGGGCGGGCTGTTGGGGTCCGCCAGCCACGTGCTGTGGGCGCGGGTGTGTGGGTGTGGGGGCCCAACACTGTCCCCTTGGCCTGCATGCCCTGTGGGGGCTACGTGCCGCGGGGGTGGTGGGGGGCCGTCCCGGGGGAGGGTGGCCCGCCACCCTTCTGAGGGGCGTCTGGTGTCAGGCGCTGTCCCTCCCTCGGCCGCCCGTCCTCTGGAGCGGGCAGCCAGGGTTCTGCGACCCCTGCGTCCCGGGAGCGGTCGGTGCCGGCGTGGGGACCCAGCACCAGCCCCACAGCGTGCGCCCGTGCGGGCCGGCGTTGCTCGCTGTCAGGATGGCGGAGGGGCGTCCCCGGGGCGGGTGCCTTCCACCATTGTGAGAGGCGTCTGGTGTCAGGCGCTGTCCCTCCCCCGGCCGCCCGTCCTCTGGAGTGGGCAGCCAGGGTTCCGCGACCCGTGTGTCCCGGGTGCGGTCGGTGCGGGCGTGGGGACCCAGCACTGGCCCCACAGCGTGCGCCCTTGCGGGCCGGCGTTGCTCGCTGTGGGGCCGGCGGAAGGGCGTCCCCGGGGGGGGTGCCTTCCATCATTGTGAGGGGCGTCTGAGGTCAGGCGCTGTCCCTCCCCCGACTGCCTGCCTGCTGAGCGGGCTGTCGGGGTCCGCCACCCACGTGCTGTGGGCGTGGGTGTGTGGGTGTGGAGGCCCAACACTGTCCCCTTGGCCTGCATGCCCTGTCGGGGCTGCGTGCCGCGGGGGTAATGGGGAGCCGTCCCCGGTGGGGATGGCCTGCCACCGTTGTGTGGGGCGTCTGGTGTCAGGCGCTGTCCCTCCCCCGGCCGCCCGTATTCTGGAGCGAGCAGCCGGGGTTCCGCGACCCGTGTTTCCCGGGTGCGGTCGGTGCGGGCGTGGGGACCTAGCATCAGCCCCACAGCGTGCACCCTTGCGGGGGGGCGCTGCTCGTTGTGGGGGTGGCGGAGAGGCATCCCTGGGGGGGGTGCCTTCCACCATTGTGAGGGGCGTCTGAGGTCAGGCGCTGTCCCTCCCCCAACTGCCTGCCGACTGGGCGGGCTGTTGGGGTCCGCCACCCACGTGCTGTGGGCGCGGGTGTGTGGGTGTGGGGGCCCAGCACTGTCCCCTTGGCCTGCATGCCCTGTGGGGGCTGCGTGCCGCGGGGGTGGTGGGGGGCAGTCCCCGGGGGGGGGTGGCCTGCCACCGTTGCGAGGGGCGTCTGGTGTCAGGCGCTGTCCCTCCCCCGGCCGCCCGTCCTCTGGAGCGGGCAGCCGGGGCTCCGCGACCCGTGTGTCCCGGGTGCGGTCGGTGCGGGCGTGGGGACCCAGCACCAGCCCCACAGCGTGCGCCCTTGCGGGCCGGCGTTGCTCGCTGTGGGGGTGGCGGAATGGGCGTCCCCAGGGGGGGTGCCTTCCACCATTGTGAGGGGCGACTGAGGTCAGGCGCTGTCCCTCCCCCGACTGTCGGCCCACCGGGCGGTCTGTTGGCGTCCGCCAGCCACGTGCTGTGGGCGCGGGTGTATGGGTGTGGGGGCCAAACACTGTCCCCTTGGCCTGCACGCCCTGTGGGGGCTGCGTGCCGCGGGGGTGGTTGGGGGGGCCGTACCCTGGGGGGGTGGCCTGCCACCGTTGTGAGGGGCGTCTGGTGTCAGGCGCTGTCCCTCCCCCGGCCGCCCGTCCTCTGGAGCGGGCAGCCGGGGCTCCGCGACCCGTGTGTCCCGGGTGCGGTCGGTGCGGGCGTGGGGACCCAGCAACGGCCCCACAGCGTGCGCCCTTGCAGGCCGGCGTTGCTCGCTGTGGGGGTGGCGGAAGGGCGTCCCCGGGGGGGGGTGCCTTCCACCATTGCGAGGGGCGTCTGAGGTCAGGCGCTGTCCCTCCCGCGACTGTCCGCCCACTGGGCGGGCTGTTGAGGTCCGCCACCCACGTGCTGTGGGCGCGGGTGTGTGGGTGTGGGGACCCAACACTGTCCCCTTGGCCTGCATGCCCTGTGGGGGCTGCGTGCCCCGGGGGTGGTGGGGGGCCGTCCCCGGGGGGGGCGGCCTGCCACCGTTGCGAGGGGCGTCTGGTGTCAGGCGCTGTCCCTCCCCCGGCCGCCCGTCCTCTGGAGCGGGCAGCCGGGGCTCCGCGACCCTTGTGTCCCGGGTGCGGTCGGTGCGGGCGTGGGGACCCAGCCCCGGCCCCACAGCGTGCGCCCTTGCGGGCCAGCGTTGCTCGCTGTGGGGGTGGCGGAAGGGCGTCCCCGGGGGGGGTGCCTTCCGCCGTTGTGAGGGGCCTCTGTGGTCAGGCACTCCCCCTCCCCCAACTGCCTGCCCACTGGGCGTGCTTTTGGGGTCTGTCACCCACATGTCGCCGGCGAGGGAGTGTGGGTGTGGGGTCCTAATGACCCTCCTGTGAAGAAGACAAGAGAACATAGCGCTGCTAAGCAACTGTGGCCTAACAGGGACGCCACGACACGTTTCCCTGCTAGGGCTTGGAGGGGAAGGGCGCACAGGTGTCGTGCACAGCGCGGATGTCGATGGAGTCGAACTGCCCTTGCCAGTCCTGGCTGAGGCGCAGTCAATGGATTGTGTGATCTGCGCCGTATATTTTAGCAGGGCCCAAGGGACTGCACCCGGTCACCCGGACCCTCCCACGTGTACAACAGAGGCCAATGGACTGGGTTCAAGACGGAGGAACCAAGACACACTCCACGTATTATACGCTTCTTAGTGTGCCCTATAATACACTGTTCCTGAACCCGGTTGCAAGCAAGCAAGCTTAAGGACTTCGCCCGTTCCCTTATGGAACGTAGGGCGAAGTCCTGGGTAACCTGGCATGGGTTCATACCGCGTGCACAGCGCGTGGCCTACTGTCATATCTCTTTAATGCATCGTGTGCACGCATGCAGGGAAGGGAGGCGTGATCTCTACCACTGTAACCACACTGACTCAACCCGAAGGTGAGCTCCTCCCGGGCTTACCTACCTTACTCACCTTGCATCGGGTGAATGCCGAAGTGAAGCGAAGGCAAAACAAACCTAAGCGTTTCAACAGCCCTATTGCGAGTTATAAACAACCCTAAGCGTTTAATTGCATTGTGTGGCTTGTACGATTCTTCCTGTTGTGCCTGTTTTGTGATCTGCGATAAGGAGAACAGGGAATGGGGTATGAGAGACGATGGCACGACGCAAAACAAGCCTATGCGTCTAAGACAACCCTACTTTAACGCACAAACATGGCAAACACGAGCACACATTTCTCCTTTGGACCTGTGAAGAGAAGGGAAGGTGGGTGCATGCACAAGGAAGCGTGGCAACGTGTGTATGTCGGAATCCGGCACACGACGCTATGCATAAGTGTGTATGTTCTAATCAGTGCAACAAAAATGGCGGTTGTGCTGTAAGAGCAGTTGTCAGGTTTGCCCCGCATTGCACCGCAGGGCAGGACCGTTAGCCTCCCGTGACAACCACTCCCTGGCCGAAGGGCATTTTTTTTTTTGGTCTTGGTTGGTGGCGCGGGCCGGGCGCTCGTTGCTTTTCTTGTGTGCGCGGCGTGGCACGACATGGTAACATACTTGCGCTCTTGGTGGCGGTGTGTGGCTCCACCCTTGCCCACTACTCGTTTGCATGCGGCGGCATACCTTTTGTTCCCTATGCAAGCAGGTGGGTGTGGGTACGGCACGCATGCTTCCTGTGTTTTTGCACTTGCGTGTTGTTCTTTCTCGTGGTTGTGTGTGGTTCCCCACGCGAGTCCCGCCCGTCATGCTTGGCGTCCTTTGTATTCCTCCATACCATTTTGCTTGCTCGCGGCGGTGGTGGTCTCGTTGCACGTGCGGCGGTATGCACGGGCGGGCATACCTTTCGCTCCCTTTCGCCTCCTACGTAAGCGGGCGTGCAGGCGGGGGCTGGGCACGTCTCCGTTACGCCTCGTGGTCACCTGTTACATTTGTTGGCGCGGTTGCCGTTCTTATCTCGTGTTCGTTGCGTAGCGTAGCATGGCATGTAACATACTTGGATCCAACAAGCCGCGTGTGCATGTTGTGTATGTTCAGTTTTTGTTTGTGTGTTTTTATGTGTGTTGTGCTTCCCCTCGCTGGTGTGTGGCCTCTTTCGTGCGTTCTTCTCTCCTTTGTTGGTTTAGTGTTCCCCGATTGTGCCCCTTCATACAATTTTGCTCGTCCGTGGCGGTGATGACCTTGCGGTGCTACAGACATGCACGTACGGGCATACCTTTCATTCCCTATGTGTGCGGGGGTGGGCATAGGCATTCTTTCGGTGTCACCTCTTGTTGGTTTTCCTTGGCGGTGCGGTTTTCGTTGTGCTTTTCGTGGCGGCGCATTTTGGCGTTGCATAGCATGTAACATACTTGCGTCTTGGGGGCCATTGTTGACGGTGTTGTTTGTGTCTGTTTTGTTTTCGCTCGCTTTCCTTTGTTCTCCTTTGTGCATGTGTTCCCTTTCTTTGTGGTTGGGGCGCGCACAAGTCCCTAGCGCCTAGGACACACACTTTGCTAGGTGTTTTGGGGCAAGCAACGCTCAACTTCGTCGCCGTTGCGACTCTGTTGTTCTTCTTTTTCTGTGAGTGTCCTAAATTTTGCGACCCCGTGAAGCAGCGGCGTAAAATTGTTTTTGGGGGTTTCTGAGGTCGGAAAAGTCGATTTTGCGCTTTATTTCTTCTGGTTGTGCGTCTTTATCTTGGTTTTTTTTCTTCTGCTGCAAGCGCGCGATGACATTGTGAATGAAGATGGAGTAAACAACATGGGTTCCAAACATAAGGAATGTTCTCACCGTTGATCAACGATGACACCATGGCCTCCATGAACACAAAGTACGGAATGGCCACCTACATGACTTGCCCACCCTCATGAGTCACCAATATGCACGTATGAAGAACTTGCAATGAGGATCACTAAATATGAGTCTTGAGAGTGACCTCACGGCAATGGCAAACACTACTTGTCACCCGGCATGTGTGACATATATATTGTCATGATGGCAATGCTTCGGTACTCCACACCAGACGCCTGGTGCCCGTCACTCAGCAATGTCATACACCATGGCTAGCACGTGCATGGGCGTGACGGGTTTACTTGCTGCTTGCAAAGAAGACATCAAGAAGGGCCAACCCACCAAACCTCACATGTTTAGTGTATGCTACATACCAATTGCTGGGCTCCCCACAGTTAGAGTGTCGTGAACCAAAGACACGAGGAGAAAAGCCAACACACAACATATGTCTCATGCCCTCACATCCTTGGACATGCCACTCAGTCCCATCACTTGGTGCCTAATTGCTTGGGACCCGATGGCATAGGCAACCACAATCGTCATGTGCATTAGAAACCATCCACACATGAACAAGTGAAATCAATGTTGCCTATTTGCATGTTCGTGTGACACCGAACTAATTCAATGCATGCTACTTGGAGAGAGATTGGGTAAGAAAATTGGATAAGCACATGCCCCGGGTCATATGTAGAGACCTAGACCCGGCCCGCAGAGTGAGTGCACAAAGAGAGGTATCCTGGGTCCAATGAGAGCACATCCATGTGAGATTGTCCCATCCCAAAGAGAAGTAGTCCTCCTTGAAGAGAGATGGTCCCGCCCCAATCCAAGCCTTGAGAGAGATGGTCCCACCCAAATCCATGCCCGGAGAGAGAACCTAACCAATTCATGGCCCAGGAGGGAGAACCTAACCAATCTTTGGCCCAGGAGGGAGAGCCTAACCAATCCACGGCCCAGGAGAGAACCTCACCAAAGCCCAATCCCAAGAGGATGCATATGGAGGGAGAGTCTGGGCTAGCCATGACTCAGGAGAGCATTTCTGCACTTGGAGTGAGAATCCTCAACCTTGACCGACGATTGTCCCTATATCCAATTGCCCAATTAAGTGAACTCATGCCCTATTTCTTGCTGCCAAGAGAAGGATAGTGGATCACCAACCACGTTTGACCAATGGTATGAATTCACCGAAGGTCACCGGAGTAAGACGGCAAAAGAGACGTTAACAACCAGGGCATAAGTGCAATTCTCGACCTTTAGCATGTTCACCCATTGCACTTGCACACAACCTGTTCAACACACACAATCACCAAAGATTCACCCTCTTTGATTCCATGCAAGATCAAGTTGTCATGACACATGCAAAGCAAACAAATGATAAGCCAAGGAATGAGGAATTGCTTTGCCTTGCGGAGCAACGACCGATTTACTTTCTTCCCTGCCAGTGCGCCTACCTCAGCCACATCCACTTCCACTTCACTTCCACTCGGACTCCTCCAGCTTCCAGGGACTCGTGATTGCCCATACACGTAGGCGTGGCACTGCAGAAGCAGATGCGCCCATTAACGTGTACCAGTTGGTGACCTACAGCCCGTTTGGGCGGATCGAACCACACCAGGGTTTAGCCAGACTTGAATTTTGGCCTCCCATCTTCCACTGGAGTCGCCCTAGCTTCCAACTCGTTTCCATTTCCGCAACAGGATAGAACTAACACTATTAGCACCCGTTGGGAAGAATTTTCAAACGATCGGCCCGCTTGAAAGAACACAGAGCACGCGCACGCCAACAGGAACAGGAGAAGGGCGCGTGCACAGACAGGGGGCCTGGTCAGAACTGAAAATGTGAAATTTGCCATCCTGTGACTTATAAATAACATAAATTCGGATTCCCCTGAATTTATACCCGAAAACTGCTGAAATCGCTGAAATCGGTGAGGTGTCGGATAGAGTGCAGCCAAATGGGATCCAAACCGGCTTCATCCCCCTTCCCAGAGCATTGTAACCTGCTCGGAAAAAAATGAAGAGGACGGGAGGATCCCAGTTGCTCCCTTGGCACCCCCCTCATTTTGGGAGGGTACCACATACACCGTGGCCACCCGCCCAAGTAATTTGGGGGAGGTAGGATAGGAACTCAAACGAATGAAGTCCCTCCGATCACCACTAAACCTAAAGGCATAGGCTCGGCGGATCAAAGATAGACACAAAGCAACGTCGTCGACTGGTCTACATAAAAGACCACAAACACGTATATGATGCTCGGCATGCAGAGAAGTAACCCCCTGCATGACCCGCGCTCCCACCAAGAGACATGAGAGCATTGGATCACTCAGATGAGACAGTGGCACCTGGGGGGGGGAGATGACATTGCATGACAAGCGTACACAGCGTACAGACAAACAATGCAGAATGAGATTTTTTTTTTTGCCCCCAAATATATCCTTTGCAACCTCGGTGCAAGCAGGAAGCAAACGAATGCCATGGTTGCATCCGGAATGAGTTTTCGAAGTGGGTAGGTACTCACAAAATCCTCCAACTCAACGATATGTCGAAAATAAAAATAAAAACATGGTTTTGACCGTAGCCAACCCTACCCTAAAAACCCTTTTTTAGGAGGGACTAGCGGGAGCCTCTGCCGCAAATGTAATGCAAACAGACCCCATGGTTGCAACGGGCATGCCACAAAATGGTCGTGGATCCGGTTGGAATGTCTCAAAATGCCCAAAATGCGGAGATACGAGAAAACATTTTTGTACTAAAAATAGTGACATTTGTTACTAAAAATAGCACACGCGAAAAATTGGAATCTCCAAATTGAGACACTCTGGAGGGAAACAGACCTCACCAATGCAACGGCAACAGCTATTCGGACGCTGCGGATTCAGACGAAACGCGGAACGGGGCCGGTATGGTGGAGATCTAAAAAGAGAAATTTTGCTACTAACAATAGCGCAAGTGGTCTAAAAATGGAACGCGGTGTGCTAAAAATAGAAGTAGTAGTTGGGGAGGGATTTAGCACAACTTGTGGTCCCCATGGCGTCCGACGACCTCCAAATAGGTGCCATCGCTCCAAAAAACAGCGAGAACAAAGCAACAAAGCAAGGTGGGTGAGGAGATCAAAACAAATAAATATCAACGTCATATCCCCCGTAGACTCTGGAATTCCAACCTAGAAGTCCTAGAAGTCGAAAATAAAAATAAAAACATGGTTTTGACCGTAGCCAACCCTACCCTAAAAACCCTTTTTTAGGAGGGACTAGCGGGAGCCTCTGCCGCAAATGTAATGCAAACAGACCCCATGGTTGCAACGGGCATGCCACAAAATGGTCGTGGCTCCGGTTGGAATGTCTCAAAATGCCCAAAATGCGGAGATACGAGAAAACATTTTTGTACTAAAAATAGTGACATTTGTTACTAAAAATAGCACACGCGAAAAATTGGAATCTCCAAATTGAGACACTCTGGAGGGAAACAGACCTCACCAATGCAACGGCAACAGCTATTCGGACGCTGCGGATTCAGACGAAACGCGGAACGGGGCCGGTATGGTGGAGATCTAAAAAGAGAAATTTTGCTACTAACAATAGCGCAAGTGGTCTAAAAATGGAACGCGGTGTGCTAAAAATAGAAGTAGTAGTTGGGGAGGGATTTAGCACAACTTGTGGTCCCCATGGCGTCCGACGACCTCCAAATAGGTGCCATCGCTCCAAAAAACAGCGAGAACAAAGCAACAAAGCAAGGTGGGTGAGGAGATCAAAACAAATAAATATCAACGTCATATCCCCCGTAGACTCTGGAATTCCAACCTAGAAGTCCACGAGCGATCCCATATAGCGCAGGTGTTGCTCACGCAGATGCACTTACCGAAGGCTCCACCCGAAAAAATAGGAAATTTTGAGGGGTTCTTGACAACCGTGGTTCCGTGGGAGTCCCCTGAGCAAGCGGTGATCGATTGTGCACACTGAAAAATATGAACACAACCCAAGACTGATCTTGGTTCCAAATGCCCGTCTCATGTCAATTAAATTGGGGTGAGGGGTACTTGGGAGGTTCCGAGCCTTGGCACATGCATCACTACGGCAAAGAATTGAAATGCAAACATGTGGATGCACAAGAATATGCGTAAGGAGTGATGGCCTCAAACTCGGTCGCCCATGACCAAGTGAACCAGCACATCTTTGACATCCAACTTGATTTTCCTGGCTTTGAGGTAGTCCAACCACACGGACGTGTACCGCGGCACAAAGCTGCTTGGAGGTTCCCACGAGTCCCTCGATGCAGCAAAACCCTACCATCTGACCCTGTATAGCCGTCCCCCCGGTGTGCTGGGATCGCGCTTGTCCGAGAAAATGTCCTCGGCGGTGTACTCGTCCTCCTCCCCGTCGTTGTCGGAGTCGAAGGCGTCCGCGGTGAATTCAAAGGTGACGGCACGGCCATCGGGATCCGGTTCCCGCGGGAGCAACTTAGTGTGATCCCGCTCAACCTTTTGGTTGTTTCCCTCTTGGATCACATACACATCTTGCCCGGTTTTCTGCAATATGACACCCGGTATGTACCATGACTGCTGCTGGTGCCGGGCCAAGACGTCCTTGTGGTGCCGCTCTGCCCACACGGTGTCCTTGAGCCGATATTTGTGAACTTCCCCGGATTGGAATACTCGGCCCTCTTCGCATGTTCCGCCACCATGGCATCACACACTTTCTTGGTCGTGTCGTCAGCTTAGGACATCATGGCATTCCCCTTCTTTGCCACATTACCATGGTTCATCCACGGGAGAGTACGTGAAACTGGATCCCGCAGGAATAAGATGCGATGGGGGGACAAACCTGACGGTCCTGGTAAATCGTGGTACGCCTGCAGAACCCTCCAAAGGGAATGATACCAATTTCTGCCAGGCCCCTGAATATGCAATTGCCGGAAGTTTTCAAACAATTGCCTGCCGGCCACCTCCGCTCTTCCGTTCGAATGGCTGTGATGTGCCAGCGTCTTGGCATGCCTCACGCCCATGTACTTGCACATCGTGCAAAACCATGCGCCAACGAACTGCGTACCCCTGTCGCTGCATATCACGGCTGGCACATCAAATACCGTCAGCAAATGTCGGATCATTGCTTGCGCCGTGGTTTTGGCTTGTAGTTCCACTCCGTGCTTGTCCCTCTTGTCTTTCTTCTTGGGCTTTTGCCCGGAACGGCCACGATGTATCCGCTGTGGCGATCAACTGCCAAAATAACACAATCAAAGACCCCTGCTACCATAAAGAAGGTCCGTAGGACTGGGCCCTGCCATTGTGCGGGCTCTACCGCCTATTCCCGATCTTTGCACCTTCTTCCCCGTGACACCCACTGTCCTAGATCTCACCAATGCTTCCATGCTTACCAATCACCCATTTCCAAATTCGAAAATTTTTCCACAAAAACACACCTTGGCAACCCTTGGCAATGGAAATCCAAATACGTGATCCACCAATTCAAATTGAGGGAAGTGTTGGGGACGGAGGCACTTGGGTCCATCAATACATGAAAGTCATGGACAAGGGAACAAACAATGACAATGCCGGGCAAAGGAGGTGAGAGGTAGAAATGGAGATGAAGCCCTGGAATAAGATATGTGATCATCGAAGACGATGTTGCATCCCTACTCCAAGAATTGATTGATAGACCATGCACACTCAAACTATGCGTTCCGTTATGGACGTCTGACGCCATGCCCACACAATCCCGATACGACGGCTTGAGAAGACTCATTGGTTCACGAATGATCATGCATGACACAATGGCATCGATAGAGTCCATTAGGTGTATGGCAACACACAAAGAAAAGCATATAAAACACAATGGCATCATTGGATTCCTTGCGAAGCCTGGGCACACATGGCCCATCCTGACCCTTGCCCACGAGACGGTAAGATGGAGTAAACAACATGGGTTCCAAACATAAGGAATGTTCTCACCGTTGATCAACGATGACACCATGGCCTCCATGAACACAAAGTACGGAATGGCCACATACATGACTTGCCCACCCTCATGAGTCACCAATATGCACGTATGAAGAACTTACAATGAGGATCACTAAATAAGAGTCGGGAGAGTGACCTCACGGCAATGGCAAACACTATTTGTCACCCGGCATGTGTGACATATATATTGTCATGATGGCAATGCTTCGGTACTCCACACCAGACGCCTGGTGCCCGTCACTCAGCAATGTCATACACCATGGCTAGCACGTGCATGGGCTTGACGGGTTTACTTGCTGCTTGCCAAGAAGACATCAAGAAGGGCCAGCCCACCAAACCTCACATGTTTAGTGTATGCTACATACCAATTGCTGGGCTCCCCACTATTAGAGTGTCGCGAACCAAAGACATGACTAGAAAAGCCAACACACAACATATGTCTCATGCCCTCACATCCTTGGACATGCCACTCAGTCCCATCACTTGGTGCCTGATTGCTTGGGACCCGATGGCATAGGCAACTACAATCGTCATGTGCATTAGAAACCATCCACACATGAACAAGTGGTATCAATATTGCCTATTTGCATGTTCGTGTGACACCGAGGCAATTCAATGCATGCTACTTGGAGAGAGATTGGGTAAGAAAATTGGATAAGCACATGCCCCGGGTCACATGTAGAGACCTAGGCCCGGCCCGCAGAGTGAGTGCACAAAGAGAGGTATCCCGGGTCCAATGAGAGCACATCCATGTGAGATTGTCCCATCCCAAAGAGAAATAGTCCTCCTCGAAGAGAGATGGTCCCGCCCCAATCCAAGCCTTGAGAGAGATGGTCCCACCCCAATCCATGCCCGGAGAGAGAACCTAACCGATTCATGGCCCAGGAGAGAAAACCTAACCAATCCATGGCGCAGGAGGGAGAGCCTCACCAATCTACGGCCCAGGAGAGAACCTCATCAAAACCCAATCCCAAGAGCTTGCATATCGAGGGAGAGTCTCGCCTAGCCATGACTCAGGAGAGCATTCATGCACTTGGAGTGAGAATCCCCAACCTTGACCGACAATTGTCCCTGTATCCAATTGCCAAACTAAGTGAATTCATGCCCTATTGCTTGCTGCCAAGGGAAGGATAGTGGATCACCAACTATGTTTGACCAATGGTATGAATTCACCGAAGGTCACCGGAGTAAGACGGCAAAAGAGAGGTTAACAACCAGGGCATAAGTGCAATTGTCGGCCTTTACCATGTTCATCCATTGCGGTTGCACACAACCTGTTCAACACACACAATCACCAAAGATTCACCCTCTTTGACTCCATGGGAGATCAAGTTGTCATGACATATACAAAGCAAACAAACGATACGCCAAGGAATGAGGAATTGCTTTGCCTTGAGGAGCAACGACCGAGTTACTTTCTTCTCTTCCGGTGCGCCTACCTCATCCACATCCACTTCCACTTCACTTCCACTAGGACTCGTCCAGCTTCTAGGGACTCGTGATTGCCCATACACGTAGGCGTGGCACTGCCGAAGCAGATGCGCCCATTAACGTGTACCAGTCGGTGACCGACAGCCGGTGTGGGCGGATGGAACCACACCAGGGTTTGGCCAGACTTGAATTCGGGCCTCCTATCTTCCACTGGAGTCGCCCTAGCTTCCAACTCGTTTCCATTTCCGCAACAGGATAGAACTAACATTATTAGCACCCGTTGGAAGGAATTTTCAAAAGATCGGCCCGCATTAAAGAACACAGAGCACGGGCACGCCAACAGGAACACGAGAAGCGCGCGCGCACACACAGCAGGCCTGGCCAGAACTAGAAATGTGAAATTTGCCATCCTGTGACGGATAAGTAATACAAATTCGGAATTCCCCTGAATTTATACCCGAAAACTGCTCAAATTGCTGAAATCGGTGAGGTGTCGGATAGAGTGCAGCCAAATGGGATCCGAACCGGCTTCACCCTACATGCTATGCAAGAGTATGGGGTGACCATGCAAGTCAAGGAGGACAAGGCAAGAATTGCCCAACCTCGCTGAAGGCCGGTCTCGAAGGATGACTTACTCTCTTTGAAGGAGGACATGGAGCTCCGAATCTTCCAGATATCTGAGGAACAACAAAAGTAAGAAAAAGTCACTGCCATGTCTTTCTTGGAGGGCTTGATCCAGGCCAAGCCCCCCTTAAAACCCGTTCGTTGATGCTAAGACTAACTTAAGTATTTTTATCTCTCTTTTGAAGCCTAAAGTACACTTTCTCAAAGTAACTGAGGTTGTAACCCTAGCCCCCCATGAAGTTCACCCCTACCACTCAACTGAGCGGAGATACCTTCCTTCATGGAGGATATACCGAAATAAAATGGGCATTTCAGGCTTTAGGCCTTGGCGGTTAAGCCTAGTGTTCTCCCACCCCAAAACCCCTATACTCAATTGTTTCTACCACTTATTGTGGTTCTACTTTTTAACTGTTTCTGAATTCGGTTGCTTGGCCAAGTCATTTTCTGTGTTGGCCTGACATCTATGCCCCGCATTCCTAACCAGCACCATTTCACCCAAAAGAGTGCACATGAAGTGCTCGATGCTATCTTGGAGGCTAGAGTCAGTCCAGGTTTCATATAAAATCTTTTGTATCATCCATTTCTGACTGAATCTTTGTGTTTATACCTGCTTTGTCTATCTGCAGCCCTTCTGTGTTACACTGGATTTCAAAACTATTCATTGATTCGATCCACATCCTGTTCTTGCTCTACTTGCTGCTTTGGTTTGGGTTTTCAACTTCAAAACCTGCAGGATTTCATCAAAATATCTAGGGCACTAATCAAGGACATCTTTCTGGTAGCAGAGGCAACCCTTGAGAACCTTCCGAACCGACTCTGAGAACAACACAAGCCAAAGCCAGAAACAAAATGTGCAAGCCATCGGTACAGATGTCTGCCAGGACCTGGCAAATTCGAAGTGTACAAGTTCAACTTGGCAACAGTGGGCCCACCTCAATGAGTGAGCCCAAACTCAGAGCCGCATCTGGGTCTCAAGAAGATCCAGTACACAGAAGGGCGGAACAAGATGCGCCCAGATTAACCACAGGGGCCTTAGCGGCCCCTGGTGATAGCCTTCAGCACCTCCGCCGAAGGGTTGCTGCGTCGATCTCCAGATCCATATGCCCAGCTTCTTCTTCAACGGCTACCCCCGCTCGAGAACCTGAGGGAAAAGGCGAATTCAGAAGGAAAATCAACGAATATATTCTCCACGACGAGTACTACAAGTCCGTGACAGACGAAGATGGAGAGGAACCACTAGACGCCTTGGGATCCCCACCGTACACGGACATGGGTTCCTACCCTTACTCCGGCCCACCTACGTACCTGGCCGACACAGTGTCTCTACCCAGGCGACCTCGAGGGCCAGTATGGCGTCCGGAGCTGCCAATCACTAGCAGGAGCCCTGAAGTGTGCTCCACATATGTGAAAGCTCCCTATCTACCAGAGCCAACTCATGGGGCCCTGGACCGTACGGCCGAGTTACTGGCCAAATTACTGTCTGGGTCCGAAGACCCTGATGTGACAGCCCTTTCTGAGGCTGTCAAAGCTAAGTTGGGTATCACTGAACCCTTACCCCAGCCAGTACTGGCCTCACTCTCACCCGGACTGAGCACATTGGCTGCAGATCTCAAAAGATCAAGGGTGTCCAGGTTTTATCCAAGGTCACTTACCCCAGCTGTTTTCATCCTCGCGCCAGGACAGTCCCTATCGCTGAACTATAGGACTTGCCTGTGACAGAGACTGACAAAAGAGGGCTGTCAGCCCTGGCACCTCTTGCCGGGGTATCAGCTTATGGCCTAACTCCGGGGGACGGGGGGACGGGCAGACCTATTGCCCAGGCGAACATCCAGCTGGAACTGCCGGAGTTCGACCCCAAAAATCTGCCCAAACGGGGAGAGGAATTTGCTGAGTTTCTTTTGCTGACTGGCCAATCCCATGTGGATGTGGCCACCAGATGCTCACTGCTGAAACGCTCATGCAAAAAGAAATTTTTGCAAAACCAGCTGAAACAGATTGTGAAAACCTGTTCCACCTGGGCAGAGGTACTCCAGAGGTTGGAGAAAACGTTCCCAGTCTATGAGACTGACCTCAGTGTGCGAACACAGATAGAGGAGCTACCTATGCTCCCTGAGCTTCCTTCCGCTGCGCGAATCTCTGAATACGTGTGCGACTTGTAGTATCTGTTTTCGCGGATGAAAGTGGGCTCCTACGGAGCCACTGAGCCCCACCTGTGGCTCATGAGTAAGATCCCCCAACGTACGTGGGATGATTGCCGCTCTACCTCTGAGAGGAAGAGTCGGACCCACTCGTACGATGAACTGGTGGACCTCCTGATTGAGCTAGCTTGAGAGGGAGAATGACTCCCACATGGAGAAATTCCTCAAGAAGCACATGGCTCGAGGGGGTAACCCCACCCCCGAACGGGGCGAAGGGAAAGGGCCTAAAAATCCCACTAACGCCAACCAGGGAGGTGGTAAAGGAAGGGGAAACCTACGTGCCATGAACGAGGTTAAACGTGAGGCAGGTACACCCCCTTTGCTCTACTGCAAACCTGTCAATGACAAGGGGGGGCCTTGTCATGCCCCTGACTGCGATCAACGCAGTAGCTGTATGCTGCAGATGAAACAACAGCAGCATACCAAGGATGGGAAACCTGTGACCCATCAGGATCATTTCAGGTGTACCATCACCTGTGGCAATTGTGGCAGACGTCATCACTACGAAGACGAATGTCACATAAAGAAACGCGAGGGTGATAAACTCAAGCTTCAGGAGGCCAAACGCCAGAAGACCCAAACACCCACCAAAAACCCTCAGAATGGGGATAAAGGTGGTAAAGGAGGTGGCAGGGGGGGTGGCAAAAATGGACCCCCTAACCCCCAGAGGCGCTCATCAGCGCCCGTTGCTACACCCCCTCCTGCTGCTACATCCCCTCCTGCCGCAGGTGATCCCAAGAAGCGCCCCCAGGGGGATAACGCTACCCCTGAGGGGAATACCTCAAAGAAGAGGCGCTTGGCCTGGATGGCCAGGTCCCTCATAGCTGCAGGAGTGGATGTCAAGTTCCCTGATGAGGAGTAGGGGGGCGGCTCCGAAGAGGAGGACTTGGTTTTCTGGATCCTCGTAAAAATCGGGGATCAAGCTTTTCGAGCGGTGCTTGACACCGGTGCAACACTTTCCATAGTGGCCCGGCGCCTGCTAAAGACTTTCAAGGAGACTAAGACCGTGGCCATAAGAGTAGGGGATGGGCGTACCATCCATTCCTCAGGGGGGTTCGATGTGACTATATGCCCGGGCGACGAAACCGTGACCCAACACTGCAGAGTGCTGGACACCGACGCCTTTGACATCGTCATTGGTACAGACTTCCTACGAAGAAACTCAGAGGTAAAAATGCTGTCTCTCCAGCGCCCCTATTCTTTGCACTGCGATGTTGGCAGTGGGCTGTTCTCCGTACCTTTGGAGCTGTCAGGACGAAAAGAGTCTGGGCTGCGCTACGCATCCAAGACTAACTATCGTACTGAAAACTACTGATTGGCCTGTTACTGGCGGCCCTTCAGGTAAACCTGGATGAGATCCAGGTGGAATTGATTGCGAGCCAACAACAGCACATCATGCAGTTGTACTGCTCGAAACAATTGAACAATGCTTTCCGTTTCTTCTGGAAAGCAATGGGCCTAGCGTATGCTAACCCTTCCTTCTCCCTGCTTGCGAAGGTTCTAACCAAAATCGCTTATGACGGAGGAAGGGTTGTCATGTGCACCCCTGACTGGGGCTGCTCTGCTGAACATGCTTACTGACGCCGTATGCTGGATAGAATGACCGTGGGAAGAGTGCAACTCCCCGACGCCCCCATCTATGTGCCTGAGGACTCCGACACAGCTATGCAGGCCCCTGAGTGGGCCAGTGTCCTGTCCATCGTTGATGGATCTCTCAATCCTGTACCCCTGTGTGACCTAGACCAGGTGCTACTGAAAGAGGTCATGGCCGAAAATCGTGGCCTGACCCTTTCTGATCTCAAAAATTGATCTCCTGAGCAGTAATCTGCCACACTTACAGGGTGTGAGTCTCCCGATGGCTATCTGGAACCTGCAGCTGTAAAGGAGGATGCTGACGACCAACTGTCTGAGATCGCCAGCACTATTCCTCCTGTTGATCCCAGCTGTGTTGACCTAAAACACAGTGCCTTCCTAGCCCAGCTGTTGCTGGAGGAGGTAGATCTAGAGTCAACCTCTGAGCCCGCTTCCCATGTTGGGAAGCCAGTGCTACACATGCAACCTATGCACACAGGTGAACCAGTGGCTCAGAGTCCTGATGCTCTGGCGCGGCCTGCTTCTAAAAACATGCCATTGTCTGAGCATGACACTCAGGAACTCCGGCGGCTGTTGTACCTGAGGGCCGAAGGTATTGAGCGCCAAGAGCGGCTGCAATATCTCAGACAGACCTGGAAATCGTCCATCTGGTCTGAGGAGGACAATGATTCCTATACGCTGCCTGATCCTGAGATACCGCTAGTGTATTCTCTGCACTATGGGCAGCAATGTTCCCCTGAGTGGGACGATGGTTCTGTGCCTGCCGAAACTGCTGATCGGCAGAAAAAGAAAGAACATGGAAAGAGCAACCTCCATGCTGAGGAGGATTTCCTGCAGAAACTCGAGAGTGTTAACCTTGACCCCCGACTGAAGAAACTGCTGATAACCTAATGAGGAGGTGTTCGGCGCCTTGCCGCCTCCCCTCTGTTGTAAAAAACTGGTCCAGATGGACCTGAAACTGAAACCTGAATTTGAAAAGACGCGAGTGAGGCGTCGTCCCTATCCCGCTCCACAGGAACAGGTTGAAGAAATGGAGCGCACGATCCAGGAATGTATTGATGCTGGCCTCGTTGAAGAATATAAGAAGGGGGACTACCCCCATCACTGCAGTCCCTGTTTCCCTGGTTGCCAAACCAGGGTCGGCTGCCCTACGACTGGTTGTTAACTATGGTGAGGTCAACAAGAAAACCCAGAACCACTCAGGGAGTATTCCTAACATGGAAAATACCCTGGAGCGTATTGCCAAATGCAGGTACAAGACCAAAATGGACGAACGCTCTGGTTTCTGGCAGGTGGACCTGACCGCCGCAGCTCAGGAACTGCTGGCTTTTATAACCCCTAAGGGCCGTGTCTTTAAGTGGAAGGTTATGCCTTTCGGGGTGGCTAATGCCCCTGCGCTCTTCCAAGAGCTAATGAACAAAATTTTGTACATACTGAGGCGCAGGCCTCTAGTACAGGAGTTGATTTCTCCGGGTGCAGAAATGGAGGCCCACATCGACGACGTGAGTTTGGGTACTAATACCCAAGAGGATCATGTCCTTCTCCTCCGTGAACTTTTCATTGTTTGTCAAGAAAACAATCTCCGAATCAAACTCGAAAAATGTGAGTGTATGAAAGAGGAGATGGAATATTTGGGTTTCGACGTGGGGTACGGTTGGTGGAAACCAGCCGCGTCTAAGATGCAGCCCCTACCGGACATGCAGATTTGCGATGACCCTAAGAAGGGTCGACACGACGTCAGGAGTTTTGTGGGCGCCTGTAATTTCTATCGGCGTCACATTGACAATTTTACTTACTCCTCTGCCCCCCTCACTGACCTGATCAAGAAAACTACTCCCTGGAGGTGGACCGCCAGAGAGGAAGAGTGTTTCCAGGAGTTGAAGAAGAAAATTGCCTCCTCCAACTGCCTGGGAGTACCCCGCCCTAAGGGCGAGATAGTCCTGATCACTGATGCCAGTGATGTAGGGGGGGGGGGTACGATCTACCAATGGGAGGAGCTTAGCCCTGCTGAACTAACCCACTGCCATTATCGTACTAGTGGACTGAACCGTGAAGGTTCGTTGGAACATGACTATCCTACCAGTGAGTGGCGGCTGGTGCCACTGGGACACTGGAATTGGAAATGGAACCAAGCGCGTTCCAATTACAGCACCTATGACCAGGAACTCCTGGCTGGTATGTTAGTGCTTTCGTCACAAACCCCGACTCCTGGGATCTAGCCCTATTGTCTGGCTGTGTGACCAGGAACCTGTGAAGTCTTTTCAGAAGGGCCCACCACCAGAGAAAGCAAAGCTAAAGCGGTGGTGGACTTACCTGAGCCAGTTCAGGCTGACAGTTCATCATATTCCCGGAATAAAGAATGAACTGTCTGACTATATATCGCGCAACAACTTCGATGCGCTTATAGGTGAGAGCTCTGAGGCGCTCGCCAGAGAGGCTTTCCAGCGTATGGATGTCCAGCCTGACCTGTCCATGCGCACTGCTGGAATCCTGGAGGGTTGGAGTCTAACCGACTATCAGTCAGAGTATAAAGAAATTCTCCAAACCCTCAGCACTGGTCTCGAACCCCGTGTCATTGACGGGCACCAGTGGTATAAAAACAATCAGTACCTCTTCTACGAGGACCGAATTGTGGTGCCTGAGGCACAACTGGATGGGTGCCTACAGTGGTCCCATCTCAGTCCTGGTCACACTGGCGCTAATCGCTCAGTGGACTTCTTCCGTGAGTGTTTCCACTCTAGTCTAACCCTGACTGAACTGAGGTCGCGTATGCAGACCATTGTGGATGCTTGTGGCTGTCATGCCAGCAAGCAGAGGGACAGTAGGGACAGGGGCCTGATCTCCAGCTTACCCATACCCCATTGTGCCAACTCTCTTCTCTACGTGGATTTCATCCACGGCCTACCACGCTTCGGCGGCTATGATAGTTGCCTAGTGGTCACCTGTGGCCTATCTCGCTTCACCCGTGTGTTCCCTTGCAATAAGAAAATCACAGGTGAGCAGACTGTGAAACTGTTGGTCGAACAATGGTTCGAACCCTATGGGGCACCTAAGCAGGTGCACTCTGAAGAGGATGTATGCATCCGCAGTGATACTGGGTGGTACAAACGAGTGCTAAATGCCCTCAACGTGGAGGTAACCACAGGTGTGCCCTATACCCACACGTCTAACCCTCTCTGTGAGAGACAGAACCGTGTGGTGGAGCAAAACTTAAGAATCCTGATGAAACAGGAGCATACCAAGGACTGGGTACGCCTAGTGCCCCCGGCAGTGCTGACCATGAACTCACAGCGGAGCTCTTCTACGGGTTTCACCCCCCACAAACTGTTCCTTGGAGGACGACCTGCTTGATTCTTCAAAACCCCCTTTCCTGAGGACTTCAAGAGCCCTGTGGGAGATTGGCTGGAACACAAGCAGTCTCTGGCTAATCAGGCTGGGACTAACCTGAGACACATTCGTGACCGTGAACTGAGCCGACGGAACCGCCTACGGCGACCTGCCAGCTTCAAGGTTGGTGACCTTGTTTTGGTTCACCATTCATGCCTACCCTCCTGACCACGTACCTGCCTGCAGGACCCTTATTTTGGACCCTATCGTATCATCAGGATAGATGGATCCAGGATCCATGTCAGGTGCAGTACACGCCTAGGTGGCGAACTGCTGTGAGCACCTAAACAGTTGAGGCACTATCACCCCCCTGACGATTTGTCTTGGGATGAGTGGCGCCTCAGCGACAGTGAGGTCGAGCGTATAGACCTAGAGAACGCTGCCGGTCCAGAAGAGGCAGACGAACTCGAAGAGATGACTGCCGATGAGATGGCAGTCGATGGTTACTACGTGGTTGCAGGTATTGCTCGCCACGAGCATAAAAAGGGCTGGAAATTCCTAACCCTGTGGGATGGCTATGGGTTATCTGAGGCAACCTGGGAACCTATGTCAGCCTTCATACAACCAGATGGGAGTATCAACCCTATCTTCCGCTCCTACCTCGTTGAGAACAACGAGGGGCAGCTACTGACCCGTGCTGGGACTATGTCCCAGCGCAAAAAGCGAAACTAATTCCCCTGTGTCGGTCTACTGACTGTGTTCTAACCTCACAGGTGCAGTGAGCATTCTTGTGCAAACGTGCCTGTGTATGGGTGTAAGAGCAGCTGTCACAGTTGCCCCGCATTGCATCGCAGGACAGGACCGTTAGTCCCCCGTGACAACCACTCCCTGGCCGAAGGCCATTGTTTTTTCACAGACTACTGCTTACTGAGCACTGCACTGACCCTGTCTGTGCCCTGCGGACCCATGCCTATGGTTTCCAGCGTGGACCAGGTGGCCGCTTATCAGGTTTGCAGCCACCCAGCGAGTGTATGCCTTGTTGACGATGTGTTGCATGGCAACTGCCCTGATGTAATGACCTCAGGGAGCCAACAAAGAACGTTGGCTTGCTACACCAGGGGGGAATGACAAGAAAGGTGTTATGAGGCAAGGTGTGTCTTCCCCCCTTGGGGACAAGCGAGCCCACAGTTAGGACACCTGACTGGTCCAGATCCATGGGGTTCTACCCTTCCTTACAGGGTTTAGCATACCCCTAAGTGTGCTACGTATGTCTGTGTGTGTCTCACTTCTCTCCCTGGCGTGGCTGCCAACTCAATGGGCCTCGCTGATGTCGGACCGAAGGTCCTAGTCAGTTCAGTACCACTCCTATGGCGCCCAATTTCTGTGCTGGCACCTATCCTTGGGGGAAGATGGCAAAAGGCCTACCTACTAGAGGGGAGGGGTGGCCAAGTGTGCTAAGGGCATACAAAAAGCCCATTTTTGCTAAAGACCAAAAGCTAACGCACTCCCCTGCCCACGAGTAAAAGCACGCGGGACAGGAGTCACCACTACACTACACTCACTAACGCCAGCACCGGCTTTCAAAGGCAGGGTGAGCACTCATCACCTGCATTCAACTCCTGCCAGGCCTGCTGACCCCAACCCCTACACACGCCACTTGATGTTGCTGTCAATGAGGTCTCGGGTCCTAATGACCCTCCTGTGAAGAAGACAAGAGAACACAGCGCTGCTAAGCAACTGTGGCCTAACAGGGACGTCACAACACGTTTCCCTGCCAGGGCTTCGAGGGGAAGGGCGCACAGGTGGCGTGCACAGCGCGGATGTCGATGGAGTCGAACTGCCCTCGCCACTCCTGGCTGAGGCGCAGTCAATTGATTGTGTGATCAGCGCCCCTGTTCAGCTGGGGCAGAAAAATGGGATAGCCGCTGAAGGCAGCTGCTGCGTGCACCAATCATCCTGTACCTCTCCGACCTGTACAACAGAGGCCAATGGACTGGGTTCAAGACGGCGGAACCAAGACACACTCCACGTATTATACGCTTCTTAGTGTGCCCTATAATACACTGTTCCTGAACCCAGTTGCAAGCAAGCAAGCTTAAGGACTTTGCCCGTTCCCTTATGGAACGTGGGGCGAAGCCCTGGGTAACCTGGCAAGGGTTCATACCGCGTGCACAGTGCGTGGCCTGCTGTCAAATCCCTTTAATGCATCGTGTGCACGCATGCAGGGAAGGGAGGCAAAACCATTGTAACCACACTGACTCAACCAGAAGGTGAGGTCCTCCTGGGCGTACCTACCTTACTCACCATGCAGCGTTTGAATGCCAAAGTGAAGCACAGCGCAAAACAAGCCTAAGCGTTTTGAGCAACCCTACTTTAGCGCTACGGCACCACAAACACGAGCAAGCGCTTTCTTTTCTTACCTGTGAAGAGAGAACAAGGGTGAATTGGGGTACAGGGAAAGCGCCACAGCGCGTGAATGCCTCAATTAGGCACATGCATCGCGAGCACAGCGCATATTCTAACCCTACCCGCGCGCTGCGCGCTCCATACGCATCGCATACCTTTCATTCCTGTTTTGACCTGTGCAGAGCAAGAGAGAGGAGCACCCGAACCCCCAACGAACACAGCGTTGACAACCGTAACGTTTTAACGAAGCAACCAACACGAACGCAATGCATGCGTGTGAGATGACACTGGCGTACCTGAGAGGTGGGCTGTTCACCTGCTCTGTGGTGTGGTTTGAGTTTGAATACTTTTCCCTAAAGTTTATAAAAATATTGATGCAACTGGGCAAAACCTTCCTTTAGAACTTTAAAAACTACGGCTCATACCTTCTCTTTCAAAAGCCGTTTACGCTTGCGCAACCTTTTTTTTGAAGTCTGCCTCCATTGCGCTTGTCTGCGACTTTGAGTTTTGGTGTAAAAATGACGATTTGTCGCGTGATTTCCTCAATTTTTAGCTATTTGACTTGTTAAATCGCTACCCCTTTCGCTAAACCGCAGGAATCACTCCCTGTTGGTTACATTTTCTATTTTTTTCAGCTCCTGGAGATTTGTGTCCTCCATTGGGAGTATTGCTTCGCCCTGTCCCTTGGTCAGGACGTTTACTAAAACGCTGTTTATACAGCGATAGCTGTCCGCATCAGAGTGTTCGACTGTACCCTAGTGGGCAAGCACATGTGCTCTAGGGAGGGAGTCCTGGGTTCGAACCCCACTACCCCCAAATTTTTACCAAACGTTTTCGTCGCACGCCGGCGACTTTTGAGGAATGCCCCATCGAAGAGACATCATTCACGGTACATTACAGTGTTTTTCGAGGGTACCTACAGTGTGATAGGCTTCTATGAACTGATGAGGATGTTTTTGGTAAGTTTAATGCATTTTCTGAGGTAATTTTTGGAATATTTGAGCCTTTTTTCTTGGTCCTACTAGCTTAGCTAACTAGTACTCCAGGGGGGAGTAAGAACAAGTCACTGCCATGTCTTTCTTGGAGGGCTTGATCCAGGCCAAGCCCCCCTTAAAACCCTTTTGTTGATGCTAAGACTAACTTAAGTATTTTTATCTCTCTTTTGAAGCCCAAAGTACACTTTCTCAAAGTAACTAGGGTTGTAACCCTAGCCCCCCATGAGGTTCATCCCTACCACTCAACTGAGCGGAGGTACCTTCCTTCATAGAGGATATACCGAAATAAAATAGGCCTTTCATGCTTTAGGCCTTGGAGGTTAAGCCTAGTGTTCTCCCACCCCAAAACCCCTATACTCAATTGTTTCTACCACTTATTGTGGTTCTACTTTTTAACTGTTTCTGAATTCGGTTGCTTGGCCAAGTCATTTTCTGTGTTGGCCTGACATCTATGCCCCACATTCCTAACCAGCACCATTTCACCCAAAAGAGTGCACATGAAGTGCTTGATGCTATCTTGGAGGCTAGAGTCAGTCCAGGTGTCATATAAAATCTTTTGTATTATCAATTTGTGATTGAATCTTTGTGTTTATACCTGCTTTGTCTATCTGCAGCCCTTCTGTTTTACAGTGGATTGCAAAACTATTCATTGATTCGATCCACATCCTGTTCTTGCTCTACTTGCTGCTTTGGTTTGGGTTTTCAACTTCAAAACCTGCAGGATTTCATCAAAATATCTAGGGCACTAATCAAGGACATCTTTCTACAAAGGCTAGAGCTCAAGGACAGATGGAAGAGCCATTACAACGAGTTCAGGAGCAGGAGCGTTGACGGAGACGAAACAGATTTGCTCTATCAATATCTGAATGACGACCGCTTTATTTTGGATGGCGATGACGTTTACCTGGAGGTCACAGCCCTACTCAGTGAGTGTTACTCCGTATCAAGGGACGAGTACAGAAAATCAAATTTGGCAGCTGCAGATGATTTTGAGGAGAAGATCAAAAGCTTGCCCTCCAAAATTCAGGAAGTCCTACGCCAGAGGAAGGTTGCTTTTGGACCGCTCATTGCTGATGGTTCATGTGAGAGGTTTCCGTGGTTGACAAACTAGGGAGCAACACGAAAAGCTTGGTTGTCCACTACAGGAAGCTGAACAAGCCCACCAGGAAACATTCAGGAAGTCTACCAATTTTGGAACAAGCGCTGGAAAGAGCCGCTCATTGCTGTTGCAAATCCAAATTGGATAAGCGCAGTGGTTTCTAGCAAGTGGAGTTAACAAAACGAGCGCAGGATCCCAGCATTTTATGCTCCTAGTGGTCAAGTATTCAAATGGAAAGTCATGCCCTTCGGGTTGACGAGCGCTCCGGCAACTTTCCAGGAGCTCATGAACCAGGTCGTGGCCCGTATGAAAATGAAACCGACGGTGCAAGCTCTGCTGAAAGAGGAAGCACTCATCGAAGTCTTTATAGACCATGTTTTACTGGGGACCGATGACGCTGATGATCACTTACGCTTGGTGCAAGAGTTTTTGCGCACTTGTGAGGAATGCAATACCCGGGTGAAGTTCGAAAAATGCGACTTCATGCAGGGGGAAATTGAGTATTTTGGTTTCCTAGTCGGCTGGAGATGTTGGAGGACTATGAAGGATAAAGTTGCCCGAATTTTGAAGGCGACCATCCGAGAAGACAAGACCTGTGGCGTCAAACACATCAGAGCTTTCCTGGGATCCTGTACTTTTTACAGGAGACACATCCCGACTTTCACGTACAGTAGCCACCTCCTCACGGACTTGACCAAGAAGACTGTACCTTGGAAATGGAGTCCAGAGCATGAAGCTCAGTTTCAGGAGATCAAGGAAAAACTGAGTTCTTTGAGGTTGTTCGGCACAACTGCACCTGACGGCGAGTTCGTGGTCATCACTGATGTGTCTCTGGTGGGAGGCTGTGGTACTCCTCTGCAGTGGCAACGAATTCCAGGAGCAGCTGCAAAAAGAATAGCGGTTGAATTGCGGACAGTTGGAGTCAATCGTGACGGTTCACCCAAGCACAACTACGACCCGCAGGAATTCCATCTCGTACCCATTGGCCACTGCAATTGGAAATGGTCCTCGACCTGAGCAAACTACAGCACGTATGAGCGTGAATGGCTCTCAGGAACTTATTTCTGGACAAAGCCGACTATTTGGCAGCAATCCCGTGGTGTGGTTATGTGATCAGGAGTCCACGGAGACGTTTCTCAAGGTAGCCCCTCCTGAAAATCGAAAGGTCAGGCGTTGGTGGACGTTTCTTGCGCAGTTGAACCTGAGGCTACCTGCAGTTTTCAACGTTGGCGACTACGTGCCTGTGAGTAGAAAGAGGTTCAAGCAATTCGAGGTACCTAAGGGTGCCACGAAGGATGTTATGTGGTATGCTCCTTACCTTGTTACTGGAGTCAGCAGTGGCGGTACTACGGCGTGTTGTAGCCCTACTTTGGGCGGCGAAGTACCTGTTGCCTTTGAGTTCGCGAAGCGCTTCCCATTTGAGCTGGAGGATGACTATCGTGAAGACACGATCGAAGAGGGAGACACAGGCATGCTGAATGACCATGAGCGAGCAGCGTTGGCTGATGAACAAGACATCGTGGCGAATGAGTAGGACATACCATTCTACAATCAGACTGAGATGGAGAGAATTGGAGCTTATCACGTCGAACAGATCCTGAGAGGGCAATATAGGCAAGGCTGGCGCTTTTTGACGACGTGGGAAGGCTATGGCACAAGCGAGAGCACTTGGGAACCAGCTCGTGCATTCGTGCATGATGATGAAAAGCTGAATCATGTTTTCGTGGATTACCGTTTTGCACACGCACCTTGCTTTGAAACAGCGCTAAGGCAGGCTCGGCGGATCAGCAGCACCTTGGAGAAGAAGTCCTGCGCGCAGGAACGCAACGAAGACACGGCCACGGACAACATTGAACAGAGAGAGGTCAGTTTCAAGAAGGTTTCACAGCAGCGCGGAGGCAAACGGCGACGTACAGAAGAACCTACAGTTCGTGGTATGGCAGAAGACTGGTCCAAGAGACTGAGGAGGAGAGAGTACCTTGAAGTTTGTTTTCATGCCTTTATGCTTCCGCTGGCGTACCCAGTTGAAAACCTGCAGAACTTCACTTCATTTTGCAGAGCAATCATTGAAGTTCCCAAAATACTCAGAAAAGCACAGTTTAAGGCATGGAAAGTCTTCCACACCTTATTCGGTCTCTTTTGGTCCACGTGTATATTTTGTAGGGACCGCCGGCTTTCTGCGCTCTGAGTCGGTCGCATTGCCAGAAAGGTCAGCAGAATAATCTGGAGACCAGAAAAAAAGGGGTTTGAAGAAGTTTCAAGGTCAATAATTGAACAGTTTCAAAAGGCGGATATGACTGGCATAACAGCACGTTTTGGAGTTACCACAAGTTCTGGAGGGACTTGAGTTGGAGGGAGCCAAGTATCAAGGAATCTGGGGTTATTGGGGTTCCCAAAATATTTTGGTTAATTCAGGGTTGAAAAATACTTTGAATATCACTTGGTCCTGGTTTTACTACGCAGCACCTATGGTCAACTTAAAGCCACGTTTTAGTAACTACAAGTTGAGTCTTGGAGTTGTGGAGGGAGATATTCCCAGGGCACTGCCCGGAACTGAACCAGTGGTCTACATGTTGAGGTGAACACGTAAAACAACCCTTTAGAAGTCTGGATCCGCCGTTGTACTCGTGCAGGGACGAGCTTAGTCCCCATGCCCTGGCATTTGTGTTATGACAGGCTGATTCATTGGGCTGGATTGGGGCATCCTGGTACCTTTATGATGTGGGATCTGGAGCTCAAGTTCATATGCTGGAGTTTCATGGCTGCGAGACGCGAGAATAGGGCAACAACGATGGCCTTTGGCCAGGGAGTGGTTGTCATGGGGGGCTAACGGCCCTGTCCTGCGATGCAATGCGGGGCAACCATGACAACCGCTCTTACACACCAACCTCCCTTTTCCTAGCACAAAAGAGCCGCCAAGACGGGAAAGCGGAACGTTGCGTGCCCCAAAGCACATAGCAAAGTGCATGCGGTAGGAATAGGGGACTTGTGCGCGCCCCAACACCAATAAGAAAAACAAAACAACGAGACAACGTAGGGTAGGCGCCACGTGAACATGCTGGCCGCCGAAACAAGTATGTTATATGTTATACGATGCGCCACGCTGCCACACGACGAAACGGAGCCGATGTGCGCAACGCACGAGGGAAAGGACACAACAGCCGCACCGCCACCAACAAAAGGGCACGCCCTCTAACATCCCCCGCACGCATAGGACGAGGACCCCATGAGACAAGCAAGGTCAACGTGTGTGAAAGCATCAAGGGGAAGAGACCCCCCAAACGCAAAGCGCCACACGAATCAACAGGGAAACCATGAGACACAATGAGACACACACAAGAGGTATGTTCATGCACGCACTGGCCATGAGAGCCGCCACAAGCACGCCAAGGTATAAACAACCCGCCGCCGAACAAACTACCGCCACGAGCACCGCGCTGCCGCCCAACCGCCCACATATGCATTCTATACTCTCTTTACTCTAGGCCGCCCGCACGGAAACACGCATGGTATGAGGGACACCCGCACCGAACCGAAAGGAGGGAACCACACGCCGCCAGAAAGCACACCACCGCCACCACAGACACACATACCACAAACCCAAGTGCACAAGAAGAGCAAGAGGTATACACGCACACGCAGGGGCCCGACAAACGCCGCAAGCGCCAAAAAGTACGGGTAAAAAAAAAACAAAAAAGTACACGCAAAGGGCCGCTGCTAATGGAGACGCAAGCGAACCGCGGCACCAACGCGCCCACGGACCAAGCAACGAGGCAACCACCCCGTTCTCCTCCTATCTCACTCTATAGGCTGTTGGCGCCGAGGAAAATGTGGACACCGCCAAAGAACACACAAAGAGCAAAAGGCCGCCAACACCACGGAACGGAACATGAGTGGTATGAGGGAATACCTAATGGGCAGCCCAAGCGGAAAGAAGTGATGTTATGAAACCGGGAAACCACGAAACCAGAAGGAGGGAGGCACACGCTACCGGGGAGCACACGCCACCGCCACCGAACACACAAACCACAAGCCCGAGAGCACAAAAAGGGCAAGTGGTACGCCCACACGCGAAGCAAGCACAAGCAAGGTATGGGGGGACCCGAGCCCGCCGCCGCAAAAGACACAAGGAAGGAAGAGCCAAGGACAGACTAAAAGAACGAAGCGCACAACGCCACCACGCCAGCGCACCCGCCGACCAAACAAATGTCATGAAAACCACCCTCCTCCCTCGCTCTGTAGGCCAACAACAAGAGAGGAAGCCGCCAACGCCAAAAAGTGGACACCGCCAACGACCAAATGGAAAACAAGAGGCCGCCACCGCCGCGGAGCAAGACTGGTATGAGGGAATACCCAGGGGCAGCCCAACCGAAAAGAAATGAGGATCGTATGAATGGTATGGATGCCCACACGCGCAAGCATACACAAGCAAGGTATGGAGGTATGGCGAAGGAGCACGAACCAGCCGCCGCAAACGCCACGAGGAAGGGAGGACCAAGGATGGACAATGAGAGCGAAGTACACAACGCCACCCTCCTCCCTCTCTCTATAGGCCATCAACACGGGTCAAGGAGTGGGAACACAACAAACAGGTCTGTCCCCGCAAGCGCACCGCAACCGCCACCGCCGCGGACAAGCACACCATGGTATGGCACGAAGGGTGAGGAGAGTGCGCACACACGTAGACACAAGTGCGAAGACAGGTATGTTATACGCCGCGCAACGGAGAACGCAGCCGCAACGAACATGGTGCCAACGTGGGTACAGTATGTTACATGATGACCGCACCCAGCCGCCGAAGGCCCACATACCCCCATCCTTCCTTTGTTTCATAGGGCCCAATGAGAGAGAACAACGAGCCGGCAGGGAAAAAGACCGAGACAGGCACCAGAGCGGAGGCAGGGAAAAAGTGCATGCCAGGGAGAAGGGTAGAGGAAAGGGTAAAGAGCAACGAAGCCACGAGAGAAACAGGGGGTAGCCAGCAGCCGAGCAAGGGACGCGCGCAGCAAGGGGGGCACGACAGGCACACGGCGAGCACAACACCGCATCAAAGCACCGGAGAGGAGAGCACCAGAGGGACAAGAGAAAACAGGCACCGCGCACCACGACGCGCACCGCACAGACACCACACACACCGCACACACCCACACCGGCGCCCACAGCACATGGCCAGCGAGCCCCGGCAGCCTGCCCAGAGGGCGGGCAGTCGAGGGAGGGGGAGCGCCTGACCCCAGACGCCCCTCACAACGGCGGACGGCAACTCCCCCGGGGACGCCCCACCGCCACCCCCACGGCGCGCAACGCCGGCTCGCAAGGGCGCGCGCCGTGGGGCCGGTGCAGGGTCCCCACACCCGCACCGACAGCACCCGGGACACACGGGTCGCGGAATTCTGGCTGCCCGCTCCAGAGGACGGGCGGCCGGGGCAGGGACAGCGCCTGACACCAGACGCCCCTCACAACGGTGGCAGGCCACCATCCCCGGGGACGGGCCCCCACCACCCCCGCAGCACGCAGCCCCCACAGGGCATGCAGGCCAAGGGGACAGTGTTGGGCCCCCACACCCACACACCCGCACCCACAGCACGTGGGTGACGGACCCCAACAGCCCGCCCAGTGGGCGGGCAGTCGGGGGAGGGACAGCGCCTGACCTCAGACGCCCCTCACAATGGTGGAAGGCACCCCCCCCGGGGACGCCCTTCCGCCACCCCCACAGCGAGCAACGCCGGCCCGCCAGGGCGCACGCTGTGGGGCCGGTGCTGGGTCCCCACGCCCGCACCGACCGCACCCGGGACACACGGGTCGCGGATCCCTGGCTGCCCGCTCCAGAGGACGGGCGGCCGGGGGAGGGACAGATCCTGACACCAGACGCCCCTCACAACGGTGGCAGGCCACCCCCCCCGGGGACGGCCCCCCACCACCCCCGTGGCACGCAGCCCCCACGGGGCATGCAGGCCAAGGGGACAGTGTTGGGCCCCCACACCCACACACCCGCGCCCACAGCACGTGGGTGACGGACCCCAACAGCCCGCCCAGTGGGCGGGCAGTCAGGGGAGGGACAGCGCTTGACCTCAGACGCCCCTCACAATGGTGGAAGGCACCCCCCCCCGGGGACGCCCTTCCGCCACCCCCACAGCGAGCAACACCGGCCCGCCAGGTCGCACGCTGTGGGGCCGGTGCTGGGTCCCCACGCCCGCACCGACCGCACCCGGGACACACGGGTCGCGGAACCCTGGCTGCCCGCTCCAGAGGAGGGGCGGCCGGGGGAGGGACAGCGCCTGACATCAGACGCCCCTCACAACGGTGGCAGGCCACCCCCCCCGGGGACGGCCCCCCTCCACCCGCGCGGCACGCAGCCCCCACGGGGCATGCAGGCCAAGGGGACGGTGTTGGGCCCCCACACCCACACACCCGCGCCCACAGCACGTGGGTGGCGGACCCCAACAGCCCGCCCAGTCGGCGGGCGGTCGGGGGAGGGACAGCGCCTGACCTCAGACGCCCCTCACAATGGTGGAAGGCAACCAACCGGGGACGCCTTTCTGCCACACCCACAGCGAGCAACGCCGGCCCGCATAGGCGCACGCTGTGGGGCCGGTGATGGGTCCCCACGCGCGCACCGACCGCACCCGGGACACAAGGGTCGCGGAACCCTCCCTGCCCGCTCCAGAGGACAGGCGGCCGGGGGAGGGACAGCGCCTGACACCAGACGCCCCTCACAACGGTGGCAGGCCACCCCCTCGGGGACGGCCCCCCACCACGCCCGCGGCACGCAGCCCCCACAGGGCATGCATGCCAAGGGGACAGTGTTGGGCCCCCACACCCACACACCCGCGCCCACAGCACGTGGGTGGCGGACCCCAACAGCCCGCCCAGTGGGCGGGCGGTCAGGGGAGGGACAGCGCCTGACCTCAGACGCCCACCACAATGGTGGAAGGCACCCCCCCCGGGGACGCCCTTCTGCCACCCCCACAGCGAGCAACGTCGGCCCGCAAGGGCGCACGCTGTGGGGCCGGTGCTTGGTCCCCACGCCCGCACCGACCGCACCGGGACACACGGGTCGCGGAACCCCGGCTGCCCGCTCCAGAGGACGGGCGGCCGGGGGAGGGACAGCGCCTGACACCAGACGCCCCTCACAACGGTGGCAGGCCACCCCCCAAGGGACGGCTCCCCACCACCCCCGCGGCACGCAGCCCCCACAGGGCATGCAGGCCAAGGGGACAGTGTTGGGCCCCCACACCCACACACCCGCGCCCACAGCACGTGGGTGGCGGACCCCAACAGCCCGCCCAGTGGGCGGGCAGTCGGTGGAGGGACAGCGCCTGACCTGAGACGCCCCTCACAATGGTGGAAGGCACCCCCCCCGGGGACGCCCTTCTGCCACCCCCACAGCGAGCAATGCCGGCCCGCAAGGGCGTACGCTGTGGGGCCGGTGCTGGGTCCCAACGACCGCACCGACCTCACCCGGGACACACGGGTCGCGGAACCCTGGCCGCCCGCTCCAGAGGACGGGCGACCGGGGGAGCGACAGCGCCTGACACCAGACGCCCCTCACAACGGTGGCAGGCCGACCCCCCCGGGGACGGTCCCCGTCCACCCCCGCGGCACGCAGCCCCCACAAGGCATGCAGGCCAAGGGGACAGTGTTGGTCCTCCACACCCACACACCCGCGGTGGCAGCACGTGGGTGGCGGACCCCAACAGCCCGCCCAGTGGGCGGGCAGTCAGGGGAGGGACAGCGCCTGACCTCAGACGCCCCTCACAATGGTGGAAGGCATCCCCCCCGGGGAAACCTTTTCGGCCAGCCCCACCGCGAGCAATGCCGGCCCGCAAGGGCGCACGCTGTGGGGCCGGTGCTGGGTCCCCACGCCCGCACCGACCGCACCCGGGACACACGGGTCGCGGAACCCTGGCTGCCCGCTCCAGAGGACGGGCGGCCGGGGGAGGGACAGCGCCTGACACCAGACGCCCCTCACAACGGTGGCAGGCCACCCCCCCCGGGGACGGCCCCCAACCACCCCCGCGGCACGCAGACCCCAAGAGGGGATGCAGACCAAGGGGGCAGTGTTGGGCCTCCACAGCCACACACCCGCGCCAACAGCACGTGGGTAGCGGACTCCAACAGCCTGCCCAGTCGGCAAGCTGTCGGGGGAGGGACAGCGCCTGACCTCAGACGCCCCTCACAATGGTGGAAGGCACCCCCCCCTGGGGACGCCCTTCCGCCACCCCCACAGCGAGCAACGCCGGCCCCCAAGGGCGCACGCTGTGGGGCCGGTGCTGGATCCCCACGCCCGCACCGACCGCACCCGGGACACACGGGTCGCGGAACCCTGGCTGCCCGCTCCAGAGGACTGGCGGCCGGGGGAGGGACAGCGCCTGACAACAGACGCCCCTCACAACGGTGGCAGGCCACCCCCCCCGGGGACAGCCCCCCACCACCCCCGCGGCACGCAGTCCCCACAGGGCATGCAGGCCAAGGGTACAGTGTTGGGCCCCCACAACCACACACTCGCGCCCACAGCACTTGGGTGGCGGACCCCAACAGCCCGCCCAGTAGGCGGGCAGTCGGGGGAGGGACAGCGCCTGACCTCAGACGCCCCTCACAATGGTGGAAGGCACCCCCCCCGGGGACGCCCTTCCGCCACCCCCACAGCGAGCAACGCCGGCCCCCAAGGGCGCACGCTGTGGGGCCGCTGCTGGGTCCCCACGCCCGCACGGACGGCACCCGGGACACACGGGTCGCGGAACCCTGGCTGCCCGCTCCAGAGGACGGGCGGCCGGGGGAGGGACAGCGCCTGACACCAGACGACCCTCACAACGGTGGCAGGCCACCCCCCCGGGGACGGCCCCCCACCACCCCCGCGGCACGCAGCCCCCACATGGCATGCAGGCCAAGGGCACAGTGTTGGGCCCCAACACCCACATACCCGCGCCCACAGCACGTGGGTGGCGGACCCCAACAGCCCGCCCAGTGGGCGGGCAGTCAGGGGAGGGACAGCGCCTGACCTCAGACGCCCCTCACAATGGTGCAAGGCACCCCCCCCGGGGACGCCCTTCTGCCACCCCCACAGCGAGCAACGCCGGCCCGCAAGGGCGCACGCTGTGGGGCCGTTGCTGGGTCCCCACGCCCGCACCGACCGCACCTGGGACACACGGGTCGCGGAACCCTGGCTGCCCGCTCCAGAGGACGGGCGGCCGGGGGAGGGACAGCGCCTGACACCAGACGCCCCTCACAACGGTGGCAGGCCACCCCCCCCGGGGACGGCCGCCCCCCACCACCCCCGCAGCACGCAGCCCCCACAGGGCATGCAGGCCAAGGGCACAGTGTTGGGCCCCCACACCCACACACCCGCGCCCACAGCACGTGGGTGGCGGACCGCAACAGCCCGCCCAGTGGGCGGGCAGTGGGGGGAGGGACAGCGCCTGGCTCAGACGCCCCTCACGGTGGTGGAAGGCACCCCCCCCAGGGACGCCCTTCCGCCACCCCCACAGCGAGCAACGCCGGCCCGCAAGGGCTCATGCTGTGGGGCCGGTGCTGGGTCCCCACGCGCGCACTGACCGTACCCGGGACACAAGGGTCGCGGAACCCTGGCCGCCCGCTCCAGAGGACGGGCGGCCGGGGGAGGGACAGCGCCTGACCTCAGACGCCCCTCACAACGGTGGCCGGGGTGAAGCGGTACCCAGAACCTATGGCCCATGGCCCGGAGGCCTGTGAGCCGTCACACCCGTGCGGAAGCCGTTGACACCGGCTGTTAGCGGGATATCCCTGTTCTCTAACCCGCGAAATCTGAAATCCGATTTCTGACCATTAAATCGATGTGGAATTACCACAATTTTACTGTCTTGGTCAATTTGCGGTTAGAAATCGGTGAAATACCCGATTTTTACCGCGATTTCTAATTGTCATGAAATCGCCGCCTGACGTCGCCCGTCCCGTGCACTGCGGTAGATGATTCTGTAAAACGATCTTTTTGGAAGTTAAGACTGAAACACTCTTCGAGTGATCAGCAATTTTTTCCTTGATAAAACGCATCGCGTCCCAGATTTTTCCCAGAAAATCTGGGCGGCCGAAGGCGCTTTGAACCCCCAAGTGAAATAACAAGGGTTACGAGCGTTCAAGCGCCCAAGGACGAATTGACGTGCCTCATAGGCACTGTGTATGAGGTTTTGCCCCCCATAGTCATAGGATGAGGCCAAAGGATCCCAACTCCATAGGCCGAAAGGGTTATTTATTTTGAATGGTTTCCAAAAAATCAGCAATCTCACGTACTTGGCGTCCAGGTACGTGTAGAAGTATGTTGAGTTGGCGTTTTCTCCCTCTTTGCTTGCCTCTACATCCGGGGCATATCACTTGTCTTCCCCGGATAGTACATATATGATCTCCATATATACATTGGCAATATATTTTGCGTGCATGCTGAAATTCGGCTTTCCGAAGGGAGGTCGATTTTCGACCAAAGCACTTGCATGCGTGTTAAGGGACCAAAGGTACTCTAGAATATAGGCACACTTTGATTCTAGGCCACTAGGTTGGGTGTAGAAGGCGAGGGTAGGGTTGTATGCCATATTTGGTGTCATATCATGTGCCCATTTGGCGGGTGCACCATTCCAAGACTAACCCGCCAATGGACCCCATATCGCACAAAGCCCTTCATTGTACTCGCAAGCCTCACCTTCCCGAAGGGACGCTTGTGGAGCGCCCCCGAAGCGATGCGCTGCGAGCAAGGTGTGTTTTTTGCAATATTCCATGTTTGCATGTGCCCACTTGGGAAGCAGCGCGCGCGGCCTTCGGAAGCGCCCCAAGTGGAGCACATATGTGGAATCGAAGGTCATTGGTGTCGAGTCATTGTGTTTGGAAGGATTGGTCGATTACTCAATCCAAGCCGAAGATGTTATAATATATTTGTGCAGTTTTCAGGGCACTTTTGCGTGTTTTTTTGCCAATTTTGCTGGTTTTTGCCCGTCATGATGGCAAGTGGCGACCGAGTATCTCAACGTTGCGCTCAATTGACATCATGACCCAAGTATGTTTTGGGGGTAACCACTTCGGTGCCCAACATATCTTTGACCCGGCGAACAACTCCCTTTGGGCTTGGCATACCGTGGCCGCCATGCTGGCGATTTGGGGCGATCCCAAATCATGGGCTCACCTGGCAACCCTGCCATTCCCAAAACCAGAGGGGTTTGGGCGACGCCTAAAAGATATGTTGGACCCATATGCCTTGATACCAATCCTATGGCGCACTCCGGTCCAAGTCGGGCATGTGCCTCATTTGCCCCACCCATGAGTGTGCGCATTTTCGGCCATTTTGAGCAATTTTCCACATTTTCTGCCCGCCGTGCACCATGTTCAGCCCCCTCGTGCACGCCGGACGCATGGACCAATGGACCATATATGACATGGGTTATATGGATATTGGTCACCATGGCTCGCACACCACGTGGGCGAAGCGGAGCAACCTTCGTCAAGGTGCTAGCCCAAAGTGAGTGTGGACAATTTTGCCATTTCTGCAATCGTGGACCCAATTTGGATTGTCACCACGCCGAGTGGCATGGAGATCTTTGAGAGTCAAGTGCATGGGAGTCTCAGTTGGACTCCCGGTGGATCGCCTATGGAATGGAGGATCCGATCTCCAAGCCAGCGTGGAGATATACCATTGGGGATACCCCCAAATTTTGGCTCATTTTGAGCAGCTAAAATGACCCCCTTTTGGGACCCCAATTTCACCCCCCCGTGTGGTCAATTGGCGGCCCTATCCCTCTATGCCCACAAGGAGCCCGGACCCAATTTGAAGTTGTGCACTCAGATATGGGTCCTAGGTCCTGCCTCCTATCCTGTGAGCCATTGGCGTTGCCCTGGCCAGGCGAGCCACGCGTGGGAATGACGCCAATTCTGGTGATTTTGGCATCATGACCCCACTTCACGAACCTGTGGTGCCCTGGAGTCAGTTGCCTTGTCCCTACCTCTGGCGGGTCCGGACGAGGGGTCAATTTTGGAGTTTTCGGAGCTAATATCAGTTTGTGCTGAAACAGCCCATTTTCAGCTACCAACTCCTAGGGGATAATTTCGGGGCCTTATCTCTAGCGCAGAGTGGAGTTGGGACCTGCCGTCAGGGGAGCATAGGGAGCCACTGTTCGTTGGCCTTGGAGTTTCTTGGTTCCGAGGAACACGCCTGTGGCTGGGCGGGACACCCTCCCCCATCGGCAGGGTTTCAGGGTCCGGACTGGGCAGGGCATTGGTTGTGTTTGAGCCCCCGCCCCTGCTGGCCACTGAGGGGGTCGGACCTGGGATTGGGATCTGAGTTGGGACTGAGTGTCTATTGTCCTGCGATGCTCTTACCCCAGTCCAGTCTTAACCCCATGTGTACATATCCTGATGTGTTGCTGTACATACTTTTGTTCCCTTGTTTCAGAGTGGCAAGGATCCTGAAACGCTTTATCACATGACACGAGCATGAGGATGCCCCTGTGAGCGCAGTGCTTTGCCTGCCTGCTTGCTTGCGCGTGTCCGTCGCAGCGTCCTGTGGCCAGGCCCCCCAGGGCAACGGGTCAAAAGCGTTTCACCGCCGCAGGGTTACCCATCCCTCGCGTGCCACTCGGGGCCGCCTGAACCCCAAGCACCACGGCCTTCGCAGCGCCGCCCAGCAACAGCGCCGAGTCGGTGAAGGTGGTGTAGCGACCGGGAACTCCGACATCAGCAAGTTCCTTCGGCCGACCAGCACCGGCCGCACTCCCAGCTACATCAACCGCCTCAACAGCCACCCCGAGGACTAGTCCATCGAGGGGAACGATGGTGAATTGGCAGGAGGCGGGCAAGACGTGGCCGCTGCCCCACCCCCATGCGGTGCGCCTACTGCGTGGGTTGGTGTGGGGGCAGCACTACCGCCACAGCAATCCCCAGTGCGAAGGCGGCATGCCCGGGAGCTTTGAGCTCCGCGAGGATATGGGCGCCGACCGCCTGCAGGCAGTGGAAGACTGGCTGCAGGTGGAAGGGTATGCCTACCGCTTCCGCACAAACCGCCCGAGGGTCTGGACCCGGCCGGACAGACCCGGCGAAGGGCTGCGCCCCGACAGGATTGAGGAGGACAAGAACCCCAACGAGTACCCGTCGGGCGCCACGATCAACGTCTCCATGTGAAACATGATCGAAAAGAAGTTCCCGGAACCGGGGAACGAGCGCACGCTGCAGGGCAGCAGCAGCAGCGCGTCTCCTGGGAAGGAGAAGCGGTCCGCCGGGGACAGGAAGCGGGACAAGAAATGGCGGGAGTACCAGGAATCCCTGGCCGCCAAAGCCGCCCAAGCCGCCGAGGGCCGAACCCGGGCCCCGAGCCCTTAACGGGTCAGTGGCGGTCACCACCCCGGCCACACCACCCTTGGCGACTTCCTCAAAGTCGCCATGCAGGCCAAGGCCAAGCCCTGTCCGCTGCACCTGAGGAAGTCAGGCCCCAGCAGCGACGTGGAGTCGGCCCACCGCGGGAGGATGCCGGCCGACCAGGCCAGCTCCAGCAGCAGCGTCGCTCCCGACCAAAGGGTCGTGGCCCGCGCCTGCGAGCGCGCCTGTGGGGTGCCCTGCAACCTTCCGGATGCCCGGCAACGGGCCACGCAGCCGAACGCTGCCGTGGAGGGCGCCTTCGGCATCGCCCAGGAGGATGCCACAGATTGGGGCAGAGGCATGGCCTTCCACGCCTCGACCGTGGCGGCCGTTGCGGCCGGACTCACGACCGCAGCCGCCAAGGAGGCAGCGACTGCCCGGGTCAGGGGTGAGGTGGCGGCAGCCGCCGAGGAAGCCCGCCTGGCCCAGGAGGCCATTGCCCGCAAGGAGGCCGAGGTGAAAGCGCTGGAAGGGGCGCTTGCCCAAGAGAGGGCAAAGAAAGAGGCGGAGGAAAGGGCCCGCGCCGAGGAGACGGCCAAGGCCCAAGCCGACGCCGCCAGGAAGGACGTCATCGAGGCCGCGCGACGGAAGGTCGCTGAGGAGAGGGCCAAGACGGAGGCGGAGCTGGCAGCGTTGGAGGCTGAGAAGGCCCAGCTGCAGCGGGCTCGGGAAGCCGAGGCTGCCCGTGCTCTGGAGGAGGCCGAAAGGCGAGCTGCTGCAGCCACGGCCGCCGCAATGGAGGAGGCAAAGGCCAAGCTCCAGCGCGAGACTCCCCCGGGAGAATCCCGAGTGGAGACATTTTGATAGCTCTTCGAAGGGGACGTCTCCTCCAAGATGACGCTGGATCTGGAGGAGGTCGACACGGGCAGCAGTGGGGACAGTGGCCCCACCGCCTACCGACGAAGGAAGGGTAAGGGGAAGACCCCCGAGAGGTCACGGAGGCCAGCGGGCGGACACCCCCACGACTCTGACCCCTTCTTCAGCGCCAGCGACGGGGATGGACGAGACCGCCGACATGGCCCAGGAGTGGCTGGCGGAGGAGGCGGAGGGTGAGGGTGAGAATCTCCCTCCTCCCTACCGGAGCTCGGAGTCTTCCGCGTGCAAGACCGAGACAACCAGTTCGGGCGACATGGACGAGGATGATGACATGGACTTCGACTACACGGAGAGGCCCCCCTCCTCGGACCCACCGAGGGGACCTGGCGGAGGCCCACCGGGACCGCCTGGCGGAGGACCATCAGGACCCCCTGGAGGGCGCCCACCAAGTGGACCCCCTGGAGGCGGACCTCCGGGCGGGGGAGGACCCCCTGGACCGGGCGGGCCTGGCAGAGGCCCTCCTGAAGGACCCCCTGGGGACTCCGAGGACCCACCAGGGAACGGTGACCCGGATGCCACCTGGCGGTCGATTGTCCACCTCCGCAGGAGGGTCCAGTCCCTCGAGCGCGAGGTAGACACGGGCAAGGGCGAGATGATCCGCATCGCCAGGGTCGCCGCGGGCGCACAGAGGGAGCTGGACATCGCCAAGACAGAGATGGTCAAGATCACCAAGGTCGCCACCGCCGCCCAGAGGGAGCTGGACGTCGCCAGAAGCAAGACCAGGCTGCTGAACAAGGTCATCAACGGCCTGCAGCAGAGGTTGGACGAGCTGGAAGGCCGTGGGAGCGTCAGCAGCGACCACCCACCCCTGGAGTTCGGCTCGTCGGACGACGGCTGGGGACCTGGACCAGGTCCAAGCAGAGCCCACGCCCACGGCGAAGCCCCCAGGAGTCGCCCCTGCGCCAGTGCCCCCTCTCCCAGCGCCCCCTCTCACCACAGCGCGGGCCGCCGTAACGAGCGCGTGCCGCCCGGCAGTGGCAGTGAGGAGTGGCTTGATGAGTGGCTCAGTGCGGAGTACCACAACCGCCGTGCTCCACCGCGGACACCGGTACGCCCCCGACGCCCCGCACCAGCCCAGGAGCCAATCCCAATGGCTGGCGGGCGTTATGGTGGACTCAGGGATGAGGTCCCCGGAGGGGACGTGGAGTCGGATGTCGGCGGAGGTGAGGAAGACCTGGAGGAGTTCGGCATTACCCCGCTGCGTGGTGTTTTACGGGAGGCCGCTGAACGCAGCCGCCGGCGCCGTGATGAGGAGGCATACATGGAAGGAGTACGGCGGGAACATCTAGGTTCAGCGTACATGGAGGAACCGCGGCGTAGCCACATGGATACCGTGGAGGAGATGGAAGTGGCCGTTGTGGGAGTCCGTGGGGGACGCCGATGGGAACCTCGGTCGACCTCGCGGCCGGCGTTCATGGTCTCTAAGGCCGCGGATGCCGCCGTGTGGGAAGACCTGAAGGACATCAAGCCCCCCACGTACGATGGCAACCCCCTCAACCTCGACCGCTTCTTGGAGAAGCCGGACGATTGGGGGGTGACCGTCACTGAAGACATGGATCCCGCAGATGCGGAGAGATATGTCTTCAAATGGTTCAGGTACCGCCTGCCGGAAGTGCTCCAAGAGCTATACTTCGTGACGACCAAGGAGGGGAAAATCAAGACCCTCAAGGAAGCCAAGAAGTGGCTCAACGAGCAGGAGCGGGTGGGCGCTCCGCAGGTGGCTGTCAAGCGGTGGAAGGCCATCAAGCTTCAGCATGATGGTCGGGAGATCCGCCTACGAGATTGACGCGACTTCCGGGGGCAATACACCCTCTTCCGCCGCAACGTGGAGGACTGGAATGAGGGTGACGAGCTGGCCCGCTTGCTCTCCATGCTGCCGGAAGCATGGATCAAGAGAGTCACCAAGGAGGAAGCCAAGAGGGCCAAGTCCAACCACACGGTCAAGATGATGCTCCCCAAGGAGTATCATACGAACGTGGTGGCTTGGACAAGGAAGAACGTGGCCCGGGATGTCAAACCGCACTCCCTGCGGAACGCCCTCCTCATCACCGTCACGGGCGATCGCGAGAAGACCGCGATGTGGCGCCTTGATGAGTGTGACGTGAGCGGCCAGACCATCCATCTGCAGGCCATCCCGGCGCGGATGAGTTGCGATGAGATCCTGGAGTGGGTTGGTGAGGAGGTACTCAAGGAGTACTGGAACCTCCACCACACCCGCGGGTTGAGGCCCGCCGACCGTGACGTGAACTACGTTAGCGAGGGGCCTGGCGGGGAAGCTGCCATGGACCCAGCGGGAGCCGATGGCGATGAGGCTCTCGACCACAATGACGACGACGATGAGCCCGCCGAGGTGGCCGTTTGTGCCTTCGTGGCCAACAACCCGAACACGGGGAGCAACCGGGGAAGCTGGAAGCCCCTGCAGAGGGGTTGGAAGAAGAAGGAAAAGAAGGATCCCCGCCGCATTGGCGACCCTCCGCTGTCCTTTGCGGAAGTCATACGGGCTCACCCTCAGGGCTGTTTCGTGTGTTATGGGAGGAACAAAGGGTTCAACCATGACCACCGGACATGCCCCATCCACAAGGCCGACACGAAGGCCTACAAGAAGGTGCAGGGGTCGAAGAAGCGTGCACCCGCGGGTATCCGGGAGACCAAGGTGGAGGTCACCAAGGACGAGCTCTCCAAGCTGATGTCCGTGGGGACCGAGTTGGCCAAGGAGATCCAGGAGATCAAGAGGTCCTGGCTTCCGGAGTCGGACGACAAGAACAAGGAGAACAAAGAGAACGACAAGAACAAGGACAAGGACAAGAAGGGTAAGAAAGGGGGAAAGAAGAAGGGTGTCAACGAGGGTGATGCGGAGGAAAGTACCCCTACTACCACAACCGATGCCACTTAGCGGAGCCCCTGCAGACAAGGGCCCCAGCTGGGGCGGTCGCAGGATGGTGTCGTGGGAAGCGCCACACCATCCCAGTTGGGAGACAGTGAGCACAAAGGGATTGCCGCGGGCGGAAGGCCCGGTCCGGCACCTAAAACGAAAGACAGTCGCGGTGGCAGGGTGAGGGCAAGTGAAGGCACGAACCCTTGCACCCGTCCATCCTTCGCGACCAAGAATGTATTTGATGTGCTTCAAGATCTATCCGAGAGTATCGGAGGATCACCCGGACCGCAGCTCGATGCTGCAGATGGGCAGCCTGAGCCCATTGTCCACGACCTGCACAAGTCGCTTGTTGAGCTTCTGGAACGGCCGGAGATCCTGAGCTTGAACGCCGTGCGCCGTGTTGGGCGTGAGCGGCAGTTGCATCTTAAGGTCCATGCCTTATGCGGGGAAGTGGAGAAGGTCTTCGACGTGTTGGTCGACACGGGAGCTCAGGTCAGCTTGGTCAAGGCTCGCCTACTTCCGCCGGAGTGTTTGACCGACAGTCGGAAGCCTGTCAGGCTGAAGGTGGCGAATGGCCAGTGCATCGTGGGAGGCACAAAGGAAGCGGCCATTGGGCTGCAGTTCCTGAACCACCGTGAGCTGAGCCGCCCGGACCTCGGCAAGGAAATCCTCCTGCAAGGTCGCTTCTACGAGGCCGAGATGGACTGGGACATGATCGTTGGGTACGACTTCATGATGGAGACAGACTCCGGCGTTCTCCCGGCCCAGGCCTCAATGACCCTGTACCAGGACGACCAGCTCTGGTGGCTTCCGTCACCTGAGCACCATGTGGAATGCCAATGGATCCACTCGGAACGCAATCAGCTCGAAGTAGCCGCGCTGGGCACTGAGCCAACTGGGCCAGCAAACCAGGAGTACGGCGTAATGCCGGAAGTGGCGAGCCGAGTGGTTGCGGACCTGGGATCTGGCCCTGGATGCGTTCTCTTCAGGAACCTCCGCCCATCTTCGGGTTTGTGAGAAGTACTGGAGCGCCCAGGACTCTGCGTGGAAGAAGTACTGGGGTCCGCATCAAGGTTTGATGTGGATCCATTGCCCCCGATGGGACATTCCAAGGGCGGTAGCGAAGATTTGCAAGGACCGCTCCAAGGCAATGCTGGTTGTTCCTATGGTATGCACCGAGGAGGAAAGCACCCGGGATTGGGTGGTCTCATTGACCAACATGACCTTAAACAAGGTCGTCCTACCGGCTGGAGAGAGTGTCTATCAGGACGCTAAGGGACAGCCCATGCCACCCCAGAGATGGCCAACAGAATTCTACTATGTGGATGGCGGCCTTGAACAGGCCGACACCACGCACTTCGTGTGTGTCAACCGCATCATAGCAGAGCCATGGCAGCAATGCTTTGCGGTTTTCCCTGTTGACATCGGAGAATCGGATGACCTCCTCACTGAAGAGGAGTTGGATCTGGTTCAGGGGTATATGGATCATCCCTTTCACGACTGGGGAAACCAGCGTGAGGGCAAGGGCCAGGACAAAGCCTGGTGGGAAGTTGATTTCATTGTCTCCAGTTCCTATGATGGGAATACCTTCGTAAGGAGGAGGCTGGACCACATGTCCAGCCAGGACGATCCAATTGGCGGCAACCCACCAACCTACGGCGACCTGTTCCGAGGCAAGACCAGAGATGGCCCTTTGGGCCACCTGGGAAGACCACCTGACCCGAAACCGAGTGGGGTCGCTACCCCTAGAGTAAGCTCAGTGGTCCAGGTGCCCGGAAAAGCCAAGGCGGAGTCCAATGAGTGCCCCAAGATCCAGGCATTGAGGGCCAGGCTGAAGCAGAAGTATGGTGATACCTTCTTCAGCCGCAAACCTGTGTTTCACCCACCGGTGCGTGGACCGTATGGTGAGGCCAAGATACGACTGCAGCCGGACCCCCGTGTGTATGGACACCAGGAGCTTGCCCTGAGGGGCGAGAGGAAAGAGGCCATGGAGAAGATTCTCCGTGATTTCATCGAAAGAGGCTGGCTTGAGCCGTGCCACTCCGAGTGGGCCTCCCCGTGCTTCATCGTCTTCAAGAAGGTGGCCGGTGAGTGGCGGCTCGTGGTCGACTACCGCGGCCTAAACGCCCAAACGCAGCATGACAGCTATACGCTGCCCCTCATTGAGGACATGCTGCAGAAACTACACCGGCGGAGGATCTTCACGGTGATTGACCTGAAACATGGTCACCGTCAGATGCCTCTCGCCGAGGAGTCCCGTGCCTGCACAGCCATGAGCACCCCACTTGGACCTCTCCAGTGGAAGGTGATGCCCATGGGCGTTACCAACGGCAATGCGGCTTTTCAGCGGATACTGGAGAACCTGCTTTGAAACCAGACCGGGTGGTCAGGAGCAGAGGTCGCAGTGGCATGGGCAGCAACATTGCTTGGCACCGAAGACATAACGATAGTGTTGATTGAATAGTATCCTGCAAACAGATATGGTACACATAGCCAATGAAATACCTGATATGCACATATGAGAAATCCACCCTATCATCCACTAATTGATATAACTACTACACATCCATGATTGCCTTATCTCTCCCACATCCTATGTTCCTAACAAGGAAATGGAATATGATATACCCTATCCCACATATATCCCATATATGGGGCCAAATAATGCTCCCTTAGGGGTAAAATGCCAGGGTAGGGTTGTGACCTGCTTCACCACCCCACTTAAAACGACTGCCACGGGCAGGAAGTACATGCCCAAGAGGAACGTAGCAGTCACAAACAGCAGCAAATCACAGGTTAGCAGTTTGCCTCTCATAGGGAATCGAACCTACGCCAGGCAATCTCGGAGCCGGCCGCACGGCCGCTGAAGTAGCTCCGATCGGTGGGAGTCGAACCACCGCTGAAATACACAAATTGACAAACGGGATCCCGCAGGTCCCGCAAAAAGTAGTAGGCGAAATCGTGAGCTGTTGCGCGTAGAGTCTGGTCCCTGCGTGTCGCATGAGGCATGTGGGGTCCAGCAGGTAAGGGCAGGTAGTTTTTCAAAGGAACTAAAACTAAAGGCAAAGTGAAATCACACTTTTAAACAAAACTGAAGGTAATGGTACATGCGAAGCGGTGCGACGCGAAAGTGCAAAAATTTCACTTTTTGAAAAAACTGCCAGAAGAATTGACGGGAGTGTCAAACAGCAACGTAGGACTGTGCCTGCACAAGGGAGCACGAGGGATAGTAGAGATAGAGGCCAGGGAAAGGATCACAAGGTACACAACAAAATCTGATGGCCCTCGGCCAGGGGACTGTTACCACGGGGGGCTAACGGTCCTGTCCTGCAGTGCAACGCGGGGCAACCGTGGTAACAGTCCTTACAGCCACCACAGCACTTTTTTCACAACCTGGAACAGTGAACACTGTGATTGTGTCTTATTGTTGCCTTGCGATGCATTACTGTCTTGCGCCTGCCTCTGTCTTGTGCATGCTTAGGCCCACTAATAGACACGGCCACGATGGCCCCACAGTGCGCGCGGTAGCTCACCAAGTAGAGGAAAGAGGTCACGATGGCCTCAGGGTAAACGATCGACGATCATTTAGGCACAAACCAAAACACGGGTACGATGCCCACACCTTGCACCCACGTGCTTTAGATCGTTTATGAGGGCTTGATGTGCTTGATGTTCTTGATGCGCTTGCCCGTAACGCTTGTAGTAATGAGTGAGCTCTTGCTTGTAAGATGGAAACTTGCTTGATTACTTGCTTGCCAAAAAGCCGAGACAAGGCCTAGCCAAAGGCCCACTTGTCAAACAGACCAGACACCAAAGGATGAATGAACCAGTCACGGTTGTGACTGTACGATACGGGCACGGCTCAGCCAAGGGTCGTGTCCGTGTGGATGTTTAATTTAGCATGTGTGTCACACGTGATGCACCACATAGAGGGTAAAGGAGGAGGTACGGAGATGGGATGAGGGTGTGAGTAGACACACTTAAATAGACAAACCTCATAACCATGTAATAATAACCTGACCTCACTGCTAACCCCTCACCTAGGAGCCATACTACGTATATACATCATATATACACATAATAGAGCGATGCACACCGACAAACACAAGACACACTTGTGCGCGCACACCCATTGGCAGGGGCCGGGGGCACACACTCGCCCGGAGGGCATCACAGAGTGTGGGTCTCGCGGTGGCGGCCTTGGGGCACGTGATGGGGGCACTCCACACATACGGCACGTGCAAGAGCTTCCACAAACTACTCACGTACACACAACAAACAGTAAGCATATCCACAATAGAACACGTGTATAGATACGCCACCTTGTTGCTTGGTGTTCGCGTGTGTCTTGGGGGCGTGCGTATAAACACTTAGGTTAGCTTGCGTGTTACCCTTGTCGGTGGGTGTGCCACCGGCGGGCCGTAGCGCAGGGGGTCACCTCCGGGTTGCAAATTGGGGAGGTCGCCCGTACGGTCCCGCTGGTGTATCAGCCCACCCTGCTCCCCGGGGGCACGATGACACGCCCCGAAGGAGTTTTACTCCCCCAACCCCTCTACACCGTGTATGACGGATTCGTGTTTACACCTCCGTGTGTAAACTTGGGCCGGTGTACACGGATACAAAACCTCAAAGGTAGGTGTCAACCTAGGTCTTGCTTGTTCGGGGGGCGGGTGATAACCAACGTAATAGGCAACCATATAATCCCGTAACTAAATTAATGGCATGCGCACACACACGCTACCATTGGCCACGGGCACACCCGGTTTTGGTGTGTCTCGGACAGAGAGACTCGTGTGTGTTGTGGAAATCCAAGTCCACGCACGGGTCTCTATAAAGAAAAATGCCACGCCCATATCCTAACCCGTTTGGTTGGGTGTTGGGATAGAGGACCCCTCGGGTGTTGTGGAAATCCAAGTCCACTCGTGGGGGACTCTAGAGAAAACAGTAATATACATATTCTCTCATAAACATATGCGTGTGCACACCCGCCCTTTTCATCATATTGTTCGTTCCCTCTCGTTGCAGGCAGGAATTCCCCCGCGAAATTCATCAAGGACATGAAGAGCACACCCAGCCAGCATGCGGCCCCATGCAATGGCAATGGAGGGTACCCACTCCCAACCCGGGCACGCATAGCGACCGGGGACGAATACCCAGGCGGCGGAGACGGCCCAAATCCGCAACGCCACTCTCTGCCTTTGAAGACCCCACCCACTCATAGAGTGACGGGGCAAAGGCACCCATTGCAATTCATATTAGAATACTTGTATTGTAGAGGACGACCCCTCCCTCTAGGCTTAAGTCCTCGCCGTATGTAGTGGCAATTTTGCACGCCACGAAATTTTTTCCACGTAATGTGAGCCACACGAGTACTTCGTACCTTGTATACCTACCCTCGTGTGGACAAGGGCAAATCGGTGGAAAACCATCACGCCCACCACAAAGAGGGAAAATGGGTTGTACCCGCCAACCCAACGAAGTTTTCAAGCCTTCGCCATTTTGAGCAAATGATTTAGCTCGTTGGCTTGGGTCACGGGGCAGGGACGGTCGTGGGGTCGTTGTTTTCTGTACGGGGCGGCACTCCGAAACCTTGCAAACACCACCATGCGCACAATCCGGCAGAGTCTTCGGGAAGTGCTTGCCACGTTGTTAGCACCCTCGACAGGGGGCGTCATCGTGGGCAGGACTGACGGCAGTAGTCCTGGTGGTGGTAGGAGTGCTCCAGTAAGACCCAAGGATAGGGGTTTGAATGGCATTAAGACCCCCGAAAGAACACGTCCCACTTCCGCCCCAGGCTATATGCCACGCCACCCCACCCCAAGGACTCTCAAGCCTTTAGCGGTGAGAGAGGTAGACGGTGGAGTAAACCTGCGGTACCCACCGCCCTGCTCCGGTGGGGATTTTTGTAACCGAGGAGCGCGCCGTGCATGCACATCTTCTTTCCTGTCTCCCACCGCTTCTCGCTCTCTCCTCCCTTCCCCAAACAATAATATATCCATATTGGTTAGGGTTTTCTTTTCGTGGCACGCTCATGAGAGCGGTCCACCAAGGTGGGCAAGGATGTCAATGGTTTGGGTGAGATTCTGTTTCTGCAAGTAATCTCTCCAAACTTTGTTGTAGGATGGTAAGAAGGTTTCAACGGGTTCCTCGGTATCCCAATCTTTGGTATAACCCTCCCACCGCACCTTGAAGAGAAGTCTCTTGCGGTAAGTACGGTGACTTAATATTTTTTTGACATTATAGGTGTCCTCCTCAAACTGGGATGGCACTCTAGCAACCTCCTCCGTGTAATTTAGAGGCACGGGGGAGCGAGGGGAGTTGACCGTTTTCATTAAACAATCAACGTGGACGTCAACTAATCTCGGTTGGTCCACTTGAAAAACATAGAGGTCGTGCGCCTTCTTGGCCACTACCTCATAGGGCCCATCCCAATAGGGACAAGTCTTATCGCCAAGATTTTTGCGTTGGCGACGGACCCATACGCGGTCCCCTTTTGAGAAATTGGGGGACATCCTCCTACTCTTATCATACTTACGAGCCATTGTCTCTTGCACTTGAATCATAGCCCTCCGTGCAAGAGCAATAAGCTCCTCACGCCGTTGGAAGTAGTGAGCGGCGTCTTGGGCCACCCCCTTAGGCTCAGCAAGAGGAGGCCCCTTAGTACGGTTGTGTTTACCAAACACAATCTCGTTGGGTGTATAACCTGAAGGACCTGTAGTCTCATGCCACGCTCGTACAACGGCGGGCAAAACCTCTACCCAATTAGTTTTCTTCTTCTTCAAGGTAATGGCTTTAGCAACAGCACGCCTTAGCTGCTTGCCAGTATTTTCGGCCTTGCCATTACCTTGGTGCCTACCCGCGAGACACATAGTCGAGCGGGCACCAATCTTAGAACAAAGGGTTTGGAAATATTGGCTCACAAATTGTGGCCCACGGTCTGAGCATATTTCACGAGGGGCCCCGAACCTATCCGCCCAGCGCTCCATTACCAAATGGGCCGCTCTTCTCCCCGTTAGCCCTTCATCTTTGTCTTCATGACGGGGTTTAGGAATAGGGATCGCGATGAGGTAGCCGGAAAGCCGGCATACACATAGGAGCATTCGGTCATACACTTCTCCATCGTGGGAGGTGGAAGGGTAGTGAAACACATCAAGCGCTATGGAGTCCATGGGCTCCATAGGTATAGGCATAGGGGTCATGTACCCTTGCTTGCGCTTGGTGTCATGCGTGTGAATGGCACATGAGGGACACGTTTGACATTGCAGTTCCACTGCTTTGTACAACCCCTCACCTTCCACGCCATGGCGAATTTCCTTCCAGTGTTTTTCCACACTGAAGGTAGTTAAGTGAAATGCATCATGGTATTCGGCTACCAAACGATGCACAAGCGGCGTAGGAACACACCACCGTCCATTACGGACGAGCTTGTTATCCACCAACCTCACTCCATCTTGGAAGCTCCCATTCAAGGCATCTTGCCACATTTGCTTGTAGCGTTGACAATTTGGGTAGTGTTTAGCCCAATTTATCTCAAAAACATTGGGAGCATCCTCCCGATGTATAGGAGTTGCTTTCTTGTGGGACTTCCAAGATTTTTTTATCTTGACGATTCGCTCCAGTCTCCGAAGCTTTCTCTTTTGCTTCGTCCCCCCCCCCACTGGAGGCGAAGCCAGAGGAGGTGGATCACACGCGGGCGCCCCTTGAGCCCGAGGCGCCGCTTTAGACCTAGTAACAACGGGCGCCACAACCGCCCTAAATACAAGGGGGCGGGCGAGAAGTTCCTCCTTCTCGGCCGCCATCATGTCCCGCACATCCCCGGCCGCTTGGGCCGTCCCATGTATGGACACATCACCCAACGCCGGGTTAGCAGGGTAAGCCCAACGGGACAAGAAATCACCCACGGGGTTCACTGGCCCCGGAGTGTAAACCACATGGAGGTCGAATTTAGAGAACAATTCATGCCAACGTGCTTGGCGCCGAGAGGGACCCCCCACGGTTTTGAAGTCCTCCGTAGCCCAATTTTCAAGGCTACGGTGGTCCGTACGGACCTCCACGCGCTTGTTCCCCACCCAACCATGCCATTTTAAAAGCGCCGCCACTATGGCGTAGCATTCTTTCTCCCGAGGGCTCCAATTCAATTGGCTGCTTGACAATTTGCGGGAGAAAAAGGCAAGGGGGCGTAGGGCACCATCGGGACCTTCCTGCTGTAGGGCCGCCCCCACCGCCCAATTACCAGCGTCCGGGTTGAGGACAAAGTCCTTATCCCAATCGGCTAGTTGGAGGGGAACAATATCCGTAATAGCACGCTTGAGCTTCAAAAAGGCCTCGTTAGCCGAAGCATTCCATGTTAGGCCTATCTTTTTGCCATTCTTATGCTTAGGCAAATCCTTCAACATATTAATCAAAGGGGTAGCTGTGGAGGCGTAGTGTTGGACATAGCCCGAATAATAGTTGGCGAGCCCCAAGAACCCCCGGAGCTCCCGAACATTATCCGGTTTGTCCCAACGCTCAAGCGCCAACATTTTCCCTGGCGCCGGCCGACGTGTGCCATTTTCCAACACATGGCCACAAAACTCAACCGAACGAACAAAGAAATCGGTTTTGCTAACCGAAGCAACCAACTCCTCTTTTCGTAGCCTATCCAACACGGCACGCACGTCGCGGTCGTGGTTAGCCAATAGCTCCTCCTCCGTCGCACCCGAGGAACCAATAATAATATCATCAATATATACATCCGCACAATCCAAACCCTGCAAAACATGGTCCATGACCCGTTGAAAAATAGCGGGCCCATTCTTGATACCCATAGGCATAACACGCCATTGGTATCGCTTACCCGCCAAATTCATGGCGGTCTTAGCCCGGGATTCAGGGTGAAGGGGAATTTGATGAAACCCTTTACTCAAGTCCACAATAGTGAAAATCTTGTGTTTGGATTGATTTTCCAACATGTTTTCTATGAGGGGGAGGGGCTGTGCGTCGGGCAAGGTAGCCTCATTAAGTTGGCGGTAGTCCACCACGAGGCGCCATTTTCCCTTCTCTTTCATGGGCACAACGAAACCGTTGGACGCCCATTCGGAGGCAGGGCACGGCTCAATCCAGCCACGAGCCAAAAAGTCCTCCACTATTTCTTGCTCTGCCGCGGCACGCTCCCCCACCAACCGTATAGGTTTCACGGATTTGGGTTTGGCGTTCGGGTATAGGTCAAGTTTAGCAAACCCCAACCGCTCCGTACCACGGACCTTAGGGTGTTCCTGGTCCGGACGGAGACGAACCTCCCCACTAAAAACATCCCGCTCGTAGTCCGCGAGGATGCGTTTCCTCATGAGCTCCACCTCCGGAGACACAATAGGCTCTTGGGTGGTGACAACGCCACCCACACGAGAAGCCGCCAACAATCGTGTGGCGCCTTTACGTTTTCGGTAACGCTTAACGGTAGTGGCCCTCCCACCCAATAGCTCTCGTTCAATTTTGTGCCTCCAAATCTTCGGGGGTAGGATCAAGAGTAACGGGTGCGAGGAGTTTTTTATGGGTCGCCTGATATGTGAGGGTGCGCACCGAAGCCAAATGGTTAGGCACCCTTTCATCCTCCGACTCTTCCTCCGAGGTCATGCCCGGCTCGCCATCCGTGTTGGGGTTAGAGACGGCCGGTGCCAAAACGGAGGCCACATGACATTTAGTGGCCGCCAAATTTTCCTCCGCAATACCACCGTCCACGTATAGCGCCACCGTGGACCAACCCCGTTGAGGAAGGGGCGTGAGGTGGTCATTCTAATAGAGACAGGCTTTAGTCTCTGGCCCAGGAAGGTGGTACCCTTGCAAAGTAATTTCCATAAGGGGTTTCCACCACTCCCTATGTGTCCACTTCGGCCCTACGACGATGGCTCGTAGTTTTTCTTGCCGAATTTACCGAACACAATCGGAAAACCGATGATAGGGAGGGCACATTCAATACAATTTGGTGGGTCCGCGGGAGTGGAAAAGAAATCTTCAAGCGGCGAAACCCAACGGGTAGCCTGGGCCATACCCAGGACCCTATTGAAGGCGTCCACGTCGGGGTTTTTGCCAAATTGTTTTTTGACACGTGCGGCCCAATATGGCGTGAGGCCATAGTCAGACTGGGTCCACATGGACCCATCACGCCGCGTAGGTAGAACATCACGGGCAAGGGCTTCGGGAGCAAATTCAACGAGCTCCAAAGCACAAGCCCGCTCCTGTACGGGGGCCACGGAGGAAGCGGTCAAGGCATAGGATATGTGTTTCTCGGCCTCAACACGGTTAGGCGGTTCGCCACCAGGGGGCGTAACCACAATGGCCGGGGCAGGATGCGTAGGAGCGACCGCCCCAATGACTGGAACGGTTAGGCCCCACACGGACTGACGTGACACCTTACCATGAATGGGTTTCACCAAAAATGGTTTGCCGGTTCGTGGAGCCTCACGGAAGTCCTCAATCCAAAAACGGGGGTGCACTGGATGGTGAGAGTACAAACAATTGAAACAGGCAAAATGGCTCACACAATGTTCGTAACCCCATGGGTGCCCCAAAACCATATCCCAAGGTAAATTCGGGACAAGGTACGGGGACACGCCATACTGGGCAACACGAGGAAGTGAAACACTACCATCCACAACCCCCGTAAATTGAATTTTGACGTCTATTTGCTCGTCCCCCCCTGGCAAAGGCGTCTCATTATCGGCTTGGAGTAGGCGCCTCCGTTGGGGGGATTCATATTTTTCGGAGAGTTGGTCTCCAAAAACATTGGAATTGGCCAAAGCGACCGCTTGGCACCCAAAATCCACCAAAAAACGGAGGGCCTTGCGTTCTCCACTGGGCAAAACAACCTGAACGGAAAGTTCGGTTTGAATCTCACTAGTCACTATATGCCCCTTCATGACTCTCGATGGAACGAGAGCCACAATAGTGTCACAGGGGTGCCCGAGGTTTTCTTCTTTCGAAGGGGGCGCCTCTGGGCACTCCTACCAACGTCCGCCCCCGTTCGGCGCTCCCTTGCCTCCTTTATCGCCCTTGCCGCCGCCACCCTTATAACCACCACCCTTATCACCACCGCCACCCCTGTCGCCACCCTTAGGCTTACCACCTTTAGACTTACCCGCAATGTTCCAATGAGTGTCATTGCACGGAGAATTAGGCTTACACGTCCAAAGGGTGGTATTGGTGGCACCCCAATCAATCCAAGACATGTCCATCTCCGTTTGTTTACGTGTTTTCCAATGTTTGGAACACGGAACCCAAAAGGTAGGTGGCGGTTTAGCCCCGGGGTCGACGGGTTTCTTCGCCGGAGGTTTAGAGTGACCCACGGCGTTGACGGAGGTGTCAGCGGGTTCGGAGGTGTCAGGGTCCGCCGTAGCCTCCGCATTAACCGCATGCACCGCGGTTTTATTGTGAGAAGGGCGATGAGTGTACGTCACCGTCGTCTTGTCTCCTTTATTGAGGCGTTCGAGAGCTTCCCTCTCCGATACGCTTTTATGGGCAAGGGCGTAGATTTCCGCAGGCTTCAAACGAGGCCTACGTTGCTCCACTTTCATAGTGTAGCCGCGTGTGTGAGGTGTGTTGTTGAGTTTCAAGATCCACTCCTGGAGAGCCGGGTCTTTGCAGTCAACTATCACCCCCGGCCCCGAATAGGAAACAATCTCAGGAACCGTAGTGCAAGTTTGAGCGCTATATTTCCTGAGTTCTTTTTCGAATGGGGCGCGACCCGGCGAAGGGTCAAGGCCACTAAAATCCACCACATAGCTGTCTGGGCTATTCTTAGCCTCTTGCTTGACGACCTTCTCCTTGATCCACGGGAGCTTGCTTAGGAGCTGCTCCCGGATCACGTGGGGACGAGTCTCATTGCTCAGAGGCAACAAACGTTGCCAACGAGCATAGAAATCTTTAAGGTCCATGAGGGTCACTTGCCCTTTAACCACCCTCGGGGTGAGGGCTCGCCACCTTTCATCAGCCCTTGAGGGGTCATACTCGTGGAAGCGTTGTTCCAAAAAGTCCCACAATTCTTTGAGGGTGGGGGCCGTGCGTGTGTGGTGGGTGGCCTCGGCAACCCGGGCGTTGATGATCGCCTTTAGCCATGGGGGCAAGGTACTCAAAATCATTTTTGCCTCGTTCGCCTTTCGGTACATGGGATCACACACCCCCAACCATTGTTGAAGCTTCTCCACCCACTCGTCGTAGCACTCTAGCTGCCCATTAAATTGCGGTTTAGGCATATCACTATCCTCCACCGCTTTGGTGTAACTACTTTGCACCATAGGCATTTGGTACGGGTGGTAAGCAGGGGGAGCCATGGTTGGGGGTGCACCTCCACTTGCACTTGGTGCAACCTTCACTGGAGAGACTGTACACGTATCCGTAGGATGAGAGGGCGTGTACGAAGGTTTCCCAGGGGAAGTGAAAACATTTTTCGTGAGGGGATTAATGTTCCCCAACGAAGAGGAGTTCTCCTCTTCATTGGCCCACGGGGCCGTAGGCTCCGTGGGGTGTTCTTCGCCCTTAGGCGTCGCCCTCCACTCGGGAACAGCACGTTCCTTCTGCTTTTCGGCGATTCCCCTCCACGATGTAGGTTCTTGGAAGTGGGGGTGTTCGTGGTGTTCTTCCCCCCCCCTCGGCCACCCCGAATCCGGACAAGCGTTCGGATGGTAGATGCAATCGTGGGATGGGTGGACGGAGAAAGGAAGGACACACCCACCACCGGATGAACCGGATGGCGCGCCCATGGGCGCCGTAGGCGCCGCCGGTGTAGGATCAGGAACGGGCGGTGGCGCCGATGGCGGGGGTAGGACCACCGTAACGGGTTCCGCAGGCGTGGAGTACCAGTGGTCCCACGCATTGATCCTAGATGCAACGGCGGCGTAACGTGTAGCGAGCGACTCCACTGCGCTAAAGCACTTAGCCGTGTTGCCGTCGGACATCTTAAGATGATCTGCCACGCTAGCCTCCACCACCTTAGAATCCCGGCGGTAGCCCTGAACCGCCGCGTCAAATTTAGCCAATGTAGACAAGATTTGGGTCATCCGGTCCCCGTAGGACTGATAGATGCCCACGGTAGAGGCTACTGCCTGAGAAAGTTCCTGATGGGATCGCTGCAACTCTAGATTCTGGTTTCGCAGGTCCTTCACCTGTGCCATCAGAAATTGGATGCACGTTTCGTAGTGCACCACACACCGGGGACAGCCACAGGTGTGCTGTAGGTCGTCCTCCCCCCGTGTAGGAGTGGGGCCCCCAGAATGTCGAAAGGATGGACCCCCCCCTCCACGAGGAGGAGATGACCCACCACCGCCCCCCCCAGCAGCCCCCCCTGCCGCGGAGGGACCAGAGGGCCCCCCCGCAGGGCGAGACGGGGGTGTGGGGCGCAGCAACAGGCGCTGGCGCCCCCCCACTAGAGGGATGTCCCCCCCCCGAACCCCCACCACTAGATGGCCGAACCAGGTGCGAAATTTCTTGCACGTGCTCGATGTAAGCCACCTGGCGGCGGCGGGGTGACGGCGGAGGGGGAACATGACCAACAGTATTCGGTCGCGGCGGTGGGGGTGGGGAATCGTCCACCACAATATACTGTGGTGACTCATGAACCACCATAGGTGATCGAGTTCTCGGATGGGAAGCAAAAACAGGCTCCGATCCCGTTGCAACCTCTGGATCCCCCCCCCAATTGGGCAGTTGGGGGTCCTCCGTAGGAGATGTATTTGTGGGGGGAGAGACCAAATTTATTGGGAGGGTTGCTGAACCTCCCTCCACCTGATTCCCTCCCCCCCAGCACAGATTGTTGACCTTCGGCATTGCCGGAGAATCATCCACTAGGGATGGACGATCTTTCGTGCCACTCATAGGCACTGGAGATGTAGTACCGGCCCGGCCCTCCGTAGGCTCCGGAGATTCCACGACAAGACACGGGCGGTTTTTGACGTCGCTCATAGGCACCGGAGAATCTTCCACTGCAATGAACTGAGGGGCCGGAGAGTCCTCCACCGTGATGTAGTGGGGGGCCGGGGATTCTTCCACCAGCATGGGGCGATCCCTGGTCCCTGACATAGGTTCATGAGGTGCAGGCGACGAGGCAACGGAAATAGCAGAATGATGGATTTTATGACGTTCCAACACTCCAATCTCCTCCTCCTCATCGTCGTTCCACTGCTCCACCGCCAGGGGGAACCACTGGTCACACTCATCCTCCTCGATTTGCGTGGGGGATTCCTCGATGATCGTAGGATTTAGGCTGGATCCGCTCGGGGGATTGGGATACGCTCCCAAGGCAGGAGATTCCTCCACCAGGGAGGGAAACCGCCGCGATCCACTCATTGGAGTGGGCGACGATTCCCTAGATTCCACCACAGTGGGGTTCTGCCTAGTCCCCGACAGGGCTTGCTGGATCAGGGCCACGGCCTCTCGAGCCGGACCCAGATGGCCATGGGGATCAGGCGTGAGCGCGAGGACTCGACGGTTTTCAGCGTCCAGTTGGTCAACAATGGGGCTGATGGGCCCTGCCGCAAACAGGTTTTTTCTGACCTGAGGCTCTGGCAACCCCCCTAGCGACAGAGGAGTGCCAGAGTCGACCACGATAGGCCCCATTGGCGAAGCCATCGTACCCCAGTCGGCAGCGCGTGAGGGCGCAGCGTTCGTACGCTCGATCACCCCAGTAGATAGGTCGATTACTGCCCGATTCTCGGCGCTAGTAACGGTTCCGGAGCCCATAATAGGCGATTGTGGTCCTCTTATCGCTCTCTGAGGGTGGCCGTCTATTTCCCCCCCAACCATCCCAGGTACACCAGCTGGATTTCGAGGATGGGGGGCCCCGATGGGAACATTCGGGGATTTCGGAAACTTAGGATTTGTAGCCACTTGGGGTTTGGCCCGTTTTTGCGGCCCCTGCCCGGTCGATGGGGTCAGGGCCGGGGAGGTCCTGAGAGTGGGGACCTGGACACCCTCAGCTATCCCTCCCGGGGAAGAGATTTTAACTTGAATTTGGTCCACGATGTCTTGGAGCGATCGCTTTCCGCGATGCCAAACGCCCAACAGAGACGAAAACTTTTCGCCTCTGCTCCCATGAAACCAGACCGGGTGGTCAGGAGCAGAGGTCGCAGTGGCATGGGCAGCAACATTGCTTGGCACCGAAGACATAACGATAGTGTTGACTGAATAGTATCCTGCAAACAGATATGGTACACCTAGCCAATGAAATACCTGATATGCACATATGAGAAATCCACCCTATCATCCACTAATTGATATAACTACTACACATCCATGATTGCCTTATCTATCCCACATCCTATGTTCCTAACAAGGAAATGGAATATGATATACCCTATCCCACATATATCCCATATATAGGGCCAAATAATGCTCCCTTGGGCGTAAAATGCCAGGGTAGGGCTGTGACCTGCTTCAGCTTGAGCCGGTGCGTGACTGTGCGGACCCCTTCGTGGACGACGTGATCATCGCGTCCAGGGACCCCAGTATGAGCTTTGAAGAGCTCCTAGAGGCACATGAGAGGGACGTCACCCGAGTACTGGACCTTCTGGTTCGGCACAAACTCACGGGCAGCAGTGACAAGGCCACCATTGCGGTAAGCGAGCTGGTCTTCGCTGGCCACGTAGTTGGGAACGGGCAGCGGAAGCCCATACCTGGCAAGGTGGCTGCGATCGAGCACTGGGAAAAGCCAAAAACGGTATCTGAGCTACGGGCATACTTAGGGTTCTGCAATTACTACTCGGGGTATATCAAGATGTATGCCGAGTATGCAGCCCCCATGACGACCATGCTCAAGGGCAACCGAGAGGAGACCAAGAAGGGGTCAGAGAAGGCTCTGGTCTGGAATGCCTAGTCCGACCGTCCCTTTGACGGGATGAAGCAGGCGCTGCTATCCGCAGTGGGTCTGCACCTCGTGGATCCTGACCGGGGGTTCGTCCTGCGCACGGACGCTTCCGACTGCGCCGTTGGCGCTGTGTTGGAACAAGTGCTTGACGATGGGAGGCACGTGCCAGTGGCCTTCTGGAGCTGAGTCCTGGCGGAAGGCCAGAGACGGACGTGGACGCCCCGAGAAAAGGGAGGGTATGCCATCGTCATGGCTCTCAGGAAATGGGCTGGGTACATAGCCCTCCATCCTGTCACCGTCTGCAACGACCATCAGAGTCTGCAGTTGTGGCACAAAGAGCATGTGGAAACCCCCTCTGGTCCCGCCTCCCGACGGGCAAGATGGCATGAGACCTTGGCCAAGTTCGACCTCACGGTTGTGTATGTTCCTGGCAAGGACAACACCGTGGCGCACTGTCTCAGTAGGTGGGCCTATCCCGCCAGCAAGGGCATGACGGATGTCTCCGCCCATGGCGATGAGGCTGAGACCGCTGAGGCCAAGAGGATCAGAGAAATGAAGCGCCTGATGGAGGAGGAGGGTGTTAAATGCTTCGTCGTCATGGCTGCAGATGCCCCCCTCGGAACGAGGATGGGCAGAGCGGTCAGGGTACTCGCCCCTGAGGGAGCTGAGTCCGACAAGCACCTCTTCCCTGAATCTTGCCTCCAGGACGACTGGACCGACGACTACGCTAAGTCTGAGGCCTTTGAGGCCGAGTAGAGGGCTGTGATCGACCCTGATGACGGGCAGAAGTGGCCAAAGGGGCTGACTGAGGAGGATGGCAAGCTCTACCGGAATGGTAAGCTGCTGGTCCCAGAGTCCCGAGTGCTTGAGCTATGTGAGGCTTGGCACCACCACATGATGTACCCAGGGGTCAAGAAGCAAGCCCTGGATATGCAGCGCCGGATTGAAATCAACCAGATCAGTCTCTACAGCGCCATCAGGAAGGTCAGAAAGGGTTGCTCCGTCTGTCAGGCCTGCAATCCAAACAACCAGAACGTCAAGGGTGAAGCCCAATGGACTCCGGTGCCTGACCAGCCCATGGAGAGCGTGGCCATGGACGTCTTCTCCATGCCCGAAGTTCACATAGGCAAGGAGACCTTTGACTGTGTGGTCCTTTGTGTGGACCGCCACAGCGGCTACGTAGTAGCCGTTCCGGCACGCAAAAGGGGGTTGCTTGCCAAGGAAGTGGCAGTCATGCTGATTCGTCATCGGCTGACCGTCTTTGACATCCCCCGCACCATTTGCAGTGACCGAGGGCCCCAGTTTACTGGTGGCTGGTTCAAGGCCATGTGTTCCCTCATGGGAATACGTCATGCCAAGAGCGTCGCCTATCTCAGCCGGTCCAATGGCCGGGCTGAAGTGGCTGGAAGGCAGCTGTTCGAGAAGGTGCGCAAGATTCACATCACCAATCCACGTCAGAACTGGTTTGAGGAGATGTGGCCCGCTCCGAAGGCCCATCATGACACCCCCACTCCGGATGGTTCGTCCCCTCACCAGATTCTTTTTGGCAGGGACCCCCTTGGTCGGGGACTTCCCTTGTCTGGTGATGGTATGGCCATGGACGCCAGGGAATTCTTTGCGCGGCAAGAGGCAACGGCGCGGGACATCCGCCAGCAGCTCGAGAAGGAGCATGCTGAGCGTCAGAACTCCGCCCCGAGCTCGACAGCGCACAAGTTCAGGGTGGGAGACCCGGTGTGGGTGATCGGACCCCGCCCTATGGGCACCCACCGCACCAAAACCTGGTTCACACCTGGAGAGGTGGTCCACAGGATTGGTGAGGACACCTACCGCATCAAGGTGGGTCACCGACTGTTCCGGGAGCGCCACGAGAGTCAACTCCGTGTGCGGGAACCCGACCTCCGTGGCCAACATGTGTCCCTGGACTATGCTGCACATGAGGCTGATTCGGACAACGACTATGCTGAGCGGGACGACTATACCGTCGAGAAGATCCTGGCCCAGCGTCCGAACGCCTCGGCACCCGGAGGCCTGGAGTTCAAGGTTCGTTGGCGAGGCTATGGGCTGTCCCACGATACCTGGGAACCTGTCTCCTCGTTTCTGCTGCGGATTAACACCCCCTTCATGGACTACATCCGCAAGCACAAGACCAAAATCCATGTCTCGGACTTGGCAGCACTCACCCGGGCGATTGCAGCCAGGGGCGCCTGATCACCGCCCTGAGCTCTCCCCTGATGCAGTTTGGGCACTTCTTTGGTCGACGGATCGTCCCTGACCTGCTTGCTCTCTTCCATCCTCGGGTGACCTGCCATCAGAGTGGCCATATACCCCCCCCTGCTGAATCCAGAGGAGGATGGCCCCTCTCTTCCACTTCTATACGTCACTCCCCGCCTGCTGAATCCTTGGGAAACCAGGCAGGGAGACTGACCTTGACATTTCCTGAGCTTAGGGCCTTGAAGCCCATACGACGTTGCGCAACGGATGCCGCTGTCATCGGCAGTGCGATTTTTGGGTGTGTGGTCTGGTCCCATGGCACTTGCGGGATCCAGACCAGTCTACGTGTGTCCGCAGACTATATATGGCCTGAACTCAGGCGTTTTTCTGTCCACCCTCCTGCATATGCCTTATCCTAACCGGGGCGTGGTTTGGCGCTCTGTCCAGAGTGTGTTTACACGCCTATTACCCCGTTTATTGCTTCTTTTTCTGTTCCCCAGGATATGTGCATCTGTATGTTAAGTGTTGTCAGCCCATCACCGAGATATGGACTGTTTTTCCCCCCGAAGGGACACGAATTGGAATACGAAGGCGCCCTGAGTCGCCGTGTACATGCTCCTACATAAGGTCCAGCCTGGACCAGTACCTAAGTACAGATTCTTCTGTTTGAGTGCCCGTGATACCGTGCGCCCTAGTGGCTGTGATGTGCTGAGATCCTGATGGCGCCAGGCGGGAAGCCCAGTTGCCTGACTACACTCCCAGCGGTCCGCCACTGTCCGTACCAGTGAGAGCCTACCGACTCGCAGATGCACTTGCAGTCGGGTGGCGACCTCCGGTGTCCTGACCTCGGTCAGTCTGCCTGGGAAACTGGTGGTTTGAGGAGTCGACGCCTCCGCCCAGACTGCATGGGGACTCCCCCATGCATGGCCTTCGTGGTAATGGGGCGAGGGAAAGACGGCCTTGATGCCCGATCCCTTATGGAGGAGCTCGTTCGGCTTTACCACTCTGGACTCGCGTCGTGGATATGGACATGGTGCGCCCAAGGAAGGACCCGTGGGGACTCTCCCCCAGACTGCGGCCTTGGGAAGCCCCGGGTAGCCTGATGGATCTTTGTGGTCCCTTTTGACCTGTGGGACCACCTCGGTCGTCGTGTGACGGCTATGTTGGCCATGTATGCCACTGCCACCGTGGTAGTGACCGTCGCAGCCGGCACCCGGTGCGCCTAGTATGGGTTAACGGGTCCTTTGGATGCCGCACCATCGCTGCCAGGACCCGGGACTTGATACTTGATACTATACTTGCAGTTACTAACAGCTACAGCACCGTACCTGTCTTACTGTGGGATTGTACTGGGCAGCCTAACCCGGTAATCGGCCTGAAGTGAGGATGTGACACCACCCCCCCTTCAGGGGATGGTCCTGGGTACCCGCTGCCATGCTTGGGTGTTATCGAGCCCCCCCCCCAGGGTTTGCTCTAAGGAGGGGGGTGAAGCGGTACCCAGAACCTATGGCCCATGGCCCGGAGGCCTGTGAGCCGTCACACCCGATATGGCCCATGGCCCGGAGGCCTGAGAGCCGTCACACCCGTGCGGAAGCCGCTGACACCGGCTGTTAGCGGGATATCCCTGTTCTCTAACCCGCGAAATCTGGAATCCGATTTGTAACCATTAAATCGATGTTGAATTACCATAATTTTACTGTCTTGGTCGATTTGCGGTTAGAAATCGGTGAAATACCCGATTTCTACCTTGATTTCTAATTGTCGTGAAATCGCCACCTGACGTCGCCCGTTCCGTGCACTGCGATAGATGATTCTGTAAAACGATCTTTTTGGAAGTTGAGACTGAAACACTCTTCGAGTGATCCGCAATTTTTTCCTTGATAAAACGCATCGCGTCAGAGGTTTTTCCCGGAAAATCTGGGCGGCCGAAGGCGCTTTGAAACCCCAAGTGAAATAACAAGGGTTACGAGCGTTCAAGCGCCCAAGGACGAAATAACGTGCCTCATAGGCACTGTGTATGGGGTTTTGCCCCCCATAGTCATAGGATGAGGCCAAAGGATCCCAACTCCATAGGCCCAAAGGGTTAATTATTTTGAGTGTTTTCCAAGAAATGGGCAATCTCACTTACTTGGCGTCCAAGTACGTCTAGAAGTATGTTGAGTTGGCGTTTTCTCCCTCTTTGCTTGCCTCTACATGCGGGGCATATCACTTGTCTTCCCCGGATAGTACATATATGATCTCCATATATATATTGGCAATATTTTTTGCGTGCATGCTAAAATTTGGCTTTCCGAAGGGAGGTCGATGTTCGACCAAAGCACTTGCATGCGTTTTGAGGGACCAAAGTTACTCTAAAATATAGGCACACTTTGATTCTAGGCCACTAGGTTGGGTGTAGAAGGCGAGGGTAGGGTTGTATGTCATATTTGGTGTCATATCACGTGCCCATTTGGCGGGTGCACCATTCCAAGACTAACCCGCCAATGGGCCCCATATCGCACGAAGCCTAACCTTCGTGAAGGGACGCTTGTGGAGCGCCCCCGAAGCGATGCGTCCCGAGCAAGATGTGTTTTTTGCAATATTCCATGTTTGCATGTGCCCACTTGGGAGGCAGCGCGCGCGGCCTTCCAAAGCGCCCCAGATGGAGCACATACGTGGAATCGAGAGTCATTGGTGTCGAGTCATCGTGTTTAGAAGGAGCGGTCGATTACTCAATCCAAGCCGAAGATGTTATATTATATTTGTGCAGTTTTTACGGCACTTTTGCGTGTTCTTTCGCCAATTTTGCTGTTTTTTGCCTGTCCTGATGTCAAGTGGCGACCGTGTATCTCAACGTTTAACTCAATTGACATCATGACCCAAGTATGTTCTGAGGGTACACCCATTCGTTGCCCAACATACCTTGGACCCGGCGAACAACTCCCCTTGGGCTTGGCATACCGTGGCCGCCATGTTGGCGATTTGGGGCGATCCCAAATCATGGGCTCACTTGGCAACCCTGCCATTCCCGAAACCAGAGGGGCTTGGGCGACGCCCAAAAGATATGTTGGACGCACATGACTTGATACCAATCCTATGGCATACTCCGGTCCAAGTCAGGCATGTGCCTCATTTGCCCCAACCATGAGTGTGCGCATTTTCGGCCATTTTGAGCAATTTCCCACATTTTCTGCCCGCCGTGCACCATGTTCAGCCCCCTTGTGCACGCCAGACGCATGGACCAATGGACCATATATGACATGGGTGTTATGGATATTGGTCACCATGGTTCGCACACCACGTGGGCGAAGCGGAGCAACCTTCGTCAAGGTGCTAGCCCAAAGTGAGTGTGGACGATTTTGCCATTTTGGCAATTGTGGACCCAATTTGGATTGTCACCACGCCGAGTGGCATGGAGATCTCTGAGAGCGAAGGGCATGAGATTCTCTGTTAGACTCCTGGGGGATCGCATATGGAATGGCGAATCCGATCTCCAAGCCGGCATGGAGATATACCATTGGGGGTACCCCAGATTTTGGCTCCTTTTGAGCAGCCAAAATGACCCCCTTTTGGGACCCCAATTTCACCCCCCCGTGTGGTCAATTTGCGGCCCCATATCTCTCTGCCCATATGAAGCCTGGACCTAATTTCAGGTTGTGCACTCAGATTGAAGTCCGAGGTTCTGCCTCCTATCCTGTGAGCCATTGGCGTTGCCCTGGCCGGGCGAGCCACGCGTTGGAATGACGCCTATTTTGGTAATTTTGGCATCATGACCCCACTTGACAAACCCGTGGTGCCCTGATGCCGGGACCTCAGAGGGAACCAGGTTGGGTGAGGGCTCCGGGGATTTCATACTTGAAGAGCATAGGGTCAGTTGCCTCGTCCCTACTTCTGGCGGGTCCATACGAGGGGTCAATTTATGGAGTTTTCGGAGCTAATATCAGCTTGGGCTGAAACAGCCCATTTTCAGCTACCAACTCCTAGGGGATAATTGCGGGCCCTATCTCTGACTCAGGGGGGAGTTGGGACCTGCCGTCAGGGGAGCAGAGGGAGCTACTGTTGGTTGGTCTTGGAGCTCCTTAGTTCCCAGAAACTCGCGTGTGGCTTGGCGGGACACCCTCCCCTATTGGCAGGGTTTCAGGGTCCGGACTGGGCAGGGCATGGGTTGTGTTTGAGCCCCCGCCCCTGCCGGCCACTGAGAGGGTCGGACCTGGGATTGGGATATGAGTTGGGACTGAGTGTCTATTGTCCTGCGATGCTCTTACCCCAGTCCAGTCTTAACCCCATGTGTACATATCCTGATGTGTTGCTGTACATACTTTTGTTCCCTTGTTTCAGAGTGGCAATCATCCTGAAGCGCTTTGTCACATGACACGAGCATGAGGATACCCCTGTGAGCGCAGTGCTTTGCCTGCCTGCTTGCTTGCGCGTGTCCGCCGCAGCGTCCCGTGGCCAGGCCCCCCACGGGAACGCGTCAGGGTAAGGGACAGCGCCTGACACCAGGCGCCCCTCACAACAATGGCAGGCCAACCCCCCCAGGGACGGCCCCCCATCACCCCCGCGGCACGCAGCCCGCACAGGGCATGCAGGCCAAGGGGACAGTGTTGGGCCCCCACACCCACACACCCGCGCCCACAGCACATGGGTGGCGGACCCCAACAGCCCGCCCAGTGGGCGGGCAGTGGGGGGAGGGACAGCGCCTGACCTGAGACGCCCCTCACAATGGTGGAAGGCACCCCCCCCGGGGACGCCCTTCCGCCACCCCCACAGCGAGCAACGCAGGCCCGCAAGGGCGCACGCTGTGGGGCCAGTGCCGGGTCCCCACGCCCGCACCGACCGACCCGGGACACACGGGTCGCGGAACCCTGGCTGCCCGCTCCAGATGACAGGCGGCCGGGGGAGGGACAGTGCCTGACACCAGACACCCCTCACAACGGTGGCAGGCTGATCCCCCCCAAAGATGGCCCCCCACCACCCTCGCGGCACGCAGCCCCCACAGGGCATGCAGGCGAAGGGGACAGTGCTTGGCCCCCACACCCACACACCCGCGCCCACAGCACGTGGGTGGCGGACCGCAACAGCCGGCCCAGTGGGCGGGCAGTCGGGGGAGGGAGAGCGCCTGACCTCAGATGCCCCTCACAATGGTGGAAGGCACCCTCCCGGGGACGCCTTTCCGCCACCCCCACAGCGAGCAACGCTGGCCCCCAAAGGCGCACGCTGTGGGGCCGGTGCTGGGTCCCCCCGCCCGCACCGACCGCACCCGGGACACACGGGTCGCGGAATTCTGGCTGCCCGCTCCAGAGGACGGGCGGCCGGGGGAGTGACAGCGCCAGACACCAGACGCCCCTCACAACGGTGGCAGGCCATCCCCCCCGGGGACGGCCTTCCACCACCCCCGCGGCACGCAGCCCGCACAGGGCATGCAGGCCAAGGGGACAGTGTTGGGCCCCCACACCCAGACCCCCGCGCCCACAGCGTGTGGTTGGCGGACCCCAACAGCCCAACCAGTGGGCGGGCAGTCGGGGGAGGGACAGCGCCTGACGTCAGACGCCCCTCACAATGGTGGAAGGCACCCTCCTCGGGGACGCCCTTCCGCCACCCTCACAGCAAGCAACGCCGGCCCGCAAGGGCGCACGCTGTGGGGCCGGTGCTGGGTCCCCACGCCCGCACCGACCGCACCCGGGACACAAGGGTCGCGGAATTCTGGCTGCCCGCTCCAGAGGACGGGCGGCCGGCGGAGGGACAGCGCCTGACACCAGACGCCCCTCACAACGGTGGCAGGCCACCCCTCCCAAAGACGGCCCCCGACCACCCCCGCGGCACGCAGCTACCACAGGGCATGCAGGCCAAGGGGACAGTGTTGGGCCCCCACACCCACACACCCGCGCCCACAGCACGTGGGTGGCGGACCCCAACAGCCCGCCCAGTGGGCGGGCAGTCGGGGGAGGGACAGCGCCTGACCTCAGACGCCCCTCACAATGGTGGAAGGCACCCCACCGGGGACGCCCTTCCGCCACCCCCACAGCGAGCAACGCCGGCCCGCAAGGGCGCACGCTCTGGGGCCGGTGCCGCCACGCAGTGGGTCCCCACGCCCGCACCGACCGCACCCGGGACACACGGGTCCCGGAACCCCGGCTGCCCGCCCCAGAGGACGGGTGGCCGGGGGAGGGACAGCGCCTGACACCAGACGCCCCTCAGAACGGTTGCAGGCCACCCTCCACGGGGACGGCACCCCACCACCCCCGCGGAGCGCGGCCCCCACAGGGCATGCAGGCCAAGATAACAGTGTTGGGCCCCAACACCCACACAGCCGCGCCCACAGCACGTGGGTGGCAGACCCCAACAGCCCGCCCGGTGGGCGGGCAGTCGGGGGAGGGGGAGCGCCTGACCTGAGACGCCCTCCACAACGGTGGAAGGCACCCCCCCCGGGGACGCCCTTCCTCCACCCCCACAGCGAGCAACGCCGGCCCGCAAGGGCGCACGCTGTGGAAACGGTGCTGGGTCCCCAGATGCCCCTCGCAACGGTGGCAGGCCATCCCCCCCGGCAGCGGCCCCCCCCCACCCCCGCGGCACGCAGCTCCCACAGGGCATGCAGGCCGAGGGGACACTGCCGGGCCCCCACACCCGCACGCCCGCGCCCACAGCATGTGGGTGGCGGACCCCGACGGCCCGCCCAGACGGCGGGCGACCGGGAGAGGGACAGCGCCTGACACCAGACGCCCCTCACAACGGTGGCGGGCCAGCCCCCCGGGGACGGCCCCCATGACCCCCGCTGAGCGCGGCCCCCACAAGGGATTGCAAGCCAAGGGCACACGGCAGGGCCCCCACACGCGCACACCCCCGCCCACAGCACGTGGGTGGCGGACCCCAACAGCCCGCCCAGTGGGCGGGCAGTCGGGGGAGGGACAGCGCCTGACATCAGACGCCCCTCACAATGGTGGAAGGCACCCCACCGGGGACGCCCTTCCGCCACCCCCACAGCGAGCAACGCCGGCCCGCAAGGGCGCACGCTGTGGGGCCGGCGCTGGGTCCCCACGCCCGCATCGACCGCACCCGGGACACACGGGTCGCGGAACCCTGGCCGCCCGCTCCAGAGAACGGGCGGCCAGGGGAGGGACAGCGCCTGACACCAGACGCCCCTCACAACGGTGGCAGGCCAGCCCCCCGGGGAGGGCCCCCCACGACCCCCACGGCACGCAGCCCCCACAGGGCATGCAGGCCAAGGGAACCGTAATGGGCCCCCACACTCACACGCCCGCGCCCGCAGCACGTGGGTGGCGGACCCGAAAAGCCCGCCCAGTGGGTGGGCAGTCGGGGGGGGGGGAGCGCCGGACCTCAGACGCCCCTCACGACGGTGGAAGGCACCCCCCCCGGGGACGCCCTTCTGCCACCCCCCCTGAGAGCAACGCCGGCCCGCAAAGGAGCACGCTCTGGGGCTGGTGCCGCCACGCAGTGGGTCCCCACGCCCGCACCGACCGCACCCTGGACACACGGGTCGCGGAACCCCGGCTGCTGGCCCCAGAGGACGGATGACCGGGGGAGGGACAGCGCCTGACACCAGACGCCCCTCACAACGGTGGCAGGCCACCCTCCACGGGGACGGCCCTCCACCACCCCCGCGGAGCGCGGCCCCCACAGGGCATGCAGGCCAAGGGGAGTGTTCGGCCCCCACACCCACACAACCACGCCCACAGCACGTGGTTTGAGGTTTGAGGTTTGATTTTGCGGGTACTAGACGCCTTTCGGCCCCGGGGGGCCACCTGGTCGGGCCAGGTGATATCCTCCCCACCGGGTCCTAGTGGGGGGCCCTCCAAGACGCACCTCCTGCCTGGTGGCGGAGTCCCCCGGGTTCACAGAGCTCGGAGCCCCGTCCTTCCCCGGCGTCCCCGTTTCGCCACTCCTCGGTCAGTGCATCAATTCGCAGCCGTGGCTGCGGGCGCTTACCCACTGCGTCGCCCCCCTAATGCGTGGTCGCCCGGGGCGCCGGCGCCGCCGGGCCCGTGCTACTGGCTTGTCGCCAGTGAAACCCCCTTGGGCTGGCGCGGAGGCTGCCTAGCCTAGGGGTTGGGGCGTGGCGCTGTGCGCCACTACTGCCTTGGCGGGTGCAGTGTCCCGTCTGTGTGTGCGCGGCGCTCGCGGCCGGTTCGGGGGGGGTTCGGGCCGGTACCTGGTGTTGTGTCTCTCCTGTTTCCCCCTTCCCGCCCCGCGTGTTCCGCGCTGCGTGTGGCGGGCCGTCCCCTCCGGGTGTCCCTTACCCTCGCTCGCTGGTACGCCATTCCATGCGGTCTGTGCGTTCCGCGCGCTCGGTCCGGTTGCCCTTCCGGTAGTCCCCGCGTGTCCTTTTCGTGTGTGTGCGCTCGCGCTCTCGCGGTGTCCGCTCCCCCCCCCGCTGGGTGGTGTGGCGCGCGCATCTCGCGTGGTCCCGGCACTGGGCGCTGGTAGGGCCGTTCCACTTGGTCCGTGCCCCTCCGCGTGTCCTGCCCCGGTCCCATGCTCCGTTTGGCGTGCTTGGGGGGGGGCGGTCCGGTCCCGGTTCCCCCCTACTTGGCTTGGGGTTGCGGGGGCGGCGGCCCCTGGCCGCCCGTCCCCTGGAGCGGGCAGCCAGGGTTCCGCGTCCCGCGTGTCCTGGGTGCGGTCAGTGCGGGCGTGGGTTCTCCGCACCGGCCCCACAGCGTGAGCCCTTGCGGGCCGGTGTTGCTCGCTGTGGGGGTGGCGGAAGGGCGTCCCCGGGGGGGGTGCTTTCCACCTTTGTGAGGGGCGCCTGGTGTCAGGCGCTGTCCCTCCCCCGGCCGCCCGTCCTCTGGAGCGGGCTGCCAGGGTTCCGCGACCCGTGTGTCCCGGGTGCGGTCGATACGGGCGTGTGTACCCAGCACCGGCCCCCCAGCGTGCGCCCTTGCGGGCCGGCGTTGCTCGCTGTGGGGGTGGTGGAAGGGCGTCCCCGGGTGGGGTGCCTTCCACCGTGTTGTGAGGGGCGCCTGGTGTCAGGCGCTGTCCCTCCCCCGACCGCCCGTCCTCTGGAGCGGGCGGCCGGGGTTCCGCGACCCGTGTGTCCCGGGTGCGGTCGATGCGGGCGTGTGAACCCAGCACCGGCCCCCCAGCGTGCGCCCTCGCATGCCGGCGTTGCTCGCTGTGGGGGTGGCGGAAGGGCGTCCCCGGGGGGGGTGCCTTCCACCGTTGTGTGGGGCGCCTGGTGTCAGGCGCTGTCCTTCCCCCGACCGCCCGTCCTCTGGAGCGGGCTGCCAGGGTTCCGCAACCCGTGTGTCCCGGGTGCGGTCGATGTGGGCGTGTGGACCCAGCACCGGCCCCACTGCGTGCGCCCTTGCGGGCCGGCGTTGCTCGCTGTGGGGGTGGCGGAAGGGCGTCCCCGGGGGGGGTGCCTTCCACCGTTGTGAGGGGCGCCTGGTGTCAGGCGCTGTCCCTCCCCCGGCCGCCCGTCCTCTGGAGCGGGCACGTGGGTGGCAGACCCCAACAGCCCGCTCAGTGGGCGGGCAGTTGGGGGAGGGGGAGCGCCTGACCTCAGACGCCCCTCACAACGGTGGAAAGCACTCCCCCTGGGGACGCCCTTCCGCCACCCCCACACTGCACGCTGTGGAACCGGTGCTGGGTCCCCAGATGCCCCTCGCAACGGTGGCAGGCCATCCCCCCCGGGGGCGGCCCCCCACCACCCCCGCGGAGCGCAGCCTCCACAGGGCATGCAAGCCAAGGGGACAGCGCTGGGCCCCCACACCCGCACACCCGCGCCCACAGCAAGAGTGGATGACGGACACGGACAGCCCGCCCAGAGGGCGGACAGTCGGGAAAGGGGGAGTGCCTGACCGCAGACGCCCCTCACAACGGACACGCGGGCCGCGAAACCCCGGGTGCCCGCCCCTGAGGAACACAGGGAATACGGGCCACGGGGACAGCGCTGGACCCCATACCCGCACACCTGTGCCCACAGCACGTGGGCAGCGGGCCCCGACAGCCCCAAGGAGGAGGGCAGCCGGATAGGGGAGAGCGCCCGGCCTCGGACGCCCCTCGCAACGGGGCCGCCACGGACTGCGGGGGGGGAGCACCTAGTGCCCACACGCACACAAGAATGCCGGCCCGCGAAACCGGCGTACGAGCCCCCCCACCCATGCCCCACCGCGCCCACAGCACGTGCACCAGCCACAGGAAATCCGCACCGCACCCCCTGCTCTTAGGCACAGCGACACAACAATGGCGGAACCCGCGGCCCCACACAAAACACGCCCTCGATCTCCAGCGCTAGACGCAGCACACAAGGTCATCAGGGCGCTGGGGCTCAGAGGCGGTGAAGGAGACCCCCCACAAGAGGACGCGGGCACGGACTCCAACCTGGAGGACATACCAGAGCCCTCCACGGGAAGCACGTCCGCGGAGCCAACGCCGCCGGCGGGCAGCGTGCCCACCCTCTGCCCCGCGTGGAAACGGGGCCACTGCACCGGCGAAGGCTGGTGCCCCAAACAGCACCCCCAGCCCGGCCCCGATAACGGAGCGCTGCCCGAGGTGGGACGCGCGGCCGCACGCGCCGCCTTACGCTACGGGGTGGCGCGGGGCTGGATCCTGGATGAGACCGCATGCGGCAGCGTGAATATGCAGGAGGCCGTGGACCTGGTCACCCAGGCGGGACAGGCGGCAGTGGCCTTGCACACCCGGGGCCGCCACGGCGGACCCGCAGAGGGGATCATCGTGGAGCCCTCGGGAATGGTGCTGGTCCTGGCGGCGGACATGGTCCGAGGGGTGCTCCACGCATCCCGCGTGCGGCGGACGCGCCCACAGTGGACCATCCAGGTGTACGGCCCCCCACGAGCATGGCGCTTCTCCACGTGGGCGGTGCTCGCCGTCATGTGGCACCTTGCACCGGAGGACGCCCCCACAGGGACCGTGGAGGAAATCGCCCGGGACCTCCACACCTGGCTGGCCGGCCAGGATTATCCCTGGCGCAGGCCCCGGGGCGGCCTCCCAGTGGCACCCGCGGCAGAGGGGCTCAGCCTCGCGGCAACCCTCCAACGGCACCCCGACAAGAGGGCACACCACTTCCTGCAGACGGGCACGGTCCCGGCCGCCCCGCCAGACTGGGAGTGGCGATGGGACGCAGGGGAGGCGCAACCGCTGCCGGGCCCCTGGGTCCTCCCGTTGTGGTATTTGCCCATGGGCACCCTGGCCCACGCCACTCAAGCCGTCAAGGGGGCTTTCCCGCAGCCGCTCCTCCCCGGCGTGGCCCTGCTCCGCAGCCTGCAGGCGGGGGCGGCCTGGGTACGTTGGAGGAAAGGGGGCGGGCGCCCGAGCCCCTATTTCCCCCTGGTCCAGGGCCAAACGCTACTCCACGCCGAGGGCATGGGGACCGTGGAATGGGGGGCGATCGTGCCCGCTGCGGCCGCCCCACAGCCCATGCGATCGCCGCCAGCGTGCCACCGCCTCCTACGGGTGGTCCCCTCCTTGGCCCCCAAACACGCCCTTACCGGGGACCTATGGAGGGCCATACTGAGCCACACCAGGGAGTGGCTAACGAACCCGGGTGCACGGTACCTGCCGGGGCCGGTGCTCGAACTGCTCACGGCCCCCACATCCCCGGGTCCGCCACGCCCTGCACAGGGCGTCGGCTCTCACGGAGCAGCTCAACGACGAAGTGCTAGACCTGGCGCTGGAGCCGCTGCGGGTACTTTACCCCCAGACCCACATCCCGGCCGCGGGCACGTCCAACCGCCTGGGCCGCCTGGGTTTGCCGCGCCGCGTCAAGGCCGCGCACCCAGGAGGCGTGGTGGAACAGTGGCTAACGCTCCGCAACCCGTCCGCCGCGCAAGGCCACTGGTACCTACACCAACTCCTCTTCCTACCCCGGGCAGCCTCGGAGCACCGCCGGCAAAACCCGTACCACACGCACATGGAGCGCCGAGGCGCGCAGAGCTTCCCACAGCCGGTCCCGCCCGCCCTCTCGCCGGGGTAGGGCCCGGAGGCGCTGCAGCAGGGCCCCCCGCTCGACACCGCCACCACGGTACAGCAAAGGGAAAGCAACGGCGCGGATGGCGCCGAACCGGACTGCACGAACTGCGGAGCGGTGGCCTGGACGGCGGCCTGCAGGCACCTCGCCCGAGATACCACGGGGCTCAGGCAGTACAGGACAGCGGACCGCACGGCGCTGGCGTCCGCGGTCCCGGCCGTCACCATGGGTCTCGTGGCGGCGTGGCCAGCGCAACTGCTGCCCCGCGTCCCCTGCCGCGACACGCAGCCCCGCCAGCTGGCCGCAACGCACGCGCCGACGGCACCCCTCACGGCGGAGCAGCCATACGTGGTTGCGGCGCCGCTGCTGGCGGACGGCGGCGAGAGCTTCGTCCACCACCCCGGCCCAGCGCAGATTGCGGGAAGCATACAAGGGCCGCAGCGCGATGCACCCCACCTGTGGCACGCCACACTCCGCGGACGCACCCGCGTCTGGGATGCGGACGGCGGCACACCCCCTCCCGGGCCTCAGCAGGGGGAGGCACTGGTGCTGCAGACCGCAGGCTACCTGGCCATCCTGCACGGCCACACCGGAGGGTACCGGTTGCACGTCCTGGCCGGGGGCCGCTGGACTGTCTGGCACAGCACCGCCAGGCAAGGGGCATTTCCGCCCCTGCCGCACATCGACTGGCAGCAGGGGCCCACCCGGGCCTACTATTGGTCGTCGGCCCCCTGGCCGCTAGCAGTCCTGCTACACACCGTCAGCGCGCCAAACAAGAGGCAGGAACCAGGATGGGTCAACACCCCCGCACTGCTGTGAAGCCCGGACCAGGAGGAGCATCTACGGGCCGCGTGGCAGGGAGACGCCATCAGGTCCAAGGACGTCCCGGATCACCACGCGGGGCCAATCACGCACGCCCGCCCAGCGGGTACCCTGGCGGTGGCCCAACGGGGGCAGCAGAACCCACAGTAGGTGATCTGCATGTTCAGCCCGGCGGACGCGCACATCGTCGTCTGCGACCCCGAGCGCCTGCCGGGGCCCGAAGCCGTGGTCCGCGTAGCGGACTGTACCCGCATGATCGTCAGGGCGCCACTGGAGGGCGAACACCACGCCCTCCTGCTCCGGGTCCGGCTGAAGGACAACGCCCGGGACGCGAAGCCAGGGGTCTGGCCGGCAGCGGCCCACCCCGCCGACCTAGAGCTCCAGCTGGCGGTCCCGACCACAGTGTAACACTGGCTACAAGCCTTCCACGACCTGCAATGGAGGGGCAAACCTGACCGCCAAATCGGCTTCACGCACTGGCAAGCGTGGCTGCAGGCAGACGCGCAGCGCGATGCCATCCGGAGTCTCGGGCCCGCGCCCGCGACACGAGCCCTCGATGCGGCGGCCCCGGGCGGCAGTGGCCTTGCACACCCGGTGCCGCCACGGCGGACCCGCAGAGGGGATCATCGTGGAGCCCTCGGGAATGGTGCTGGTCCTGGCGGCGGACATGGTCCGAGGGGTGCTCCACGCATCCCGCGTTCGGCGGGCGCGCCCACAGTGGACCATCCAGGTGTACGGCCCCCCACGAGCATGGCGCTTCTCCACGTGGGCGGTGCTCGCCGTCATGTGGCACCTTGCACCGGAGGACGCCCCCACAGGGACCGCGGAGGAAATCGCCCGGGACCTCCACACCTGGCTGGCCGGCCAGGATCATCCCTGGCGCAGGCCCCGGGGCGGCCTCCCAGTGGCACCCGCGGCAGAGAGGCTCAGCCTCGCGGCAACCCTCCAACGGCACCCCGACAAGAGGGCACACCACTTCCTGCAGACGGGCACGGTCCCGGCCGCCCCGCCAGACTGGGAGTGGCGATGGGACGCAGGGGAGGCGCAACCGCTGCCGGGCCCCTGGGTCCTCCCGTTGTGGTATTTGCCCATGGGCACCCTGGCCCACGCTACTCAAGCCGTCAAGGGGGCTTTCCCGCAGCCGCTCCTCCCTGGCGTGGCCCTGCTCCGCAGCCTGCAGGCGGGGGCGGCCTGGGTACGTTGGAGGAAAGGGGGCGGGCGCCCGAGCCCCTATTTCCCCCTGGTCCAGGGCCAGGCGCTACTCCACGCCGAGGGCATCGGGACCGTGGAATGGGGGGCGATCGTGCCCGCTGCGGCCGCCCCACAGCCCATGCGATCGCTGCCAGCGTGCCACCGCCTCCTACGGGTGGTCCCCTCCTTGGCCCCCCAACACGCCCTTACCGGGGACCTATGGAGGGCCATACTGAGCCACACCAGGGAGTGGCTAACGAACCCGGGTGCACGGTACCTGCCGGGGCTGGTGCTCGAACTGCTCACGGCCCCCACATCCCCGGGTCCGCCACGCCCTGCACAGGGCGTCGGCTCTCACGGAGCAGCTCAACGACGAGGTGCTAGACCTGGCGCTGGAGCCGCTGCGGGTACTTTACCCCCAGACCCACATCCCACCCGCGGGCACGTCCAACCGCCTGGGCCGCCTGGGTTTGCCGCGCCGCGTCAAGGCCGCGCACCCAGGAGGCGTGGTGGAACAGTGGCTAACGCTCCGCAACCCGTCCGCCGCGCAAGGCCACTGGTACCTACACCAACTCCTCTTCCTACCCCGGGCGGCCCCGGAGCACCGCCGGCAAAACCCGTACCACACGCACATGGAGCGCCGAGGCGCGCAGAGCTTCCCACAGCCGGTCCCGCCCGCCCTCTCGCCGGGGCAGGGCCCGGAGGCGCTGCAGCAGGGCCCCCCGCTCGACACCGCCACCACGGTACAGCAAAGGGAAAGCAACGGCGCGGATGGCGCCGAACCGGACTGCACGAACTGCGGAGCGGTGGCCTGGACGGCGGCCTGCAGGCACCTCGCCCGAGATACCACGGGGCTCAGGCAGTACAGACCAGCGGACCGCACGGCGCTGGCGTCCGCGGTCCCGGCCGTCACCATGGGTCCCGTGGCGGCGTGGCCGGCGCAACTGCTGCCCCGCGTCCCCTGCCGCGACACGCAGCCCCGCCAGCTGGCCGCAACGCACGCGCCGACAGCACCCCTCACGGCGGAGCAGCCATACGTGGTTGCGGCGGCGCTGCTGGCGGACGGCGGCGAGAGCTTCGTCCACCACCCCGGCCCAGCGCAGATTGCGGGAAGCATACAAGGGCCGCAGCGCGATGCACCCCACCTGTGGCACGCCACACTCCGCGGGCACACCCGCGTCTGGGATGCGGACGGCGGCACACCCCCTCCCGGGCCTCAGCAGGGGGAGGCACTGGTGCTGCAGACCGCAGGCTACCAGGCCATCCTGCACGGCCACACCGGAGGGTACCGGTTGCACGTCCTGGCCGGGGGCCGCTGGACTGTCTGGCACAGCACCGCCAGGCAAGGGGCATTCCCGCCCCTGCCCCACATCGACTGGCAGCAGGGGCCCACCCAGGCCTACTATTGGTCGTCGGCCCCCCGGCCGCTAGCAGTCCTGCTACACACCGTCAGCGCGCCAAACAAGAGGCAGGAACCAGGATGGGTCAACACCCCCGCACTGCTGTGAAGCCCGGACCAGGAGGAGCATCTACGGGCCGCGTGGCAGGGAGACGCCATCAGGTCCAAGGACGTCCCGGATCTCCACGCGGGGCCAATCACGCACGCCCGCCCAGCGGCTACCCTGGCGGTGGCCCAACGGGGGCAGCAGAACCCACAGTAGGTGATCTGCATGTTCAGCCCGGCGGACGCGCACATCGTCGTCTGCGACCCCGAGCGTCTGCCGGGGCCCGAAGCCGTGGTCCGCGTAGCGGACTGTACCCGCATGATCGTCAGGGCGCCACTGGAGGGCGAACACCACGCCCTCCTGCTCCAGGTCCGGCTGAAGGACAACGCCCGGGACGCGAAGCCAGGGGTGTGGCCGGCAGCGGCCCACCCCGCCGACCTAGAGCTCCAGCTGGCGGTCCCGACCACAGTGTAACACTGGCTACAAGCCTTCCACGACCTGCAATGGAGGGGCAAACCTGACCGCCAAATCGGCTCCACGCACTGGCAAGCCTGGCTGCAGGCAGACGCGCAGCGCGATGCCATCCGGAGTCTCGGGCCCGCGCCCGCGACACGAGCCCTCGATGCGGCGGCCCCGGGCCGCGCGTTAGCGCCACACACGGTCCCACTGGCCAAGCTGCCCTTGGAACCAGCGACAGAGGGCGCCATCCGGAAGTCGGTGCCGCTCCCCCTGGCGCGAGGGGCCACGGAACCAACGAAATGCCCCCTGTGTGCAGACAAGTACTACACAAGCGGGGCGATGCTAGAACACCTGGCGTGGCTCGCAGTGCACGCTGCAGCCCCGGTGGACGACAAGGAGGCGGCCTCCAACATCCTGCAAGGGAGGGCACGGAGGTCCCCATGGCACGCCCCGTACGCCCGGCGCCCCCCGCCTCAGGCGGCCGACCACGCAGACGGCGATGAGGAGGCACCCGGAGCGGCCCCGGAGACCGGCGGTGCGGCCCAACAAGGGTCCATCCCCGCGGGGCTGGCCCCCCTGCCCCCCCTGTGGGCCTCGCTGGGAACTGGCTCTCCGCACCCCATGGCCCCGGCGCACCCGGGAGCCCTGGCTGCACCAGCGGACCCAGCGGCGATGCCAATGCGGGATGGCTGACTCCAGGAGGACACGGCGGACGACGCCCTATGGCTCCTCTCGTGGAACCTGCGCAACGGCCTTGTACCGCCAGACCGGTCCCTCCGGGACACGCTCCGGCGGCGCCCGGGGCCGGCGGCCTGTACCGACATGGAGCACCTCATCACCGGCATGCTACCCCAGGAGTGGGGCTTTGCCATCATGCTCCAGGACACAGGGATCGCCACCCGGGCGCAGGAGATGCACGTGGCCGCGGCGCTCCGGGACAAGGGGTACACGCCCTTCTTCAGCAGCCGGCTGGAGGAGACGGGAGCCACTTCCACCTCGACAGGGGGGGACCTCCTCACCGCGGTCAGCAGCAAGTACGTGGCGGAGCACGAGGTGCTCAGTTTCATGGAAATTGTCCCCGGGAAGGCCGCAGCCCTGGAGATCCGCACAGACGGGGGAGGCCTCACACTCATCAACGTCCACGGGCCGCAAGCAGGCTGCTCTCCGTGGGCGGGACGGGCGGCGTTCTGGGCCCACATACAAATGTATGCCACGGCACGCAGCCTCAGTGGTAGACACCCGGTGGTCATCGCGGGTGACACCAACGTCTACATGGATGCCCCCTCCAACCCGGCCACCGAGCACTTCCGCGCGGGCTGGGAGGCCTGCGGTTTCCAGAGGGCCACGGCAGGCGGCAAGGAGGACAGGACCCCCACGCTCCACCCGTCCCGGCACAGGGTGGACACCTTCCTGGTCAACAAACCCTCCCTGCCGTGGTCCCTGCGGGAAAGCGTCTGGGCTCGCGGCATGGCACACCGCCTGGTGGTCGACTCAGACCACCTCCCGGTCCGCCTGGCCTTGCCAGGCCTCCTCAACGCAGCGGGGCGCGCGGTGATGCCCACCCCCTACAGCCACAGGGAGGGCCGCCTCCTCCCGTACGACGCCGAGGCCGCGCCTGTCGGACACTGCCTGTGGTGTTTGAACACCTCCACGCGGCGCATGACACCCTAGCGCGTGTGGTGGGACGCCGGCAGCCGTCCCTGGCGGGGAAGGACCCGGTCGAGGGGGACCCCCCGGAGAGCGGAAAGCGGCTCCAGGCGGCGGTCCTCCGCTATGACACCCTGGCAGCGTGCGCGCCGGCAGCGTACCAGGCGGACGCGGGGTGGCGTGGCATCCGGTCCGAGGTGTTGCTCCGGCTCGGGGAGGAGCTGCAGGGTGCGTCGCCCGGGTTCTGCCCGACCACACATGGCCAACTACAGGAGGAGCTGGAGAGGCAAGCAGCCGCCCTCGAAGAGGACATTCGCCTACTCCGCGCACTCCTGGCGGCAGACCGCAAGCGCGCCATCAAGGACTTCTGGCGCCGCCACGCCCCTGACATCGCCCAGCGGTGGAAAGCCGTGCAGGGAGCCATAGAGGTAGAGGCGCCGGGCCCGTCAGGCTTCTGGAACGTGCGGGTCCCCAACACCCAAACGCTCCTCAGTGAGGCCCACAACGTGATGTTCGCAGTTTGCGCCTTCTGGCGGGAACTGTATGACAAACGCCCGGTGGACCTCCCAGGCTTCCAAGCAGTCCTCGGCCGCCATGTCCCCCGGGTCCCTGACGGGGCCTAGGCACAGGTCCAGCAGTACTCCATGCAGGACCTGCAGTCCGCCCTGGACAAGGCCGATGGCAAGGCCCCAGGTCCCAACAACGTGGAGGCCCGTTTCATCAAGGCCCTCCTCGCACCCGTCCAGTGGCTCCTAGTCCACTCCTACCGGGCCATCCTCCGCGGCGCCCCGCCACCGATGCACTGGGGGGACGCGCACATCTGGCTCAGCCCCGAGGTACCGGGCTCAGCCAGACTGGAGAACTACCGGCCCATAGCCCTGGGCCAGCTGGACATGAAGCTGCTCACGGGCCCCCTCACCCAGCGCATCACGGAAGTGCTCACAGGGCACAGAGTGGTCAGCGACTGGCAGCAAGGGGCCCTCAATGGCTCCAACACAGGCCCCCCACGGTTCATGGCGCAGCGGCAGCTCCAGCGGGGAAGGCGCAACTACGTTTTCTCCTTCGACGCCCGCAAGGCCTTCGACACCGCCCCGCACGGCGCCCTCCACCTCATCCTGCGCCACCCCTCCGTGCCGCCGGAGGTCATCGACCTCCTGCTCTTCCGCCACACGTGCGCCAAGCTGCGCATTGTCACCGCACACGGGCTAACGCAGCCCGTCCACATGCTGCGCGGCGTCCGGCAGGGCAACCCTGAGAGCCCCCTGCTGTACGCGCTCCTCCTGGAGCCCCTGCTCAGGGCGCAGGGGCACCGCCTGCGCCCGCCGGGAGGGGCCGAGCAAGGCCTCATCCAGGCCTACATCGACGACCTGCTGGTAGTGGCCCACACGCTGCAGCATTTCGTCGAGGGCGTGGAGACGGTGGCCGCGTACCTCGGGATGATGGGCATCGAGCTCAACCCCCGCAAGTGCGCCATGGCCACCAGGGAGGGGGTCCCGGGCCTGCAGCTGCGCCTCTGTCCCCACCTGGAAAACCCATGGCACTGGGTACCAGCGGCTGACTCCGTACCCTACCTGGGACTCCAGCTGCAGCCGGACGGGGAGTTCTCCCTGCAGCGCAAGCACCGGCTGCGCCTGGCGACGGTGCATCACTGGCCCCTCAACACTCTCGCGCCACCGAAAGTGGTGCAGGACGTCATCCTGGCAATCCTCGGGGTGGTGACACAGTACGTCGCCCCTTTCATCGCCGACGACTCCGACACCGCGCGCCACCTGGACCACATCACGGTCCAGGTTGAGAAGGACAGGGCGCGGTACGCCTTCAACGCCTCGCGGGACAGCCTGCAGGATGACCGGACCCTGGGGCTCAAACGGGTACCAACGCGGTGCCAGCAGGCAGCGGTGGCCCTCGTGGGTACACTCATCCACCACCGCTCAACCTCTGTGCGCGCCGAGGTCACCAAGATGTTCTGGGAAATAGCCGACGCGCACGGAATATGTCCTGAGGTGCACTACCCCGTCCCGGAGCTCGCAACTCTAGCGGTAGGTGACTGGGTCCACCACATACCCCGGGCCCTGGCCGCCCTGGGAGTGGGGCTCTACAACCCCATCGCGTGCCCCAGGGCGGCCCACGTCCAACTACAGTCCCCACCGGGCAACATCGTCACGCTGCGCACCGTCAAGCCGCGACACCGCGACACGTGCCGCCTGACGGTGCCGCACAGGAGGCCGTGGCATGGGCACCACGGGCCAAGCCACCCCTTCCCCGACTACGGCGACCCGTGGCCCACGGCGGTGCGGGAATGCCTCAACCAATGCGCCGATGAACACCTCCACAATTGCTGCCGCAAGCAGGAGCCCACCAACCACCCCGGGTGGCGCGACGCCTTCGTCCACCTCTTCCACACCACCGGCACACGGGACCCCTGCCTGAGACTCGTCCACCCCACGAGGGCTAAGCAGGACGCCCACACCGGCCCACGGGTGATCCTGGACGGCCTGCACCTCCACATCGGAGTTACTGCCGCCGGGGCGGCCTATCCCCCCCCACTCGGGGGGCGGCGTACCACCCGCCGGCGGCCCTCATGTACATCCTCCACGACGTACTCGCGGAGAGCGAGCACCGAGAGCCTAACGCGGATCTGGTGTGGCCCGAGCCCCTGCGCCCCCGGCCCCACGCGCCGACGCCGGTGTGGTTGGTGACCACGGACGACCAATGCACCCGAGCGGCGGGGCAAGCGCAGCTCCAGGCGGAGTGGGTAATAGTGCAGGTGGGGGCAAGCCAGCCCAGGCCCGGTGGACTCCCCCGTGGCACCGCCCTGCTGGTAGCTACGGGTGTGCCGCACGACCCACACATGGCAGTGCACGCGCTGGAGGACCAGCCGGAGGACACGGGACACCTGGTTGTGCACCAGTGCGGAGGCCCGGCGTGGCTCAAGAAACATGTGACGGCACTCCTGTCCTGGACAAGCACGATCGCCGGAGCAGAAATCCGGCTGCACGACCACCCGGCGATCAGCCCTGGCGACACCTGGGCGCTCAGCGTGGACCAACTGACCCCCAGCAGCCTCGACGTCCGGTGGCACTCCGCCGACCTCAACGCAGGGTGGCTCACCCCTACCGGGTACTACTGGATCCCTGAGGCCTGGGGCCACACCTCTTCCGACGCGTCGGGGGGCGCACCCTGCAAACACGCAACCAGCGTCGCTCTCGCCGCCGACCTCACCCGCACGTGGCCGGTCGCCATCTCGGGCACCGTACCCGACGGGGAGCGGGTGGCCGCCTCCCCCCCCCTGCAATACGACGCCTACCGACAATGGGTCCACACAGTGGACGCCGAAGTCATCCTCCACCTCCTGCGACATGGGGATCGCGAGCGGACTACGGGGGTCCCCGCAGGCGCGGCGAAGGTGGTCAACCAGATGCCCCTACGGTGGCTCCGGGACGGCCTGTGTGCGCGAGGGCGACACGCCGGGCACCCGTTCTGGTACGTCCGAGCCACCTCGCACCACAGTGACGCCCTACTGCACAATGCGGACTGGGCGGCGTCCCAGGACACCGTCCTGCAGAACACGCCCCCGGACCCTGGCCACGCCCAGCTCATTGTCGCCAGTCATGACGGCCACCTCAATCTACGGCCCCCCACGATGCGGACGCTCGGTGAGGTCGCGCAGCGGGCGCAGACGGACCATGCGCTGACGCACCGAGGACACACACCTCTGGGCGCGGCCCACGCCGCGGCCTATGTCCACGCCCGGGACCTCACCGCGACGGTCACCAACCGCCGGGCGCTGCGGACCAGAGACGGCCACACGCCGGTGCAGCGCAGGCTCCGCGTCCGTAAGGAGCGGCTCTCCGGCGTCGCCGTCCTCCCACATATGTACCTCCTATGCGGCGGCCCAGAGGAGACCCCGGTGCACGTGCACGTGGGGTGCGCCCACTCACGGCTCCTCTGGCCCCACTACCGCCAGGCAGTACACAAGGCGGCCCGCCACCTCCGACCCGGGGACAAAGCCCTGTTGGTGGCCTCGTGGCGCTCCGCAGGCGCCACATGGACGGAAGTCTTCTGCTCTGGGCTGGTGCCCGAGGATGCAGAGGCGCAGCTCCGAGCCATGGCCCGCTACGACCCGCCGGGAGGGACCTCTGTGGACGACTTCCTCCACCACATGCTCCGGCTGGGGGACTTTGCATGGGAGCTTCGCAACCACCGGCTGGAGCAACTCCTCTGCGAGCCCCTAAGCGCGGCGGCCCGGGTGCACCGATGGCTCACCGCGGCAGAGGGCGACCACCCCCCCCCTCTCCGCGCCCTGAAAAGGACTTCGTAGCCTCCCTCTGTGTCGTGAATGGCACTGTGGAGTGCCCGCCACAAGAGGGCCCCCACCTGTACCGGGACGTGCCGGGGGGTTTCTCGAAGCACTTACAAGACACCCCCTGCCACCGTGGATCATCGGGCGTGGCTCCATGAATGCGTCAGAGGCACGCATAGTGGGTGAGGAGTGGGCGCGCAAGTGGGGCCGGTGGTGCGCCGCCACGCGCGCCCCGAAGACTCCTGCGCAACGATACGCCGCGAGGGATGGGGGCCGGACACCCGGTCGAGACCCACCGTGATCCGCAGGGCGGAAACTGACCACTCGTGGGACGCGGCGCCGGGAGAATGGCTGCAAGCGGCCCCGGGGCCGCAAACAGGATGGACTGGGGACGTGTCCTCACTCGTCAGGACGCCCGTCCCCCCCCGCATCGTCCTTCACGCCGCCAACGTACTCCGGGCTACGGAGATACGCAAATGGGGACACGACACGGCCACCGTCCGATGGCACCCCCCGGAGGACGGGGCCACCCAGCTCGCCGTGGCGCACTTCAAAGCTGGGGGGCCGGTATACAACGACGCCCTGTCCCGGTTGGGCGACACCCAGGGGCCCTTACTCCTCATGCTCCCCACCGACCATGCAGCCGCGCTGCGCCAGGAGCTGGACGGCTGCGAAAGGCTGCGAGTAGGATGGGAGGCAGTCGCGGACGGCACCCTACTGGCACTCCTCCACCGGGACGCCGCAAACGGGTGCCAATGGGATACGCTGGCGCCCCACCTCACCGGGCGCCACGTGTACATGGCACCCCTCTCCCAAGGGCATCCCCGCCCGGCGTGGGACAACCTCATCGCTGCCTTCCACGACCACGGGATTCTCCCAGACGACACGTGGCGGGAGGTCCAGCGGAAGACGCTCGGCAGGGAATACTTGCGCCACGTCCGCGCCCGCCTGCAGGAGACCTGGGAACCCCTCTGACAGAGGTGGGACGACCTCTGGCTCCGCCATCTCGACCCTTGGTCGCCGCCCTCCCACCTCTGACACACCTGCCGACTCTGCAGGGAATGCGCCATGGTGTCCTCTGCAGCGTCAACAGGCGCCAACAGGTGCGCGGGGTGCGCCCAGGTGGCCGCGTGCCCCTGGCCCGAACCTCCCGCGGGCCCGCGCAGGCGCATGGAGGAGGAGGCCTTGCACCGGCGCATCGAGGAAGCACACGGCCCCTCACACGAACCCGCGGGCCCCGCGGGCGCTGCCCTTCTGTGGATCCACGTGCATCTGCGGGACCGCACATCCGTTGCGCACCTGTCGCACGTGTTCGCGCCTTGACCCCCGCCCGCCGCCACCCTTTGCAGAGCCCGCAGTACCAGGCCACGCCAACGGGGGGATGGGCCGGGACACGCCAGGGCCCGCCGCCAAGCGCAGGAGGGGACCGTTTGGGGCCTGGTAGCGAACTCGGTGGCGGAAGCGCATGAGGCGCATGCTGCCGCACGACGTGACCCGACGGGCAGTGCGAGGGCCTTCCTCAACGAGACCGCCCTCCCGGCCGTCCGCGCCCTGAACAGAGCAGGGGCCCCTACGCTACTCACGGCGATGCACCGGATTGTGAACGCCATCCAGCAGGGGCTCATCAGCCCAGAGGCGGCCCTCTACGGGCACTGGATGGAGTGGCGCGAGTCCAACCAGTCGGGCCGGCCCCTGTCCGTGGGGGACACCCTGCGGCTTACGGGAGCGGGGTCTGCAATGTCCCTCCGCAGCAGCGCCCCAGCCCTGCTGCACGCCCTCAGGATGCGCTACCCCGGGGACACGGCCCCGTACCTGAACTAGGCGCGGGCCACATACCCGGGGGGAGTGTCCGAGCTGGATGCGGCGCTCCACCTTCTACACCCCCCGGATGAGGACTTGGAAGTGGGCGAAATCACGGTGTTAGTGAAAGGCGCGGACGAGGCGCCCGCCCGCCCCCGGCCGACCAACCCGGTGAACGACAGCACCAGGCCAACCCCCTCGTACGCCATCGTGTGCGAGGCGTTCCCCAGGGTGCCCGCCTGGTGCCCCGCCCTCCCGCCGGTGACGCACGCGCCCCTCGGCTGGGCCATCCCAGACCTGTCCCCCCCCCTCTCCAGAACCAGGGGTGCCCACCACAGGGGGCAGGTCCTCTGGCAAGAGCGCCCTGGCACCCCCCTGCTCCTCCTTGTCCTCGCGACCCGCGGGGACCCGGAACAGGTCCTGGGGATCACCCCCACCCACCTCTATGGGGCAGCACCCGTACCCCGCCCCTCCCTCCCGGCGCCCGAGGCGCAGGACGGGGTACACACTTTCCTGCGAACACAGGAGGTCACCGCCGTCACGGGTGTCCACCTAGTGCGGCTCCCCCCGGCACCACCCGACGACCCCCGGGGACCCAGGGCCCTGAGCCCCGCCCCAGACTGGAAGCTGTGGCGCGACGCGGGGGCCGCGTGGCTCCCCCGCCTCCCCTCACAATGCCGATGGATGGCCACCGGCCCTCGCCAGTACAGGGCTGACGCCACAGCCGACCCTCCACCCCCTCCCCCCCTCCCCCCCGCAGAGCACTGCACAGCACTGCCCACGGCACGGCACTGATGCACCGGGAGGTAGTAGGAAGGGCGCACCTGCCACCGCGCATGCCTATCGGGATAACAGGGATGTCAGACTCCGATGGCTCCCCCCAGCAGAACGACCGCCACCACCGCCGGTCCCGCTCGCGCTCCCCCGTCTCCCTGGAAGCGGCGGGGGAGACCCCCGCGGAGCGCGAGGAGCGGTGGCTGGCGGAGGCGGCGGTGCCGGTCGGGCCGCCGGCTGGACAGCCCCGGGCGGCCTCCGCTCACACCGGGCCGTCAACCCAGGAGCCTGAGCAGGCCGAGCTGACTGCCCCCGCCGCCCAAACAGCAAGCCCTGCCGCCCCGCCCCGAGAGGGGGCCCCAGACGCGCGGGGAGCGGAGACCGCAGCCCGAGCGAGCCACGCCGCGGCCCCGACCGCGAACCCCGGCACGCCGCCGACACGGGGGGTAGCCCCGGCGCATGAAACCTTGCACATCGCCGAGGGCTGCCGCAGCCGCAGAGGGGAGCGGGGAGGGTGCGAGAGGGGTTGCAACCGCGGCCCCGGCGAGCCGCGCCAGCGCCTCGGCCGGCCACGCCGCGGCGCCCAGCACGCCACGAAAGCGGGGGACGGACCCCGCACGGGCCACGGGCGCCTCGCCGGCGGCCGCGTCAGCAGCAGCAGTGAGCAGGGACGGCGCGAAGTACGCGCCAACGCCAACTCCACCCACACCCACACCAGCCCCCCCCAGCCGTTCCCCCCCTAGCCTTCCCCCCGCGGCGGACGCGGCACGTCCGCCCCCCGGCGCCCGAGCGCTCGCCGCCGGGCGTCACGCTGCCACAGCTGCAAAGGCAGCGGGACGCCCGGCGCGTGATCCAGGAAGGAGGGGACGGCGCGCAGGCGGAGCTGCGTGCCAACCACGGGAGCGCGGAGCGGGGGACAGGAGGCGACAGGGGAAGTGCCCAGAGGCACGCGCAGGGAGCGGGCCAGGGCACACGCGGCAAGGAGCAAGGGCGCAAACACGGACGGGGCACGGAGGCCAGCAGCAGCAGAGGGGGACAGAGCGCGGGCAGCGGACGGCGCGACACAGGGCAGGGAGCCGGGAAGGGGCCAGGGCACGGGAAGGGCGCGCAGGGGCGCGGGCAGGGCGCCCAGGTGCATGGAGCGGAGCGAGGGACGGTGGGCGAGCAGGCAGGCTAGGGCGTGGGTGACAGGGGGCGGGACCCACGGCACGGGCAGGGGGACAGAGGCGTGGGGGCCGGAAGGGGACCCAAGGACAAGGGCAAGGGCGCCACGGGCCCCCAGGGACAGGTGGGACGGGGCATGGGAGCCCTGAGGGAAGGGCGGGTCGAAGGGAGGGGGGCGGGGGACGGGGCACCCCCGCAGCCGGACGTGCAGCCAGTGAGGTACATCCCCCCCGGCATCCAACAGATGCCGGCGCACCACACCCACCACCACCACCACCACCACCACCACCTCTACAACATCGATCCCGGCGCCGGAGAGCTCATCCCCCCCAAACCCCCACGACCCCAGCACCAGCCAGCCCCCCCCGCGCCGAGAGCGGAGCCGGCGCGGATGACCTCGGCGGGAGGGGGGGGCGGGGCGCGGCGCCGGCGCCGCAGGCACAGGGGCCGCAGGGGGAGCCGGCGCGAGTGGCAGAGGGAGCCCGGCCCTGGGACTGGGACTGGGGCACGGTCCCGGACCCTCTGGGTGATGAGGCCCTCCCCCTGGTGGGGGAGATGTACGGGTGGTTGAGCTGGGCCAACCAGGGGACAACCAGGAGGCTGAGGAACCGGCCTTTCGATGCCGTGCTCCTCCGGAGGGACAGAAGAAACCAGGAGGTACCCCCGGGGGGATGGGCAGCCCCCGAGGACCACGAGAGGGTCCTCAGGTCAGTGATCTGGGCAGCGTGGACCGACAGGGGGCCGACGTGGCCGGCCTTCCTGGAAGGGGGGGCGGTGCACCGCATCACGGACGCGGACGCCAACAACTGGCTCCCCCGGGCCTTGCGCAGCGCCCTCCCCCACTGGCGCTACCGCCGGCGCAACCCGCCACCGCCACAGCCCCAGCCCCAACACAAGCGGCGGCGAAGGTGACGGCCCAGACGGCGGACGCGAGAGAGTAGGGGGGGGAGCTGGGCCCCCCGACCCACGCCCCCCCAACAATACGGCGTGACAGAGGAGCGCGCGCCACCTCCCGCGGGAGGGAGGGCGCAGACAACGAGCACGGGAGGGAACCTACTGCCCCGCAGCCCGCTAACCGCTGACTGCTAACCCTAACGCCCGCCCCGGGCCAGCCAGCGCCGCGCGGCGACAGCGGGGGGGACAAGGGAGCCCAGCGAGGGCCTGCACGACGGTCCGGCTCTAGGTAGACGGGGGCGGGGGAAGAGTGCAACCCCCCAGCCGACGGCTGACCCCCGGGGCCGAGACCGCTTGGCCGCCCCCCCTCGGCCGTCAGGGGGCGGTGCCAGGGGACCAGAGGGCCCCCCTCCCCTCCCCCTCAGGCCCAAGAGCGGACGGAGGCAGACCGAAGAGACAAGGACCCCGCATCCCCCCCGAAGAGGCCGCTACACCCGGGGTGAGGGGGGCACCGCCGGCGCGGCAAGCGCCCCTGGTGAACCGCCCGCACGCTCCCGCCCTGCCCGCTGCCGACCGACGGGGGACCGGCGGCGCCCAGGACGGCGCAAAGGGAGCGGCTCCTACCGAGGCCGGCCTGGGGAAGGCGGGGGCGCGAACCAGGGCGGGGGGGGTTCCCCCCCCCTTCCCCCCCCCCCCCCGCCGCACTGACCCGTTGGCGGCCAACCGGGCCGCGCCCGGCGCCCGCGGCCGCCCGGCAACCCCCACGGCACGAGTATACCCCGGGGGGGTGCGCCGGAGACAACGGATGGCAGGCCGACGGCCGACGGGGCGGGGGGGGCGGGTGGCGGCAGAGCGGCCCCCCCACCCCCCCCCCCCTCCCCCCCCCAGCTTGAGGGCCACAGGAGCGACCCTCCGCCCCCCCACCGAGTCAGCCCAGGGCCCATCCCTGCCACCCCCCGAGGGCACCCCCCGAGGGTGATCGGTGCAGTGCTGTGAGGGACAGGCACGCTCCCCTGTCGTAGGCCCAGTCGCCCCGGCTCCACCATGCACCCATCCCACAGGGTTGCTCCCCCGCCGCACAGCAATGCCCCGACGCGTACCCACACTCGATCGTGCGTTGTCGACCTGGCCACCAGTGTCCCCAGTGCGCCCGCAGTGCAGTGCGTGAGTGCTGACCGTCAACCCCGAGGAGGTGTAGACGTGCTGATGGGGCGGCTGCTGCAGCGTGTGTCCTGTGCGCCAGCCAGCGTGTTCACTCCTCGTGGACAACCGCCGGAACAAGTGCCTGGTGCATGGCACTGTGCTAGAGCCCAACGGGGTAGTGCCTAGTTGCCCGCAGTATAGTGCCTGCGTGCTGACCGAAGATCCCGAGGAGGCGACGATGTGCTGTTGGAGCGCTTGTGCGTCAGCCAATGTGTCTGCTCCCCGAGGTCATCAGCCAGAACATGTGCCGGGTGCGTGGAGCAGTGCTGGAGCCTGCAGATGCGGTGCCTGATCGCCCTGTGCGGTCGGTCGTGATCGAGCAGGAGGCTGTGTGTGCTGTTGGCGGCCAGACTGGCCGTTTGTGCCCAGAGATGCTGCGTGCAGACGCCGGACCGCCGCATTACCTGCTGGTCGTGATGGTCTTGTCGGCGCGTACAAAGTGCTGTGCTGAGCTGGCCCCGGGTCCGCTGGACACGTTCATGATGATGCTGGCCACATGGCCTGTGCGCTGGTAGAGCTTTGCCTTCCCCATCTCACCTGTGTGCAGCTCTACTATGCCCCCCAAGTCGTTTGCTGAGCTCAGCCTGGCGCAGCAACAGGCGCAGCTGAAGTCCGCAGATCTGTGGAATGTCACGAGAGCTATGGGCGACCGAGAATCAGATGGCGTGCTGCTTGTGGCTGAGCACGGGCCGTCAGGCACCGAAGTATCTCGCTGGCCCATGCCCCCAGACGCGGAGTCGTCCATGGCGCTGTACCTGGCACGGGTGACAGGTACCCTGGGTGAGGTCGACTGCAGCATTCTGGCCTCCAAATGTCCATCTGTCTCGTGGGATACTTTCGCGGAAGTGCTGGCTGAAGTGTCGGACTTCCTCGACAAGTGCACGCGCAAAGACGAAATTGCGCTGATGGCGGATGTGGTCACGCAACACCGCTGGCCCAAAGGCCAGGAGGACCTCCGTCTAGCCTTCGACAAGCTTCAGGCGCCTGCTGAATCAAGCCCAGAATCCTGTGGCGGCCGGCCGAGTGATGATGAGTTGGCTTTGGTTCTGGCAGGCAGTGGACGCCGCCTGGGCGAGGCGCAAGGGACTCAAGGTGTCGTGGCTCAGCTCCCCCGCGGACGCTAGTGGCCTGCCTCTGGACAACCCCGTGTCCGACACCAAGCTGTCGCAGGCCATAAAATTCGCCATGCCATCGATGCTGCCACACCCTCGAGTGCCGGAACGCAGAGCCGATGACCCGCCGCCCTCAGCCCCCGACCGCGCGAAGCGAATGGCGGGGCCGGGATCGGTCGCTCAGCCAACGAGGCTCCCAACGGCACTGCCCCACTTCGACGACAACCAGAGACTCGCGTCAGAGCTGCAGTCCGCCTGGGACACGTGTCAGGGCATACCTCCTGAGCACATCCGGGCAGCGGGGACGAATCTGCAGCTGCGGATGGCCCCCCTCCCCTCCATGGCGGCAGCACTCCGCACGCTGGCCCAGGCCTCAACCGGCAAGCAGCTGGGGACCATCCTCACGTCGCAGGCCGGGCACTTTGGCGCTGACTCGGGGGCGGCGGCCACGGCAATAGCAGAGCGGCGCGCATATCTGGAGGACAAGCGCCTGCTGCAGGCAACGCCCACCACCAAGCAGGAGCTCCTGGAAGAGGCAGAGGAGATCTTGGCGGCGCAGTCAGCCGACTGGGAGTGGAAGACCCTGGGTGCGCATGTGGCAGTGGCTGGAGCGAGAAAAGGCCTGCCGGGACCATTTGTCGACGCCCTGATGCGGGCCGATACCTTGGACACCTTCTGGCATGCGTACGTTCAATTCGTAGTTCATGTGCCCGACGTCTCCACCATCCGTGACATCAATGATCACCTGCGCACGAACGCTGGGGCCCATCTCGTACCACCCTGGGCGGCGCGGTACTACGATCGGGTACCAGGCGCACCACGAGGTCATCGCGACAGCAGCCCATCGCCAGAGCGTACGGCCAGGGGCAGTCGGGAACGAGACCGGCCATCATCTCGATCAAACCGAAAGCGGACCAGCCCAAGCCCGGAGGAGCGATATGTCAGCCTGCGGCTGGAAGGCTTGCTGGGGCTGCCCCCGGCGGAAGTGGCAGCGGCGGTGTCCGCAGCTCTGGCGCACCCCACGACGGTCCCGGACTGGGCCCCGCAAGAGGGGTCGTGTAGTGTGGTTGTACCGCACGAGGCGTGGCGGCGCGCCGCCCGCGGCTCAGACTCTCACCCGGCCGAGACGGCCTCCGGGGCGTACGTGCTCATTCGCCGTGGGGCACACGACGACTCACCACTCGCGCCGTACGGAGGCAGCCGTCATAGGGGTCGCTGGCGCGGCGGCTCCGACGAAGAAGACGACGACGAGCCCCCGTCGCTCAGCAGGGACCTCAGGTCGGGCTACCACCGCCAACTCGGTCGAAGGCGCTCATACGACAGCCCCGAGCATACCACCTACCACCGCCAACCGTATGCCACGTACCGGGACCGGGCATACCGGTCCCCGCCAAGCCGGGAGCGCTCACCTCGTGGCGGCTTCCCGCCGCCGCCCCCCGGGCCACCTCCCGCCGGAAGACGGCAGCATAGGAACGGAACGCCGCCCCTCACCACGGCGGCCATCAGTCCGGGGAGTCGTGGCAGAAAGGCCTCGCGGAGCAGACAGTCAGTCCGCAGTAGGCGTGAGACCGCGGCGCCAGGCCCGCGGCGAGAGTCGTCAGGGCAAGCTTGGGGGGCAGGCCCCGATAAGGCCACAGCGCGTGCCGTGCTGGTCGAAAGCGTGCCGGGGAAGAAGGGCAAGAGCCAATGACTGCCCCAGCACCTCCCCGTGCCTGCCCTGGTTCCCGAAGTGCCGGCAGCGATGCTGCACTCGGTGCTGGGGGGCAGCAGGCGTGGCTCTGCCCTGCAGGCCGCTGTAGGAAACCTGCACTGGAACCTGCAGCACATTCGCGGCCGGCTGCGCGATCCAGCAGCAGACAGAGACCCCATCGCCTCGGCATTTGAGGACGTCCTGGGTCAGGCAGAGCCCCCGGGGGACGAGGAGGCGGTGACCGCTTGCCTCCTGTGCCGCACCATTGGCCCGTGCCTCTCCGTCGAGTGCCCCCGGACCCACAGCTTTCGAATCCCCGTCACAGGCCAGGTGCCTGTAATACTGACCACCCTCAAGAAGGCGCTGTGTGCGGCTCTGCCCGATAAGGCCAGCCTACTTAACCCCGTGCCCGAACTGCCCCTAGCGTAAGCCTTCATCATTGTGGAGCTCTGGGTGTCTGCCCTTCTGGATCACAAGCACCGGCTGAAGGATGACGTGCTGGTCTCCCCGCCAATATGGACCGGTTGTGATCTGCTGGTCCTGCTCACGTCGTACAGGGACCCAGCAGTCGTCCCAGCGGGTCGCGTGGGCGTTCTCCGTAGCTCCCGGCAATCCAGCATACCTGAAGCTGCAGCGGTACCGCTCCCACGAATGAAGGAAGAATGGTGCGCGGACCCCTGGCTCAGCTTCGACCTCTGCCCCCGCTGCGACCGGCCCCGGTTGCAGCGCCTAGTCCTGACCCAACCCTGTGACCCAGCTCGTCCGCCGGTGATGCCAGTATGCGGCGCCCTGCCCAAGGGGTCCACCGTTACCCGGCGTATGGCGAGGTGCAGCAACATCCGCGTATCCGGCCTCAGCGGTGCATCTGCCTTCTCTTTGTCCACAGCCGCCTGCCACCTGCTCTCCTCAGGCGTCTGCGACCTCCAGCCACCGGGAGACGACAATCTATATCGGCAATTGCGTGCTCGGCACGATGGCAGCTACATCCCCAAGTTCGACGCCCTGCCCACCGGCATCACGCGGCTTCTGGTCTTCACCATCAATGCAGGAGGTCTGGCCTCAAAGATGCGGATGTTGCTGGCGCTTTTGGTGGATTTCGAGCCGGACGTGGTGTGTCTGCAGGAGGCGGGCCCCCTATTCGTCGACGACAGTCTCAAGAGGGTCCCCTATCGAGTCATCCTGGGCCCCGTGGTGCCGGGTGGAGGCCTGGCAATTCTCATTCATCACCGGCTGCAGACACGGGCTCCGCTACAGTCCGACAAGGATGAGCATGCCCACAGTGTGGGCACCCCTGTCTCAGAGAAGGTCCCCTTCGTGGTCACGAATGTGCACTTTCCGCCAGGGATGAAGGCCGCAAACAGGCGGCTCAGTATTCTCCGGAGCGCTGCGTTCCAGGCCAGGCATCCCGGCGGGGTGAAGTTAGTCGCGGGCGACATGAACGCTGACCTGGCGGACGATTCAGGAGCCTGGCTGTGCAAGGCGTGCACTGACAACAGATACTGGGGGGGCTTTACCCACCTCTATCGCCCCGGGGAGGCCACCAACATCGTGCCAACAGAGCAGGGGTGTCCCGGAGGGAGCTGGACTGGGTCGTCGTGAGTGCTCAGTCACCAGTTCATGCCTGCGAAAAGTTCCTGCTGCCTGGCTTGAGCACCCATCTAGCAGTGGCCTGCGACCTCAGCGTGCGCTCCGAGTACCTGTCGCAGGCCAATCCGGCGCGCCGTCTGTTCCGCTTTGAGAGGGCAGAACCATCGCACATGGCCACAGCGGCCGCCATGGCCAGCCTGGCATTCTGGTAGGCCTGGTGTGCCCGCCTGTCGCCCGATGGCACGTTCACATGGTACTGGGAGTGCATCAGCGGCATTATCCCGTCATCCTCCAGTGGGTTTTGATTGGCCGCAGAAGCAGCCGCCAAGCTGTTTGAGGGCACCCAGCTGGCCGCCTGGGATCGCCTGACAGCGTGGTGGGCAGACCGGCAGGACGCGGCGTTCCTCAGAGCGGTTCAGCTGACAGAGGGCAAGCTGCAGGGGACAGGGGTTACTTCGGTCACCGCCGCGGCCCTGAAGATCCGCAAAGCTCGATTTCAGCAATTGTCGTCCGTCAGCCCTGATGGTGAGTACTTACCGACCGAGCCGGATGCCTTCAAGGAGGAGCTGTTGCGTCAAGCGATGGAACTGCACTGTGGCCGCCACATCGGCTCAGATGCAGGGTGGCTCCGGCGGCTTGCAGATCAGTACCGCCCACGCATGTCGGATCGGCCGGACATCACCGCGGCTACCCGATTGGCCCACGCACAGCGTGGCGAGGGTGCAGTGGATCCCAGAGCACCAGCCACCCCAGGTTCCCCGCCCAGCTTTCAGGAGATGCACTTCGAAATCCGACGATCAGGGTCAGAGGCAGCGGCGTTTCGGGAGCTGGTGCAGTCGCTGCAAAGCCGGCTGTCAGGCACCGCCATCGGAGTCCTGGTGGAGGTATTGCACGCCACACACAGCAGGGCTCCAGCCCGCATCCTCAATGCGGTTCTGCACCTGTGCCTCCTGAAAAGGGAGCCGCAATGGCTGGTGCGCATGAGCCGGCCAGTCATGCTGGAGGAGCCGGTGCGGCGGAAGGAGTCGACAGCGATATTCCACCGCCTCCAGATGGTGTCCACAGTGCAGGGACTCGACCCGCCCTCAGCCTTCGCCTACCTCAAAGAGTTTAGTAGCCAGCTGGTGGCCATCTTCTGTCGCTGGGCCATTCCGGTATGGATACGGGAGCGCGGCCGTCTGTGGGTATTCGAGTGGGACGAGAGCAACGCGTTCTGTAACGTGCAGCGCGAATCGCTGCAGCAGGTGTGCCCTGACGGCATCCGTGTAGACCCGTGGTACCAGTCCTTCTACGGCAGGCTGAGCATCTACGTGCAGTCGCCGTACGGGCTGGTGGGCCCCTACCGCATGCTCCACGGTGGGGCCCAGGGTGACAGCATGGGTGTCGGAGGGTTCAAAGAACTGGGCTCCGTGCGCTGCAGAGCGAACGCGGCCATCGTGGCCAACGCGCTACGCCCAGAAACTGGCGGTCCAGGGGGGCCTGACCCAGCCGACTGGTGTCCCGTGCATCCGGCGTGTGCAGCAGAGTACGTCCGAGAAGTATCCTCCAGCGACGACAGGCGCATCTTCGCATACACAGACGCAGGAGCAGCCCACGTACTGCGGGTCAGCCAGAAAACATGTCTGGCCGGAGGTGGGGCCATCAACCGGTCCAAGTTGAAGGGGTACCTCCTGGTCGACAAAGGGGGCGCCCTGGGCTACGCCGCCGGCCAACTGTCGACTGTCCTCGGCGTCATCAAAACGGACTCAGCCGACCTCGCCATGGTGAAGATTCCCGTCGTCATGGGTGAACCACCCAGAGCAGTACTGGTCAAATACGAGGAGGCACTGCGCCACCTGCACTGGGCAGTGCCGCGGACGGAGCCGGTGTATGCCTTAGCTCTGCGAGTGGTGACCACCTTCGCGCTGACAAAGGCAGATTTCGTCCTGGACGTGGTCCCAGCAGTGGGTCTCAATCTGGAGGCATGCCAGCGGCTGTCGGATGGCATCCCCAGGCGCGCTCTGGGGCTGCCCCGCAGCTTCCCCAGAACCCTGCTCTATCGACCGCTACGTATGCTGGGCCTGTATGCGCCCAGGCTGCAGGACCGTCACGCGGTCCGGTTTGTGCACACTTTATTGGGCGCCCTCAACTGCCGCAGTAGCTATGTCGCTGACCTTCTGCGACATGAGCTGGGCCATAAGGCGTGGGTCCCGCAAGCGTACTCCGACGCCCACGTGCTGCACTCACTCCTCGAGGCGTGGCAGCTGCAGCTGGTCCTGCTACCGGCAGCACACGTGCCGCCAGCAGCCATGCATGTGAGCCTGCACCGGGCCCCGGAAGGCCCTCAAGTCGTGGTGGCTTCTGATGGGGCATGCGGCCAGCGATCGCTGGCGTATGCGGCAGTCCTTGCAGACGCCCGCGGGGTGTTTGCTGAGGCGTGGTCTGCAGTGGCAGTAGAGGACCCGTACCCATGGGCAGCGGAATGGTTCGGTAGATACCTGGGGCTCGCTGTACTCCGCGAGATGCGCCTTTCTCTGGCCACGCGAGTGCTGGCCCTGGCGGACAACACCCACGTCACCACCGAAGGGGAGGATCACACCGTGTCGGACAGCCCGTATGTCGATAACCTGCGGGTCCAGTACGCGGCCGGACTGCGCCTCTGGCAAGCAGACGAAGTGTACGTGCCAGCTCAGCAGGACTTTCGCGAGCGGTGCTCCTAGCCCCGCGCCGGGGCTAGCCGGCCTTCAGCACAGGGCGCACAGTCTGGCGACGTCGCGGATGTCGGACTTGGAAGAGGGCCCCATGCCATTTGCAGCGGACGTCGGGGGCGTGGCGGTACTCACGACGGGGGGCGTGCCGTATCTGCGTCACTCTGTGGCCATGGAGCGCCGGTACGAGCAGTTGGCACCAGCGATGCCGCACCTGGATGCCCTCTTGCACCGCGACCCGGCGGCTGGGACGTCGTGGGAGCGAGTGGTTCAGGAGGCCCGTTTATCCAAGGACGTCCTCAACATGGCCACGTGGCTTCGGGCAGCCTGGACGATGGCGACAGCCCCAGACAACGTCTTCAACTGCCTGTTCTGCGAACAGTCGTGTGCCGGATGGGGCCAGCACCTACTGGCAGCATGTGGCAAAGTGGCTCTGGCCGTACAAGCTGGCTTTCGTGCGCTGGTACTCGCGGCAGCGCCCGTTGCAACAGTGCCAGAGTGGGTGACCACCACGTGGGTAGGCCTAGGGCGTCCCAGTGGTGACAGCCTGCACCTGGTCCTGCGGGCCGACCATGAGGTGACAGCGACATGGCCACCAGCGCGCCCCCACACAGTATACGTCACGTGGTCGGGGATGCTCATGGGCAAATGCGCGGGAGCGTCACGCTGGCTTACAGCAGCTCGTCGAGACAGCCTGGCCAGCGTCTACCTGGAGGCACTGGTCGCATATGCCCGGTCAGCAGCCTGGGATCTGTTCTGGACTACATCCAATGGTCCAGTGAGCGGGTGGACGCATGGGCTGACGTGGCAACACGCCGCGTGCCTGTCCGCGTTGCTGCACCTGTACGACCGCGCTGTCACAGCGCTGGCGGAGTCCCCAGGCCTGGGCGTGGCAGCCCTGGCGGAACCAGAGTTCCCTCTGGGTTCAGACGGGCAGCACTGTTCAGTGCTTGTCGTGATTGGTGGCGGACAGGCGCCTGCCTGGGAAGGAGCCGCTGTACACCGCTGGAGCCTGGCGCGGCTGGACGCCCAGCCAGAACATGTGCATGTTCGTGTTGGAGACCGATTCTGGATGTCTGCGCCGGAAGGAACAGTGCCGCAGGGGCTGGCGGAGGCGCTAATGGCCCTGTCAGCAGTGGTGCCAGGCAGCTCGGCAGTGGTCCGCGCCAGGGGAGACCCCGATGCCCCTCCCGGGGGTTCGGGCCCGGCGGCGTCGGAGTGATCCCGCGAGCGTCGAGAGCGGCGGCCCAGCCGTGTGGGCGCCGCCCTCAGGGTGCGGTGGGGCCTCCCCTGGGCCAGCAGAGGCTGGCCAAGGAGCGATGCAGGCGGTATGCGCCAAGTGCAGCAGGCTGATGTGTCGTGCGGTCGTCCTCTTTCTGGTGGCGGAGTGTGCTCAGACTACTCCGATGATTGCGCCGCTCCCGGGGGACCCAAATTTTTCAGTTGACGGGTCCGTCGCGTTTTTCAAGTCGGGAGAGTCCAACCCAACCCAACCCTCCGCCCCCCCAGAGGCGAGAGGGAGGCCCCCCCTCCCCCAGAAGGGGCCGCTACGCGGGGTAGGGGGATGCGGCTGGACCTGCAAACCGCGTGCCCCAGCGCCCCCAGCCACCTGCTCCCGCGGGGGTCGCGGTCGACGGGCGAGCCCACACGAGCGCGCCGGAGCAGCGCGCAGACCAAGCGTGGGGGTGGCGCACGGCGGCGCACACCCCCCATGACCCCCCCGATGACCATTGCCCATTCGGGGAGGGCAGAGGGGGGGTTCAGGTCTGAAGGGGCGCCCGGGGGAGCGGTCCACAGGCCGCCTCTCCCCCCCCCCCTCTGGGGCGGCCCCGCGACCCCGACCGAACGCGCACGCCGGGGGGGAGTGCGCCGACGACAAGAGGGGGGCCAGGGTAGGGAACCGCGGGCCGCCCCCCAGAGGGGGGGCAGGGAGGCCGCGGCGCGACCCCCCCCCCCCCCGCCCCACCCACCGGCCCGCAAGCCGCGGGGGCGCCGGCCCCCACCCCCCGAGGCAGAGGGGATGGTCCCCCCCCCCATGCCCGAGAGAGGACCCGGAGCACGGCCCGCCCTCCCGCCCCAGCCGCCGGCTCCCACAGGAACTGCGGGGATCAAGCGAGCCCGCGCCAACGCGCCAGGACGCCGCACAGATCGCGCCCAGAGAAGGCGGGCAAACACGAACCGGGGTGGTATGGGGACCACGCCCCCCATTACCAGAACAACGCCAGTGACACCCGCTTTGTTGCCTGCCCAGGGAAGGCAGAGGGACCGAATGAGGCAGAGTGACCCCCCGACCTACTGGCCCCCCTGGCCGCACAAACGGGGGGCACGGCGCACGGGCCGCCCCCCCCCCCCGAACCCGCCCCCCGGCACACGAACGCCACGGACCCGCCCCTGGGGGGGCGCACAGCCCCAAGCCAGGTAGGGGGGAACCGGGACCAGACCGCCCCCCCCCAAGCAAGCGGGACGGAGCAAGGGACCGGGGCAGGACACGCGGAGGGACACCGACCACGTGGAACGGCCCTACCAGCGCCCAGTGCCGGGACCGCGCGAGGTGCGCACGCCACACCACCCAGGGGGGGGGGGAGCGGACGCCGCGGGAGCGCGAGCGCACACACACGCAAAGGGCACGCGGGGACTACCAGAAGGGCAACCGGACCGAGCTTGCGGAACGCACAGACGGCGTGGAATGGCGTACCAGCGAGCGAGGGTAAGGGACACCCGGACGGGACGGCCCGCCACACGCAGCGCGGGACATGCGGGGCGGGAAGGGGGAAACGGGAGAGACACGACACCAGGTACCGGCCCGAGCCCCCCGACCCGGCCGCGAGCCCCGCGCACACACGGACGGGGCACTGCACCCGCAAAGGCAGTAGTGGCGCACTGCGCAACTCCCCAACCCCTAGGCTAGGCAGCCTCCGCGCCAGCCCAAGGGGGTCCCACTGACGACAAGCCAGTAGCACGGGCCCGGCGGCGCCGGCGCCCCGGGCGACCACGCATTAGGGGGGCGACACGGTAGGTAAGCGCCCGCAGCCACGGCTGCGAATTGATGCACTGACCGGGGAGTGGCGAAACGGGGAAACCGGGGAGGGACGGGGCTCCGAGCCCTGTGAACCTGGGGGACTCCGCCACTAGGACCCGGTGGGGAGGATATCACCTGGCCCGACCAGGTGGCCCCCCGGGGCCGAAAGGCGTCTAGTACCCGCAAAATCAAACCTCAAACCTCAAACCTCATGGCTGCGAGTGCAGGCCCCCAGCGACACTTACGACTACCTGACAGCTGAGGTACTGGCCTGATATCTAGGGTGCCTACTTCGCTGTTTACAAGGCTCAATTACTGTGTTCATCTGCCCGAATGGATTTGATTTGGTGACATTGATTGGGTCAAGCGTCTGGATCAGAGGTGGATTTCTGCTACTCCAACCAGGAACGTTGTTCACGACTACGAGAGCGTACGAGGACTACACTGGAGTATCCAGAGACCGTTTGAAGGACTCATCTTGGTCTGCATTTGCTCATTTATGGTTGATTCAACTCCCAATGTTTAGTAAGATTGGACCCCACTGACGTCAGATTGAGGTGATATCTGTTGGTCATTTGGAACATGGGAGTCATTCTTGGATGACGCCTTCACACACAGCGTGCATTCAGGCTGGGAGGGATGTTAAAAGTCCATGAATGAGCATCAATTTCTCAAAACCTTGGTTTCATATGGAGCAATGGTATTAATCCTTATTGGAGTTTGATTCAGACATTGGGGGAAATGTTATCCATGCGACCTGATCTCTTCCAATATGGTTGAAAGGCACTTAATGGCTTAACTTTAATTCAAAATTAGGGTTTATCTATTGTATTATATCCCATGAGCTGTTGTTTGATATTCCATTGTTTCCCCTTTGAACACTATTTGTAACATAGTTCAACATGGGTGTTGGCCTTTGCTTTATCTATTTTTTTGGCTAGTCTACTTGAGATTGAGCCGTTCATTAATCTGCATTTTTCTCCAACATAAGGTCGTTTCACAGAAAATGAATGTTATTTCTAGATTCAGCATAAGATTCCGCATCTATGGAGTGGTCATATGACTACTTCAAAATTTTCGACCTATTTTGGCCCGTGAGCGCGTCGCTTCCACTATGGGCGATTCCTACCGAGTTCTGAGGTCATCAGGGCAGTTCGTACTGAGTTCTGCAGACATGAATTTATTTTTTCCTGAGCTACAGAAAGTTTCTGGAAGACATTTAAAGTGATTTTCTATCATTTTTTATTATGGAGAATCCAGTTTTCTTGCGTCTGTTTTACTATCTTTGCAGGAGACCTGATTTCTGTGATATTCCATTTTTGCCCTGATCTGAAGTCACTATTCACTGTTACAGCCATTTCCAGAGTGCAGACTGAAGTCGCTCTTAAAATCCTGAGCGGTTCCGAAGCATACATGCATGCATACACGCAAGTGCTGTCAGTGCGAGGCCAAACATCATCCATTGTTTGTCTGTTCATTGTGCAGCCCCATCAAGTTCTTTATTGGTTTTATTGATCCCATTTCTGCTCGTCTTTGAGTCTTGGTCTGAGTTTATTTTTCATCGAAATCTTTGTGTACCTGCAATGGAGCAGGAACAAACACCAAAGCAAGTTCATCTAGAGGATATTGAGACTATTCAAACAGAGGAACAAGATGTAGAGGGGGAATTTAACACGTTTCTCACCCGTGGCGGGCACGGGTGCGCCCAGCTTGGCCCCGCTTGCCTCCGCCTGGGGCGTGTCGGGCTGCCCACTCTCTCCCAGCTGCATGTCACTGGGACAGGCGGTCGGGGTTCAGTTGTGCAGACAATGGCGCCCGGGCCTTTGGTGCGCGCGCTCCAGTGGGCGTTGTGTGCCGCGGGGGCCGCGTGGGATTGCCACAGGGCCGTGCCCTCCCTCCCCCAGCTGCCTGTCCTCGGGGCGGGTAGCCGGGTGGTGCGGGCGTGGGGACCCAGTCACGGCGCCGGCCCCACGGCCGTGTGCGCTGTTGCCAGCCGGTGTTGCGCGCTGCGGGGGTGGCGGGAGCACGTCCCCCGGGGGGGTGCCACGCGCTGTTATTAGGGGCGTCTTGTGTCAGGCGCTCTCCCTCTCCTGGCCGCCCGTCCTTGGGGCGGGCGGCCGGGCCCCATTGCCCATTTTTGGGTGCGGGTGTGGGCGCGGGTGTGGGGACACGGTGTGGGGACACGGACTCCATAGCGTAGCGTGTGCTCCTTCGAGCCGGCGTCACGCGCTGTGGGGGTGGCAGAAGGGTGTCCCCGGGGGGGAATGCCTCGTGCCGTTGCGAGGGGCGTCTAGGGTTAGGCGCTCATCCTCTCCCGGCTGCCCTCTCCTGGGGAAGGCAGCGGTCAGGTTCCGCTGCCCATTTGTTGTGGGCGCGGGCGTGCGGGTGGGGGGACCCGGCAGTGGCCATTTGGTGTGCGTGCCCAGTGGGGTGTGGCGCGCCACGCGCATGGTGGAGGTTGCCCTGGGGGGTACCTCTCACTGTTGCGAGTGGCGTCTGGTGTCAGGCAATCTCCTGCTTCCGGCTGCCTGTCTTTGGGGCGGGCGGCCGGGCCCTGCTGCCCGTGGGTGGTGCAGGCGCGAGAACCCACCGGCGGCCCCACAGCGTGCGCTCTTGTGAGCCGGCATTGGGCGCTCTGGGGGTGGCACAAGGACGTCCCCAGGGGGCAGTGCCTCGCGCCGTTGTAAGGGGCATCTGTGGTTCGGCGCTCATCCTCTCCCGGCTGCCCGCCCTTGGGGCAGGCAGTTGGGGCCTGCTGTCCACCTGCTGTGGGCGCGGCGGTGCGGGTGTGGGGACCCGGCACCATTCCTTTGGCGCGCGTGCCCTGCGGAGTATCGCGCGCCGCGGCAGTGGCAGGAGGTCCTCGCGGGGAGCAGACCTCTCACCGCTGTGAGGGGCGTCTGGTGTCAGGCGCTCTCCCTGTCCCGGTCGCCTGTCCTTGGGGCGGGCAGCGGGGCCCCGCTGATCGTGTATTCCGCGCGCGGCCGGTGTGGGTGCGGGGATCCATCACCGGCCCCACAGCGTGCGCTCTTGCGAGCTGGCGTTGCGCGCTGTGGAGGTGGCAGGAGGGCGTCGCCAGGATGGAGGCCCCGCACCATCGTGAGGGGCGTCTGGCGTCAATCACTCTCCCTCCCCCTCCTTCCCGTACTTGGGGCAGGCAGCCGGGGTCCGCTGCCCACTTGCTGTGGGCGCGGGTGTGCGGGTGTGGGGACCCGGCGCTGGTCCTTTGGCGTGCACACCCTGTGGGGTGCTGCATGCCGCGGGCGTGGCGGGAGGTTTCCCTGGGGGGGGGGACTCCTCACCGTCGTGAGGGGCGTCTGGTGTCAGGCGCTCTCCCTCTGCCGGCTGCTCACCCTTGGTGCGGGCGGCCGGGCCCCGTTGCCCATTTTTGGGCGCGGGTGTGGGCGCGGGTGTGGGGACACGGTTTGGGGACACGGACTCAATAGCGTAGCGTGTGCTCCTACTGTATTCACTACGAGCCGGCGTCACGCGCTGTGGGGGTGGCAGGGGGGTGTCCCCGGGGGGGATGCCTCTTGCCGTTGCGAGGGGCGTCTAGGGGTATTCGCTCATCCTCTCCCGGCTGCTCTTTGCTGGGGAAGGCAGCGGTCGGGTTCCGCTGCCCATTTTTTGTGGGCTCGGGCGTGCGGGTGTGGGGACCCGGCACTAGCCATTTGGTGTGCGTGCCTGGCGGGGTGTGGCGCGCCACGGGCGTGGTGGAGGTTGCCCTGGGGGGTACCTCTCACTTTTGCGAGGGGCGTCTGGTGTCAGGTGTCCTGCTTCCAGCTGCCCGTCTTTGGGGCGGGCGGCCGGGCCCTGGTGCCCGTGGGTTGTGGGGGCACGGGAACCCATCGGCGGCCCCACAGCGTGCGCCTTTCTGAGCCGGCGTTGCGCGCTGTGGGGGTGGCACGAGGACGTCCCGGGGGGGGGATGCCTCGCGCCGTTGTAAGGGGCGTCTGTGGTTCGGCGCTCATCCTCTCCCGGCTGCCCGCCCTTGGGGCAGGCAATCGGGGCCCGCTGTCCACCTGCTGTGGGCGCGGGTGTGCGGGTGTGGGGACCCGGCACCATTTCTTTGGCGCGCGTGCCCTGCAGGGTATCGCGCGCCGCGGGGGTGGCGGGAGGTCCCCGCAAGGGGCAGACCTCTCGGCGCTGTGAGGGGCGTCTGGTGTCAGGCGCTCTCCCCCCCCCGGCCACTCCTCCTTGGGGCGGGCAGCGGGGCCCCGCTGCCCGTATATTCCGCGCGCGGCCGGTGTGGGTGCGGGGACCCATCACCAGCCCCACAGCGTTCCCTCTTGCGAGCTGGCGTTGCGCGCCGTGGAGGTGGCAGGAGGGCGTCGCCCAGATGGGTGCCCCGCACCGTCGTGAGGGGCGTGTGACGTCAATTGCTCTCCCTCCCCCTGCTTCCCGTGCTTCGGGCAGGCAGCTGGGGTCTGCTGCCCACTTGCTGTGGGCGCAGGTGTGCGGGTATGGGGACCCGGCGCTGGCCCTTTGGCGTGCGCGCCCTGTGGGGTGCTGCATGCCGCGGGGGATGAGGGAGGTTTTCCTTGGGGGGGGACCTCTCACCGTCGTGAGGGGCGTCTGGTGTCAGGCGCTCTCCCTCTCCCGGCTGCCCGCCCTTGGTGCGGTTGGCCGGGCCCCGCTGCCCTCTCTCGTTGGGCGCGGGTGTGCGGGACTGGGGGCCCGGCGCTGGCCCTTTGGCGTGCGTGCCCTGCGGAATATCGCGCGCCGCGGCGGTGGCAGAATGCTGCCCCGGGGGGGAACCTCTCAGCGCTGCGAGGGGCGTCTGGTGTCAGGCGCTTTCCCTCTCCCGGCTGCCCGTTCTCGGGGCTGGTGGCCGGGCCCCGTTGCCCATGTCCCATTGGCGTGGGTGCTGCGGGTGGGGGGGCCCAGCACAGGTTCCACGGCGCGCGCTCTTGTGAGCCGGTGTTCCGCGCTGTGGGGCTGGCAGGAGGGCATCCCCAGGGGGGGTGCCCCGCGCCGTTGTGAGGGGCGTCTGGGATCTAGCGCTCTGCCCCCCCCTGCTGCCCGTCCTTGGGGCAGGCAGGCGGGGTCCGCTGCCCAATTGCTGTGGGCGTCAGTGTGGGGGTGTGGGGACCCGGCAGTGGCCCCTTGGCGTGCGCGTCCTGTGGGGTGCCGCATGCCGCGGGGGTGGCGGGGTGTTTCCCCGGGGGGGGGGGGACCTCTCACCGTCGTGAGGGGCGTCTGGTCTCAGGCGTTCTCCTGTCTCCCAGCTGCCCGGCCCTGGGGCCGGTGGGTGGGCCCCGCTGCCCTCCCTTGTTGGGCGCGGGTGGTGTGGGCATGGGGACCCAGCACCGGCCCCGAAGCGCGCGCTCTTGCGAGCCGGCGTTGCGCGCTGTGGGAGTGGCAGGGGGATGCCGCCGGGGGGGGGATGCTTCGCGCCGTTGCAAAGGGGGGTCTCTGATTAGGCGCTCATCCTCCTCCGGCTGCCTGTCCCCGGGGCAGGCAGTCGGGGCCCGATGCCCACTTTCCGTTCCTGCGGGCGTGCGGTTGCGGTGACCCGGCACTGTCCCTGTGGTGTGCGTGCCCTGCAGGCTGTTGCGTGCCGCGGGGGTGGTGGGAGGTTGCCCCGGGGGGGGACCTCTCACCGTTCTGAGGGGCATCTGGTGTCAGGCGCTCTCCCTCTGCGAGCTGCCCGTCCTTGGGGCGGGCAGCCGGGCTCCGCTCCCCATGCTTGCTGGGCGCGGGTTGTGTTGGTGTCGAGACCCAGCACCGGCCCCGCAGCGTGCGCTTTTGCGGGCCGGCGTGCGCGCTGTGGGGGTGGCGGGAGGGCGTCCCCGGGGGGGGTGCCCCGCGCCGTTGTGAGGGGCGTCTAGGGTTAGGCGTTCGTCCTCCCCTGGCTGCCGGTCCTTGGGGCAGGCAGCCGGGGTCTGCTGCCCACTTTCCGTGGGGCGGGCCTGCGGGTGTGGGGACCCGGCACTGTCCCTTCAGGGCGTGTCTCCCGCAGGGCGTCGCGCACTGCGGGGGTGGCGGGAGGGTGTTCCCGGGGGGGGCACGTCTCACCGCTGTGAGGCGCGTCTGGTGTTGGGGGCTCTCCCTTTCCCGGCCGCCCGTCCTTGGGGCGGGCAGCTAGGCCCGGTTGGTGTGCGCGGTGTGGGCGCGGTCGGTGTGGGCGCGGTCGGTGTGGGCGTGGGGACGCATCACCGGCCCCACAGTGTGCGCTCTTGCGAGCCGGCGTTGCGCGCTGTGGGGGTGGCGGGAGGGCGTCCCCGGGGGGGTCGCCTCGCGCCAATGTAAGGGGCGTCTGGGGTCAGGCGCTCACCCTTCTCCCGCTGCCCGGCCTTGGGGCGAGTAGCCGGGGTCTGCTGCCCACTTGCTGTGGGCGTGGGTGTGCGCGTGTGGGGCCCTGGGAGTGTCCCTTCGCCGTGCGTGCCCTGTGGGGGGTGTTGCGCGCCGCGGGGCTGGCGGGAGGTTGCCCCAGGGGGGGGGCCTCTCAACGTTGTGAGGGGCGTGTGTTGTCGGGCGCTCTCCCTCTCCGGGCTGCCCGTCCTTGGGGCGCGCGGCCAGGCTCCGTTGCCCATGCTTACTGGGCGCGGGTGCTGTGGGTGTGAAGGTCCAGCACCGGCCCCACAGCGTGCGCTCTTGCGAGCCGGCGTTGCGCGCTGTGGGGGTGGCAGGCAGTCGTCCCCAGGGGGTGTGCCTGGCGCCGTTATGAGGAGCGTCTGGCGTTAGGCGCTCATGCATCCCCGACTGCCCGTCCTTGGGGCGGGTAGCAGGAGTCCGCTGCCCACTTGCTGAGGGTGCGGGTGCGCGGGTGTGGGGAGTCGGCACTGTCCATTTGGTGTGCATGTTCTGTGGGGTGTTGCGCGCCGCGGGGGTGGCGGGAGGTCGCCCCGGGAGTCGGACCTGTCACCGTTGTGAGGGGGGTCTGGTGTCCGGTGCTCTCCCTCTCCCGGCCCCTTGTCCTTGGGGCGGGCAGCTACGCCCCGTTGCCCGTGTTTCCGGGGCGCGGGTGCTGTTGGCGTGGGGACCTATCACCGGCCCCACAGCGTGCGCTCTTGCGAGCCAGCGTTGCAGCCCCTGGGGGTGGTGCGGGGGCGTCCCTGGGGGGAGTGCCTCACGCCGTTGTGAGGGGCGTCCGGGGTCAGGCGCTCTTCCTCCCCCCGCCACCCGTCCTTGGGGTTGGTAGCCGGGGTCTGCTGCCCACTTTCTGTGGATGCGGGCATGCGGCTGTGGGGACCCGGCAATTTCCGCCGCCCGTCCTTGGGGCGGACGACTGGGTGTGGGTCTGCGTGGTGGGTCTGGTGTCTGTGTGCTTGCGTTGGTGCGTGGTGATGCGCTGTGTGCCGTTGTTTCGTGGTTTGCGGTGTTGCCTCCCTCCTTCCGCTGCCCCTGTGCCCCCCTCCCATCCTCTGCCGCGTGTTGCTGTGTCGTGTGTGCCGTGGTGCTGTGGTGGTGGCGGTGCTCCCTGCCCGGCGTGCGTTGGTCGTCCTGTTGTTCTGCTTTTCTTGCGCGGTTTACCGTGTCAGCCTTCTCCGTTGTTTTCGGGCGCCTTCTGCCTCTACCCTGTGGGCTGGTCTTTGCATTTTGGGGGCGCCCGAGAGTAGGTGCTTCTTACCCTTTTCTCTATCCCTCAGGCCAGCCCTCCTCCCTTGCGCTCATTTTGCCCTGTCCCGTCCGTGTGTGGCCCTTCCTTTTTTCTGCCTACGCTCCTTCGTGGGCCACATCTAGGACGTTGGCGACCAACAAAGCGTGCGTGTGGACCGGGAGGTGGGGCCTTTTGGCTTGTTCACGAGAACGTGTACGTTGCTGTGCCGTGTCCTTACCTTTAGCCATACCTTGTGTTGCTCATACTTGCGCGCCTGTGCGCACCGGGCATACCTCTTGTTCCTCTTGTGCTTGGGTTTGTGGTGTGCCTCTCTTTGCAGCGGCGGAGTGCGGCCCAGTGCATGTGAGTCCCTCATACCATGCTCCGTTCCGCAGTGTTTGTGGCCTACGATGTTTTGTGTTTCTGTGGCGGTGTGGCGGTTTCCCTATTCGTCCTGACCACATCCACGGCGTTGGTGAACTACAAAGCGTGCGTGTAGGCAGGTTAGGGGTGAGGCAGGTAAGGCGGCTTGGCTTGTTTACGAGAACGAGTACGTTGCTGTGCCTTGTACTTGCCTCTTGCCATACCTTGCGTTGCCCGTACTTGCGCGTGTGTGGGCACCGGGCACCGCGCATACCTCTTGTTCTTCTGGTGCTCGGGTTTGTGGTGTGCGTGTTTTGCGGGCGCGGCGTGCGCTCCGGTGTATGTGCGCCCCTCATACCAGGCTTCGTCCTGCGGTGTTGGCGGCCTCTTCCTCTTCGTGTGTTCTCGGGCTCCTTGTGTGCCTGTTGTGGTCTCTGGTGGCATGCCGTTCCTTCCTCTCTTTGGTGTGCATGTGATACCATATTTCTTTCCGCGGCGTTGCTGGCCTATAGAGAGGGAGAGTGGTTCTCGTGGCGGTTTCCTGGTCGGTGGGCGCGTTGGCGTGGCGGTTTGTTTGTGTCTCCTTTGGCGGCGGCCCTCGTTGTGTACTTTCATACATCCATACCTTGTTGCGCTTGCGGCGGCGGGCTAGGACTCTTGCTCCCTTGCCATACCTTGCGTTGTTTGTGCTAGCGCGTGTGGGCATACCTGTTGCTCATCTTGTGCCCTTGGGCTTGTGGTATGTGCGTTTTGTGGCGGCGGTGTGCTCTCCGGTTGCGTGTGGCTCCCTTCTCTTGTTTGTGTGCGGGTGTCCCTCATACCATACTTCTTTCCGTGTGGACGGCGTAGAAAGTATACGTGGATTGTAGGGCGGTGGATTGGTTCTCGTGGCGATTATTTGTGCGGTGGCGGGCACGTTGGTGTGTGGTGGTTCGCTTGTGTCCCTTTCGGCGTTGGCCCTCTTGGACTATACCTTGTTGTGGTTGCGGCGGTTCGTACAACTGGGTGCATGGGCATACGTCTTGGCCGCTTGGCACCCGTGGGCTCATTGCTCTTGCGTGTGTCTTGTGGTGTGGTGTGCCTTTTGTGTTTTTCTGTGTTGCGCTTTGTGTTTCTGGACCCTCGTCCCCTTGTTGCTTTCACACACCTTTCTTGTCTCATGGCGTTTGCCGCCTATGCGTGCGGGGGACGTGCGGGCGGCGGTGGGGGTGCTCTCTTGTTTGGGCAACGATGGGCGTGCTCTCTTGATTGTGACAGCGCGGTTGTTGTGGTGTTTTTTCCCTCGTGCGTTGCGCACCCCGGTTCCCTCTCTATGTTAGGTAGCGTAGCGTAACGCGTAACATACTTGTGTTTCGGCGGCCGGCGTTTTCTCGTGGCGTCTACTCCATGCTGTCTTGTTGTTTGCTTTTCTTTTTGGTTTTCGGGCGCGCACAAGTCTGTAGCTTCTACTGTATGCACTTTACTAAGTGTTTTGCGGCACGCAGCGTTCAACTTTGCTGTCGTTGCGGCTCTGGTGTTCGTGGTTTTTTGCGAGTGTCCTATGATTTTTGAGCTCGCCAAACAGCCGCGTAAAGTTTTTTTCGGGGGTTTCTGAGGAGCGTAAAAACGATTCTTCCATTTATTTTTTCTGGCTGTGCGTCTTTGTCTTTTTTTTTGTATTTTTTTCTGCTCCGATCACGCGACCACCATGGAGGACTTCGGGGTTCAGTAGCATGCAGCATGAAAATGTGGGAGTATTTGACATTTATTACGTACCAAAAATAGTGCGCGCGACAAACAAATTCACAGGTAGTCCCTAGGGGCCCGTTTTGACATAAAGTGCGAAAACCAATGTTGAGCTCAACGTAGTTAAAAGCATCCTCAATTTAGCTAACCATTCAAAATTGTATGAGGTGGAGAAGAGTTGTTTTCAAATGGCACCCACTTGTTGCATTTTGTGCTTTCCAGGATTGTAATGCCTAGCCGGGGCCGGAATTGCCTCAAAATCTACTATTCCAGATTGGAAGACCTGGCTCTTATCAAAGAACTTGTGGATTTTTTCGGAAGTAGTCCACAGGCCAGAAATCTACTTAAACGTGTGGTGAAACGAGTTATCCCCGCTGCTACACTGCTCCATGCCCCGCGTAGGCGGCGCCCCTTCCAAATTTCTCCTCAACGTGCGGTCAAGCGGTGGAACTGGTTTTGGACCTTCAAATTCCGAGGAAAAGGTGTGCCGTGCACAAGAGCATGCAATTTTAAAATTGCAACCAAAATTGCATTTCACCCAAAGTTGCATTCCTGTTGAGAATCTCTAGCTTGCATGAAAGCCGGGGGACGACGGTGCCGGAATGGCGTGAAATCGGCGACATCGAAAGGGGGCTCGCAAGAGAGACTCACGGATGGCCACCCAAAAGCAAAGTCCGATGGGTCTTGCGGAAGACAAGCTTGGAGTGCGAGGCGGAGGGGAGCGACGAATGGGGACGCGCGGGGCCGGGATGTGTACAACCGGTGGTTGGCGTGGCGATCGAAGAGAAGGGGAAAAAAGTATGGATTGACACACCCTCCCGATGGGGCGGATCTTGGGAGGCTTGTAAGCTCGAAATTGATCGTACGGTGTGTGCACTCTACACTTCCCTTACCGCGGTGAGGGAGGAATGACTTGGGTCGGATTGCCAATGGTGTGACTCAACACCAACCCAGGAGGACTCAACCATCTCCCCACTCCGCAGAGAGAGGTTCGTTGCCTTTGAATCTCCGTTGGAGTGAAGATTGTTATTTTCCAATTATAAACCTAATTATAAACCTATCGTGTGCTCCTTTGCAGAAAACCAAAGTTGAGCCAATGTTGCATCGAAGTTGCAATGCTCAGCATTGTTGAGCCAAAGTTGCACTCAAGGTTGCCAATGGTGCCCCAAAGTTGAGGTTATTTACACCAAAGTTGCATTCACTTGTCCCAATGTTGAGGCCCAGTGCTGCTAGTGTTGCTAGGATGCTGTTGGGATGGGGTTGCCATGGTGCTGGGTGGTGTTGTACCTTTAAAACGGCAATGACGGGAGGTAGGAAAATGTGTCTTCATAGTGTCCTCAACCTATCACTGGTGGAAAGGGTAAAAAAATGTAGATTCTCAAACACCAATAAAAACCAAAATCGCACCAGAAATGCGCTTGGCAAAAATACAATTCTCTTGGGTTTTGGGTACTCCACTTTGACGTTTATGTCAAAACGGGCCCCTAGGGGTGGTCACACGAGAAATATATCACAAGTAGATGATTACTGCAAGTGGAACTTTTCATGTGGCGAAATGCCTGTGATGGATTTCAGCACATTTTGTTTATATATAGTGACAATGCCCCTCTACAAGCTGTCTGAGTTAGTTAAAAGACAGTGGCAGCGAGATCTGGAACATTCTGCGAGGTTTGATTGCAGGAACCGCCGTACCAGACGGCAGAAGAATTGTGCGAAGGGCTAAATTAAGGGGATGAGGGCGCGTGATTGCTAGTTAATGTTTTTTTTCACTACTGAAAAATAAGAGAACGCGTTGCAGCATTCAAAAAGCCATCGCATCAGAGGGGAAGATATGGGTGGAGGTTTTGAAGGAGGACACATGGCACCTTTATTTGTTGACGCGCCATTGGTAACGGCAACGGAAGAAAGCAAGGTACAAGAGCGCATTTTAGCCAGTTGAGGTGTAGCACGATACAGCGCACCATCAGTGAATAACACGGCGAGCTCTCAGGTGCCATTGGGCTCCAAGACCAGCCTACAGGGCTCCTTATCCTGCTCTAACACTTCAGTTCGACTCCTCTCTGAGCTGCAGATATGGCCCCGCCATTATCCCACAGGGGGTCTAGGGCTGAAAATCAGCTGTTTCAGCCCTGAATTACTCTGGCCTAAAAGTTCCAAATCCACCCCTTGGTAAGGCCATATGAGGGCAGATGTGAAAAAATCAACCTCATATCCCTCAAGCACAATCCCCCTGGCGGCCCTGTGCAATTTGGCTCCCCAAACTTCCCGGCGCTTGGAGCCATGCGGTCTCCGAGTGGGCTCCAAACGCCAAAATTGCTGAGAGAATCCTCACTGCCAACATCCACAAGCTTGGGCGACGGAGGTCGTTCCGTGTTTTAGGACCACCTTCCAAGAGGGGGCCATATCCTTGCCATAGAACCAAACAAAACCTTCTCACTCCTGAGGGCTCAGAGAGATGACCCCCACTTTGGGGTCACCAACGAGGCGATTCTTCTGAGGGGATGGTGGTGGAACCTAACACAAATCCCCCCTTTTCCCAAGGGGGGTCAACAGCGTGATATCTCGTAGCTAAAAGTCCCTGAGGATTGAACCAATAGGGCTTCCCTGATACGCGTTGTCGATACGGCAGGATACGGCAGGATACGGCAGGATACGGCAGGATACGGCACGATATGGCAGGATACGGCACGAAGTGGCAGGATGCGGCAGGAATCGCAGGATACGGCCCAACACGGCAGGATACGGCAGGATACAGCAGATACGGCAGGATACGGCAGGATACGGCATGATACGGCAGGATACGGCAGGATACGGCAGGATACGGCACGATCCAAAATATCTGCTCGTTCGCACTACGAAAACAACCATTTTGCGTTCATTCGGCGCTCGGTGGTATTGCATACTGTTCCTGCCTGCCCTTTGTGACGTTTCCGGTTGACAACCCGCTTTGCTGTACACTAATTCTCCTTTTTGAAAAACAAGAAGATTGCTACCTGCTTCCGGAGTTTGGTGTCATTTTTTCCTGTTCCTGCGTGCCTATTGTGCCGTTTCCGTTTAGGTTGACAGCCCGCCTTGCTGCAGACCAATTCTCGGTTTTGAAAAAGAAAAAGATTGCTACCTGCTTGCAGACAAAAGACTTCCTGCGGCCCAAAACACAACAATCACGAGCATAATAACAGACAATCACATCATTGCAGCCTGTACTCTTATGGTTATAGATGCTCAGTGTACCTCTGCTCCATGTTATGTAGGTTACAGCAGAAAATGAAGAAGCCGGCAAGGAAGTCGTCGTCAAATGGGCGCCCGGGAGCCTCATCACGGCCGTTCCAGAATTGCCACTTATTAACATTGCTGAAAACATTCTCGACGAGATGACGGCCTTCATTGATCATCTGGTTGTAATGCACCATGAACCAGGTCAGTCCGTCACTCCCCCCGGCCACACGGCAGAACATTTTGTCGGCAGTGCTGTAGTGACAGTCACCGAGGTTGAAGTCAGGCCGAGGACCATTAAAGTTCCACCGAATGAATGCATCCATGTCCGCCGTCATCTCAGCATCGTTCGCACAGGGCAAATACTAGCACGAGCGAGCAATGATCTTGCGCCCCCAGTTGATCATGGCATTAACCACGAGCGCATGCCCACGGTAGGTGGGTTTGTCGAACCAGAAAAGCTCCCGGTCTACCGGGTGCGAAGGTGACTGGATGGCCACATGCGTGCTATCAACAATAGCAGACACATGGCAGCCAATTGGATGACTGTGTTGGTGGAATTCCCATCGGCGTGCAAAAGCATTCGTGAACGTATCCCACAGGTGAGCCTGTTGTGACACCTCACGTAGTACTTGGATAAAGTAGTCCCGACCAACTCCCAATGTCCTCGCACATGCAATCTGGCTGTACCCCAGTCGCAGGAAAGAGATTGTAATTACAAACTCCTCGAATGTGAAAATGGAATTTGCCACCAGGAACAGCAGAAATCCCATTCTCTACCCGGTGGCATTCATGAGCGGCATTGCTGACAGAGGAGCCGCAGTGCAAGGAGGCGCCGGTAATCAGAGAGATCCACAGAGATCCACATAGACTTAAAGACTTAAGGACTGAAGAACTTAAATGATTGCGCAGTGCAGAAACGAGATAACAACAGCGTAATAATAATTCTAATAATGCTTATAACATTCTTCGTTCCTTGTCTCAGATATGTGATGTCCATGAAACCAACAGTGAGGGCAACGCTTGAAGCGCTGCCATCCATGGCTCTTGACGGGAAAGGTGCTTGATGGTCCTCCACTCTTAAAGAGTTTCCGTGAAGCGCTGCCATCCATAATTCTTGCGAGCTGGGCCAAGTGACGTGAAAGGTGCCTGATGGTCCTCCACTCTCACTGAGGCTCAGTGTGGCTGTTGCCGGCCTACAATGCGACAGCACCACAAACAATGCGACAAGGTTCACGCTGTTGTACACACTTCCACCCCTCTGTGCAGGGCGTCCAACATGAGGTGTCGCCGCTACAAGGTTTTACGCTGTGGTACACGCTTCCACCCCTGTGTGGAGGGCGTCCAACATGAGGCGTCGCCGCTACAAGGGTTCACGCTGTGGTACACGCTTCCACCCCTGGGTGCAGGGCGTCCAACATGAGGCGACGCTGCTACAAGGGTTCAGCTGTGATACACGCTTCCGTCCCTCTGTGCAGTACGTCCAACATGAGGCGACGCCCCGACAGGGGTTCACCTGTGATACACGCCTCCACCCCTCTGTGCAGGGCGTCCAACATGGGACGTGTGCGTGGGCAGGGAACTACGGAATCCTTCAAAAGATTGTTGCTCTGCATCTTCAGCCGCACTGGAAGAAACTTTACGCGAATTTGCGAAGTGCTGCCCAAGGAGTACACGCATCAGTGAATGGCGGCGCGCATTGGGCTGCATGAACATGGCACTTTGCTTGGTGATGATGCTTGGTACGCTGTGTATTGGGACTACAGTGATCTGCCGTTGGACACTCGGAAACAAACTGCCACATCACTGTGGCTGGCCATGCTGTCTGAGAGAGAGGTGACGCCCACCACTGCAGATCAAATAAAGTTTGATGTCTTTGTCACAAGTTTGCTTGATGGGCCTGCATGGCGAGAACAAAAGAAATTGGAAAAGGCTGAGCGTGCAAGCCAGAAGGAGGAGTCTGCCAATGGGCTAGCTCTTGGCCTTGGCCCCAGTTCATTGGAGAGGCGGAAGCACACACTGGCCAGCTACCTCATGGGTCCAAATGCAGCCGGCCGGCAGCCAAGCACAAGGACATGGCGCCCGACCAGTGGTCCTACACCTCAGCGGTGCTGCAAGGCACCGGGTGGCACATGCTACGCGCCAGTGCCAAAGAACTGCAGCAAGGGAATGTGCTCACCGCACTGCCTGAGCTTCCAGATTGCCTATGCACAGCGGTTTCAAACTTGTACGCCATGCAAATACAGAACGTCTGGAGTTTGACACAGGCACACACCACGTGCCGCTGATGCAACGGAGCTCGCACCTTGGATTGGGGACTGGCAGGGTCATTTGGATGAACCTCCCTGGAGGCACGTCGCGCAGAATGAAGAGGATGAAAATCAGGACAGTGACTCCAGTGCTGTGATTGATGAGGACCCACATGCTCAGTCGCAGACGTTGACTCAGCCGCAGACGTTCTCAGCAAGAGCACCGCGGACACAGGACCTGCCAACGGATAATGCGGAAAAGGAGACTGTCGAGGCCTACCTGGAGAGGCTGTTGGGTTCAGCTCCGCGGCGCGATTCCTTGCCCAGACGCCTGGGTGACACGCAATCTGAAGATGTTGATTTTGCAGAAGCGCAGACCGCAAATTTGCTTGATGACTTACAGCAACCGCCTCCAGCAGAAAGCAGGCCCTCGGCGGATAGCGGCCTGTACGTTGAGGAAGCCCCCAAGAGGAACTATCACTGCATTCTGTGCTACTGCTTTCTGTTGAATACTGCAGTTCTGCCCTGTAGACACACGATCTGCAAGGATTGTGCAGGGGGGATCAGCCAGTTCCCACTGGATCGTACTGCTTTCGTTGCTGCCAATACCCCCAGGAACCATGCTGTCCAAGATGGCGTGCAAGAATTTCTGCTGTCCGAAGGGGCTCGTACCGCAGGCGCATTATTCTGTCTGGGATCCACAACAGGACCACTGACAAATCTGGATGCCATGCGACAGGCCAGATTGCGAGCCTTCATGCATATGTTGCCACCGGATCTCCCTGATGAACCAGCAGCAGATCCTCCCAGTGAACCAGCAGTGACTTTAAGAGCGGTGGCTTCGTTGGGCTCTGAGCGGTTGCGACAGCGGGAACGGAAGTGCACGACAGTGCAGCGTTGTGTGAAGCGGTCTGAGCAGCCACGTGCAGCAGCTGGAACATTGGTGCACGTCATGTTCAATGACGGCTGGTACGAGGGTCGGCCAGTAGTGGTCCTGTTGACTTCTGCGATGGAACAAGATTTCCCTGGAGTTGCATCGGCACCTGGCATGCAGCCCACAACCACTAAGGTCAGCCAAGTACACTGTTTTGAGTTAAGTATTATTTTTGTCTTCAGCCTTGCCCACCTTGCACAGTGGCATGCACCATAGTGCAGCTATATAACTTATTTTATTGTTGATTATTAATATTATCGCCAAGTGGAATACATGACAGTGCCGCTTCTTAAGACACACGCATCGAATGGTCATTCGTCTCCCTGCTCAGTGTAATGTTGCTGTGACTTCCCAGCTTTGTGAGTGCGGCAGTCAATGACGGAGGAAAGTATTTGGCAGTTGGGGATATGTGTCAAGTCATTCTTTCGCCTTTCAGCATAGGAGGGAACAACAAAAAAACATGCAGAGGTTCAAAAGTCAGACGGTTGCACTACAGCCACAGTGAATTTATAGAACTGTTTTGAAAACATGAGCACCATATTTTGGTAATGCATTTATGTTTGCTAGCAGAAAAGATGCAGTGGGTCCCTGGCCACGTTGGATTTGAAAACAGTTTTCAAAAATGAGCGCAACATTTTGGAAATGCATTTTTGTTTGTTAGAATAAAACCTGCAGTGGGTTTGAAAATGTTTTCGAAAAGAAACCAGGTCACATCACATCACGGCAATTCAAATATCATCACACCACATCACATCACATTGAATCACATTGCATCACATCACACCACATCACACCACATCACATCAAGTGAAATCAAATATCATCACACCACATCACATCACATGAAATCACATGGCGTCACATCACATCACATCACATCACATCACATCACATCACATCACATCACATCACACCACATGACATCACATCACATCACATCGCATCACATCACATCACATCACATCACATCACATCACATCACATCACATCACATCACATCACATCACATCACATCACATCACATCACATCACATCACATCACATCACATCACATTACATCACATCACATCACATCACGTCACGTCACATCACATCACATCACATCACATCACATCACATCACATCACATCACATCACATCACATCACATCAAATCACATCACATCATATCACATCACATCACATCACATCACATCACATCACATCACATCACATCACATCACATCACACCACATCACATCACATCACATCACATCACATCACATCACATCACATCACATCACATCACATCACATCACATCACATCACATCACATCACATCACATCACATCACATCACATCACATCACATCACATCACATCACATCACATCACATCACATCACATCACATCACATCACATCACATCACACCACATCACATCACATCACATCACATGGCATCACATCACATCACATCACATCACATCACATCACATCACATCACATCACATCACATCACATCACATCACATCACATCACATCACGTCACGTCACATCACATCACATCACATCACATCACATCACATCAAATCACATCATATCACATCGCAGCACATCACATCACATCACATCACATCACATCACATCACATCACATCGCATCGCATCACATTACATCACATCACATCACATCACGTCACGTCACGTCACGTCGTCACGTCACGTCACATCATGTCACGTCACGTCACATCACATCACATCACATCACATCACATCACATCACATCACATCACATCACACCACATCACATCACATCACATCACATCGCATCACATCACATCACATCACATCACATCACATCACATCACATCACATCACATCACATCACATCACATCACATCACATCACATCACATCCCATCACATCACATCACATCACATCACATCACATCACACCACATCACATCACATCACATCACATCGCATCACATCACATCACATCACATCACATCACATCACTTCACATCACATCACATCCACATCACATCACATCACATCACATCACATCACATCACGTCACGTCACATCACATCACATCACATCACATCAGGTCACATCAAATCACATCATATCACATCACATCACATCACATCACATCACATCACATCACATCACATCACATCACATCGCATCACATTACATCACATCACATCACATCACGTCACATCACGTCACGTCGTCACGTCACGTCACATCATGTCACGTCACGTCACATCGCATCTCATCACGTCACATCACATCGCATCAAATCACTTCACGCCACACGAAACTACACCACACGAGATCACACCACATCACATCGAATCACATCACGTCAGATCGCATCACATCACATCACATCACATTGCGAACAACCCATCCTATCAACTCAGAACACATCACATCATGTGGCATGAAAAAAAGTCAATTCGTATTGGTTCATACAAGGTCAGATCACATAAGGTCCCCAATCCTCCAAGGCGCCGCCTGTTTATTAGACCTTTACCAATGGTGTCAAACGGCGCTAACAATAACTGAAACTCCAGGTTAGGGTTACGGTTGGGGTTAGGGTTAGGTTTAGGGTTACGGTTAGGGTTTGGATTGCGGGCATACGACAGGATACGGCAGGGAAAGCAGGATACGGCAGGATACGGCAGATACGGCAGGATACGGCACGATACGGCAGGATACGGCAGGTTATGGCAGGATACGGCAGGATACGGCACGATACGGCAGGATACGGCAGGATACGGGTATTACAGGAATACGGTCGTATTAGGGAAACCCTAATTCCAATTCCTAGCGTCTATACCCTTGCTTTTCCCTGCGTGGCTCGGCCGACTTCGGGGTCAGCTAGTCTCCTAAAGCCGGCCCCATGCAATAGGCCCACGAGCTGATGGGGGGCCAAAATCGCCCTTGGAGTGGGTGTCCCAACTCTCCGCCATGTCCAAGATGAGGTCTCATGAGAAGCATCCGAGGGGTCACGACTGTGGCTGAGAACCTCTCATAGTTACTTTGAATTCAGGTCAGCTGGGCTCGGCGTATGGGGCTAGGCTAGCAAGGTCATATTTGGGCCGCAATTGGAGTTGGAGCCAAATTCACCCCAAAATTGCACGCAAAGAGGAATTGCTAGATGTCGCCAAACCCTGATCTGCGGCCGAAAATTACTATAGGCATCAACGTAGAGACGTATCCCCTAACCACTGCCCCTCGGTCGGATTTCAACCCCACCGGATTTCATAATGACAGTTCTGCCAACATTACTCACCGTGCTTGCTGCCTCCTAGGGGCGATCACCTTTGGGGCTCTAGGGCCCTACCTTGGTTGTGGTGCATAACCCCAAGTGCTCAGATTCAACATAGGGAATGGTGTTAACATTGTGTAAGAATATGGCCGTTCAAGCCTTTTTGCACCGAACAGCAATCTCTGGTGGCTGGCCAGGCCGACATGGCCGTCCAAGCTGCCACAGGCTCCTAACTGTAGTATCGCCAGACGGGGTCATAAACAGCACCAAAAATCGCACATGCATGGCAGAACACTCAAAAAAGTCCCCAAACGATGGATTTCCCCGAAGGTATATCTACAGACCCGTTGCCATCCCAACCTTGCCCTTCTAGCACAAATGCGTACATGTCCTCCAATCCATCTCTCTAGCTTGCCTAGCTCCATGTCCCCATATATGGGCGCTTGTGAGCCCAAAAATGGGTGCATGGAATTGTTGCCGAATCTCAAATCAGGGCGAAAAATCGCATTGCAGAAGATGAACAAATCTCTGTAAGGTGACCAAGTGACCTAGAATGCAAAGTACCAAGGGATACAAAATATATGTTTTGGCTTTGAATCCATTTGACGTTGTTGGTCCTTCCAAGGAATGATTCAACGGAGCACACAAAATGGAAACGTTCGGGTAGTCATCCCTTACTGGGGTGTGATGTCCCAACCCCTGGGGTGTGGAGGGCCATTGCTGTTGGATCAGAGAAACGTAGTTACCACGTATCATAAAATTGGCAACGCCTGGATCCAAACGCAATACACCACATATGCACATCGCGATGTCCTATATATCATGTTCAAATGCCCAAAATGTGATATTGGCAACACACATAAGTATGCCAAAAGTATGTATCGCGTTTTGAAGGCGCTGGAGTCGGCGTTGATCGCATAATATACACAAAATTGTCGCGGCTGTGAGTCCTAGAAGCCTACGAGCGTTCATGGAGTCGAGTGTGCTGGTGCACGAAATATGGCTTATTGGATTGCACAGGTGTCCAATATTGCACATACAGGTGCTATCTGTGGCTACATGGGCATTTTGGAGTAATGGGAATGAGTCCAGCAACATGGCATGGGTGTTTTCTGTTCAAAACATCGCGATACGCTGCTTGCAACGTCCATTGCATGTATTTGTACCCATCTGTTGATGATTGGTACCATATGTCCCTGATTGCAATAAACCAATTCCCTAATAATGCCACAACTCCTTTGGATCCTTCCCAATTCCCATAAACCTAGGCACAATCATAAATTAAGGATCAAGTACAATATGATAGAGCGCTTGAAATTCCCTCAACTCATCTTGTTTCGCGATCGGCAGCGGCATCGAGTGCTGGAGGGTGCATAAAATCGCACCATCCACAAATGTCGGCGTTTGGCGCACCACAATGACCACCTTGAAACAGCGGACCACACTTGGGGTCTCATGCAGCCGAAATCTGAGACGTCCAATCAATAGAGCCGTCAACTGATAGCGGCAGCGGTGTCGCGGTGACAGCCACAGGCGACAGTGAAAGAGGATCATCTTGCAGAGGAATGCAAGTTGCACGGATTTGAGGACATGAATCGATAAGAAATTGGATTGCTGCTTGACTCGTCACGTTGGAAAAACGTGCGGCGCCCGCAAGCCCCTCGCTAGGGCGCAGATTTAGAAAGCGCTTGGTTTAACAAGAATTCGGATGGTTTTGCCGAGTTGCTCAGGGCCATGGCATCCCGGCCGAGAGTTCCTTAATGTCTAGGGTCCTTGGTACCGCCTCACCAGGAATTGGCTGCATGTTGGCTATAAACAAAACTCAAAAATGCAACTTTTAATGTCAGACAATAGATACACTTTTGGTGGTACACTTAACCGTACCTTGTACAGTTAGTGATTTTCTTTCTCGAAGTAGACCTTGGGAATATCTGAGGTACACGGCGGCGGACCACTTGACTTCACCTTATTCGCACACGTTTCCATTCTTTCAGTACCTCGTTTGTAAATGAGGATACCTCAGCTCACGTCCTATGAAGGTGTCAACTCCCTTTGTTGTTTGTAAAATGCTTGCATTACCACACTCAATTAGATTATACCCCTGAAACCATACCATCGCAATGCAATTGCGCATTTGGCTCCAAGGGTGAACAAGGGTTTTGTAAAGAAAATAGGTCCCACTGGCACCGTACGGGATGCAGCCCAGTCCAAGAGCTCCACGCCCGACATCGTCCGACCTTTTTTGCATCCCCTGTTGCTTCATTTCTTGATCAACGTCATTTGCACGACACAAAACGCTAGGACAACCTTGACTCCCTGCCAGTCAGTACTTCCACACCCAAATGCCTTTCTGAATTATAGTAAACATTCTTTTCCGTACCGAGTTGGTGCAGCACATTACACCATGTATGAGTTTGTTTTTGGCAAGTATGTAACAAAAATCAGAAGACAGGAGCCAAGGTTTTGTGCTTACAGGGCTTGGAACCCAAGGCACGCAAGGTCAGATGATAGTGCAAGGAAATGATGCTCAATTCCTTGCTCTGCTGCCATGGGCCGTTGCTTCATCAGTAACATTTGGCGAAAGTGTCTTTGGAAACGCTGAGCGTGGGGCACTATCTCTTAGCAGCCTCACATATCTTTATGCCTTACCAGAAATATAGGAACTTGTGCGTGCAATGTCAGGACGGCTTCTAGCCACCCATCGTGGAAGATCATACTTCTTCAGGTTCATCAAAAATTAGATACCCGCATTCCCCTGCACTTTTGGTGCCATGGAATATGGCATCTTTCTTACCAGTCCCGTACATGTGCAGGTTAACATTGTTCTGTGTGTACGCCAACTGAGAAGAGGTAGACAACGCGGGGGACGACTCAAAGGGCAAGACTTAAATCCAACAGTGGTCCATTCAACCTGCCCCGTCGAGCTGCTTTAGGGTCCCTGGACAAAGGCCTTTAGCCGCATGGGTCTCGAATGAGGCCTGATTGGCTACAGGGCAGGTGCAGAGGAAGAGGGCTGCAGAGGTGGTGTTCATCCCCCCCCCTGGAGTGTTTTTCTGAGATTTGCTGCTTGTCATTTAGGTTTTTCTTTCGTGTGTTTAACTGCTGGCACTGCCGTGATTGGCTAGAATGGTGGGTTGAGGTTATTTGCTGGGGTCATTGGCTGGAACCATCCACCGACCAGTGCCCCTAATGATACGGTATGGACCTATGAAACTGTTGGCGGTCGATACCACTGGTTGAGCACATGGCCTGCTCGCTGTGTGTTTGATGTGAGCTGGAAGATCCTGGTGTGCCACTGGTGCCTTGCATTGGCGGTTGCCCTCCGCAACGTCTCCACCACACATGCGACCCCTGCCGCAACAGCCCTCCAAGGTGTTTGACAGTGAAAAGAAATGGATTGCAGCAAAACCTCCATACTCCACCACCGCCAGTAGCAGCAGCACCCCACTGAAACCATCCTTCCCTGTATAATGCTCCCCCATGCCCTTCCTCCCTATTTCCCCCCGAGTCCCCTGTACTTGTTCTCTGTGGATTGGAACCCCAATCCTTGGTCCCCGTTGGTGGCCAAGGCGCGTGTAGATCATGGGGTGGGGAGGGGGGTTATGCGGGTGGTTATCCATGAAACATTACCTATATCCGGGGCTCAGGCACAAGGATATCCACAGACATCTTTGGTCTATGCCATAGTATATGACAGTGGATATGGCAGTGGTGATATTCTATGGCATAGGCGCAGGATACAACAGATGAGGACAACTGTTTCGTGTTTGTGAAAGCAATATAGCAGTTGGCAGATGGCTTCACAAGACGAGGCAGGGGTATTAATCGGAGGTAGAATTATATTCATGTGGAGCTTTACTAGACGAAGTAGTCACATGGCACGTGTGTGCTTTGATTCTGCGTTATCCACAAAATGGAATTCAAATTTTTTGAATACTGGAATCAACATATCATGCATAACACAACATGAGATCGCTGTAAAATGTAAGGTTTACATGAATTTGTCATGCACTGTGCAGTTGTTCTCTTCACGTTGCGCAGCAGCAGTATCAAAGAAGGCGGTGTTGCCCCGGAAGAAGTATATTGCCCCCCTTTCTTCGCACTCTTTGCATTGTCATTCAGCAGCACAAATGAGAATTACGACAGGAAGTATCTCAAGTTAGAAAGGAGTCATGAAAAAGATTTTATAAATACTCTTATGGCATCCCCCTTGACCAAAGGAAGGTGGGTGGTTCGAGCAAAAGGAGTGGTACATCCTTGGTATGGCACGAACTGAAATGTTCATAGTTTGCTACTACAGTGTCTTGTTTTCATGAATTGAAAGAGACTTTAGAACAGTTTTCCATGCACCTTCATGTGATGATTTCAAAGAGGCGGTGTGAATCGATCGTTGCCCCAAAAAGAACGATGCATACTCGAACATGCCGAAAATTCCACTGACATAGACAAGTGCTAGTCTAGCGTCATTTATGTAAAAAAACTTTGAGAATTAATGTTTCACATGTAGAGTTTGCACACCATAAAGTGGTTTGGTTCAACAGAGGCCTTTTGGAAGGCCTGCTAAAATCGGCCAAGGGCACTTGCCCTTGTCCTATCCAATAGCCAATTTTCAATTATTATCTTTCTGAATCCGGGGCCCCTGCCTTTGGTGCATTGCTGTGTAAGTGCTTCTACGGGTGAATGGAGGGGCCGGACCGCTCTGGGCCATCTAGACCCGGTGTGCAGCCTTGCACAGATGCGACCTCGATGGTTGTTGTCGTGACAGAGGGGACCCCAGGGGAGCTTGGGGCAGCAACAACACTTGACAAGTCCATGCTCATATGACTCAAAGAACATTTCTAGTCTACATGGAATTTCAAGGGGATGAAACCAAATACATCTGAGTCTCTGGATGCGTCTCAAAAAGATTTATAGAATTCTAATTGTGAAAAAGCATTTGGCCGAATTGGGTCGCAGCCACATACCAGCGGCAATTGGTGATTCCGCGTAAATGATGGGATAGTACCGGATTGACAATAAATGGAACAACAAGGAATCTTTGTCCGGCGCATCAAAAATATATCAGTTAGTCCTTGAGAGGGGTCTTGGGGGCTGTGGCAGCATGGATGTCTTTAAAATGTCCAAAATGTAGGCCATTGGGGGTAGATCCGCTAAGATTTGAGCCGATCGGGTTGGGCCGCACTTACACTCCCACACCAAAAGCTCACTTCGCCGTGGCACTAGGTGAACAAATACCATAGTGCAGGCAAGTCACAGAAACAAATAGAAAGGAGTGGTGAATGTAAGCACAAGGAGACCAACTCTCCTCTTTGGCTGATGAATGAGGCTGAATCGGGGCTACTTTGAGCTCGAATGAGCTGAAATGAAGCAGAATGCGGGCGGACGAACAGTGTACAAGTCAAGAAAAATTACGTTAAGGCCTGAGAGACGCGTATCCATTCGGGTAAGCGACACCTAATTGTGCCCTGGTTGACAATGATGCACATCATCGGAAAATTTGGAGACATGATGGCAAAAACGGAGCAAGGTTTGTGGCGCTCTGAGTGCCTTTGTCTTCGCACGCGCGCTACAGCATTCTTTACACACTGTACATCGCGTTAGTCTTAGGCGGCTCACGTTGCAGGGTCAAAATCTGCCCAAAAGTGCCTGTCAGCACCACCTGGGAAAAATAATTGTTTGGGGGACCCAAAAAGCAAGAGACACAAAATCAAGCGAAAAATTGATTACTTGGACCGTTTTGATTTGTTTTTAAGGAAACGGACTGCCCCTGGGAAATAATTTATCTCCCTAAAAATGCACTGCCTTTTCCGGAAAACCATGACTTCTTCTTACTTCTACCACTTATGCTTTCATATGAAAATACCCATTAGCTAGCAATCCTTTCCAAAACCAGTTTTTGAAATGCATGTTGCATGCAGTACCACATGAAGCTTTTTGTCACACGCTTCTTTGCGCGAGGCCTCGCGCAAACATCACCACAACACCGCAATAAAATGCATCACCGGGAAAATTGTGCCCCACAAAGTGACGGCAAAAAGGTCATCGAAGAGAAATGAGTAGCGCGAGCCCTCGCGCATAATATATCAGAACAAGCGAAGAAATTACTTTTTCTTCGGAGCAGATTGCATCTTAGCACCCATAGACTTAGCAACGGACGTCTTACCTTTTGGCGGTGGCTTCGCGGGCTGGTCTCTTGATGCGGACTGACGAGCTGGCTGCTTGAATGGAAGTCTGGCCCGGCTCTCCTCGGCCTCTGGTCTCGCTGCCGCTTTCTTCGCTGTCTTGCCTTGGGACACTTGCGGTTCCTCCTCCTCTTCTTCTTCGCGCTCCTCCTCCTCATCCCCATCGCTCTCGTCGGAATGTTCACCGGTGCCCGATTTTGCTGCCTGGGGCTTGGAAGCAGTCTTCTTCTTCTTTGGGGCAGGTTCCTCACCAGTTGACTTCCGCTTTGACGCAGGGGCCTGTGCGGCAGCAGCCTGACCCTTCTGAACGATCTCCTCCTCCTTCAGCTCGCACGCATCTTGAGCCTCATCTTAACCATACCTTTCGTCGCGAACCCAAAGAGGAATACCACCGTTTGTCCAGTTGGCCTGCTGGTGCCAATCACCAGACTCGTCCAGCTTCGACCCTTGTGTCAATACGTGGTCAGCTGATTCTGCACTCTGTTTACCCAATCAGAGGCACTGTCGGTGACCTTCATTGCGCGAGCCCTCGCGCAAACATCACCAAAATTTAATGTTTCTGATGCGCCATTCCATGCGCGAGGCCTCCCGCATGAAACTACAGTTTCTTCCGAAACATTTCTACATTTGAAGATTAACAGGTGTAGTGATATCGAAATTTATTTATGAAAAGATACATTAATTATATCGCTCCATCCTGCTAATGATACAAAGTTACGTGTATAAAGACCTTAAGTTTCTCTTTTCCCACAACCTGCCTAATGCATTACGCTGTACTACATTAATCTGACACAAATGATCGCCTTTGCGCGAGGCCTCGCGGAAAGAATGGACACAAAACAATACTTTTCCGTACATGACCCATGCGATGTGTCACTTCAACGACAATATTTATTTCATGGCAATGGTTCACGCATTCTAGACATATCAATCAAAACAATTATTATTTGATGCATTCTGAAGCCTGTCGTTTTCCTACCTTTTCTGTTGTTTTTGACCCTGCAACTTGAGCCGCCTAAGAGTCCACTTGTCTCGTTTTGAACTGCACAGCGCGTGCTTCAGATTGGGTGCACCCCTACAATTATCACAAGAATCAACAACGCTCAGTCTCAATTTGTGCTTGGGTGATTGTAATAGGGTACACACCGAGAAACAAAACAAGTACCGACGTGGCCTATAGGACCTAAATGAACATACTAGCATCAGAATCGACAAGTTCAAGCAAAGCTGTATCAGATCTTGGAGGAATGAGGAGAGATGATACCTCAATATACCTAAAATGTTCTATACTCAATAGTTTGCCGCAAATGAAGACTGAGTCAAGCGGAATGATTGCAAGCGAAAGAACTACTACCTTAATTTAGACTTAGGTGAATGCAGAAAGTCATTCGTTCAACTCAATTATGGGTTCCGGCATTTAGTGTGCGAGCATTCAACAAATTCTAGGAAAATGTTGGCCTCCTGGATCATGCATCATGATGGATAAAGCTGCCCCTAAATTGTCGGGATGTAACGCCTCTATGGGTAGTTACTAACAGTATCTAATGACGTGTTACCATGGGAACCCTTGGGTCCAGAGGTCATGCCGTGGAGACACGCAAGCGTAGGCAAAGCAGTGGTCCCTAAGGGCATCTTCAAATAACAAAGCGTTGTAAAGTCCCTCCGACTCTGTGAAAAATAAACAAAAGTATGTACAATACAAACAGATAGGCACACACTCGCAGCTGGGCCAGGCATCTAACTAGGTTGGGGGCACCTTTTGGCAATAGACACTTAGCCCCAGCCCACAACCCATCCGCAAGTCCCACCTCCCTCGGGGCGCGTAGATATCGAGGCTTGAACATAATCCAGGGACTTGCCGAGACGTAATAACCCTAGAACACTAAACTGGGAGGGGCCTCCTGCCAAGCCAAGCACGAGTTCTCAGGAGCCATTGCACAGCAAGGCCAACCAACATGAGCCGCTCATGCCTCTCAATCGGCTTGGTGTGATGTCCCCGTTAGGTGGAAAATTGCCTCGCCATTATCTCACAGGGGCCCTGGGATCTGAAAATGAGCTGTTTCACCTACACGTTCCTCTGGCTCAATAGGTCTCCAATGGACCAAGTGCTCAGGCCATATGAGGGCAGAGAGAGCACAACCAACTACTTACCTCCGGAGTACAATCCTCTGGTGAAGCCGGTTCGGACCCCTGTGGCCATCTTTGGGTCACTTGGGGTGTGTATCTATGTGCTGGCAAGCCGCCATTGGCTGATATCATACTCTCCCATCCACCTGACCTAACCTGATGTGATAGTGTGATAGGCTTGGCCATTCCAGCTATGAGCGGCCATATTCACAACCGAGGCGCCGCCGGCTGAGATTTATATATCAGAATATCAGGAATGAACAGGGTTTTTTTATCATAATGTTTCCGTAATTTTTCAGCCTTTCGTTCTGATTGTCAATGTATCGGCGACTGTCAGTTGGCTCGCCATTTTGCGGTAACCGATTGGTTAACTGTTATTTCCAGATATTTTAGCGGAAATTCCGAAGAAGGGTTAAATTTCATCAGAAAAGGGTTTGTTGCTTCCGCAATTTTCATGTTATACACTCGCAAAATTAATCCGATTTTTGGAGACATTCAGAATCGGATTTTTGATTTCGAGGTCGCCGCACTTGATATGATGAACTCCGAGTGGTCCTACATTTTTCCCCGATCACGAATCAACCTTCCTTTTGTTGTCTCCTTCATTTTTCTTGGAGATATAGGCGAAACAAAATTGATTTGTGAGGCCACTTTGAAAAGTCATATCTCCGGCTCATGGCGAGGTATTTCAATTTTGAGATATGGGGTCGAATTGCCTTGGTCTCAACTTAATTTACGAAGCATCAAACGCCTTTGATGTGTACACATGCCTGGTGTAGCAAGGGATAATAGTCAAGAGGGTAGAAAATGATTTATAACTCTTGGACCATGCAACCGAACATCTTAATGCGACTTTCGAGTGTACCGCATGAGTGTTAGTGTTGCATAGAAACTTTCCTTGGGTTCCTATGTATTTTTAACGTGAAGTTATGTCTATGGAGGGGCATGGCATACCATGGTGGGAGCCACTTTTTAAGGGTATGTGTTATATGCATTGTATGTGCTTCGCTATGCTCACACCCATGTTATATATCTCCGTTTGTAGGAAGATATTTGGAGTCATACGTGGCAAGGGCTTCGCCCATGTCCCGATGGTGAGCTCCATATCGCTAGACTAAGTCTACCGCACATATAGTGCATGTGGGAAGGCTTACAGTGCGACCCACAAGCGCCAGTATCAGCTTTTCCCCGTTTTCATGGTGCATGTCGAGAGGAGGCTCGAAGGTGTCTTCATGCGTCCATTTGGGGATCCAAGTGGGGGGATTGTTCGCAAATGGTCCCAAGCAATTGTGTTTTGAACCATATGTTGATACCATGGGTGAGCAAAGTTATATACTATTGTGATTACTTTGACTTTGGCGATATTTGCATGTTTTTGACCTCATTTTATGCTCATTTTTGTATTTTATGTGCCCAACTGGTCGGCTAACAGTAAAGTGCCTAGAGATCTGTGAACTATGGTATGTTGTTTATATGTTGGCATATGCTTCGGTGTTGCATCTCACCATATGCCGGATCACGTGGTCACTTTGGCGTGGCACACGAGACCTCACAAAATTAGGTCTCAAATTCGTGAGTTGACTTGTGAAGCATGGCATGTACATATCCTGAGGGGTTCGGGTGCCAATGTTGGGATATTCTTGGGCATGGACATTTGGTCTATATCACCCTTGTATATTACTTTCCGGTTTGACACATGCATGGAGGATATGAACATTTGCCGTATGCATTTTCGAGTATATAATTGAATTTTGTGCACTATGGTGTGACTTGCCTAATTTTGCTATGTTGTGAGGTCATCTTCATGGGGCAATCCTCCAAGCCCAATCGACTCCAAGTCCAACCAACGTTGGGTCAGGGTAGGGCATGGTCCTGAGTGCCACTCTAGGCCATGACACGCCATCTCCCCTATTGGGCTAGGATTTAGAGGCTCGGGAGTGAACACATTTTTGGGGTTTGTGTAGTGACTTTGGACACACGGCATGTAGCCATCTTATTTGACTTGGTTCAGGGCATCATGTTGGCGAGTCAAGGGAAGGTCTTGAGGCCAGGGAATGAGGGGTGTATGGCTGTGACTGTGTATGTTTCCATCTTTCCCCAATTTTGCTTCATATGTGTTCATATGCCAATTTCAGGGCTTCTTCTTTATCAATTTTGGTGCAATTCTATGTACATGCCCAACGCCCGTGTCTCCGTGTGCACCGTGAGATGACCGGCGTGTTGAAAGGAGTTGTTGAGTGTCAACGCGGGACCTCAAACACCCTTGGAAGCCCTCAGTGTGGATTATTTGGATTGGAGCTATTGTACTTGGGAGTTGGTTATTGCAAGGGATCAGGATTCGTGTGAAGAAGCCATATTTTACAATTTTTGTGGGAAATCGTGCAGGATAGGGCAAGATCATGCAGAACCTGGTGAGAAGCAAGACCATAGGAGTGACGGGAAAAGGTGGAAGGGGTACAGCAGGGGCCGGTCCTGGTAGGGACCTTCTTTATGGTAGCAGAGGAGTACCTGCCCCCTACCGCCGCACCAGGGACCTGGGCCCTCATGAGCCCTGCCCAAGGACGCCCCGGGTGCAGATGGTGGAGTCCGTGGAGTCGACTTCGGACTTGGAAGCCCGATAAGAGCGAAGATGCTCAGGACGGAGAGCCCTTGTAGGACATGGGCTAGACATGGAGGACCTGGCCTCCATGTGTGAAAGGCAATGCCGCAAGGCTTGCAATCTCCGCTCCGCTGCGGAGGAGTTGGAGGAGACTGGCAGCAACGGCAGGGCCCGGCGCTACGGGAAGCGCGGGTCCCCAAAACCCGCAGCGGAAGCCAGGGCGATGGAGACGGATCCCAGCCCGGTCAGGCTGTGGTCAGCTGCAGATTCCGAGGGGCATTCCGATGGCTATCGGACCGCTTTCCCTTCTGAGTCGGAGGAGATGGCCATACCGCCCACAAGGGCGCGGACGGCCCTCGAACCCAGCCTGGAGCATGACGCCGAGGCGTTAGAGAGGCCTACCAGAGCCAGAACGGCGCCTGTGGCCCGGCACATGGAGCCAACGCGGGATAACATGGGCGACATACCCATGGCGGAGGAGTCCGAGGCGCCGGGAACCATGGGATGCGCCGAATTAGGTGGAAAGCACGTTGAGTGCCACTGCGAGCACGTATCCTTCCTCATCGGCAAGTACCCGAAGATGGGGATGGACGCCATCGTGCAGCACCTCGACCGCCTGGACAACCAGAAGGACGGCCTAGAGGAGGACATCGCGGGGATCCTGGATGACCAGTCGGAAGCGGAGAGAGACATGGCGGAGCTGCGAGCGGAGCAGGACCGGTACCGGGAGAAGCTGGAGATGGCCCTGCAGAAGCAGCAGCGACTGGTGAACAGCCTCCTTCACCTGATGGAGGACATGTCGGGACGCCTGAAAAGGCTAGAGAAGTTTCAACCTCTCGCCTCGGGTCCGGAGCTCCCGGCAAGGCCGGCAACAGCAGAGCTGGTGGAGCGGGTTAAGACCCTCAGGAGCACCATGGAGAAACCCATGGGCGGCCCTGCAGAGGCACCTTACGCGCCTCCGCGTGTTGACCCGGGTGCGCTGCCGTTTGTTCTCATGTTCAGCGAATCCATAATGCTCGGGGAGCATACGGCACCGGCTGGGTCCATGCGGGAAGAGCACGCAACCACGGACCTGAGGAGCCCGACGGTACAGATGTCCCATGCCGCCCAGGATCCACCGACCGCTATGACTGCCCATGCAGTTTATGCGGAAGAGGAGATCCAGACCATGCAGGGGCGAACCATGGGAAGGGCCGACGGACATGGTCGAGGCCATCCAGGCGGAAACCTGTGGGTGAAGGACCCCACTACGGGAATATGGACAGCCGCTGGAGCAAGTCCTTCGCGCATCCCAAAACCCATGGGTAGAGGCCCAACTGGACCGCACTCCATGGAGGAGACGGATGTACGGGGAGTGTACTCACACCCCCCGGCCACAGGTGGTATCCGTCTCGGTGGAGTGGTGGCTGGGGACGTCGGAGATGCCATCAGGATTGACGACCTCACGGGAATCAAAATCCCCTACTACGATGGCAACCCCTCCAACCTGGATGACTTCATCCTGGACTGGGAGGACTTCGCCGAGGAGGTCGTCGGCGAGATGAAGGGAGCGCCAAGGGACAAGTGGGTATGTGGGACATTCCCACACAGGCTGGCGCAGGACCTGAAGGAGGAGCTCAGGGATCAGATCCGCGAGGGAGTGATCCCGACGGAGCAGGCCTGCCTCCAGTGGCTGGAGGACGAGGAGCGAGTGGACGCCCCCAACCAGAAGTTGGAAGATTTGTGGTCCATTCCGCTGCCGCTGGAGCGCGGGGAGTTGAGGGTCCGGGAATGGAATCGGTACATCCGCAAGTACCGAAGTAGCCTCAAGCTGGTGGAGGACTGGAACCAGTCCAGCGAGATCCGACATCTGCTCAAGGACGTCCTCCCCGGCCACTGGAAGGGGAGGGTGGAGGACGAGGAGAAGAAGAGAGCAAAGAAGCGCGTGGCCGTACGGATCATGGCATCGGAGGACACCCACGCCGGAATAATGGAAGTTTTCGGGCGAAACCTCGGCGAGCCCAGCCGAATGTTGGGGTTGAAGAACGCCGTCTACGTGGAGGTATTTGGCGACACCATGGGGCAAAGGCTGATGCGCCTGAACAACGCGGAGTGGAGGCGCGGAGAGCCGCTGAGGATGCAGGTCATCTTCGCCCGCATGAGCCTGCACGAGATCTTGAAGAACATCACGGTGGAGCTGAAGCTCAACGCCAAGAACGAGGCCCACGTGCAGGATCGACAGGGCCATGGACATCAAGGTCATCGGGAAGATCGCCAACACCGAGAGGTCAAAGAAGACATGGTCGGCACCGCGGAGGAAGGGAGTGGAAGAGGCCAAAATCTCTGGACCGCGACCACCCGAGAGGATCAGGAAGAAGCCCACTTCTTCGCGTTCGTAGCGCATAATATGAAGGAGCATGGGCAGAACAGGTCCAAGTGGAACCGCATGGACCCAAGGACCAAGAACCGCAAGGAAGCGCGGAGGATCGGGAACCCGCCGCTCTCGTTCCGCGAGTACAGATCACAGCACGACAGTTGCTGGGTCTGCTACGGCAAGGGGAACAACCATGCACATGACCACCGGCATTGCAAGGTATATGAGGATGACAAGAAGACCTACTTCGCCGCCGATCCCGACAAGAAGCCCAAGGAGCAACGAATTGCCGATTGGAAGGCAAAGGGCGGAGACGGTGGAAAAGGCCAAGGAAAGGGCCAAGGGAAAGGCGGAGGAAAGGGCTATGGTGGAGGACCCGGCCAAGACCGACGCGTGAGGTCGATCGAGAAGGTTGCTGAGGACATGCTGAGGACTTTGGAGGAACTCAAAGCCCAGCAACGTGGTGGACAATGTCTGAGCGGATCGCAGCAGGAGGGAGCTGCGGCAGGCCACGTCTAGAGGAGCCCCCACGGGAGCGGGACCTCGGAGGTCTCTCCTCCGAGAATCAGTGGAATCCTAGAGAAAGCGAAGGCACATTGGGTGCCAAAGAAGGCTCCAGAAGAGCCAAAACCACTGAGTTTCGTCACTCCCAACCCCTGGAGCGCCCTGCCAAGGGAAGTGTATGTGGGCAAGGGACGTGGCAAGAAAGAAGGAGCGACCACAAAGAGCCCCGTGGACGGGCAGGACCAGCCCAAGATCTACACCATCCGTGACCATACCCTCGAAGTCATGATGCTCCCGGATGTGCTAGAGTTGCATGCCGTGAGAGTCGTCCATACACCGCAGGCCGACGAGCGGCAGTTGCACTTGAAGGTGCGTGTACGGTGCGGACAAGAGGAGTTGGTGCTGGATGTTTTGGTGGATACGGGTGCCCAGGTGAGCCTGGTCCGGAGAGGGTTGTTCAAGGAGGAATCCCTGCAGCCCAGCCGTAGACCGGTACGCCTGAAGGTGGCCAATGGAGAGATTAATGGTGGTGGCACCCATGAGGCCACCATCAGTATGGAATTCTGGGAGCATGAGCACTTGAACCGCCCTGATTTGGCGAAGAGAAGCACTCTATCGGGGAACTTCTCAGTGGCCGACATTACAGATTGGGATATGATCATGGGGTATGACTTCATGGTGGGAAACGCCATTGGAGCCCTTCCCCATTGTGCAACGCTGGTCCGGCAGGATAATGAATGCCTTACATGGCTGTCCACGGACTATGCATGCGGATCATCCCAATGGAATGCTGAGGAAGAGTATCGGATCGTCCAAGCGGTGAAAGCTGTGGGTGCCAAGTCCAGAGGAGACCGCGGAGTTCAGCTCACGGAGTATGGAATGGCGCCGCAGGTGTATGCCAGGATGATCCGGACGCTGGGAGCCGAAGCGCCCGAGACGGACGTCTTCGCTTCCCGGGATGCCCCACTTTTGACGAAGTGTAGGAGGCATTGGCATCGAGGAGATTCACTCAGCCTGGAAAAAGCACAGAGGTTTGAAGGAGTGGGGGCCCATGTATTGGCATGGCTCCCTGGAAAATACCAGACGTACGGTGGAGAAGATCGTCGCGGATAGGGCGAAGGTGATCGTGGTCATAACCGGCATAGGATACACGCCATGTCCGCTGGAAGGTCTCAAGTCGACGCTGGATTCCATCACCCTGAACGAGATGTCATTCGGGCCAGAGGAGGAATTGTTCATCAACGCCAAGGGTTTATCAATGCCCTCCCCGGGTCAAGCGTGGGGTACCAAGGCTTTCCTGGTGGATGGGGCGCAAGCCCAGCCCACGAGTGATGAAGCATTCATACGTACGGTTGAGGCGGTGCCCATGCGGGTCATGTTTGAGCCCAAGGAGGGGACGGATCAGCCAATGGATGGCATTGACGTCCTATCCCACGCCAAGATCAACCACGTCGTCAACTACATGCGGATGGAGATGCACGCCCGTGTGGCAGCCAAGAAGGGGTGGGCCATGGTCACATCTCCGCATTGGTGGGATGACAAGATGTTGGTCACCGGCAAGTAAGAGAAGGATGAGTTTCGTGGCGAGGGTCATGGATCACATCGTGGACCAATATGATGGTCCGGTTGTGTCGGACCCGCCGACGTGGGATTTTCCAAGAATGGGGGCCGGTAGCGACAAGAACCCGGCCGATGCCACAAATTTCCGAAGATTATCGGTGCGAAGCGCGCCCTACGACGATGAAGACGGCATATCGGACGAGGAGAAGTCTGACTCGGACCCGGAAGAGGCCTATACCGCAGTGCGGTCGGTTGTATCGATACCGAAGCAAGCGGCTGAAGAGGCCCAGGAGAACCCGAAGGTCGCCGAGCTGAAGGGGAGGCTGATAAAGGCGTATCCGCGGCTATTCAGTGGCATCGCCAACAAGAACCCTCCAGAGCGTGGGAGGTTCGGCACAGCGAGGATCAAGCTGAAGCCCAACCCCAAGATCTATCGTCATCGGGACTAACAACTTCAGGGCGATCGGGCCGAGGCCATGAAGAAGTTGTTGGCCGAGTTTATTGAGCGGGGCTGGATCCAACCCTCCGACAGTGAGTGGGCCAGCCCAGCCTTTATCGTGCCCAAGAAGGAGAAGGGGGAGTGGAGATTGGTGGTTGATTACAGAGGTTCGAACGAGCAAACCGAGCACGACTCGTACTCGCTTCCTCTGATCGACACCATCCTTCAAAAACAACGAAAGAAGCGGATCTTCACGGTGTTAGACCTGAAACACGGCTCTCACCAGATGCCGCTACACCCGGACTCCAGGCCCTGCACAGCGATGTCGGCGCCGCTGGGGCCCATGCAGTGGAAAGTGCTGCCTATGGGCGCCAAGAATGGCAACGCCGCTCTCGAGCGCATGATGGAGGACCTACTCGGTCCTGTCCGGGACTGTGCCGACCCCTTTGCGGATGACATCATCATCGGGTCAGGCACGGAAGACATGACTGAGGACGAGCTCATCGATGCGCATGAGAAGGATCTGCACCGAGTACTCAGCGAGCTGGACAAGCAAAACATGGTGTGCAAGCCCACCAAAGCCTCACTCTTCGTGAAGGAAGTGGAGTTCGTGGGTCACGTGGTTGGTCACGGGCAACGCCGTCCCATGCCGGGGAAGCTGGCGTCCCTGCACCACTGGGAGAAGCCCCAAACCATCAGCGAACTCCGATCCTTCATGGGGTTCTGCAATTACTGTTCGGGCTATGTCCGGATGTATGCAGAACTGTTGGGGCCGCTGCACAAGATGCTGCAGGTGGGCAAGTTCGATGGTCTGAAGGGGAGCAAGAAGAAGCTTGCCTGGACCCCGGAGGCCGAAGATGCGTTCAGCCGCCTGAAGGAGCGACTCCTGGGGCAGCTGGGGCTATTCCTGGTGGACCAGGACAAGGGATTCCTTCTACGGACGGACGCCTCGGACTATGCTGTAGGGGCAGTCCTTGAGCAGGTCCGGGACGACGGGTCGAACGTACCTGTGGCGTTTTCGAGCCGGATCCTGGCCGAGGGCCAACGTCGAACCTGGACCGCGAGGGAGAAGGAGACGTACACCATTGTTTGTGCGCTCAGGAAGTGGTCTGGCAACATCGGATTACAACCGGTGATGGTTTGCACGGACCATCAGTCCTTACAGAGCTGGCACAAGGACCACGTCAACACCCCCTCGGGACCGGCGGCAAGGAGGGCCCGATGGCACGAGACGTTCGCCAAGTTCGACCTCACCGTCAGATATGTCCCGGGGAAGGACAACACTGTGGCAGATTACCTCAGTCGATGGGCCTACCCCGCAGGCAAGGCATGGATGGACGTATCCAGCCATGGGGACGCCGAGGAGACCGAGGAGGCCAAGCGCATCATCGAGATGGAGAAGGCCATGGAGCAAGAGGGGGTCAAGTGCTTTGTGGTGATGGCAAACTGTACTGACCTGGCCAAGTTCCGGGGCGCCCGAGTTCAGGCTATTTGAGAGGAAACCCTCGAGCAATGGATGGTGGCCCCTGTAGAGCTAGTCAGGTCGGTGCTCACAGAAGACTGGTCGGATGACTATGCGGCATCCGAACACTGGAGCAGGTACTGGAATGCCGTGAGCGCCCCGTCAGTCGACGAATGGCCTGAGGGCTTGACCGAGGATGGGGATAAATTATTCCTCAAGGACAAGCTATTGGTCCCTGAGAACCGAATGGAGGGGCTCATTGACCACTGGCATAACGCCCAGCTCATGCATCCTGGTCAGGAACAGATGCAGCAGGACCTGGAGTGGCGCTTCAAGTTCCCACCGGGGTACTACGCCATCCTGGACAAGTACAGCAGCGACTGCGCTGTGTGTCGGGCCACGAAAAGCCCCAACCGTTCCACAGCGGACAACCCGGGGTATACGGCTATACCGGAGGCCCCTATGCGGTCCGTGGCCATGGATGTATTCGCCATGCCTGAGGTCACCGTGGAAGGAGAGACCTACGACTGTGTCATCCTGGCGGTGGATAGGCACAGCGGGTATATCGTGGCGGTCCGCGGCAAGAAGTCCAAGAAGAAGGACAAGAAGGACAAGCATGGAGTGGGGCTGCAGGCCAAGACCGTCGCCAACGCCATGAACAGGCATTGGCTGACGATTTTTGATGTCCCAGCTGTCATCTGCAGCAATCGGGGCAGTCAATTTGTGGGGACGTGGTTCAAGACGATGTGCAAGCACATGGGAATTCGGCACGCCAAGACCGTGGCGTACCACAGCCGGTCGAATGGCCGGGCTGAGGTGGCCGGGCTGCAGATGTTCGAGAAGTTCCGCCGGTTGCACATTGACGAACCGGGCCGGAATTGGTATAATTCGCTGTGGAGAGTACTCCAGGCGTACCACGACCTTCTGGGGCCCACTGGACTGTCGCCCCATCGTACCCTGTTCCTACAGGATCGAGTGTCACGCACTCTCCCGTGGTTGAACCATGGCAAAGTAGCCCGGGATGCAAGTGCTATGATGGCTGAGGCGGACGACACGGCGGCCAAGGTGTGCAAAGCACTTCAGGACGACCATGAGAAGAGGGCCAAGTACTTCAAGCAGGGAAAGGTCCAGAAATATGCTCTCAGAGACACTGTATGGGTGGAGCGGCACCACAAGGATGTCCTGTCCAGGCATCGGCAGGCGTCTTGGTATGTGCCAGGGGTAATTGTTCGGAAGGTCGGGCAGCATGTGTATGCGGTTCATGTGGGGCATAACAAGATCCTGGACCGCGACCATACCCAGCTTCGTCCCCGAGCACTAGACCCCAGCAGACGTCCCGTCACCTTCGAGTTCACAGCCGGCGATGTGGACTCGGATGACGAGGGTGAGGACGACGATATCACCGCCGAGAGGATCCTGACGGACAAGCCAGACCCAGGGACGCCTGGGGGAAGGCTATATAAAGTCCGTTGGAAGGGATTTGCCGCATCCAGGGATTTGTGGGAGCCTTCGAGCAGTTTGTGCCGAGGTATACCACGGTCTGGATGGATTATCTAAGAAAAAAGAACATTTCCTTGGCTGTCAAGGACGTGTTGGTCCATTTGGTGGCTGCTAAAGCACCGTAAAGGATCCCCCTTGGCATTTTGTTTTGTTTTTGTGCTTGGGAGACGGGTGAGGGCGTTCATCCGGGGATTTTTGGGCCTTGATTGGCTATATACCCCCTTCACTCGGTCTCCACATATATATTTCATTGTGGTATACTTATTCAGGTCGACCGACAACGTTTCTCTATCTTTGATCCCCTTGGTCCATGTTGTAGATCAAGAGGAGACTGGATATGGCGGAGGGCACCGATTATGAGTGTCCTCACCCCTCCCTTGGGGCATGGGGGACGCCTACGCCGTATGTGGGGCCTCCATGTGCCCTTGGGACATGGGGGGGGGGGGGTTGGAGCCCATTGGGGTCCTCCCGTCCTCTCTTCAATGACTTCCGAGCGGATACAACGCTCTGAGAAGGGGGGTGAAGCCGGTTCGGACCCCCGTGGCCATCTTTAGGTCACTTGGGGTGTGCATCTATGTGCCGCCAAGCCGCCATTGGCTGATATCATACTCTCCCATCCACCTGACCTAACCTGATGTGATAGTGTGATAGGCTTGGCCATTCCAGCTATGAGCGGCCATATTCACAACCGAGGCGCCACCGGCTGAGATTTATATATCAGAATATCAGGAATCAACAGGGTTTTTTTATCATAATGTTTCCGTAATTTTTCAGCCTTTCGTTCTGATTGTCAACGTATCGGCGACTGTCAGTTGGCTCGCGATTTTGCGGTAACCGATTGGTGAACTGTTATTTCCAGATATTTTAGCGGAAATTCCGATGAAGGGTTAAATTTCATCAGAAAAGGGTTTGTTGCTTCCGCAATTTTCATGTTATACAGTCGCAAAATTAATCCGATTTTTTCAGACATTCAGAATCGGATTTTCGATTTCGAGGTCGCCTCACTTGGTATGCTGAATTTTGAGTGGTCCTACATATTTCCCCGATCATGAATCAACCTTCCTTTTGTTGTCTCCTTCATTTTTCTTGGAGATATAGGCGACACAAAATTGATTCGTGAGGCCACTTTGAAAAGTCATATCTCCAGCTCATGGCGAGGTATTTCAATTTTGAGATATGGGGTGGAATCGCCTTGGTCTCAACTTAATTTACAAAGCATCAAACGCCTTTGATGTGTACACATGCCTGGTGTAGCAAGAGATAATGGTCAAGAGGGTAGAAAATGATTTAAAACTCTTGGACCATGCAACCGAACATCTTAATGCGACTTTCGAGTGTACCGCATGAGTGTTGGTGTTGCATAGAAACTTTTCTTGGGTTCCTATGTATTTTTAATGTGAATTTATGTCCATGGAGGGGCATGGCATACCATGGTGGGAGCCACTTTTTAAGGGTATGTGTTATATGCATGGTATGTGCTTGGCTATGCTCACGCCCATGTTATATATCTCCGTTTGTAGGAAGATATGTGGAGTCAGACGTGGCAAGGGCTTCGCCCATGTCCCGATGGTGAGCTCCATATCGCTAGACTAAGTCTACCGCACATATAGTGCATGTGGGAAGGCTTACAGAGCGACCCACAAGCTCCACTATCAATTTTCCAATTTTCATGGTGCATGTCGAGAGGAGGTTCGAAGGTGTCTTCATGCGTCCATTTGGGGATCCAAGTGGGGATATTGTTCACAAATGGTCCCAAGCAATTGTGTTTTGAACCATATGTTGATACCATGGGTGAGCAAAGTTATATACTATTGTGATTACTTTGAATATGGCAATATTTGCATGTTTTTGACCTTATTTTCTGCCCATTTTTGTATTTTATGTGCTCAACTGGTCGGCTAACAGTAAAGTGCCTAGAGATCCGTGAACTATGGTATGTTGCTTATATGTTGGCATATGCTTCGGTGTTGCACCTCACCATATGCCGGACCACGTGGTCACTTTGGCGTGGCACACGAGACCTCACAAAATTAGGTCTCAAATTCGTGAGTTGACTTGTGAAGCATGGCATGTACATATCCTGAGGGGTTTGGGAGCCAATGTTGGGATATTCTTGGGCATGGACCTTTGGTCTGTATCACCCTTGTATATTACTTTCCGGTTTGACACATGCATGGAGCATTTGAACATTTGCCGTATGCATTTTTGAGTATATAATTGAATTTTTTGGCACTATGGTGTGACTTGCCTAATTTTGCTATGTTGTGAGGTCATCTTCATGGGGCAATTCTCCAAGCCCAATCGACTCCAAGTCCAACTAACGTTATGTCAGGGTAGGGCATGGTCCTGAGTGCCACTCTAGGCCATGACACGCCACCTCCCCTATTGGGCTAGGATTTTGAGGCTTGGGAGTGAACACATTTTTGGGGTTTGTGTAGTGACTTTGGACACACGGCATGTAGCCATCTTATTTCACTTGGTTCAGGGCATCATGTTTGCAAGTCAAGGGAAGGTCTTGAGTCGAGGGAATGAGGGGTCTATGGCTGTGACTGTGTATGTTTCCATCTTTCCCCAGTTTTGCTTGATATGTGTTCATATGCCAATTTCAGGGCTTCTTCTTTATCAATTTTGGTGCAATTCTATGTACATGCCCAACGCCCGTGTCCCCGTGTGCACCGTGAGACGACCGGTGTGTTGAAAGGAGTTGTTGAGTGTCAACGCTGGACCTCAAACACCCTTGGAAGCCCTCAGTGTGGATTATTTGGATTGGAGCTATTGTACTTGGGAGTTGGTTATTGCAAGGGATCAGGATTCGTGTGAAGGAGCCATATTTTACTATTTTTTGTGGGAAATCGTGCAGGATAGGGCAAGATCATGCAGAACCTGGTGAGAAGCAAGACCATAGGAGTGACGGGAAAAGGTGGAAGGGGTACAGCAGGGGCCGGTCCTGGTAGGGACCTTCTTTACTGGAAGCCCTGTGGAATTGGCCTTACCCAAGATGCATGGCATCCCGCAGCCATGGGGTTGCGAAGTGGGCTCAGCACGCCAAACTTGCAAATTGAGGGTCAATGCAGACAGCAGACTGGCTCATGCAAGGTTGATCATTCCATTTTCTAGTAAGTTTTCTCAAGCAGGGACCATCGTCCTTCCATGGAACCAAACGGGAGCTTCCAACTCTCTAAGACCTCAGAGATGACAATCTCTCTTTTGGGGTCCAAGCAAGGGTGATTCTGGGGTTGTGTGGCCAAGCCCAACAGAAATATCTGCTTTTCACAAGAGGGGTCAATAACCTCATATCTCCTAGCTAAAGCTCCGTCAAAACCAAACCAATCTGAACTCCTAGGGTCTATACCCTTGCCTTTTCCTGTGTGGCTTGGCCGACATCGGGGACGGCTAGCCTTGGAGAGCCAGGCCTACACATTGGGCCCACGAGGTGTTTTTAAACTATTGTGTCCTCATCAGGGTTTATGTAGTTCGATAAGGCCTCATGTGGCCATTTACAACAACCATGTGGCTATTGACAATACTATATAGGGGGGGATGTGGCCTGCAGTGGGTCCTGGGGGGCTACTTGCAGCTGCGCAGTCCTAATGCCTGCTCAGTGCACTGTGGCTTCCCGTTGGCTGCATGCTACCCCAGCACACCTATCACATGGCCTACCTACATTACATCAACTGATCTGAATATGTTACAGAGTTTGCCTAGGATAAAACAAATCTCTGTCACCCTCGCAGGAGTCCAACAGGCTGGATCACTGCAGTGCTGTCAGGGTGCACGGGGATTTACACAAATAAAACATATGTGTGTCAGCTGTCTCATGGGCTGTGGTCCCCGGGGAACTCACTGCAGCAGAGGAAAGGGATGTAGAGTTTGATAGTAAAACTGCAGGTTGAGTAGTTGGATACAGAACAATCTGTAGGCTGGTTGAAAGGTGGTTGAAAGAATTAGCTGAAGCTGATAAAGAATGGTTGCAGGCTGGTGGCTGGTGTCTGACTTCTGCCACAAGTCTGGACTGGTCACTTACTGTGAGCTTTGTGTGGCAGCAACAGCTGCTGTTCCGTGTGTTTGGGAGTGGGTGATGGTGTTTGTGTTCGTGTGTAGCCAGAGAAGCGGCCTTAGTGTGTGCTTGTGTGTGTGTGTCGGTGTGTGCATAAAAGTTGACCGATGCGTTGCCTGGTAGACGATGTAGTGGAACAGGTTAATATTTTTGCTTCTGCCTTCCATGTCCGGCACACTGTTTTGAAATCCTGATGTTTCACCCCTAGGGGAAAAGACAGAAGGTTCAGAACAATGCAAGGAGGCAATTAAGGGAGCAAACAAAATTGCTTGAGAAGCAGTACGGCACTTGGCTACATGTTGTCTAGTGCGTGCATACTGCAAAACAGTAGCATGCAGGACGACAGTAGATTACGTCGTTGTCGGTTTACGTCACTGCCAGAACACAGTTGCTGGCACGCGACAGCAGTGGTGAAGGGCGTATGCGTGCTGGAAAGAGAAAAGAGCAGCATGACTCATGGTCGTTGTGACAGCTTGTGTCCAAGACACGGTCGGTAAAACAAAGCCGTGTCAGAGGAAAAGTGGCAGCAAGGAGCTGTGGCGCGTTATTGGGGAGCTTGGCAAAAGATAAGCTCAGCCTGAGGCTACATATGAACTATCTTGACCAAGAAGGTGGATCGTATCAGTCGAGCAGTTGATGGCGGAAATTCGAAATTCAGATGCACATTGTGAAATGAAGGTGGGTACAGCAGCGGCTGGTTGTTATTGCAGAAGGCATTGTTGCCCTTGAATAGGAGTAGAATGGGGTCGCAGATTCCGTTTTGCACAGCGGCGGCAGTGCGTGCGGTCGTTGAAGTTCAAATAAGTGCAGACGCACTCCCAGTCACGGAAACACCTTCCCCATTGGTCAAAAGACTCCTTCTCTTTCACTCCAGGGGCCAGCCCGCAGGAAAGCTGCACTCCACTTGTAGCCGTCGCGTAGGCAATGGCAGATGAGGTGTATGTGTCTTCATGGCCTGTGTGTGTACTCGTTCGCGCGGCTTCGCGATGGACCTGGCGACGCGTGCTCAAACTTAGGCGGCTCAAGTTGCAGGGTATAAAACGACAGAAAGTGCCCAAAATACAGGGCCTCAAAAAACACCAAAAGAACCATTCTTTGGCTGGCAAAAAATCAAACCGTTTTTGAAACACCAAAAGAACTCTTATGTAAGGAATTTTGGCCTTTTTTTGGTCCTGATGGGTCCAAAAAATGCCTTTTTGGGGCAATGGACTGTTCCTTGCGCGAGACCTAGCGCAAGGAGGAGTCCATTGCCCCCCCCAAAGCCAGGTAATGATGGTAGAATTTATGAATCAAGCAGGCACCTACCGTTGAGTGACCTTACAAGCATTCTGCACTTGATCACATGATACCATATGTTTACGCGGGCGGATATTCAGCGCTCTAAACAATTCTTGCAAATCTAATTGATGATTCAAGAAATCATTTCTAATGTTGATGTCTTTCTAACAAAAGGAGCACATATGTTGGAGGTGTTGCACAGGGTGCATCCTTCAGCATTGCTGTATTTGACACCCGCCGGAAGTTATGGGGAGTGTCAAGCAAAAAAAAGAGTATCACTGGTGGCACATGAAGCATGTCCACTGAACAAATGACGCTGAGCTAGACAGGGACCCCCCTTGTAGCTTTGGCTGAAGAAAAATTGATCCCTCCGTTGTTGACTATAAATCAAAGTAAAATGTGCAAAGAAAATGTGAATTTGCCATGCGTGGCACTTTTTTGAGCGTTTGTTTGGGCCAAAACAACTGACGTTTTGGAGAGTAAAATGCAATGTGGTGCAAACGACACCAATTATCAAGATGATGTCCGATACCTGGAGAAAGAAGTTGCCCTGGGGGAAGCAGTCTGCGAAGCGCAGGGGCTGACCAAGCCCAAAAAGAGTTTTTCCGCCTCCGGGGGGGCCAGCTTCTGGTAAATTTCAATGAGTCAACAACAATTTAGGTACTCGTTGCTTCAGTGAAGGTTGTGCACAAGCGCTATCAGATGAGAACCCATCACAATGGTACAAAGAATATATTTTCTGGGCCTTTTTTTGCGCGAGGCCTCGCGCAATGAGGACGGCAATGCAGTCCCAGAACTTGAAAGTCACAACCTATACCTCTTTTTGCAGGCAGTGCAAATCAAAAATCAAACCGTGGGGTGGGTGGCAATAGCAGTCGACCCTGAAGCCGTCTTTCCAAAGGAAAATGAATCGGGTGAGGTTTTTGGTTTATTAAGTTATGCGCGAGGCCTCGCGCATGGGGCAGCCCTTGAACCACATTTTGCATATGCTTTGCATTGATATTCAATCCGCCATGCTGCTGTTTTAATGATCCTTGGTCTTGATTGCGTGAGGCCTCGCGCATAGAATTCGATCAATAAATCATTTTTCCAGGTGTGCAATGAACATGAAGAACAGAAAATGATGTTGCAATCATTTTTTCTGCAGACCATGTTCATCCAAAAGACAAGGGGAACGCAAAATGTATTTATTGGCCAACTTCCGCTAAAAGCACATCATTTTCACTGAAATCATAAGTTTTATTCATTTTTTTATGGTTTTTTTTTGTTTTCGGGTATCCGAAAAAAGGCACAAAACGGCAGAAATGGTAAGAAAGATACTTTCTTTGGACTAATGTTCCGTTTTCAAAAAACAAAGCTTGTGAAAAACTATTTTTTTGCAGGGTCCAAATTGGGTGCATTTGGTGTGATTTTGACCATGCAACTTGAGCCGCCTAAGTTAAAGCAGCAGTCTCCGGTTTTTGTGTAGTGCCTTCAGCATGTGTTGATACAGCCGGCAAGGGTGGGAAAGCGGTAGTGTCGTTCAAGTCCAAGGACTCGTTTTTTCTGTATCGGAACTACCAGAAAAGATGTAGCGCTTCGCAGTGTTGTGATTGCCATTACACTTTGAGCGCTAGGAGAAGGCGTACATGTCGTTGCTTTCTTTTGCGTAGGCGTTTGCAACGGCTCTTCGCTGGTAGTGGCTTGGTGTAGCGGATTCGAGCATGCAGTTGGTGTAGTAGAAAACCGAAGCAAGTCAAACAATATAAAGCGGGCGTCCATGCATTGAGGAGACTGGCGTCAGTCACGAAGGCGTTCACGAGACTTGTAGAGTCGGGGCCGTCTGGCGGGTGTTGTGCAGTCAAGTTGCCGTGCGCCGACAGCTCTGGACAGAGGTTGTGAAGCCGCGAGGCGGCTGTTGCGGTGAGTGCTCTGCCTGGTTGTGCTAATCGTCCCTTCACGTGGAGCTTCTGCAAGGACTGTTGAACGCGGGGAAGATGTATTTTTTGGAGAAGGTGGGTGACTTCTTGGTGCTCTGAAACGCGCCTTAACAACGCCGTTGAAAACTGTTGTGCGGCGAAGGTTATGATATCTTCTACGGATTGATTCAATTCACTGTTTTGCCTGCTGGCGTAGTCATCTGGCACATCGCGATCTGCGACCTCCATGGCGCAGATCCGCGGATACTGAGAAAAGAGTTCCAGATGATGTCCCCAGATCGCTGGGGGCGTAGTATCCAGGAGCCACAGGGGAATCCGCAGTCAATCATAACATACTTGGAGATGGTTGTGCGCGCGGCCGCAAAAGGCCTCCCACGAGGTGTTTTTGGGCCGAGTTGCCCGACGTCTTGGTCTCCTCACGGTTTGCCATGTTGAGGATCAGCTCTCATGAGAAGCATGCAGGGGCTAGAGACCTCAGTTATGAACCTCTCATAATTACGTTAGATTGAGCCCAGTTGGGCTCAGCGTACGGGGTTAGGCGAACAAGGTCATGGTTGGGCCGAAATTTCGAGTTCGATGCAAAGACCGGGCAAATTGTACGCAAAGAAAAATTTCTAGACGTCCGTAAGCAATGATCTACGCCTAAAGTTACTATAGGCCTCAAAGTAGAGACCAAATGCCCTAAGGCTTGGCCCTTAGTTGAACCCAAACCCCTCCAGATTTGAGAGTGGGACTTATGCTAACAAGGGTCGCTATGTTCGATGCATCCGATGGGCAATCATGTTGAAGGGTTCACGGCTCCGCCGTGGTCCCAGAACAAATAGCCAGGTGCTTAGATTCTATATAGGGAATGATTTAGACATTTTGGGAGAATGTGAAGATTCAAACGACCATAGGCTTTTTATTGTAGTATCCCCAATTGGGGTCACAAACAGCACCAAAAATACACATGCATGGCACGACACTCAAAAATTTCTCCAAACCACGATATCCCCGAAGGTATAAGTGATGATCCGTTACTAACCCAACCTTTCCCTTCTAACCGACATGCATACATGTTCCTCAGCCCCCATATCTAGGGTCTTTGCTCCCCAGCCTCTCGAGGTTCTCCATTTTTAAGGCACAACCCTCAATGGCTATAGGGATGTCATGGGATATCATATATCTTCTCGCCTCTCTTGCTGCATGTTCTCCTAGACGGCCAGTATCAGGAAGGATCCCATTTGTAGATGATGGTCTTGTCCTCACATCACGAGCCATTGGTCTTGTAGTGATTGGTTGAGTTTTGGCACTGAAGGTGACGGACATATCAGAATCTCAGATACAAATGTTCTTCTTCGTGTTGTGCTTTAGTCTTCTAGGGTGCTACCTCTGCTACCAGAAAAGGTTTTTGGTTCACCCTATGCTGTGTTCCTTCCTTGTTTTTGATGAAAAAAACCTTGATGATTTTCCCAAGTGCAAAATGATGGTCACAAGAAAATAGAGCAGGGCAACCAAACACTACATCGAATCAAATTCACGATGATCTCCTTCCACATCAAAACATAAGTAGCAAAGATGGGCTGCAATGAAACAATGCAGGTGTAAATACAAAACTGCAATATTTTAGAGACAACGAAAATGGTTTTATAGTGAAAGCCGAGATAAGTCTGGCCCAATAGACATAGATAGGCACTTGATGTGCACAGCTTTGAATGCAATGGAGTTGGTTAGGGACCTCGGGCAAGTAGATTGAGCCAGACACAGGATATGGCTTGGCCGGCTGGGCCAAACAACTAAATTCAGAATTAGTTAAAAAGCAGAACCACATTAAGTCGATCCAAACTTTTGAGTATCTAGGGCCTGAGGTGGGAGACCACTAGGCTTCACCTTTAAGGATAGAGTCATGAAGTGCCTAGTTTACTTCGGTAACATCTCCATGAAAGAAGATGCCTCTGGTCACTTGAGTGGTAGGGGTGAACTTCATGGGGGGCTAGGGTTATTGCCTTAGTTACTTTGAAAAATGTAATTTTATGCTGCAAACGAGTGATAAAAATGATTAAGTGTTAGTCTTTAATACTTACCAAAGAATAGGGGGGGGCTTGACGTGGATCAAGTCCCCCACAAAAGAGGTAGAAGTGACTTTTTCTTATTCAAAAGGTACATAAGAAGAGCAAGAAGAATAAGACGGTTGACAGGGAAGCCGGGGACGACAATGAAAACTCCGATTGCCGCCAGCCAGGAAGTTAGTCGGGTTCATCGACGAGCACTTCGGAACACAAACCTCCTCCCCGGCGGATTTCAGAAAGCATGGCGGTGCAGACAAAACAAGATGGTACTTATTTGGCTGATGAGGGCTTGAAAGAATTCTTGCGCCGAAGGACGCGAAGGAAGCCAAAAGACCCTCCAACACTGGATACCGGGGGATCGAAGAAGTGCACGAACAACGACGAAGACAAAGATGACAAGACGGTGGATACTTCTGTAGTGGTGTTCCCATGTACACATTCGCGAATGTTGAAGAAACGTAACGGATGATTTCTTGATACCTATTATTGTGAATACTATTATGAAATATTACTTATTGGATTGGCGCCCCTTAATAGTGCGACGGACCCAGTGGACACTTTGTTTGTTGTGCTACGTTGTTATTTGTGCTGCGGTGGTTCACAGACAGGCTGTCTTTCTCATCCATGGCTTTGCCTAATGCCGATTTCAGCCTTGAAGCTTTTTGTCAAATTGTATGAATGCAGTTTTTGCACACATAACCAAAAGCACAAATCCGCTTTTCCATTTTCAAATATGGACCCCATTTCCTCAGTGGCTATGAAGTGCCAAAGCATGATTTAGAATCTGACATTGCAGATGGAAAAATGAATTGGAGAAGTAAAATGGAAAATGGTCTTAAGAACAAATTTGTAGCAACGGAAACAACCATAAAATGCCTCGGGACACCTTGACGTGGTGTGGAGGCATGGTGGGGTCTCCCCAGCACGAACAGCCAGAATAGGGGGGCAGCCCCAGTGCCGCAGCTCTGCTCTGCCCTTGGGATTTTTTGCCGTCTCCCGGTTGCCTATTCCCACCACTCTGTGATGCTGGGCGCTTGCAGGGGGGGGGGGGGATTGAGGTCCGCAATTTTCCGCAATTTTCCGCAGTTTCGCAATTTTCGCAATTTTCCGCAATTTTCCGCAATTTATCGCAATTTCCCGCAATTTTTCCGCAATTTTTCTGCTTTGCCCTTCTTACGTGCCTGCAGGTGACCCTTGCTATCAATGCTGAACCATACTGGTGTACACAATTTTGTAGAACAATGAGACTGCTTTTTGCCCACGCTTGAAGATGACAACATCCGCCGCCTTTGGTTCATGCTTCAATTCCATGGTGATATTGAGGGGCGCCTCCTGCCCCCCCCCCCCTGGCGCTTGAGCGATCTCGTCGCGGGCACGGGGGTTTTCTCCACATGTCGGGATTTTGGCGGCGGATAGCCTGTATCCACTTGGTTTCTAGAGGCGACGGTGCCCTCTCCTTCCCTCCCTCCTTCGCCGCAAATAACTCATACCTGGAATACCTTGTACAGCACACATGGGCGATGTGTTCCTTGCCTATGCGTTTTGTTTGCCTGCTCAGTGCCTGTTGTGAACATCACACCCATAAGGTGTACATCTACCCACGTCTGTGGGCCATCATGCAACTACTTGTTTCTTTTCCTTGTTTGCAGTGTCATGTACTATCTTCTCTTCCTTTCTGATGTCCCCTCTCGCGCGCCGCCTGGCAACAGCCATGAACTACTACACGTAGCGCAAACACATTTTGCTAAACAAGTTGGCAAAGCAGCGAAGAAACGAAGAAAAAAGGGCTTACACCCTCCTTCGACGGGCCAAAAATGGGGGTTATCAGAGTTTTGCACCCTCAAGAGGTTCATAATCAAATTGCCAATTGTAGATTTTCTCATCAAAACAACGGGGTGCAGCGCTTTTCTATACAAGATGGCGCAAATAAGGGGGAGGTTTGGTAAAAATCGGGGCCGGGAAGGTTTTAGTTAGAAATGTCACACATGGGGGGTTCTGTCATAAAAACAATGGAGAAAAATGGGATCGTAGTTTATTCGGTGAAAGATAATGGCACAAACCGGGGAGGGGTTTGGTAGAAAAAAGAGAGAATTTTGGTATGGGCCGTAACTAGGCCCCTCAATGAGGGTGGCGGAGCAATCATGTACACCATTACATAGTGTGCAGAACACAAATGCCACAAAATACCCTTCTCTTGGGGTGTACTACATGCACACATCCAAGACGTAAATCCCTACAAGCCAGCGCATTGTGAAGAACCCACTCTTTCTTGGAAACATGTGCACAATACGACTCCTAGCTAACCTCCTAGATTGCAGATACATGACGAACAAAAAATTTAGGGTGCCAACGCAGTGAACGTTGACGAATCTCTGTCAAGCTGTGCATTTTCCCTACACCAAATTGCATCTGAAAAAAAAAGTTCTACCAACAATTTAAACTAGTACAGCAGGATCTCGATCTTGTTCAGATATGCTATGACAAATCATTGGCAACCCAGGGGAAAACCAAAAGCAGATCCACAAAAAAAATAGATCGCTATGACTTGCATTTCCCAGACATTGCAAACCACCTCTCCCCAATTGGAAAGCTGCATACAGGAAAATATTGATAAATTGAGACCCCAACACGCTGTCAATGCTCACATTTTCTGTAATAATTCATGTAGAGATGAAACCTCAATGTCACCGTAAAATGGCACCATAAAAAACAGTTGTCTGCTGTTGTTCCGATGATCATCGTGACAATGGGGTTATTGCAGCAGCGCCCTTCACCAGCGCTAGCCAGAAGATGCGTCTAAGACAGTGACAAATGTTAAAACTGCAAAGTGGAAAAACAACCATATGCAGGGGTCATGAAAATATGGGGTTCATCTCCAAAGGTGTCCACACTAGCGTAATCGGATCCAATCGTTGAAACTATTAGTTTGTCTTTTTGGAGGTTGTTTGAAACGGGCTGTAAGAGCGGGAAATTCTTCCAAGTGGGGAGCCCCCGAATCTCACTGCATTCCACCACCTTCCTGAACATCTTGTATCCGACAACTATTGTGACAATGGGGTTTTTGTGGCACTGCGCGTCATCAGCCCCAATGACAGGTGTGACCAGCATGTCCTTGGGTGCACAGTGCTGCAGTGTGTGTGCGGTCTAGCTGAGCCCGGGGGGCTGGTTGCTCAGAATTTTGATTGCACCCTCGTGCAATCACACATTTTGGTGTTACTATTGCACTTTTTGCAACATTTTTATGGTCTTTACGGATCAGCTAGAGTGCACACATGTGATTGCAGCACACATGAGAAAGTGTGCACAGAAAGACATGCTGGTCACATCTGTTATTGGCGCTGATGACGGGCAGTGCCACAAAAACCTCATTGTCGCGATAATCGTCAGAAATAAGAGGTTCAAGAAGGTGGTGGACTGCATTGAGACTGAGAGGCTCCCCATTTGGAAGAACTTCTGGCGGACTATGCAGCTTCCTCCCAATTTGTCCATCTCTGCCGTCCCCCGTCAGAAATGGATCCATGGAGGAGTGTAGTCTCTATTCCTTTGGGGGGGGGCGTTCGAATCTCCCTGCTACCTGACTGCTTCCCCTCCAATACCCCTGGCAATTTACGGCGGTGGCGCCGCAAATGCTTACGCCAGAAGTGTGCCAAACCGCCCACTATCCCCCTTTTGGCAATCCCTACAATCAAGGGAAATCTCCGTGCTGTTTATGGCACTTTTCGCACGCGCCCTACGCTTATGGCGCTACGCGTGCGCACAGTGGACCTAAAGATTCTACTGAAATATCTTGACATAGGAGCGGCACGGGGAGGGTATGTTCGGTGGGGAATGCATGTGACTTTGTCATGTGCGCGTGCTGGTGTGTGGCAACTATGGTTGGCTCGCATAGGGTAAGGGAAATGTGGGGTTGCAGCACACAACTTGAGTGAGGAGCATAATGAAACATGTAACGGAACACAAAGCAGAATGGGGCTCAAGCTCATGGCGGCTGAAGTACCCTTATGAACAAAAAAAAGCCAAAGTGATCCCAGCATGTAGCTTATACAGTTGCAATATGGACCTGAAGGCGGCCCAAATGCGACTGCAGGGGGGGGGGGATTGTGTGGTGGGGGTACAACACATGACTTCAGCAAGCAACAAAATAAACGATGAGGATGCCGCAATGAAAAGCGCAATGGGGCCCTTGCTAGTGCATTTGAAGTACCCCTATGAACAGAAAAAAGCCAAAATGACCCCGGCATACCAACGCAACATGGACCTGAAAACTGCCCTGAAAACTGAAAACCGGGGGTCCCGAAAGCGGGGAGGAGTCAAAATGGCGACATAACCCCTGCCATCTCGGGGTCCCCATAGTGGAGAGGCATCAGTAACACCTGCTTTCTTGGGGTACCCAAAGTGGGGAGGAATCAAAATCGCCACATAATATCCCTGCATTGTTGGGGTCCCTACAGCGGAGTGGGTTGAGAGTGGCAGCAAAATTCCTACATTCTCGGGGTCCCCAAAGTGGGGGGGGATAATGGCTACATAAACCCTGCCTTTTTTGAGGGAAGAAACAAAAATGGCAAGATGAGCCCCGCCTTCTCAGAGAGCAATCGATACAGCTCCATAACCCCCAACTTCACCGAAAAAACCCAGAAACAAAAAAAACCCTGAAATGTACCAAACAAAACCACCAGTCCTGAGGAGAAACCCCCCAATCCTTGCCAACCATTACAAAAAAATCTTACAAACCCCCTCCCCCGGGTTTTTGTTGTAAAACTGGGTCTTTTTACTGGCAAAGGGTCGGGAGGCTTTTTGGTAGCACCAGCCTCCTGCAGAAATCTCCTCATCACTGAATCCAGTTGCTGTGCTAACACTAAAATTGTTCATTGCAACCTATTTGGAATCAGATTGCAGAATCGGAACAAAACAAGCCTTCAATTGTGGATGGTGGCAGAAAATCCTGAGCACCAGGCAGCACAGGCATGGCCCAAGATCCTTAACGCTTCTGCCCTCAGCCCCCACAACTGTGACGAAATTGCGTGTCTTGCCGCCCTGCATCTATCACCCAACCCCTAAAACCCAACACATGAATACAGTGACCATCAGATGACAGTCAGAGGACAATCAAATAAAAGCTGGGGTATAGACTAAGCAGTAAAGAATTCCTATTTTGCGAATGCAGACCTGCAGGACTGGCGCAAATGCACATCCCCATCTGCAACACAACTCCTTACCAGTCGCTGGTGTCTGCATCTGGCGGCAGATTCAGTGGGATTACAACTGCATTCGCCCCCGTAGTGTCCATAACCGGTCTCTTGCGTGTATTTTTGATGCCATCACGAACCTGCAGCCGGCAACCAAGCATGAGTCCTAGCACCAGAATGACAAATACCCACAATGCTGGCACACTACCACGGAGCAAGAACATGGATAGTCCAGGGGGGGACAGATCTGAAAAACGGCTCGCGGGGTCAATTGCTCTATTTTGGGGAACGTGTAAAAAAGGGGGGGGGTTGGTCAAAACTTGTCCTATTTCTTCGGTGTTTCATTTACAAAGGGGGTTTTGAATAGGTGTTAACAAATGAACCACAAGGCCCATTGGGGTCAGTGTTAGGTGAGGAGCCACACAAGCAGAGTTTTGACTCAAGAGTCCATATCCCCAACTACAGGGGCCACAAAAGCAGAGTGTGGATTCAAGGGGCTTTCAAGGGGCTGGGAAGGGAGGCTCTAGGAGGGGCGAGGGGGGGGGTCCGGGACGGGCTTTGGGGGGGGGTCTAGGATCTAGGAGGGTTGGTAGGGGTAGGGGGGGTGCTCTAGGTGGGGCAATTTGGGGGTACATGCCCCCAAGGCCAAGCTTTGGTCAATCACAGGCTCCCCTTACCTCCCCTTGCCCACCCTCTAACCATACCACCACCCTAAACCTAACCCTAACCTTTGCAACGAGCTGGCTCAGCCATGGCAACCATGTTGATTAGGCGGAACAAGATCATGGCTGCTTTTTCACACATCAGTGCTCTCCATTTTGGACGCCAACACAAACTCTGACCCTAGCCTAGGTTTAGAGCTAGGGTTAGGGGCAGGGCTAGGGCTAGGGCTAGGACTAGGCTGAGGGCTGGGTGGGCGTTAGGGTCAGGGTTGGGTTTAAGGATATTGGTGGGCTGCAAAGTGGACAAAAATTTCCTTCGGATGCCTTGGGTGCCCGTGGAGTGTTGGGCGCCGTTGGCGCCCATGAAGCCCTGAGGCCCGCACATTTGACAACTAACTCTTGGCCTGAGGCCCCCTAGGGGGGAGGGGGGGGAACAGTAGATGGCATCCTAGGACCCACGGAGTTGCACCCCCCATGCCATATCCCCAACTCGAGGGGCCAGAAAAATGGACCGTAGATTTACGCAGGTGAAGAGTGCTGCAGGTAGTCCCTCAGGGAATCAAACGGTCAGACAATGTTGATGCTGGCAAACAGGCAGTCCCTCCTATAGTCCAGTCCTCAAACAGTCACTCCCCAAAAAGGAGAAAAAATATTTTCTTTTCTACTGGGTAAATTTACCTAGTGGAAAATTTTTTGAAGAAAAATTTTTTACTAGGTTTTACTACAGACTCAACAAGCATTCAATGTGTTACAACTATTGGGGCAACTCTACCTCAAGGCAGTGGGGGCCACAAAGCAAACAATAGGTAAAACCAAACCCCCCCCCCTTTCCCAATTATTCAGGGGGTCCAAAAAAATGGGGGGTTTGACCCCAGGTTTTACTTTTCAGATCCGCCCCCCCCTCCCCCTGGGATAGTCCTCTTCCATCCTAGCTGTATGACCACCAATTATGAATCCATGCACACACCATGCACATGCCCTCTACCCCATACATTTCCTGATCACCCGATGTACAGGTCGATCACCTGATGCACATGCTCCTCAACCTGTGCACACAAGGTTCCCTTGTCCGTCAATCAAGCCTTTCACCATCCTGGGTCCTGGGGCTGCTTGAGGATGGGAGGCGGTAAAAATAGCAGTTTTTCCCATCCCTTGCTCTCGTATCCCCATCGGTATTTGAAATGTCATGCCAAATCCCTGTTGCATGACGTCTCATGCATTTCTAAACATTAGACACTGAAACAAACAACCACCAAGCAAGGAGGAAAACTCTTTTGAGGTGTGGTTTTCAGTGAAATTCTCTCTCTTCCCTTCTACACGGGGGGGGGGGACTTCGTCTGGGAACAACTTCGACAGGGAAAACTTCGTCAGGGGAAAACTTCGTCACACCTCCAATTTTGATGCAGGGCCATCAGACACCGGAGGGGAAATTTTCGTTCGGGGACAATTTCGTCACACCCCCAACCCTTGGTTCCTTGTGGACAATATGGAGTTCCTGGGCCTTGCTCCTTATCTTTTCAGGTGTGCAATTGGGTATTTTTTTGCGGTGGCGCCCCATTCTTTCATTTCGTCACTGGTGCACATTTCATAACATACAGCTGCCGAACATGCAATGGCTGGGACAAAAAATAAATGGCATAGTGCCATAGCTATGTACCTATAACACAGAAACCATAGGCGGGCAACACTTGTGAAAGTCAGGGAAGCAAACCATTTGGAGCATCAGAGAGAGCGGGACAAGCAAGACAACCTGTCACTGTCACTGTCAACCATTTGTCAAATTGCGCAAAAAAATTCCCCGGGGCAAATTTTGTCACCAATCTGAAAGGCGAAGTTTTCCCCGCAAAGTTGTCCCCTGGCGAATTCCCCCCCCCCCCTGTAACTTCCTCATGCCCAGGGGTATTGGGCCCTACTTCACAAGAGAAGAGCAAAGCAGAGTGCCGTGGGTGTGGGTATGCGAGACTAGAATGAATCACATGGACGGGGCATACACAATGAGAACGCAGGGTAATGGGGGGAGTGCAATGACATGGACAGGGGACAATGGACATGTCATGAGCCACACCTTACAAGCATACGAGGGAGTGGGAGTAGCTACAACGGATGCAAAAGAGATGCACAGGAACACCTGATCCTGGACTCTCCAATCTGTGAGGATATAGGCCACCGCCTCAAGCTGCTGCTCAAACTGTTCCTTGCTCATGGGAAATGACTTCTGACCCAAGTGGAACCACATGACCTCAACGTAAAAGCGGTCACGCCTGTACACACCAACGTGCAGAGGTGCCAAGGGTCTGGGCAACGTGATTACCTTCAGGGACTTCACATTGCAAACAGGCACTGACTTCCTGAGGGTGAGGAAATCAGGCAACTGCAGAAAGCACAAAAACGGTCTGAATGTCCGGCTTTTTTTTTGTGTCTACTCGTACCGTACAAGGGGCATACTGCTCCGACACTCTTGAATGCGGGATGTCCTCCATGCCGCCTATGTATTGATCGTCTGTGTGCTTAATCAACTGAAGGCCTGTCCGATCGGAATGCAGTCCTTTGGCACTCACTGGGGATGTGTGCATGGCCGCACCCACAGGAATGCAGGCGTACTACAATCTCAAACAATATGGCTGAGTCTGATTTTAGGTTATCATAAAATTCACTGTGCTCTGTTGGATTTGAGGTTATGGAGTTAGTATCATTACAAGATTGCAGTCGCTGAATTCTGGATTTTGGTGTGTCTGCATGTTGCTGCTCTCTGCGTTGTTGCGAATATTCCACCGGTCAAAGTTCGCCGAGTGCATCATTTTTGAGTTTGCGAGAAGGTACGGGTTGTGTGCAACGTTGATGAACCGGGCAGAGTACTATGGCTGGTTTGCACGGCAAGTGTGCCGTTCGTGGCTACGTGGGAAAACCTGTTGCTGGTGCTCTACAAGGAGAGAAGCCCGTCATGTGGTCTGAAGTTGACTAACGCAATCATCCGCCAACAGTCCATTGGGAAGATTTTGAAGCACATCAGCTTGCTTACGCCGATTGGTTGTTTGGGAGTGCGAGTAGTGTTGCGCACAGTCGCCATGCATATGAAGCCGAGATCGGTGAGAACCCGCAAATGGTATGGAACGTGGAAGAGCTGCTGAGCTATCGTGAAAATGGGTTCTCTTGGTCTGTTTTGCTGGCCCTGTCCTTGACCCTGCACCTGCATCATGTGCCCATATGCCACCCTGTTCCTACGCCCACGCTGACTACTCAGCGCCAAACAGTAGACGGGTGCGGGTCTCTGGTTAGACCCAGGCATTTCAAAAATACATCAGCTGTATGTGCAGGCAGGGGAGTGGGGGCTGGTCACAATACTTCAAGCAACTGTCACTGTCGCTGTCACTGCCACTGTCACCCCCCCCCCCCCGGTGCCCTCAGCAAAACAAAAGTTGCTATGCGCAACTTGTGTTTGCAACTTGAGTGAACCCCCCCAAAAAATGTATATCCCGGGGTACAGATTTTGGCAAGACACTCAGTAAGGCCAAGGGGGTATAATTTTGGGGGGGGGTAAATTTTGGGCGGGGAGGTGCCGCATGTTCCTTTTGGCTATTCAGGTTTGATTCGTGTTGGCTGCAAGGAACATCAAATTCTGAATCTGATTTTTTGCTGCTGTGGCCCATGCCTCTACCAGTGCTTCCAATGTCAAGCAGCAAACCACAGTCGCTGCTTTCTTCATGTGATGGACCCTTGCAGTGGTATTGCAAGTGTACCCTGGATTTGTTCGTGTTTGGTTTGCTTGTACATTGTTGAGGTGGGTGTGTATTGTGGCAAAACACCCATTAATACAAGTTTTTGTGGGAAGGGTGATTGGGTATGAAGATGTCTGTGATTTGGAGTGCTTTGAGCAAGAGCCTTAATTTTTGCGAACATGCCGTCTTACGCCGCTCAATTCTTCTCAGGATGAAACTACTAAGGGTGTCCACCCGTGCGTGGTACTTGGAGCATATGAGTGCCAACGTGGTGAACAAATGAAGCGTGTCACATTAAAGTGCTGTTGCTATGATCGCCCGCACAAGCGCGGGCAAGGAGGTCAATCAAGTACTGCTAGGCCTGCATGAGGCTCCGTATCTATGGTTTTGAGGCTTAACTATGTTCTGTGTTTTGATTTGTTTTCGATGGTGCTAGGCCTGAGCGCCAGGTGATGGGCTCGCCTTTAAGGGGCTCACCACTGTTTTTGTCAGCCCGGGCCTGTTGGTCTCGCAACCTTATGCAATACACGTATTTGATTGTTTTCAGTGTTCCCTTGTTTTCCATTCCTCAACTAATTCAGTCACAGAAATTCCAAAGTGCAATCAATTAATGGTTGGGTGTTTGCTTATGGCATTAATTTGTTGGAGCACCCAAGGGGTTCACAGTTCACAGTGGGTGTATGGTGCATGCTATTGTTGTCTGTCATTTTTTTTGTTGCCTTTTTGTGTGCTCAACCCAAGCAAGGCAAGGAGAGAAATTCTTTGAACATGAAGGTTTGAAGCATGGTAGGCAAGCAAAACAAGGACAATGAAAGTGGGTTGTCAAAAAATGTTAATGAAGACAGCTTTTGGTAGGCAAAGTTTTTTTTGTCATCTCCGGGTGTTGGGATTAACCATTAATAGTATATAGATGCAATTTCTATTGCATGGCGCCAATTATGGTGACTGTCAATGAGCATAGTGACGCTCCTTATATAATCATGAGCATGAGTGTAGTGGGAATGAACCAGGCCCACCCGCCAACAAGTGCATGGAGTGTAGGGAGTGAGCCGGGTCCAACCCCCCCCCCCCCAACACACACACACATGGATGGGTCCCCTAGGGCTAGTATAAAATACACCAACCCTAGGTTGTAGAACCTCTTCATGCACTCCCAAATTGATGGGGAGAGATAAGGAGTGAACATTTTCTGTGGATTCTTTGGCATCATGAGTTGTGATGAAAATGGGTCACACATGTGGATGTTGAGCTCATACCCCCCATCCTTCCCTACTCACCACCAAACATACATGGGCGTGGGGTATGGGTAGTGTGCGTATACAAAGTTACTCTTGTCCCCCTGGGCGACGTGTAACATTTTTGTTGTGTGGAAGACTCTGTCATCCCACACTCTAATCCTGTGTTAACCTCATGATTGGAAACCATCCCTTCCATTGTTCCTTTGTCTTACCCAATATTCACTTGTTGTCATTACAAGTAAAATGTTCTTATGCGCTGAGGCTTGTGTCATTTGGAGACTCTATGACTTTTCATGAGTAGAAGGGCCAATTTACATGAACTCCGTCCATGTGGGACACATTTGCTACAATTTCATTCTATTTCTTGCCTTGTTGTGTGAATGGTTTTCCCCTCGCCATTTGCCATTGAGTGGCTTTGCGGCGATTGAGGGCTCAGTCGTTTTGTGTTTTGGTGTCACATAACCTTGAGCGGGTTTCTTTGGTGGATGTGGCATCCCACCTATGCACTTTGGTGTGTTTTCTAGGGCAGCCCTACGCTATAATCCCATCATTGTTTGCTTTGTTTTAACCTTTGAATTGTTTTTAGGAACCAAGGGGACCCCTTGAGAATCCAAAGTCTTTGAGGGACTTCAGCCGAGATTGTCATCTACCATTTGTTTGAGTTACATCTATTTTCATGAGTACACTTGTGATACATGCTATGAGAGATTTTGAGTTCAATTCAATTCAAATTGGGCGGTGCTATTGGTATTTCAAATTTTGCAAAAAGCAATCGCGCATAGCACAACACAGTGCGTGTGCATTGGTGTGGGTCCAACACACGTACACACACGGCAAACATATGGGTACCCCCATTTGACATTGTTTCATAGGTTTGAATAGGGTGCCGCACTAGTGTGGGGGAAGGCATATATCAGGGGTGTATCACTGCCCCGGCGGCAGGCGGTGCGCTTGAGGTTCACGGAGTTGCCAAGGAAGGAGGGCGGTCACAGTTTTCCTCTCCCGGCGCATTTATCGCCACTGCCCAAGCAATTGGCACCCATAACACATGCACACATGTGGTTAGAAATAGCAAATGCTACACAAACACATACATTTCTCATAGAAACGTCCTCTGCACACTCTCCCCTTCTCCCTCTTTGTGACTTAGACATTGGCTTCACGTTGTAGGATGGAAGGGCACCGGGGGGCGACTCCGCGGGTCCTAAGACGACAATACCCCTCCCCCCCCCAAGAGGGCCTCCAGCCAACAGTTAGTTGCCAAAGGTGCCGGCCTCATGAGTCCATGGGCGCTGAAGGTGCCTTGCGCTCCACATGCACCAAAAGGGCCCAAGGCAATTTTTGTCCACTCACCCCAACACTATCCTTAAACCCAACCTTGACCCAAAGGCCCACCCCAACCCTAAGCCTAGTCCTAACCTTACCCCTACCCCCAACCCTAATCAAGACTGAATATTGGGACCGAGCTGGTGGGGGAGGGAACATCAGCTATGAGTGGTGAGGGACATCAAGAATGATTCACACATTGATGGCTCTTGACAAAGTGAAATCATCTTGCAAGTGAACCCCATCACCACGAGGCCCACTTTCAAGGCTTTTTGGACTTCTGAGGGGCCAAAATGGGCTCAAAATGGGCTCAAAATGGGCTCATTTCACCCGTTTGTGCACCCCAAAGGGTCTAGGATGAGGTCTGGAAAATTGCGTTTTTGACCCATTTTTGACCCATTTTTGGTCCCAAAACAGCCCATTTTCAAGGCATTTTGGGAGGTTCGGAGGACCAAAATGGGCCACCACAAGCTCAGAAACGGTCCAAAAACACTTGTTTTAGCGTCGCACATGGTCTAGGATCATTTTGGAGAAAAGTCATCTTTTTGCCCCTACTGGACCTTGTTGACCCATTTGGGCACCCACCTGTTTGGGCTTGAGCTTGCAGCTTGCTGCAGCCTAGTGGGCCTAGGTATTGGGGTGTAGGCGTCCGTTTGGGCATTTCTGAGGGGTGGAAACCACAAAAAGTGGGGGGTTGCGGGTGGAGTAGGTGCCCTCGGAATCGCATTTTGAGCCATGTAGCCAAAGATATGGCCTATTCTTGGTTTGTGGCTGTCGGAATTTGGAGCTTCTGGGGGCCTTTTTGGGCCGTTTCCGGGACATATCATGGAGTTAGAGGGCCGCAAAGAGCTCGTTGACACTGGGAAGTCAAGCGGCACGTGCAGTGCACCCACCGTTTCCCTTCGTTTGGCCGTTTTGAATGTGTTCCGGGTCATTTTTGGCCCAAAAATGGCTGTTTTTGGCCCCAAACTGCAGTTTTTGAAACCGAGGTCCGCCACTTGCGACACCCGTTCCCGGCCGCCACCGTTGAGTTTCTTGCTCAAACTTTGTGTGATTGTACTTCACACCCATAGGTATCATCCACCAAAATTTCAGCCAAATCCAAAACACCACGACGGAGTTCTGATTTTTAGCCATTTCGCGCGTGCTGCTTGCTGCTTGCTGCTTGCTGCTGCTGCTGCTGCTGCTGCTGCTAAACCTGGTAGGTCCACCCTAGACACTAAAAAGGGTTATAAAACCAAGACTGGTTCCACCAGCTCGGTGACCCTTACCCTAGCCCTAGCTCTCGCCCTAGGCTAGGGCTGGCGTTAGTGTTGGGGTTCAAAATGGAGAGCAATGGTGTGGCAAAAGGCCGCCACCAAAGTAAGCCGGGTGATATCATTGCCGCTCCACGGGTAGCGTTAGCGTGCAGGGCGCGCGCATGGCGTGCGCAGGGCAACTTTTGGGGCTATTTCCAATCCCCACCCCTGTGGGACCCCTAAGAAGGCAGTGTTTATGTAGCCAATTCGCCCGTTTTTGGGCCCCCGAGAAGGCAGATGAAGGCCGCAATGAAATTTCGGGGATCTTGTTCCGCCTCATCAACACGGCTAGCATGGCCGAATCAGCTCTCTGCAAAGGTTAGGGTTATGTTAGGGGTGATGGTATCGTTAGATGGAGGGCAAGGGGAGGCAAAGGGAGCCTCTGATCGACCAAAGCTTGTCCTTGGGGGCATGTGCCCCGGACCCCCCCCCCCCCAAAAGCCCCTCCCAGACCCCCATCGCCTCTCCTAGATCCCCCCTACTAGCCCCCCCCAACCCCCCAAGGAGCCTCTGGCCAACGGTTTTGGGGGGGGGGGGGTTGTTGGCGTCCAGACGGAGGAGTCGACCCCCTGTGTGAAGGGGTAAAGGGCATCATGGAAGAAGAAATCAGTGACACCACACCAAATTTACATTTGATTACCTTGTCAACAACTCAAGTCTAGCTAGCAAACAATTTCGAAACGAGCTATAAGTTTAAGATGTAATTTGTATAGTTTGCTCAGATACTCTGGCCAACATTGGGTATGAGTGCCCAGACCTTCATGCACGGCAAACGCCAAGTGTTGTGGATTTGTGTTTCTTTGGTAGATAGACCCCCCCCCTCTACATGTGTTACCCAATTTCCCGATGCCCTGTGGAAGTGTGGTGTGCCTCATGTTGTTTGTTTGTCTTTCAAGTTTGGGAGAGGGAAGTCATGGTCTACCCCCTCCCTTCCCGTCCCTAGGCCCCCACGTGTGCTACCGAGTGCCCCAGGCAAGCCGGCCACTAGCCCTAAGTAAAACTGTGAGCAGTGTGCCGGGGGGGGGGGGGGGGCTACAAGCTAAAAATCTATCCCTCGTGCCTTATAGGGCAGGCTGCAGGCGTGACGGCGGCAATTAAGGCACGTACCCAGGCCTACTTGGGTATAAGATCGGGGCTGGGCATGTTAGCAAGGGGTTGGGGGTAGAAATACCCACCTTGAGGCCAAAAGCGTAACAGAAATTTTTGAATGGTAAAAAGCCCCAAAAAGAAAATCCGGGCGGTTGAACTCCACACAAGATGGAGTTAGCGCAACCGCAGTGTGGCACTTGTCCACTCGCCCGAGCATGCCCTTGGGGAGGCGCGTGGCTGCGCTCCCCTTCTTGACGTGCCCGATTCGGGAACCCGTGGAGGGCTGGTCCGGCTAGTGCAGAATTAGCAGCTGATCCGCACACACATATCACATATGGGTTGTAAGGCCCCACCGCGTTCCTTGCCAGCGGGGAGGAGGCCATCCATGGCGTGCCGCCCTTGTGCAAAGGTAGGGTGGCACACAGAGGGATCAAGGGGGGGGGGGGGTCTTGCTTGCCTTGGAGCAACCCCCTTCCCTTGACTGCACTCTTTAACTTCATGGGCAGCTGCAACCGCAGCTGCAACGGCAGCAACTACGGAGGTTGTAGCTGCTGTGCCACCGTGCTGCACTGGCGCCCCACTCGGCACGGCTTCGGTTACAGGCACCCTGGCTTCTTACACTTATTTGTCCTCTTCATCCATGAGGTCAGCCCAGCTTCTAAGTGGCGTGCCAGACACCATGGTAGGAGGTGCGATCGCTAGCGTGCCCCCTCCAAAGACATCCTTGGTCCAGTAGGTGCCTTGGAAGTCTCCAACGCCGCAGTCTCCCGCACGGTCCACCGGCCGCATTGAGAGCCGCCAGTGCCAATTTGAGGTCGTCGACAGTGGCGGCCACCATGCTAGCGCATGTTGTGGCCCTCTTTGCAGTTGGCTCCCGCCTTGTCACCCACGGCACTAGAATATTGCGGGGTGGCTGCGCGAGCCGATCTTGCGGTTTGGCAGATGCAGAGGGCATTGCAAGCCACACCTAATTGTCTACAGGGGTGGCGGCATGCTGGTGATCACTTGCACCGGCGTCCTCATTGTCCATAATGTTCGCCCAGCTGTTGGGCAGTGTGTCGCGCGGGAGAGGTAAGTGTGGGCACCCCCACTCCGTCCAAGCTCAGGGGCACGCAAAAGGCTGGCATCTCAGCTTCCGCAATCTGCGAGGGGTAGAGCTTGGGATTCGCTTCAAAACAGAATGATTGTGTACCCAATATGGGCCTTCCCAAAGTGGTTTCTTATGTGGTTCGGGTTGGCCGGCCTGGCCCGGGGGTGGGGGGGCGGGGCCGGAAGGGCTCTCCTCGGTCACAAGCTCCATGAGGCAAATAGAAGACAGCCGGGTCAGGGTCCGCAACAGAGACAATCATGTGGCAATGTTCAGGGCTGCTTGGAAACAAAAAACAAAAGACGGGCAGCCCAATCCTGGGGACAGATAATTGCTGATGTCCCTGTTGGTCTTTTCTATGGGTTTGAGGGGAGTGGTACCTTTTGGTGATTCTGGTGTCGTAGGCTTTCCCCCATCGTTTCATGACAAGCGTATAAAGCTCCTCTCCCGTCATGGGAGGGGCTTCCTCAGGCTCTTGCTCTGCCAGGGACTGGCGGAATTGAGTAACAGACGCGTCGTTCTGCAGGAGATCGTGTGTGATTCAGTGCCACCAAAACACACAAAGAACAGACATATTCTGTGATTCCAAGCAGTGCTGCAACCCGCAGCATTTCGTTTTTGCTTTATGAAACAGTTCCATGCCCCAAACTTGTGTTGCATACCCCCAACAGGTCTCAAAGTATGGCATGTGCCATCAGCCGAGGCCATGACAGAAATATGCAACAATTGAGTGCCCAGGAGGAGGAGGCCTGTGACTCCACACAACTGTCCTCTGAGTCAATTGAATGGGGCTGGGTCTACTGGAACAGTCTGTACTGATTGCGAGTACAAGTGCCATTTCCTCTTTGGCCTCTGAAGTGCACGAACATAGCCTGACCACCTTCTGACACTGCAAAAGAAAGCAGGAAAATCCTGAAATTTAGTACCGTTCATGTGGTGCACTGCACACACAGGCATTTGGTAACACCAGAATGTTCTAATTCAACGCTCTACAGGGTGGGTTTCGTTATGTTCCGCTTGCTTATGCCGATTGGGTGAGCTCAAAATGTAGCAACAAATGTCATGTTGCAGTGAGCTTTGATGCCGTCCAACTGCACATGGGGGGGAGGTCTACTCATAGGAGGGTTATGCCCCGCCCGTGGTCTCAACTGTAAGGCTAGACAGTACCGCGACAGCCAGCGTTTGCGAAATGGACGACCTGGTCTGCAGAGGTGGGAACCCATTTACCGTAAATAGTGACGGTGCCCAAAACCCTGCCTCCATGTGTCCATGGCCAAGCACAGCCACATTCTCTAGCAGGTGCCTGATTTGGCCAAGAGCTAACTAGGCCTGTCCTGCAGAAACACCTCCAGGCCATGACCCCCTCGGCCATGGGCGGACACCTGAGAGGTTGATGGAGCTCCACAACCTCCCCCGACTCCAGTGGCACCCTTGGCATCCTGTCGGTGGCCCTCCGCCACTCTGAAAACGGCTGGCCAGCCGAAATACCCACCACAATAGACGGTGCATGGCTGCCAATGCCAAGAGCATGTTGCAGTCCATGCTGAAGCTTTGTGGGGGGCTCCGCATGGAGCCATGGCTGTGCTGGCGTTGCGTCATGTTAGCAGGCCTGAGTACACAACTGCAAAGAGGCAGGCGGGCCCACACATGCGCATCAGAAAACATTGTCGGCTTGGGGCATTCATCAAATTTGGTGCCCCAGAAGAGTGAACAGCATTGTTTAGGTACACAACCACTTTGTTGGCCTCTACCCACCCACAGGCCCCCCTTCCCCAACTCCTTGGGCAAAGGTCTGCAGGTCATTCGAGGGGATGAGGGAATGAGCGGGCAGGGCATCAGAGAGGGGGCCTCGCTAACCACCAGTGCACAATCTGCGAACATCAATATCCAAAGCAATCGTCGTGGCCCCATGCCCAAGTCCGAGTGTGTGCCTGCGTGAGGCACAGGTGTAGTCCTAGCCTCAGACAGTCAGAGACTACCTGTTCGTCAGCAGTGGCAAATGCAATCGGAAGGGGCATCTGGCGAGATCGGACGCCTTGGGACACACTGGACAGGGAAATGACGAGGCTGAACTGCAGCAAGGCAGCACTCGGCAGAGGTCAGCAAACAGCTGCCAACTGCAGTGAAGCAACACACAGCACCGAGCAGCCATGCGCTCGTGAGTAGCCAGGCGGACGAGCAAAATGACTCACGGCATGAAAAACGATGCAGCAGCAATTTAATGCACCGCAAATCCGATGTTTTTTGGGCGATATCTGTTAGAGGGACAAACCCCAGAGACCCGTCCCCATTTCGGCCTTCGACTACCGCCCCCCCCCCTTCCCCCAAATGACACTCTTCACGCAAAACGGAAGCACGGTCTGTTGCACACAACTTCAATACTGAGCGACAGTGCACTGCACTACTCGGCAGGGAGTCTCCTGCATCATTTGGAAGTTGCATGAACGTCCCAGGCATCGTCCCCAAACGCATGTACCCACTGACAAAGTTCTCATTCTAAGACCACACAGGCAGGCGTGGGCATTTGTGCAGCTGGTCTCGCCAGTTTGATCCCTTTTTCGTAGTCACCACCACACATCACTTGCAGTGGTCAATAGGTTCCATGCCAAGAAAATCTGACTTACCAAATCAGAAGAAAAACGGGGGAAACTAGGGAGGGACAGGGAACAGAGAAAAGGGGGTTGGTTGCGGTGCTGTCAGTGTGCTGGGTGCAGGAGCAGCAGATGGTTGTGACAGCAGCTGTGGTTGCTCCACTGAGGGCAGGTATGGTGAAAAGGTAGCATGAGTAGATTGGCAAGATACAGCACTCATTACTGCCAATACCCCGTTGACTGGATAATACTTCCCACCTCTCCCAACAATTTGGCCCACATTAACACCAAGATCCCCACCGCTCTTGGAGGTACCCTTGGTTGCCTTGTGCTTGGCAAGAGCCTGACCTGCGGTCCAAGGCTTGGTGTCAGGTTGGTTGGCAGTGACAAAAGAGATCACCAAACATGATGCTGCAAACACTGCAGTCAGTGCCTGCACAAGGTAACAAAGGATCAAGGAGTAGGCAACAGCAAGCAAACAGGGAAACAAGCATTGCAATTCCCCATTTTCCTCACCAATGCCAAAAGAGTTTCGTTCGCCTTAGGCTTCCAAGGATTTGGAACCTATCAACCCCTGTGACTTGTCCATGGACCATTACTTGTTCTCCCTACCCTGTACCTATGGTCCCTGCCCCATTCCGCAGATGTGTATCTCACCCTCCCCACTGCACTTTACCCCTGCCTGCCCTCCCCAAAAAGTTGCCCTCCCCAAAAAGCTGCCCAAGCTCGGCCCCAAATCCCTTGGTCACCCTTGCGTCACAAGCACCTGCGCGTAAAAGAGGACACTTGAAGAGCCCTGGGGGCTATTTGTCCAGGTGCGGCTATGTGTTGCTCTACTGTGACTGTGCCTGCACACAACAGTGAAGGTAATACCCAGCTTGGACCCAAATCCAACCATGAATCACAGGAGGCTTGCATGTGCCACCACCACCCCTAACTGGGGCATGACACAAAAGGAAAGTGAAACAGCCATCCACAACCCGAAATCCAACACGCCAGGGGACGAATCAAATCAGCAAAAAGGGCCACGTCACCCCTTTGGGAGAATCATGGGTTGAAATGGCTGGATGAATGGAGCGTCAGTGATCCATTAGTCCATGCGGAGTGCACCAATGGGGGCTGAGGGGGCAGTGTTCAGGGTGGAGGTGGGGCCAAAGTCGCCAAACGTCTCGTTTGGAATTACGTGAAAATATGGACCAATTGCAATGAAATGCCTGTACGCTGATATGGAGACGTGGATCTGGTGGGGGATTTATCACTGATGGTTTGTGCGCTGCGGAGAATATGCCTCTCGAATGTTATCATCCCTTGTCACCATGCACCCATTCTGCTGTCGTTGTCTCATGGTTCAAGCATCTGGGTTTCTGGACTGTGTATGAGCTCAGCAGATAATCAGGATTGGGGTACAGGCCATGGAACACCTGCATCGTGAGGAGTTGATTCCATGTGCTAATGCAATGCCGGCAATTTTCTGGAAAATGTCTTGATCTGGTTTTACAGGCTAAACATCCCCCATTTTCAGGTCCTGCTATGAAGAGAAAGTGTTTTTGCAGAGGGAAAATCGGGGCCTGGGCCGACATAAGAGCAGACAGAGAAAGAGAAGCATATCAGTATGCATGGCTCAGCTCAGCACTTGTAGACAGGGTGCGGTGAAATTCTGTGGGTACGAAGCCTCTCACCATTGATCATACCCTTGCTGCAGGTTGGGGAGCCATTCATCCCATGAATAAGGAGGGCATGCGCGAGTGTATCCTTGTGCCATACAAGGAGCAAGCCCAAAGCCAATTCTCCAGCTGGGGGAAAGGGGGGGCCTAACTGAGCAACTGGTGGACCACCCATGAGGCACTTGACATATTTCTGCAACCACCTTTTGTACACAGTTCTTTTGAGGAAGCAAGTGCAACAGTCCTCAGTCTCCATAAAATGCTGATTTCTCCTAGAAATGCATTTTGGAGGTCTACTGAGGATTGTCATCCAAACAGGCTCATCCTAACTGTGGACCACCTATCAATCTGTTCTTTCACCTTCCCTTCAGCATCCCCCAGTGGCCACTCCCAGCTCCCAGCAGCCCTCAAGAGCACTCAATAGACCCCAAAGACCTCTTGAAAACCCTGGATGACCCTCGAAAATTGGTGATTCAAAGGATTAACTGTTTGATGCCTGACCAACACCACAGAATCCTCAGAATCCTCTGCAGTTGGGCATGGATGAGGCAATTGCACAACAAACAACGGTGCTAAAGTTTGACGCGAGTTTATTTCCCACAGCAGCATGGAAATTGTATAGGAAATTTCAAACCCAATTGAAATTTAGATTTCCCACAACCAAAAGTTCCCGTCGCAGCCCCCCTCCCCTCCCCTGTGCAAGCTGCTTGAGTGGCTAGAGACATGTCGAGCTGGGATAGCAACGATCCTGTCCCCTCAATGGGGATCAATGGTCGGTTCTGAGAGACTGAATGTCCCTGCCATACCCACTTTCAGCCATTAGTTCAAATTGTTCCACATCGACATTAAGAGCGTGTCCCCTTCTTGCTTCGGGTGCTCCACTATCTATGCACATTGTGTGTACAATGATGATGGCGACTGCTCAGTGTGGTCGTTGGAATTGATGGGCATGGGAATCATAGGACCAAACAGTTCAAAACTTGCTCAAATGTTCATACACATGTTACAAAAACATGGCAAAGTGGCCACTAATAGGGGAAAAAGGGGGGGGGGCACCGGCAAGAAAAATGGGCACCCTTGGGCTCAAGACCCTTGGCCGACCACGTCACCACACCACGAGCCGGGGCTTGGAAATGCTCTTCTAGGCCTCACGGCTAGGCATGTCACAACTGTGCTATGTTGACGACCGCTGGAAAACCGACCGCCAAACCACCATTCACTAGCATTAAAAAGGAATCGCTAAAGACGTACCGCTGCATTCAGTAATTATGGACTAGACCCGGATGGGGACCGGAATGGTCCCCAAAGGCGAAGGGTCCTCGCCGACCGCCGGGCAATGTGCCATGTGCCGGGTTTGATCCTTGGTCTCCGGTCCAGAGACCAGGTGCGTTATCGCTATGCTATGCACATGAACAATTCAAAACCTCTTGATTGTTCATACACAAATACCAATGATCACCTTCTTGGCTCGATGCTTGCACTCGTTCGGCCGTACTAGCCGGGCGAATCGGTTAATAACGTGAGGGAGGGAGGAGGGTGCAACATGCATTGATGGAAGGTACCTTGAGCCAACCCCTCACCACAAACAAGTGATAATGAGACGGCCACTGAGTAGAATGCAATGAGTTACAAGCACTCCTGAAAACTCGTTTAAATCTCCCCTTCGGCCGAGGAACACGGCTCTCGGCTAGGAGGAGACAAGTCTCCTTTGAGATTCTCCGGGTCTAATTGAAGACATCAAGGCTTGTGGTTCATTATTTGAACTACCAACGGCGGTGGCTGTTCAAGTTTTTTTGAACAATGGGTCAAGCGGATTCCGCTGGGGGGAGGTCTTGACTGGGATGTGGCTGAGAGATGGCGGAAGAGTGGGCTAGACATGCGACCCGCATTAGCAAGCTTCTGGGCCTCGTTATTTCCATAACGTTGCCATGTGAAGGAAGCTTCACGCACTGAATGTCCCTTATTGTAGAGTCCCATAGATCGAGGAGAACCTCCAATCGTTGCACCTTTGAAATATGGCCCCATAACCCTGTTCAACTTGAGGCTTTCCAGTGCCGAGGTGTCCCTATAACACCTTGGAAAACATATGGAGAGTCAATGAAGATCGCAATTTCACCCGAGGGAAAAACTTGCAACACCCTGATGGTTGCCTGTAGTTCTACTGAATTGTTCGTCTAACGAAGATGAACTGATAGAAAGGCTGAGATGTTGACTCCCGCCCTCGAAAAAAAAACATAACTAGTCACACGGCCGACCCACTCAACAGCCACAAATGAGCCATATGTGGACACAAAGTAGCCATCACTATGTATTTTCTGAAAAATCTCCTCCAATTCCTCCGCTGAAGCGAGGTTGTGTTGGTGGCATGCTCACCACCGGTTCACTTCGGGCTAAGTATTCGTTTTCATGCCCCACAATGCCCACATTCCTACGTCTTAGGGGTGGGTAGGGCACTGCAGACGTCCTCAAAGGGAATTGCATACCCACAACGTTGGCGTTTCACATTGAATGACACCTTTTTTGAAGCCTATTTTGACATAGGCTTTTCGCTTGACCTTGAATTAACGAGCACTGAACCTTTACTGAATTTTCAGTCAACGGTTCATTTAGCTTCCACTTAGCTTTCACTTGGCTTTGACTTAGCTTTCAATGAAAGCTAGATTTGCTCGTTTTAAGGCTAGCTAAAGGTTCACTGAGGGTTAGGCCAATTGTAGATCAACATCTCCCATCCTTGCCTCCCACTCAACTGCACAATACGCACTCCATTTGCCGAGTTGCCTTGTTGCCTTCTCTTCAAAGGGTGTTTGGTCGTATTCTCACCCACTTGCCCTCGCCCCATGTTTCCCCCGTCTACTTCAGTACTCAGCCTTGGGAGCTCCTTCATGTTCTCCTCCAGGTAGTCCTTGTCACCCTCCAACGGGTTGTTTGGGTCCTCGTCCTCGAGCCCGTGGAACCTCCTCCCCATCAGGGGTCGTGGGTTGTCCAGCGTAAAGGTTGGACAGGATTGTGCCGCTCTTGAATCTTGTGGCTTCTTGCCAGTCCTTCGCCGCCGAGGCGTCCTTCGGGTACAACGGTGGTTGCGGCGTGGTTGGTACGTGCCCTTTTGGGCAAGCGTCCTCCATGTATGGGGATTTGGGCGGCGTCGATGGTGCACTCAGCCGGAACCCGGTAATGGCACTTTTTGGCCTTCCTACGGGGGTGCCGGGACCACTCACCTGCGGTCCCAGGGCATACGACGGTCCGGCTATTGGTTGTGGCGTGTCCGGTGCACATTTTGACGGTCCGGTTGATGGTCCGTGATACGGTCCGTGTGTGAGCCCTATCGGTGGGGCTCCAGACGGTGGTCCTGGTGCGGCCCCGGGTGGTGGACCCGGGGGGGGGGGGGGCGTATGATGGCGCTCCTTCTTGAGGTTGAATGGGTCCCTCCACTCCATGGGACTCCGGTCACTGGGTGAAACCGGGGAAGCACAATCAGCTAGGTCAAGGGGGGGAGGGGATACCCCGCAACCACCGCGCACAGACCCTAAATGTGGGGCTCTTACACTCCTACGGGAGGGGGGTGTTGACATTGAGGGTACCGTTGGTTTTTCTTCTTTGGTTGAATGACACATGTCGCAAAATCCCTTACCTTGGAATGTTCTTTTGCTGACCAAAATGCTCCATTTCACTAGTTGTATTTTGCAGGGGCTTTTCCACTGCATTCTTAGCTTTTTGCCATCGCTCGCACAACATGTGCAGCAACGGTGACCTCCTTGAAAGCGTTCCTAGCATCCTCCCCTTCCCAAAGCTTCTTGAAATGTTGGTAGCAATATCGCAGGCACCACGAGGCACCAACTCCCCCGTCCCTATTTCCAAGCAAATATTCCAAGCACGTTCCCCTTCCCAGGGCTCCCCGACAAGTTGGTAGCAATATCACAGGCACCCCGTGGCACCAACTCCCCCGTCCCTATTTCCAAGCAAATATTCCAAGCACGCTCCCCTTCCCAGGGCTCCCCGAAAAGTTGGTAGCAATATCGCAGGCACCCCGTGGCACCAACTCCCCCGTCCCTTTTTCCAAGCAAATATTCCAAGCACGCTCCCCTTCCCAGGGCTCCCCGAGACGTTGGTAGCAATATCGGCGGCACCCCGTGGCACCAACTCCCCCGTCCCTGTTTCCAAGCAAATATTCCAAGCACGCCGTGGTACCCCCTCCCTCGACCTTTTTTCGAAGCGCACATGCAATCGTCCCCCTGCCAGCAAACTGTGTACCAATAGCACAAGCCCCCCACGGCCGGAAAACCTTGCTGTATTTTTCCAAGCGGTTGTTCAACCCGCAGCGCGTTGGTGAAGAACGCCATCTATGTACATGGCTCCGCCACTCCTCAAAGAGAAGCCGCCCCGGCTACCATGGCCACGCGTGGCCAATCACAAGTCCCCGACCGTGGGACTGACTCACGGAGCACCGGGTTACAAAGGCACAAGACAAGAGCACGGATGCTGACCGCTCAACAAAAAGCCGACCTCGACAACCAAATTGCAAAGACACAGAAGGACATGGGCAAGGCGCGGGCGCGCCTTGGCGAGCTGCGTCCCAAGGTGGGGACCACTCGCCCACTTGCCACGTTTGATAGACAAACCTCCATGCCATAGCACAGCAAACGCGCACGCAAGCACACAAGCACACAAGCACTAAGCCAAACAGTGCACTGCATTACGCGCGCACCACACACATACCATTAAGGCATGGTCCAAAGGGACACATGCAGAGTGCAGCGTCCGGAGGGACACATGCATGCCACGGCACAGAGGACAAACCGCACAGCCAAAAACGCGCGACGCCGAACAAAGTACACATCATATCATACAATGCCCAGCCACTCCTCAAAGAGAAGTGGACAATGTATATATGCTATATATACGGTGATACAGGCTGCGTTTGTTTTGTTCAGCATGGACCACCGTGTGAATGATTGTACGGGACTGTGCAGAGCTCTTGCAGAACACACGGAACTGTAGGCCTTGAGTGGCCTAGCAAGCACACACGCAGACGAGCACACAAGCACCAAACTTCAAAAAAGTTTTGTGGATGCCATGCAAGAAATTCTGGACAGACAGCCACTCCTCAAAGAGAAATGGAAGGTCCAAAGTAGGCCCCAAGTGGACCATTCGTTGTGACATTCAAACGTCTCCTCAGTGGCCTAGCAAGCACACACGCAAACGAGCACACAAGCACCAAACAAAGTACACATCATATCATACAATGCTCAGCCACTCCTCAAAGAGAAGTGGACAATGTATATATGCTATATATACGGTGATACAGGCTGCGTAGGCACAAATGAATGGGCAAGTCTCTATGATCGAGAACCAGCTGAGTTTAGGGGGCTGACTCCTCATGGACATGACGGGGATCACCAAATACGTCTTGAGACTGATGAGAACTCAGCTTGGGTACAGCGTTCTCAATTGGGGGCCTTGTGAGATCTGATTCGCCTTGCTCACGCACAAGTATGGTGACCACGTGTGGGAATGTCGTGGACATCTTGAGCCGGCCAACAAAGGAGGAGAAGAGCGATGGCTGTGGCGGAGCCAGCCGGCGATGGGGACACTGTGACGGCGCTACACGAGTACAGGGACAAGCTACATTGATCGGGCCGGATTCCACCATCATCAAGTCCGTAAGGCGTTGCGTGCTTGTTGGTACGAAAGGTGAATTGCAAGGCGTAGCAAGCACACACGCAAACGAGCACACAAGCACCAAACTTCAAAAGATTTTCAACTATGTACATTGCTCCGCCACTCCTCAAAGAGAAGCTGCCCCGGCTACCAAGGCCACGCGTGGCCAATCACAAGTCCCCGATCCCGGGGACTGACTCACGGAGCGCCGGGTTCCCCCCCCCCTCCCCCCATAAAATGGACAGTGCCCCCCCCCCCCAATAAAATGGACAGCGGTGCAGCAGAACAGTGGTTGGGCAGGATAGTAGTTAATCTAAATAGATATATTCTGGTGATGGCTTTGGCTTCGGCTTGGGCTTCGGCTTGCATGCATCAGCACTGCGCCGAAATTTTTTGGGTCGTTCAATTGGTGCAGCAGAGCTGCTTTCGCCAGTCGATTGCAGTAGTACATCCACCATTCGGTGGCTACTAATGGCAGGGGGGTCACCAGAAATGGGGCCAAGCATTGAGGGAGGCTTGGGACAGGGTGGTGCCCGCGGCCCACGTGTGGCACCCGGTGTGCCAGACGTTTGATTAGGTTTGGGACAGGGTGGTGGACGTGGGGCACCCAGTGTGCCAGGAACAGTAACAGACTTTGGGCCGGGCTTGGGCACAGGTGGTGACTGTGGCTCCGCTTTTTGGGTGTCGCTGTCGCTGCTGCTGCTACAACTGCTTTGTGAACTCTCACTGCCACTACTGCCACTACTTTCACTCTGGCTGTCACTACTATCGGATGAGGAGCTCTGTGCATCCAACTCCGAAGCGCTAGGGTCCAACACAACTGGCTGGGCCAACCGACATTGGCGGACTGGTATCACTCGTCGGGCTGGCAGGCCCTCGCACGTATCAGGAGGGGCAAAATCGCTACCCGCAGCCTCGACCACGGCAGGGCGCGGCTGCTTTTTCTTGTGTCGTCGGTCTTTACGGGAGCTGAAGGTGCGCAGACTGCCTAAACCCAGAACCGGTCAGGAAACAACCACATCCCAGTCAATAGGGATCGAGTGGCGCACCCGGGGCAACTGGGTGCTGCACAGGCCGCAGATGCACCAGACATCAACACTTGGCTGCGTTGAGCCAGGGAACCCTAGTTTGACAGATTTTGTGGCCACGTCCATTGCGCAGAAACAGCCACCGGTTGCAACACCACATTGGACAATGCGTACTAGCATGTCACGCCAACACTCAGTGGCTAGAACAGTACAGGGCTGCAGCAGAATCGCCCGCACCTCGGGGTGCCAGTGCTCCACACAATTTCTTTTTTTTACCCTTTTCAGGAATTGCACGTAACGTTCATGCTGCAGGGTCTCCCGGATACTTTCGGAATTCTCCGTGCTGGTGACCCCGGCAAAGCGCTTGGCCACTGCGAGCCATGCTTCCCCCCCCTCGTCTTGAACGTGCACAGGACGACGCGGGTAATCAAAAAAGTGCGTCATCCCATGTGCGTACAATGTGCATGTGCTACCCCCCTCACACATCTCAGTGATAAGGAGGGTTAAATACACATGCACTTTTACCCTGTGTGGACCATACACATGGTGGCATGTGCTTGGTCCCATACAACAGGGATACAATATGACAGAAGCTCAGAAACAACTGATGGAGGGGGGAGAGCAATTTGCCTGTTTGCACAACCATTGGGAACAATGTCCGCACCTCTCGCCCCGTGAGTGACAACCCTGAACGGAAGCGGCTGCGCGTCTTGGATTGGCACCATTTTGTGTGTGGATCCATTTTTAGCTCATAGCGGCGAGCAACAGCTACCACAAGCACCAGAAACGTGCACGACTCGATAGTGGGTAGTGTGCGTCCCACAACCCCTACTATTCGGCTGCCAAAGCCTTTAATGTTATGTAGTACAAGCTGCACTGCCTGTATCTGGGCTAAGTTGGACAACCCAGCCAGACGGACAGAGTAGCTGTCTAAATGAAGTGACGCCGTAGTGAAAAGGTTGGCAAGATGGTTCTTTCTATCCCATTGGCATGAGCAACAACCCTGTCCATTTTGCAGCTCAGACCACATCTGGTGATGGTCGGCCATGAGGAAGCGCAACTGTAGCCTGAGCTGAACAACGTGGCGCGTGCCGGCGACAACAACGGGAAGCCTGAACGTTGTGGCCTGCAATTTTTTTATCTCCTGGACGCGCCCATTCACGGCCCAGGACGCCCAGTTGGCACGGGGGAGTTCACGCCATGTTAGGAGGGAGGTGGCAGAAGGCACTCCCTCAACAGGATCAAAAAGCTGACCTGCCAAATCCAGGATGGCAACCTTAACATTGTAGTTGCTTCTGCCGCGGGGGTCATAGCCATCAGAAAACAATACAACCTGCAGGGTAGCTTCTACAGGGGGGGGGGGGGGTTGCGGACAAGCCTTGGGCCTTAGTGTTTGAGTAGAAGGCCGCAGACTTGTAGGAGTAGGGACTCGTTGTTTAACCGGCGGTCTACACTGGGCATCTGGATTGCCTCCTCCATGTGCAGGTTACCCGTAGTCCAAGGGAGGTCTGGGACTAGGGCACGCAACCGTTGCATCAGGCGACTTGACAACCGCAACTCATGCCGTGCTTCCACCACACTGCTACGCGGGGGGGCACTTTGGGGGGGTGGTGCTACATTGGGCACGTGCCGCAAGATCCGGTGGCGTACAGTAAGGCCACTTGGGCCGCCTTGCGTCGCACGCAGGACGTCTTCGATTTGCCAATGCGGAACGGCATCTGCATTCGGCAGCTCCAAGAGACGGCGCACGTCATCACGATGCACATGCCCTTGACCCCACGAATGCCGGAGAGCTTCTTCCCAAGTGCAGCCGCCGCTAACGTACCACACGACGTGGTTCACAACAATTTCATGGCACTGATGCAGCTGCAGGAGGGAACATGTCCTTTTCGGCGGATGGTCTGCACCGGCTGTTACACATGTCTCCTATTTGTCCTTTTCGGCGGATGGTCTGCACAAGCGTTTACACATGTCGCCCACGTGTCCTTTTCGGCGGATGGTCTGCAGAGGCGTTTACACAATTTTCCTACTTGTCCTTTTCGGCGGATGGTCTGCACAAGCGTTTACACATGTCGCCCACGTGTCCTTTTCGGCGGATGGTCTGCAGAGGCGTTTACACAATTTTCCTACTTGTCCTTTTCGGCGGATGGTCTGCACAGGCGTTTACACAATTTTCATACTTGTCCTTTTCGGCGGATGGTCTACACAGGCCATTACGCTTCTCTCTAACTTGTCCTTTTCATGCTTTCAGGCTGGACACATCTCTCGATCGAGGGATGGTGGTGTTGAAAAACACCGTTGTGGCACCGTGGCGCCTTGGGGCTCACTCACCCCAAGAAGGGGCGAATGACCCCCCGGTCGGCCCGTCGGTAGGCCGACAGGCGGGGCGGGGCTGGGGCTGCTGGGGCGACCCCCACCTCGTCGCTGGGCATGCTGCCCAACATCCGCTCACCAAACAAAGTGGCGAGGGTCTCCTTCCTCTCTTCCTTAAAGGGGATGATCCTCTGCACCCTCTTGCGCTGCTTTTCTTCCTTCCCCTCTTCCTTCTTTGCCTTCCCTTCGAAGAGGATGGTCCTCTCCACCTTCTTCTCCTGCTTTTCCTCCCTCTCCTCTCTCTTCTTCGCCTTGAAGTGGATAATCTTCTGCACCTTCTTCTCCCTCTTCTCTTCATTCTTATGCTCTTGCTTTCTTTTCCTTTCTTTCCCAGGCATTTTTTGTATAGCGGGGTCTGCACAGGCATTACACATGACTCCTGGTTTGCTCAGGCGATTACACAATTGTCCTACTTGTCCTTTTCGGCGGATGGTCTGCTTTTTGGCCTGACACAATCACACGTGACTCCTACTTGTCCTTTTCGGCGGATGGTCTACACATGACTCCTACTTGTCCTTTTCGGCGGATGGTCTGCTCAGGCGATTGCACAATCTTTTCGGCGGCCCTTCGTTTTCCTAGTTATGTGGTGTGGCAGCTGGTTGGTCTAGAGGTATGTGCATGTTCACTACGTTTCGAAACCCTGGGTTCAAACCCTTGCATACACACTGTGTCTACATCGTAGGAAGAGGAACCGCAAGACCAGGGGCCCACAAAGGAGATGGAGGACAAGCTTACCCCATGGGGCGCAACCAACAAATACAGGCGCTGAAGATAGGCAATCAAATGCGATCACCAGCTGCCCTTCATTTTTATCAATGACGCCTACCGAGGGCTGGTCTGTTGTGGCTGTCCTAGCGTGGGCTGGGCTGGTCTTGTTGGAGCCACCACCCCTGTGCCGGAGGCTGTTCGACGACGAGGTGGCTGGTGCTGGGCTGGAGCTATTGTTGGAGTTGGCAAGGCCACGGTTCGAACCAACGAGCCCTGCCGCCGGAGTCTACGCCCATAACCACTCATCCACAGACGAACGTTGCTCAGTTTGGTAGCCGTAACCTGAACCACCCCTCCCTTGCAAAGAGCATCACTGCACCCGAACAACATGTTGGATGCAAAGTTGAATGAAAGTGCATCTGCTCAGGGATTTGTCCTACTTGTCCTTTTCGGTTACACAATTGTACTACTTGTCCTTTTCGGCGGATGGTCTGCACAGGCGTTTACACATGACTGGTACTCCTTTTCGGCGGACGGTCTGCTCAGGTGACATTTGAGGACAAATGTCATCAGTTCATGAACAACATTTGCACTACTGTGGTATCGTTTCGTGCTTGGTCTAGTGGTCTGCTACATGTGCTTGTGTTCCGTGTTCGTAGGTTCAATTCCCGAAGAATACAAAGCAAACGTGCAAGGATGATGCGCGATGGCGTACCGGAAGCGGATCTGCCAGTTGGCAAGGCACATATGAAAAGGCGCCGAAGACAGGTTTTTCTGAAGGGGTCACACATGTCTCCTACAGGCCAGTTACACATCATGCTGTCTCTCCTACTTGTCCTTTTCGGCGGAGGGTCTGCACCGCTCTACTCCTCTTTTCGTTTACACATGACTGGTACTCCTTTTCGGCGGATGGTCTGCACAGGCCATTACCTACTTGTCCTTTTCGGCAGACGGTCTACAGAGGGGTCACACATGTCTCCTACAGGCCATTACACATCTTGCTGTCTCTCCTACAGGGTCTACACCGCTGTACTCCTCGGCGGATGGTCTGCATAGGCCATTACCTACTTGTCCTTTTCGGCGGATGGTCTGCAGAGCTCCCCTACTTGTCCTTTTCGGTGAGAGGTCTCCAGTTCCGGGCTCTCCTACTTGTCCTTCCGTCTCGACAGGCTCGACACATGGTCTGCACCTACATCCCCCCTACGTCCTTTTGTCCTTTTCGGCGCATGGTCTGCACATACTCTCCTATGTGTCCCCTTTTACCCATCGTGCACCCACAACCCATCGTTAGCACAGGACAACACTGTGTGCATCATTCATCGTGTCCGCTCGGGGCCAGCCCATGGTGGAGGTGCACACTCCATAGTATAACAATAATGAAAGTAATTATACTGCTGCCCAAAGAGGTCAAGCCACCCAGCCCATGGTGGACACTCCATAGTACAATAATAATGAAAATAATAATACTGCTGCTGTCTCAAAACAGCTGCCGCTTAGGCGGCGTCGAATTGCCGGGTTGACGTCAACCCAGGCCGGACGCTCTGCCGGGCGCAGAAGTCCAAGTGTGGGTGGTCCACACAGAAAAAAATTTCGCCCCCAGAGGTGATCCACGAGCTGGGGCGAGAACCTGTACCGAGGGTGTAGTCCCTCAGGGTGCGGGCGGTGCCGGTTCGGATGCCATGAGGCATACGCCCCCAACGTTTGCTGGACCAATGTCCCCACACCTGCGTGGGATCGCTGGCAAACTCCCTCAGCCTATATGCCAAAACGGCAGGGAACACCTCATTGGGCAGAGGGACATAAGAAGACTTGTGGGCGGCCAGAAACTGCAAGGCGTCTGCTGCCTCGCGGTACCACGTTGAGCCCCGAGGGACTGGCAGTGTGCTGAACCAGTTGGCTGTGTTCTGCAACACGTCTGCACAGTCCCGTACAGTCATTGTTAGACTGCGCAGGGGTGGAGGGCGTTCAAACCACTCAAGGTGGTCCATGCTGAACAAAACAAACGCAGCCTGGATGGCCACATAAAAACAATTGGCCACCAGTGCTTGCGCCCCCGTCACGCGTTTACAGGGCATGCCCTTCTGCTGCAATAGGGTAACATATGACAAAGAGGCCAGACTTCCAGCCACATCCAGAACGAGCACGTCGTTCACTGTCCCCCGCAGTGTGTTCCCCTCCTGGGTGATACCCGTGATAGCCTTCACTCTTTCCAGTGGCTTAGAGGGCGGCGGCAGCTTTCGGATCTTTCTGGTCTTTTTGTCGTGTTGTGCCCACCTTTTTGCTGCTCCGAAGATGGCGTTCGCCTTCGTCACCTTGGGCCGCAGCTCGCTGAGGCGCGCCCGCGCCTTGGCCATGTCCTTCTGTGTCTTTGCGACTTGCTTGTCGAGGTCGGCTTTCTGCTGAGCGGTCAGCATCCGGCAACCAGGGGTGACACAGCGGCCTTGCGCGTACTTGGGGCGCTTCTCCTTTTCTGCTTGTGCTTTGGCTTCTTTCGGTCTGAGCTTCCCCTGCAGCTTTGCTCTGTAGCTGATCATGTCGTCGGCCCCTTCGTCATACAGCTCCCAAAGCGCGTCCCACTCGTCCCACGGGTCCTCAACGTTCCTCTCCCACAACTGGTCCAGGTACTGCTTTGCCACCTGAGCGTTCGCCAGCGCCGGCCACCCCCGTGTGTCCACGACTTCTTGCATGGCGTCCACAAAGAGCGGTGGGGGGACTGGGCTTGTGTAGCGCCACTGCACTGTCCCCATTGCCGGCAGGCTCCGCCACAGCCATCGGCTTGCTCCTCCTTTTGACTCCATTCCAAGATGTCTACGACGTTCCCATCCGTGGTCGCGGTACTTCTGCGTGAGCAGGGCGAAGTGGATCTCCCAGTTCGCCCAATAATCCAGGGCGATGACGGCAGCAACAGCGGTGGCCTGAGGACACATGAGTGCAATGGTACTTCCCTTTCCGACGGATTGACAGCGGCACGCGGTTTGGGCACACACCAGCTGCACTGTGTTGTCTTCGTCGTCACTTGGCGGCGTTGCCTGCCTTTGGGCCTGGGGCTTCGCCTTCGGCGGGTGGGGCGCCGGCTCTGCTGGGGGCTTTGGCTTCGGGTGGGGCGCCGGCTCTGCGGGGCGCTTCGGCTGCCCGGGGTTCCCCACGCTCGTTGCGGGCTGAGAGAAAAGAGGATGGTGCAATTCGGCGGAAGGTCTGTTACACATGTCTCCTATTTGCCGTTACACATGTCCTTTTCGGCGGATGGTCTGCACGTGTCCTTTTCGGCGGATGGTCTGTTACACATGTCTCCTATTTGCCGTTACACATGTCCTTTTCGGCGGATGGTCTGCACGTGTCCTTTTCGGCGGATGGTCTGTTACACCTTGCACTCCTGGGGCTGCCTGACCCCGCCCAAACGGGCACGCATAGCGCGGCGAGCAAGGGCGTAGGCCATGTTAGTGTGCACCACTGCCACCTGTGCGTGTGTCGCCGCCTTGGGGCCATCACTCACCTCCTTACCCAACTCTGCTGCTCCTATTTGTCCTTTTTAGCGGATGGTCCGCGAGGCCCATAACCTGTCCCTTTGGCGTTTACACATTTTGGCGGATGGTCTGCACATGCTGTGCTTTTGGCGAATGGTCTGCACAGGCCATTACACGAATGGTGCCGACCCTGCACCCTGCACCCTACATTGCCTCAGGCCCGACAGCATACCTTATACGCTGGGTTGTCCTTGTGGAACCTCAACATTAAAACTTTTTGGGCTCATCTGTGGCCCTTGCCATCAAAAATGGGAAAGGCTGCACACAGGCACAGGACAAGAGCACAACAGCTACCCCTGCCTTCCCCTTCCCTCAAGAGTACCTACGTTAAAATACGTGATGCGACGTCTTGCTCGAGGGGGGCCTTCTGCGGGATTTCGGTTGTCCTCTCTCCGTCTAGCAATGTCCATGAGGGTAGGATATCCCTTGGGGGGGCGGAGTGCCCTTGGTCGCGCGCGGAGGGGTTGCGCCAATGGGGGGTTACCATTCATGGGTTGGGGGTTGACGTTCCGAAGAGGCAGCAGAGATGTCCTCCGGTGTGCAGCCAGCTGCGTGAGGGATGGCTGACTAGGGGATTTGACTATGGGTTCTATGGTGTGTGCTGTGGTCCGGGGGGTCTGGGGTGGAGGAGCTGGGTGGTGGAGGTAGTATTTTCTACGCATCAGACACAAGGCACGTTCCTCGCTGCGTGTCACAAACGAGGAGCAAGACACACGCATCCCCTGTTCCCACAGAAGCAGCGGGCCTCGACGCTCCACTGCAAATGAGTACCTCCTAAGATTAAACATCACGAGCTGCTCCCATGACGGGTATTCGGCAAGGGGATGCCGTGAGAGGTAGTACTGTGTCCGGGGGGTGATGGGGTCTCCTAATGTGACTGGTGGTGGTGTGGGGGGGTGGGCAGGCACAAGGCATGGCCCGCGGACTGGGGACGACAACAGGACCGGGGGCGGTGGTTAAGGAGCTGGGGGCGGGGGGGAGAGAATGGGGGGTTGGGGCGACAGCAACGTGTTCAAATCTTTCTCAGCATCGCTATCCCAGTAGGGCTCAACAAAATCGCCGAACTTGAGCAGATCCGGGAGGTCCCCCCAGCCCCCATCCAGACTGCCGTCCGGGAGGAAGGGAAGGCATTGCGACATGTTAAAAGTGTGAGACATCCTAATTGCAAAGCAGTGCGAAGCATCAGGGGATGGCTTGCACAGGCACCACAAAGCACCACAAATACCTAACCCTAGGGATACCTGTCTTTTCAAAGAACCGCGCGATGCCCAAAACCTCCGCAGGCCGTTCGCGCACGACGCCTCACTCTGGTGGTGCGCGGCAAAGCGCGAACTCAATTGCGTACAGCCCTCCATCTGTCTCCACGATCGGCTCTACTGACGTATCAAAGGCATCCCCAGCCGGTGCTCTAACACGTCGCAAAAACTGCCCAGGTCGCATTTCGTCGTCAATGGTGACGTGCTCGCCCACATCGAAAGTGGGGGCATGAACCCCCACAATTTGCGCGCCTGACGTACTGACCACAGAGGCACCAACCATATCCGCAAACGGATCACACACAATAAATCTCAAGTACTCATTTTTTGAATGCATGGACAGAAGTACTGGCATAGTGTCCACCACGGTTTTGCTCCGTGCACGCTTGACCTCCGGACAAGAATCGGCATATGCAAGCACCAGAGCATGGTGGAAGGCCATTTGCCGGATGGCCTTGTTGAGGGCAAAAGCTGCCTTGACGTGTTCCGTAGCATTTTGTGGCGGGATGGGGAGCTCTTCGGGGGGATGCTGTTCGAGGAGTTTCCAGGCTTCCCACTTTTCCCCCTGCTCCTTGGGGGCCCCTTCTGGCGGTTGCACCCGATCTTCCGCGGTGGGTGCACGAATTTGTAGATGTCGGTACAATGTCCCAAAGCTGCCAACGTAACGGCTAGGGGTGCTGTCATCCCTTGCCTCGGCGGCAGTGCGGCGCGGGACCCCCAACCGGGTGTTCACGGCTCTCATCAGGACCGTGTCCTTGGATTTCAGCTTTTTGAAAAGACGCGCAGGCATCATGGCCTCCAAAAAGAGGCGTGGCACGTGTGGTTCCACGTAGCGGCCGACGTGGGGGGTGAAGCACACGAGGGCGATGGCCCGTTGCAACTCCGCGCGCAACACGTAGTCGGGGCGCTCCTCCACGGGCACTGCGTCCACATTGATTTCCTCCATGTCGAAAAAGTCATCAGGGGGTGATGCAGAGCTGGCACTACCACTCGCACTGCCACTGGCAGGCTAGGACTGAACGTGTCACTGGCGGATGACGACATTGCTGCAAACAAAGAACCCCAGGGGGTTGGCTCTGCTTTTTTTTTGGGGGGGGGGCTCTACCCATTACTTCGCAAATGCAAATTCCCATGCAAATTGTAGGTTCTGCTTGTTTTGTGGGGGGGAGGGGGCTCTACCCATCACTTCGCAGATCCAAATTCCCATGCAAATTGTTGTCTCCCCATTAGGCCACTTTGGATACACACACACCAAGGCAATCACGACAGAAAAAATGGCAGGCAGTCAGCCGAAGGTGGAGTACATCCAACACCGGCACCCACCAAGAAGAACCACATAGTAGAATCACAGCCGACCTGGACTTGGGCGGATAGGGGACCTCATCGGTGAACAACAGTATCATATGTTTCCATGGTCCCCCATCCCTCCAGTGGCATACCAATAGGCATCTTCATCGGACGCGGCCGGCACTTAAGGGGCTCTCCGGTCAAAAAAAACACCTGTGAAGAGAGGGAATGGTATAGTGGGAAAGGCAGGGCAGCATGTTCACGCACCCCGGGGAGGCCGAGAGCGGCCTGTTTTGGTGGCCTGTTTTGGCGGTCTGTTTTGGTGGCCTGGTTTGGGGGCCTGTTTCGGCGGCCTTTTTTGGTGGCCTGTTTTGGCGGCTCTATTGAGGTATCAAAGGCATCCCCAGCGGGTGCTGAAATACGGTGCAAAAACTGGCCAGGTCTCATCTCGTCGCCAATGGGGACGTGGTGGCCTGTTCTGGCGGCCTTTTTTGGTGGCCTGTTTTGGCGGCCTGTTTTGGCGGCCCGTCTTGGTGGCCTATTTTGGTTTAACGAAACGATCAACACGAACGCAATGCATACGTGTGGAATGACAGGGACATACCTAAGAAGCTGCTCCCTGCTTTGACAACGCGGTCGTCCTGAACCACTTTGCCTTTTAGCGATTTGCTCCAACAGTTAGGCGTGCCATGCAAGCGCTTGACTTAGGCGTCACAAGTCGCCCGCCCCCCACCTGGCGCTATGGCCCACGGAAGTCCATGTTGTAGTGAGGAGAAAAGTATGTGAAAAGGGGTGTTATTTTGGGGGTATCTATCCCCCCCCCGGTGGCAATAGGCAAAATGAAGGTATGTATGTGAAATATATGCCGTTATTTCTATTTCTAGCTACACACAAATTTTCGAAATAAAGATACCAAATCACAAAAATATGGTGGTATTTTACATTTAGACCATTGCATTCCTTTAGTAGGGGGGGGGGTCTATCTATTATTACTTTTACCCCTTGGTTCCAGGGTTACCACAAAACCCACGTATACAGCACAAGTATAAGAACAGCGAAAATATGGGTCATTGAAAAACAAACAAAACTACCCCAAAAGCATACACGTGTATTTCCTTTTTTTATGAACCTGGCCGAAATTTCGGCCAGCTTGTGCCAAAACAATCAAAACACATGGTGTTATTCACCAGACAGGCCCAAGTTGGCCGAAATTTTGGCCAGGTCATTCAAAACTTGAGATAACGTCACGGAAATGGATACCTTTGAGCTTTTTTGGAAGCTGGCCGAAATTGAGGCCAGCTTTTCCATTGGTTCCATTGGAAACATGCATGTGTATATACACCTTTTAACGCTTCTGGCCGAAATTTCAGCCAGCTTTTTGGTTTAACGTTGAATGACTATACTCATTTTCATTGTTTTAAGGGCTGGCCGAAATTTCTCCCAGCTCTCTGGTCTAATCAGCTTTCATACGCTCATATTCGGCTTTTTTGCCAGTCGGGTCCAAAAACATCAAAAAACATGGTCTTATTCACCACACAGGCCCAAGCTGGCCGAAATTTCGGCCAGGTCCTTCAAAACTTGAAACAACGTCACAGAAATGGATACCTTTCAGCTTTTTTGGAAGTTGGCCAAAATTGAGGCCACCTTTTCCATTGGTTCCATTGGAAACATGCATGTGTATATCCACTTTTTAACGCTTCTGGCCGAAATTTCGGCCAGCTTTTTGGTTTAACGTTGAATGGCTATACTCATTTTCATTGTTTTAAGGGCTGGCCGAAATTTCTCCCAGCTCTCTGGTCTAATCAGCTTTCATACGCTCATATTCGGCTTTTTTGCCAGTCGGTTCCAAAAACATCAAAACACATGGTCTTATTCACCACACAGGCCCAAGCTGGCCGAAAGGTCGGCCAGGTCCTTCAAAACTTGAAACAACGTCACAGAAATGGATACCTTTCAGCTTTTTTGGAAGTTGGCCGAAATTGAGGCCACCTTTTCCATTGGTTCCATTGGAAACATGCATGTGTATATACACCTTTTAACGCTTCTGGCAGAAATTTCGGCCAGCTTTTTGGTTTGGTGTTGAATGGCTCTACTCATTTTCATTTTTTTAAGGGCTGGCCGAAATTTCTCCCAGCTCTTTGGTCTAATCACCATTCATACACTCATATTCGGCTTTTTTTGCCGGTGTGGCCGAAATTTCGGCCAGCATTTCCTGTTTCTGCGCATATCAGCAATTGTTTTCCCATCCAACAGATTCTTCTTGGTTCCAGGGTTTCAACGAAACCCACCTATGCACCACAAGTAAAAGAGCAGCAAAGATACGGTTCATTGAACAGCAAACAAAACTACCCCCAAAGCATATACGTGTATTTCCTATTTTCATTAACCTGGCCGAAATTTCGGCCAGCTTTTCCAAGATCATCAAAACACATGGTCTTATTCACCGGACAGGCCCAAGCTGGCCGAAATTTCGGCCAGGTCCTTCAAAACTTGAAATAACGTCACCGAAATGGATATCGATGACGGTAGACATGCGCAACGAGCACAGGTGCACTGACATTTGAAGATGGTGTACAATGTACCACATTCAATGACAAGCAAATACTTGCCAACTGACAAATCCACACAGGCTATGGGAAAAAACAATAGCAGTACACCAAAAACACTTACGGACGCAGATGCTGGCCAAAATTTCGGCCAACCTTCGTACCGGCAAACAATATAACCCGTTGGGAATGGCAGTAGGCAACAGGAGACATACGAATGACTTTATAAAAAAGAAGATCTTGGATGTAATCCACAAGCGGTGCGGCCTTGAGATCGTCATAGCGCCGCTGCACACGATCCTCGGATAATTTACGGACGTGGCCAATGCTTCGATCGTGGTCTATTACAATTTGGTCAGGGAAAACTTTTATTTTGGTTGTTGACGTGACCCAGTCGGATAACGTGATGGTGGTTGATGAATTTTTCATTGGTGGTGCCTTAGGCTTCCCTTGAAGTCCCTCTGTGCTTGCCTTATCCCCGTCCAGTTGATGGGGAGGTTGGGGTTGCCCATTTTCGGACGCAGCTTCAGCTGGAGGGGAAATGAGCACCTCCTGTGAATCCATTGCAGGCTCGGTCATAAAAAAGGATGCTACAGCAGGGGATTTCATGGAAAGAGAAATAACAAAAGTGGCAATAACAAGCGCAATTCATCCCAAAATGGCCCAAAATCGACGTCTTGACACGAATGATGGAATACAATAGCCGAAATTTCGGCCAGCCCTGCACTGGATGTGAAACCACTGTTCAAAACCGGGTTGCCGAGAAGCTGGCCGAAATTTCGGCCAGAAATGTGTGTCATTTGGAATCAGGGATCCACATAAGGCAACTTTGGCCGAAATTTCGTCGAGCAAAATGCAAAACAGAGAATGTACACACAACACAGTGGCAATGCGTGGCACACCCCATACGAGCATGACAGTTATAGTAATACCAGAGGACATTAACGCTGTGAGAAGAAAGCAGCTTTATAGGAGTGTACGGTGTAATATTTATGCACAACAAGAATTGCAAGTTGGCAGAAATTTCGGCCCGATGTTTTGGATGGGAAAACAATTGCTAATATGCGCAGAAATGGGACACACTGGCCGAAATTTCGGCCACACCGGCAAAAAAGCGGAATACGAGTGTATGAAAGGTGATTAGACCAGAGAGCTGGGAGAAATTTCGGCCAGCCCTTAAAAAAATGAAAATGAGTATAGTCATTCAACACTAAACCAAAAAGCTGGCCGAAATTTCGGCCAGAAGCGTTAAAAGGTGTATATACACATGCATGTTTCCAATGGAACCAATGGAAAAGGTGGCCTCAATTTCGGCCAACTTCCAAAAAACTCAAAGGTATCCATTTCCGTGACGTTATTGCAAGTTTTGAAGGACCTGGCCGAAATTTCGGCCAGCTTGGGCCTGTCTCGTGAATAACACCATGTGTTTTGATTTTTTTGGCACACACTGGCAAAAAGACGGAATATGAGCGTATGAAAGGTGATTAGACCAGAGAGCTGGGAGAAATTTCGGCCAGCCCATAAAAAAATGAAAATGACTATTCAACGTTAAACCAAAAAGCTGGCCAAAATTTCGGCCAGAAGCGTTAAAAAGTGGATATACACATGCATTTTTCCAATGGAACCAATGGAAAAGCTAGCCTCAATTTCGGCCAACTTCCAAAAAACCTCAAAGGTATCCAGTTCTGTGACGTTGTTTCAAGTTTTGAAGGACCTGGCCGAAATTTCGGCCAGCTTGGGCCTGTCTGGTGAATAAGACCATGTGTTTTGATGTTCTTGGAAAAGCTGGCCGAAATTTCGGCCAGGTCAATGAAAATAGGAAATACACGTATATCCTTTGGGGGTAGTTTTGTTTGTTGTTCAATGAACCGTATCTTTGCCGTTCTTTCACTTGTGGTGTATAGGTCGGTTTTGTGGAACCCCTGGAACCAAGAAAAATGTGTTGGATGGGAAAACAATTGCTGATATGCGCAGAAAGAGGAAATGCTGGCTGAAATTTCGGCCACACCGGCAAAAAAAAGCCCAGTATAAGTGTATGGTTGGTGATTAGAACAGAGAGCTGGGAGAAATTTCGGCCAGCCCTTAAAAAAATGAAAATGTGTATAGTCATTCAACATTGCACACATGCACACATGCATGTTTCCAATGGAACCAATGGAAAAGCTGGCCTCAATTTTGGCCAACTTCCAAAAAAGCTGAAAGGTATCCATTTCTGTGACGTTGTTTCAAGTTTTGAAGGACCTGGCCGAAATTTCGGCCAGCTTGGACCTGTGTGGTGAATAAGACCATGTTTTTTGATGTTTTTGGACCCGACTGGCAAAAAAGCCGAATATGAGCGTATGAAAGCTGATTAGACCAGAGAGCTGGGAGAAATTTCGGCCAGCCCTTAAAACAATGAAAATGAGTATAGTCATTCAACGTTAAACCAAAAAGCTGGCCGAAATTTCGGCCTGAAGCGTTAAAAGGTGTATATACACATGGATGTTTCCAATGGAGCCCAAAAGCTGGCCTCAATTTCGGCCAGCTTCAAAAAAAACCTCAAACATGATACACTAGATGAAGCGGATACCTAAGGCTAACACATCACAACCTATTTCAATGGATGTCACACAACGCTGGTACATTGCTCACATATGTCAAATAGCATACTCAAACTAGAAATGTAGAATATTCTCACATCGTGCGTATATGGGGTCCTAGAGGGCGGGCAACCTGTGACGCCTAAGCTTGACAGGGACGCAGCTACGGTATCAGACCTTGCATGCCAGCCCCCCATCCTAATTTGTGTGGGTGCCTTCCAACCATCATGTGCCGCCAGTAGAGGTATCAGACCTTGCATGCCAGCCCCCCGTCCTAATTTGTGTGGGTGCCTTCCAACCATCATGTGCCGCCAGCAGAGGTATCAGACCTTGCATGCCAGCCCCCCATCCTAAATTGTGTGGGTGCCTTCCAATCATCATGTGCCGCCAGCAGAGGTATCAGACCTTGCATGCCAGCCCCCCATCCCAATTTGTGTGGGTGCCTTCCAACCATCATGTGCCGCCCGCAAGGGTATCAGACCTTGCACGGCAGCCCCCCATCCTAATTTGTGTGGGTACCTTCCCACCATCATGTGCTGCCAGCACAGGTATCAGACCTTGCATGCCAGCCCCCCATCCTAATTTGTGTGGGTGCCTTCCAACCATCATTTGCTGCCAGCAGGAGTATCACACCTTGCATGCCAGCCCCCCACCCAGATTTTTCCAAGCACCTTCCGCTTCCGACGGAGGTGGCAAACGTTGCATGCAATATCGCAGGCACCCAAGGAAGACAGCCCGTCTTCTGGATTTCCGAGCACAATTTCCGAGCAAAATTTCCAAGCGTCCTCCGGTACCCGAGCGTCGTCCAACCTTGCATGCAATATCGCGAGCACTTCCGCAACCGTGGACAACACCAAAATTTGCGAGCACTTCTAGAACATGGTCTACCATGGGTCACCGTTTTTGGCCCAACAAGTTTGGACTGGGGCCCTAAGAACTCTACTAAGGGCCGGGGTATCCAAGAGTCCACGGGGAATTCACAAATTGCTAAGCTGTTGGCAAGCCAAGAAAAAATTTCGAGGGGAGGGGTTTTGCGACATGTGATAGGAAGCCTATTCCTTTTCTTCTTTTAGGCTGTATTTGTGCTGATCCTTTACAAATGTGGAAGTGGTCCCTTCTTCATGTCCATTGGATGCAAGATCAGGTTTTGTCACTCCTTCCCACTTTCCTTCCTTCCTCTACTCTTTCGATTTTACCTTCCTACCTCTATAGAACGGCACGGCCTAGGCACGACACGGCTCATGGAGATATCTGCCGTGTTGATATCCCTTCTGGCTGCAAAATCCACCCTGACGGTATGTGCAAATGGTGGTAGGATGCATCTTAGCCGCACTCTACATGTTGAGGCATGTTGTAGCCATTTGCGGAGCCTTTGTTACATATTGACTCTAGCTATTTGTGGTATGCAGCCGGATAGAGTGTGGGGGCGGTGGAGCATGAGTATGGCGTTAATACACGTGTTGAGTTCTTTAGGAGGCACAAGGGGGCATATCACACATTAGGAGAGGGATGTGCATTTCATGAGCGTAGTGAACATGCGAATGAACAACACACACATGAAGAGGTAAACATTCCACCTTGCTTGACTGGCAGCTATTCTTGCGGTGTGATGTAGAGCGGGAGCATTATTTGCCTCAGCCATTTGTTGAATGAATGCCCCTTTGTGGCGATTCTCAACCTCCAAGGGGAGGCCGCCCCGAGTCCTCGCTTTCTCTTAACCTCCTTTCTTCCTATGCACTTCCAGGGGGTGCTAAGCCAACTAGCCCCTCACATCAAGATTTGTCCGCACGGGCAGCCTTCGCGGCAAGAACGCCGTGGCGTTCACCGCGAGGGAGGCAGACGGGAGAGAGGTGTGGAAGGGTGCATCGACGCAATTGGTGTAGGTGGAAAATTGGGGATGCCGGTTCTTTCAATCCGGACCTAGAGGGGGGAAGTGGGTGCTAGATACGGGCTCTCTTAATGCTTTTGCCACCTAGCTGCGGCACAGGACATGCACAGCCCCCGTTTTTGGTACCTAAGCCAGTCCCATATTGCAGTGTCACCTTGGTGCCGCCGATGGTCCGCCGGCGTGAGGAGGAGGTCACCTGCCAAGTCCCAGGCTATGGTAAGACAATGCCACTACGTCAGATGCGCACCCACATCTCCTTTCACCTATGCAGGGGGGATTTGCATGCCCTTGTCCTCCCCGGGTACATACTAGAGAATTTAGTTTCGTTCTAGCCTAGGGTTTGCTAGAACGGCTAGAACAAAAACCGCAACCCTAGGGGGTGGGGGGTCGGTGATGTAAGCGATGCAACTTTGACCCTTGGTACGATACTCGGCGGACGAAACCTTATCTTCGCAAATTTCCAGTTTCTCCCCCAAAATTGAAGAGAACAACAATGTTCCAACGATGTAGAAGGGACGTTCTAGCGATTTGGCTCGTTCATGGGTAGCCGACTACCAAACTGGAACAAAAATATTCACACATGTTTTCTCAATAAAGTAGACCCCGGTGTTTGTATTTGGGTGGGCTGGGGGGTTTGAAGCACATATTCACACGTAGACGTGGCGTGTTGGTTGGTTGGCTAGTTGGTTTGTTTGGTTCGTTGGTTGGTTGGCTTTTTCGCTTATTTGGTTGGTTTGTTGGGTTGGTTGGTGGGGCAGGGTAGGGTGGGGGCATTCCGGTGCTCCGTTTGGCGGTTGGTCCGGCCGACACCGTTTGACGGCCCCTCCGTCCGTCAGCGGGCCGGTGGCCGGGTGGCTAGGTTGGCTGGTTTGCTGGTTGGGTGGTTGGGTGGTGGGTTAGTGTTTTCGTTGGTTGGTTGCTCGCTCGCTGTCTGCTAGGTTAGTTGTTGGTTGTTGCATTGGTTCTTGGTTGGTTGGTTGCTTGGTTGGTTGGTTGGTTCGTTGGTTGTTGGTTCATGGCTTGCTTGTATGCTTGATCGTTCTTTCGTTGGTTGGTTCTTTAATTCTTGGTTGGTTGGTGTGGTACATCTTGGGTTTGCTTCATGGGTGGATAGGGTTTGTTGGTTAGTTGGGGTGGTTGACAGTTGCACAACGCTAGTTAACAGTTGGTCAACCATGGTTGATAGATGGTTGACATTGGTTGTGGTTGACAGGTGGTTGCCCCTGGTTGACAAGTGGTTGACACTCGGTGCCAGGTGGTTGGCACACGTTGACAGCAGATTGGCACTTGATGGCACGACGATGGCAGGTGGTTGATAGCTGATTCACATCTGGTGGACAGGTGGTTGGCAGTTGGTTGAAGGTGGTTCAGACGTTGTTGAAAATTGAATGACGTTGGTTGATAGGTGGTTGGCGGGTTCCGTTGTGTTGTTCAATGATGTGCGATGTCAGGCCTCTTGGTGCACATGTAGGTGCACCGATTGCAAGGCTCTTGGGAGCAGTGAGCACAGTTGCTGGTTGTGTTCTAGCGACGTTCTAGTGACCCGTTGGAGATCCCTAGAACGTCGGTACAACGCCGCTAGAGCTATGTAGTACAACGAGTGAAACAAAAACATTAATTGTGTACAACCATCCCCACCACCCTTGCAATAGCTGCACATACATGTATACCTATGACACAACATCGCATACCATGCAACAATGCAACACATCACCCCACACACCACATGGTGTAACTGCACCCATCCATGATGCAATCCAACCCATGAAACAACCCAACCTAGCCACAACCCCAACCAACAACTCAGCATTCAACCAACCAAATAGCCCACCAAAGAGCGTACGAACCCACACACCAAGAGACACAAACTTCTCACACCATGTCTAGGGGGGCAGGCGGCGGCCGGGGGGGAGGGGGGGGTGGCAATGGCCACACACACAAGGTGCACACACACACACACACACATACACAAACACACGCCATATCACACCACGGAACAACACAAAATTCCACAGAGCATGTTGTGCAGCCTGGGCGGGGGGGGGGGGCAAAGGGGGGAGGGAGGGCAAGGGAGGTCGATAATGTAGAATGCACTGGGGATTACGGGTCCCCTACCCAGTGTCCATGGGTCCCCTCCGATTCCAAATTAGGCGTTATGGGTCCTACAGGGAAGGGCCTACACTATCATTTGAATGGTTAGAAGACAAAGAGATCATTGAATGTAACTCGTGTACATCCTCATCCCCACCATCATTCCTCTCCCCGCGACCCAACTCGCTACTCTCGCTGATGTCATCGCGGGCACCGCCTCCATACTCACATTGGCAGGCCGAAGTGTTCTTGCAACGGAAGCACTGCATGAGGCATTATTGTACACTAGGGAACCACCCCGGCATGTCCCCACCTTCACTCGCAAAACTTGTTCCCAAGGACCCTCCCACCCCACCAAAGGCCATCCTCCGTGATCCGTTGACACCCACAACTTTGTGGCCAACAGAGATAACCAATGTTGCCGTACTACCACCTTCATCAACCGTGTCTATAGTTAGCGTGCTCGTTAACGGTTCGTGATGATCCATGCCCAACAAACCCCTTTGGAGAGGTAGAGCGCCGGTTCGTGAATTTCACGGAGCCATTTTGCGACGCGCAGTGAGGAGCACACGGCACCTTTGCTCAATACCATTTGACGAGTGCCAACGCCCTCCCCCAAACGAAAACCCCATCCCAAGCTTGTGCCTCCCCACCCAACGGTCACACGGGGTGCAGACCAACGCACCTTGAGGCAGAGAAGCACCGGCGGCACTCACTTTTGCCCTTGGCGCCACCTCCACCACCCCAACCGGAACAACAACATCAAGTAAGGCCCCCTAGCGATGTGCCTGAACCATGCCTCTGGTACAGTCATTACCGAAGACAGAGCCCAAAGCAGCCACCCTCACCCAGATGCTCCCAAAAAATGTGGCAGAAGCCTCCCGCTGCCTCAACATCCAGCCGGGACCCTGCTCACTGTGAACCCCTCTAGTGATCTTGTGGCAGTCACCATTGCGCCACTCACTTTTGCCGCCGTCTCCATTCCGCAACTCTCTTCTGCGTTCTCCCCACATTGGGCCACCCTTGCGCTGCATCCCGTCCCAATTCTCGGGTAACCAACACATCTTACCGGCAACCTCTTTCTACACAGGCAACAAAGGACCCAGTGAAGAGGCACCCAGTAAACAATGTTATTCAGATCCAAAGGAAATGCTTGAAAAACGGCAAAGTCCAACCCCGAGGACCAATGTTGTCGGGGTTGCATCTCTGAACATGTGTTGCCGTCGGTATCAAAAGCTTTTGCATGCGATGTGGCGCCCCTCGGCCTTGGGGGGACATATCTTGTTGCCAAATAATTAACCGACGGCTCGGCACAATGGTTCGCGGCTCAATGCAAAGGAAGGTGTGAGCGCTTGTCAGAAAAAATATGTTAGAAAGGTCAAAATCTCCCCTGGAACACAAGTATTGTCGGGATTGCGTGTGTGCGCGTGTGTTGTTGTCGCCGTCAGTTTTGAACTCTTTTGCATGTGATGTGACGGCTGTCCGCCCTCTCGGGACACATTCGTTGGGCCAAATAACTGGCCCAAGGGACGACACCATGGTTCACGACTCACATTTCGCAAAAAAAATCGGTTACAAAGCTCAACATTCCCTGTGGAGGAGCATTATTGTCGGGACTGCATCTCTGAAGCTATGGTCCGGTTGGTGTAGAACTCTTTTGCATATGATGCACAGCTTGCCAGCCTTGCAAAACACCCTTGTTTGCCAAACACCTCACTAAGGGGCCAAGAGAAGGGTCAGGGCTGGACGGAAAAAACCTCTGGTGCGTTGGTGGTCTTGGCTTGAAAACAAAAGGGGAGAGCTGGCCTTTGGCTTTGTCGCACATACGACTTTTGGTAGGTCCACGTTTGGGTTGAAAGGGCCGCCATGCGGGAGCAGGGCTTGGGTGATTACCGAGGAAAGGCTGAGGCTGGGCATCCACATCCCGGGTTTCAAGCACCGGACCGCCCATCTGCTAGGAAACGAAAATCCCGAGGACAAGTCACAAAGTAGCCACTTGACACAACTTTAGAGGCCGGGAGTGCCCTCCGAGAGAAGCAGGTTCAAAGCGGCTAGCAAGCCCTCAAAGGAGTCGGGTGAGGAGTGGACCCTGCAACGACGCGCGGTGGCGCTAGTGGGGAGGACTTACATGAAGTGCCAGTGCTTGGGCCACAGGGGGACATATTGCTGTGGGCGGCGGCTGAAGTCGCATTGATGGTGCAAGACCGTCTTTCAAAATAAACTTCGACAACCGGACACTTGGGACATATTATTGGTTCCCACGATTGTGAGAACATTGGAATGCACCAGAAGGTCTAGCTAGGGCCGAGGATTGCACTTCTTGCATGAATGCATGGAATAAGGCGCCCAAGACCTCGCGGGGGGAACCACTATTTTAGTAGCAATAGCCTCAAGTAGAGGCGGAGGCAGAGGTAAAAGATGAGGTGGGCGAACAATGTGACATCACGAATGGGAGAGACTGCCAAAAGAAGGCTGTGCACCAAGCCCTACTACAACGAAGAGTGGTAGAGGACGGCACAACCGGCACACAGAGACGGAAAAGGGACGTAGCCTTGCAAATTCGTTTTAGATAGGATGACGAGCAGCTTGAGGAACTAATGAGCCGCAACAAGAGAAGAAAGCAACAAATAGATGACCAATTGGTCCGCCGGTTGCGGGACGAGTACAAGGAGAGGATGTAGCACGTAGGAGAACGGTAGGTTGCCAAGGTAAAGCAAGTGAATGACCCCCAAGGAGCACACTGCACTCAGCATTAGACCACGGCGAAAAAGGCGCTGAACGAGTACCATACACAACGATCACGGTTCACGGACATTGACATGTAGGCCCTACATAGACACAACGACCTTTTGCAAGAAGGTGCGGCAAGGATGATGCGGAACAGCCCAGGAGCCTACCATTTTGAGCCCGATGAAGGACCCTTTGAGTATGCCCACCGCGTTGCTTATTTGCTTGCGATCTATACGCGGTAGGACGGAGTGTTTGTGTCGGACCCTTGTGGCCGCAACCCTCGTAGCATGTTGCGGCCCACGTTGAAGCTGCCAAAGAAGTAGTGTAGTAGCTCAATAAAGCGTGGCCTCTAGCAGCTGCACCACATCGCAGCTGTTGGTATGTAGCCGTTGCATTGGCCGCTCGGTTTCTTGACAACGGCCCTTGAGGATCTTGACTCTTGAGGTCTGTTCACGCTGGAGTCCATGATCAAGTAGCACAATCTGGAGGCGAGTAATTGGACCACATGAAGGCAGACTTCGTCGAAGTGGTACACAGCACAGTTGTTGAAGAGCGTGGATTAGGTAACTCAAGCGCTGACCGAGAGGGCCATGGCGTGTGCCAATGCTGTGTATTGGGAATGGAGAGCTGCGGTACTATAAGACGGTGTGGGTGCGGTAATTTTCTGGGGTGATCCACCGTGGCGAGTAGTCGAAGACCAACGTGGACAATGTGGTCGTGATGGTGATTGAGACTATATTGGATGGGGCGTTGTACAATTTGGGCAGATAGATAGCAGAGAAGATGAGTGTGGATCCGAGCCGGAGCCGAATAAGCGAACCGCAAAGCGCACATCCCATCCGGAGTGGATGAGGTCAGGTGCATGGCGGGTGGCGCGGCATGGCAAGAGAAAATCAGCTGCGGTGCACGGCCTGCAGTTAAACCCTGAGTCTCATCAACGGAAGCACTGTCCAGTGACCAGTGACCATCATAGACTCCTAGCAGACCCAACAGAGGGGAAATAGAAAGGTGGGCTGGATTAGTGGTAAGCGCACCATAGCCGTGGTGACTGGGTTGCGGCTTGCATTGTGAATGTGGCGCTGGTTGGTGCAACCCGCACCAACATCGCCTCCCTCGCCACACCCACTGTGAGGGGGTGGAGGCCCCTCCAATGTCTGATAGTGGGTAACAGACTAGTGTCGGGGAAGCTGCGTGTGCGGTGGCGTGGCCCAAGTCTTGTGGCAGCAGATCCAAGAGGGGGAATTCGGTGGAAAGATAGCTAGGAAGAGGGGAATGGCGGAAACGGGCACATGGGAGCGAAGGGACAGCACGAGGCCCATAAGAAAGAGAAAGGGGACAAATGTGGTGGAGGACGTGGCAGGGAAAAGGAAGGGAAGGAAGAGAGGAGGGATGGCGATGCAAGGGCAATGGAAGGGCGTCACACACGCTATGCGTGGAGGACTTGATGGCCCTAACCCTTGTTGCAACACAAATGTGGACCTGACCTGAGGTGCAAAGGGAGGTGGGTTGTGTAAAACATTGCGGTTGTGCAGTCTAACCAACTACTACACAAGATAGACTTGGCTAACCACGACAAGGTACAAACACGGCAGGCAAACAGATGAATTCACCATGACCGAGATAGGGAGAAAGGGAGGCGAGATAAGAAGGAGGGGGGGGGGGGGCAAAAAGGGTTCGCTGAGGGGTAGCAACAGGCAGTGCGATGCCAAAGAGGACAAAATGAAGGATTGATGGCAAGATGAGTCAAAGAAAGGGTGGATGGAGGGGTTATAGCAAGGAATGGGTTTGCAAATGGAAAGATGCAGGGGAGGGGGAAGGCCCACCAATAATGATAGGGAGCAGAGGCCCCGATTGCTCTTCTCTTCCTCCCTCCCCTTTTCTTGACTTGGGTTTGGGCTTGGGCCTTCTTGTGAGCACCCGTGCCGGGCCTTCGGGTGGCGGGCAGGCTCAGAGTTGGGTCCCTCGTCGCTACTATTGCTGCTACTTTCACTGCCACCGTTGTTGCTGCATGTTGTGCCCCCCCCCTCCAAGTTGGACCGCCCTACCAAACGCATGTCCGACCTAGAGTTCTACCTCCCTGCCTCCCACCATTGCAAAACCCCCTAGGACCGCGGGCACCAAGCCTGGGTCTATGGCTAGCAACATGTAGAGCTCCAAGAGCCCTAATCCCTCTACACCACCCGGACGGCTCGGAGGTCATGGTGGCAGGTTGACCACCTGTGCAACCAGCAATGCAACTGGAAAGGGCAGGCACCGTTCTAGTGTCTTTCTTGCGAATGTGTTGTAGCCATGTTCTAATTCGCCCGGACCGATCGGTGGCCGAATCGAAATTGGAAAGACATGGCGGCGGTGACCACAATGAAACGAGAACAAAACACAACCGTAGCAGTGTGTGTCCTGGGTGAGGCGCATTGCCCCCTAAGTGTTCTTGAAGACCCCTGCAGTGTCCTTGGGCTGGCACCTGGGCGACACTTGCCGGGGGAGGCTTGGCAACTGGGGTTACACGGTGAAAACACGACGTAATCCTGCGAATGGTGCCCGGAAACCATCACCCCAGATCGCTAGCATGGGAGTCGAACGACCCCACTTCCACAATCCCGACCCCATGTGGGAATCCACCTCCAGGTCCGGCACGCCGAGGCCATTCCCCCGAGTCCAAACCACTGCTAACACATGCAAAGCCGAAGAAAAAAAAGGGGGGGGGTGTGTGCTTGGGGTGAAAACATTCAGTTCGGCCAACCCAAAGATTTCCACCATATCCTCCGTGAGCTCCAAGGGTTCCCCCTACTTCTTCCACAACCACTTCCCACACGCAGCCCCCTTGCACTGGCCACTGCCCCGCCGGCTTCACCCCTTGGACCCGCTTCTTGTCCCTCCGTGCCGTCTTCTCCATACCCAAGAATTGTGCATGCACTTTGTGCAAGCAGAACCGGACACTTTGGAGGGTCAAACTCTCCGGGGGCTAGCCCAAGGGGATGCCAAGGGAGGGCCGACCGGGGTACACCGCGTATCGCCTCGGGTGGGGTGGGGCAGAAAAAGTGTTCTCCCGAAGGTGAAAAAATTTTGGTTTTGGCCACGGCACTTTCCTACCCCTACTCTGGTACACAAAAATTTCTACATCTTAGGGACTTTCTTAGCCCTTGACACCCCGCCTCGTCCCCCTTTGCCCACAAACCCTCCTCTGCCCCCCCCCCCCCCGGCTTGCTCCACTACGTACACAGAATTTAAGTGAACATTGGTGCAGGCAAACCCCCCGATCCTCGGGCCGAGGCATGGAGTGCCAGGTTCACAACCCCTTAGCCTGCTGGCAGTCGCCCTGCCCCGTTCCCTTTGTTCCCTATGTCCACCGTCTTTTCCACCCACTCACGCACGAAGACGAAAAGGGGGAAGAGAAGAAGCTGGCCAAGCCAGCGGCCAAGGCCCGCCCCGATCCACCCCCCCCCCAAGGAAGCACGCGGGTGGCAACCTCTATGGGTAGTTGCTGGACCCAAGGGAGCTTCTGCATATGCCGTGGGCCGAGGGGGGAAATGGGGAAACGGTGAGCAAGTGCACTGTGACAAAGGATTCGGATGAGGAGAAGGAGCCTTGGGAGTGGTATGTGGTGTTAGCGGGTTCGGGAACGGACGGGATGGAAACTTGGAAGAAGGGTAAGTAGGAGAAGGATAGAAAGAATGGAGACATACCGGGTGGTGGTGGAACACCCCTTCAAGATGAAAAAGAAGTTGAGAAGCACCTCCGAGCAGCAATGGGGGACGAAGACAAGGGGGAGGACGCGTTCGGCGAGGGGCACGACAAGGTGGACGAAGGCCATGACCGGGTTGGCGCCAAGGGTGGCTACAAGGGGCTAGTAGTTAAGGGAAGCCCTTGGCCCCCAGCACAACACAGGCGGGGCGATCTGCGTCTCGCGATGGGGGTCTAATCAAGCTAATCGGGCTTAGTCACACCAAATGACTGTGTGCCAACTAACCGGGATAGGGGTGGTGGGGGAGGGCGAAGGGGCTTATAGGGTAGTGGGGGGGGGGGGGGGTAGCCTAGCGCTCCGCGAGTCGGCGATTTGCCACGGTTGGCCATGGTAGCTAGGGTGGCGTTACTTTGAGGTGTGGGGGAGCACTATGCATACTTTGGTCGTTACCCGAGCACCTCCATTAGCCTCCCTTTGCGAGGGTCACTTGCAAGGTCACTTGGAAGCGATTTTGTGTTGTTCTGGCTACCGCCGGCAGCTGTTCCAGTATTTCTAAGGCTAGCCAACATTTTGAGTTACTGCTGCTGGTCTTACACAGCTCCGGCCAAAAGTGGGTGGTGGCGACCCTATCACTGATTTTGTTGTTGTCATTATGCCAACCTAACAAAAAGGCCTTTGACACCATCACATCAATTCCAAAATGTGGCACACCTTTGGGCAAACGTCCTCTACGCATCATACGATTTTCTGCCTTGTGGACTTCAAAAGAGCCTTCGGTTTGGTGTCACATGAACATTGTGAGGCCTTTTTCTCCTCTATGCCGCACCCTTGCGACATTACGTGTGGAATTCTTGAAGCACCAATATGTATCCTTGTGCACCATGTTGTACACGTGTAGTCCCAACTCCGCCCACTATCTGGAGTTGGTTGAGGCTCCCCATTCTCACCTTTGGTCCATGCCGTGGTAACTTTCCATACGAGTATACTCCCCTACGTTGTGATGACGATTCAATCATCATTGTAGAAGTAGACCAGGCCACGGTTGTTAAGGCCTTCCTATTATCTGAGGAGGAATTACTCACTTTCTCCCGCCTTTTGGCACCTGTGTTAACCTGCATAAATTTCCCATCATTTTGGAAGGCAATTGGGGCTATTCCGGCGGCGCAAACAGAGCCGTGCTCATGCAAACAGAAGTATCCATGACGCTGAAGTAAAAATTCTTATACGCCCTCTTTCGGGGACCACGTCACGCGGCACGCGTGTGTGGCGCAGAGATTTAGCGGTTTGCCTTGACCAAGCAGCGCCAGCTTTGCCTTGAGGGCCCCTTGTCTAGGGGTTTTGAGCCTCGTCCGCGATACGCTTGAGTTTAATGTTTGCACCAAGTTGTTCCATCAAACTCTCCATGCTTTGAGCGCCAAAATTGTGCAAGACGAGGCGCTATACAAATGTCAATTGTTGCTCTTTGAAGATCCCGCCCTCAAAGCTCGGCGCCGGCGTGTGGTACCCAAGGTTTATCTCTCCCCAAGGGGCATTTTGGGAGGTGTGCCAAACCCAACCCCTTACAAGTAAACATGTTGGAAAAGTAGGGCGCGGCGCGGCGCAGATACTCCCCGTTTGGACCGGAGCCAAGAAGAAGCACACGGCTCATGCTTGCAAATTGGGAATCATTGTCTATATGCAACACCACAATGTGTCCCTCGAGGAATGTATCGAGTTATCCAACTTTAAGGTCTTGCCTTGGATTATTTGCCTTGCTTGTGTAGCCCTGCGTAATGAAAATGTTATTCGCACAATCAAGACCATTTATCATGTTGCCTTGAAGCTATATAGCCGTGGCATCAGCGTTCACATTTTGTGCCATCCTAACTCCAAGGGAGGCTACGTCCTAGCGTCCCGGAAAACCTTCTTGGGTTGGCGGTACTCAATCCCGGGATGCTCAACTTCGCGGGTCCTAGGATGCCACTCCCCCCGGTAGGGGGCCTGCGGCCAATAGTTAGTTGTCAAACTTACCGGCCTAAGGAATCCAAGCGCGGTGAAGGTCCAATGGTCCACAACCACTAGAAGGCCATCCCCTTCTTAAGTGGATCCGTAGAAAGTAGTCCAAGGAGCCGCTCTTGGTGTGAGGGCAGTGCGGGGTGGGTGTTGGGGGGGGGGGGGGGGCTTTGATTGGATTGGATTGGTGCTTCGCTTTTTTCGGGAGGGCCATCCGGGGGTCACAGGTCACACGGCCCACTGGAACCGTGACTTTCACATGCGAATACCCCCTTTATGCCCCGCGACCCAAAGCCGGTGTCCCGTGACTACCCACCAGACGCTCCCCGGCCCTGCAGGGGCCACAACGGGCCTCCCATTTGCGCTGTGCTCGCTCTGTCCCATCAGCGGAGACCTAGAGCCGACCCCGTAGGGGTCGGCAACCGGTAACCCACACACTCAGCAGAGGCCCAGAGTCGGCGCCCCACACACCATGCAGGTGTGGTTTTGTGGGTGGGGCTTCTTCCCGGGGGGGTGGGGGGTCCAAACAAGTCGGGTATGCGGCCCAAGTGCATCGGCTTGGGTATTGCCGGCCACACTGGAACCTTAGGGGGATGGGCTCCTCAGGAGGTCATGGGATTAGTGCCACACAATGGCACAAGATATGCATATGTATACAAGGGTTGGAATGGAAGCACATAATTCGGGGTCGTGGCCTGGAACCACACGCCATGACGATACATCTCCCCTCCGTACTTACACCACACTTGCCCAAGCTTGCTTTCCAAAGGTCTCGAGGAAGGCAGGCGAAGGGAACACGTTCTACGGATCGGCCTCAGAGGGGAAGCCCCCCCCCCCATGGGGCCTCTGGCCAAAGTTTAGTGGGGGGGAGGGGGTAGTTGGCGGCCACAGCCGAGGAGTCCCCCCCCCCCCCCGGTGTACTCACACTCTTTGTGACATATGCATAGGGGCCCGTCGCAGCTCCAAGGTGCGTTTCCCAACCCTTTGAGGCCTTTGCCTCATGGGTGGCATGTTTGTTTGTTTGAACCAACTGTAGGAATTCCAAGTGGGTAGCAATATCATTTGAAACCAAATGCCCTAATTGGCCTGGAGCGCACATGCCCTTTCCATCGTCCAACAGCATTTTCCTTGGTCTATGAATGGCGAATTTGTTTCCACTTGAAAGTCGGACAAAAAGAGGGTGTTGTGCCGCTGATTGTCTTTTTGCCGTTCCCCCGTGGGAAGGCGACACCACAAAACTTGGGTAATGAAGTCTTTGTGCTTTGGTGGGAGGGAAAGGTGTTGCAAGGTCTTGTAGACTTCTTCGGCTTGCCTAGGGGCCAAGGAGTCCGTTTGTGAAAGGTAAAGAATTGGACATCCAATTGTGCTAGACTTGACAAGAGGGGGATCCTAGAGTCGTAGAGGTTCGGGGTGGTGGTTAAAATTTTTGTTGATTGTACACTTCTTTCCATGCGGGAGTAATGTGCTCGAAGAGCGAATCATCCTCAAGCAAGTCCCTTGATGTCAGAACACCTTCCTAATCCAGTGAGGGCAGAAGTAGTAGAGGGAGTGTAAGTTTCGGAAATGCAAAGAATGTCAAAGCACTGTGCCGTAAGAGAGAAGCAACCCAAAGATACAGCTGAGAGATTCCTACATGCATGGATCTCGGTGTTGGGCTGCTACTCTACCTCACCGAAATATCTCCCGATCACTTCACAAGACTTGAACCTATTCATCAACCCCCTTAAGTCCCTCTCTAAGGGTTCTCTTCGGCACCCTCCCCCCCGCACGCTCAACACTCCTACCAAGTAAAATATAGAGTAAATAGGCAACGCAGCCAAGTGAAGCATCAAATTCACAAGTGCAGCTCAACCGTAGAAACATAGTACCGCGGACGACGCCGCCAAACTGGTACATGTGGAGTCATTGATCACTCCGCTTGGCGCCGTAGAACATGTTGTGGCCTCGAAGGCCCTTGCACCTGGCTTCCGTGCCCTGTCGGAAGTCTTGACCCGGCAGGGTCTTAAATAGTCCTTGGACACCGGAGGGCCGTTTCAGTGCCCATTTGTGCCCAGGAGGCCCTGGAAGCGGAGTGGTGGGCTCGTTGTACCCCCCCTGCAGCCGACACCCCCGGTCGCAGCTGGTACCCCACCTTCCTTGGGCCGTTCATGGCCCATCACTTCTCGGGACAATTACGAGCAATTGAGGAACGCTCAGGAAATTGAGCACACTTGAGTGTATTGTTGGGGGTGCACAACACGCGGTATGCGATAACATTAGTTTAGAAAAAATATTCAAAAACCTCAATTAAATTCACAAAATTGTTTGAATTTGATTCTTCTAACAAGAAAAATTCCCAGTTTCTTTTTTCTTATTTTTTATTTCTTGTTTTTTTGAACGACCGTGTTTGAGACAAGTTCCCGGGGTGATCCTTGGGCCATGTCCCCGCCCACACCGACGGGACGGACTAGTCATTGAGGGTGAGCTTTTGGAAAGTGTGGAAGGCTGACGAGTGTATGGCCCTCCATGAGGGTGAGAGGTGCTTGATAAGCCGTTGTTCAGGCTAGGCCAAAAATTGAACACAAATGTTCCATTTTGTGTATCTCTGCATGAATGAGGGGCGTGTTGAAATATGTGAGGCTGTGTTAATTGGAAGAATGGGACGAGTGCCAAAATGGTACTTCCATGATATGCCCTGTTGCGCGCACCCGGATATGGTGTCGTGCTCCCCAGAATGCTAAAAGGCTAGTTGCAACACATGTTGCTCAAACGCACAGCAGGAAATTCTTCTTTTGCACCAAAATACTTGGCACCATGCCAACCCTTGGTGACAGTCATTCTTCCAATTTTGCTGGCAAAAGTGTCAGCAACGGGTCCAATCATCCTCCGCCCATCAGAAGCGTTGCTTCCGACTTCGGGAGCGTTTTGCCCCGACCGACCAATGGGGCCAGTGTGCCCAATTGTGGTCAATAGTCTGCAACCATTCATGAGAATCATTGCTTGCGACATCGGAAGCGTTTTTGGAGCCGATTTTGGGTGTGCACGCCCGGTATGAGGCGAGCACCATACCTAGGGGCGTTCATACAATGCCCCTCCCCCCCAAAAAAAAACCTTCAATGTCAAAAAAAGCCAAATTTACCGCCACTCCAACCACCACCATCACCACCATCACCCATATATAAAGTTCCTTAATGTATAGTGGTCCACCATTACTCAAAGAGAACCTGCCCCGGCTACCATGGCCACCTGTGGCCAATCACAGGGTCCCGACGCTGGACCCGACTCACAGAGATCCGGGTTCCTCTCCTCCCCCCTGCCCGCCTTCCGCCCTAGCCCGCTTCCCGCCCAGCCCGGTTAGTCCTCCGCACTCTGCATGCACAAACACGGACATACACAACAACAGGAATGCATTATGGCTTGGTCTCCTCTTTCAAACCAACTTCACTATCGGTAGGCAAGAAGTCCCGGTCACTCAGCAAAGGGGTTACGGGCGCTCAGCCTGATGCTCCATCAACAGCGACGACAGCAAGGGCTGATTGCTGGGACAAGCTGTGTGCCGAGCGCGGGGCCGTCCACCGGAACTTTTTTCGCGGAGGCGGTGCCGGTGCGGCAGTCCCGGGGTCAGAACTACTGACTGTGAAACCACTGCTGGTTGCATAAAAATCCCAGGCATCACTCCCACTCCCACTACCACTCTCACTCCCACTGTTGGTGCCGATCGGGGAACCCCCTATGTCTAACCGGTTATCCCCTGCGGGCTCAGACGAATACTCTCCATGAAATACAATGCGACGATGCAGCTTCGCTGATTGCATTGGCAAAATGCGTTGTGCACTGCCATCTCCCCCTGGCACGTGCCTAGGCGGCACGTACTCTGCGGACGAGTCCGCGTGCGACGGATCAGGAACAACCAACACTTGTTGGGCATCCTGTAAAGTGCACACCCTACCATTCTTCTTTGCCCTTCGATGTGCCGTGGCCTCTGCCCTACACTGACAGCTAGGCACAAAGGAGATCACATTGAAATGTAGGAAAACGTGGGCCACCCTTGTAGTACTTCCAATTGGAAGGCCACCCACTGATGCCTACCACTATGTTCACACCCGCAGTGTCCATGAATGCAGTGGACATCATGCGTTTCCACTTCACTCCCAAGCTGCACTAGCAGCGATTGGGTCTGCGGGCGGCAAAAAACCCTAATGGTTGGCAGGGAAAATAGTGGCCGCACAATGCGCTCCACAATGACACACCACTATGGCGACGCACTGAGAACACACAGTTCCAGCACTACCGCCCTTCGGATAGTCTTATACAAGTATACTTGTGACCGACTGCTTTTGCGGACCTGAAACTTAATATAAAGCTCATGAGTGATTGTTTCCCTGAAGCCATCTTCAGGGCAAGTGGTGGTTAGCGTGGCAAACGTCTTGTAAAGACGCAGATCGCGCTCCCCTGCATAATCACTGTATTGGATGGGCAGGTGGGCTTGGGAGAAGGCGTGCGCAAGGCCCTGCCAATAAAGCGTGGCTGTTAACCCATTCTCTGCATACTCCATGATAAAATGGATCACATATACATAGATTTTGCCCCACGCCGGCCATACCCCCATGGGTAGGCGAACATCTGAGTGTTGATAGGCGAGAGCCCGTTTTGTGGTCTCCGCATGGTCAGACCGTTGTGGAAGTAACATCCGGCACCATGCAGTCCAAGTTTGTTCATTGCATGCGGCAATGTCTTTTTATCCAACCGAATGGCCTTGGTGGTTGGGTCAACATCCTGGCCTTTAAACGGCTTGCCATTGAGAGAAGCACCTTCCGCAAAAGGAAAGCAAGAGACACAAGAAGGCGCGACTTTGTTACACATGCCTCAAGTGGAGGCGGTGATAATGCAAAATTGCAGGTCTGCCCTTGCTGTGTCCTTAACAAGTCTGTTGAACCGCACAAAGCTGTCTCGCACCCACGGGAGCTCTGCAGACATTCGGTTGGCCTACTCATTGAACGGAATGATGGCCCCAACTTAGACCAAAATGTCGAGCCGTGCTAGCTGCAATCGTATGGTATAAATTGATAACGTACCCAGGCGGTAAAGACCTTTGGGAGCTCAGTTTCGGACGCCACAAACAATGCAAATAAATTCTCACCAGTAAGGACTTGGGCCACTTCCGCAGAGGAGGTGTTCGGCAAACTCTTTTGGGAGATAGACTACCCTTCTACCGACATTCATGTTGATGTCTGCAAAATGGTATGAAACTTTTCCCAGTGGCAACGTACCATAAATTGTTGCTGCTTGCTGTCCCGGGGTCCCGGAACAACATCAACAATTGCCGTGGTCTCAGCTTGAGACTCTCGGGCTCTTGTGACTGCCTCTACGTCAGACCGTGAAAGACCACTAAGCAAGGACTGGGTTGAGGATTGACTCTCCTCGTCACTTGGATCCCGTTTGGAGTTAGCTTGGTGAAAAATGCCAGTATGTTGCTATAGGAGTACGTTTTGTTGCCCTTCGAGGTGCCGTGGCTGTCAACAACATTGACAACAGCGTCGTTACCCACGTACTCACCATGGGTGACGAGATGCACTACTCAGTGTAGATGCCGTGCACTTGCCGTGTGCTCGCCTCTCTCGCCTTTGTTATTTCTTTGCTCCCGCTTTTCCTTCCTCTTGCGTTTCGGATGTAACCTGGCTGCAACCCCCCCCCCCCCCCGCTCTTCCTGCTCCTGCACTTTTGCATTGTCGTCGCTCCCTCGCGTCCTCCTCTCATGCTGTCGTGCCTCCCTACCCGCATTCACAACTCGAACTGCAGCTCCACAACACATGCATTCTCGGGTAGGCCTGTTTGCGCCGCTGCCACCAATGTCCGCCTGCCTTGGTGGCTCTCCGTGTGTGGGGGGGTTGGTGCCCGGCGCTTGGGGGTGGGGGGGCGGTGTCCTGGCGTGCACGCCGGGGTGATCTTCGCGTCGCTAAGCTCCTCGTCATCGTCGCCAAGCTAGGCTTTGTCGGATTGGTCGTCATCTACGGGTATAGGCGCGGGTTGTGTGATGCCCAGGTGTGCAAGCGGCAGCTTGTAGGGCCTAGTTACAGCCTTGAAGGCGTCCTGTGGCCATACTTCTTTGACGGGCACAAGTCGGCAGTTCTATCAACGGGGTGATATGGCGGGTTGGGGCACAGGTAAGTGTAGTTGTTGGGGACATACCCATGCCGGCGGGGCTGCCGTGTAGTGTCGTGCCCACGGCCGTGAGTGCCATCGCGCTCACCTGGCCAAGGCCCGGATGCTGCCGCCCATGCTGGTGAATGCTCCGGCCTCAAATAGTTTGAAGGGGTGCACTATGAGGCCAGCCGCAGGGGTGGGGTGCATGATGTCGCGTAGCAGGCAGGTAGCAGGCTCCTCCCTCCAAGGAACAGCTTGGTGAATTCCTTGTGGTCGTCGCAAGTTGTCCGTGTATGTGTGCTCCCCAAGGTTCCAAGAACGGTGACACCGGGTATGACGTTTCCCGTCCGTTGACTTTTTGAGCATGGAATGTAATCCATCCTTTGTTTCCAGCGAGCTGCAATACAAGGATTCCAAATCTCCTACTCGCATACAGCCGCCAGCATGACGGCGAAGAAGGCGCAGTCCCACGCCCAATGTCCCCATGTCTATCCCAGCGTTTCAAGGTCCCCCATTGATGTCCACGCACGCGGTGGTGGGTTGGGGATGATACGCTGTCAACCGTCTTGACGGCCAACCAATGCGCGTCAGACACAGTGGGGGCCATCAGCCGCAAGTTTTCACAATACGGTATGGCCGAGACAACATTTCGGGCTGCTGGGCCACCTCATGTGCATACTGCTAGTCGTTGTATGTGTCGCCGTAGCGCTGCCTCCAATTCCAAGTGGGGTGGTAAGCATCGGAGCGCGGCAGCCAAATCCTAAATGTGTGCTTTTGTGGAGGTGCTGTGCGCACCCCTACGCTTGATAGCTGCAAACGATGACGCAAAGTCGTTGTGCCATGTCGTGCACACCTTGTCCACCGCTGCTCATGCACCGCTGACTGTAGGTGTTGCAGGGGGCGGCGGCTTGTTCATGGGGCTCGGGCATCGCACTCTGGTGGTGGGGGGCGCCGGGCCCCAAGTCCTGGGTGATTCACTGTGCGGCCCCAGCCTGGGCTAGGATGAGCCGCGCAGCAGCAATTGATTAGTCGGTGGCGGTTGCTGCTGGGGCTCGGGTGGCCACTGTGGGGGGCGTGGGCTGCTACGCTGAAGCTAGTAATTGAGCTGGGCATGCTTGCTGTCCGCAGTATGACGGCCCACAACTGCAACAGAGTGGGGGCAGTGGCCCGGACATGTCCCAGGCCTGCTATCCTTGAACCAACCTTTTAGAATCAATCCTTGAAACATCAAGTCGGTCAATGCGCCACCCATCCGAGACTTTCTTGAAGAGGGCCACTGTGCAAGTCATCTAGGAGTACGGCAGCTAATCGTGGAGGAGTTTACTGCCCTCCGCTATTGTGAGGGCTGGCGCGAAATTCTGTCCGAGGCGGTAATCTCCAATCATGTCTCCGCCAACACCCTGATGAGTACTTGGATGTGTTGTGCCACCATGGGCTCCGCCCCTCTGGGAGCAACGGCGTTGGCGGGCGCGCTCGGTGCCCGTCATCGTCCCAGTCCGGTCGGCGGGGGCGCCTGCGGCGAATTCTCCAGTGCAAAGGGGTTTGCGGTGTCGGTCGGCGGTAAGAGTGGTCCCGCTGTCCTACATGGTGCTGCTGCTGAGATTGGCGGCGGGTAGGGTGTGAACATGCCCATTTGCAAGTTGGGAATGAGGCCCTCCTTGTCACGGTACGCGGGCCAGCACGAGGGGATCTCCGCCACGGGGACGGTCACCCCCGCACACGCCGCAAATTGCGGCGCCACCCCAAGATGGGACCCATGGCTGATGAGCTTCTCACCGAACCGTATTGTTGCCTCCGCCGGGTTTCCTTTGTTGCTGTCAATGTTGAGGAGGAGTGGCCAAGATGCTTCAACCCAAAGTTGCAAGGCTACAAAGGTAGGGTAAAGCCATGCGTGTCGGCTGTACTCGGCTGTTCGCGTGTGCCACGGTATGCGAGCTCCGGCTGCGGGTATTGTGGCGGTGCGCCCGTTTGTACAGCCACCGATGGGAGCGCGATGGTCCGCGATGCTGAGGGGGGAAAGGAAAGCCCTATACCTTCCATCAGCTGCAGCGGTGCCGCGTGGATGTTCTCGTTAGTCCGGGCGGTCTTCATGGCTCATGTGAGGTCTGCCCCTACCACCTCCGCTGGCGTCCCTTGTGGCGCTATACGGTGTGGGCGCGTCTTCAAGCTGCTAATGGGGTGCTACGCTGCTCCCAGGAAGTAGCGAGTGCGCCCCGCTTGCAATCTCGGCCCTCGCCGAGGGCGCTGCGGCTTGCAGGCCCGTTCCCAGCGACTGCGCTCCTGGTGCTTGCTCCGATGGCGGATGCAAGGATTGGGCCGCCCCACTTGAAGTGCCCGCCCGTGGCATTGAAAAACTAAAGCGCTAAGGAAGAGGTGAGTGTAGGTGGCCTAAACTGTGGTTTAAATTTGTTTAAACCTGGGCTTTTGCCGCTCCTCCTTGAGCTTGGATCGCAATTCTATCTTCCCAACCATGTTGCAGTCCAAAATCACCTTCCACATGTGTTGCGCCAATTGCCTGGACGGTAGCGCCACTTCGGGTTCTTCCTCCAGCCATCCTTTGATCACTTTTGCCAGTTTTTGTGTCCACCTCGGTGCCCTAGGCCTCTTGCGGATGAGCTTCATCGTTTGTGCCATGGTGTACTTGTAGGACTCCTTTTCATATCTTTGTCCTCAGGCTTCTGTCCTCGGCCTTGGTTGGTTGTGTCGTCAATCATCCCGCACATGGGCTGTGTGTTGCTCTGGTCTCCATAGCTATGTGCCGCTGCTCCTGTGTTTTGTGGTGTGCCGGCGCGTTGTGTCCCCACACAGAGCAGCCCGTCGTTGATGACGGGCAAAGCTGACGTGCGACCATTCGCTCTTGAGGTCAAAGGCGTGCACCTCCACCCCCCATGCTCGCGTGATCCTGAAGATGATCCCCTCCTTGTACTTGGCAGGTTAGGCCGCCAAGAAGGATTCCCCGACCGCGGCACGTAGCTGGTTGGCCATGCACGAAGAAATTAGCCCCATGCTAGGAGGCGTGCCAGCCGTCGACCCCGTCTGTCAGCACTTCCTTGCTGTGCTCCAGTGCTCCAGTGGGACTTGCGCAACATCTGCTGGTCTCCCACAACCGCGGCCCATACGGCATCTCGGACCACGCTGTCTGTAGCTAGCAGCCTTTCCTAGCCCCACTCTTGCACATGCGCCCTCGCAGCCGCGTGCATCCAACGCCCTTACGCCAACGGGTGTTAAATTAAAAACAAACTCCGGGGGATAGTCAGAGGAGGGCAGGGTCAGGGATGGAGTGCCGGTCAGGGGGGCCATGCACAGAACTTACATTACTCCCCGACTCGCAAGTAGTATTATCCAAGGTGACCAACCACCCCTCTGTGGAAACATCTGCCCACAGTCACCCAGCAACTGGTCAATTCAGCGCTTTCAGTGATTATTATCCTTGCGGAGGTGTCTGGTTTATGGACTCCACCATTTGGGCACCCCACAAGAGGTGGCCCTGGAAAGATGACTTGATGCCCCACCATATATGTGTATTACAAATAAGTACCAAAACGGACACTCACACTTTGAGCTGTTGGCAGCAGGCTTGGCTGTAGAGCAAACCTTCAATCTTCGGATATGACACACCTAGTATGTCAAAAGGGGCCCCAAGGTTACATTTGCAGTCTTCCGTTTGTTGTGTGAGCGTGTGACAGAAGAGCGCACCATTGTGGCATGCATTAGACTCATGCAGACAAGGCAAACCTGATAAAACTGTCACCACTGCGGCACATCCAATAACCAAGAGTGCCACTGCAGAGGCAATCCCTGGAAAGCTGTGTAAAGACGAGGGACATTTGGCAGTGGTGGTAGGGATTTGACCTACCACTTACCTTCCGACATGCCTCCAAACTAATTTTCCGTTTTAGCATCAAATCACTGTAAGAGGCATCTACTCCGCTGCGGAAAAGGGGGGCCCAAACCTCCCGCTTTAATGGTTGTCCCTCTAACTTACGTGTCTTGAACATCAAACAATGTCACCACAAGTAGATCTAAGTCTTAGAAGAAGCCCTAATTTTTGTCCCAGTTTGGAATTTTGTGGAGAGCTCACATGTGCCAGTGGACTGTTGTATCAACTTGAAAAATAACTCTCAACAAACAACAGGCGATCGGGTCCAGTCCGCGTGCATCCGACGTTGGCCCTTCACCAGCCGAAGCGGGTTTTTTTTGCGAATCGGGACTTGCAAAAAACCCACCCCTTGCTCTCTGCACCTCGGTGGTTGGCATGGAAGATGTGTAGCTTCCTGGCACATCACTGAGGAGAACACCGCAAATGCAACATGAAACTCACCTACGCAATGTCCACTTGCTGGAGGGCGACGAATCCACTTCGTACCACATCGCATTTGCATGGAATGTGGGCTGCATTTGCAACTGGTCTGACCAAAGAGGAATGGAATCACATCCATGTGAAAGAGCACAAACACACACACATACCTCCGAAGAGACTACGAGCAGAGCACAAACCCATTCCTGGACAGACAGGCACCGCATCTGCGCAAACTGTATCGCACACATGCATGCATGCACGCCATCTGCACATGCACATGCGCACGCCTATGCACACACATCACACACAAATGCTGTTGTTGACGGTGTTATTATTGTCTATTGTTGTTGTTGTTGTTGTTGTTGTTGTTGTTGTTGTTGTTGTTGTTGTTGTTGTTGTTGTCGTTGTCGTCATCGTCATGGTCGTAGTCTCTAATGCAAAAAAAAATCTCATTGATGCAGGCGTGACCCAAACAAATGCACAATGACACGGAGAATACAAGCAGGAACTATTTTCAGCAAAGTTTCAAATCATCCAGAAATATTTCCACCTGAAGGATGTCACTGGTAAAGACAAACCATGCGAACCTTCACCCTTAATTGGTGCTTAATCAACCAAAATCTCGCCATTAACCACCAGCGGTTGGCGGCGAAGCGTGTTCCTGTGATTTGTGTGAAGCACAGAGCCCTCTCAAAACACGGTAAATTGCGTCACCGCACCCCCCCCCCCAAAAAAAAATTATCAGCGAAAACTGCCTCCGGCCAGTTCCCCATCACTCTACAAATCACTCCAGGTCTAGCGGCAAAAAGTCTGCACTGACAGGTTTTCCTGTTCGGTGTGCAGACGTGTGAAAAGAAACATTTTCATGTGCAAGTACCAATGTGACAACACAATGACTGTGGCATGTTGTACCCAAATGCTTTACATCAGCTGCCATCGAGGTATGCCACAGCCAATTACAGCGCATGACATTTGTGATCCGCTAAAGATGTGATGCAAATGCTAATTCGGTGTGTGGCACAATGGCATTGCAATACACATATGGGAACAGTCTGCTATTTCAACAAGAAATGTGTGTTGTAATGAACGCACAGCACTGAACGATGTGCCACAATACTCTGCACAAATGCAAAAACAAAAATTAGTTTCAAACTAAAATAAACACTGATTTAGATGGATGTGACCCACAAACACTCATGCAACAAATGAACCACACCATACAAATACAACCAAAAGTGTGAGGTTGAATTGCTTTGTCACAAGATCTGTGCAGCAGCAGCAGCGGTGCTGGCATGCAACATGGGAGTAGCCCTCTTCCTCATAACAATTTTCTTCTTTTGGGGGGTGGGGTGGGGTCTTTCAAATCTCCTCCTTGCCTTGGCTGGTAGAGACGGAACCAGCCCTCTGCAGAGCGCAAACCTTAGGCCATCATTGTCCGAGTTTGACATATCTAAAGTACCACTGGTACTCGGTAGTTGGTCCTTGGCACTGTCCTCCTCTTCATCCACACGCATGGGCAGTGGTGGCCACAATTACCAAACAGAGTAGTTGTTACTACGTCAGCCCAATGCCTCCAAACATAAACATAGCAGTGGCCTATCCCACAGCAACTGCAGCAAGTAGGCGCCCCAGAAGCTCCACTGCTAGTGCTAAAAACCACAATGAAAAAATAACAACCATGTGAAAGCAAATTTTGGCAACAGAAAACACAAAAACAAACACAAAAGCCCTTAAAACGGACAGGACACCAATGGCTAAATTTGACCAATGGCCCATCAAACCCCGACCATATCAGGTTTCCCAAGCCAAGAGAAGACTAGTGGGAGGGCTTATCTTTCGCTGCAAGCGCCAAAGGGTAAGTGTTATTAGCTTTCATTTACACTGTCAAGGAAACAAGCACGGGAAAAAAATCTATGCACATTGATCTAGTCACCTCATTGCTTTGCACAAAGGAGAAACACCACAACCCCCCATAAGCGGGTCCTTTCTCCAAGTCGACAGGTGGAGTAGCCATGTGTATAGGAGTTCCAAGGCCAAACAAAGAACTTGCAAGCTCAAGATAGGCTCCTCCGCTGCCATTTAAGTTGTTGGTAGCCATTGTAGTTGCCCGGGATAAAAAATTTTGCCCAAGGGAGATAGCTTGGGTTGGATATTCTTGGGCGGCACACATGGGCTGGGTGGCCGCGATCATGCCTTCCCACGTCACATGTAGAAGCGGCTTTGTGAGGCGCATTGCATAGGGCAGCGGGAGGGGTGGTCGCCCCTTCTTCCTTCTTCCGGCAGTGTCAAAGAAGGCATCCCGAGCACCCGAAGATACCTACCTACCTACCTACCTCCCTACCTACCTACCTTGGATATCATCCTACACAGACTTTATGCATAGTGCCCCCCCCGACCGGTCTTATCCCCGGCTAAGGTGCGGTCAGAGGGTCGCTGGGGATAAGATAAACCAGGTGCGAAGCCCCCGAACGACAGGGCCTGGGTGTTCTTCCCGTTGGGGAGGGCATGGTAACGGTGTCGGGTGTAAGTGCCCCCGCACAAAACACCAGCCCCCCCCCCAGCCCCCACCCCCGCCCCCCCACCCCCAACACCCACCCCCACGCAACTCACCCCCCAGCCCCCCCGGACCCCCCCCGAGGAGGCTTCCCGGTAGGGGGCGGTGGCCCCCAGGGCGTCAGCCGGGCGACACTGGCGGTACCGGCTCATGTGCTGCCGCCTGCACAAGGGGAGGGAGGTGGGGGGGCATTGGCAGCAACCCACTCATAGAGCCTCCTGCCGGGAATCCGTGGGCCGACCCCACACCCTGGCCTAATTAGCGCCCGACTCTGGCACCCGGCGGTAGCCTGGGCATGAGCAGCCAGCCCCCCCTGCCTGTGGCTGAGCCAGCTTGTGCCAGCTGCTGGCGGGGCCCATAGGCGCACTGGCACATGGGTGCAGCCTGGGGGGAGAACTGGGTCACTGGGTCGAGGGGCGAAGCCTCTGGAACTAGGTCCTGGGCAAGTGCAGTGCCTGGGTCACAGACCGGCCTGGGGCAGGTGACACCACGACTCCGGGTAGGGAGCAGGGTGCAGGGAGCGGGGAGGGAGGGACGACATGGGATTGATGAAGATAGGGGAGCTGGCCCCCCGCGGTGGACAGCACAGGTGTTCCTCCCTCCACTGCAGCTTGTGGGTGGTGCCCTATGCCGGGCGGAACCCTCCCATGCTTGTGGGTCGTGCCCTATGCCGGGCGGAACCCTCCATGACCCGTGAGGGGCAAGGGCCAGTGGCGAAGCCACCAGTGATGGGTCCTGCAGCCGGCACATGGCGCGGGTCACACACAGCCCTGAGCGAGCCCCCCACGGGAGGATGTCATGAACTACTTGTGGGTGGTGCCTTGCGCCGGGCGGAACCCTCCCGCAGGCTTGACGCCCAGCAAAGGGGCCCACAACACATGCCGTTTCGAGAGGACGGGGGAGCTGCCCCCCCCGCGGTGGACAGCACAGGTGTTCCTCCCTTCCCTGCAGCTTGTGGGTGGTACCCTATGCTGGGCGGAACCCTCCCATGCTTGTGGGTCGTGCCCTATGCCGGGCGGAACCCTCCTTGACCTGTGTGGGGCGAGGGCCAGTGGCGAAGCCACCAGTGATGGGTCTAGCAGCCGGCATCTGGCGCGGGTCACAGACAGCCCTGAGCTAGCCCCCCACGGGAGGATGTCATGAACTACTTGTGGGTGGTGCCCTATGCCGGGCGTAACCCTCCCGTAGGCTTGACGCCCAGCAAAGGGGCCCACAACACACGCCGTTTCGAGAGGACAGGGGAGCTGCCCCCCCGCGGTGGACAGCACAGGTGTTCCTCCCTTCCCTGCAGCTTGTGGGTGGTGCCCTATGCCGGGCGGAACCCTCCCATGCTTGTGGGTCGTGCCCTATGCCGGGCGGAACCCTCCCATGCTTGTGGGTCGTGCCCTATGCCGGGCGGAACCCTCCATGACCCGTGTGGGGCGAGGGCCAGTGGCGAAGCCACCAGTGATGGGTCCTGCAGCCGGCACATGGCGCGGGTCACAGACAGCCCTGAGCGAGCCCCCCACAGGAGGATGTCATGAACTACTTGTGGGTGGTGCCCTATGCCGGGCGGAACCCTCCAACATTTGGTTGCTGGCCAGACTTGAGGGTGCAGCCAGTGAGGAGGCCGCGCCCCACACAGTGGCCTGCAGCATGCGCCGTCCTGGACACGGCGCCAGGCGAGAACAGCCGCGGTGCCCGCGGTTTAGCGGCGCAAGGGACGGGAGCACCAGAGGAAAGGGGATGGGTTAGCAAGGGGTGGGAGACAGAGCTGCCAACCCCCCCCTCCCCCCTGGGTGCACCAGCCGGCCCTGTGTCGATGCCGGCTACTGCCCCGACCCCGGGCCCTTAACGGGGAACGTGAGGGGCAGGGAATGCGCCGCCCCGAGACCGCAGGGCATACCATACCATACCATACCCCCCCCCCCCCGCCTCAACCCACAAAAGCAACATTTAACTCAAATCTTTGTCTTATGTGGTTGCAGCAAAGTTGGTACTACCTTAAATGAGGTCCCAAAGTAATCCGGTTCCTGCACTGCTATGGCTTGGACAAGACTGTAGCTTGGCCACAAAGCGTCACTTGCTAGCTTTGGCGAGACGCATGTCGCTGACATTTGTAAATTTGTAATGAACACCGAACCCCCTGAGGACTTACTGTCCACTTCCCATGGGTCCACTATGTGTCGCCAGCAGTCACTAATATCCGTGCTAACAAGGAGCGCATGTCTGACCCCGCATTGGACATTGAGCTGTCACTAGCCACTGAACCCCCACCATCGTGCGTTTCTCCCTCACTGCCTGAGCTCATCTCCTCCAAACCCAGTGCTTCCCATTGTTGTACCCCGACCCCCCCATGTCCAGCCCCCCCCCAGGGTACACGGTTCCCCCCCACCCCGGGGGGAACCGTCACCAAATGACGGTTCCCCCCGGGCTGGGGGGGAACCGTACACCACTCCCGACCAGCCAATTCTAGTATAACCCAACTAAAAATTTTCTTCGGCGCCTTCGGCGCCTGTGGTTTCCTATTGCTTTCTTAATGATCATGGGGCAAGTGACGGTTCCCCCCCCGGGGGGGGGGATGGACAAGGGGGGGGGCTGGACATGGGGGGGTCGGGGTACTTTTTTTGGTCGCTTGGGCAGTGGTTAGCAGTTGGCCAGTCAGCCCCAACATTCCCCAACACCTCTGGGTGGGAGGAAACCCAGGAACCGGCAACATGCCTGCCACCCTCTCCCTTTCCCACAGAATGTGCTCCCACAGGTTGCAATACCCCAACCCCCCTTTGGCCATGCGCCATTGATGCCGGGGCCATTTGAGGACCACTCCACGATACCTTTACACACGTACTGTGAGTCTATCGCCTTTGGAGGAGGGCATGCAATACCCTCCTAAGCTCTCCCCAACCAACACTTTGTCGCTCATGCACAAGCACATGCGCCCATACATTGTGCTCCGAATTTTCGCTGTAAAAGACTCCATACCCTGCCTGCATCCACCCCCATACCTGTTTTGTTGATCCCTCTGTGTATGCTTGTACCCATCCCTTGCACCGACGGGCCCTCTATCCTGGACGCAATCATCATTCACACTGCATCAGTTCATTGGTCCGTGGGATATGCTATGAACAATCTAGATGGAGTACGATGTGTCCATCCTTCACTTGGCATCCATATCTACATTCCTTCGTTATGATACTATAGGAAGATGTGTGACCTGGTTGGCACCTTGGGTGCCTGCAGAAAACATACTGTCTGTCCTGCCAGCCACTGGTACCGTGATCAAGCACTCCTTTGGCTCTCAGTACCCGTGGTTGTCCTAGTTTGTTCTGAGTGTGTAGCTGGCCCTCTATCCTGGGGGGGGGAGGGGATTGCGGTCCCCCAAGCCGGAAAAAATTGCAATAAATGGCGGTAAATTGCGGTAAAATTGAGGTGAAATTGCGGTACATTTTTTTGGTCCCCAGACTCTATACTAGCCATGAACAACAGTGGAGCAAAGATATGCAATTGGTTGCACACAGGACACTAGAACAAAAGGTGCTTGGTTCAATTTCTGCACAGGATGTTTTGCAAAAAGGTTGTTTTGACCAATTATGCACCCAATTGGTGGGATCGTGAGGCTTGGAGCACGCAGCATGCACACTGCACCAAAGCTTTCAGCACAAGCATCTAATCCAACCGTCCTTCCACATCCCCATTATAATGGGCCATGAAAGCCACACAACGGGCATTGTCACTCATTGAATACCTCTGGTCTGTGTCAGTATATTTGCAAAACGAAAAGAACCGCTCCACAGAGCTAGTCCCCATCACCATGCAAATGAGGGAAAGGACACGCTCTTTAAAAGGTGATGCAGGGCGGGCTTCCCACCACTGGAGGAGCCAGCAGGTGATGTTTGTGTGTCAAAACGTGCTTTTTGGCCACCAAGTCCTTTGCCACACTTCAGTGGCCTTTTGCGCGTACCATAATCACTGTCCGCAGAAGTGGACGCCATTTGGGCAACACAAAAACAGAGACGTGTCCTGCCACACAAATGACATGCAGGACAGAGGAGAACACATACACCGTACAGTGTGCCTAGTGTCAGCGAAGGGGATGAAAGAGTTTTTGGCAGGGGAAAAATGAAAATTTTGAATAGGGGTATCACTGAAAAATTGCTGTAAAATTGCAGTAAATTGCAGTAAATTGCGGGCCGCAATCCCCCCCCCAGCTCTATCTCATGCATGGTCACATCACAATGCGATCCCCACTTGGCTTCTTTGACCTCCAATTTGTTCAGTGGTGTGGTCGGCTGTGCTCTGTTCGCGTGCTTAACATGCCTGGCATGACAAGATTGTCAAAACAACACTACGGTTGACCAATGCAATGTTGCAACGCCTGTCTGGGATAGGACATGTCCCTCTCCAATTGCCACCAACACAAAATGGTGCACCAGCCGGCAATGAATCTATCCCAGACGGGTGGCACCCTCTGATACTTCACCCTGCGCCTGAAATTCCATGACACTTGAGCGCCGCTCACAGCTTCTCGTGAGCCCACTGGAAGCTTCTTCCAAAGGCATCATTTAATGAAAGCTGGTGTCCCATAACGGCAAATGCAATTTTTCAAAAATCAGCGACACTTCTGCTGCTCTGGAACCCGGCCGCGGAGCTGCAGGCATAGCAGCAATTTACGCGACCCCCATGGCCGTCCCCACCTACCCAAATCCAGACACCTGGGCTCTGGTGAAGCTGGGGAGGGGGAGTAGACCGTCAGCACCTCTTGCGCACATCTTTTGTACACCGCCTGCCGAGTTGGTGCCAGCTTCGACATGAACTCCCCAGGAATGTCCGTCGCTAAGGCCAAATTGTACCAGCGATACACCCCCCTCTTCAGTAAGCCAGGATAGTGGTAGGTTAGTGCCTGCTCATTCCTGAACAATACCAAAAATCGCAGCCTGGACAGGGTGGGGGGGATACTGAGGCATTTGCGCAGGTTGCAAATGCCTGAGTACTGTGATTGATTTGTACAGTATGTGCCTGAATGCTGTAGCACTTTGGTGCCGTGTAGATGCTGAATACTGGAGCGCTTTTTTGTGCTTCATATGCTTGAATGCTGTGACACGTTTGCCTTGCATGTGCTATAGTATCCAAGCAAGTTGTTGCGATCAGCTGAATACCAAAGCACTTTTAGATGTTGTGGACTATTGCTTGTGCCTTCCATGAGGCTGGACAAAGCATGCGCACTTGGGATAAGCAAGGAGAAGCTCTTCCCTGGTGTCACATCAATTTTGCATGGTTCGCCATTTTTTTGGTTGTCTGAACAATTGTTGGTCATTGCTGGTCACAAATCAGCACGTGACGCTCTTGGTTTGGCGTGATACAACACCATGGCCGCGAATACGTGCCATTGCCGAACGTCCATGCGTAAAAAGACTTTCACAAATTAGGTGGGGGGTAGCTCCTTGTGTACCGAGGCAACGGCTTGAGCTACAGACGGAAGCAGATGCATGCTCATGTCAATTGAATATCTCCGTGAATGAATGCAGCAATATTCGACACTGTCCCAACTGTCTTGACACTCCGCAATGTGCATTAAAGCACTCGTGCAAATGTACCGTCTTACCGGATACCAAAGCTTTCAGCACAGAGTGCACCTGGTGTGCGCCTCGTACGTGCGGAGACTTTTGCAAGCGCACATCAGCTGCACAATGCGGCAACCAAAAGAACAGGCACAGCAGGGGCTAGGCGCTGACTTTGGATCCAGTGTTACATGCAACCTGAACACCAAAGGACTGCAGACTCACAGCAGTGGAATGCCTCTATGCGACAGTCTGAGGTCAAACCCTTCAACAGCCAGAGGGCAAAGGAGAGCATAAAGCTGTAAATAGACACTATGGCTGATATATCATCTGGGCATCATGAACAGCTGCTTTTTTGAGCTTTCTGTGCAGCCTTGCAATTGGACTTTTTCATGTGGGCGAGCCGCATAACATACCCGGGTATCCTGCTACAAGAATCTCAAGCTCCGTTTGCAGTGCGAAAAAATTTAGAAAAGCTGATTCTGTGGGGCCAAGTTGCTGTGCATGGTCAAAAGTGAATGCTCCTGCGTGTGGAAAGAGTATGAGTGCCGCGTGGTACTTGGGTACGAGTCTGCTTTTAGCTGACGTAAAGGCCTCAAAGAAATGAGGTCGTCACCATGAGCAGACTCAGCTGGGCACTGGCTCTAACAAACTTAATGCTAAAACCACGAGCGTGGAGATTTCCAAGCTAAATCCCCAACTGCACAACTTCACATTGTCCAAAGCTATGTGGTCAATTTTTTCATTGTGACCCGTTCGGTGGTAATGGTGGTTGGTTGTCCATTTCCATTTGAATGGCAACCCACAGAAAAACTTTCAGTTTTCTTAGAATTGGGTTCGGGGAGGTGGGTGGAACAAAAAGACTGGCAGGCCTTTTTTGCACTCAGGGGGGTGCAGTGCATCGTCAATTTCGGGGACAGCTCAAACAGCTGAACACGACCCAAATGGGTGCACACCAACACCAACAAGGTTCAAATGGAACTCTTTTGGGTCAGGTTCAGCCAGCAAAAACGGCCATTTTGGCGCCACAATCGGGCTTCAGAAAGCCATTGTGGTGTGCAACCTCATTTACATATCATGTTTCGGGGGTTGGTGGCTGCCACAACCACAGGGACTACAGATTCCAACAGAAAACTGCTGTTTTGGTCGTTGTGGGCCTTTCTGTGGATGCGTCCCTCCAATAGGTGTGGCCCCCTAAAAGTGAAAAATATAACTCATGTACAAACAAAATCGTCAAGTCTTGGATTTTTTTTTGCGGGAAATGCGTGTAATTTTTTTTTGCGGTAAGACGTGTAAATTATAAAAAAAACCATTTTTTTGCGGTAAGTCGTGTAAATGATGGGAAAAAAGAGAAGGATTGAAAGAAATGCAACTTTTGCAATACGTGTGAAATATGTACTATTGCCGGTTCCATACCCCATAGCAACCTGTTCCCCCCCGCCCCCCCCCCCAGCGGTCAGGGTTTTGTAGCCATCCGCCTACGTGTGAGCCACTGCTGAGTTTGTCTCCCACTCTAAAGCGTTGGGAACCCCCCAGACAGCAAGGCTTATATAGCCAATCTGCCCACTTTTGGGCCACGTCTGATTTTGTCCCCCGTTGTGAAGCATTGGAGACCCCACAAACGGCATGGATGACAGAGAACCAAAATAAAAGGGCACAAATGGAGCCTTGGCTTGACAAGTTTGTCGAACGTACCGGTTCAAACAAGAATTTGGTGCGCAAAAGTGCCACCCTAGACCATACTTTGAACCGCTTCCGTGCCCCAAAAAGCGACATCATTGCCGTTTTTGAACGCCAAGCCTTCAAAACGGGTAGGGTGGAGGGAGCCCAAGTTTACAATGGGTTGCACTTCAGGCCACCGTAGCAGGCCGTGGAAATGTTCGGCGGAGGATGACAGAGTTGATACCGAACCTACCCCTGCCCTTGAAAGTAACCCTGAAACATTGAACGAAGCCATGGCGTACTAGCGCGAGAAAGGGTTTCGTCGCCAACATGTGGTCTCCAAGACCCGTGTTGTGTTGTGGTGTGCAATGAACCCAGCAAGGCTTGGGTGTGGGTTTGTGTGTGCCTTCTTCGATTGTTGTGTCCGGTTGGAGCGTTTCATTATTTCGGTTTGGGAACCCTTGAGCTCCATTCGTTTGATCCACCCTTTCTAAGGAGCGCCAAAGACAATTTGCTTAACCACCAAGCGGTGGGCCTTGGGATTCCAAAAGGATGGTTGGTCTTGTGGTTTTCGAAGCCTGCACCTCACAAACCGGACGGTGGATCACCGGGGTTCTTTTTCGGATGTTGCCCTCACCCCAATTGGTCTAGGACTTGTCCACTATGCGTTGAGCATTGTTAATGTTGATCGCACTGTTTAGGTCATTGGACCTCCTGGTGATGATTTGGAGGGCGTGACTGAGCTTCCTTGCCCTCGTAAGTCCCACCCCCCCCGCACCCAAGTTGAAGGTGCACTTTCGGGGATCGAGGAGAGTGTTCACTGTTCAAGCCACCCCCACCACACTCAAAGGCAAGGATGCCTCCTTGAGCAAAGCGTGGAAGGCCTAGAGGCCAAGGCGCAACCTTCCATGGCCAACCTTACCACAGAGGAGGACACCTGTCCCAAGGTCCGTGGAGAGTGGTGCAAGGTGCTAGATAGTTGCCCCAATGATGCATCCAGCTGGAGCATGATGAGCAGTTCATCAATGAGCTGGCCAAGCAGCTTGTAGCTGAGTTGCGCGTGGCTTGTCAACGGAACACCAATCTTGGTGCAGAGCCCAAGTCCATTGATACACAAAGTGACCTCATCTACAAGTGTGCATTGTGCAACTACTTGTAGCAGGTGCATGTTTTGTAGGCTTTTCGCTTCACTATGTTTTGCTTCGCCTATTTGGTGTACCAATGGTGGAGCGTATAAACATGCTACTATATTGGCTCCATCTCAGTGCCTTGGTGGCCTATAATGGTTGCACTAACGTTGACCACGGCCCTATCAGGACTCTTTTCTTGAGCCAAATTTTGTTCCCAATGCCGGCACACTGATGTTGGCCATGGCCCTGCCAGGCCTCTTTTCTTGAGCCTGATGTTGTTTCTAGTGCCAATTACACCACATGATACTATGTTATATTGGCCGCGTCCCAACTAATTGGTGGCCACACAGAGTACTTGGTGCTTTGTGGACTCGGCATCCCATCGTTAAGTTGGGTCTCAAACTGTGGGGCCTCACACGGGGCATCCTAGCCGACATCCACAAGAAGGCATGGGTGTAGCTATACCACAAGACTTTCTGCGGTGGCAGCATTCTGCCCTTTTCTTTAAAACCGTGCCACACACGGATACCATTTACAGAGCACACATAGTGTGGGCGACACTGAGGGCCATTCCTGCTACCCCCAAGAAAATTAAATTCTTCCACCTCGAAGTGATCATGCTGTGGGAGTCTTTACCTTTTGTTGCGCTCCGTGCCAAATCTTTCTCTATGCTTAGAAACAGGTTAAACATTAAGGCCCCTATGAAGAGCTCACGTATGATATGCCACTCTGGCACAATGTGCTTTTTCACAATTGGCATCATCACACACACTCTCGCCCTTCCCTCATCCGTGCCCAAGTTGTCACAATGGGACAGTTGCTACACGATGAATCCTATCTCACGCTCCTAGCACAATCTTGGTGTTCTATTTCTCGTGACTCGATGGGACAACTAGCCAATTGTAGCTATGTGTTTTGTGAACGGTCATAGCAACATTCGTCTCATCTGTCAGAGCTAACCTGTGACTAGAAAAGGGGTTTTGCCTTTGTTGTACTTCAGTACCCACGTGGCAGGAGCAGGCGACAAGCTCAGGAAGTTTGGAAGCGATCTTCAACAGCCTCATCTGGCCATATTGATGCCCCCCAACTATGGGGACCCCGAGAAGATAAGGGTTATGTAGTCATATGAGCTGTATGAGTTTGTGAAGCGAACACAATACGTATTGGCCGCACTACGTTCACAACCGGTTCATGTTGTTCTGTTTCGTAGTTTCGAATGCGCCCAGAGCCTTCCACGGAGGAAGTATGTCGTTGAGCAAGGGACGGTGGTGTGTTGCTAAGCTAAATGCGAATGACACATGCATTGGTGGGCATGTGAGCACATGCCGCAAATTTCTCGTGGGGACACCGATGGGAGGGTGAAGAACAAGTAGATTGCTCGGAACTTTGTTTGTTCAGCAGGTCTCGTGGTGGTTTGTGTCAGACAACGTTGAGGCACACTTGTAAGGTGCATAGTACTTGTTGTCTTGCATACACCATATTGCATGTGGATAAAGCATGGAAGGGGGCGAAACGGAGTTTGTACACAAATATGCCTTCTCCATGTGCAATGTATTGCTGCTGCAAGTGGTTGTGCACCTATGTCTTGCACCACAACATGCAAGCAGCTCACCCCACCATGCCCCCAACGTACTTCATTATTGGGGAGGAGGAGCAAGCAGCGCGGATAAAATGTTTCTGGTCATGATGTCGAGGCCAACTTGCCGCAAAGAAAGAAGCCTCATTGTCCATTCCTACCCTCGCAACCCCTGTGGATGTACTAGTTCATACGTGTGGCATTCCCCATTTCAAGTTTGAACTCCAAATCCCGTTCCTCTTCGAGCTCCCCGGGCACATCTACCTCATCGTAAAGGAGAAGTAGCGGAAGTAGTGCATCCAGTGCTTCGGAGTTTGTGCCGTCATTGGATGTGTCCGAACCCAGAGACAAAACGGGGTATGTAGCCGCAATCATTTCCCCCCCACCATGGGGACCCTAAGATGGTACCGAGTACGAAGCCATATTGATCTCTTCCCACTATGGGGACCCTAAGAAGGCCGGTGTTATGCGACCGTATTCATTTCCCCGCACCTTGGGGACGCCGAGAAGCCATGAGTGAAATAGCCACATCGAATATATCCATATCAATATCTTCCCACTCCCCAGGACCTGCATGAAACATAATGCCGTTCAAAGGAATCAGAGTTTTTTGACGCTTGAACATTATTTTTCAAAACTTTTATAGTTTATTTGACCAATTATGTGGCCTATTGCTGTGGCGCTTTGTTGCGATTGTTAATGGATGGCAGTGTGTTTTTGGGCCGGGGCGGGGGGGGGGCTGTTTTTCACGTTTTGGAAACTGTGTAAAAGAAGTTCAAAGAAAGGCACAAATGATTCAAAAAAGTTTTTGAAGTTTTTGAACTATTTTTTGAAGTTTGAACTTTCACCAACAAACACCCTTCACACCGACGTAAGCACATGGATGTCATCCAAGGACACCCAAAGGGGCCCCCGGTATCCATTGGAGTTTGCGGGACGGTTGGGACTCCCAAAGAGCTTTGGTGTCGTGGGCGTCCTCGGCGACCCGGTGCCGGGCTCTGCGGGGGCGGACCCGGTGGCGCTCCGCGGGTGCGGACCCGAAGGCGGGCTCCGCGGCGGCCTTTGCTGGTTTGGGGAGTGGGATCTGGCTAGCCGCCTCGTTTGCTTGTGTGCGCCCTCCCCCCCGTTTGGCTTTTGCCACCGCACTACGGCTGCCGCCTCTGTGGCAAAGCACAAATGTGTTGCCACCTTGTACGGTGCCTAGCCGGGTGAAGAACTCCGACGGGGCACGGAGGCCAAACTTGGGGGCCTTCAAGGCCACAACAAGTTCTACGGCGCCAAGTGGAGTGATCAACGACTTTGCATATTCCTTCATGGCGGCTTCTCCGCGGCACGCACCATTTTGTGGCCACCCTCCACGGTGGCTTGCTCCCACAGGGCCTTGCAATTCGGGGAGGACACCAACCATTGGGCCAATAGGTGGCGCACTCGGGCATCCAATAGGTTGGCCGCCCCGCTCAAGCGAAACAATGTCGCTGAGAGCTCCGCACAGCTGACCCATACAGTGGTGCCGTGGTGGCGGTCATGTTGGTGGCCCCAAGGGGGCAACAACAAAATGAAGGACTATACAAACAATGGCATGTAGGGGGCAACAGTACCATAGGGTCCTCAAACAAACCTCCCCCACGGCAAATTGAGCACACCCGGGTGTACCGTAGGGGGTGCACAAAACGCAGTATGCTGTAACATCAGCCCAGAAAAAAAAAAGCACCGTGCACCGGGAACCGTGAGAAGGCAAGGGCTATGTAGTCTTATTCACTTCTCCCCGCCATGGGGACCCCGGGAAGGCACTGGTTGTGTAGCGATACTGATGTATGCGCACTGTGTGGACCCCGAGAAGGCAAGGTTATGTAGCCATATTGATATCTGTGCACTTTGGGAACCTATACAAGGGAGGGGCTATGTAGCCATATTGCTGTCTCACCACTATGGGGACCCCGGGAAGGCACCGGTTATGTAGCCATATTCAGTTGCCCCCACTGTTGCGACCCGGAGAAGCAAGGATATAAGTGGCCAGATTGATTTCCCCCCCCACCAAAAAGACCACGAGAAGACTGCGGCTATGTAGCCATGCTCATTTCCCCCTAGTATGGAGACCGTGAAAAGACCCCAAGAAGGCAACGGTTATTTAGCCTAATTCATTTACGATAAGATGAAGACGCCGAGAAGGCAGAGGTTATGTAGCCATATTCATTTGCCTCAATATGGAGACCCGGAGAAGGCAGGGGATATTTAGCCACATTGATGTCTCCCCATGTTGGGGACCCCGACAAGGCAGGGATTATGTAGCCATATTGATGTCTACCCACTATGGGGACCAGGTGAAGGCAAGGGTCATGTAGCCATATTGATGCCTCCCTAGTAGCAGGACCGGGAGAAGGCAGGGGTTGTGAAGCCATATTCATTTCCCCGCACTATGGGAACCGTGAGAAGGCAGGGGTTCTATAGCCATATTTGTTTCCCCACACTATGGGGACCGCCAGAAGGCACGGTTCATGCATCCATATTGATGCCTCCCCAGTATGAGGACCCCGAGAAGACGGGGGTGATTTAGCTAGATTGATGTCTCCCCACATTGGGGACCCAAGGAAGGCAGGGGTTATGTAGTCACATTTCTGTCTCCCCACTATGGCGACCCTGAGAAGGTACGCGTTATAGAACCATAGTTGTTTCCCCCTGCTATGGGGAACCCAAGAAGGCAGGGGGTATGTGGGCGCTTTGATGTCTCCCCACTAACCCCAACAAGGTGGGGATTATGTAGCCATACTTATTTCCCCTAACTATGAGGAGCCCGAGAGGGTAGGGGTTGTGTGGCAACTTTGATGTCTTCCCACTATGGGGACCCTGAGAAGGCAAGGGTTATGCACCATAATGATACCCTCTGCATTCTTGGAGTCCTCATAATGGGGTGACATCAAATTCGTTCCATAACTTGTACCTTTTGAGGTCCCCATAATTGTGAGACATCAATATGGCAACATAACCCTTGCCTTTTTTGGGTCCCCATAGTGGGGAGAAATCAATATGGCTACATGATCCCTGCCCTCTCGGGGTCCCCATTGTAGCCATGTTGAGTTCCCTCACTCAATGGGGACCGGAGAAAGCACAGTTTATGTAGCCAAGTTGATCTCTCTTCCAACTATAGGGACCCTGAGAAGGTAGGGGCCATGTAGCCATATTCATTCTCCCGACTGCTGAGACCCTGAGAAGACAGGGGTCATGTAGCCGTATTCATTTCGCCCCCATGGGGACCCAAGGAGGCCACGGCTACGTAGCTATATTGATATCTCTCCACTACAAGGACCGGGAGAAGGTAGCGGTTATGTAGCCATAGTGCCTTCTTAGGGTCCCCATAGTGGGGAGACAACAATATGGCTACATAACCGTTGTCTTGTCGGGGGTCCGCATAGTGGGGATACATCAATATGGCACCATAGCCCCTACCTTCTCGGGGGGGGGGGGGGGATGCTGGGGAGAGGTCAATATGGCTCCATAACCCCTGCCTTCTCGCGGTCCCCATAGTGGGGAGAGATTAATATGGCTACATAATCTCTACCTTCTCAGGTTCTGTATACTAAAATGTGGTTCGCGGGTTCTGCATAGTGGGGAGACATCAATATGGCTACATGATCCCTGCCTTCTCGTGCTCCGGGAAATGAATGTGGCTACAAAACCCCTCATAGTGAGGGGGAATCAATATGGCTGAATTGAATGGGGGGCATGAAACATTTGAACTCACCATTCCAATTGGGGCATTTTGGGTGCAAACCTCAGGTGGAACCAATTTTTGACCTTTTCACCAAAGGCTCAAAACTTTCCAGGCGTCGGTGGCGCCCAAATGGGCTCCTTCCTATTACCGCGAATTGGTGTGGGTTGGGGATTTTTGAGTGCGGGGGGGGTGGGTCCGGCCCGACACGTAAGCGCCCCCCTGGCACCAAAGGCCAAAGAAAAGCCCAAGGGTTCTTACAAGAAGAAACCATAGGCTGACTGCTTTGTTGAAAGCACACTGCATGTGTAAAAGAATATGCCCATAGGGGAATTGCTGGGTCAGATTGCAACAGGTACAACATATGTTTTGTTGTTCTTTTGTCCATAGGACAGCACCTTTACTCTAGTCACTCAGCCCCTTTGTGCCCTCGGCCGCCCTACCTGAAGGGGGGGAGGGGGTTGTGGCTCAAAAAGTAAAGTGGACAAATTTGGAAGCCCTGCCTCATACGAACATTTCATTGGATTTTTGAGAATGCTATGTGCCATGGGACTGGGGCAGTCAGTTGCTGATGCAAAGCGGACAATTTGCTCCATGCACTTTGACTGTTGGCTGCTTGGTGGAGGCAGAAGGGGCTCACTGTGTACAGCGTTCGCAAGTCTTTGACAGGCGAGATACGTTTACGTCGAACACGCATCTGGAGACCAGCATCACAGGGGTCATGTATAAAATGTAACAGCACCTTGAGCGGCATGTGCCCAAATAGCACTGGCCCGGACAAGAAGGGGCAGAGTAGCATGGATCAGTTGCCTTGATTCGGGCATAGGGTTGGTGAATGTGGGTCATTCGTGGATGTAGGGAGTGAAGCGAAGGAAGGCAAGCACAATCAAAACCTGGCTCAAACACCAACAAAACCCACCACTTACTACGATCATGGCCTGCTTGTGGGGGTCCAGGAGAAGGGCTCCAAAAGACCCCCACCCTACCAACTGCAAGAGCCACTGCCCCGGAGGGAGGAAGCTGCAGACCAGTAGCTTCACTGCAAGTTGCGGCAGGGTGAAACAAAATGCTGCCGGGGAGAACAACACACTGCACCAGCAGCCTTGCAGAGACATGCATAACACAAATGAAATTCGCTGCCTCCCCGTGCGCAAGCACAGCCACATCAGGGAAAACGGTCAGACTGGGATCCCGTGCTCAGACAAGGCCGTGCTGTCGCAAAATTGGGCGCAGTGCCTCAGCCAAACCCAGGATTAGGCCGTCAACTGTAGACTACCTTCCCACTACATTGTGCTTGCGGCGTCTTGGGACAACGCCGGCCAGGGCAGGTCAGGGCCATGGTATGGGTCAGCGTTGTCCAACAAATAGGGCAAGAGATTCCTTTCCAACAGCTTTGTTACACGTCCTGCCAGAAATCTGGGACATGATGGGACAGGGAAGGGGATGCGTTCTGCGAGGAAGCGGCCATGGGCTATGCTACTCCCCAAACACCTCGGACACCGTCCAGTTCTGTTTGCCACGGCGGATGCACTGGATGATGTCCCCCATCTGCGGCTCGAAGCCATCTGACAACATAATGCCGCAATCATTCCCATGCTCCACTCTGCCGGTCTCTTTTTGATGCTCCTGCAAAGGCGCAGGAGAGCTAAATACTCTGCACGGACACTCGTGGGCAGCACATTTACTGGACGCAGGACAAAATATGAGAGCAAACGGTTATCCTTGCAAACTGATGTAAACACAGTGCGCATCAAAACAGATGATGGTTGTGGTACGATGCCCGAAGCGTTATCTTTCCACAGCGCGTTTGTTAGAGGCTCCACTTTGCATGCGCAGCGCGTAGCACGAAACTCTGCCGTGAGAGATTGGACAGGCGACAAGCGCAGCAGCAGACGCATACGCATGCGCTCACACACGCCGCAGCTGTGCTGTCAGGGTGTCACGTGCGAAAATTGCGCATGTGTTCCTTTGGCTTACCATTCATAGGACACTCCTAATAAGCAGTAGATCCGTTCACAACTTCAGTCCTATGCCTGATGGTTCGCAGTCCACTACATCTACTTGCTCGTGAAAAACTGGCTTCGTGCCTCCGAGTGCCCTAGTTTCCTGTCAGGGCAACCACCAAGAGGTCTGGCACCCCGTGGGCAGCCAGTGCAGCTTTACAGGCAAATACCACGGGGGCGGTGGAAGCAGTAGACGCGGAGCTGCAGTATTGTACCACGACAGCCTGCCCGTGTGCGGCGGGCGGGGAGGGTTATACGTTGGTGGTGCACCCGTGTGCAGCACGTCCACACGGGTGCACAACAGCAGGCAGTTTCCCATCGCACACGCGCCGTTCAGGCCTCAGGACTGCTGCATGCAACACGACGGGCCAACTCCCCGATATCCGATCACCCTGCGTCTCCAGAGAGCCACACACCTTCAGCGACTCAATGTGACCGGTCCACACTTCCTGCCCGCGGCGCATGACATTGGCCACCAACCCCTTCGATTTCTGCATTGCACCCGTGTGTACGTGGCATCCTGCCACGGGGATCGACTCTCCACGCTTCTTAGTGTGCAGGTAGAACACCATTTTGCACTCTGCTGCGCCCACTACAGTACTCACCTCCCGTGGTTCAATGGCAGATGCCATGCCCTATCACACGCAGAAATGCGGATGGAAGACAAGCCAAGCACCACACACACCATTCAACGTCTCAGCCATGATGCGGTACATAAAGCTCTCAGGGGCTCTCATCAGTTCTAAAACATCGTGCAGGAATGAACACGGTCGGTGGTCCTATAGCACCCGAAAAATGAGGCCAAATGCAGAAAAAGAAGAACCAACGCAATCTTCGGCTGTTTGCAGGTAAAATGGAGGGTTTTCGCCCGTTCATCCGTGCCACTAGCTGCACAAGATCGGTCCTAGTGTCAGGCAACACATGAGGCACATGAGGCAGTGGAGACAACAGGGCCCTCGGGGGGTTGAGCTCGGCCACTTCGTAACCGCGGGTGTTGGGTACTGTGCAGTACAACTGGTGTTCGGTGCCGTGTCTTTTGTATGACCCGCTTGTTGGTGGACGTCACTTGTGCGGGGAGGGGAGGGGGCAGCTTGCAACGGAGGCTGAATAAATGTGCCATTGGGGGGGCTTTTGGCCCGAGCGTCGATGCATTTGGTGCCCAGAACGATTGACAATTAGTGCTCTCTTTCTCGTCCGTCTTGACCAAGTGTTACACATCAGCCGTGCGCTGCATTCTCAGGCCTCATGCCCATAGTGTTGCAGTTGGAGTGTGCCCCCTATATGATGAGCTGGGCAGACCTGCACTCGGGCTGAGGCTCTGTGCACCATCGAACTCGAGCACGGAGCCATTGGTGACCAGGGGGGGGATTAACTGCCCGCCTGATCCCTCTGGAGCTCTCAGCAAATCCTGGCCTCTGGCCCTGTCCATACCTCTTTGATGAAATCCATTGCGTGGTAGATAACATCAAAGCGATGGATGGGCAGTCCGGCCTGAAACAGGGCGAGAAATCTGCATGGGCCTAATCGAGGCGGATGAAACCCAGCAGTCGTCGCATGATTCCCAATAACCGAAGCCCCAAATGTGCACGGCAATACTTCTACGGTGCGAGCCCCACTGATGTCAGGCTTTGATCAGCTGTGGTTCCATCGTGACGCAGGAACTTCAAGGCACTGGGATAACATACCAACAACGGCACATGGGTACCAATGTTGCGTGTCTATGTCCTAAATTTGCATGGAATGAGCCGTTGTGTCCAAATGAGGAGCCTGACTGCAGCCTCACAACTCAGAAACGTGCGCAGTACTGCCCATACCGTTGAGGCCTGCTTCAAAGAGTGCACATTGAAGGCGATGACCTGCGCGCGAGACACTTTGGCTTGCTCCAAGTCCTACGAGCAGAGAGGGGCGGGGGATGACGGCCATCAGTTTTGAGGCCCCCGCAGGGCGGCTTGAGTGTCTGACCATAACTGCACCGTTTGCCGCAGATCAAAACTGTTCGCCACTTGTCGTCGAAATGCAGCCTTAATCCTGGGGCACTGATGACGTGACAGACTGCCCTTTGGTTTTGCAGGGAATGTACGTTGTTGTTGTTGCCATTGGGCAGTTCAAATGGCTTGAGTGGCATTGACCCTTCATTGAAATATCCAGGATGCCCCTGAAAATGTGCCTGAAGCCGCATCCGGAGACTTGCCCATGTAAAATCCTCGTATCATGTGAAAATGTGCGATGTCATTACTCTTTGTAGGGGGGGGGGGGGGGCATTAGCACTGTGGCCCTCCTCCTTGACAGAAAGAAGGGCATCCCATGCGCCTGTGCACAACGTGAATTGGTTTGATGGCTGCCGAGCCTCTGAAAGGCTGAAAGGCAGTCCAGTCCGTGTATGCCAGAACTGCCAAGCACAAGATGCACACCTCTTCAGTGATGGGCCCCACAGCACAGCGCACCACATCCAGTGAGACAAGCGGCGTGTCTAGCTCGGAGATCATCTTCTCGAACGCTTGTTTCGTGCCTAAAACGTCCACCTGCACAAACATAGTCATCAGCAAAATTGTAGGCACACTGAAACCCGGCGGATCATGACGGGATGCCCGCACCGAGTGCGTGTGCAGTGGGTCGCGGGTTGCACGGCGGCAACGCCGATACAAAGCTACTGGGCAAAGAGGATGACAGCAAAAGAAAAAGAGGGGAACACGCAGGGGGCGCAAGGGGCCATGCCTGGGGGAGAAGCAGGCGCCGGGAGACATGTGGCCTGTTTTGCATGGGGCTGCTGGTCGTGACGCCTGGGCGATGACCGGGGGGGGAGGGGGGGGGGGTGGGGGGCAAAGGGGTCTGGCCTGGGGGCATCAGTGTGCCAAGCCAGGCCATCGGTGTGAAAGTGCCCAGGCCACAAGAGATGTAGCGGGGCGAGTGCTGCACCACGCACTCGAGCGGGCACGCTTTCTATTGGGAGTGTGTGGAGGATGGGGCCCAAGGCCGAGGCACATGCCGTCGTGCCAGTTCGGCCATCGGCTGCTGTGCAAAGCCTTTGACCACAGCGAACAACCACAATCCCAGAGCCTCGGGCCCCCGAGGTCAGCCAGTCCCAGTACGGTCATCGCTCGCACCGTGTGGGTTGGCTGCAACATGTATGGTGGGGCTGGGGCCTCCGGTCAGTGGGGTTATAGAGGTTATCGGTGGCGGTGGTTCCTTTCTAGCCGTAAAGGTCATGGGGCGGTGGGTACTGGTGTGGACCCCCGCATTATTTCTTGGGTCAGTGGTTAGTCAGACGGTGCATTTGGGGTGCTCTAACATTCTTGACGTTACCAGGGCCGTCCCTCGCGGGTGCTGCTCTTTCCACCATGCTAGTGAACTTGAGGTGGCCCCTTGCAGGTCCTATCGTTTGCGGTGTCATTGATGGGCGGGGCGCCGGTGCCCCGTGGTGTTGCTTACCCGTCGTTGCTTTTCCACTCCAGGCCCCGTGGTTTCGTGGTAACCATTATTTTGTGGCCCTAGGATGTTCGTCAGGTTAGTTGTTTGAGGTGCCGCTGGGTGTTACTGCCGGACGTCTTGTTGTGTTTGTGGAGGAGCCTTCATGGTCTCCTTAGTTGGGCGGGCAAATATGGGCACTGCGGAGGGCGGCCCAGATGCCGTTCCGGTCCCAGCAACGACATTGACGAAACTGCTCGGATCCGATAAACATTGCAGCAACCCTCCGACAGTGAGGCCACATGGATGGTGACAATCGCAAGAAGCGAATGACTGCCTGAGGATATGCAATGTCGGTGAAAAGGCGGAAAAGGCTTCAAGTCCAATTTTCTTTGGGGGGACAATTTGCACTCGAAATCCCATCAACAAGCCCCTTGTTAGGCTCCGGTTTTAAACCCCGGTTTCTCCAATAATGATGGGCAAACGTCTACTTTCGCCTCCTGTATCATCGTGCCGCAACCTCAATTCCACATGTGCTCCCGCAAATTTTGAACGAAAACGGTGTTTGTTAATTTGCATTTGGTTTTTCTTAGATCTGCATTTTTTGGGACGGCCATCATGCACCATCCCACTTGGCTGCAGTACTTCTAAGGAAAATGCCACGTGCTGTTCTCAAAATGTGGGGTCTGGATGTTTGCGAAGGGCTTTAAAGGTTAGGTCACCGGTGATGTTCCCAGGTCGGGACCACATGCCCGCAACAACAACAACAACAACAACAACAACAACAACAACAACAACAACAACAACAACAACAACAACACCCACTCACCATCCCACACCCACTCGAGTATGTGATGCGGCACTCGCCCCATGAGTCCCTTGTAGCGCTGATTCGCCTTGCGCGCTCATTGGCCCGCCCCGCAACAGCAGTGTACACACCACACTTGCACCGCCTTTCCATCGTGCTGCTCTGTCCGCCGCCTCATGCGCCGCGGATTGCCTTGTTGTCGGCTACACTCTGCACTCCTACACAGTTCCCTGCCCCGTGGTTGCCGCCTTTTGCTTTGCCCTTGATACACGCTAGAAAACCCAACATTGTTCTAGCCTAGAACGGCTAGAACGGCTAGAACGAAAAAAAGTGGGGGTTGCCCCAACCCATGGGCACAGGAGGTCGGGGGTATGAAGGGTGCAACTTGGACCCCAGAGACCGTTTTGGGGGGCCCATACCTTATTTTTTGGAAAAATATGTTTTTGACCTGAAATTCAACAACAACAAAAAATTATTCTACCATCGTTCTAGGGCCGTTCTAGCAACATTCTCGCGAGCGCCGCTAGAACTCTTCGGTAGAAGGTTGCTAGAACGATTACAATGAGTGCTCCGCTGCTCCTCGAAGAGAAGCTGCCCCGGCTACCATGGCCAGCGGAAGCGAGCACCACATCCCGATGCTGGACCGGACTCACGGGGCGCCGGGTCCCCCCCCATCTCCCGGTTAGCCCGGTTAGCCCCCCCCCCCCCAACCCCAACCCCATAGGTCACTTGGAGGGTCACTTGGCGGGCAGGCGCTAGGTCACTTGGTGGAGGGTTAGCCCGATTAGCCCGGTTAGCCCCCCAACCCCCTTTTGCGAGTCGCGACACGCAAGTCACCCCTCTTGCGTGGTGGGGGGTTGCCGGGGCGCATCCTTGCTCCCGGTAGCCCCCTTGTCACCCCCCGCATCTCCCTCCTTTGCAACCCCTCCTCAGCCCCCTCCTCACCCTTGCCACCCCCCTTGTCACCCCCGTCCCCCTTGTCGTCGCCCTCGTCACCCTCGTCATCCCCTTCGTCCCCATCGCTCTCCTCCATCGCCTCCCGGAGGTACTGCTCCGCCTCCTCCCGGGTGGCGAAGAGGATGGACGAGGGCACCCGCAAGGTGCCCCCCTGCTCCTCTTCTTCCCCTTCTTCCCTTCCCCTTCTTCCCACCCTCCCCATTGGACCCTGGGACACCACCCACCATTCCTCGGGCCCAAGGTCCGTATCCCAGTCCGCCAGCACTGTCACCTGGCTGACGGTCCCCCCATTGCCCCCCTCCTCCTAAGGGACGTACCGGGTGTCCCCCACACCCGGCATGTTCCCGTAGCGGTCGCGGCCCCTACTCGTGAGCGGGGGGTGGGGGGCGGGGGTTGGGGTTGGGAGGGGTTAGGGTTTGGCGGCCCTCTTGGGTTTGGGAGGGGGGTCCTCTTCCCCATTGCTCTCACTCTCAACATTTTTTCTCTTGGCCTTCTTCTTGGGGGCTCCCGGGGGGGGGCTTGCTCTTGGGGGGGGGGGGGTTCCCACCACTATTGCTACTGCTGGTGTTGCCGCTGCTGCTGCTCTTGCTGCTGCTTGTGCTGCTGCTATTGCTGCTACTGCTGCTGCAGTCTTTTTCTTTCCCGACCATCGATCCCCACTTAGATCGTGGGGGCGGGGAGGTTGGTGTGGGTGGATCAAAAGGGGGTGCATGCAGACAAGCCACCTTGGGTTGGGGGGGTGGTGAGGGAATGGATGTGGCTGCCCACCCAGGGCCAACCAGTGCGCCCGTCCACCTCAAGGGTGATGATGTATGTCCTGGCGCAGTTCAACGCCTTTGTCTCCCCCCCCGCCCCGCCTCTTTCTTGTGCCCCCCCCCCCCCCCCCCTTCCTTCTTCTCCTCCGGCTCCTCCACCACCAACCCTTTTCCTTCTTCTCCCCTAGCCCCCCCTTCCTCCGCAAAGCCCCCACCCACCCCTCCAACCGCTCCACGGCCCTCTCCAAGTCCGCCACTGCCTTGTCCTTCTCCTCCAGCTTCTTCTTCGCCTTCTCGAGGCATGATGCCGCCCACCCCATCCTCTCCTCCTCCCCTTGTCCCTTTAGACCCTCCTTCTCATCCCACTCCCTCACCTTCCTTGCTCCCTTTGCCCGTGCCCCCTTGTGGGCCCCTAATTGCCCGGAGAGCTGGCAGAGGTCGGACTCAAAGACTGCGAGCTCCACCAGCTCTTCCAAGGACAACCCCACCCCCTTCTCCTCTACCGCCTCCTCCACCCCAATGTCCTCCACCTCCCCCGTCTCCTCTACCTTGAAGCCCTTGAGCGCCGTGCGGGACTTGAGGGTGACACGGGGGCGAGGGGGTTGCAATGGACGAAAGCTGGGGGTCGCGACTCGGGTTCCGACTCGGTGGGGGGAGTGTCTTGGGGTGGTTGGGGCTGGGGCTGCTGCTGGGGCTAGGCCTAGGGTTGTTGCAAGGGGGGCTAGGCCGTGGCCAACTACTAGCACTTGTGTTGTCTGCATTTGCTCCACGGACGGAGTTCGTTCTAGCGACGTTCTAGCGAACCGTTCTAGCTATGTTCTAGCGAACTTCTAGCGACCAATCACGCTAGCTAGATCAACGCTAGAACACGTGGCTAGATCAACGCTAGAACGCACGAAACCTACAGCAGCAGCTGGTTCAGCAGAACAGGGTCGAAGGAGGCGATCGTGAATAAGAGTTGATTGTGCGCCAAGGGAAGACCACATGCGTTTTCCACCCCTCCTTTCCTCCATAGTGTCCCTGGCTGAGCATGGGGCTACCCCCCGAGGACACACATGGACAACCCAATACACGTCAAAGTAACCAAAAAGCCAAGTTATGCATTGCGTCTGCACAGTGGCCTCCCTGTGGATAGCAGACCACCTACGCCCCAACACCTCATCTACCTCATCCCCCCAAAAAGCCCCCCCCCCCCCGGTTGCTATGCTCGTTGCGGTCATGTTTCAAAAAGCGGTTGATGCATTTTGAAACATCCCCACAATACAAAAGGCCAAATGTTTTGCAACATGGCATCTACATCGCACTCAAGGCTCAATAGATACCATGATGTAGTCCCAGCGGTGGCGTGACGGCAGAAATCCTCCGCTACTACCCGACGGTTCGAGGCTTCAGGGCTCTGCCATGTAAAATACAGGGCAAGAGGTTCCACATTTTTGCAATGGCCTTGTACTTGGCCAAGCCAGGCCTAATGCTACGGCACCTAGCAATAAAGGGCCACACATCGTAAAAATTGGCTGTTTCTTCCCCATCCGGGGAAGCCGACCCATAGACACTCCACCCTGTCCGCCTCTCCGAACGGAGGACCTGCAGCTCCTAACGGACCAAAGGGGCAACCTCCCTAGCCACCCGGTCAACAAACTCCCCTAGCAAACGGCCCATTACCATGGTCAAGTGCGAAATGCACAAGACAACGGAGGAACGGGCCAAACACAAGATTCGTTGCATATTGCAACCGGTGGCTTGCAAGTAAGGCATCCCATCACTGTCCCTAGTGCGTGGGATACCCCCCCCCTCCCCCAGGCCTTCTTTTGGGTGTTCCATATCCCTTCATTGAACATGGAGCCCTCTTGAGGGCATGTGGCCCTCCTTGTTGGTCCCCCACAAGGATCACCTTGGCCTCCTCCTTGGCAGCCCCCCATTGGATGAGGCCGGTGTCCTAAACAAGAGACGTCCCTAATGGTCAATATCCTTCTAGTCTAGGTGTTCTAGTCTTCTAGAGAAAGGTGTCCGAGGCGAACTAGAACAAAACTAGAACGGGCAATGAGCACTCGATGAGAGGAAGACCTCCCAATTGCTCTTCCACAAAGTCCCAAGGGTGTCCATGGCCTTGTCATCACAATTCACCATGCTCAACACCCAGCATCCCGCCGGGGAGCGGGCCAAGCGGTCAAAATTGGCCAAGGAGATGGTGAGATGGGTCCAATTGCCCCCGGTAACGGGGTAGGCATCCCCCCAAAGGAGCGGCCGATTGACGTCACCAAACTCGGCCGGAAGGGGTACTTGATCCATGAGGCGAAGGGCCATGACATCCCGGTGGCCTTGGGCAACACCGTGGCAACGGGGTCATCCTATTCCACCGGGCCGGCCAACTCCTTCCAACAGGCTTTCAAGTCCCGTTCGGTGCAAATGGGCCGGGCGTTGGGGCCACCGGGGACAGTGCGGTGGTACTCCAACTTGTGGAGAGTGTAGAGCTCCGAGAGAGTCCTCCACGAAGACTTGGGGGCACGCAAGTGGAGGACTAGCTTGCACATGGTAGTGGGAGGGAGTAAGGAGGCAGTGTATGCCTCAACGGCGACCTTGCATGCCTCACCCGCAGTTTGGGTGGAAGTTGCGGTGTTCACATATTGGACGGCGTTGTTGAATTGCCGCCGTGCTAGGGTGCATGATAGTGCCCACGTGGCCAAATAGTGCCCCACCCGGTCATCCTTGAGGTTGGTGGTAGCCCCACTCAAGTCCCGTAGTGCCTTAGACAACAGGGAGGTCCTCCCCGGTTGAGGATGGTGCAAGAGGGGTAGTGGAGGGACATTTCATTACAGCGAAATATCAAAAATCTAAGCATGAGAGAGGGGGACATGGAACAATGCACCATAGGCAATAGGAAGCATGCACGGCGGGATAACAAACAAAAATGGCACTTCCGGGTCAAAATCATATCGTTCTAGTATTGATCTAATCCAGCCTAGGTTAGGCCTAGATGTCGTTCTAGGCTAGAACGAGATTGGGTCTTCTAGCGTGTACCTAGGAGGATGGTGAGCTCCCCTGTGTTGAGGGTGTGACTCTGGTTGCCAGATTGTGCAGCACCACTACTACCACCAATACCACTAGTTTGGAGACCACGCCCCACCGCTTGATTTGCGATCTTGCCCAGCAGCGGGTTTTGTTGGACCCCGCCCCCCACCCCCGCCCTCCCCACCTTCCTCCCCCTTGGTACGGCGCCGGGTTCAATGCCATCACGGGGGGGCCGTCCCCTCGCTTTTAGACGCGACCCCCCCCCCCCCAGTAGAAGTGGGCCGAAGGCCCCTAGGGGGGGGGGGGGGGGCTTTGGAGGGTGGGGTTCAGGAAGGGGCGATGGCGGGGGGGGGGGGGGGCGGTCGGGAGGGTCAGTTGGGGGGGGGGTCCAGGTGGGGCGATTTGGGGTGGTGGGGGGGGGGGGGCACAGGCTCCCGTTACCTCCCCTTGGCCTCCCTCTAGGGTGAGAGCTGGGGCTAGGGTTAGGGCTAGGGTTAGGGTTAGGGTTAGGGTTAGGGTCACCGAGCTGGTGGAACCAGTCTTGGTTTTATAACCCTTTTTAGTGTCTAGGGTGGACCTACCGGGTTTAGCAGCAGCAGCAGCAGCAGCAAGCAGCAGCAGCAAGCAAGCAAGCAGCACGCGCGAAATGGGTAAAAATCAGAACTCCGTCGTGGTGCTTCGGATTCGGGTGAAATTTTGGTGGATGATACCTATGGGTGTGAAGTACAATCACACAAAGTTTGAGCAAGAAACTCAACGGTGGCGGCCGGGAACGGGATTCGCAAGTGGCGGACCTCGCTTTCAAAAACTGCACTTTAGGGCCAAAAACAGCCATTTTTGGGCTTAAAAAGCCCTAGAACACATTCAAAACGGCCAAACGAAGGGAAACGGTGGGTACACTCCACGTGCGGCTTGACTTCCCTGTGTCAACGAGCTCTTTGCCGCCCTCTAACTCCATGACATGTCCCGGAAACGGCCCGAAAAGGCCCCCAGAAGCTTCAAATGCCGACAGCCACAAACCAAGAATAGGCCATATCTTTGGCTACATGGCTCAAAATGCGATTCCGAGGGCACCTACTCCACCCGCAACCCCCCACTTTTTGTGGTTTCCACCCCTCAGAATTGCCCAAACGGACGCCTAGACCCCAATACCTAGGCCCACTAGGCTGCGGCAAGCTGCAAGCTCAAGCCCAAACAGGTGGGTGCCCAAATGGGTCAACAGGGTCTAGTAGGGGCAAAAAGATGACTTTTCTCCAAAATGATCCTAGACCATGTGCGACGCTAAAACAAGTGTTTTTGGACTGTTTTGAGCTTGTGGTGGCCCATTTTGGTCCTCCGAACCTCCCAAAATGCCTTGAAAATGGGCTGTTTTGGGACCAAAAATGGGTCAAAAATGGGTCAAAAATGCATTTTTCCAAATCTCATCCTAGACCATTTGGGGTGCACAAACGGGTGAAATGAGCCCATTTTGAGCCCATTTTGGGGCATTTTGGCCCCTGAGAAGTCCAAAAAGCCTTGAAAGTGGGCCTCGTGGTGATGGGGTTCACTTGCAAGCTGATTTCACTTTGTCAAGAGCCATCAATGCGTGAATCATTCTTGATGTCCCTCACCACTCATAGCTGATGTTCCCTCCCCCACCAGCTCGGTCCCAATATTCAGTCTTGATTAGGGTTAGGGTTAGGGTCATGGGTAGGGTTAGGTGTAGGGTTAGGAGCAGGCTGAGGGTTGGGGTGGGCGTTAGAGTCAAGGTTGGGTTCAAGTATAGCGTTGGGGTGCTCCACCGCCTAGGCGGGGAGGGATGCTACGTGGCCAAGGGGAATGAAAAAAAATTTTTCGGGCGCCTTCGGCGCCGCCATATGTATGGTCAGTAGCCATTGACCCTTGGTAACTAAGTGGGCCCGGAGGGCCCGAAGGGGGGGGGGGGGGGGTCGCGTACCGGGACCGAGGAGACGGCCCCCCCGTGAATGCCATGTTTCCACTGGTTTGGCTGTTTTTTCTTCTTTGGGGGCGGGTAGTAGTTGCTGTGTTTTGAGACAACCCCTGTCTTTCTCTCTCTTCGGGGTATGCGCCAACCACGGTGTTGTTGCCATACTATCCATAGGGTGCACTGCGCTCAGGGCGGTCCATTCACGGCCCCTAGCCCCCCAGGTGTCCTTGCACGACGAGTGGGTGCAGGGTACATAACTGTGGCACAGCGGAAAATGGGCTGCGCCCTGCGAGGCCACACACATCGGTGGCGTGAGTCCTAGAAACGGCCTTGCTTCTGTTGCATGATGCAGACTTTGGCGTTCAACTTGCCACCTGCTACTGCCTCAGGCGCGCTATGCCCTTCCATACACATGCTGCGGTCTGTTTAGTGCTGATGAATCCTTCCCGTTTACCGTGTCCTGCTCAGCGTTGCTTATGGCACTTCATGCCAAATAAGTCTGCTGACCCCAGTGGGGGCCGCGGCAACGGGCCAGACACTGACTCCCTCCAACTTTCCTGCCATTTTCGGGGGGGGGGGGGCGGGTTTGGGGGGGTTCTAGGGGCTGGCCGGAGGGGGTTGGGTTGGGTTGGGTTGGGTCAAGGCCTCGTCTGGTCGCCTACCCATGGTCCGCGCTGCCTTCCCTGCCGGACCCGACTGGGCGGCCGTACCCGGGTGTCCGGGCACAAGGCCTACCGGACTGTTGACCGCCCCCAAACCCCGCGGTGGCGCTCGCGGGCGGGGGATGCCGCCGTGCCTGTGTGTATGTGCCCTTGTGTGTCTGAGGGGGGGGGGGGGGGCTGTGGCACACCTGCTTGCTCCATTGTTGTTCGGCGTTGGCGCACATGGCGCGGGAAAGTGTGTGCCTGGTGCTCCAGGCCCCGGCAGGGAGGCTGGAGAGCGTGACTCTGAGCCCGCCGGGGGAGATGTGGGCCTGAGCTCGCAACCTCCACGTCACAAGGACATGCTACCCAACCACTCCACAACTGCCTGTTGGCACGGGAAGGCGGTGGTACGTGGCACAACTGGGGTCAGACTCGCACTCCTTGACTGCCTTCGGCACAGGTGGTGCTGCCACGTGGGCTGGGTCTGGCTCCCCACGGCTCAGGGCGTACCCTGGGCAGGTGGAGGGGCACCAGGGCGCAGAGAGTGCTTCCCTGCCCTGGGTGCCACCGGTGCTGGCTGCACTGGCTGCACTGGCTGCGGCGCTACAGCCCGCGTAGACGAGGGGGCCCAGAGGGCACCACACCCGAATGGCCTCGCCGTTGAGGAAAGGGGGGGGGGGCAGGGGTCGGCAGGTGGCTGTCTGGCCTCCAGGGGTCGCCCACAACTGCACTGGAGTGCACGGGGCTGTGCTGGCCTAGGCATTTGTGATGAAGTTAGAGGGGCGCGTGGACACCTGGAGGTTCCCTGGGCAGGCCGCTCAAGGGATACCCACAGCGGTCAAGCTGTGAGCCCTTCACAGCCTCCACTTTTTAGGCTCTGAGGGCGCCGACTCCGTGCACCCCTCCCGTCGCAGGCGCAGGCTGGGGGGGGGGTAGAGTGGTGGATGGGTCTACCTGCTCACTTGTGTGGGAGAGGAGGACCACCTGCTGGGTTACCATGCGGGTCCCAGATCCCAACATACTCGTCGTTCGGCGTCCGCTCCCTGAGGAACCTCGATCACCATGTGACGGCCTGCAGTGATGGTGCGAGGGCATGCTGGGGGGGGGGGGGGTGTGCTGGGCCTGCTTTCGGTCCGGCCTCATTTCTGTTGGGGGGGGGGGGGTAGGGGCAGCAAAAGGTCTGCTCCCCTGTTTCCTGGTCCCCAAGGGGAACCAGCCCACGGCCTGCACCCTCGCTTTGTGGTGGCTGAAATTTGGGCCGACAGAGTGGCTGGAGGGGGAGGGGGGCTCCCGGATCCCAACATATTTGGCTTAAAATGACCTCCGCGTCGCACTGATCATTTTGGGGTATATCTGTTGGGGTGAAAAACTGGCTACCTAACCCTTGCCTTCTCGCAGGTCCACAAGTGGCGGAATTGCTGCGTAATCCCTGCGTTCTCAGGGTCCCCAACAAAGGGGACGAAATTAGAAGTCGCTACATAACCCTTGCCTTCTTGGGGGCCCACAAGTGGGGAGAATTGCTACATGACCCCTGCATTCTCAGGGGTCCCCAGAAAAGGGGACAAAATCAGAAATGGCTACATAACTCTGCCTTTGCAAAGTAGTTTCATGATGAGGGATGGAAAAAAAGGAAAAAACAGCTCCACCCCTTTTGCCCAATGGCATATAATAGACAACCCTGGGATTTGAACCCAGCACTTTTCAAGTGCATGCCCAGTGTGCTACCAACTAGGACACTGGCCACCTCTGCTAACCATTGCTCAGGGATGAGATAGATATTTTAGGCTCGCTGGAAAAATGCCCATTTTTGTCCATTATTGAACTCTCCTGAAAATTCCGAGTATATAGAGTATAGACACATGGGGTGGCAACCAAGTTTTTTACCCTCTACCCTCTACCCACATCAAGCGAAATTTCCTCACCGCGCCTTTGGCACCAATGGTTCGGCACTCCCCCAATTTCAAGGGGGGGGGGGGTTGGCGTCAAGGGCCCAGGCCCAGCGGCCCCCCCAGGGGCTGACCCTTCCGGCAGGTGGGAAGCGGGCTCTCACTGATCAACAACACAATACTCGGATGTGAGCCTGCAGCGCACGTGTGTCATGGCACCTTGATCACGACAGAGAACACAGGGCCATCCGCATGCCATGTGACGTCTTTTTCGCGACTGGCCCATCGCTCCTTCCGCTTTTCCTTCCGTGTCATTGCCTTGCGCCGTTCCGTTTCAGCCTTGGAATCTTCCGCCTTTGAACATGATTCGATCAGACATCGGAGGGCAGCACGCCGATGGCAGAGCAGTCGCAGGGTGATGGCAGGGCAAATCCGGGTGAAAGGGGTGTGGCATGGGTTGTACACGAGGCGGCGGACGAAAGGACCCGCAACATACAGGGTTCATGGTGCAGATGGAAGAACGCGGGCGAGTGGGCGATTACACAATGGGCGCTTGTACACCCCTAGAAAACTGACATCAAAGAAGGGCAAATGGTTAGAGTTCAGACTGTGGCGTAGCCAACTTCTGCAACTGAGGTGATGCAACGCGCACCAGCCCCTTAACCTCCCTGCGGGGCGGTTAAAAAAGCCCTCCATCCTCAATTGCCACCAGGCATCAAATTGCACCAAACCGTTGCACTAGAGCACATTCTTCTTGTCGGGCTTCACACACAGAAATGCTTGTCATCTGATGCCCCACCGAAACTGCTGCGCTTTGTTAGCTTGTTCCGACGGCTGCGCTGATGAGGTGTAACTTTGCCATGTAAGAGCTCCGAGCCTTGTGTGGAGTGCTGCACTGCATCCTCATGAGGTTTCATGCCGAGTGGCCGGAAACCGGCGTCAACACATGAAATAAATGCTAGACTGGGAATGAAATGGCACGTGGTACAGTTGGGGGGTTGGTTTGTGCATGCTGCCTATTGCCACTTCCTTGTAAATATATGAACCATGCAAGACTTCCCCACTGGAATGCAAGATGTGGGTGAGGGTGGGCATCCTTGGTTTGGCGGTTTGGCGGCCTCTCTCCCTCATCCCCACAATTGGCAACTGATGCGTTCAATGAAAATAGCAGCAAAGCACGATTCCATTCCATTCCATAGAACAAACAGGCTTTCTGGGGGGCCTCAGAGGCTGCTCCTGGAAGCGTGTGATGCCAGGACGCATAAACTGTATGGGGGACTGCTCCAGCCAGTGGACTTAGTCCATTGCAGGCTACTCTATGGCTACTCTTAGGATTCTTCAGGGATGCTCGAGGACTGCTGAAAGAGTACTGCCTACAGCCGCAAGTGCAAGCCATGATGCTCTTCAGCGTGTGTCTGGGACCGTATCCCCACGGAATCAAAGGGGGCACGGCATTGTGCTGTCACGAGTCCACTAATTACCAGACATTTATTCCAAAAAAAAAACGTCCGCATCCACAGACCAGAGATGTGCCATCACTCGCTTGAGAAATTGCCATTACCTCCAAAACCAGCGACAGAATTCCGCTGGAAGCACGGCCTTACCTGGGGGGAGCGCCTAAACAATTGAACACGAACTTCTGCCCCACAGAAGAATAAGAGGGGGAGCATCCACGTCCGGGTCCAATTTGGGGACTGCACTGGCTTTTTTGACGGTGTTTTCACCCCCGGGCTTCGGAGATGCGAGGCTGAGGTGCAAAGCAGGCCCACAGCTGGCAGGCGGCAAAAAACGTCTCTCAGCCCAGGCCTGTGCTGAGACATCACAATGCACAGTCCAATACGTGTATGCGATGTGGTTTGGAGCATCAGCGGTAGTAGGAGACGCCGGCTTAGTGAGGGCTCTGGCCTTGGACTTGGTGCAATTGACAGAATCACAAGCAGCACGTGGGGCAGACAATAGGTACTCTGCCTTGTAGGTGATGCATCTTGTGATCCTGCCCGGGGCTCAGAGTTCTGTCACGGTAAAAATTCCTGCCAACTGTACCCCTAGCACTGAATAACGGCAGCATTACCATACTGAGGGCTGACAGCTGGGGGAGATTTAGCCAAAAGCCCAGGCAGAGCCCACTTTAGTGTGTCATTGAATTGGGGGCGGGGTGCATGTTTTGGAAAATATCCGCCCAATGAGATTGGACCCGAACGCGGACCCGCCCCCCCCCGTTTTTTCTGATTATCCGGGCAGAATTTTGTGGTCAACTGTTCAGGTGCGTCCCCCAGGGCAAGGCACCCCATCCCCCTGCTTTTGGCGGAACTGTCGTTGTCATCTTTGTTGGAGACTACGGTGTTCTTTCGCTTCTCGCCGGCATCAGCATTCATAAGAGAAAGATTGCAATGTGGGGTCGGGGGGGGGGGTCTTGAGCCGTAGGTCTCAGGTTGTGGACCCCTCTGCCTCTCATAATTCAGCGGGTATTCTGGGTTGGACCCACAACTTTCCCCCCACGTTGCTGGTGCACGCCATCCATTGGAGTGCCTGTTGTACTATGACGAGATTTGTGGGGCGTACCGAACCTCCAGGAGCCGGCAGCGATCAAAATAAATGCACCTGCTCACACCCAAAGCCCTGGCCATCAGCCGCCGCACCTTGCGCATGCGTTCTTGCCGCCGCCGCTCCACTTCCTCCATAAACTGCTCTCGGATGTGTTCATGTTCGAGCGCCTTAGCCTCGTTGGCCATTTTGTGGGCTCGCTTTTCGTCCTTCATGACCAAAACCTTTGAACTTGGCTGAGACAGTCAGAGGTGCACAACATGGACGACCCCTTGTGCTTAGCCGTCACCATATGCAGGTGCCCCATAAAAGCAAACGAGAACAATGTACACAGAGCAACAGCACGGACAGCCTGAGACCCCCCGTGAGCACCACCACACATCCCTGTTGGCCCTGTCATTGCCAGTGGCAGGGCATGGGGAAAATTGGCTTGCCAGGGGGGGTGGGGGGTCATTTGAACCCCCCAAAGGAGGGGGGGGGGGGTCTGGGTAAGGGGCTCTCATGACAAGCCAGTCCCAAGAGGCTAGTCTAAAACCTCTAATGATGACTCACCAATTGCGCTGCGAAGCGGCCTTGAATTTTTTTTTCAAATTCCCCATGATACATACCTCAAAATGATCAGCGCACCGAGGGATCATTTTGAGCCATATGTGTTGGGGTACCTCAGGACCTCCCCCAACCTCCCCTGTCACCGTCAGCCCATTGGGGGTCACCATCAGCCCGTCGGGAGCCCAGAAGGGGGGGGGGGTTCCGGGAAAGGGGCTCGAATGACCCCCCCCCCCCCCCGCACAAGCCAATTTTCCCCCAGCCCAGGTGCCATGCTGTCCATATTGAAAACAAGCATGGTTGAGGTTCCCATTGGTCTGGTAGTTTCCATGCTGTGCATGCATGCCACGTCCGAGTCTAACACCAAATCATCGCCACAACGCCGACCTGGTCCGCGTACGCTCTGAGAAGCTGCAAGGGTCCATTCTGAATTGACCTATGCAAGACTTAGACCACAGAGGTCCGTCAGGGGAGTTCTACTCACAACGCGGGATGTGCAGAACAGCAGGGTGGATGGACAGCATTGGCCACAGCTGGCGCTGTCAAGATGTCTGACATGCATGGGCTCTGCACTGATCCATACTAGTTTCCCCGCCCCATTCTGTTGTTGCAGGTGGTTGTGGTAACCCCTTGACAGCCCATGCTCGGTTTGAGTTGCCAATGCAGGCCATTTGCTGTTCACAAGAGGGGGGGGGGGGTTGGCACTGTAGGATTGAAGCAGTTTAGGTGTATACAGGGTTGGTAAGAAGGGTTGAAGTAGGGCGCTCATCGGAATGGAACGGCGCTGAGGCTCGGCCAAAAATGATATTACGAACGGCGCTGTCGGCTGGCCGAAGCGCTGGACAGGGTGGTCCTTAACGGGAAAAAAAAGTTTTCCCAAAAAAGCCCGCGGGCACGCCATGTGTTGGCGGTGGGCGGTTGGCGGTTGGCGGTTGGCAACTGGCGGTTGGTGGTGGTTGGCGGCGGTTGGTGGTGGTTGGCGGCGGTTGGTGGTTGGGGATTGGTGGTTGAGGTGGTTGGGATTGGCGGTGGGTCGCTGCTAGAGGTTGGCGGCGGTTGGCTTGGCGGTTGGTGGCGGTTGGCGGTTGGTGGCGGTTAGTGGTTGATGGTCCCTTGGGGTGGTCCCTAAGGGCGGCCCTTATCAAAAAAGATTAGTCCCTTAAGGACTCCCCTTGCTTCGGCCGGCTGATCCGGCCCGCCGAGACCGCCGCCCAGCCCCTTTGGCCGAAAATCTGGCCGACAGCACCGGGCGTTGCTTCGGCCGGACGAAGTGCCGGGGGGTGTTCTAGCCGGCTGTGGATGGTGCGCCAAACCTCTCAAACCTCCCAAAGAGCAAAGCAAAACGGAAACACCGATGGAACATTCGCCAAACCCGACATCGGTCGCAATGCAGCTAGTTGCGGCACCAAAAGGAGCAATCCCACAAATCGGATTGAAGTGTAGGTGCTCTAAAAGACATTAGTATGTGCGGATATTGCACGACAGGGGGCAGACGAACGAAGCGAAATGACTTCTGGTCGCTCTAAAGGACAGTACCAATATAAGCACTAAAATGCAGGACAAAAAAGATCGTTGGGCGAACAGTGTTGTGTTGTTTGTTGTACGCAACAAAAAAGGGAGGAAATCCACATGTCCAAATGATTGGTGCTTGCGGCAGGCTACATGGCGGAGAAGAAAAGACGAGTGGCCTCTCTAGAACAACTCATCGGAGTTGTACTCAAGCTCTACAGGCTGTGGTGCGTCATCATTCTCAGGTCCAACCTTCGAGTTGGAGTCAAGATCCTGAGTCAAAAGCCAAGAAGTGGGAACGGGGTGTACCGTGGCACCGTGCGCCACAGTTGTTGCATGGCACTCCTTGACCAAGGTGCGAATGAAAGTAGACACTTATAGGCGGCTACGACGACCACCGAGGTGCACCACTGACTCCCAATTCGCAACATGTTTGTATTTGCCCATCACCGTGGGCCGTCATTCGCAAGGGACATGCTGGCATCTTTGACGATGGCCTTCTTTGCCTCAGTCAATGGGCTACGGGAACTGATACGGAGAGAAACCCTTGCCCCTGCAAAGATGCATAGTGTGTACCCGGCTAAACACTGGCCCACATAGCATAAAATGATTTTTCCAAACGGAATACAAATCATGGGACCCACCTCGAATCAGTCCCCGCGAAGCGGAAGCAATAACCGTAATAGACACATCGTTTCTACAAATGCCGCGTTTGTGCTTGTGGGCGGGCTGACCTGCTTCATTTTCAGGGCCTACATCAATGGAGGGAGGGAATGAACTGGGACTCCAAAATGCCATGACAAAAACAACTATCCGTTATGTCAATTTCCATTTCAGTGATGTTGAAGTTCTTCCTACATGTTTTGTGCCAAAGAACAAAATTGTACGATTCAGACATTTTAGCACCAGGACCTGCATCTGCTGGACACTTGTGAATTAGCAAAAATGCATCCAAAAAATCGTCAAAGATTGCCAAGTAGTGGTCCATACTCTCGTGGCATGGTCAATTGCAAGAATACCTTTTTGGGTAGTACGGGCAACGAAACCGTACAAAGCAACATCCATGGTTGCCCGGTAGCCAAGTATGCACCCACTTCGGAACACAAGGAAAATGTTGCACCCTGAGCAAACCCCAAACCAGGCGGGGTTCAATAGGCCCACCCAAAGGTTCTTGAAAACGATCATAAATATCCTGCAAAGCGGCGCACAGCTAGGCCGGAGTGGCAATTGCATTTGGAGCCTTGGGGGCCAAGCAAATGCGACGCAACAATCCCTCAATATCACGTTTAAACTTCAGAAAATCTTGATTGCGATGGTCTCTTGGAGCTATCATGATCTCCTTAAAATGCCGCCAATCTTGGCCAACCTTTGTGGGACAATCCGGTCCAAAAACTTGTCGCAACAATGCGTACAACTTTAGAGTCCATTTCTACCTAGCATCTACCCAAAACTGTTCAGGTGCCTAGGTGAAACACTAAAACATAGGGCGCAAACACTCTTCCATGTAGGCCCACTTCTGAGTAGGGGCTGTAATGCTACCCAAGACAAGGCCAGAGAACCCAAAAGGATGCCCAAAACGCAAGACAACTCAACGTGTTTCACATTATGCTGCACAAAACTGTTGGCCACTGCCTAAAAGGTGAAACCCCAATGGAGTATTGTAGCCTCATCACAAAGTACGGAATCATGTACAATGTGTGTATCCCTGTATCTTACGGAACAAATGGCATATAGAGCATGCGGTGTAATGTTTCAATGTTAGGTGCCTTGTCCTCCAAAAAGCTCGGACTGGTTAATCAATGCTGGTAGGGCTGAGTCAAGGACATCATACACGTGCTTCTCCAAATGTGAGTGCCACATGAAGAACATGAAGCGTTGCAAATCGGTGACAGAAGCATTTGTTCCACCAAACTAGGACAACCAGTCCATGGTCATCGTTGTTCTCCCAATCTTGTACACTAGGGTGGATGGAAAAACGTCATCCCTGCTGACAACATCGTCCCGGAATAGGAATAGTGGATCATCAGCTTGTGGACGCCTAGCACCATCTTCGAAAACGGCCTCCTCCATATGTCCGGGTGTTGTACACAAATACCAATGCACATTAAACACTTGACGACCCGTCTTCGTTAACACTGCACAAGTCGTTGTACCCTGGAGAACCCACGAGCAACAAGGAATACGCGAGGGTACAAAAATTGCCCCAGGGCGGCGACTTGTCACTGGACGCCATGAAAACCCTGTCCCATTTTCATCCTTCACAACCCACCCAAATAACTGTTGAGATCCAAGCAAGGAGAGATACGGTTGTGCACTCCTTGTTGTGCATCGTTGCAGCCGAGGGCCGTTTGTATTGGTACGGCACTCTCACCGGCAGCTTTCCGACGGCACGTTTCAAGGTGTGAAACCATGTGATATGGCTTCTTGGTAACTTTGCCGAGGATCACAAACATAGTGTTTGCACACACAAGTTTGGGTATGGACATTGTGTTGGCAATAAAGATTTTTGCAGCAAAGGGGGACCGCCGCTTGAACCAACCATCACACCGCACATGTAGCAAAGCAAAAACATCACATAAACGAAGTAAAAAGTAATATAACGCAAAGAATAGCCCAGTTTCCTCAATAGCACCGGAAAGTTGAATCCAAGACAAAGGACGGTTAGGTTCCCCGTAGGTACTAAAAGCACCGAAGCAGAGCTCAAAACGCCTTGGATTCCCCGAAGGTACTTCCTTGTCCCTAGAAGCGATCAACGCAGATGCTCCGGCATCATGTGTCACTCAGTAGTGGCTACATAACCTCTACCTTCTCGGGGGCCCACTTGTGGGCGGAATGACTACGTAACCCCTGCCTTCTCGGGGGCCCACTTGTGGGCGGGAGGGCTACATCACCCTTGCCTTCTCGGGGTCCCGTGGTGGGGAAAGATCAATATGGCTATATCACCCTTGCCTTCTCAGGGTCCTTGTGGTGGGGAAAGATCAATCTACATCACCCTTGCCTTCTCAGGGTCCCTATGGTGGGGAAAGATCAATATGAATACATCACCCTTGCCATCTCGGGTACCCCATGTCAGGGAGAGATCAATATGGCTACATCACCCCAGATTTCTCGGGGTCACGGCGGTGGGGAAAGATCAATATGGCTACATCACCCTTGCCTTTTGGGGGTCCCCATGGTGAGGAGAGATTCATATGGGTGGGTGTAGGCGGGGGGGGGGGGGGGGCGAACGGCCCAGCGCTTCAGCCGGACGAACCGGATGGCAGATATGCTGGGCGGTGCTTCGGCCGGCCGAATCGGCCGACCGAGACCGCCGCCGAGCCGAAGTGCCAAAACCTAATCGGCTGAGCTGAAACGCCGCTGAGGTTAGCACCAGTTCATTTTGTCCACCTGAAGCAGGGGTCTTGGGTCCTGAAGCTGTGAATGAGGAATGGTCCATCGCCTTGGAGGTGGTGTTCCACCCGCCTGCACGTCGTTGTCATGTGGGCAACTGTTGTGGCGGGGTGCACAATGCAGCCGACACTCCATTTCGGGTTGGGAGAAGTGGCTATGCCGGATGAAACGAGCCCAACTTTGAGACCTTGGTCACGTGGCGCGGGCCAACATGCACAATTCTTGGGCCAGTGGCGGTGGGCAATAACTGAGGCCATACCCGAAACTCTGGATGTTGGGTGTTGGGCGTGATAGAGCCGAGAGCAATGGTGGTGAAGAGATTTTTTGGTCAGTCAGCCACACTGAGCGTGCATTGCTACCGTTGGTCTGGCGTGTCACACCACTATGGCCTGCCCACGACCACCGAACTGCGATTACATGGGCCCGCACAGAGCAGCAGGGGCACCTCCTATCCATAAAGTGCATCAGACCCTCACACAAAGTGCACTGGGGGGGGGGGGTCGGGCTAGGTCGGAGGCACTGTGCTTGGAATTGCTATCCCTTGACCAAAGAGTGTACTCGGCTTGTGCACATATGTACGACCATTCTGTTGTGTAAGGGGTCCGGCGCACATTCCGGCGCACGTGGGGCAAGGGCTGTCTCATTGTTTCGTTGCCAGAAAGGGCAAAATATGCAAAGCACGGGGCCAAGGGTGAACAGCGTGCACCACACAACCTCCGGCAGAGGACTTTTGAGGCCAAGCAACTCCACGGGCTTGGATGGCCCCGCAGATGTAAGCTGCGCTCCACGGTCATCCTTCATGTTGCGGATGCGATGGCACTGGGTGCCGGCCACTGCCCAATCGCCAACGTTGATTATCCCTGCAATGAAGAGGGCCACCCTCAGATGGTGCCCATTCTCCGTTGCCTATCACCAACCTACCTTTGGGCCTCCCTATCGACAACCGTCATGCCCACCACAAATGCTTCGTCCTTTCCGAAACTTGACTCTCTCCTTGCGCAAGCATGGCCGAAGTCAGGGAACATGGCGGTCATATGGGGATCCTGTGCTTCGACGAGCCCGTGCTTGTGCGCAACCCACGCACGATTTACGAGGATGAGGCCCCTGTACAGCACTGTGGCTGAGAATCACATCAAACCAAACAGAAGTGGGTGTGGTCTCCAGCGAATATCAATACAAACACAGACACCTCTTCACAGGGCATGACACAGCCCCTCTCTCCCACTAGAACCGGCTCCCAAACATATCTTCTGGCATTCTTGACCACGAAAACGGCAGTCAGAAAATGATGAACAAACAGTCGCCGCCTGGGGGCTAAAGCGGCGCGCATCTGACGGTGGCAACCAGAACAGGGGGGGGGGGGGGGCGCCGCAGAGGTGGCGACAGGGCCATGACGAGCCGCAGGTGGGAGCTACGAACAGGAGGGCAAACCCAAGCATTGGAAGAGGGGTTGTCTTGACAAGAGGCGCAGGCCGAGCTAGCACGACGCGGATGGGGGTGAACCATCATCTGGAGACACGCCTTCACAAAACACAACCCAGTGTATTAAACCAGGAGTACCAACCAGCAAACCGGCTACACCTTCTGTGGGGGGGTGTGGGGGAGCGTAAGAGTGTATAGGTGGGGAGGGGGAAGTCTGTATCGGGAGGTTGTGGGTGAATGTCAAGCACACGCATGGGTGCCGAAGCACACATGGGTGGGCCTTTCTGCCTGCAAGTGTACATGGCCTGTTCGCCACTACTGCAAATGCACATGGCCTGGGTGCCATATTGCTCCTGAGGAATGTTGTGGGGTCCCAATCTTGTGAATCTTAGTCCTTCTGGGACTCTCCTTGTCCTTACACAGCCCGTGGTGCAGTGTCAGCTGCAGCAGCCCCTGCAGACGCCCAAAAGCAACCACAATCCCAAACCACAGCTGTGGCCCTTTTTAATGATCCAGCTGCTATGGCGAAGCCTCTGCAAGCTGCTAATATCCGACTCATGTCACGAGCCGCACCAACGCCGCAATACCTTGCCGCACAATCAGAGACACGGTGGAGCCCTTCTTGGGGTCGACTCTGCTCTCCAACACCACTGCCTCCCCAATGCATGGCGTTGGAGTCTTGAGATCTGCCAATTCTGCAGCAAGTGCAATGGCCTCTATCAACTCCATCAACCCTTGCCCTTTGACGGCAGACATCCGGACAGCCTGAATGAGGTTCAAAATTGCAATTTGTGACAAGGCACCAACACGGGGTTGTCAGGCAAACACATCCCAAACTGCCTACGTTCATATTTCCCCCTTGTAGATCACACTGAATACCCCAACACAGGCAACAACTGCGTTTTCCATGCCCAAACTGAGGTTTCGTCTGGCCACCTTGATCCGCAGCCCATCTACATAACCATTCCATACCACCTCCTATTCTGCTCACTATTTGGCTGGCTAGGAATGGGGCTGGGGCAGGGCGAAGAATTGCGTGTGTCAGCTCCATCGTTCCCCACAACTACTTTGAAAGTGTTGGTTCTGCGGTTAACGCTGGGGCGCTACCAAGGCCCCAACGTTGGGAGTGTCACCTCTGGCCTCCAGCGTGCTCAGCACTACTCACCCAGAATTGTGAGCACTAGTCCCATCGTTCCATGGCGCTGGGGCAACAGGACATGAGAATGCTCATGACCCCCCTCATGCGGCGTTTCACAGCGGTCCTGGTGCACAAGGGGCTGGCAGTGGACTGGCAGTTTGATCCTACAAAAAATCGTTCAAGGAAGTACCTTTGTATGGCATATGGCATAACAATTGTGGCCGCGGTGTATTCATACGGCCCCTCAGGACCGTCGTCCTACTGTTGCACTTTGCAATGCATGCATTCCCTGGTTTTTGCGTAGCAGCCCTAATGAGGGGAGCGCGGCTCTCACAGGGTTGTAGCACGAACCCCAACCCACCCACCTACCCACCCCAAACAGCCTGCTGCTTCGATGTGCCCTGCCCCTTTCTGATGGAGCACACTCCTCCTGCTGCAAGCGCACATGGGCAGCCGTGCGCGCTGCGGCAATCCATAAAGGCTACGTTGCCGCTGTTTTCTGTGCTTCTTGTGCGGATACAGACTTGTGGGCAGACATTCTGGTGTGCACTTGTCTGGTGTTAGCAGGTTGGTATGGTGTTTCCTGACTAGTGCTGGGGGGCACAAGCAGATGAGCCAGCCAGTCCAACCTTATCCGTCCCCTGAAGAGGACACACAACTAGAGGGTGGCTTCCCTGTGCCTGTGTGTGGTGGCCCTGTCAGGGGGTTTTGGTTTCTGTGCCCTCTCTTCCCTCCCTCCACTGCCCACTCCCCCCCACTTGCAGGCTGTGTTGGCCAGGGCCCCTTTCGCGGTTCAGGGGGATCAGCAAAAGCAATGCCAAGAAGTCAAGCGTGAAAGCGCTGCCAAACAACCAGGGCAACATTTGCTTGTGAAGCAACTGTTCAATGAGAGTGTGTTGGGGAGTGGAGGTCGACGACCAATTCCACTACGTTCAAGTAAAACCGTCCACCCCCTGCTGTGCTGTGCTCCAGAGAAGAAGGCGGTGGGGCGTATGCTTTGACCAGGACCATCCACCCCAACCAAGCCTTTTTTGTGATACGGGGGGAGGGGGGGGGGGGTGAAATCTTGGAGGAGGCAGGCACTTTTTCAGGGCAGGCACTGCTTTTGTCCTACCCCTACCCTAGGAGGGGGGGGTCCAGTCAAGGAGGCAGGCACCCACTCACCGCCTTGTCCACAGTACCTACCCAATATCAGACCACACGCAATGCATCAAATCACTTTGAATCTATTTCCTCACAAAATCTCAGCCCAGCCCAGCCTGCTGCAGTTGGCGCCTTAATTACCCCTGCGCCCAGGATTGGAACCCAGAACCTCTGGACCGCAGGTGTAATATGCTACCGCTAGGGTACTGACCAGATCTGGGAATCCACTGCTCAGGGACAGAATAGAAATTATGCTTACAAATATTTTCCCCAAAAAATGCCAACCCACTCTTGGCCTACCCCCACCGAGGGGGGGGGGGTGATTCCGCTGAGGGCACCCAGAATTTCCAAAAAGGCAGGCAGGCACCCCCCCCCTGGGGGAGGGTATCCAAGCCACTAAAAAAAGGCTTGACCCCAACACACACCCTCATGACCAGCCATCGAGCAAAAAATACAGACCGCATGGCTCAGCAGCCCCTCAATGCAACGACTTTCCTGACCGGAAAGCACAAACAGCCGCAGATCATCCACCTCAAAACAGCAGGTGTCCCCACCCCCCATCCCCACCCACCCAGACCACACATCACAATACATATTCGCACACCCCCGCCCACACACAGGGCAACCAACCTCATTAGGAGCTTCTACACAGAGTACAGCCCTTGGTGCAAAAAGGCGCATGGATGTGCAGCAGGTACCTAGCAGTTCTAACCGCTTCAGGCTAACAAATACCACTTCCGGCGGTGTGGCAACAGCTTGGTTCCTTTGTGGCCTGGACCCATGAGCGTCCCTGCCCAGTTGCACACACACCCATGCACACGCACGGGCGCATTGTCTCTTCAACTACAATCTGACACCGCACTTTAGTCCCAACACAGACCTGAGTACTGCCTCCATACTCCTCCATGTCCATTCCGCATTTCTCGTGCAGGTCCCGGATAATGCCATCTGCCAAATGCGGACCAAGGTCGATCTTGTTGAGGGCCACAACGACGGGGAGGTGCTGCCACCGGACCAATTCGATCACTTCTTTGGTCTGGGGCATAATGCCGTCGTTGGCAGCGACCACCAGGACAACAATGTCTGTGACCATGGCCCCTGCGATGAGAGAGAGGGGGGGCAGACAGGCAGACAGACAGACAGACAGGCGGAAATGGGTATGGGTATAATGGGCCGCCATCCAGGGATATGAGGCTGCAAGGATGCTACGCTTGCACCTCACAGCCCGCGTCGGCCAGCATACTACTGTTCAAGTTACGGGTGAATGCACGCAAGCTGCCATGCCATACTTCGGCAGACCATGCCCTCGCCGGACAGACAGATACAGATAGATGGTATGGGCATGGGTATGGGGTGGGGGAAAAAAGGTTTGCGCGGGCGGGGGGCCGTTTGAGCCCCCTTCCTGGACGCCCCCCCCCTTCAGGGCTCAAACATCGGGCGGCCAAAAAAATGGCTTGTTTGACTAAAACAAGGACCGTTCAAAGATGAAATGCAATTTCCAGTAGTCCCCCACCCCCCCACCAACAGTGGTGGTACTTATGTCCGGTCAATTAGGGCTACATCCCATAGCACACAAAACAAAAGGGATGTAGCGCCCCACCATGGCTTCCTGTTGGCACTACAACTCGGCGTAAGATGAAGAATCTGACGAATCACAGGAATCAGATGCAGAACTGCTGCTATCAGAAGCAGAATCAGAACTTGTCGAGTCGGTGTCAGAGTCAGTGCTTGAGCTACAAGTGGAAGTGGACATGGAAGTACCACTAGAAGATGCAGCAGACACTGATAGTGCATAATCTGAGTCTCGGAGGCGAGAATCAACATTAGACCTCTCTACGGAGCATTCAAGACAGAACCACGAGCAATCGGGAATGCTGAGGAGGGGGGGTTCGCAGCACTTTTGATGGCAGCCAATTGTCTGGCTATGGCTATGGCTATGGTAAAATGCAAAAAACCCAAAAATGGTGTTGCAAAAAGATACTTGTTTATTCCTCCTTTTTGGACTGGGTGGGAGTGTCCGTAGGAGACGTCGCGGCCACCTTTATAGCCCCCAAGGGATGGGGGGGGTCTGAGTGCATATTTCGCTTACCCCACTTTATAAGGGGGTTGGGCATTGCGACTCCTGAGGAGGAGCCCCGGGCGGCCCCGGTCCTCAGTTTTTTCTTTTTCCCCTCCCCGAATAGGATCTGCCTAAAAAGGGTGTTACACCTGTCGGACATCGCCCATCACGGTTGAGCGCACTAGGGAACTACCCCCTAGGCCCTGCCCGTGCCCCTTTTATACCCCCTAGGGACCAGCGGGAGTTAGTTCCGGAATTTTTTTCAGTTCAGTGGAGAAAAAGTCCCAAAATGTTGTGCTATGAACGGTCCTGATGTTTGAGCCCCTTTTCCAACCCCCCCCCCTTCCGTTGGGGGGCTCGAACCCCCCCCCCCCCCGCGCAAACCTCTTTTCCCCTTTCCATGGGTATGAAGGGCTGCCATCTAGGAATGTGAGGCTGTATGCAGGCTACACATACACCTCACAGCCCACGTCAGCCAACGCATTAAGAGCAAATGAGGGACAAAAGATGTGCTGTGTTCCTGTGCTACAGTTAGCAGAGTGACGATGAGGAGCACTCTTTTCCCATGCTGACTGTGTATCTACCACAGAGTGAACCGCTGCCAAGGCCCGGCAGCTTGCTGCAGACCGGGAGATGTATGCACTATGCAAAATAAATGTGTGGTCTTGTAGCTTCACACCTCGTGGGGTGATGGTGTGACCGTCGGGGCCCTACCCCGCACACCGAACAGGTTTCTGGGAAAATCAACTCACTCCTTGGTTGACCTTGACATGGAGAAGGCAAAGACAAAGAACTGTTGCGGCACATGCAAAGGGGTGAGCATGACCAGAAGCTACAGAATGTTGTTAGTCCCGTTACAGGGAAGACAGTGCAACCGACAAAGGAGTGAGACGCTCTGAGGCGTCACTGTCGTCCCATGACACTGTCTAAGGCTGACCAGACAAATGCTCGGTTCGATGTTGAGGTAGACCGACAGACAGCCAGACACACAGACAGACGGACAGACAGACACAGACATACAGACAGACAGATAGACAAACACACAGACAGAGAAACAGACACACACAAACGGGTACAAGACATACATACAAACAGACAGACACAGCATACAGAAAGACAGACAGACAGATCAACAGATAAACAGACAGACAGTAGATGGGCATCCACCAGGCTGCTTGTGGTAGACAGTTGACAGGGATGTACGCCGTCATGCCTTTAATACACGGCCACATTGCTTGGCTACTTATGCGCTGCCAGTTGGCTGCCTACCCGGCAAGAACATTTTCCCATTGTTCTCGAACCTGGTGGCAATGGGTTAACCATTATAGCTTTACCCTGATGAGGCTGCATTCAGGGCATTCTTTTAACTGCCCCAGGGCCCTTGTTCTCGTGGCTCGCCATGTGTTTCGGCACATGCATTGGCTGGCACCATGGCAATTTTGGCGCTGTGCACTGCGGCAGTGCACATACGGTACTTTGGCAGTGCATAGACTGCATGCACCGTGTTCCGTGCCAGCATCAGCCCACACCAGCATCAGTGCAGAACCCAATTCAAAATGAACAAATTGGAGGAATTCAAAGCAAGTAGGGCGTACAACAGAAGAACATTGTGAAAGAGGCATCGGAATAGAAGCATCCGGCGCACAATGTGAACAGCATATTGGATGAACTAAGCCGTCATCCGGCTGGGGGGCTCGGCCACCGACATATTTCAATTGAATATAATTCTATTGCGACGACACAAAATGCCCCAAAATCGCTTGTCGGGCACGTTTCTGGCCCTTTTCATGTGGTTCCCCCTGCGGCTCCATGGGATAACCGGCCTGGCCTGGGATGGCCTGGTGTTCTGGATTCTGTGAAAAATGAAGGGCATATTGCTCGACGAAATGCCGGTGACCAGGTGCGGCTGAGACATGTCCCTCCAGTCGCTGTGCACGCCCTCTCCACTTTCAGAACCAGCTGTGGTTCAATAGCAGGCAAGAAAATAGGCGCCGTGCACTGCTGTGGGGCGCTTCCAGCCACCGACTGCGTCCTGAGTGTCATCGTTTCATCAAATGCATGCGCACACTCTCCCACCGGCAGATGGATGGATGACGGATCACCTCAACAAAAGGCTGCCAAGAGCATAAGAGACACAAACCTGCTTCCCGCATGGCACTGAAGGCTTCGTGTCCGGGTGTATCAACAAAAGTAACATCGCCCTGCGAAGTCTGCACAGTGAAAGCCCCGATGGACTGCGTGATGCCTCCGACCTCGCCCTCTGCAACATGGGCATTCCGCAGCTTGTCCAGAATGGTTGTCTTGCCATGGTCCACGTGCCCCATAATCGTGACCACAGGAGGGCGAGCGACCAGTGCCACCTCCACCTCTTGCACCTCCTCCTGCATTTGTGCACGGGTGTGTCTCTATTGCTGCCGCAATGATTCGGGCCCTCTATCTCACTTGCCTGTGCGCTCTGTCTCAGTGACCTGTTCCACCACACAGCCTTGACTGCGTGCGGGCCGCATTCCATCCCACCCGATAAATAATATTGAGATGATGATATCCGCAGGAAGACACAGAGTGAACACAACATAGCGCTTTGACGTGGGCCATTGAGACAGGATTGCCTTTTCCCTCTGTGTGCTCTCTGTCTCTCTATTGCATGTGCCTCTGTCTCTTCTACTTGTGCACCCAGTTGGCATTTCATGGCACGTTTCTGTTGTGTTTGTCATCAAGGTAGTGGTGCCCAATATCCGCAACAATCTAATCTAAACACGCATCAATGGCGGTGGTTCACAGGACGTGAATGGACGTGCTGGAAATTAGTGTTGTCCAAAGACCGCAACGGCCTTGAATAAGCGAGGCTGCCATGGGCATTGCACAGGCCCTTCATTTTCAAGTAGTTGATCCAAACGGTGGGGCCGCGGGACGTGACGCAGAATCGGCTTTGTTGCCTGTTCCCTGACCTGTGTTTCACTCGGTCCTGCGTGCATGTGCGTGTGAACGGGCTGGAACACTGGGAGTCATCGAATTTCCACCCTGTTTGGTGGCGCTAAAACGGCGGTGGAGCGGGGGATGGAACGGCCTTCCAGTCTGATGTATGGGTTTGGTGCCAACCCCTACCGTAGCCTCACAGGGGCACACACACGAGGTCACAGGAGTGTAGGAGCACATCTCATATGCATTGCTGCAGGCAGGCTGCTTTTATAAGAGGGGGTGGGGGTATTTTGGATCAGACCCACCCACCTGACTTCGGACCTACCCGGACCCACCTCCTTATAGTTCTGTGGGGCACATTTTTTGTAAGTCAAATCGAGGCCAAGACGCTCTCCCAGGTTAGGCATCCCTGCCCTAAAAGGTGACATACATTGTCTGTTGTTTTCTTCTTTTTGTTATTTTCATGCCTTTTTTTTCTTTCTGGGATTTTCTCTCCTATGCCCTCCTCCTGTTGCTGCTCTGTTGTCGCTACTGTTGGTGTTGGCTGGTTGGGTCCCTCCCGTGATTTCCCGAGGCTGTTGGCTGCTGCTCTGTGTAGGACTGCTGCTCTGTGCAGGACTGCTGCTCTGTACAGGACTCTTGCTCTGTGCAAGACTGCTGCCACTGCTTGTGCTAGGAAGGGCTGAAGTAGGGGTGCTACTACTCGTGCTGCTGCTGCTGGAGCTGATGCTGCTACTAGAGCTGGATGTGTTGCTGCCATTAGAGCTGGAACTACTACTGACCGATGTAGCTGTGCTGGGGTCACCGTTTCTTTGCTTTCTCCCATTGCTTATGCTTCTCACTCTTCAGGTGCTCCCTGTCAGCCCCATCAGAGGAACCAACAAATCCCCCACAACCACAAAGACATTTCTTCATGGTGCCTACATAAAGACGAAGCAAAAAGGAGCAACCGCACACAACTTGACAAGGCTTCTGTCAACAAGGAAGGAAGGTGTGACAGGTGCCCAATCCACGAAACCCTCGGGGGGGGGGGGGTCCAGAGCATTAGATCCTCCCACCCGGCTGAAGACCAACCCACCTGGACTCCCACCTGTGCAAGTTAATTCTTATAAACACAGCCTGGCTGCAGGGTCACATCTTAACAGTTCCAAATGGAAGACGCCCCCATCGACAATGCCGTTCACCATTGCCAACCAATGGCCAATGTGAGTGCATTCGGCATAACGCTCATGCCACAAAAAGTCCCATGAGCAACACAATGGGGATACTTATGGGGCTGCAATATTCGTCTGTATGTGGAGTGTGTTCCCAAGCATGCACCTGAGGTTCTGGTCCATCAGGAGGATGGGGGGGGGGGGTGAATTGGTGGTTCAGGTTCTCATACAACATCGAGCCGCTGTCCAGCCCAAAGAGCGTGATAGACATGGCAAAAAGGGGGCAGGGGAAGCCTCTCGGGGGCCAGCTTTGTGTGCAGTGTGCATGTCCATTTACTGCATCGCATGCGGGGGCCAACTCAGGCTACCACACAGTGCTTGCACCCGCAGAATACGGCAGCAAGACCTGTTTTTTCTCCTCCTCCACTTCCTCCTCCTCCAGTATGTCCGCCGCTGTCTGCTCCATTTCCTCCACATGATCCGCATCCTCCAACGCACGCTTCTGATGTGCCGCCACGAGCTCCATCGGGTCCCCCGCAAGTGCCTTCCAATATTTCTCTGACTTTGCCGCAAGCTTTTTTTTGGCCTTTTTCTTCCGCTTCTGTGTGGGGCTGGGCTCCTCAACCGTCTGCTGGCCCCATGGCAACGAGAAATTTAAAGGCCCCTTCTCCTCATGCCGTGGCTGCTTGGAAAAGAGAAGGTCTCCCAACACTCCAGTCAACTGTGTGGCTTCATCGTTCTGCAAGCAAGAGGGTGTTCCAATACCAAAGCCAAGGGAGTAACGGCGCGGCAAGGGCGAGGGCGAAAGAGCACAACTGCACAACAGTGACAATTCCTCACCCTGCCCGTATTGATATTTTCGATATCTCTCGGGGACATTGGGGATTGCGCCAACTCGGTGGGTTTTCGGTGGTCGTCGTCATTGTTGCATTATTTGTGCCCACTGAGTGTCCCGTAGGGGGGGGGGGGGTATGTGGGGTATATTCAGAAAGCCCTTGAAAAGGCTATTTGGAACACCCTGGGTCTGCATGCTGTACTGACGACGTGTTCGAGATTTTCGTCTGTTTCGGACAGGGCCTGTGTTCCATGCTGCCTCTTTTTGTCAACAGGCAGCTACCATGTCCACATACAAATTCACTCCACGGGCTGTTGCTTCCCCCAATGCACCACAGAAACCTTTGGTGCGCAAAAGAGCGCGCTCTGGGGGTGTAAATTGGGTGCACGTGAGGGTGAAATCAGGGGACAGTGAGACCATTGCATGGCGCAAGGACTGACCAAACAGCGAAATGTGGACCTCACAAGTGACGGCCTGTGGACCATGCCTCTCAACACAGGGTGGGTGGCTGTGAAGGCACGCAGGCTGCAGGATTGGGAAAAATTGAAGAAATATGTCCTCATTCACAAGCAGGGCGATGTGTGCCCCCCTGGGGTCCCAGCCCTTGTGGAGAGGGACAACAATGATGACGATTCAGATTCAGAATAAGCGATGGTCCCCTGTGCAGTGCTCCAACCCGTGCATCGTCTAAGTTCCAGCTTTGTGCTCAAAAATAAAAAAATGTGCCCTTCTAGCCCCCCCCCCCCCCCGCCAACCCAACCCACACATTTCTGAAACGGCATTTTCTCACGGATTTCAAAAAGTATACACATACCCCCCACCCACGGAACGAAGGTTTGGCGCAAAAGTTCAGAAAACCCACGAAAAGTACCAAAACCCACGTGTTGGCGCATTCTGAATGTCCCCAAGAGATATGTAAACCAGCCCTGAATCATGTCATTCTTGTAGGTTGCCCTGACTATGCATCTTTCCGTCACTTTTAAGACTAAGCGGCCAACACAAATTTGTGGAAGATCACACATGCACACACGCGAACACACACAATGCAACAAAGCAACAATGCACAGGTGTGGTACAGATTTCAGGGCTGTGACTGTAGTGACGCATCATTGTGGCCAGGTCACCCTGCAGCCACCAAAGGTCAGGCTGTGTATGTATGAGTATATTTGGTGTGCAATGATGTTGCTCAGGGTTGGGTTTTCGTTCGGATCTCTGATTCCACAGACTCTCTGCAGACTGTTGCAAGTGTGAGCGAGTCAGAGCACGTGTGCTCGCAAGTGCAGGCACAGACGTGCATACATATCATTAGCTCATCGCCAGAAATGAAGGACGAATTGTGAATTTTTGGGAACCCCCCCCCCTTGTAATAGCTATGCAAAAGTCCCAAATTAACATGGTCCTGTAGCTTGGACAAGGGCGTGGCTTGCGAGCAACACATACAACTACCGACACACACGTTAGTGAGCGCGTGGTATGAGTGCACCTTAACCTCCGCCCACATTCCCAATGGCATGTAAGCACAAGAAAGTGTTTGAAACATGAAACTTCAGGTTCACACCCATGTTCCTACAAGCAATGAGGCATGAGAAGCCTACAAACGGCTTGGAAATCCTTCTTGCGGCATACACCATGCAGAACAATTGCACATGCTTTGGAGATGCCTTTGCCCAAGGTTTGGGGGCTGGTTTGGGCTCGGGCAACTTCAAGTTCTTGGGAATGAAATTGCCTTGCATGTGGTCTCTTCAAGTGGGCAAACACTTACAACAAATGTGTCCATGACCCTATGTAACTGGCAACTTGGTCACCAAACCCATGTCTTATGTGGCTGCACTACATTTGGTACCAAATCAAAATTAGGCCCCAAATTAATACTGTCCCTACGCCTACTGCAGCTTGGACAAGGGCGTGGCTATTACAAGGGGGGGGGGGTCCAAGAATTCACGGGTTTTGAGTAAATTGGGTATATTTATGGCCTTGTGTTTATAGGTCTGGGTTTCTCATGGTATGAGGGACCATGCAAGCCCCAATTAGATTATTTAAGCGAGGCCTGAAGCCTCTGCGGACCAAAAAAGGCCGGGTATAGGAAACCCAATGGAACAACAGTTATCCACATGGTGCTACGTGTGTTGTGTTGTACTCCACGCCGCAAGGGGTGATTGGGAACAAGAGAACCTCAACCACGGTGGATTGCATCTAGGGATTTGGAGATTTTGAAAGACTCCCGCTTCAGTAGAAATCTTCTAAAAGCATTGCGCCAAGCAATCAAACAGCGAGTGGTGGACGGTCAACTGAATGCACAAACCAAGAAAGAGAAGGAGAGTTGGTGAGCCTGTTTATGGAGCCACCATGATGATGCCCAACTGCTGACATCATGGTTTTTTTGGTTGCATGCAAAACCAATGTCACCCCCGCATGGGCATACATCTCAATTGTATACTCGTCAAGAAATGCAATACTATTGCAAACACAATCAGATTAGGTATAGATAAGAGAAAGAAAAAGTGTTTCTGTTTCGAGACCAAACAATGAACCGGAGGTCTAGGGGGATGTAATGAATAGCAAACACAAGCAAAATGTCTTTACAGAAGTGCCCCTTTACATGGCTTAAGTCTAGAACACCATGCACTTCCATATACACACTCTGTGTCTGCAATGCCCCTTGCACTATACTAGACTTGCTTGTTTGCTTGCGTTGGCCACAAAATTTTTTTTCATCTTGGTGCCGTGTGTGTTGCAGCCTCCCACACATTCATCTACTACTACTTTTGCGAAACATTGCGAGACCACGCGGTTTGCATGTATATGGGTGCGTTGTTTGACACTTGGGAGGTGTATACACAGAGAGCAAAAATTAGCAAAGGCCAAAATTAGCCAACAAACGCCAATTCTTTGTTAATTCTTTTTTTGGTAAATTTTTGGTACCATAGCAAAAGAGACACCACCCTTTCCTGCCACAATGCAACACAACGCAAAGGGATAAAAACATTTCGATTGCCCAATTGATGCTTTAGCTATAGGGCTGGACAAATGGCTACAGAGTCATCCAAGGAACAACCATTAGAAACATATTCGGCACATGAGAGACACTTTCGTGCACTCAAAGAACTACGCTCACAAGGGTGCCGTGTCTCTTCGGCGGTAAGCCTCTTGAGGACGTCAATCATGGGCTTAATAGAAGGCACACAACCCCATAGGGCCCGTGCAATCCCAGTGGCATCCCATGAGCGAACAATGGACTCCACTGGTGGGTCCTTCATGGACGCTGCCGATTGCCAATAAAGTATACTTACTCTTTCAGAGCTTCGGCAAATGAGAGACGGACATCTGAGCAATGCACACACACACACACACACACACACACACACACACACACACACACACACACACACACATTCATAACCTCGCGTTGGTCTGAAATGTGCTACAACCGCCATGCCTTCACGTTTGCAACTAGGAAATATCTTAATGTACGTGCGAAACCCCCCTCGCCAATTACTACCTTTTTGTATTCCTTTCCCTGCTTATCTCACTAATATTCCTCATCTAAGTTTTGCAACCCCCCCCCCATTGCAGCGATACCCAACACCCCAAAGAAAGGTGACCAGCCCCGTCCCCCACGGAAACGTGCTCAGCATTTGTGCTCCACAACTTTCTCCCGCCCACATGAACCCCAAGATGGTCGGTGGGGGTTCACAGGGACGGGCATCCGCTTCCCCCCCCCTCTCCCCCGTTGTTCAGCGCCCCCCCCCCCCGATTTTGGTTTGCATGGGGTGCACGGGAACGTGCAAAATGGGGTAAATGGCGTAGTGTGTGCGTTGGTTCATCGTGCATGAAGTAAGGCGCACACGGCGTTGGTTGCAATGGCTCCTTGACAGTATCCGTGTGGAGGTGCACACCGCAATTGAGTTAACTGGTGACCGGATGACTAGCGTGAGGGGGAAGGGGAAGGGGGCAAGGCTGAGAAAAGCATTCGTTTGGAACAAACAGTTGCAGCTTTGTGGTTAAAAAGCACGGATGGGATTGCATAGCTCACTATTTGGAGGGAGAGGGCCCACTTCAGCACGTGGTGTGTGTAGGTCAGCAACAAGTGTCATTGACCCACACTGTTGGTGCATGGGGGGGCTAAGTTTGTAACCTTAGCAGAGCTTACATGGAAAGAGACCACCCTTTAGGGGTCTAATATTTGCAGTTTGGATTCTTGTTTGGTGGGCATGGGTGAGGCGCATGTGGCTTGTGGGAAGGCCGTGACCCTGCGGTCACACTTGTGGGTGGCTCACGTGCCAAACGCGCTTTTGGCGAGCGCCAAATTGTGGCCGAATGCTGTCATATACCCTCCCCCCTACACCACACACTTTCACCACCACAAAACATTGTGGCAATCTTTCATGTCAAATGCATCGCTGTTAGTGAGGTACCCTTAATTCTTGCTTGGTCCTACATGGGTCCCAAATAAAAAAACCCCTTTTGCACAATCCCCGATGAAGGTTATGAGACCGAATAACCTCCTCCCATCCCTTTCAGGTCCTCTTCCCCTTCCCTGGCCTAGTCTTATGGGATTTCCCACCCTTGGCCCCCGCTCTAAATGACTGGTGACAGACGTCCGCCTTCAAAGCCCGATGCCTACCCTCCCCCTTTAATGCCACGAACTGCGCCAGCCCCCCCTAACGCTCAGCCCACCAAAGCAAAACACGTCAGGAGGATGATTTGGCTTTCCCGGGGCAAAAAACATTTCGCTTACCCAAAAATTGAATGAAATTGAGCATACACAAAGATGCACGCACCAAGATTTGGCAGCAACCACTCGTCACACGTAGCAAAAGGGGGGGCTCACGGTCGCCGGCGGTCGCAGCCGCTTGAGATGCCCCCCCCCCCCCCCCCCCCACCCCACGTTTTTGTTTTAGCCAAAACCCCCCTTTTGAGGGCCCCACACAAGTGTAATATGCATTGCGACCCCTCTACATACATATTTTCTTGTGCTCTGTACCATGAAAGTAGTATTCACAACATTTTTGTTTTAACCGAGAAAACCGTGGTGAGCGAAGGTGAGCAGGCCAAACTAAAAAGTGCAGTGTATGTATCGTGGTACCTTTTTTTCCGATCCCACTGGCGGGGTTTTTATCCATGTTATCCATTGCTTTGCTTTGTGTGTGCTTGCCTTCCTTGTGTTTGCATGTTTCCATGTGCCTACACACTGCAACCCTTGGTTTTTGGGCCCCTAGGAGTATCTTCTTCGGCCCCAAGGATTGTCCACGTGTCTAGATGGATGGTCTTTGAAAGCGCGGATCGCGGGGGTTGTGGGGTCCGTGATCCACGATCAGTGGATCATTGGGGGGGGCAGATTATCCACTCCCGCGGATCAGTGATCCGTAGACTGCCTATTGCATAGTAATGTGTATTTGCTATGTTGTGTGCTTGTCTCTTGCACATGCAGGCCTGTTGTGGCTGTATGTTGGAAGTTTGATGAAAATTTTGTTCGGATTCGAGGGAGTACACATGTAGCTACGGAGCCACTTCAGTTTCGCCACAACATGGTGCATGCCAACTCGCTGCAGGTGGCTAAAATCTTCTTTGGGAGTGCCCACCGCCTATGACTCCCTGCGACCGTGGAGATTTTTTTTTTCACGTCACCGCTAGCAATGGCACGACACATACGTCACGCCACCCGTAGTCCCTGCCTACAATGCAATGTGCAATGTGCAAACGCAGTGACAGAACGACATATCACAATTGTCCCTTGCGCCGAACAGTAGCATTGGCAATGGCTCGTTGGCTCCTTGTAAGCGCAATTGTTTGGAACCTTGGCCTCGCTTGGCACACTCAACTCGCACATTGTTATCTTCCACTGGATTTGAGGTATAGTCAGCATTCCCCGGTGACGTAGATTAAAGTCAATATGGTTAATTTGAATTTTTAATATATGAACCGGTTAACATATTAATCTTGCAAGAGGTTAACGTTCCATTTTTTTGATTGGGTCATTTGTACCCATTTTTCCACGCACATATGAGGACGCATAAGGGGTGTTACGTGGTATATTGTTGCACAACGGTATAGTAGAGAGGTTCCAATGTTGTGTTGGTGGGTGTCTTGGACACCCCCCCGTCCGGTTGCCCGCATTCCCCCTCACTCCACACCACCATGTTCCCTTGTGTAGCCCTTGTTATGCCTTTCTCTCGGGACACCCTTACCGAGCTTAACATGACGCTCGTGCGTTTAAGTGGGGCCAAGAGTTTGCGGGACCCTTTGGTCTCCCAACTCCTTGGTGAGTGGGTGGCTTCATCTCCCTTGGCCCGGGCCCGATGGTCCGAGGCCACGGAGGTTGGCTACCCCTCCCTTATTCGCGACAAGCAAAAGGAGGCGGTGAAGCAATATGCCTCCCACCTCTTCCCGGCCCCGGACCTCATCGGCCTCCTCATGGACTTGAGCGTCCCCAAGCTTGGCTTCCGGCACGTGTCGGAGTACATGAGCCGCCGGGGGTCGGCTTACACGGCCGCAACGGGCCTCCCGTTCCCCCGCCCCATCCCCACTCGGGATACGTTCACGGACACGTGGAAGGAGTTGGTCACCCCCCTTGACCTACGGCCACCTGTGTCCATCCCTGATCCCCCGGCGACTGGGCGCTCTTGGCCGCTACCCTCATGGGCACGGTACGTCCAATCACGCCCATCGCTAGTGGACACTATCGATAGAACAAGGCCCCTCACCTTCATTGTGTGTGGGGATGCGTACCGGTGCGCCGGTAGTAGTTGGACCAAACTCTCCATTGGGCTCCTCAACCACGGGGCACGGGGCCGCACACCCGCGTACTTGTGGGTGATAGGGATGGCCGTGTGCGGGGACAAGGACATGGCGGCACTAGCAACGATATGGGCCGATAACTCAAAGGTTTGTGGCCCATTCGTTGTTTGTTAATTTTTGGGTTTTTTGCGTTAATTTCCTGAGATTAATTTCTAGATTTTGGTTAATATTAACGCCGAAAGAAAAATTAACTTAATATTAAGAAATGAATGCAAATATTAATCCATGTCTTTTTTGTAGGTAGTGCAGTCCATACAAGACTGCAAGAAGTTCTACTGGGTGTCGCGATGGGTGCCAAGCGGGTTGGTCATCAAGGGAGACCAACCCTTCGTGCGGCGCCTCATCGGTGTGTCCACCTCGCCCTTGGTGGGCTCAATTTACAACATGGGGGTGTGGGAAAAGGTTCCGGCGGCATGGGTCAACGTGGCGACCCGGCGCACCTTGGACCGTGAGGAGGCGGCCCGCCTCCGCTACAAGGAGTCCGGCCGTAGCTTGGAGAATGGGGGATGCATAGGGGATCCACACATTGTGGTTGACCGGTGCGTGGTCTTCCTATGTATCCTCCATTGCTGCATGGTCATAGGCCGGCTCCAAGTGGCGTCCATCGAGACACGCCTCGTGGACCTCCCGAAGGAGAACGTGAACGCCGTGCAACGGGTCCTCTACCGGGCCGGCAGGGGTGTGAAGTTGGGTGCGTCAAACGGCACCCGACGGGGAGGAGGCCCGTGCGTTGTTCCTCGCGTGGGAGGAACTTGGTCCGTTGTTGGACTACGTCCCAGAGGATGGTGAATGGCAAGCCCTCATGGCCATGCGTGACCTCCTCCCGGATTTGTCCACGGACAAGCCGCCCCGCAGGGACCTACGTGCGGCCGAGGTGGCGCCCGCCTACCTTGCACATTGTTGCAAGGAGGCGTGCCAATCAAACTACCTCCTCTATTTGGAGGAGGATGTCACCGAGGCCGTGGCGAATGCACGCCGCTTGGGGGTTGGGTTTGGTGCCGTGTGCGCGGATGTTGTTGAAAGCCTCAACACCATCCTTAAGTGCGCATACAATGACCACTCGGGCCACGGGGGGGGGGATGCCGGGGGCAACCCAACTAGAACGGGAGGGGGAGGTAGTTTCGCAAGTGTGGGAGTGGTGGTTTTTAAATTTTGACCTCCCGTTGCGCAACTACGGGACCCCCCATACCGCCCCATGCACCATGGCCAAACTCATGGCCACCCGTAGCCCCCCGCCCTCCACCCTTGCTTCCCCACCGCCAGCTTTGTTTTCTCCTTGCCATGGACGCCTCTGCAATGCAAAAAATGTTGGCCGACATGTTCAAAGTCAACAATGCAGCCCTCGTGTGTATGGCTTGTGCACAATTGCTTGTGTGTTCTGATTAATATTTGCGGCGAGTTGCTTAATTTTTCGAGATTAATATTAATAGTTGCGTCCATTAATACTTAATATATCAATTAATTTTGCGGTCCACAATATTAAGTTCAAGACATTAACTCGGGGGGTGAAAATTTTTTTTTCTGTTTTTTGCACGTGCGTCTCTCCACAGATGGCGTAAGTGGAGCAGCGACTGGCAGTAGCAGCTGCTCCAGCAGCTCCGACAGCCCCAGCTCCACCTCCGCCGCCTCCACCGCCCGCACGCCCATCCGAGGAGTCAAGCAAAGACTGGTCGGATAGGCGGAAAAAGAAGAAGAAAAAGAAGAAAAAGAAGTGGGAGAAGAGGGAGAGGAGAGAGAGGGAGAGGAGCCAAGGGGGGGCGGTACAGGCCAGCCTGGGGGGGACGTTGGGTACGAGGGGGAGGGGGAAGTGGTGGTGGACGAGGGGAACGGGGACGGGGAGGAGGGGGAGGGAGTTGAGGTTTGTTGACCCCCCCCCCATCTCCCCCCCCTCCCCCAGTGGCTCCTCAAAGCCTTGGGCCCCCAGACCGCCACCGCCCGGAAGGCGGGGGCGATCGGCTGGTCAGCACAGGTGCTGGAGCCGGGATGTGCCGGGGATCAACCCATTTTTTCCTCCCCCGCACATAGCCACATGACAATCATGTGGATTTTCCAGAGGTTAATCCGGTGTTTGATTCGGCGAAAGGAGGGGTAACATAGAGGCACCTGGGGTAAGGATGCCTCGGGGGGGGGGGTCTGGAAACCCCTCCCTGGTGCCCCCCTGGTGCGCCCCTGGTCCCCATGCCCCAGGCCATGAGTGTGGGCAGTTTGCCCGCATTGCATTTGTTGTATGACCCCCGCGCCGTCCGTTTTGGGACGGCGCACTACAAGGTGATGCAACAGCACAGGACCCAGCTGGGTTGGGTCAAGCAGTGGCGGCAAGGCAAGGCCGTGGTGTTCACGGTCGACTGGGGCACTGTCGTGGCCCTGCCCCGACCCATTTATGATCCGGGGTGTCAGCCCTCGTACGAGGGCCTCATCCCCGGCTCCCGCACGGCGAAGACGGCTGCGGTGCCCGCGAACGTGGCCAAGCCGGCGGCCCAATCGGCCCCAACGGCCAACGCAGGAGCCCCCGAGGAGGCCTCCACAGCAGCGTCTCACTTCCGAGATGCCATGGGGGCGATACAGGCAGCAGGCACCAACACGACGTTTGAGGTATGGTGCTTGTTTGTTTCGTTTAATTTTTAGGTCGCCAGCGTTAATTTCTCAAGTTTAATTTTTAATTTTTGAACAGCCACTCGAAATATTAAAAGTTAAGGGTTAATACTAAAGTCGAAAAATTAAAACAGTCGCCGAAGAAATTAATTCACATTTCTGGTATTTTTTCTATGTCTCTAGGTCATAGACGTCGTGGTCAACACGACACATGCCAGGCCCATCCGGGGGGCCTGGCGAGACGCTCAGGGATCCCCGGTGGAGGTACCCCTGGGGTACCTCCACCGCATTGTGGCCCGAGACCCACCCTTGGGCCTTGCTTTCTTGCGCGGTCTCCATGACTGGGAGACCTAGTGTGTGGTGAGCGGCGTGTGGGTGACGTCGCGTCACTTCCGCCCACAAATTGACCCCCCCCCCCCCCGACCGACACCCCCCCGCCCCGACCAAGACCGACGCCCCCAAGCGTGCCGAGAAGAAGGACGACCGTCCCGAGGATCCGATCGTCGGGACGGTCATCCACGTACCCTACCCCACCGGGGTGAAGAGGGGCACCGTCTGTGGTATCCACGGACGGAAGTATGGTCCCATTTGGGTGGAACACCCGGGCGGCACCACCCTCTACGAGGTGGCCCGGCCCCTCCTCTTCCCCACCCCCGAGGAGGGCGAGCGGTACCGGGACGAGGCCCGGTCGGGCAAGAAAAAGCCCAAACCCCCCGCCCCCACAAACGAAGAGACTAACCCCCCGAACCGGAACCCTACCACCGAACCCACTAACCCCACTAACCCCCCATCCGGACCCGCGAAGATGTGGGATCCCACTACGGGGTCCCATCAGGTATGAGGGCCGCATGGGGACCCAATGGGCCACAATGGCCATGCACAACATACATGAACACACACATGATGCATTACATGTTGTGTTGTGCCATTGTTAGGAGGGTTAATATTTGGGGAATAGAGTTAATATTTGTGAGATTAATAGTAATGCTGGCGACTGTTGAATTTTTAAGTTTTCAAATATTAATCAAAAAGATTAAAAACAAAAATTAAAGCCGGGAGCCATTTTAACATTGTGAAACAACCACATGGGTAGGACCCCCCGACCAGCCCCCGGGGGGAAATTACACCCAAGCCCGTAAGGCACCCCACGGAGATCATAATTTTCACGGCAAACCCCCTAACCCCCCTTAAAAAAATGCAAACTTGAGATTAACGTGTTACTTTTTGGCTAGATATTAACTATATTGGGTTTGATCTAGATCACTAGGGTGAACGATCAACCTATGCAACCGTTACATTCGGGTACAAAAAAATTGGTGTGTCAGCCTTGATTCTCTATTCCTTTGTCCGTTACAGGAGGATCGAATGGCTGTAGCGAGGCATGTGAAAAAAAACAAGCATCCAAAAAAAGTTACTTCCTCAAAAATAAAAGAATAGGGAAGGGCAAAGTAACGCTAGCGGCCCGAATTAAAGTCAATATGGTTAATTTGAATTTTTAATATATGAACCGGTTAATATATTAATCTTGCAAATATTAAGAGGTTAACGTTCCATTTTTTTGATTGGGTCATTTGTACCCATTTTTCCACGCACATATGAGGACGCATAAGGGGTGTTACGTGGTATATTGTTGCACAACGGTATAGTAGAGAGGTTCCAATGTTGTGTTGGTGGGTGTCTTGGACACCCCCCCCTCCGGTTGCCCGCATTCCCCCTCACTCCACACCACCATGTTCCCTTGTGTAGCCCTTGTTATGCCTTTCTCTCGGGACACCCTTACCGAGCTTAACATGACGCTCGTGCGTTTAAGTGGGGCCAAGAGTTTGCGGGACCCTTTGGTCTCCCAACTCCTTGGTGAGTGGGTGGCTTCATCTCCCTTGGCCCGGGCCCGATGGTCCAAGGCCACGGAGGTTGGCTACCCCTCCCTTATTCGCGACAAGCAAAAGGAGGCGGTGAAGCAATATGCCTCCCACCTCTTCCCGGCCCCGGACCTCATCGGCCTCCTCATGGACTTGAGCGTCCCCAAGCTTGGCTTCCGGCACGTGTCGGAGTACATGAGCCGCCGGGGGTCGGCTTACACGGCCGCAACGGGCCTCCCGTTCCCCCGCCCCATCCCCACTCGGGATACGTTCACGGACACGTGGAAGGAGTTGGTCACCCCCCTTGACCTACGGCCACCTGTGTCCATCCCTGATCCCCCGGCGACTGGGCGCTCTTGGCTGCTACCCTCATGGGCACGGTACGTTCAATCGCGCCCATCGCTAATGCACACCATCGATTGGACAAGGCCCCTCACCTTCATTGTGCGTGGGGATGCGTACCCGTGCGCCGTTGGTAGTTGGACCCAACTGTCCATTGGGCTCTTCAACCACAGCGCACGGGGCCGCACACCCGCGTACTTGTGGGTGCATGATAGGGATGGCTGTGTGCGAGGACAAGGACATGGCGGCACTGGCAACGATGTGGGCCAATAACTCGAAGGTTTGTGGCCCATTCGTTGTTTGTTAATTTTTGCGTTAAATTCTCGAGAGTAATATTCAGAATTCGCTTAATATTAACGCCGAACGAAAAATTAGCTTAATATTAATCCCGAGAAATTAATGTAAATATTAACACATGGTCTTTTTGGAGGTGTTGGAGTCTATTGATGACCGCAAGGGGTTCTAGTGTGCAACACCTAGGGTGCCCGGTGAGCTAGCCATTTGGGATGACCACCCCCTAGTGCACCGCTTCATTGGCGCCACTAGATGGCCCATAGTGAGCTCTACATACAAAGTATACAACATCAATGCACCTTTTCTTGTATGGCATGGGAAGAAACACGCACGCACACACACACAGACACACAAACACACACACACAATGAGGTCGGCACCCCCGCACACACCCAACCCCTTCCACACACATCCCTCCTTGCTCCTTCCTCTCTCCTCCCCTTGCCCTTTTGCTGAAGGTTTGAGAGGGGACTCCCTTTGTTTCTACAGATTTCAGTTTCAACATCGAGCAGTGGACAATGAACAAAGAGAGACAGGTTGTAGATATGTTTGTGTGTGTGTGTGTGTGTGTGTCTGTGTGTGTTCATTGTGCGTAGGTTGCAGGTTGTAGAATGCCCCAAAGCAGATAAAGGGGCTGCTTCAGGTTTCATTCGCAATGCCACCCTCCCTCCTCTTGGTATTCTGGTGTGTGGCGGTGGGATGTGGTGTGTGGAGGCGTGAGCTTTGCGGCTGTGCCCCCCCCCAAAACACAAAAGCACAATCAAATTTGTGTCTACACCCCGCAGTATGCAACCCCCCCACAGCCCTAAAGCCCCCCCCCCCCCCGGAAGTCTCCCGCCCCCCCGGGTGCCTGAAATGGTGAGGCCCAAAAAGTACGCATGCCCCGCGGTGTGTGTGGTGTGTGTTATGCACTTTTTTTCACGTTAATTTTTGCGCCGCTTTCGTTAATTTTTCGAGATTAATGTTAGCGCTCGCGTCGATTAATAATTAATATATTAGTTAATTTTTGGCTCGATATAATTGATTTCCAGAAATTAGTTTAGGGGGTCAAAAATTAACTTTTGGTTTTTTGTGTTTGTTTTGGACTGCACACCCCCAACATCCAACTGCCCCACACCACAAACCCTAAACCCCCACAGCGGCACCCCCCACAGCCCCAAGCACCGCAGCCCCAAAGGGCACTATGCCCGGCATACCATGACCCCACAGCCCAACAACCCACAGCCCCGCAGCCCACAACCCCAAGCACCACAATCCGAATTGTCACAGCACGGCACGCCACAGCCCCACACCCTACAACCCAACAAACCATAGCCCAACACACCACAGCACCCCACCCCACAGCCCCATGCCCCAATGCCCCACACAGCAAAACCGCACACACAGTCCCATGCAGCCCTGCACACCACAGCCCCAAACGCACCGCCTTACATCCCACAGCCCCACACCACGCAGCTCCAGGCCCCACAGGCCCACACCCTGCAGCCCAACACACCACAGCCCTACACCCCACAGGGCCACACCCCACAGCCCACACGCCACAGCCCCACACACCACAACCCCACAGGCCACGGCTCCACACACCCCAGCCCTGTACAGTATATCGCCACACCGCACAACGCCACACACCCTAGCCGGACACGCCAAAGGCCCACACACCACAAGCGCACACACCAAAGCCCCACATTGCCCCCATTGGTTCCGTTTAATTTTTAGACCGCCGGTGTCGATTTCTTGAGTTTAATATTTAACTTTTGGACCGGCCTTCCAAATATTAAAAATTAACCGATAATATTGACTTACCAGAAATTAAAAAGTCGTCCCAAAAATTATTTATGCCCCCCAGTCCCTCGTACACTGATTTTGTTCGCCCACAATGCACCACAACCCACCACAAGGCGGCAATGAACCCCCCAGCACCCCCCCCCCCCATGCAACAGCCCCACACACCACAGCATATGACACCAAACCCCACACATGTCCACCACACACCCATATACCACAGCCGTACCCACCACAACCCCACACCACAGCCCCATGCACAGACCAAAACCCTAGAAACCTCAGCCCCACACACCAGAATCCTACAAACCACTCCCCCACACAGCACAGCCCCAAACATCACACCCCCACACACCACAGCCCGAGAAACCACACCGAGACATACCATAGGTCTACACACCGAAGTCCCACGAACCCACACACACACACACACACACACACCACAGCCCTAGGAACCATAACCCTAGACCCCATAGCCCCAAACATCACACACCACAATACCAAGGGGGGGGGGGGGTGGCATTGCCAATGAAACCCGAACTAGCCCCTTTATCTCCTTTGGGGCATTCTACAACCTAGAAACTAGCCACAATGGACACACATGCACACCCACACACACACACATACCTACAACCTTTTTCTCCTTGCTCAATTTTCAAAATCTTTTCTTCAAAAACATAACCTGTGGAAAGAAAGGGCATTCCCTCCCAAACCTAGGCGCAAGGGCAACGGGAGGAGAGAGGAAGGAGCAAGGAGGGATGTGTGTGGCAGAGGTTGGGTGTGCGGGGGTGCCAATATCATTGTGTGTGTGTGTGTGTGTGTGTGTGTGTGTGTGTGTGTGTGTGTGTGTGTGTGTGTGTGTGTGCAGAAAAAGGGGAAGGGGGGATATCCATTTTGGTAAGGCACAACAATTATGCATGCCCACTAGCATGATTGGCTTGTTCTTGTGCGTTTTTATGGAGCATTAATATTTGGAGAATAGGGTTCATATTTGTGAGATTAATATCAATGCTGGCGACTCATTAATTATGAACTTTTCAAATATTAATCCAAAGTAAAACACAAAAATTAAAGCCGAGAGCCATTTTAACATTTTGAAACAACCACATGGTTAGGACCACCCCACCAAACCCCGGGGGGAAATGACACCCAAGCCCGTAAGGCAACCCATGGGGGCCATAATTTTCACGGCAAACCCCCTCCCCCCCCCCCTAAAAAAATTGAAACTTGACATTAACGTGTTAATTTTTGGCCAAATATTAAATATTTGGGCCACTAGGGAAGGCACAAACAATTGGTCCCAAAATCGAACCTAAAAGAAAAACTGTACGGAGAAAATGGTTTGAAGTTCAAGCAGAAATTTAATTGGCGGTGCCCCAGACCCGGTGGGATGCAGCGTTCTAGGGCGTGGTGCGGAACCCCTAGTTAGAGCACAATTTCTGGAACACCCACCTAGCCTCAATTTTGGGGCAAACAACCTTAAAAAAAGGATTTGGCACCCTCAAAAACCCCCATCCCCGTTCTTTCCCCACACAACCCTCATCGTAGGGGCGCTTTTGGGGGGGAAAGTGCTCTTTTCAGTTAGAGCAGAGGTAGAGCAGAGTTAGAGCAGAGTTAGAGCACCTTGCTCTAACTAGTTAGAGCACTAGTTATCGCGCGATAACTCAGTTAATGCGCAGTTATCGCGGGTAGTTATCGCGCATCCCTCCCCCATCCCTCACTAGGACAAACAAGGCAAAACAAAGCATTTTTGGTCCTTCACACAAACTCCTCAATGTCCGAGGCCTTGGCTGCCTTGAGTCCCAAAAGCCCTTGCTCCAGGGCGTTCATGGACATGCAATGGTGCATGTGGCGGAGGGACATACTTGGCCTCACCAAAGACCAACCCTTGAAACAATTTTTGAGCCTCCTCTTGTAAGGCCCATGCCTATACTCTGTGGGGATGGAGGGATCCACTTCTCAGCAAAAAAAGTGGAATGTGCCAAGCGGCAATGGATGCACCTGATGGGGGACCAACCTGAGTCTCCCCATGCTTTCGAAAACTTTGTGGTCAACGCGCGCTGGAGTTCCACTTGGGTTAGAGTGTACATTTCCCTCACCCTCCAAAGCTCATGCAAACCCTCAATGCATTTCACCACAACAACCCATAATGGAGGTCCACCAGCGGTCCTCACGGTGGGGACATGCTCTTTGAGGCAATCCACAAATTGCCTTTGGAAGGGGGGGGGGGGGGGAGGAACACTTTGGTGCCCGTAAGATCAAAATCTTTTTCCTGGGCCCTTGAGGCGGAGGGGAGAGATTCCCTCAGAGGAATGCCTGAGGTCTCATCCTTGAGGGCTTGTTTGAAGGCCTGCCAAGCTGCAAGAGCTTGGGCTTTGCCAGGGGTACTAGGGGGGAGTGCCTGAAGGGTGGTCTCAGTGCGCTTTGCAATGCCATTTGGAATGCGGCATGCTGCAAGCTGGTAGTACCCAAGCCGTCTGTCAAGGGTCACACATCTCAAAAATGCCCCGTCTGTCAAGGGTCACACATCTCAAAAATGCCCCCCATCTTGAGGTGGACTCGACCCCCATTAAGTCAACAATACCATTGGGGTCTTTGCACACCCAACACCTAGAGCCAGCCCCCCCCATTGCTTGCACCCCTTTCCCATCCCCCGTCAAAATAACAATGCAAGTCAAAAATTGGTTTTGAAAGAGGACAATGTCCTCCTCCACGTCCTTCATCTCTTGATTGAGGTTGGCGGAGACATCCGGGCTTCTCAAAAAAGCCTGTTCATCCCCCCCATCCATGCAAAACCATGAGGCCCATAGCTTCACCTTCGAAGCATACTTTGCCCCCCCCCCCCATACATTGACCCATACATCCGCACGCGTAGAGAATGCCTTCCACAACGAAGTCGCATCCACTGAAATGGCAACAATGGCGACGCCGCTAGGGGGGGGGTTTCCCAATAACTCCCAAGGGATGGAAGACGTGGGCCTTTACGCCCATTTGCGTGATGGGGCGCCCATGGCGCTGGTTGTGTGTTTGGGGTCTTTCAGGGGGGGAGATTCCTGGGTGGACAGTGGTGGCCTGCTAAATCCCTCCCTGAGGGACAAAAAGCGGCACACCCGTGTGTGCCGCTTTTTGTGAAGTGGGGGGTTGGACATGCAAGGCCACGCCAGAAGCCCCGGTGTTGTTCAACACTTGGGCACTACACGCTCCATTGCCATGGGAGGGTGAGCGGTGGAGCGTGATGTTTTACAGTGCAAGGGGGTTGCTGCATTGCACGCCTACGTGGCGGCAACTGCTTGTGGACCTTGGTTTTAGGCTGCCCAATGTGCTCTAACCCCTCCAGTTAGTGGGCACTAACCTGTGCTCTAACTAGTTATCGCGGTAGTTATCGCGCTCTAACTGGGTGCTCTCATTAGTTATCGCACTGGGTTCTCGCGCTCTAACTCAGTTATCGCGGGGGTTATCGCGGGGGTTATCGTGCAATAACCTAGCCAGCGCGCGAGTTATCGCGTGGGTTATCGCGCATGTTTTTTGGGCCCCTGCGTCAAAACCATCCCTCATTTTCCGCCCAGGACCTCTTATTGTTCATGGATGCTGCTATTAACGAGGCCCTGAAGGCTCTGAATTCAGCTAACCTGCGGCGGTACACCAGGTTGCAATGTCCCAAGGCCCGACAGCGGCGATTGAAGGCTGTTCGGAGGGTGGTCCGAGTTCTCTTGGGGCATCCCAACATCGTGTGTGGCACCAACACCAAGGGAGAAGTTTGTTTAAGTGGTGGGTCGTGCACGGTCCTGTTTGCCCCACTTGGTGGCCATCTTGCATTCACAGCTCAAGAGCATGAGGCCCTGAGCATGCTACGCATGGCATGCAGCATGCATCTTTCCCAGCGGGCCCTTTTGCGAATGCCCCGCCGTTGTACCCAACGGGACCTAAGGACCGTTCGGCAAAAGATGATGCCCTACTTTCCGCAAACACATATTGTAGGGTCTGCTATAGGCCACAATAGGGCATCTGCCCATGTGCCTTTGCAATAAATTGTGCATAATACAATATCTACGTGTTTGATCCGTAAGAGACAAGCTGTGTGGGTATGTTCTGCTGCTTTTTGGGCATGACCCAGACCCAATGGGGGGCGGCACACTGTCAAGTTTGGCTGTCCTGTTTCGGTGTCCGTGCTTGTGTGCTCTCGTTTGTGCTAAATCTTAGATCACGTTCTGATGTATGGTTTAGCTGTGCTTGTGGTGTGTGTGTGTGTGCGTGTGTGTGGTGTGTATGCGTGTGTTTTTGTTGTAGAGTATTTTTTGCTTTTGAGCATGCAGGCCTCCCGTGCCACCCATTACGCTGTTGCTATTGCCCTGTTTCATTGGCTTATGGGAAAGGGCCTAAGGGGGGCGGCACACTTTCGAGTTGGACTGTCCTGTGTCGGTGTCCGTGCTTGTGTGCTCTCGTTTGTGCTAAGCTGCTGCTGGACGACCCCAAGAAGGAGGCGGGCAGAACTTGTGCCCATGTAACCAGGTGTGAAAAGTGCGCACTACATCCTGCTCTAACTCGTGCTCTAACTAGTTATCGCAGCAGTTATCGCGCTCTAACTGGTTGCTCTAACTAGTTATCGTGCTAGGTTATCGCGTTCTAACTAGTTATCGCGGGGGTTATCGCGGGGGGTTATCGCGCTCTAACTGAGTTATCGCGTGAGTATCGCGGTTGTTATCACGTGTTTCTTTTTTATTTTTTTCGAATTTCTCGGGCCACAATCCTCCAACTGCCGCATCTGTTCACCAAGGAGGTGGCCAAGGCAGCCGCAGCAAGAACAGCAGAAGCACCAGGAGCACGGGCCGCCAAGCCAGTGGCGGCCCGTGCGGAGCCGGAGGGGGAGGAGATCAAGAGGCTGCCGGAGGGGGCAGCCTGGCTGTGGGGGGAGCCGGCAGACGAGGCTTGCCGGCAGGGGGCGACCAGATGGTACCGGCAGGTCACCATCACGGAAAAGGAGGGGGGGGGTGGAGAGGAAGACCAACCTCACCCTCCCCTCCTATGTGTGGGTTGGAGGGGAAACGTCCAAATGGCCGAATGTGGCTGAGGGGGAAACGGCTTTTTTGTGTTTGTTTGGGATGAGTGACCACCCCCCCTCCCCGAACGCAAAAGCTATTTTTTGCTTCGGCTCTGTTTCGCCGATGAAGCATCGGGGGGGTACACTTGGCAGGAGGTGTGGCAGAAGCTGCACACGGGGGGGGGGGGCATCGACCAGGTGTGGGGGTACGACCCCCCCCAAAGTGTGCGCGATGCAACCGCTTTGTGGGCCCAGTGGAATGCGCCCGAGGGGCGAAGGCCCACAAAGCGGGTGCATGAAGTGGTGCTGGTGGAGGCGGAGGAGGGTCCGCCACCTACCCCTAAGGGTAAAGCCCCCACCCCCTCCCCCAAGCCATTGAAGGTGGCCAAGGTGGCGGCCAAGCCCCCCCACCCGGCCCTTGATGTCGGGGCCTTGGCCCATACTGTTTCCACCCATGTGACAGACGCTTGCCAGACTTTGGTGGAGCAAGCGGCCGTCACGGGGGTAGAGGCCGCATTGGCCAAGGGGAGGGCGGCCGAGCAGAGGTCTGCTTTGGCGAGGGCAGAGAAGGTCCAGGGCAACACTCAGTGTGTCCTGGACCGTGCCCTCGATGTGGCTAACAAGAGGGGGCAGGAGCTAGAAGCGGTGAGGGGGGACGTGAAGGAGGCCCAGGAGGGGAGGCAGAAGGTCGAGGTGGAGGCGGCCCAGCTGAGGGTGGAGGTGGAGGCGCTGCGGAGGACGAGGGATGACCTCCAACGGCGCCCGGGGGTGGGTGAGGCGCAGGTGCGCAGCCTCACCTCCACCCTCAGTGCCACCTACACCGCCCGGCAGGGGGTGGGTCCACAAAGGGTGCAGAGTCAGGGTAGCGGCAGGATTGGGAGTCAATGACTAGTGGATTTGCTCAGGGGGTTGCCTAAGGGCATTTTTCGTGGGGAGGAGCGATATGGGGCCCAAGTGGACATGTGCCACTTGGGCCTAGTGGGAAGCGGAAACCCCAACCCCTCTAATTCTAGGTCGACAAGATGGATGCTGCTACCTTGAGGCCTCTCCTCACCCCCTTGGTTGTGGGACTCAATGAGTATTGCACTCGCAATGCACCGCTATGGTTCAGCCGGAGCGGGGTGCACCCAACTCCAAAAGGAGCCCTATCAGATAGGGTGCAGGAAAGAGGGGCTCCGCATACGTATGGATGGCCTGCAACTTGGTTTTGTGGACCGCCGGGAGGGGAGCGTGGTCCATTGCCTCCGTAAAACAGGCCCGGATGAGGGGGGACGATGACATCCATTGGGCCAACAAGTCAGAACACTTGCTGTCCCGAAGACTGGTGGCACTGAGCCGAACAAGCATCATGTTCGGCTCCGTGAAGACGGAGGGAGAATCTGTGGACAAAGAAGCATTCATAAAAGCTGCTGGTAATTCACGGTTGATATATGAACCGTTAATATATGAAATATGAATTACGAACAATACTACTTTTCATACAGGTACCAAGGGTAGGGTGCTGCAGGACGCCCCGCTGGACATTGTGCGGCGCCTGCACGGAAAGCCTGCCCAGGCTTTCCTCCCCGGGGGCCACCCCGGCGTCAAGCCGCCCGGCCAGCACCACCTCTGCTGCCACAAGTGGCGAGTGGAGTACCCGCTGGGCACCATCTACTTGACGTTGAGTAGGCATTGCCTGCACGAAGGCAGACATCCGCCATATGTGTTCGTGCAAGGCTCCTTGCGGCCGGTGGTGGGCGTGGCCCAGGTGTTGTTTGAGTACATCACCCGAAGGGTCGACACGTACACCGCCCGCACGGGACTGCCCTTCCCACAGCCCATCCCCACACGGGACCAACTTGACGCAACGTGGTAGTCATTGACCGCTCCGCTTGCGTTGTCCCCCCCGGTGGAATGTGCCGACCCCCCATCGTCTTTAAAAGATTCTATAGTGAAAGTGCATATGAGTGGCATTATGGGGTGAATCCTGTGATTCGCCTAAAGGTGAATCCCTTGAACCGCCCCCTCACCTTTGTGGTGCGGGGTGACGGGTATCCTTGCGCCGGTGGCAGTTGGTCGCAGCTATCGGTGGGGCTATTGAACCATGGGCTAAAGGCGCGCACATCCGCCTTCCTATGGGTCATCGGCATGGCCGTCACGGGGGGCAAGGATATGGTTGCCGTGGGCCAAATTTGGGCTCAGGTGCTACAGGTTTGTAGTCTACATTTTTGTGTTCATAAGTTGTTCATAATTCGCGCGTTCATAATTCGAGAAATGCCGTCATAAAACGCCGTGCTGCCCATTTATGAATAATGAACGCGTTTTATGAACACGAATTATGAACACCTTTTATGAACACAGGTCTTGCAGTCCATCATTGACTGCAAAAACTTTTACTACTGCAACAGCTGGGTGCCGGCAACGGTCCTCCTTGGTGGGGACCAGCCGTGGCTCCGGCGGCTGCTAGGCATCAGCGTGGCTCCCCAAGTGTGGAGCATTTTCAAAGAGGCCGTGCGTGACAACACGGCCAAGCAGTGGAATGGCATCGCTGCTCGGAGGACAACGCGGTCAGTTGCTAACAGTCGTCGTCGCTATATAATGACCCGCAAAAGTTTGGATGTGGCAGGATGCACCGGCGAGCCGCTGCTGGTCATAGCCAGAAACCGGGTATTTTTGTGCATTTTGCACCGTTGCATGGCCTTCGGGAGGCTCTTCGTGGCCTTCCCGGAGGCCCAAGTGGGAAATCATCCCCCTGAGGTTGCAGGGGAGGTGCAGAAAATTTTCTACCGCAACCGGTGTGGCGTGCGTTTGAGGGCGCACAACGCACCGGACGGTGAGGAGGCCCACAACCTGTTGTGGGCCTGGGAGCAGATTGCGCCGCTGCTTGCATACGTCGAGGAGGACCCCACGAGGCAAGAGGTTGGGGGGCTGCGAACATTGCTGCGCACTTTCTACTCGCCGATTCCGGTTGTGCCGCGCCCTTCGTGCCGACCTGTTGCTGCTGCGCTTCGGGAACATTGCTACGGGGAGTCGGGGTCCAGGGTTTTTCATAGAAACGTGATTGGGCTGCCCCGGATGAAACGTGATTTAACGTGATTTGACGTGATTTAACGTGATTTTTAACGTGATTTCTGGGTTGCAATTCCATGCTGCTCTGTGGATTTTGGACATGGTAAACCCCTGTACACCAATCTCATTCATCAGCCCCGTCCTTGGGAACATGTAACACAGGGCAATGCACTGGACAGGTTTGTAGGAGACAATTCTCAGTCCACCAAAATCATTTCTTCACACATTTGAATGCTACACGAATAGTACAGATGAGATATTGGATGCGAGAAACAACCTAAATGCATCGGTCCTTAGTGAAGCGCTGCTCCACATCCCCATTGAAAAACATTGTGACACATGCTTCACGTACACGCTCTCCCATTCTTTGTCGGTTGGGAGCATCAATTACGCCAGCCAAACTTGTTTAGTTTCCCCGCATTCAACTTGGCACGTTTGTGACTGGCGGACGACAAATGGTTTTTGGCATGGCTCTTCTCCAGCCAAGACACGGAGCATTGGCATGACATACAATACATAATTTCTTCACCCTTGGCAATGAAATCGCCAGGAAATTGCCGGGCACGCTTCACCGCGTTGAAAGTGCTGCCCCGCTTCCATACTCTGGTTGTTGCACTGTTGGTCTCTGGGTCATCAGGCATAACAAAAAGGAGCACAGACAAAGGGGCCTGACACGGAAATGGCGCGTGTTGTCATTCGCTGGACTTGATCTGGCCTTGGTTACCTACGGAGAACACAGTGTCAGTTGACACCGTGTCTCACTTCTATGTTGCGCATTCACATGGCATGCCAGGGAAGGACCGGCCCAAACCCAATGAAACGTGATTTAACGTGATTTAACGTGGTTTAACGTGATTTGGCAAATCGGCTCAAAACGTGGTAGAACGTGATTTAACGTGATTTAACGTACCACGTTTCAGTGAAAAACCCTGCGGGGTCGCACTATTTGTTGTTCTTCGAAGAGGACTGTGATACCATGCTCGAGAGTGTGGATGCATGTGGGGTGGGATTGGCTGCTGTGTCAGGGGACGTTGTGGAGAGAGTAAATTACATTTTGAAGAAGGGCTACAATGGGCATAGTGCTAGGGGTGGGGGTGCGGATAAGAGTGCAGTGGAACGGGAAGCAATGGTCGTCCAGCAGGTTTGGGAATGGTGGTTTCTAACCTTTGACCTGCCGTTGCTGCACTACAACACCCCACACACCGCGGCGTGCACCGCCGCTTCACTTCTGAGCACCACCCCCCAAGCACCCACCACCCACGTGGCCTCTGCGACACAGCTTTCTTATTCTTCGCCCATCCATGGACGCCGCCGAGATGAGGAAGCTGCTGGAAGAGAGCCAGAGGGCGACACTGGCCTTGGTGGTATGCTGTCTGTCGCGTTCATATTGCGTTCATAATTCGGCGTTCATAAAAGCGAAACTGCCGTCATAAATGAATTATGAACCGATTTATGAACTGATGAATTATGAACCGCTTTTGTGAACGAATTATGAACAGTGTCCCCCATGTCCACAGGAGCAGCGACTAGCAGCCCATGCTCCAGCTCCTCCGCCTCCTCCGCATCCTCAAGCTCCACTTCCACCTCCACCTCCACCGCAAGCTCCTCCGCCTCCTCAAGCCCACCCCCAACCCCACGCCGCTCACCGAGCCTCCGCCTCCCGACCCGCCGCCGATTCCTCGAGTGAGGAGTCAACAGACTCCTCGGAGCAGGAGAGGAAGAGGAGGAAGAAGGAGAAGAAGAAGGAGGAGAAGAAGAGGAAGAAGGACAAGAAGAGGGAGGAGAAGAAGAAGAAGAAGGAGGAGGCAGCGGGGGGGGGGGCGGAAGGAGGAGGAGGCCGCGGAGGACATCGAGGAGGTGAAGGCCGAGGTCGAGGACGTGGCAGTGGAGGGGGAGGGGGCAGGGGGGGAGGGGGTTTTGGTTGCGACCCCCTGGTTGCGGAGGGAGGCAGGCCATGCCTGGGGCCTCCCCAATGCCAACCAGCGCCTGGTGCTGACCCTCCCTGGGCGCAAGGGGCGCTGGATAGCGGGTACTCCCCCGACGCCCCCCTTTTTTCGAGCCATGAGGTGACTTACGTCACCCTGCGCTGGGCATTCGGGCGCATGTTGCGGCACCCCATCTGCAACAAGGGGGAGGGGGAGGGGGAGGCCTGGCGGTACGGGGGGGGGGGGGCATGGGCATGGAAGCCGCTGGCGGGAAAGCCCTTGTCCCCCATCCCCGAACCAATTGGGGCTGGGGATTTGACACAAGCCAAAGTTTTTCGGGGCCGGGGGGGGCGCTTGATGCGGAGCTCCCATTGGGAGCTGTTGTTCCTCCACTGGGAGGAACGGGGGTGGGTGAAGCTGCCGCGCTCCGGGCGCAAGTTGGAGTGCATCCCCAACTGGGAATCCATTTTGGGGGGGGTGTATGACCCGGGATAGGAGGCCTCGTACGAGGGGCCCGTGGAGGGCCTCACCATCACCCGCCCCATCAAGCCCCTTGTCCGGGCAACCCCGGCCACCAGCAGCACCACAGGCCCCACCGGCGCCCCCGCGGGCGCCCCTCCCAGCGCAGCGGCGAACTTGTGGACCGCCCTGGGCGCCATGGGGACAATCGGACCGGAGCCGGATTTCGAGGTATGTGCGTTCATAATTCGTTCATAATTCGTTCATAATTCCGCGTTCATAATTCAGCAACCCTGCACTGCCCGTTTATGAACCATGAACGCGATTTATGAACGCGTTTTATGAACGCATTTATGAATGGCACTGTCACAGGTCGTGGACGTGGAAGTGAACGCGGCGGACGTCGCGGGGGTCCGCATCCGGTACAAGTAGGGCACTACGGAGTTCAGCATCGCCCTGTCCGCCCTGTACCAGCTGCTGCTACTCAACCCCCAGGGGGGGTGTGCCATCCTGTCCGGGCTGCGGGAGTGGGAGCGCTCCCGCCGCATGACGGACACGTGGGCAGCCAACACCCCCTGCTGGGCGGCCCTGGGGGAGTTGGGGTGGGAGGGGTGTTCGGACGAGGACATCCTGATGTCCAGTTGTGGGATGAACCCCCGCACCCCGGCCAGCCCCCGCAGCACCTCCCCAGAAAAGCCCGCCCCCGCCGAGAAACCCAAACCCCCTGCCGTGCCCCCCCCCCCAACCCACGCACAGCAAGAAGACCTCCCCACCGAAGTGCAAGTCCTTCGTATTGGGCAGCAGCTCGTCGTCGGACCAGGCACTCCCCCGGCCCCATGGGAAGGGGAAGGGAAAGCAGGCGCAAAAGCGGCGCGAGGAGCCCCCCTCTTTGGAGGGGGATGAGTCACTTGACCCCCTGCTTGGTGAGCAGGTGTATGTGCCCTACACTGATGGTGTCTACCCGGGGGTTGTAACCTCGGTTGTGGCGGGGGCGGGGGGGGAGAGTGTGGGTGGAACACCCAGGGGAAAAGGAGATGTTTCCGGTTGAGAGGCATCTGTTGTATGCCTCTCATGCTGCAGCAGTGACCCATTGGGAGAACCAAAAGGCTGCAGCTGCAGGTAAGAAGGCTGTCAAGGCCAAAAAGAAGTCTAACCCCAAACCGGACGCGAAGCCGACGGCTGAGCCGGCCCCCAAGCCCGCCAACCCTGAACCCAAGCCTGAGGCTAAGCAGGCCCCTCAGCCCGAAACCAAAGCTGCCCCTCAGGCCGCCCCCATGCAGGAGGATGCCCCAGCGCACCCCTCGGCCAAACCCGCAGCCCAACCACCTGCCCAAACCCACGCCCAGGCCCTGGATGGAGGCGCAACCCAGGCCACGGCCCCCCTTTGGGAGGACCCAACAGGCCCCAGCCCTAAGGTGTAGGGCGGCATGAACCTGCAAGGACAAGCAAGGACAAGCAAGTACAAGAAAGAGTGAAGACTGAGCGATTGTTGTGTGCCTGTACAGCTGTTCATAAAACGCGTTCGAAAACGCGTTCATAAAACGCTCTGCGCGTTCATAAAACGAGAACTCAATTATGAACTGAATTATGAACCGAATTATGAACAGGGGAGGAGATTTTCATAATTTTCAAAAACTGGCAAAAATGGCAATTTTTCCCAAGAACCCCCGGCGGAAAAAAAAACTCACCCCAAGGGTGGTGACCCGACCCCCCCAATTTTGAAGGAACATGGCCCATGGGTACGCTAGCAAGAGCAAAATCCGCTCATATTTCATAAAACGATTTATGATGAACAAAACTACCTTTCATGCAGGCGCCAAGGGTAGGTGCGAGGGCCTCCGGCACGTCGCTCCTCGCGGCTGTGCGGCTGTGCCCAGCAGCACCCGGCGCACGGGCCCGCGGGCCACAAGCCCGCGGAGGGCCTTCAGCAGGCGCTCTCCGCCCTGCAGCCGCCTCCGGGCGGTCGCCTCCTGGGAACGCCTGTGCCGGCGTCGCCCACGGTTGCGCTTCTTGCCCTTTATGTGAGTCACAACGCGCGTAAAAAATACTGGTCACAAGAAAAATACACGCCACGCACAACACCCACAGGGCAAGCTCAAGCACATAGGCACTCGCACTCTACGTCATCGCCCCAACCGACTCCTCCAACATAGACTACAGGAAGACCTCATGGAAGTCGCCCCCCCCCCCTTCATATTCCATTGTCTACAGAGGGGACGTTTCTGTCCGGAAGCGCTCCGCGCGGCACAATACGTGCTGCGCGTGTTGCTTCATAACACGAAGCACACGCAGCACGTGAGGAACGCAAACTACACACGCATCACGCGCAGAACGCGCAAAACGCGCAGCATGGCGTTCTAGAGGCAGACTTAGAAGCAGACTGTCGGCACGCGTAAAACGCGTAGCACGCGGAGCACGTCACTATTGCACACGCGCGCCCTTTTGGGGGGCCGCGTCCTCACAGTTTGGGTATCCAGCCTACGCGGTTGTCCCCCAGGGTTCGCACTGGTCCCATGGGTAGGGATGGCAGAGGCTTGGCGGCCATGAAGTTCACGATTCCACCACGCCCGCCCTCCACCACCTTCTCCTTCCTAATCTTCGTCATCCTCCATGTCGTCGTCCTCTTCCCCGTCACTCTCCTCCTCCTCCTCACTCTCTTCCTCCTCATCCTCCTCCCCCTCCTCCTCACTCTCCTCCTCCGTGTCATCCTCACTCTCCTCCCTCTCGCTTCCATCCTCCTCGGCCTCGTCGCTCTCCTCCTCCACATCCGCCTCTACCACCCCGGTCACCCCATGTGCCACGGCAAAGCACCCCACATGGTACCACTTGCCGCACCCACAACAAACGCAGTGGGTCTTGCCCCGGTTGCAATGGGTGCACACCCGGCGGCCCGGCATCCGCACCGGCACGTGGATGGGCTTGGCCACTGCCACTGCACAAAAGCGGCGCCGGATAAGGTCCCACTGCCACTCAAACATGGTACCCGTTTGGGCCCCCCCGAGGGACCGGCACGTCGTGTATGCGTTGACCACGGCGTACCGGAGGACGAACGCATGCACCGCATGCGACCACGTCATCTGACGTCCCATCTGGCGCATCTGGAGCACCATCTGGTTGACGCCATCCACCCCACGCGATAGCTGGCGGTAGCTGGCGACCACCGGGTTCATCTCATACCCACTGCGGCGATGCACGGGTCCGGCTTGTGGGAAGTGGACGTTCGTGAGCATTGGCACTACGCGGGGCGGCTTGTGACCCACCTTTCGGTTCTTGAAGACCACCATGGCATACCTCGCGTCGTCCACAGTGCACGTGGCGGTTTGTCCTTCTCCTAGAAGTTCTCCTGCCTTGTCCACCCCGTACGTGGAGCGCTTCGTCATCATCAAGAATGCGTGCCTCTCCGCAGCGAGGTCACGCGCTAGCTCGTGCGATCCATAAAAGGAATCCGCACAGAGGATGGTCCCGGAAGGGAGGAGACCTGCCCACATGGTCATGATCTGCTGGGCATTGAAGTTGCCCGCACTGTTGCCAAACCGCCGCAGGTGCCCGCGGCTACCCGTGTACAGGTACATGTCCACCACGTACCCACGAGTGGCATCGGCAAGGCAATAGAGCTTGATGCCGGTGGAGTGGGGCTTGCGGGCGATGAACATCCGTAGTGGGCCGGCACGTATGGCTTTGTGCGGCACCACGGACTCATCCCCACAAGCCGCGCCACCCAACCGCCAGGCACCAGCCCACTGCCCATTGCACTCCTCCATTAGTTCAACAACGTCGGGCCGGATGTTACGGCACAAGACGTAGTACTCCTTGCTGCTTAGCAATCGTGCCATGAAGGGGTTGTATAGTAACCCGTCCCGTTCCCAGATCGGTTTACTTGCATGGGTCGCACCACGCCTAGTAGGAGGATGAAGGCGTTGTACCTACGGAAATGGAAGCCACTGCTAGAATCGATTGGGGCAAACACTACAATCGATTGGCCGAACCGCTAGAATCAAGTGGGACACACCTTGGTACTAGGGGGATCAAGTGGGAGAGGTTCGCCTTCCGGAGGGATGCCCGCTGTAATTCCTGGATGGGAGCCAACATGTGGTCCCACATCTCATCCTCCGTGTACCCGACTAGTTCAGTTTGGCTTGGCCGGACTCCATGCATGATATTTGCTGCACAATCCTCCACGGGGAGTGAACCCGCCCGATTCGTGGGAAATCACATTTGGGAAGAGCGGTGTGTCTGCACAACACGGAACACGGACTTGCAGGCTCCAGAGGCAGAACCGGAGGCAACGCCGAGAACGCGCAACTCGCGCAAAACGCGCCACACGCAGTCCAGAGGCACAGTCAGAGGCAACACGCAGCACACGTAGCACAGTGCACTGTTAATGTTTTTTCGTGGGGGGGGTGGTTTGAGCCTCAATTCCCCTACCACACAGCAATCTGCAGCGGAGGGGGGGGGTTTCAACCTCGATTCCCCGACCAGAGAGCAATTGGCAACAGGTGTGGTATCTTCTTTTGCGGGACACCACCAGTTCGCTTGTGCTGGGCGCAGACCGGGCACTACATGTCCAATCGCCATAATACTCCATTATCGTACAGCCAAGAAACCGGTATAGCTACCACATATTGCGACGCCACCAGTCCGGCGCCTGTTGAGAAAAAGAGCCTGTCTACGCTGAAACTTCCCAAGGGGGGACCCGCAAAGCGGGCTGCGAACTCTGCCGCCCCCGGAACTCGTCGGGGTCCGGCCATCCCGGACTCGGTTCCCCAAGCGGGGAGAAAAAACCCTGGGACCCCTCACCCTCCCACCCTTCCTCCCCCTCCCAGCCCTCCCACCCCTCTACACTTCTTGGATTTCGCCGTCCGTCATCTTGCCCTCGGCTGCCGTCTCCGTATCTCGAGCCCCTTCCGGTTCAGCATGGCGTTCCGGGGAGTCGGGGGGCTCCTCCTTCACTCGCACAGGCGCCGGCAGAACGCGGAAAACGGGGTGTTGTCCTCCTGAGGAGGGCCAAAACCGAGACACATGTTACGCGTAACACGCGCAGAACGCGCAACACACGCCGGGGCGGATTGCAGAGGCACAACAGAACCATACGGGCATGACGCGCAAACGGCAATGACCCCGCAACGCCCACCTGCTCACCTGCCGGACCACCATCGCCCCCTGCTGAGATCTCCGCACGCGCGGCAGCGCCTTCTGCTGCGCCTTCTGCGGGCTCCTTGGGCCCTTCTTTGGCCTCCTCACCTTTCATCTTCGGGGGAGGCTTCTGCAGAACGCGAACGACGTGACGTCTGCCCTCCAGAGGCACGGCGGAGGCACGACCTTTAGAACGCGCAGAACGCGCAACACGCGCAACACGGAGCGCAGCGGCCTTTGTAGGCGACAAAGAAGCACGCGTGGAGAACATGCAGCACATCGACCTGCTCCCCCTCCATCGCAACGGCGCCAGATCCTTTTGCTTTGATGCTCTGGGGACCGTCCCGCGTCTCGACGGTCTCCTGCGGATCCTGTGGAAACACAAGGGGGGCAACCGAGTTGCAGAACATTGGGCAGACGAGACCGGGGCTCCACATACATGTGACTCACGGCTCCGTACAAACCACGCATTGAAAGCCGCAATCGCGGGATCGCGGGGCTTTCCTTTCTTCGCCTTGATCTGCAGGCAGTTGGTGGGGTAAGCAGCTTATCAAAAATGGAGACCGGGGATTGTCACGGTGTGACCATACAAAACATAATGGCACTTGTCATGCATGCATACTTGATATGCGGTCACGTTGGTAAGGTACATCTCATCCTCTCGGCGATCCTTGCTGCCCACTTTCTTGCGGTTGACCCAGGCTGCGTGCCACCCAGCTGTGCAAAAATGTGTGGCACGGCCCCAGAAGCGAGAAACAAAAAATGTGAAACGAACGACATCGACGTGGGAGACATCCAAAGGCACAACACCCGTACTCCACCCCATTGAAGAATCACATACATGTCTGCTGTTTGATCTGTAACAGGATGAACGCGTTGTGCTTCAGCGTGGCCGCGCTCCCCCAACTGCCCAGGTGGCCCCCCTGGCCAGCCACTGCTTGTGGCTGCCCGGGAAAAGCGGTGCGGGCATGAAGAAAGGGCTGAGGTACAGGAGGACGCGTAGCTCGCGCAAAACGTGGGTTCCGGCCTCCAGAAGCGTGATGTCTGTTACGTGCGGAACGCGGAACACGCCTTGCACGGATATGTGACACGAGTTATTCGAGTTCCAGAGGCACACCTAGAAGCGAACGCTTAGAACGCGTAACACGCGTAACACACGCGGCACACGGAGCAGGAAAGCCAAGGTAGAAGAAACGGCACGATACGCTTCTCACATGGAAAACGGTGGAAATGAAGGGAACGGATGCTTCCGAGACGTCCGGCACATTCGAAAACCCCCCGGAACAACAAAACTTTATGGATTCATTTTTGACGAACCAAAAACGTCGATTCCGTTCTGCGCGTGGTAGACAAAGGAATATGTCCGGATTCCCGAATGCCATGCCTGCGGTAGCACAAAGGGCCCCATGGGGATACCCAAGGTCCACAGAAAGACCGTCTTGCGGTCCGAAAAAGCCCACAGATCGCCCACTCTACGCGTCGCAGCCTCGCGCGCCACGTCCACACTCCCCGCAAACTGGCCATGCATCCTGCTGATGGGGTCTGCCGGATTCACTGCACCACGGACCCAGTGAATGTACAGTGTGAAACCCGGGCAGGAAGCCCACAGGTACCTGAAACACTTAAGCAGGCGCTGATGGTACACACGGCCCACACTCGCTTTGCACCGCAAAAAATGAACCAGCGCCGCCGCATTATCACCAGAAAAGTGTGCTTCGCGGATGCCTACGTTAAGAATGAATTTCAAACGCCACAGGACCGCGGCGCTTCCGCGCACTGTTGGTTGGGCGGTTGCTCAGGGGGCACTGCGGATCGCGAACCAAGGTCCATCGAAAAATGCCTCAACCTGTACACCCCCCCGTCGAGCGCCGCATCAACGTACACAAACACTGGCTTTAATTTCTCCGCACTTCCCTTGGCAGGGGGACCACTGACCAACCCGGCAACGCGAACACACACACCACAAACATGGAACACAACAACTTAACCGGCGTAAACCGCAGACGGGGAGGGGGGGGGGGGGGGCACAACACATGGGCCCAGGCCCCGACAAGTGAAGACTATGCCCGAAGCGAGGCCAACAGATCCGCTGCGCGCGTCCTAGAAATTGCTGCAAGCGCCGCACGCTACAGACACCCACAGATAATCTCAACCAGTGGGCCAGCAGCGCTTCCCACGCATTCGGCGCCGTCTGCAGGTTGCCTCCGCTCAAGTCCGCGTCTTTACCCAACCAAACCAAGCGCGTAACCGGCTCCAAGGTGCTCTTGGGATTGATAATGCCACTCGCCGCACGCAACGTCCGCACCGCACGCATAGCCTGCTCACGCACGCGCCCTTTGCCCCGTCCCACAATGAGCACATCGTCAATCTATATCAAAACCAACACTCCTAGCAGTCCAGACTCCGCCACCAAGCGCTCCAACACCTTCTGGCATAGAATGGGGCTATACTTCCAGCCAAAGGGCGGGCACCTGAACGACAATACCCCCCCCTCACCATACGAGATACGGAAAGCCCCCTAGAAGGCTTCCGGGGGGCGAAGTGACCAAAAACAGGTACTAAGGTTGATATGGCACATACAAAGCTCCTCGTCTCACCCCCCCCCCCCCCCGGCAGCCCAAGCACCTCCCAAATCGGCCGGACACTCCGTGCTCTACCATACAAAGGGGGGAGAAAAAAGGATGATCCCTCCTGTGCCACGTACGCCAACTGGGCAAGAACCTCCACAGACGGCAGCGAAAACATCTCAGGCTTCTCAGACATTTCTCTATTAACCGGCACCAAATTCACGATCAGGCTACACTTATCAAGTGTTTTTGGGATGGCAAAAACTCCCCCGTTCGGACCCGGGGACCCTTGGGGAAGGGGGAACAACAGGCTCTGGCGATGCAAAGCAGACAGCATGACCACCGCCTCGTCCGACGGGGGTCCAACACCTGAGAAATGGCGGCTGGCAATGGACGCAAAGGTGTCTGGCACATAGCGCTCCCATATATCAGCTGGTAAAGGGATATGCCCAACCACCCCCAGACCCCTACTCAACACCTCGTCACGTATGCGTTACATCAGCAACTTCGGCGACGGTGAATCGTGCAGCAGGGATTCGCAGACTCCGGAGTCCATGGAGGACAGCGCCGTGGCAATTAAGGGCAGGAAATCTGGCTGTCGCAAGTCCCTAGCCGCCTCCATCCTCCCCATTCCAGAAATTGGATTAAGCGCCGCTCCAGCAAACCCAGCGGGGCTCTAGGCAAGCACGTACACAGTTCACGCAACCACGCATCCCACTCACCGCACCGCAGGCGCTCCCGAGCCCACCGACCCATTGACACCGCCAACGCGGCGGGAAACCGCCGCTCGGGCAGCCGCACCCAGAAGCCTAGCTGGTCCTGCCGCCTTCCGCTTTCCCAAGAGCGACGCGACCGCACCCGGCCGGTGTGCAGCGATCCGGAGCCGACAGATGGAGGAGGTGCCTGCCGACGGGTTGGGGGGGGGCTCGGCATCAACGTCGATGACGCCCTCTCTTTCGCGACGTCCGCCGGCACGCTCGGACCCCGGTCGCCCGTGCACGGCCGCGAAGACCGGAGGGACCTCCAGGCCCCTCGCGTCCCCGCTTCGGACGGGACTGTCTCCACTCCTCTCAGGTCCACCCCCCCCCCGGCAGCCTGGTTGTCTCCTCGCTCCCCCCCCCCTGAATCTCGTCAGCCGCGCTGCGCACTGGACTCGGCGGGGGTTTCTGCATCCCTCCACCCTCCGAGGTCTTCCTCTGGACCCACATCCTTTTCCCGCACGCAGAGGGCCGGAAGGTCTCCCGGCAATATGTCCTTGAGGGATACAACCCTCCACTCCCACTCCATGCCCCCCCCCCCCGCGCACTGGGCCACGGCAGCTCCACGTTGTCGGCCACGATGAAATCGTCTGGGGCGTCGCCATAGTGGGCCGCCCCTGACTCATCCAGCGACCCCACCAGGCGAGCCATCTAACAGGCAGACCCAACTATAGCGCAAGGCCGCCGACCGACCCCTCCTCCACGCATGCCACCTTGCGTGGGCGCTGGCACAACCGCTGAGGGCGGTCGCCATGACCATTTGGAGGTAGGCGGCCCCTTGAGGGCAGAAGTGTGCCAGCGGGACCGCTGACGTGCACCCCTCCCGGTCCAACCATCGTACCCACGACCTGCCGTAGCTCCCCAGTTTCCAGCGGACGAATGGTGGGTCACACTTCACGGTGTGGAACCCCAAGGCCCTCGCACGGGATCCGGCACGCCTGATGGGGGCTGCCTCGCCCACCCACAGTAGGCACGTGAACGATAGGACTGCCATCCCATATGTCGTCCACTGTGCCCTGCCATCACAGGCCCTTGCGAAACTCCTGAGCTCCCCAAGACCTGCGTAGGTGCGGGCCGCTGCATGCCTGAGATGTGGCCCACTTTACACATCTCCATACCCCGGCGGCAACGAATTCCGGCAGCCAAGCCATCTCTTCCAATGCGCGCAGTGCTGATACCGCCCCTCTGAGGAAGCTCCCGGAAAACCCCAGGCCCCAGAGCTGGAACAGGTACCTGCAGGCCTCCGACTGAAGTCCATCGATCGCCGTGAATCCGACCCAAAGTGCCAACTTTTTGTAGTGGGTACAGCATGTACCCATGGTGCCCTTCGCCCAGGAGGATGCTTGCAGGCCATCCACGGAGGTGATCTCCTCTTCCTTCCATAGCCGTCTCCACGCTGCCCATACCAGACCCCAGACCACGTCGTCTCCATCCTGGAACTCGGCCGGCTGCAGGATCACCACATCTTGCCGCGACTCGATTGCTTGGCGCCCAACCGGGCAGCGCCCCAGTCAGTTGAACCCTGGGCACTCATGAAACCAATGGTGTTTCACACCTCTCTCCGCACTTTTGCAAGCCCGGCACGCCGTCACTGGCGCGCGTGTCACAACCATTGGTTTGGCCCCAGGCTTTGTCGTGTACAGCCTACGGTCTCCCTCCACCTTGAACTTTGTCTTCATGGCAGCCAGCCGTCGCGCCACCACCTCTTCCTCCGCGGCTCCAGTACAGCCCTGCGATCTTGCTGGCAGACTGAGTTCGTCGTTGTCCGCCTCTTTCTGGTCCACTGTCCCTTTGGGGTTAAGACCCCTTTTTCCCGGATACGCGGACAAGGATGTTACCGTAAACATCCATACCGCCAGGACGAAGGCTTTGAGCCTGTCGATCTTGTCGTCATCCATCGACCCCAAACGCCAGACCTCGGTGTCAGCGGCATCTGAATCCGCCACTGGGGCCAGATCACCCAGAGTGACATTTGTGAACTCCTTATGCTGGAAGCGCGACAGGTACTCGTGGGCTGGCACCTCTGTGCGCCACAGCAGTGTGGACACGGCCAGCAGGCGGGCATACACCCACTGGGGCTTGGCGTCCGATTCCTGGACCTTCAGCAGCTCTGCCTTGCTCAAAGGGAGGACACCTGCCATCTTCCTTTTCGCCAGGGCCTGGGATTTTGCGCTGACCCCCGCAAACTCCTTTTTCAGCCCCTCCATCTTAAGTCCATGGCTATGCGTTGGTCTTCCACCAACTTCCTCAACTCCTGCAGCTCAGGCGCTGGGGGCGGGGGCGGTGCTGTCTTCAGGAAACCCACCCCCTCCAAAGCAAGGTTGCACTGGGCCAGTTCACATAAGGCCCCTATCGTTTTGGGCAGCCCCACCTCCCCATCCACCGGCACCCCAAACTTCTTGGTAAATGTATCCTCCCACTCCTTTCTCCTGTTCATCAACACCGACAATGCCATCTCAACCGCCGAAGTGGCCCTCGCAATTTCGATGAGGGGCACCGAATCAATGAAGGTGGAGCAAATACTACCCCTGGCAAATGCTGCAAAATCTAACACTAACATCACTGCTGGCCGGGTCGTTTCCTGGTATCGGGGAGTTTGACTCTACGTGTGACCCTCGTCTGGCCTGCAGGCTCAAAAGCAAAAAATGCTCTACAACAAAAACGCACGCATGCACACCACACATGCGCACACACACACACACCACAAGAAAAGCTAAACCATAGATCAGAACGTGATATAAGAGTTCATCCTCCGCAGCCACACGAAGTCCGTGACGGCTGCAGACTCCTGAACTTGCCTCCACTCCACCACCTAGGCACACCCCCTCGCGCTCAGGGGGGACCCTCGCGAGTCCTCCATACATTCGCTTCCTCACGAGCAAAATGGTGCCTGCCGGCACCTTAATCCCAACATGCTCTTGCAAGGTGGGCCACGGCAGTGCCTCCCCATTGCACACCTTGGCCAAGGGGCACTGGTCGGGGCGGCCTGCAACCCCCTCCACCTCCTCAGTGGTGAGGGGGGCAACCACCTCCCTCCCACCCCTCCACCCCGTCGACAAAAAATGCCCGGTGGTTGTTCCCACCGGGAGCAAGCATTGAGCACATTGCTCAATGCTGACCCCATTGGGGTCCTCCCCCCCCCCCTCCTCCTCCCCCCCCTCCGGCTCCTCCCCCTCCTGGCATGGAACACAAACCATCTTTGTGTGTGGCGCACAAACCCGCCCGATCGCAGCCGAAGCACTTGGCCACAACCTTGCCCCTACACCTGGCTGGCCCCTCACATGGCACTGTCTTGGCAACCCGGCCACCAGGCGCCCCAGCTGGGGCCGCTTAATGGACTGGGTGACATGCAGGTTCGGGCACCGGAGGTTAGGGCCTTGGGTTAGCTCGATTGCAAAAAATGCCATGAGGCGAGGATGGGACACACCGGTGGGCGAGGCCTTTGGAATGCCCGACCCCCGGTGGGCATCAAGGGCATTAAAAGAAAAGGCAGTGCCCCTCTTGAATGGCACAGCCCTCTCCACCCAAGGGTCAGGGCACCCCGAACTGCTGGAGGGGACAAAAAGAAAATGCGACCCATCCTCGGCCTCATGATTATGCGTAAGCATAATCAAACAATTAACAATCAATGTGCCTTCGGGCCCAGTGTAAGGGGGGGCATCGCGATGCAAGTGCTGCGGGGTGTGGTCATAGCATGAAATTTCTGCCATGTCGAGAATGCTGCAGCTCCACCCAAACCCCCCACCACACTCTTCTTCGCAGTCTCAAGCACACGATCTGCGATCCTTTTGAGGACCGGCAGATCGTGGAGCTTGTGGGGGTTGTGCTTGTGGTGGTTGCAGCCCCCATAGTTGCCGTAGATTATGCGGCGGGTCCCTGAATCTTGGGGCCTGCCCACAATGGGGGGGTTCTCATTAAAGATGGCTGCCTTCTCTGAGACAGGCACCCTCTCAAGATCATCCAAAAGACTCTCGAGCTGCACATCACTCAAAAAATCGTGCTCCAGCAAGTGGTTCACCACCAACCTGTCCCCAGTGGTGACCACAAGATCCTGCGGATCCCTATTAAAGGCCCCACTAGGCTGTGCTTCAACCACTTCCTCGGCCTCCCCAATAAGGGGAGGTGTTGCCGCAAAAGGAAAAAGAATCACCCCCTAACCCGAAACAATGTTGGGAGTGGTGACCCCATACCACTCACGCACCCACTCCCTTGTGGGGCAAAGGGAGTGCATGGGGAGCTTGGTTTCGGGGTCCTCAGTGCAGACTCGGCGGGTGTTGTGGGTAAGGGGTTGGGGGAACCAACTATCCGACTTCCCCTTCCCCTTACCAGGTCGGATCCCTACCTTCTGGACACTAATCATGAGGGTGTGGTGGGGCTTGTCCTACCCCCCACTTCCTCCACCTCCTCCGCTCTCTCCTCCACATCCTCCTCTTCCTCCTAACCCACATAGAGGGTCGTCTTCGTCCCCGCACCCTTCTTGGCATGGGCAGTGACGGACTCCACCACCGCCTCCACATCCTCCGCATGCAGCTGGATCAAAAATCCAGCAACCCCTGGATTTGCCTCTAGCAACTCGAAGATGTAGTTGTTGAGAACCAGCGGGTCCTTCTCGTCCGCCATGAAGGGGGACTTATGGATGATGAGTCCAAAGTCCACACCCTTCTTAAAATGACTCGCCACAGGGCGCCTCATAGTGGCGTCACCCATTGTAAACTCCTTAGGTCCGCCAAGGCGACGAATCCCAAGGAGCTTTTGATGGTGCTCGCACCAAGCGTGGGCAGCAGCAATTGTAAAGTATTTGAGAGCTAAAGCCAAGAGGGGGAACATGGAGCAAGAGAAAATGAAGCGCGATAACCTCCGCGATAACTCGCCCGATAAATAGCGCGATAACCCCCGCAAAAACTAGGTTATCACGCGATAACCCCCGCGATAACTAGTGCTCTAACCCCGTTCTAACTAGTTAGAGCACAAAAAGACCAAATCGCAAAAAGTGCAAAACAAGCAATATCGAGCAAACGAGACATGCAAGGCACATTGTTGCATCACAGTGCACCCATGTAACACGTGAAAGTCTGGGTTCCAGCCATATTAACAACCCCCAAAATTGGGGGGGTCCGCACCATGCCCTAGAACAGCGCAGCCCAGGGAGGGGCGCGGGGGAGGCACGCGGGGGGGGGGCCGGGGGGGGGGGGTATGAATTTGGCCGTTTTCAAGGGACATAGATATGCAACTTTTTGGGGGGGTTTGGCATGGCTTATGCCCTCCCAGGCCCTCCTATCCTTCAATACGACACAAAAAAAATAACAAGAGATGGCCCTTTGGATCGTAACCATCCTTTGCGGAGGCATTGGTGGCATAGAAAATTGGTAGCGTTTTGGACATGTGTGTACACATGTCGTTTGGCAACGACAGATAGCCACGGGAACAAAAAGCTTCAGCATTCCAAGCTAAAGGCATCAGAACAAAAAAAGTTTGGCGCCCAACTGGTAACACCGTTTCGCGTGCAAAAAAAAAGGAAATAAATGATCCCCTCATGCATGTTGTTAAAAAAACCCACCAGTGATGTAGTCTTCTTCCAAAATAATTGCACCAAGTGATGACGAGGGAAGAAAAGGTGACCATATTGTTCACAAAAAATCCCTCGGGCACTACATCCTCTCCAAATTCAAGTATCTTTGAACCATCTCTTGGGGCTCTTCCCTATGGGTTGTAATCAAGACAAATGTCATTGCTTTAACCGTACAACGCGACGCAGAGAGTACGTGGGGGGACACAGGGAGGGCACCCTCCTTGATCCAGAAGTCCACAAGAACAAGGAGCTTACCCATGTCACGGCACGTGCCGCGGCACACTTTCCGATGGTCCCCCCCCCCTCCCCCCCCCCCTTCCGTGTCATGGTGGCACGGCCGGCACAGGTGACACAGGTGACAAGAGTGCCGATCACCCTCACACAACACGACGGAGTGGCAGCCCCGTGTGACACGACACACCCTATGTGGTGGCACCATGGCACGGCACGGCCCGAGCCCCCCCCCCCCCCCGCCGTGGCTGGGTAAGCTCCCAAGGGGATATACTTGAAAGCACAGTGGGCAAAATGGTCCCGAAATGATCCATGGACCACTTTTGGATCACAACCCTCCGAGCCCCCCGCCCCGTCCCCATTGCCTAGGGGTGAACCTAGCCATGGCGGCTGGTGGCTGGTGGGTCGAGAATAGGGAGAGAACCCCCCCTCTCGACACGGCTAGCCGCGGATGGGGGGTGAATGGCGCCGAGTCCCCGTGTGGACAAAAATATTGAACAAACACTTACTGTACGGCGCTCGTACGGATGTCAAGCAACTCAATCGGATGGAACACAATGCAATTGGACATGCATGCATAGGAGGTGCAATCACGAAGGCAAATGGACCACGACTTCTCACCATATCCCATCGTGATAGCCCAAAACAGCGGGCCACATGTTGAATTGTTGGAATGTTGGATAATTAGAAATTCCAATGAAAGTGTGAGGCAATGGTTCAAGGGGCAAGTTCGAAATACTGAAGAAGACAATTGCAAATGGCTTTGCAAAGGCCGAGAGGGGTGGAGTTTGCATTGTCATATCAAAGAGCATCTGCCCATAATTATGAGGCTAGGTGTGTCTACTCATGCTCCGCATCCCCATCCCCATCCCCGTCCCCATCCTCATCACTGCACTCAAACAAGGCCGCGTACGAATCCATCTCCTAGTAGACATTCTCATGCACATAATAATAACCATCCGGCTTTAACTCATACAATTACCAACATATGTTGTTCAAAAAGAATTGTTCCATTAGCATATCATGTGCTATGTGGGGCTCTGTGGCGTGCAAACACAAAGCAAGACAAGGTCTGCACCAGCCGGCTGGCCGGCCGGCCACAGGATCGAGAATAGGAGGAGACCGCCCCCCCCCCCATGGTCGGTTTCACGCCCTTGTGTTTGGTTCAAAAATGATCGGGATCCACACAAGATCCGATAGGAGTGCGCACAAATAAAAATGGATTGGGCTGGATCGGGGTGGTGAACCCCCCCCAAAGTGTAGTGGATCGTGGATAGGGGTGGGTGAACCCCCCCGGCCCCTGCCACCTACCCCATAGGCGAAAAAAAAATGGATACCCAAAAACATTAACAACAACCTATGCTCAGGGTGGAATCAACCGTACATACCTTCAAAACGTCAGCTTATGGAGTGCTTCAAGAGCTGACGTTGTGAAGTGTGTGAGATTATGAAGGTGGTAAGGTGTGGCTTAGCCATGGTGGCACCATACAACCGTAACATGTGCGGTAGCGGGGGTTGGGACCTCGCATGAGTACCACTTTTTACCTCGTGCCGGGAGCCGATGGGGGTTTGACGATCAGTATGATTTTTGCACACCATTTATGTTGCCATGGCAACCACTCCCCAACCTCCTACCCTCCCCCCTCCCTGTTACTCAAAATGCGTGGCAACCAAAGAAAAATACTTAGTGAAATGATCCCTTGTTTTTCTTGTGGTCCCGGAAAAATTTTTCATTCAACTTTGCATTTGATATTATGTACTTCTTTCGTGGAAAATTTCGTTGAAACCTTTGAATCGTTCATGACACGCTCATTTTCATGCTTGCAAACGTTGTCCTCGTTACTTGTGAGTGACCCCAAAAAACATGTATGTGGAGCGAAGGATTGGCACTAGTGTATGGTTGTGCCACATGTGCCTCAATGTTAATACACCACAATGTTAATACGGCTCAAGATAAAGTACAATGGTGGGAAGCAAATGCTCTAAAAAGTGTGCGACCTTGTTTTTTTTGTTGCAAGATTCCGCCACTTTTGATGCAAACGTCCTTCATATTTCACCATTTTTGGGACGAGAAATGAGAGAGCTTGGGCATTTGCATGGAACGCAAAAGACAACACCCATGGGGGAAACAAGTAGTCATTGCACGCAAGGGCCATGATTGGCAGAACACACCTGTGTTTGCTTATCATCCGCTCTTGGGGTATTTAAGAAGCTAAACGAAGATGGACTTTGCCCAAACACATTTTTCACGGACTTCAAGTTCTCCGTGCGTTTGGACTCAAATGCGCCTTTAAACGACTTACGTTCATCATGTTGCACTTGCCCACCTCCGGCCGCGTGCTTTAGCCCAACATTTCGAAATGCAAAGTCACGGTTTATTGGCTTTGCAAAGGGTTGAGACTTGGGCTTCAAAGACAGCTTGGAGGTCTCCTCAAGCGAGGCACATGAGTTCACATTTGAACCGGACCCACCCTTGGGGTCTTGCGGTAATCGGTCTTTGTGTGAGGCCGTGGGTGTTTGACGCACATCGTCATTGAATGTCGCTTGACCGACGCATCGAGGGCGGCACCATGAAACGCGCGGGGAAAGGTGCCCAACATGGCGCAAGACAACACGCCACATGCAAAGAGGGCTACGATGGCCCACCTCCAATCTTGAATGCAGGGCGTAGCAACATGGCACGAATCAACGTGATGGTAAGAACCCCTCCAAGCCCAATTCCAATTCTTGCATGCAGAGATCACACTGAGTTCAAGTGCAGAGGACATGTTGTCCATGAATTGAGAATGGAACACGGAAGCCTTTTGAAAAGTGATACAAGGATCCTTCCCCTTTTCCGGCCCGAAACTTAATCAAGAATACATGCAGGGGCTGAAGTTTCAGCTCGCGGAGGAAGGCCCTGGGCAGGTTCCAAAGGCTGCTTTTCGTGGACTCAAATGAGCCCCTTCCCTAACTTTGGCTAAGCCCCCCGAAAGTTGTAGGGTGTTCGTTAGGACCCAAATTTTGCGCCACTATGGTTAAATGGCTGTTTTGGGGTTGTCTTGTGGCTCTCCGAGTGCGTCTTCAGAGCCGATTTCTGGGCACTTTTGCACGTGTTTTTGTGCACACTTGTCTACCTCCTCAAACCCAGATCTCGCATAGAACCACCCCTCCTTCCCTTGGAACAGGCATAAAAGCACAACAAAAGCATGGGAATTTTGCGCCACTATGGTTAAAGGGCTGTTTTGGGGCTGTCTCGTGGCTCTCCGAGTTAGGTTCCCTATGACTTGACCCGCAATTAGCGCCAATTGTTTCTGCCACTAGTCTTCCACAAGATCCCCCCACATCATCACAAAATTTTTGTACTCTATTGCACAGGACACTCCCAAGTTGGGCCTGCCGGCAAGAAAAGGCCTCTCAAAGGGACAAAAAGAACCGGAGAATAGTTCCCACAAGAAAACATGCAAACCAACCTAACAGCCGAGCATCCGACGGCAGACGGCGGCTATTCCATTTATGAAAACTACAGAGGTGATGATCAGATTGATAAAAGGATACGCATCCTTGCCGTCCAGCAATCTCTTATGCATTGTCGACTGTGGTTCCGGCGCCTATAATGGGAATGGTAAGGCTGCCACTCTGGGGCACTAAGTTCACTGTGGTAGGGGATTATCCGTGGTAGGAAATTACCAGCGGCTGTTAATAGATTTACAGCCGCGTTCAAATTTTGGGGTTTTCTCTTGGCTGCCGCCGAGTTTTGGGGTCGGACTTGGACGCCGTGGCAGCTGCACTGATGGGGAATGGGATCCCAGGTGGGGGAGGCGAGGATTTGCCAGGAGGGGACCCTAGATTTAGCTGCCTGAAGTAGACGCATTTTGGGGTTGCGTCAAATTTTCATTGTAAAAAACTTTATACTTTGTTCAAAAATTGAGAAAATCTCTGAGCCGGTGCCGCCAGCCGCGTGCGCCCGGCCTGGGGCTGGAACTAGCGCCTGCCGGCTGCGACTCCAGCGCTCAGAGCACTGGACCAGCACCGCCGCTTGTTCTTGTGCTGGCGGTTTTGCCTATAGATTCGTCTTGGTTTTTACAAAATTTTTAAAAAAACAAGGCCGGGGCGGGCGCCCCGGCTCGGGAACCTTACCAATTATCAATCAGTGTGCCCTGGGGCATCCATGGGCACATGCACAGATCAAAGATTGGGCCGGAAAGCCCACATAGGTGGCATAATACCACCAAGTTACCTAAAACTCACCAATTGCACACTTGCATACACAGTCACATGCATCCACCCCCCAAAAATCATAACTTCATGCCGTAGTGACCGTTTTTAAAACGGTTATTTTTGTTTGAAAGCCCTTTTTCTGCAGAATACATCGACGTATTTCAATATGACTCATATCCAACCGGTTCCGAATCATTTTGCAATGTCTCATTTTGTCTTGTAAAATTTTTCCAAACCTTTCCCAGATTTTTGCGGGGGAATTTTTTTCTCCCGGGACGTAACTTGGCGCCACCGGTGAGTTTTGTGGCGCTTCTTTTTGGACAATGTCCTTTGAAACATGTCCTAAAAGGATATCCTTGGCCGTGCTAGGCCATTTCTTGCTCACTTTGAGCTATTTTGGTCGGGGGGTGGGGCTCTCCAGGTTTGACCGCCACAGTGGTACACAGTATTTTTGGGGGTGCACCGAAAGTCCCGGGGGGGTAACTTGGCTACACCGGTGAGTTTTGTGGCGCTTTTTTTTTGACAATGTCCTTTGAAACATGTCGTAAAAGCATATGCTTGGCCGTGCTAGGCCGACTCTTGCTCACTTTGAGCTATTTGGGGGAGATGGTAGGGGGTGAAGGGGTTTCGTGAGTCCGCATGTGACTGTCCTCACACAAACCCCACAAACATACCACCAATCTTGCAAGTAATGAATTAAATGAATGTATTGAAGAACACATCCTCCAAGGCATTAGCTCGTCGGCGGTGCAATGCCGGTGTCCGGCAAGCGCAAGCCGCCCAAGCTGGCCAATGCATACGCAAGCACATTGGAGTCGGTATCGGGGATAGACATTGAGATAGACAATGGCAACGCCGAGGATGATGATGATGAAGGCATCGCACATGCAAACGGATCGAGCGCCATGGGAAAAATAGAAAAGAACATATCTGGCAAGGTACACCTCAGAAGCAGCTTTACGGGAACTTAGTTTCCCTTTACTTACAGATGTCCTTGAATTATGCCCTAGATCTTTTGATGTATTCCTGCAGGTTTTGTAGTTGAAAACCCAAACCAAAGCAGCAAGTAGAGCAAGAACAGGATATGGATCGAATCAATGATTGGTTTTGGAATCCAGTGTAACACAGAAGGGCTGCAGATAGGCAAAGCAAGTTTATACACAAAGATTCAATCACAAATGGATAATACAAAAGATTTTAAAAGAAAATTGGTCTGACTCTTGCCTCAGAGATTGCATTAGGCACTTCATGTGCACTCTTTTGGGTGAAATGGTGCTGGTTAGGAATGTGGGGCATAGATGTCAGGACCACACAGAAAACGACTTGGCCCAGCAACTGAATTCAGAAACAGTTACAAAGTAGGACCACAATAAGTGGTAGAAACAATTGAGTATAGGGGTCTTGGGGTGGGAGACCACTAGGCTTAACCTCCAAGGTCTAAAGCATGAAATGCCTATTTTATTTCGGTATATCCTCCATGAAGGAAGGTACCTCCGCTCAGTTGAGTGGTAGGGGTGAACTTCATGGGGGGCTAGGGTCACAACCCTAGTTACTTTGAGAAAGTGTACTTTAGGCAACAAAAGAGAGATAAAAACACTTAAGTTTGTCTTAGCATCAACAAAAGGGTTTTAAGGGGGGCTTGGCCTAGATCAAGCCCTCCAAGAAAGACATGGCAATGACTTTTTCTTACTCCCCCCTGGAGTACTAGTTAGCTAAGCTAGTAGGACCAAGGAAAAAGGCTCAAATATTCCCAAAATTACCCCAAAAAATGCATTAAACTTACCAAAAACATCCTCATCACTTCATAGAAGCCTATCACACTGTAGGTACCCTTGAAAAACAGTGTAATGTACCGTGAATGATGTCCCTTCGAAGGGGCATTCCTCAAAAGTCGCCGGCGTGCGACGAAAACTTCTGGAAAAAGTTTTGGGGGTAGTGGGGTTTGAACCCAGGACTCCCTCCCTAGAGCACATATGCTTGTCCACTAGGGTACAGTCGACCGCTCTGATGCGGACGGACACAAACCCCCAGGAGCTGGAAAAAATAGAAAATGTAACCAGCAGGGAGTGATTCCTGCGGTTTAGCGGAAGGAGTTGCGATTTAGCAAGTGAAATCGTTAAAAATCGACGAAACCACGCGGGAAATCGTCATTTTTACACATAACTCAAAGTCGCAGACAAGCACAAAGGAAGCGGACTCCAAGGAAAGGGTTGCGCAAGCGTAAACGGCTTTTGGAAAAGAAGGTATGAGCCGTAGTTTTTAAACTTCTAAAGGAAATTTTTGCACAGGTGCATCAAAATTTGTATAAACTTCAGAGTCAAGTATTCAAATTCAGCCCACACCACAGAGCAGGTCAACAACCCATCTCTTAGGTACATCAGTGTCACCTCACACTCACGCATTGCGTTCGTGTTGGTTGTTTCGTTAAAACGTTAGGGTTGTCAACGCTGTGCTCGTTAGGGGTTCGGGTGTTCCTCTCTCGTGCTCTGCACAAATAAAAACAGGAATGAAAGGTATGCGATGCGAATGAAGCTCGCAGCGCGCACGTAGGGTTAGAATATGCGCTGTGCTCGCGATGCATGTGCCTAATCGAGGCATTCACACGCTGTGACGCTTTCCCTGACCCCAAATTCACCCTTGTTTTCTTCTTCACAGGTAAGTAAAGAAAGCGTTTGTTCGTGTGTAGCCGTGGCGTTAAAGTTGAGTTGCTTAAAACGCTTAGGCTTGTTTTGTGTTCGTTTGAATTCGGCATTCACACGATGCATGGTGAGTAAGGTAGGTTAGCCCAGGAGGAGCTCACCTCCTGGTTGAGTCAGTGGTTCAGCCTCCCTTCCCTGCGTGCACATGATGCATTAAAGGGTAGGCCACGCGAATTGCGCACGGTAAACCTTGTTTAGGTTACCCAGAGGCTCCTCGGTACGTTCTTTAAGAGAACCTGAGGAGTCTCTTAAAGCTTGCTTGCTTGACTGGGGAGCTGATCCGTCGGCGTGTTTGCGGACAGTGTATTATAGGTCACACTGAGAAGGGTATAATACCTGGAGTGTGGCTTGGTTCCTCCGCCGCAAACACCCCTTCATTTGCCTTTGTTGTACAGCTGGGAGAGGTTAAGGGTGATTGGTGCACGCAGCAGCTGCCTTCGGCGGCTATCCATTTTTCTGCCCCAGCGAAATAGGGGCGCTGATCACAAATCAAATGACTGTGCCTCAGCCACGACTGGCGAGGGCAGTTCGACTTCAACGACATCTGCGCTGTGCACGCAACGAGAGCACCCCTTCCCTCCAAGCCCTAGCAGGAGAAACGCGTTGTGGCGTCCCCTGTTAGGCCACAGCTGCTTAGGAGCGCTGTGTTCTCTTGTCTTCTTCACAGGAGGGCCATTAGGGCCTGGGTGATCTTTGACTGCAGCACCCAGTAGCGTGTGTAGGGGTTAGGGTCAGCAGGCCTGGCAGGAGTTGATTGCAAGTGATGAGTGCTCACCCTGCCTTCGAAGGCCGGTGCTGGCGTTAGTGAGTGTAGTGTAGTGGTGTCTCCTGTCCCGCGTGCTTTTACTCGTGGGCAGGGGAGTGCGTTAGCTTTTGGCCCGTAGCAAAAATGGGCGTTTTGTATGCCCTTAGCACACTTGGCCACCCCTCCCCTCTAGTAGGTAGGGCTTTTGCCGTCTTACCCCAAGGATAGGCGCCAGCACAGAAATTGGGCGCTATAGGAGTGGTAATAGTACCTGATTAGGACCTTCGGTCCGACGTCAGCGAAGCCAGGTCTCCGGGAGCCACGCTGGGGAGAGAAGTGAGACACATACAGACATACGTAGCACACTTAGGGGTATGGTAAACCCTGTAAGGAAGGGTAGAACCCCATGGGTCTGGACCAGTCAGGGGTCCTAACTGTGGGCTCGCTTGTCCCCAAGGAGGGAAGACACACCTTGCCTCATAACACCTTGCTTGTCATTCCCCCCTGGTGTAGTAAGCCACCGTTCTTCGTTGGCTCTCCAAGGTCATTACATGAGGGCAGTACCCATGCAACACATGGTCAACAAGGCACACGCTCGCTGGCTGGCTGCAATCATGATAAGCGGCCACCTGGCTCACGCTGGAAACCATAGGCATGGGTCTGCAGGGCACTGACTGACACAGGGAGATTAGTTTCGCTTCTTACGCTTGGACATAGTCTCAGCACGCGTTAGGAGCTGCCCCTCGTTGTTCTCAACGAGGTAAGTGCGGAAGAGGGGGTTGATACTCCCATCTGGTTGTATGAAGGCTGACATAGGTTCCCAGGTCGCCTCAGACAACCCATAGCCATCCCACAGGGTAAGGAATTTCCAGCCCTGTTTATACTCGTGGCGAGCAATACCTGCAACCACGTAGTAACCATCGACTGCCATCTCATCGGCAGTCATCTCTTCGAGTTCGTCTGCCTCCTCTGGACTGGCAGCGTTCTCTAGGTCTATACGTTCAATCTCACTGTCGCTGAGGCGCCACTCATCCCAAGACAAGTCGTCAGGGGAGTGATAGTGTCTCAACTGCTTAGGTGCACACAGCAGTTCACCACCTAGACGTGGACTGCACATGACATGGATCCTGGATCCATCTATCCTGATGATACGATAGGGTCCAAAGTAAGGGTCCTGTAGGCAGTTACGTGGCCAGGAGGGTAGGCGTGAATGGTGTACCAAAACAAGGTCACCAACCTTGAAGCTGGCAGGTCGCCGTAGGCGGCTCTGTCGGCTCTGTTCACGGTCACGAATGTGCATCAGGTTAGTACCAGCCTGGTTAGCCAGAGACTGCTTGTGTTCCAGCCAATCTCCCACAGGGCTCTTGAAGTCCTCAGGAAAGGGGGTTTTGAAGAACCAAGCAGGTCGTTCTCCATGGAACAGTTCGGGGGGGGTGAAACCCGTAGAAGAGCTCCGCTGTGAGTTCATGGACAGCACTGCCCAGGGCACTAGGCGTACCCAGTCCTTGGTGCGCTCCTGTTTCATCAGGATTCTTAAGTTTTGCTCCACCACACGGTTCTGTCTCTCACAGAGAGGGTTAGACGTGTGGGTATAGGGCACACCTGTGGTTACCTCCACGTTGAGGTCATTTAGCACTCGTTTGTACCACCCAGTGTCACTGCGGATGCGTACATCTTCATTAGAGTGCACCTGCTTAGGTGCTCCATAGGGTTCGAACCATTGTTCCACCGAACATTTTCACAGTCTGCTCACCTGTGATTTTCTTATTACAAGGGAACACTCGGGTGAAGCGAGATAGACCACAGGTGACCACGAGGCAACTATCATAGCCGCCAAAGCGTGGTAGGCCGTGGATGAAATCCAGGTAGAGAAGAGAGTTAGCACAATAGGGTATGGGTAAGCTGGAGATCAGGCCCCTATCCCTACTGTCGCTCTGCTTGCTGGCATGACAGCCACAAGCATCCACAATGGTCTGCATACGCGACCTCAGTTCAGTCAGGGTTAGACTAGAGTAGAAACATTCACGGAAGAAGTCCACTGAGCGATTAGCGCCAGTGTGACCAGAACTGAGATGAGACCACTGTAGGCACCCATCCAGTCGTGCCTCAGGCACAACAATTCGGTCCTCGTAGAAGAGGTACTGATTGTTTTTATACCACTGGTGCCCGTCAATGACACGGGGTTCGAGACCAGTGTTGAGGGTTTGGAGAATTTCTTCATACTCTGACTGATAGTCGGTTAGACTCCAACCCTCCAGGATTCCAGCAGTGCGCATGGACAGGTCAAGCTGGACATCCATACGCTGGAAAGCCTCTTTGGCGAGCGCCTCAGAGCTCTCACCAATAAGAGCATCGAAGTTGTTGCGCGATATATAGTCAGACAGTTCATTCTTAATCCCGGGGATATGATGCACTGTCAGCCTGAACTGGCTCAGGTAAGTCCACCACCGTTTTAGCTTTGCTTTTTCTGGTGGTGGGCCCTTCTGAAAAGACTTCACAGGCTCCTGGTCACACAGCCAGACAATAGGGTTAGATCCCAGGAGTCGGGATTGTGACGATAGCACCAACATACCGGCCAGGAGTTCCTGGTCATAGGTGCTGTAGTTGGAACGCGCTTGGTTCCATTTCCAGTTCCAGTGTCCTAGTGGTACCAGTCGCCACTCACTGGTAGGATAGTCATGTTTCAACGAACCATCACGGTTCAGTCCAGTAGTACGATAATGGCAGTGGGTTAGTTCAGCGGGGTTAAGCTCCTGCCATTGGTAGATCGTACCACCCCCCCCTACATCACTGGCATCAGTGATCAGGACTATCTCGCCCTCAGGGCGGGGCACTCCCAGGCAGTTGGAGGAGGCAATCTTCTTCTTCAACTCCTGGAAACACTCTTCCTCTCTGGAGGTCCACCTCCAGGGAGTAGTTTTCTTGATCAGGTCAGTGAGGGGTGCAGAGGAGTAAGTAAATTTGTGGATGTGACGCCAATAGAAATTACAGGCGCCCACAAAACTCCTCACATCGTGTAGACCCTTCTTAGGGTCATCGCGAATCTGCATGTCCTGTAGGGGCTGCATCTTAGACGCGGCTGGTTTCCACCAGCCATACCCCACGTCGAAACCCAATTACTCCATCTCCTCTTTCATAAACTCACATTTTTCGAGTTTGATTCGGAGATGGTTTTCTTGACAGACAATGAAAAATTCACGGAGGAGAAGGACGTGGTCCTCTTTGGTATTAGTACCCAAACTCACGTCGTCGATGTGAGCCTCCATTTCTGCACCCCGAGAAATCAATTCTTGTAGTAGAGGCCTGCGCCTCAGTATGTACAAAATTTTGTTCATAAGCTCCTGGAAGAGCGCTGGGGCATTAGCCACCCCGAAAGGCATAACCTTCCACTTGAAAACTCGACCCTTAGGGGTTATAAAGGCCAACAGCTCCTGAGCTGCGGCGGTTAGGTCCACCTGCCAGAAACCAGAGCGTTTGTCCATTTTGGTCTTATACCTGCATTTGGCAATACGCTCCAGGGTGTTTTCCATGTTAGGAATACTCCCTGAGTGGTTCTGGGTTTTCTTGTTGACCTCACCATAGTCTACAACAAGACGTAGGGCAGTGGACCCTGGTTTAGCAACAAGGAAACAGGGACTGCAGTGATGGGGATAGTCCCCGTGTTTATACTCTTCAACGAGGCCAGCATCAATGCATTCTTGGATCTGGCGCTCGATTTCTTCAACCTGTTCCTGTGGAGCGGGATAGGGACGACGCCTCACTCGCGTCTTTTCAAATTCTGGTTTCAATTTCAGGTCCATCTGGACCAGTTTTTTACAAGAAAGGGGAGGCGGCAAGGCGCCGAACACCTCCTCATAGGTTATCAGCAGTTTCTTCAGGCGGGGGTCAAGGTTAAGACTCTCGAGTTTCTGAAGGAAATCCTCCTCAGCATGGAGGTTGCTTTTTCCATGTTCTTTCTTTTTCTGCCGATCAGCAGTTTCGGCAGGCACAGTACCATCGTCCCACTCAGGGGGACATTGCTGCCCATAGTGTAGAGAATACACTAGAGGTATCTCAGGATCAGGCAGCGTATAGGACTCATCGTCCTCCTCAGACCAGATGGAGTATTTCCAGGTCTGTCTGAGGTATTGTAGCCTCTCTTGGCGCTCAATACCTTCAGCCTTCAGGTACAACAGCCGCCGGAGTTCTTGAGTGTCATGCTCAGACAATGGCATGTTATTAGGAGCAGGCCGCGCCAGAGCATCAGCACTCCGGGCCACGGGTTCACCTGTGTGCACAGGCTGCATGTGTAGCACTGGCTTCCCAACAGGGGAAGCGGGTTCAGAGGTTGACTCTAGATCTACCTCCTCTAGCAACAGCTGGGCTAGGAAAGCACTATGTTTTAGGTCAACACAGCTGGGACCAACAGAGGGAATAGTGCTGGCCATCTCAGACAGTTGGTCGTCAGCATCCTCTTTTACAGCTGCAGGTTCCAGATAGTCATCAGGAGACTCACACCCTGTAAGTGTGGCAGATAGGTGCTCAGGAGATCGATTTTTGAGATCATAAAGGGTCAGGCCACGATTTTCAGCCATGACCTCTTTTAGTAGCACCTGGTCTAGGTCACACAGGGGTACAGGATTGAGAGATCCGTCGACGATGGACAGGAAACTGGCCCACTCAGGGGCCTGCATAGCTGTGTCTGAGTCCTCAGGCACATAGATGGGGCCGTCGGGGAGTTGCACTCTTCCCACGGTCATTCGATCTAGCATACGGCGCCAGTAAGCATGTTCACCAGAGCAACCCCAGTCAGGGGTGCACATAACAACCCTTCCTCCCTCATAAGCGATTTTGGTTAGAACCTTCGCGAGCAGGGAGAAGGGAGGGTTAGCATACGCTAGGCCCATTGCTTTCCAGAAGAAACGGAAAGCATTGTTCAGTTGTTTCGAGCAGTACAACTGCATGATGTGCTGTTGTTGGCTCGCAAACAATTCCACCTGGATCTGATCCAGGTTTACATGAAGGGCCGCCAGTCCATTTTCAAGAACGTGACGGGCCAGTTGGTAGTTTTCAGTACGATAGTTCGTCTTGGCTGCGTAGCGCAGCCCAGACTCTTTTCTTCCTGACAGCTCCAAAGGAACGGAGAATAACCCACTGCCAAAGTCGCAGTGCAAAGAATAGGGACGCTGTAGGGACAGCATTTTTACCTGGGGGTTTCTTCGTAGAAAGTCGGTGCCAATGACGATGTCAAAGGCGTCAGTGTCCAACACTCTGCAGTGTTGGGTCACGGTTTCGTCGCCCAGACATATAGTCACATCGACCCCCCCCAAGGAATGGATGGTACGCCCATCCCCTACTCTTATGGCCACGGTCTTAGTTTTCGTGAAAGTCCTAAGCAGGCGCCGGGCCACTATGGAAAGTGTTGCACCGGTATCAAGCACCGCTCGAAAAACCTGATCCCCGATTTTCACGAGGATCCAGAAAACCAAGTCCTCCTCTTCGGAGCCGCCCCCCTATTCCTCATCAGGGAATTTCACATCCACCCCTGCAGCCATGAGGGACTTGGCCATCCAGGCCAAGCGCCTCTTCTTGGAATTATTCCCCTCAGGGGTAGCGTTATCCCCTTGGGGGCGTTTCTTAGGGTCACCTGCGGCAGGAGCGGGTGTAGCAGCAGGAGTGGGTGTAGCCACGGGCGCTGATAAGCGCCTCTGGGGGTTAGGGGGTCCAGTTTTGCTACCCCCCTTGCCACCTCCTTTACCACCTTTATCCCCGTTCGGGGGATTTCTGGCGGGCGTCTGGGTGTTCTGGCGCTCCGCCTCCTGACGCTTGAGTTTGTCACTCTCGCGTTTCTTGATGTGGCATTCGTCCTCGTAGTGACGACGTTTGCCACAGTAACCACAGGTGATGGTACACCTGAAATGGTCCTGATGGGTCACAGTTTTCCCATCTTTGGTATGCTGCTGACGTTTCATCTGCAGCATACAGCCACTGCGGAGATCGCAGTCAGAGGCATGACAAGGTCCCCCCTTGTCATTGACAGGTCGGCAGTAGAACAGGGGGGGTGTGCCTGCATCAGGTTGAACCTCGTTCATGGCACGTAGGTTGCCCCTCCCTTTACCACCTCCCTGGTTGGTGTTAGTGGGATTTTTATGCCCCTTCCCTTCGCCACGTTCGGGGGTAGGGGTACCACCTCGTCCCAAATGCTTCTTGAGGAATTTCTCCATGTGGGAGTCATTCTCTCTCTCAAGAGCTAGCTCAATCAAGAGATCCACCAGTTCATCGTACGAGTGGGTCCTGCTCTTCCTCTCAGAGGTGGAGCGGCAATCATCCCACGTACGCTGGGGGATCTTACTCATGAGCCACAGGTGGGGCTCAGTGGCTCCGTAGGAGCCCACGTTCATCCTCGAAAATAAGCACTCCAAGTCGCACACATACTCAGAAATTTGCGCAGCGGATGGAAACTCAGGGAGCATAGGTAGCTCCTCGATCTGTGTGCGTACGCTGAGGTCAGTCTCATAGACTGGGAATGTTTTCTCCAACCTCAGGAGTACCTCTGCCCAGGTAGAACAGGTTTTCACAATCTGTTTCACCTGTTTTTGCAAAAACTTCTTTTTGCATGAGCGTTTTAGCAGTGAACATTTGGTGGCCACATCCACATGGGATTGGCCAGTCAACAAAAGGAATTCTGCAAATTGTTCTGCCCATTCGGGCAGATTTTTGGGGTCGAACTCCGGCAATTCCAGCTGGATGTTCGCCTGGGCAATTGGTCTGCCCGTCTTCCCACCCCCCGGAGTTAGGCCTAAAGGCGACACGCCGGCAAGAGGTGCCAGGGCTGACAGGCCTCTTCTCTCAATCTCTGTGACTGGCACGTCCTGTAGATCAGCCATAGGCACTGTCCTGGCACGGGGGTGAAAGGGGCTGGGGCAGGTGACCTTAGGCAACAGCCTTGAGACCCTTGATCTCTTGAGATCTTCGGCCAGGGTACTCAGTCCTGGAGAGAGAGAGGGCAACTCTGGCTTGGGTAAGGGTTCCGCAATACCCAGTTTAGCCTTAATGGCCTCCGATAGGGCCGTCACATCTGGATCTTCTGATCCAGACAGGAGTTTGGCCAACAGCTCGGCCGTATGATCCAGGGCACCGTAGGTTGGCCTTGGATGATGTTGTTCTTCGACTCGGGTCGGACCCACTTCGGGAGCCCTTGGGGTTGGACAACATGGTCTTGGATACTCAGGTCTTAGTCGTCTTGGCAGGGATGCAGTGGACGGAGGACCAGAGTGCGCGTAGGACCTTAGGTCTGTACGTGGTCTGGATCCATGTACAGCGAAAGGCTCCTCTCCATCTTCCCCACGGATGGATTTGTAGTACTGCGCATGTAGGATGTACTCATGCATCTTCTTCTTCAGCTCCTCATACTCCTCAGGTCCTTCAATGGCAGTTGAGGATGAAGCTGGACAATTGGATCTGGATATTGAGGCCGCTACACGTCTGTGGAGGTGACTGAAGCTGTCTCCACCGTGTGCTGCTAAGGCCTCGGTGGTAAGGCCTTTTTTTTCTTCCGCCCTTCTGCGTTCTGGATCTCCTTGGGACCCGGATGCGCCACTGAGATGATGTGGAGCTCGGTAAGGTGGTTCACTCATTGGGTGGGCCATGCTGCCCATTTGCACTTGGACAGTTCTGATGGGCCAGGTCCTGACGCGTGGCGTGGACATGATGAACTTGTTGTTGAGCTTTTGTGCTGCACTTCTTCTCAGGGTCGGTTCAAAAGGTCACAAGGGACTGTCTCTGCTACCGGAAAGATGTCCTTGAATTATGCCCTAGATCTTTTGATGTATTCCTGCAGGTTTTGTAGTTGAAAACCCAAACCAAAGCAGCAAGTAGAGCAAGAACAGGATATGGATCGAATCAATGATTGGTTTTGGAATCCAGTGTAACACAGAAGGGCTGCAGATAGACAAAGCAGGTTCATACACAAAGATTCAATCACAAATGGATAATACAAAAGATTTTAAAAGAAAATTGGTCTGACTCTTGCCTCAGAGATTGCATTAGGCACTTCATGTGCACTCTTTTGGGTGAAATGGTGCTGGTTAGGAATGTGGGGCATAGATGTCAGGACCACACAGAAAATGACTTGGCCAAGCAACTGAATTCAGAAACAGTTACAAAGTAGGACCACAATAAGTGGTAGAAACAATTGAGTATAGGGGTCTTGGGGTGGGAGGCCACTAGGCTTAACCTCCAAGGCCTAAAGCATGAAATGCCTGTTTTATTTCGGTATATCCTCCATGAAGGAAGGTACCTCCGCTCAGTTGAGTGGTAGGGGTGAACTTCATGGGGGGCTAGGGTCACAACCCTAGTTACTTTGAGAAAGTGTACTTTAGGCAACAAAAGAGAGATAAAAACACTTAAGTTTGTCTTAGCATCAACAAAAGGGTTTTAAGGGGGGCTTGGCCTTTATCAAGCCCCCCAAGAAAGACATGGCAGTGACTTTTTCCTCTCTTCTTGACCCGCCCATTGGTAGGCTTGGACATAGAGGCCCCAAGGATCAACCTTAACATCTTTTTGACGTCGAGGAGTTGACTCTTCAGATTGGGGGGCATTCACCTCCATTTCAATGCAAACTCCTTCTTCCTTCAGCTTCTTCAAGTAGTAGGCAATATGGTTCTTCGGGATAACCCACTTCTCTCCGGATTGTGTGGGACCTTTGAGAACTTCATTGAGGATGTCCCATGCACCTCGCAAAGCACGATCTTTTTGAGAGAGAGTTGCAATCAACTTCTCATGGTCTGTGACCACAGCGCATTTGCGAAAAGATCTCCTCATAATGCTGAGAAATTTGACAGAAAAGGCAAAAAAACAGTTGTTCAAATATTGGACTTTAAAGAGGCACTTTGGCTCCAATTGACATAGGAGACCATCCATTTAATGCGGATTGTAATGCCAATGTAGCAGAAAAGCTCGGAATCAAAAAACATGGCATTGACATGAAGAAATGTCCAAAATTTGAACAGCAATTTTGGGATTTTGCCAGATATGGGCCAAAATGCCACAACCCCCCAGGGCAGAAATTCTGGTACAGTGCATTGTGACAGAAATTCTGATGCTCCCAGCTATAAAACAGCTCTAAAGCTACAGATCTGTCAAACAAAATCGACATTTGGTGGTTTCCTGCTGAAGACATTCCCGAAATTTGAACGAACCGGCCAAAAAGCGCCGCGCGTAAGCATTATTACAGCCGTTTGTACTTCGAAGTGCCGCAGAACATTGTGCGCAGATCCTAAAAACAGCCTGATTCCAGGAGGGTTAACTCGCCGCCGGGAACCCAGCCTCAGAAGCAGCTTTACGAGAACTCAGTTTCCCTTTACTTACTTCTTGACCCGCCCATTGGTAGGCTTGGACATAGAGGTCCCAAGGATCAACCTTAACATCTTTTTGACGTCGAGGAGTTGACTCTTCAGATTGGGGGGCATTCACCTCCATTTCAATGCAAACTCCTTCTTCCTTCAGCTTCTTCAAGTAGTAGGCAATATGGTTCTTCGGGATAACCCACTTCTCTCCGGCTTGTGTGGGACCTTTGAGAACTCCATTGAGGATGTCCCATGCACCCCGCAAAGCACGATCTTTTTGAGAGAGAGTTGCAATCAACTTCTCATGGTCTGTGACCACAGCGCATTTGCGAGAAGATCTCCTCATAATGCTGAGAAATTTGACAGAAAAGGCAAAAAAACGGTTGTTCAAATATTGAACTTTAAAGAGGCACTTTGGCTCCAATTGACCTAGGGAAGCATCCATTTAATGCGGATTGTAATGCCAATGTAGCAGAAAAGCTCAGAATAAAAAGACATGGCATTGGCATGAAGAAATGTCCAAAATTTGAACGGCAATTTTGGGATTTTGCTAGATATGGGCCAAAATGCCACAACCCTCCAGGGCAGAAATTCTGGTACAGTGCATTGTGACAGAAATTCTGATGCTCCCAGCTATAAAACAGCTCTAAAGCTACAGATCTGTCAAAAAAAATCGACATTTGGTGGTTTCCTGCTGAAGACATTCCCAAAATTTGAACGAACCGGCCAAAAAGCGCCGCGCGTAAGCATTATTACAGCCGCTTGTACTTTGAAGTGATGCAGAACATTGTGCGCAGATCCTAAAAACAACCTGATTCCAGGAGAGTTAACTCGCCGCCACCCAGCTAGCGCTGGGTTCCCGGCGGCGAGTTAACCCTCCTGGAATCAGGCTGTTTTTAGGATCTGCGCACAATATTCATTGTGACAGGGTTGGCGAGTTATGGTCAGTAACGCTAACCCTATTGCCCCTGATAATGGGGTGAATCCTAGGCAGTCATGCGGTAAAGTACTTCGAAGTACTTCCCTACCACAGTGAACGGCTTGTTCACTCTGGTGATACACCGCAAAATACTGTGGCGCCGCGCGCTCGGGCGCCGGTAAACGATGTCGCGCTGAAATCGATCCACCTGCAGCCTCCAATGAGGGTTAAATGGCAGCCGCGAACCCAGCGTTAGCTGGGTGGGGGCCAGCAGGAAATCATTAGATTGAGTAATCGCAACCCTAACCCCAGACCTTTGAATGCTGGCAATTCCTAAGTTACCAACCGGGGCCCCGGTGCCGCGGCTGTGTCACCTGAGTGGCAGCCTAACCATTGGAATGGCTACGCGGGACTCGGGGTGGACAAGGGCCGCGAGGACCTTGCGGCAGATTGCGCGGGTGCGCTTCGGCCCGGGGCTGCCTCCCACCTTGGTGAAACCCCCTTTTTGGAGGGTTTTTTACAGGTAGGAGTGGGGATTAGGGGTGGATTCCTACCTAATAGCCATGGACGGGTACGGGAAACCTGGCGATGGCCGCTGGCTGCTGCGGAAGAGGCAGCTTTAGTGCAAAATCGAATCAAAAATCGTAGTGCGCCACCAGGATCCAAGACCTTTTTTTGATAGGATGATAGGATTAGTCATTCTATGACGATTCCATGTCTCAGATCTTTGGATCCTGATGGCACTCTCGTAATGACAAGGAAATGGTGTTGGGTGCATGGGGAGAAGGTAGTCTCGACCCAGTGGCGCTCGCCGCCAGCCGCGCTACCCTTGAAACCGCCGCCACCTCCCCTGAAGTGTGGTGCGAAGCCACAATGGTGTTTTGTTGGTGATTGTAAGACTGAGGGTAAGGCATGGTTGTCTACATTCAAGGTTCAAAAGTTCCAAACCAAGCTTTTCAAGGACACCGTGGACAAGTTTCAATGAGGACACGCTCAAAGCTAACAAAGCAACTCCAAGTGAGGTCTGCACCAAAACTTTCCAGGTGTGACCCCTTGCATTGTGGTCATTACAACCTTGATTTACAATTTAGGCCAACAATTGTCATGATGTTGCAATCGTGGTACATGTGCGCGTTGGTTGCCTCCAAAAATTGCTTGTGCGTGTTTGCAAGGTTGTAGTGTTGCCTTTTGCCGGTTTGTTTTCAAGCTTCGACCATGGTATTCAACATTGTGTACTAATATTGCGCAAAAGTGGATCCTCACGGATTTCAAATCTAAGGGCACCACAAGTTGAGGGAACAAAGGGCATTTAGGATTTGGCTTGTTTCGTCAAGTATGGTGCACCCGTTTGTTTTTTGGGTTGCCGGTGACCCAAAAATGACGCCGGGAATTATTACCGAACCAACTACGGCTCCACTTTTGAGGTGCCGTCACTTGCTTTTCAACCTCTTTTGGGTTGCAAAGGTCTTTGGGTGACTTGAAGGTAATGGAGGACCGTGCACAAGCCAAGAAAAGTTCAAAGGACTTTGCCATGTGTATCGGTCGCGACAGGACGTCAAAGGAAGGTTGGCATTTCCAATGCAACTCCGGTCATGCAATTGATGAGTCTGGTGCGGGACGCTGAGGTTGGGCCCGCGCCATCCCGCGCCGGCTCCTTGATTGATGCTTTATGCGAATACGGACCAGCTTAAGTAAATCCAACATTGTGTTACTTAACATTTTGAATGGTGAAGCTGCTCCAATGACTTCTTGCTTGCCTTTGTGTAGTGCTATCGTGTGGCCTTGCCTCAACCCAAACCCTAGCAGTGGCAGACAGGGCTGGCTGAGAACTACCAATCGGATGCAGGCTGGAAACGACACGTCCAAGAGCGGGCCACGTACAATCCAATTTCCAATCCCTTCAAAATATTTAGCAAGCAGCTCTTGACCCCAACTATTCGACTGGCCGGACCCGCAGATGACTCACGGTCCCGACCCGTCCACCCGACCCCACCCTGTGCCGCTACCCACCAATGATTACTCACCGGAGCAATACACGAGAATTTGCGTGTTGTGAATACATGACCCATGAGTATTATCAAGCAATATTGTGTGTACGGCTAGCAACTGGTAAAACACGCTATCTACAGATTGTCTATAGCCAATGGCGCTCCGCTGCATGGCGTGGCACTGTCGAAGGTTTGCTAGTCATTAGAGCTTTCATTTGCTTGTTGCCCAAGTCAGAGCGGAAGACATCCCCAGGTCTCGCAAGAGAGGAGTTCCTCGCAGGAAGCATTTGACTCCGATGCTTCGACACCCACAAAGGAGTGGTGGGGCACCCGGAAGGTGTGTGCTAGCAACTGCTTTCATTGGCATTATTTTATTGGCGCCCATTGCATGAATCTTCTATCCCAATTTAGAAAATGACGAGGTTCAGTTTGAGACTGGACAGGAACCGTGGTAGGACGCCCACTGGAAAAACAAACGCCAGCGAACAAGAAGAAAAAGAAACTTGGAAGGAGGAATAGTAAACGGAAATTGACATTGTACTCATTGCTTCCTTAGGTATGTAAATGCACGTAACGAGACTTTGGTAGCACAAGAAGCACAATACAAAGCATGTTGCGTTCTATCCATTATCCGCTCAGAAATTACTCCCGGATTGGACGACGCCTCAAGAAACTTGGATGACGAAGGCCCGGGGAGTACGGTTTAGCACTTCTTTCCACGTAACAAAGAAGAGGAGTATATGTTTATTTGTCAGTATGTAGATGCATGATACGTATAAAATTGCATCAACGTGCGACGTTGTCTTTTCGTTGTCTTTCTATTCGTATAGTGACCGTGGCGCGAAGGCGCAAAGAGTGATAGGAGCCACATTGGTGCAAAGTAGTGCCCAAAGACGAGCCGGAGCAGACGTCCGAGAAAGCGACGGGAAAAACGATTGAAGATATGCCAATGTGTTTAATTTTCTTTACCTGTGCGCACTTCACCTACCTTTTGTACCTCGTGTAAGAAGTATTTAGTCGCTTTCATCCCCTGCTTACTTTAGCCGAAGCCGAACGACAAGAGCAAGATGCACGGAAAAAGGCGGAAAAACAACAATCCAAACAAAGAACAACGATCCCAACGCATTGCCGTACAGGCATGGACTAGTAGTCCTTTACCTTACCTATGGCCATTTAGTGGTGATTGACGTACTTACTCTAACCACTTGTGACCTTAATAGTACATGAGTGTTAGGTAGGTAGGTAGGGCACGTCGGGGCTGGGGTTGTCCCCGAGGGATACTTACCTTGGGGCTTTAGGCCATGACTTCAAGTGCTCCCACAAAGCGGCTTCCCAACTCACGAGGAAGGCCCCGGTCGCCGCGAGCAGTATCCTTCAGCGGGTTCTACCCAGAGGGATAACCGATGCTCGACCGAAGTCTTGCATCCTTCTCCTTAGTACAGATGATATGTTGGGCACATTCCCTTCGTATCTCCTCATCCATCTCCACATTCTCGGCTCCAGGGGCGGAAGCTTGTGCTGCTCACCCTCATCTTCGTTGGTTCTCCCTGGGTGTAAGATGAATTGAAGAAGCACGTACTACGGGCGCGCTTGCTGTGTTGCGCGCCTATGCTTCGTAACTCAGTGGAGCATGTGCTTGTAGTTCATTTATGTTGGTTGGTCGGTTGCGAAACGGTAGAGTCGCACTATTCTGTTGTATTCTTGGGTATGGTCGTCCGCTGGCGTGGCGGACCGTTGTGTTGTCGGCCAATTAGAGCCCGTTCCCGTTTTGACCCTTGCATGCTTGGCTGGTTTGATGTTGGCCCGCTTGCATGTGGTCTGTTTATGATAGGGTCGTTATTTCTACAGCGGTTGTGTTGGTGCACAGTTATGTTAGTCTCATAGTCGGCTTCTTCTGTGTTGTTTCCTTTGCGCTGCAGCCGGCGCTTGCACAGCCAGATTTGGTTCGTGTAGCCGTCTCTCACACGCCTTGTATGGTTTTTCGTTGGTTTTGTGTTGGCGTGCCTACGGTCCGTACGTCGTATTGGGTTGTTTTTTCGGGCCGCCGTGTGGACATCCTGTATCGGGTTGGGTTCCCCGTGCCACGGCCCGCTGGTGCGCAGCCGGTTGCGTAGAATCCATGTTGTCCGGGTCGTCTTGTGGACGGCGTCTTGGGTGTTGGGTTCGTTGTGTTTTGCGACCAGAGTGTTCCCGCTGTGTTTTGCTGGTTTGCAGTCGGCGTAGCTGGCGCGCGGCCAGCTTGTTTGCGGTTGCGATGTGGCCCGCATGTGGTGGGCGGGTTGCGTTCAGTTTTTGTGGGTTCTATTCCGGACAACCTGTTTTGCGTTGGGTGTGTCTAGTTGTGGCTCACCTGTACTCGGCATGTTTGGAGCTGGGTTTCCTTGTATTGTCGCCGCCGCTATGGGCGGGTAGTTTTGTATGTTTGCCGTTGTCTTCGCCGCATCACGGTCGGCTTGATCGGGTGTCGGGTATGTTTGACCGTCGTAAGGGTTTTGGTTGGGTCGCGGTTGTTGTCGTTGCTTTGGGCCGCGAGGGACGCGGTGGCTTCTCAAGCGCGTGCGGTGCGCCACCCCGTTGTGCTTTCACTTGCCGCGCGTTGTGTTGCGCTGTTGCTGGCGCCGGTGCATCGCCCGTTGCTCTGGTGTGTGTGCCCCATTGGTGGTTAGCCAGGTGCCTCGCTCGGAAAGAAAGTTTTATAGTGATTTCAGCACTGTGTGTTTGTTGTGCCTCTCCTGCTGCTTGCTGCTGGTGTAGGGTTTCCTGCTGCTTCCTTTTGATGAGGAAAATGTTTTATTTACTGAAGTACAACCAATCCAGGATACCCCAAGCCAGAGATAAGCAAGTAGAAGAGAATCAGGATCAAAGCATGAAGGGCTGCAGTGTAAACAGTGAAAGATGTTAGAATATTCACAGAAACTGCAACTCAGGGCAAATCGGATTGCATATTCACAAAGATAGCTGAAATGTTTTGGAAAAAGAGTCTGAAAACTGCCCCATAGTCACTCAATCTCCATAGTGCCATCTCCGGAGATGTGCACTCTTTGTTTTGGGTCCCATATGTGCTGAGGAGGCAGGGCATGTGGCAATGAGGTCACTGCCATGTCACATGGGATCTTCCTACTTAGCTAGGCTGACCGGGAATTGAAGCCAGCACCCCTCAAAAAGAGGTGCCCAGCCCCCCAGGGTGCATACCACTAGGATAGCTAAGAATTCATGAGAAAACATAGATAAATTCATAGGCTCTGCCCTGGATATGTCAGTTCTCAGTCAACTCAGGAAAAGATGAATAGCCTCACATGGATAGGGGATTAAGGGGTCCACTCCATATCCTGATTTAGTGTTTGGTTCCATAGGTCAAAATGTGTTATCACCACTTTTGGTTGGGCCAATACTAAGATAAAAATGCAAGAGTGCTTAGAGCACCCCTAATACAACTAAAGTATACCCCGAAGTATTGGAAAAGCACTTTTTCTTACTCCCCCCTTGTGCTGTGGTGGCCACCACTGTCGCATTTTCAGGAAAAAGGAATTTTTTCTTGGCCTTTCCTTGGTTTCCACATCTACTTTAAAATACCTATAGGTTCCCTCACACAGAAAAATGGGCGCTCACCATGGCTGGCGCCTTTTTGCTGCTGTGTTCGTGACATTTCCTACAGAAAGCTCAGCGCTCATGGCGCTGCCGGGGTTCCTGTGGCTTGGTTGGATTAGGTTGGGAGCATGCCAAAACCATGTGCATGTGCATCCCTCCCTCCAAGACGCAGCGCGACACTAACCCAACGGCAGACTCTGTTTGGACATCCGCTCCGGTTGTTAAAACCTGCTGGCGACCTGCTGTCCTGATCTTAGGGCGAAGGGAGTCGTCAAGAAATTAAATTGCCCCTTGGTGGGGTCTTGGGTTCTGCTCAGTCTCCTGGCTGCTGCTTTTCGGCCCAGAAAGCGGCCTACTCAGCGACGCTTTCGCGAGGATATCTGCAGGGGCAGGAATGAGAGAATTATGGACGAATCCACGCAAGCGCGAAGCGACAACACCTAAATCCGTCAAGTGACGGTCTAGAATTTTTCTAAGACAACACACCTGAGCAAAATTCAATCGTGCATCAGATGCACATTTTTATAAAAATTGTAGTCATCTCTCGATTTTTTAAATCAAGAAATTCCTACACAGGAATAGGCGGCGTGCAGGAGCGGCTCCTAGCGAAGCGCTGGAAAATACAGAAATAATGAGATTATAAACGTATGTCTCACGTAGACAGGAAAATGACGAGACACACATAAATAAAAAAACATACAGATTCCGCCCACACTGACAGTAAGAGTCAAAAATCCAAGAATTACGAAATCAACAAAAAGGCTTCAATGAATCAGGTATAAACGTCAGGTGTGCTCGTCTCGTATGCAACATGCACATTGCTCGTCTCGGGTCTGCGTGAGTGAGTCTTGTAGCAGCGCTTACAAACAATAGAGGGCTAGATTAGAAAGATTGCAGATGATTAGAGGTGAGATTAGGGGAAAAACAGATGGCCTTCGGCCAGGGAGTGGTTGTCACCGGGGGCTACCGGTCCTGCCCTGCGGTGCAATGCGGGGCAACTGTGACAACTGCTCTTACAGCACCAACCTCCCTTTTTGTTGCACTGATTAGAACATACACACCGATGCATAGCGACGATTTCGCTTGCGCTTCGTTTTTCTCCTCACCTTGCTTCACTCTCCAGCGGTAGGTAAGGTAGGTAAGCCCAGGTGGGGCCACCCCCTGGTGGAGCTCGTGATTGTGGGTAAGATTTGTAGGTTTCCCAAAGACAGCTCATCCACTCGTGCATGCTCGTGCATTCACACACGCATTAAAGGGTAGGCCACGCGAAATGCGCATGGTAAAGCTTGTTTAGGTTACCCAGGGGCTCCTCGGTACGTTCTTTAAGAGAACCTGAGGAGTCTCTTAACGCTTGCTTGCTTCACAGGGCGTGTTTGAGGACAGCGTATTATAGGTCACACTGAGAAGCGTATAATACGTGGAGGGTGGCTTGGTTCCTCAGCCGCAAACACCCCTTCATTGGCATTTGCTTTACAGGTGGGCAGGTAGGGTGACTGGTGCGGCAGCGTCCCATTTTTTTCTTACCCTGCTAAACAAGGGCGCTGATCACACAAACAATTGACTGCACCTCAGCCAGGAGTGGCGAGGGCCGTTCGACTCCATCGACATCCACGCTGTGCACGCAACAAGAGCACCCCTTCCCTCCAAGCCCTAGCAGGGAAACGCGTTGTGGTGTCCCTGTTAGGCCACAGTTGCTTAGCAGCGCTGTGTTCTCTTGTCTGCTTCACAGGAGGGTCATTAGGACTCACAACTTGATCTCCAACAACACCCAGTAGAGCGTGAGTGTAGGAGTGGTAATCCTGTGTGGGGGCTTGAGCCAGTTGCAGAACTGCTCGCCCACCAGGATGGTGCCACTGTAGGCAGGGTGTGTAGAGTAGTGGTGTCTCCTGTCCCGCGTGCTTTTCCTCGTGGGCAGGGGAGTGCGTTAGCTTTTGGCCTTTAGCAAAAATGGGCGTTTTGTATGCCCTTAGCACACTTGGCCACCCCTCCACTCTAGTAGGTAGGGCTTTTGCCGTCTTCCCCCAAGGATAAGCGCCAGCACAGAAATTGGGCGCCATAGAAGTGGTACCAGTACCTGACTAGGACCTTCGGTCCGACATCAGCGAAGCCCGTTGATTCAGGAGCCACGCCCGGGAGAGAAGTGAGACACACACAGACATACGTAGCACACTTAGGGGTAAGGTTCAGTCCCTAGCTTTAATCTTGGAGGCAAGCGTCTCAGCGAGCCTCAGCAACTCACCAAGGTTGTTCTGGGACAAGTAGTCAACCAGAACTGAGTTTAGGCGTCCCGTAGGTAGAACAAACGCAGAGAAGGGCTCCCAGGTGGCCTCTTCGACTCCAAACCCTTCCCAGAGGGTGAGGAAGGGCCAACCCTGGCGATAGCGGTGGCGTAATACAGACTTCACCAGGTAGAAGCCCTCCTTAGCCATCTCCTCGGCGTTCATGTCGGGGAGTTCCCCTTCAACTTCCATAGGGCTGGCAGCCCCTTGTAAGTCTAGGGCGGCGATCTCCTCGTCGTTAAGCTCCACTCTTCCCCACAGAGGTCTGCAGGGTCATAGTAGCGCTTCAGATGTTGAGCAGCGCACACCAGGGTCCCCCCTAGACGGGGAGAAAACCGCACGGTGATACGGTGTCCATCCACTGATAGAATCTTGTACGGCCCGAAGTATGGGTCATCGCTGGTAGAGCGTGGCCAGGCGGGTAGTCGACTGTGTTGCACCAGCACCCAGTCTGCCTCTTAATAGGTGGCCGGTACTTGGTTCTTGTTCTTCTTGTTCCACTGACGCCCCCTCACTCTCTGGAGCATAGCCTTGGCCTTGTCCACCTTCGCTTGTTGCTCTTGGACGCATTCACCCACAGAAGAATGGGTGTCCTCTGGATAGGGGGCATGTAGGAACCACGCCGGGCGCCCTAGGAATAGCTCATGGGGCGAGTAGCCAGTACCTGAACTCACTTGGGAGTTCATTATCAAGGATATGACGGGGAGTAGTCTCACCCAGTCTCTGGTGCGTTCAGTTTTGCACCATATCCTTACATTCTCCTTGGGGACAAGGATCTGTCGCTCACATAGGGGGTTGCTCGTGTGCGAGTAGGGGATCCCCGTAGACACCTGGACATTGAGGGATCTCAGGACCCTCTTGTACCAACCGGTATCTGAGCGTACTCGTACGTCCTCATCGGAGTTGATCTCCTTGGGCTCCCCATAGACACAAAACCACTCCTCCAGGAGTATCTTGATAGTCTCCTCCCCGGTAATGTGCTTGGTACCTGGGAACACCCTGGTAAACCTGGTCAACCCACAGGTTACAACGAGGGCGCAGTCATAGCCCCCGAACTTCGGCATCTCCGTGTAGTCCACGTATAGAACACTGTCAGCACAGTGAGGGATGGGCAGGGTCGAGTAGAGACCTCTGTCCCTGATATCCCCTGGTTTGCAGGACCTGCACGGGCACTTGTCCACGATAGGCTGGAGGGTTTTCCGCAGTTGGTCGTCAGTCCACGTAGTGTGGAACCACTGCTTGAACAGCCTCAGGGTACGGTCAGCACCCACATGACCGCTGGACTCATGGGTCCACTTCAGCAGCGCTGGGACTCTGTTACTAGGCACCACGATGCGGTCCTCGTGCCAGAGGTAGCTCTTGTCCCTCTTCCACTGATCTTGGTTGACCAGGAGGGGTTCAAGGCGTTTCTCCAGGCGCTTGTAGATATCCCCAAACTCCTTCAGGTACTCCGATTGTTGGAGTCCATCCAGGGGGCGTATCATCGTCATGTTGAGGTCCAAGTGGACGTCCATACGGCTGAACGCCTCCTTAGCCAGCGCTTCAGACCGGGCACCAATCAGGGCGTCGAAGTTGTTGCGGCTGATGTAGTCTGCACACTCGTTCTTCACTCCCTGTATATGGTGTACCGTCAGCCGTAGTTGACTGAGGTAGGTCCACCAGCGCCGTAGCTTGGCCTTCTCAGGTGGGGGGCCCTTCTGGAAACTGCGGACCGGCTCTTGGTCACACAGCCAGACCACAGGGTTACTCCTCAACAGTCGTGCTTGTGAGGATAGCACTAGCATACCCGCGAGCAATTCCTGCTCATAGGTGGAGTAGTTCCCCCTGGCCTGGTTCCACTTCCAGTTCCAGTGGCCCAGAGGTACTAGGACCCACTTGTCGTCAGGGTAGCTGTGCTTGAGGGTTCCATCTCGGTTGAGACCTTCCGTCCCCCATTGGGAAATGGCCGAGTCGAACTCCTCCTTCTCTAGTGCTTGCCATTGGAACAACGTTCGACCACCACCCACATTGCTGGCGTCGGTCACCAGGATAATCTCCCCTTGTGCCCTAGGCACGCCCAAGCACTTAGTGTTGGCCACCTTGTCTTTGAGCTCGTCAAACGCTTGTTGCTCTTGTGGGCCCCAGCGCCAAGTAGTACTCTTCTTGATCAAGTCCGTCAGAATGGCGCTGGTGTAGGTGAAGTTTTTGATATCGCGGCGATAGAAGTTGCACGCCCCAATGAAACTGCACACATCATGAAGTCCTTTCTTGGGGTCTTCGTGTCGTACCTTGGCATCCATCACGGGTTTGGCCTTAGAGGCCGCTGGGGTCCATCACCCATAGCCAACCGCAAACCCCAGGTACTGCATGGCCTCCTGCATGAACTCACACTTCTCCAGCTTGAGTCGTGTGTGGTTCTCCTGGCAGACCGCAAAGAACTCACCCAAGAGGATTAGGTGGTCCCCCTGGGTATTGGTCCCGAGGCATACATCGTCGATGTGTGCTTCCATCTGGGCCCCAAGGGATATAAGTTCCTGCACCTTAGGTCTCCTTCGTAGGATGGACAAGATGTTGTTCATCAGCTCTTGGAATGGAGCGGGTGCGCTGGCCACGCCAAATGGCATGACCTTCCACTTGAACACCCTCCCCTGAGGGGTGATGCAGGCCAGTAGTTCCTGAGCGTTGGGCGTCAGGTCCACTTGCCAGAATCAGCTCTCCTTGTCCATCTTGGTCTTGTAGCGACAGGAGGCTATTTTCTCAAGGGTAGACTCCATATTAGGAATGGAACCTGAGTGGTTCAGTGTTTTCTTGTTCAGCTCTCCGTAGTCCACTACCAGCCGTTTGGCTGTAGACCCAGGTTTAGCCACCAGGGAACAGGGGCTGAATTGTAGGGGGTAGTCCCCGTTCCTTGTACTCCAGGACTAGGCCAGCATCGATACATTCTTGTATCTGTTGCTCAATCTCGTCGGCCTGCTCTTTAGGAGCTGGATAGGGTCTCCTCCGGATCTTGTGACCCACGAACTCGGGTTTCAGCTTGAGGTCCATCTGTACCAGCTTGTCACATGAGGCTGGAGGGGGCAGTTCTCCGAAAACCCCCAGATAGGTCCTTATAAGCTTCTGCACCCGCGGGTCCAATAGCTTGATTTTGTCCTCCATGTCCTCGTCAGAGTGTAAGTTGCTTGCCCCCTGAGTAATAGACGTCAGGAGGTGATCCTCCACTGACTCTTCGCCCTTGGTAGTGTCCTTCAACCCTTGGTAGGCATATAGGAGGTCTTGTTCAACCATCTCCGATGGACGATGGCAACATAGGCACGCTCGAGGGGGTTCACATACACATTCCTCCGAGAGGTCGTCCTCCTCTGGGGTCCTCACATGGGCGCCCCACACGCACTTCATGAGCTTAGGATCTACCCCCCTTTGCCAGGTGGTGATCTTCTGTTCGAGGTCCTCCCTCAACTGGGATAGATCTCCCATACGTCCTTGCTTCAGTGGCCATGAGCTGCGGGTAGGCTTAGCGTAGCATAGCTTTTTCGCCACCAACTTCCTCTTGGAGTCCACATACTCCCTTAGCCTGGATGGAGGGTCCAGCTCTTTGTCCACGGGGTCTTCCACCCTCATGGAGAGTAGGGGTTTCAGTGGGGCGACGTACTCGGCGTTCTCCACTTCCTCCACACAGGTCTGCACGAAGAAGGCGTCGTGCTCAGTTTCGTCATCTGAGTGGATAGAGCTAGGTAGCTCGGATAGTCCACACTCAGAGACTCCATCGGGAATAGGCACATGGCAGGGAGAGTTGGGGGCGTTGGTGTCAGTCATGACGTACTCATCTCCTCCGGGTATAGTCTCAATAGCATCTTGAGGTCGTAGTCGATCCTTCAAGTCACCCAAGGCGAGTCCATCGCTTTCTCGTTGTATAGCCTGGACCAGACTCGGGTCCAGGTCCTCCCAGGGGATGGAGGTAAGACCTCCGTCCACCACGCTGAGCATACTCCCCCATCCGGGTTTCCCAATAGGCGTCTTACGCCCCAGAGGCACGTAGATGGCCTCATCAGGTAACCGAACAGAGCTGATAGTCAGCCTGTCCAGGAGGTTTCGCCAGTACTCGTTGCCCCCATGGGCTCCCCAATCGGGGGAACAAAGGACCATACGGGAACGTTCCAAGGCCACCTTGGTCAGGACCTTCCCCGGTTCACTGAACCTGGGGTTCCCGTAGGCCATCCCGAAAGAGGGCCAGTAAAATTTGTAGCTGCAGTTCTTCCCCTTGCTGCAGTAAAGGTCCAGTACATGCTGCTTGTCGCTGGCGAACAACTCCACATTCAGGTCTTCTCTAGAGTAACCCAACTCCTTCAGACCTTGGTCTAGGACTTCCCCAATAGTTGATAGTCCTCAGTTTTGGAGTCCGCCATCATGTTGGAAGGCTCCTCCTTCGATAGCCTCAGGTAGCTCGAGGTATGTTCGGACTGCTCCAGTGGCACAGACTCTCTGCCACTGCCGCGGTCCACGTAGAGGAGGTAGGGCGCTTGCAGCGTCAGGGATTGTATCTGGGAGTGCTGCACGAAGAAGTCAGTCCCCAATACAAAGTCGAAGACCTCAGTACCCATCACATAGAACCGATAGGGGATAGTCCGGGAGCCCATAGGTACCTCCACTTCACAGTCCCCGCAGCTGTGCACCACATGTCCATCCCCCATTCGTATAGCCGCGGTGGTCATGGTGTTCTTCAGGCTCCCAAAGGGTAAAATTTTCTTGGCCACTATATATATGGTCGCGCCAGTATCCAATACCCCCAGGTATTCACGTCCCCTTAGTCGGATACGTACCCAAAACACCAGGTCCTGGGTGCCACCGGAGCGTCCCTGTCAGAACTCCGCGGGACAGGTCACCTCGAACCCCTTGTTCCGCAGCTTGCGGGCCATCCTCATGAAACAGCTTCTCTTCTTAGCGTTGCCGTCATCACCACCTTCGTGCTCCCGCTTGGCCCCTTGTTCTTTCTGGGCCTGCGTCTGTGAGCGTGTGGTAGGACCAGACTGCCCTCCAGAGTGCTCGGAGTTCCCCCCTAGAGTAGGGTTGGCGTTGCCTCCTTTCTTGTCCGTGTTCTTGTTGTCCTTGTCTGGCTGGCGGTTAGCACCTCCTCCTCGTCCACCTTGACTCTTGTCTTGCCCTTGTCCATGTCCTTTCGACTTGCCCTTGCCGGAGTCGTTGCCTTTGCCTTTGCCTCCACCTTTGCCAGAGCCTTTGCCAGGATCTTCCCCATTCAGCTTCGCCGACAGGCGTTGCTTGCGGTAGCACTCGTCCTCGTAGTGCTTCCTCTTGCCACAGAAGGCACAGGTGATGGTACACCTGTAGTGATCCGGCAGCCTCGCCTTGGCGCCGGTGTTCTTCTCCTGCTGCTTCCCTTGAACTACGAAGCAGTCTCGCTGCTCGCAGTCAGGGGCGTGCTGCAGGTGGCCCCGCTCGTCTCTGGCATCACACCAGAAGAGCTCCTTGACGTCTTCCATGATACGGGCGTGGGCGTGTTTGGGGGTAGTCCCCTGCCCAGGTCTGGATCCTTGGTACCCTTTGCCATGGCCTCCAGAGTCTTCACCTCCAGGACGGTAGTTGTTCAGGTGCTGGTCGCTTTCTTTCTCCAGCGCAAGCTCCAGGAGTAGTACACATAGATCCTCGTAGCGGAGGGATCTGGCCTTGCGCTCTGCCGTCGAACGGCACTCGTCCCACAGCTCTCGAGGGAGCTTAGTCACCAACCAGAAAAGCAGGTCGTCGCTGCTGTAGGAACCGGGCGTCAATCGGCCAGCCCAGTGATCCAGGTCAGCCAACAGCTCAGAGACCCTGCCGGGTTTGGGGTTGTTGGGCAGCACGGCCAGGTTCCAGATCTCGGCCCTGATGGAGAGGTCTGTTTCATAGGTCGGGTACTGCCTCTCCAAGGCAACCAACACATCGGCAAAGGTGGCGGAATTAGTCACGATCTGTCTGATCTGCTTCTCCAGGTACTTGGTCTTGCAGCACTGCAGGAGTAGATCGCACTTGACCCGTCCACTAGCGTGGGTAGGGCCGGTCAATCGGAGAAACCGGCCAAAATTCTCAGTGAACTCGCTGAGGTCCTTGCCTGTGAACTCAGGCAGGTTCACCACGATCTTGGAGGTGGCAATAGCCTTAGCCTCCTGAGACCTGCGTCCCTCAGGGCGTCGGGTCTTCCTCTTCTTCTTCTTCTTCTTCGAACTTGGGTTCTCGGGGTCCTCCGGGTCGTCGTCCTCCGAGGGCGAAGCAGATGTCATCGACGGCGGCTCATCATCGGAGGGGTCTCCGCCTAGATCACTAGAGCCATAGGGCTCCACGTCAACCATTGCCCTCAAGGCTGTCAGCCCCAGCGGGTCCAGCTGGGCTCTCGTAGAATTCGTCACGTGGCTGTAGAGCGGCTGGGCTGTTCTCGGTACGAAAGGGCCTCTCGGTATCGCTGCAGGGGTCGGCATCGGTCGGCTCCCCAGGCTCCCCAGGGTGTTTGTCAGCCCTACCACCAGGTGGTTGGCCTGTACTCGATGGGGTGACACTCCCACAGTGGTAGGTGATGCTTGGGGCGGTATCATCAGGGGCTCCAGTTTATCTCGAATCTCTTGAGTGAGGTCGCTCACAATTTTAGAGGTGGCTCCTCGGAGCACCTCGTTGATCTCCGACCGCGTCAGGGACCGGTTGGAGGATCTTCCCAATGCTCTACTTCTTCCTCCAAGAGATTCAGGTCCTCTCGTCAACCAACTCAAGGTTGCATATCCAGGAACATCCACATAGGCTCCCGTAGCGGGTAGAGGATGGTGATAGTCAGCCGCATACCATCGCGGCGCAGAACTGGAGGTCACCGGCTCACTGGCAGTAGTTGCCTCAGGAAACGCAGTGGTAGGTGGGTTCACACCATAGGCAGGGTAGGTAGGCATACCAGTAAAGCCTGTGCGCTCAGCCATGGGCGGGTTGGTTATGGGTGTGGATGTTGCAGCGGCTGGGTCTGGAATTGGGAGTGTGGTGGTTATAGGAGAGGGTGATGCGTGGAGGCCAGAAGCGCTTGGTGCGCCCTCGAAGGTAGGATCATTCGTCGGGTCGTGCCCTTGGTCCGCTCCTTCGTCTGCTTCGTCTCCAGCATCCTTCTCTCTCTTTCTCTTTCTCTTCACAGGATGGGTGTCCACCTCCTCGACTGAGAGGGCCCGGAAGGCCGACTGGAGTCCTTCCAATGAATCCTCCGCCACGTCCACTGGCCCATGTAAGGGTTCCGAAGGTACAGCGCTAGGTCCAGGTCCAGGTTCACCAGGTGCTGGCATTGCTGGTGCCTCAGGCGCTGTCTTCACGTCGGTGTCCTCTTTCTTTGTGTCCATCTTCGTTCGCCCTTCTGCTTACATATGACTGATCTCGGCGCCCTGGTTGTACGGCACGGGGTTGCTGCCGGTACGCAGAGACAGTCTGCCTCTTGCTACCAGAAAGTTTTATAGTGATTTCAACACTGTGTGTTTGTTGTGCCTCTCCTGCTGCTTGCTGCTGGTGTAGGGTTTCCTGCTGCTTGTTTTTGATGAGGAAAATGTTTTATTTACTCAAATACAACCAATCCAGGATACCCCAAGCCAGAGATAAGCAAGTAGAAGAGAATCAGGATCAAGGCATGAAGGGCTGCAGTGTAAACAGTGAAAGATGTTAGAATATTCACAGAAACTGCAACTCAGGGCAAATCGGATTGCATATTCACAAAGAAAGCTGAAATGTTTTGGAAAAAGAGTTGGAAGACTGCCCCATAGTCACTCAATCTCCATAGTGCCATCTCAGGAGATGTGCACTCTTTGTTTTGGGTCCCATATGTGCTGAGGTGGCAGGGCATGTGGCGATGAGGTCACTGCCATGTCACATGGGATCTTCCTACTTAGCTAGGCTGACCGGGATCTGAACCCAGGACCTCTCAAAAAGAGGTGCCCAGCCCCCCAGGGTGCATACCACTAGGATAGCTAAGAATTCATGAGAAAACATAGATAAATTCATAGGCTCTGCCCTGGATATGTCAGTTCTCAGTCAACTCAGGAAAAGATGAATAGCCTCACATTGATAGGGGATGAAGGGGTCCACTCCATATCCTGATTTAGTGTTTGGTTCCATAGGTCAAAATGTGTTATCACCACTTTTGGTTGGGCCAATACTAAGATAAAAATGCAAGAGTGCTTAGAGCACCTCTAATACAACTAAAGTATACCCCAAAGCATTGGAAAAGCACTTTTTCTTACTCGGAATGTTGTGCTGCTCCATGGCCTGCTGCCATGGACGGGCGTGCTCGGCTTGTGCAGGGCCCACCGTCATGGTCGGGCGTGTTGTGCTCGTGTCAGGCCCGCGGCAGTGGTTTACCGTGCTGTGCTAGTGCTCGGCCCGCCGCCGTGGCGGGGCGGGGTGTGCTTGTGCTTGGCCCGCCGCCATGGTCGGTTGTGTTGTGCTGGTGCGTAGCATGCCGCCATGGTCGGGCGTGCTGTGCTGGTGTGTTGCCGGCCGCCATAGTCGGGCGTGTTGTGCTGATGCCGGGCGCGCCGCCTTGGTGGGGCGTGTTGTGCTAGTGTTTGGCCCGCCACCATGGTCGAGCGTGCTGTAATGGTGCTAGGCCTGGCGCCATGGCCATGCATGCTGTGCTGGTGCTTGTTCGCGGCCATGGTCGGCCATGCCGTGCCGGTGCTTGGCCCGCCGCCATTGCCGGTCATTCCGCGGTGGTGGCTGGCCCGCCGACATGGTTGGGCGTGTTGTGCTGATGCTGGGCCTACCGCTATGTTTTAGCGTGTCATGCTGGTCCTTGGCCGGCCGCCATTGTCCGGTGTGCTGTGGTGGTGCTTGGGCTGCCGCCTTCGTCTCACGTGCTGTGCCGGTGCTGGGGCAGCTGCCATTACCGGGCGTGCTACGCTGGCACGCAGCTCGCGATAATTTCGTTATCAAAGACAGCCCTACAATCCCTCGCCCTTGCCCCCTGCCACGTGCACAAGCATCAATCTTACATATCATGGCGCAGCTTCTTGTTGTGATGTCCGTCCGGCCCTATTGGTGCATTTGATATGTACCGGTCCGTGGGCGGCAACGCCCTTTCGGCTAGTTGCTTGCTTTCGCGTTGGCTGTGCTGTGGCCCGTGCTCCCTACGGGAGCATCGAGCCCTCGGCGGGCAGCGCCATGTGTCTTCAGTCTAGGGGCTCACCGTTTATACAACCCTCGTGGGTTACAGGCATTGTGTCCATCCAAGCAGCGGTACCCCGTCGTCTTTTCTGTCGGGCCGCGGTGGACCGGTGTCCCGGGCCATTAGGTTATGGGGCGGGTGAGCTTGTGTGCGGTGGTATGGAGCAAACAAGTACGATGACATTGGCCACTAATAATCCCTGACGTGCAGCCTACATGGTGCGGTTTGGTGGGTGCAGCAGTGCCTTGGATAGTCGTTTGTTTGGCACACCCTTGGGTGAGTACTTATGAGTGTCGCTCTCACGGTTGGCACGGTGCAATGGCTAGTAGGGTGTGCTGTGATTCTCGTGGTGTTATCCGTTATAAAAATTACGGATAGCGGGTCCCTTTATTAACCTTCCCCTTGGACGGATTTGTTGACAGTGGTGCCTGCCTAAAAATCGGTGCACATAGCGCGGCTTAACGTTCTCGATTATGCTGCGGCGGACGCCGGTGGAACATCTTTTGGGATACCGGGCTGTCTTCAGGCAGTGACGTGTTGCCGGCGTGTGTGGTGTTTCAGTGTGGCGTGTGTATGTCGGACGGGAGGTGTGACAGGAATAGCTTGTGGTCCCAAGGTCCCGAGGTGGTGTAGCTCTGCACTTTGGGAGCTCCCTGTACCGGCATGTGGGTGTAGCTGTCGCTATGGCGCCCCGAATGCAGCTGGTGGGCTTTTGGTCGGGGACATGTAATCGCTGCATGTGTCCCGCGGATGGCGGCTTGTGACGTGGTTAGTGGACGAGCCTCGTTACAGTGCTTGTTGGTGTAGTGGATGTCCGCGGTTGCGACTCTGGGCCCTATTTGCATAAAGATCAGCTTAGCGTGGCTTAGGGGGAGCCCCCGGAGAGGGGGATGGTGCTGTGCGGGCCTGGTCGCCTTGATGGTGCGGCTCCGGGTAAGGCACGTGACTCGCGGCCGTCAGGTCCCCAGTGCCGGTGGTACTTCCATTGGTGGGCTTCTCGGTAATAATGTTGTGTTCCTGTTCGGCGGCGGAGCACCTCGCCGGGTCCCGGGTTTGTTCTTGTGGTGGCCAAGAGTATGTTGTGTCGCGGCGGTGGCGAGGAACCGCCAGCGGAGAGGGTCCAACGGCACTGACACCAGTAGCGGAGGTCGTCTCTGCTTAACGGGCCGGAGAACTGTGCTCCGCTGTTGCTACTTTGGTGGGCCAAATGCGGGCGCTGCAGAGGGCGCTGAGGATCTCGCTCACGAGGGCTGTGTTTGCTGCTCGTGCTTGCATGCCGGTGTAGATTGTGAGTGGCACCTGTCCCAGCAGCGCCTTGTTCTGGTGTACTGCGAAAATGGGGCACACGTTGTTCGTGCCAGGGGGGTTCTCCATCCCCTGGGGCAGGGATGCGTCCGCTTGGTGCCACTCGTCCCGTTGGAAGCTCCATTCCGCGTCCCAGGGTCTGATGGCCGGCTACCGTCCCTAGGCCCACCGCCAGAGGTAGTAGAGGGTGTGTTCCGGCTGCCAAATTCCTGCGGGTCCCGATACAATGGTCGTCAGAGGGTTGGGGAGCTGGCTTGGCAAAAGGGTGGTGTGCCCGGCCGGCAGGGGCGTCGCACGCGGGATCATGGACTGGACGGCCTTGAAGTCCCAGCGTTCCTCCTCCGGCCACAGGGTGATCCTCACGTTGTAGTAGTGGCCGGCTCCCTGCATGTTCAAGGGAACAGTGCCGCGGGTTTCGCAATCAAGGGGCCCTGCATGTGCTGCCTGCGGATCTTTGCGTACCTGTCAAACATGTCTTTGAAGTTTCTACCCCTCTCCATGTCCGTGCTCTTTTCTCACGCTGCCAAGTCGGTGTGTGCCGGGATGTTTAGGGTGACCGCCCTCAGCTGCGGCGCGGCCGTGTTCCTGTCTCTTTTGGCTGGAGCGGAGGGGCGATAGGTTGGCGGAGCAACGAAGGTGTGCTCTGAGCCGAGTTATGAAACCCACATCCGACCTTTGGCCGGCTTGTGGAGGTTGAACCATCAGATTGTCGTTTTGATGAGATGGTTGGGGATGCTTACGCAAAGGTGAGGAGTATCCAGAGTTGCCTCTCATAGATATGGGTGGCGCCTTGTTGCAGGGGGGCCATGGCGAAGCGCCCGACAGGCCCTAGAAGTGCATCTGAATGTTACTGAGCAAGGTGTGCGGCTCTGCGTTTCGGATGATGTCGTAGATCTCTTGCAGCTCTGCCTGGTTGAGGGGGCCCGTCTCCCTCGGTTTTGGCGTTCTGGGAGGCAGACGGGGCATGGCTTCCTTGCCCTAGGCTGCAGTGGCGCCAGATGGGAGGTCCCCTCTGTGTTGTCATGTTGCGGAGTAGCCTGCATGGCAGATGGGGGTATCCCGGTCGGAGACGTCAGGGGTCGAGGTGCGGGTGTGTGGTGAGAGGTCTAGTATCAATGGGTTCCTCGGCTGCCACTTCTGCACCTTTCGGTTTCTCTGTAGCGTGTTCGGTCGGTGACTGTTGTGCGTTGTCTCGTCCACTTAGGTGGTTTTGTTGTTCCTTTCTGGCGTGCAGCCAGCGCCCTGGTAGGGCACTTGGGGCGGCCGCAGCGTCCGGTCAGGTTCCTGGACGCTCCGCTTCCGGTAGGTCCTGGCCCATTGATTCATCTGGCCGCTCAAGACCTTGGTCGCCGGAGGAGCTGGCCGTGGGTAGTGATGGAACTGATTGGGATTGCGAGGGTTCGGCCTTGCTGACCTCCTCGGCTGCCAATGCTGCACCGCTCAGTTCCCCTGCAGTGAAAGTCGCCGACTCTTGTTGTGGTGTGTTCCCGTCCACTCGGCTATTGTTGTTGTCCTGTTCAGATGTGCTGTTGGCGTCCCTGTGTCATACTCCTAGTAGCTGCGTCATGTACCCATGTTTGTGGATGTTCCCTTTCCGGCAGCCTAGCTAATTGGTTCACCAGGCCGCTCAGTGCCCTGGGCGTTGGACAAACTTGATGCGGAGGCGCTCGCTGGGCGTGCTGGCGTGTCAATCGCTGCCAGCCACGCTATTTGCATTGGTGAGAGGATGTTAGGGATATGAAGCCGCGCTGTCCTTGATCTCTTGGGCCTACGCCACGCGGTGTACGTGGGCGATGCCGGCCGGCGCCGCTGTCTGAGGGCTCATGCCGCAGGCGGCGTACGGCCATGGTGCTGACGCCCCGCTAGTCCTCCCGCCGCCCTGTGTTGTTCCGGTGCCCGGGAGGCACGCTGCCCTTTTTGTACACCTCCCTGCACCTCCGCAGTGCGTGGGTTACCTTGTTCCGGCACGAATGGTCCGAGCGGGCTTCCCTCCGGGCTCTGGGGGCACCTGACTGCTCTTGGTGAATGGTGGTCGCGTTGTGACCGGCTGTGGCGGCCCCTTGCCGCAGTGGGTTCCTGGCCCATCAGAGATCACAGACCTTGGTGTCCAGTGGTCATGTCTTGGTTCCCCCGTCCTCCAGGGATCGGGGACTGGATGTCTCTTTTCTTGTGCCTGCCGATGGCTTCCCGGATGCGGAGGGCTGCCGTGCGGTGCCATTGTCAGTGCAGCAGGTTCAGGCTATCCACACTGTGGACCCCCATGTGCGCCATGAGGCGGGTTGCCAGATAGCGCCCCGAGGGTGCTGAAAATGACGTTTGCCGTGGTGCGGCTTCTGTTGGCAATGTGCTCCTCCCGGCCAAGCACCCATCCAGTCCTGACCTCTAGGCTGACCGGTCCTCAATGGTCAACTAGCGATCCACGTGTCGGGGTCTTGGGCGGCTACGTCTTCCGCCTCCGCATTGGGGCGGCGGGCGTCTCCCTCGGACTGCACATAGTCCATGGTGCCCCGCCACCAGCGCGGAGCCGGTTGCAAGGCTGCCTGTCCGGTGGGCCCGCCGGCCGCGGCAGTGGTTGTCGACGCATTGTGTTCGCGTCTCCCCGTGGAGCGTAGGGTGCATGCCTGTCGCGGTGGATCCGCGGCCAGTGCCTGCTGTTCATCCCCAAGTCTCCCGCTCACTGCACTGCTGCGATGTGTGCCTGCACCTCCCTGGGTCAGATTCAGGGGGGCATAGCCCTACGTGCCGCCGAGGTGGGGTCATCTAGGGGGTTTTCTTCATTGCGGGGAGGCCCCAGTGACGGCCATATGCTGCTGGGCGCAGGTGCCTGAAGAGGTGGCGGGTTTCAAGTGGGGTCCCCGTCCTGACAGGACGCCATGAAGGCGTCGAAGAATGCGTGGTCATCGGGTTGCTTTGCCGCAGGTTGCTCTTCACTGGTGCCTGCTACCGCTTCGTTGAAGACTGACGTTTGGGTGTTGGCAACCTGCTCGGAGTCTTGTGTCCGGGGTTGGCATCCGGCTGCGATGTGCACCCTACCGATGACCGGATCCCTGTGGGGTCCTCGGTGGTCCGGGTTCTGGGTGGCCTCCTAGTCCCCGCACCCGGTAGTGGCCATACGTTGCAGTGGACAGGCGTTTGCTGTTGGTTCGTTGATATATCCTCTGATGATGGGTGTCATTGTGTCGGCATCCGAATACGGTGTGTGCTCCCCAAGGTGCCGTGTCCCTGTGGGTTGCCATGCCCTCGGTGGCCTCATGGCTTCTCTGCCCAATAGTCGGCCCCTCTGGCTGAGTCTCTGGAGGGTGTGCTGGTGGCTGTAGATGGCTGGTCTGCGGGTGGGATGGCCTGTCGATGGTCCCCTCTGCCAGCGGAGAGTCCGCCGTCGGTCCATGGGTGGCCTCAAGGCCTTCCAATGTTTTAGCAGTGTCCGCCGCATCTGCCACCCTCTGTGGTGTTGCGATTGGGACCGGTGTGGCCTGTCGCAGGCCTTGGTCACTGCCTTGGCCGTCCTGACTTCCCCCTTCGGTGGTCGTGCAGCGTGTGTATTTTCCAGGTTGTCCCGCCGGTGTCCCCGCAGACGGTGAAGACAATGTACGAGTGTTGTCGCTGGCTGGCACTCTATGGCCGGTTTCTGGGCCCATGGGTGCGGGCGGTACGTGACCCTCGGCCCCGGCTGGTGTGCCCACCTTACCGCACGGCGTTGCGGCGGCTAGTTGTGCGGCTGGCGTTGGGCGTTGGGGGCATGGTCCGGCCAGAGTCTGGGCTACTGTTAGCCCTCCCGGCGGCCTTGCTGTCAACGTGGGCCCTGTTGCAGTTCGCCACGGAAGGTTTCTTGGTGTGGCGTGGCCCGCGGTTATGTCCTTTGTGGGGGGTGGCGCCTGACCACCACGGTAGCTGCGGGGTTGGGTGCTGTATCCAAACAGTGCCGTCCTTCCAGTTGGCGGGTCGTGGCGCATGGGCCGCGGTTGCGGGTTTTCGGCAGGGGTTGGGGCTGTTGATGTCAGGGGTTGCGTGGTGCCGTGAGGCACACCGCGCCGACTGCGAGGGCGTGGGGCTGCACCGGCCTTTGTCTGGCATGGCACGTCCCTTGTGTCGGTCCTCACCGTGATTGTAGCCGCTCGTTGACCGCGGTAGTCCGTCGTGTCGGTGCTTCGTCGATGCGAGGTGGTGGCGGTTTTCTGGGGTTGTGGCGCTGGTCGGTGTTGTATCGCCGCTTGTTTGGCCTCGCGGTGTTGGAGCGGGGGCGGCTCTCGATAGTACCCGATACATGAGGGTGACACGCGCCCCCCATCCCAGCCATCCCATATGTCAGGGCTGCAAACGAGAAAAACAAGAGGCAACGAACGCGAACGCAATTTGAGTTTCATTTTCATCATTTGAGCGAACAAATTTGTTGATTGAAATAGAACAGGACAAGGATGTCGACATTGCATTGAAATGAGACAGAATTAGCGACATCGGATTTGGGAATCACAGAATTCGCGTCGACATCTGTGCAGTCCATCGCGACATCGCGACATCGCGATCATGCATTTGAGAAGTCTGTTTTTGTTTGCTGTGTAATTTACTGAGTGTCTATTTATTTGATTTTGTTGCTTTGATGTATGTTATTGATTTGTTTGCAGAAGCAATGGTTCATACTTTACCATTGATGGATTGAAACTTTGGAGTCAGTGCTTTTGCTCTCACTATCGTTGCCGGTGTGTTCGCAAACAATCACGGGACATTCAAGAAAGGACTTCAAGGATTTCCAAAAGTGGTTTTGGTTTTAGAACCATTGTTTCGAACGCGAGGAGACATCGGTGACGGGAAATATTGAGATCAATCACAATATGCAACTTCATGAGCCGTCGGCGGGTGATAATTTGATTGAGTTCGAGCCATCCTTGTATAAAATTGAGAAGGCAAAGGCGTGGTCAAAGCTCGGGTCGCTCAAGTTGATGCTAGTGGAAGCCAAATGGAAAGCGGATCGGATCTACATGAAGACCATGAAACCCGGCAATCGGAAAGCGAGCAACCCGCGGGGGCGAAGGATGGAAACACTCCCAAAAGGTGCAAGCGCCACCGACGTGAATCACGAGTGATATCATTGCCAATAGCCATTGGGAGCTCCGACATCGGTTCACAAGTAAACTCAACCTTGAAAAAGGCTATGCCGAAAATGGTGCGCTGCCAACAAGCAAACAAATCACAACAAGCAGAGGAGTTCGAACAACGGGTGACGCGGCTCGAGGAGGAGTTCGAAAAACGGGTGAGGCGGCTCGAGGAGGAGTCCAAGACGAAGCAGGTGTCCAAGGCTCATTTCGAAGAGCGCATGAGGGCCATGGAAACAGCCATGAGCCAACGAATTACAGAGCACTCAAGCCGAATGGCCCGGGAGCGAGAAACGGATCACAGCACACACAGGTGTGAATATTCACAACTCAAGGGTGAGTGTAAACAGCTCCATGAACACCACGAAACATTGAATGTATGCATTGATTCGGTTCGATCAGAAATTCAGGATTCCGAGAATAGAATCATACGGCTTGTGCAAAGTCAAATAGAGCAGGCCATGAGTAGGTCTCTCACGGAAGTTGCGAGTGTTAGAAGTGAAATTACGCCTTTGGACCAATCGTTAGGAGGCATCCGCACACGAGTAACGGGTCTAGAGGGTGCGGAAAAGGAACTCCAACGACGGGTAACCGAGATGCGAGAAGAAATTGAGATGGTCCGAAGTGGGCTTTCACGTAGTGAGGCTAATGTAGTTTCTCCGCTTGCTTACCAACGACGGGATGACATGTCAAAACGGATTGGCATGATCCAAAACTCCTTGACTGCGCAGGTGAAGGAATGCATGGACGTCAAGTTGGCGGTTGATGTACATTCGAAAAGTTTTACCTCCCGGTGTTGAGTTCGAGCCATCCTTGTATAAAAGTGAGAAGGCAAAGGGCGTGGTCAAAGCTCGGGTCGCTCAAGTTGATGCTAGTGGAAGCCAAATGGAAAGCGGATCGGATCTACATGAAGACCATGAAACCGGGCAATCGGAAAGCAGGCAACCCGCGGGGGCCAAGGATGGAAACACTCCCAAAGGGTGCAAGCGCCGCCGACGAGAATCATGAGTGATATCATTGCCAATAGCCATTGGGAGCTCCGACATCGGTTCACAAGTAAACTCAACCTTGAAAAAGGCTATGCCGAAAATGGTGCGCTGCCAAAAAGCAAACCAATCACAACAAGCAAAAGAGTTCGAACAACGGGTGACGCGGCTCGAGGAGGAGTTCGAACAACGGGTGAGGCGGCTCGAGGAGGAGTCCAAGACGAAGCAGGTGTCCAAGGCTCATTTCGAAGAGCGCATGAGGGCCATGGAAACAGCCATGAGCCAACGAATTACAGAGCACTCGAGCCGAATGGCCCGGGAGCGAGAAGCGGATCACAGCACACACAGGTGTGAATATTCACAACTCAAGGGTGAGTGTAAACAGCTCCATGAACACCACGAAACATTCAATGTATGCATTGATTCGGTTCGATCAGAAATTCAGGATTTTGAGAATAGAATCATACGGCTTGTGCAAAGTCAAATAGAGCAGGCCATGAGTAGGTCTCTCACGGAAGTTGCGAGTGTAAGAAGTGAAATTACGTCTTTGGACCAATCGTTAGGAGGCATCCGCACACGAGTAACGGGTCTAGAGGGTGCGGAAAAGGAACTCCAACGACGGGTAACTGAGATGCGAGAAGAAATTGAGATGGTCCGAAGTGGGTTTCAACGTAGTGAGGCTAATGTGGTTTCTCCGCTTGCTCACCAACGACAGGATGACATGTCAAAACGGATTGGCATGATCCAAAATTCCTTGACTGCGCAGGTGAAGGAATGCATGGACGTCAAGTTGGCGGTTGATGTACATTTGAAAAGGTTTACCTCCCGGTGTTGAGTTCCAGCCATCCTTGTATAAAAGTGAGAAGGCAAAGGGCGTGTTCAAAGCTCGGGTCGCTCAAGTTGATGCTAGTGGAAGCTAAATGGAAAGCGGATCGGATCTACATGAAGACCATGAAACCGGGCAATCGGAAAGCAAGCAACCCGCGGGGGCCAAGGATGGAAACACTCCCAAAAGGTGCAAGAGCCGCCGACGAGAATCATGAGTGATATCATTGCCAATAGCCATTGGGAGCTCCGACATCGGTTCACAAGTAAACTCAACTTTGAAAAAGGCTATGCCGAAAATGGTGCACTGCCAACAAGCAAACCAATCACAACAAGCAAAGGGGTTCGAACAACGGGTGATGCGGCTCGAGGAGGAGTTCGAACAACTGAAGCCAGTTCGGACCCCCGTGGCCATCTTTGGGTCACTTGAGGTGTGTATCTATGTGCCGGCAAGCCGCCATTGGCTGATATCATACTCTCCCATCCACCTGACCTAACCCGATGTGATAGTGTGATAGGTTTGGCCATTCCGGCTATGAGCGGCCATATTCAGTACGGAGGCGCCGCCACCGGAGATCTATATATCAGAATATCAGTAATCAACAGGGTTTTTTTATCATAATGTTTCCGTAATTTTTCAGCCTTCCGTTCTGATGGTCAATGTATCGGCGACTGTCAGTTGGCTCGCGATTTTGCGGTAACCGAATTGTTAACTGTTATTTACAGATATTTTGGCGGAAACCCCGATGAAGGGTCAGATTTCATCAGTAAAGGGTTCGTTGCTTCCGCAATTTTCATATTATACACTCGCAAATTTAATCCGATTTTTTCAGACTTTCCGAATCGGATTTTCGACTTCGACATCGCCGCACTCGATATGACGAATCTCGAGTGGTCCGACATTTTTCCCCGATCACGAATCAACCTTCCTTTTGTGATGCCCTTCGTTTTGCTTAGAGATATAGGCGAAACAAAGTTGATTCGTGAGGCCACTTTGAAAGGTCATATCTCCGGCTCACCGCGAGTAGTCTCAATTTCGAGAATTGGGTTGGAACTGCATTGGTCTCAACTTAATTGAGGAAGCATCAAACGCCTTTGGTGTGTACACATGCCCGGTATAGCAAGGGATAATGGTCAAGAGGGTAGAAAGTGATATATAACTCTTGGACCGTGCAACCAAATATTTTAATGCGACTTTCGAGTGTACCGCATGAGTGTTGGGGTTGCATAGCAACTTTATTTGGGTTCCTACGTCTTTTTAACGTGAAGTTATGTCCATGGAGGGTCATGGCATATCATGGTGGGAGCCACTTTTGAGGGTATGTGTTATATGCATGGTATGTGCTTCGATATGCTCACGCCCATGTTATATATCTCCGTTTGTAGGAAGATATATGGAGTCATGGGCGGCAAGGGCTTCTCCCATGTCCCAATGGTGAACTCCATAGCGCTAGACTAAGTCTACCGCTCATATAGTGCATGTGGGAGGGCTTACAGAGCGACCCACAAGCGCCAATATCAATTTTCCCGTTTTCATGGTGCGTGTTGGGAGGAGGTTCGAAAGTGTCCTTATGCGTCCATACCGGGATCCAAGGGGGGGATCGTTTGCAAATGCCCCCAAGCAATTGTGTTTTGAGTCATAGGTTGACACCATGGGTGAGCGAAGTTATATACTATTGTAATTATCTTGAATTGGGCATTATTTGCATGTTTTTGACCTCATTTTATGCTCATTTTTGTGTTTCATGTGCTCAACTGGTCGGCTAACAGTAAAGTGCCTAGAGATCCGTGAACTATGGTATGTTGCTTATATGTTGGCATATGCTTCGGTGTTGTACCTCACCATATGCCGGATCACATGGTCACTTTGGCTTGGCACACGAGGCATCACAAAATTAGGTCTCAAACTCATGAGCTGACTTGTGAAGCATGTCATGTACATAACCGGAGGAGTTTCGGAGCCAATGATGGGATATTCTTGGGCATAGACCTTTGGTCTATATCACCCTTGTATACTACTTTCCGGTTTGACACATGCATGGAGTATTTGAATATTTGCCGTATGCATTTTTGAGTATATAATTGAATTTTGGGCATTATGGTGTGATTTGCCTGATTTTGCCATGTTGTGAGGTCATCTTCATGGGGCAATTCTCCAAGCCCATTCGACTCCGAGTCCAACCAAGGTTATGTCAGGGTAGGGCATGGTCCTGAGTGCCACTCTAGGCCATGACACGCCACCTCCCCCATTGGGCTAGGATTTATAGGCTTGGGAGTGAACACATTTTTGGGGTTCCTGTAGTGACTTTTGACTCATGGCATTTAGCCATCTTATTGGACTGGGTTCTGGACATCATGTTGGTGAGTCAAGGGAAGGTCTTGAGTCCAGGGAATGAGGGGTCTATGGCTGTGATTGTGTACGTTTCCATCTTTCCCCAACTTTGCTTTATTTGTGTTCATATGCCAATTTCAGGGCTTTCCTCTTTGGTGCAATTCTTGTACATGCCCGCCACCGTGGGACGACCGGTGTGCTGAACGGAAGCCCGCAGTGTGGATTGGATTGTGGATTGGGTTATTGCCGTATTTGTGGGATCTGGTTGCTGTTCAGGGTTGAAGGAGGATTGTATTTCTATATTTTTTGTTTTTGGGACCCTGGATTTTGATAAATGCAATCGTTGATCAGGAGCAAGTCGGCAGGGGTAACAGGCGGAAGGGGCACAGCAGGGGCCGGTCCTGGTAGGGACCTTCTTTATGGTAGCAGAGGCGTACCTGCTGCCCCTACCTACCGCCGACCCGGGGACTTGGGCCCCTATGAGCCCTGCCCAAGTACGCCCCGGGTGCGTATTGTGGACTCGGTGGAGACCACGCCGGAGATTGGAGGCAGAGAAGAGCCGAGACGCTCAAGAGCATGGCGAACTCCGGAACTTGAAGCCCGAAGAGAAGTACGACATTCGGGAAGAGGAGGACTTGACATGGAGGACCTGGTCTCCATGTGCGAGCGTCGCTGCCGCAAGGCATGCAACCTCCGCTCCGCCGCGGAGGACTCTGAGGAGGCCTGCCATTCAGGCAGCAGTGGAGGACGGGCCCGGCGCTACCGGAAGCGCAGGTCACCCAAGCCCGCGGCAGGGGACGCCGGGGCTATGGATACGGACCCCCGCCCGGTCAGGCTGTGGGAATCCGATGGGTTCTCCGATGGCTATCGGACCTGCTTCCCCTCGGAGTCGGAGGAGATGTCCGCGCCGACCGCCAGGGCGCATACGGCCCAAGAGCCCGCCCTGAAGCACGACCCCGAGGGCTTGGAGAGGCCAGCCAGGGCCAGGACGGCACCTGTGCCCCGGCATACGGGACCAGAGATGGACGCCGTTGGCGATACGCCCATGGGCGACGAGTCCGAGGCGCCGGGAACAGCGGGATGCGCCGGATCAGGTGGAAAGCAAGCTGAGTGCCACTGCGAGCACGTGTCCTTTCTCATGGGCAAGTACCCAAAGATGGGGATGGACGCCATCGTGCACCGCCTCGACAGCCTGGATAACGCGAAGGACGGCCTAGAGGAGGACGTCGCCAGGATCCTGGATGACCAGTCGGCCGCGGAGAAGGACATGGAGGAGCTGCGAGCGGAACGGGACCGGTACCGGGAGAATCTGGAGCTGGCCCTGGAGAAGCAGCAGCGAGTGGTGGACAGCCTCCTCCACCTGGTGGAGGACATGTCGGGACGCCTGAAAAGGCTAGAAGAGCTACAGCCCCTCGCCTCGGGTCCGGAGCTCGCGGCAAAGCCGGCAGCGGTAGAGCTGGTGGAGCGGGTTAAGACCCTCCGGAGCGCCATGGATAAACCCATGGGCGGTCCGGCAGTGGCACCCTACGCGCCTCCGCGTGTTGACCCGGGTGCGCTGCCGTTTGTTCCCATGTTCAGCGAATCCACTATGCTCGCGGAACACACGGCACCGGCTGGGTCCATGCGGGAAGGGCACGTAACCACGGACCCGAGGAGCCTGACGGTACAGATGTCCCACGCCGCCCAGGATCTAACGATCACTACGACTGCCCATGCAGTTCATGCGGAAGAGGAGATCCAGAGCCAGACCATGCAGGGGCGAACCATGGGAAGCGCCGACGGACATGGTCGAGGTCATCCAGGCGGAAACCTGTAGGCGAAGGCCCCCAATACGGGGATATGGACGGCCGATGGAGCAAGTCCTTCCCGCATTCCAAACCCTATGGGCTCAGGCCCAACTGGACCGCACTCCATGGAGGAGAGGGATGTACGGGGAGTGTACTCACACCCCCCGGCCACAGGTGGTATCCGTCTCGGTGGAGTGGTGGCTGGGGACGTCGGAGACGCCATCAGGATTGACGACCTCAGGGGAATCAAAATCCCCTACTACGATGGCAACCCCTCCAACCTGGATGACTTCATCCTGGATTGGGAGGACTTTGCCGAGGAGGTCGTCGGTGAGATGCGGAGAGCGCCGCGGGACAAGTGGGTATGCCGGACCTTCCCACACCGGCTGGCGCAGGACCTGAAGGAGGAGCTGCGAAATCAGATCCGGGAAGGACTGATGCGTGCGGAGCAGGCCTGCCTCCAGTGGTTGGAGGATGAGGAGCGGGTGGACGCTCCGAACCAGAAGCTGGAGGACTTGTGGTCCATCCCGCTGCCGCTGGACCGCGGTGAGTTGCGGGTCCGGGAGTGGAACCGGTACGTGCGAAAGTACTGAAGATGCCTCAAGCTGGTGGAGGACTGGAATGAGGCCAGCGAGATCCGCCACCTGCTGGAGAACATCCTCCCCGGCAACTGGAAGAGGAGAGGGGAGGACGAGGAGAAGAAGCGAGCCAAGAAGCGGGTGGCGGTGAGGATCATGGCGGCGGAGGATACCCATGCGGGTATCATGGAGTTCTTCAGGAGGAACCTGGGCGAGCCGTGTACGTGGAGGTATTTGGAGACTCCATGGGGCAAAGGTTGCTGCGCCTCAACAACGTGGAGTGGAGGCGCCGGGAGCCGCTGAGGATGCAGGTCATCTTCGCCCGCATGAGCCTGGACGAGATCGTGAAGTACATCACGGTGGTGTTGAAGCTCAATGCGAAGAACGAGGCCCACGTGCAGGATCGACATGGTCATGGACAACGAGGCCACCGAGAAGACCGCCATCATCAGGAGATCCAGGAGGACACGGCCAACTCCGCGGAGAATGGTAGTGGAAGTGGCCAAGACCACTTGTCCTGGGGGGATCACGAGGAGGCCCATTTCTTCGCGTTTCTGGCGCACAACGTGAGGGACCATGGGCAGGATCGGTCCAGATGGAGCCGGGTGGGACCCAAGAAGGGCAACGCGCCAAGGAGGATCGGAAACCCACCGCTCTCGTTCCGAGAGTACAGGTCTCAGCACAACGGATGCTGGGTCTGTTATGGCAAGGGACACAACCATGCACGGGACCACCGTCAGTGCAAGGTGTATGAGGCGGACAAGAAGGCCTACTTCGCCGCCCACCCCGAGAAGAAGCCCAAGGAGCAGCGGATTGCCGATTGGAAGGCGAAGGGCGGAGATGGGGGAAAAGGCCAAGGCAAAGGCCAAGGGAAAGGCGGAGGAAGAGGCCATGGTGGTGGACCTGGCCAAGACCGACGAGTGAGGTCGATCGAGGAGGTTGCTGAGGACATGTTGAGGACGTTGGAGGAACTCAAAGCCCAGCAACGTGGTGGACAAAGTCCTGGCGGATCGCAGCCGGAAGGGGCTGCGGGAAGTCAAGTCTAGAGGAGCCCCCACGGGAGTGGGACCTCGGAGGTCTCTCCTCCGAAAATCAGTGGAATCCCTGAGGAATCCGAGGCACGTCGGGTGCCGCAGAAGGCTCCAGAAGAGCCAAAACCACTGAGTTTCGCCACTCCCAACCCCTGGAGTGCCCTGCCAAGGGAAGTACATGTGGGTACGGGACATGGCAAGAAGGAAGGAGCGACCACGGAGAGCCCCGTGGACGGGCAGGACCAACCCAAGATCTACACCATCCGTGACCATACCCTTGAAGTCCTGATGCACCCGGACGTGCTAGAGTTGCATGCCGTGAGAGTCGTCCATACGCCTCATGGTGACGAGCGGCAGTTGCACTTGAAAGTGCGAGTACGGTGCGGACGAGAGGAGAAGGTGGTGGATGTGTTGGTGGATACGGGTGCCCAGGTGAGCCTGGTCCGGAGAGGGTTGTTCAGGGAGGAACTCCTGCAGCCCAGCCGGAGACCGGTCCGCCCGAAGGTTGCCAACGGAGAGATCATGGGTGGGGGCACCCATGAGGCCACTATCAGTATGGAGTTCTGGGAACATGAGCGCTTGAACCGCCCTGATCTGGCAAGGAGAAGCACTCTATCCGGGAACTTCTATGTGGCCGACATTACAGATTGGGATATGATCATGGGGTATCACTTCATGGTGGCAAACGCCATTGGAGCCCTTCCCCATCGCGCAACGCTGGTCCGGGAGGATGATGAATGCCTCACATGGCTGTCCATGGATTATGCATGCGGATCATCCCAATGGAATGCTGAGGAAGAGGATCGGATCGTCCGAGCGGTGCAAGCTGTGGGTGCCAAGTCCAGAGGAGACCGCGGAGTTCAGCTCACGGAGTATGGAATGGCGCCACAGGTGTATGACAGGATGATCCAGACGCTGGGAGCCGAAGCGCCCGAGACTGACGTCTTCGCTTCCCGGGATGCCCCACTTTTGCGGAAGTATAGGAGGCATTGGCATCGAGGAGACTCAGCCTGGCACAGGCATTGGGGTATGAAGGAGTGGGGGCCCATGTATTGGCATGGCTCCCTGGACAATACCAGACGTACGGTGGAGAAGATCGTCGCGGATAGGGCGAAGGGGATCCTGGTCATCACCGGCATAGGATCCACCCCATGTTCGCTGGAAGGTCTCAAGTCGACGCTGGACTCCATCACCCTGAACGAGATGTCATTCGAGCCAGAGGAGGAGTTGTTCATCGACGCCAAGGGTGTATCAATGCCCTCCCCGGGTCAAGCGCGGGGTACCAAGGCTTTCCTGGTAGATGGGGCGCAAGCCCAGCCCACGGGTGATGATGCATTCATCCGTAGGGTGGAGGCGGTGCCCATGAAGGTCATGTTTGAGCCCAAGGAGGGGACGGATCAGCCCATTGATGGCATTGACATCCTGTCCCACTCCGAGATCGACGACGTCGTCAACTACATGCGGATGGGGATGCACGACCGTGTGGCAGCCAAGAAGAGGCGGGCCATGGTCACATCTCCGCATTGGTGGGATGACAAGATGTTGGTCACCGGCAAGTACGAGAAGGATGAGTTCGTGGCGAGGGTCATGGATCACATCGCGGACCAATACGATGGTCCGGTTGGGTCGGACCCACCAACGTGGGGTTTTCCAAGAGTGGGAACCGGTAGCGACGAGCACCAGCCCGAGGCCGCAAATTTCCGAAGATTATCGGTGGGAATCGCGACCCACGACGATGAAGACGGCATATCGGACGAGAAGAAGTCGGACTCGGACCCAGAAGAGGCCTATACCGCAGTGCGGTCAGTTGTATCGATACCGAAGCAAGCGGCTGAAGAGGCTCAGGAGAACCCCAAGGTCGCCGAGCTGAAGGAGAGGCTGATCAATGCCTATCCGCGGCTATTCAGTGGCGTCGCCAACAAGAACCCTCCAGATCGTGGGAGGTTTGGCACAGCGAGGATCAAGCTGAAGCCGAACCCCAAGATCTATCATCATCGGGAGTACCAACTTCAGGGCGATCGGGCCGAGGCCATGAAGAAGCTGTTGGCCGAGTTCATTGAGCGGGGATGGATCAAACCCTCCGACAGTGAGTGGGCCAGCCCAGCCTTCATCGTGCCCAAGAAGGAGAGTGCGAGTGAAGGTTGGTGGTTGATTACAGAGGTTTGAACGAGCAGACCGAGCACGACTCGTACTCGCTTCCCCTGATCGACTCCATCCTCCAAAAACAACAGAAAAAGTGGATTCTCACGGTGTTAGACCTGAAACACGGCTATCACCAGATGCCGCTACACCCGGACTCCAGGCCCTGCACAGCGATGTCGACGCCACTGGGGCCCATGCAGTGGAAAGTGGTGCCTATGGGCGCCAAGAATGGCAAGGCTGCTTTCCAGCGCATGATGGAGGACCTACTCGGTCCTGTCCGGGACTGTGCCGATCCCTTCGTGGATGACATCATCATCGGGTCCGGCACGGAGAACATGACTGAGGACGAGCTCATCGACGCGCATGAGAAGGATCTGCGCCGAGTGCTCAGCGAGTTGGACAAGCACAACATGGTGTGCAAGCCCACCAAAGCCTCAATCTTCGTGAAGGAAGTGGAGTTCGCGGGTCACGTGGTTGGTCACAGGCAACGCCGTCCCATGCCTGGGAAGCTGGCGTCCTTGCACCACTGGGAGAAGCCCCAGACCATCAGCGAACTCCGGTCCTTCATGGGGTTCTGCAATTACTATTCGGGCTATGTCCGGATGTATGCAGAACTCTCGGGGCCGCTGCACAAGATGCTGCAGGTGGGGAAGTTCGACGGCCGGAAGGGGAGCAAGAAGAAGCTTGCCTGGACCCCGAGGCCGAAGATGCGTTCAGCCGCCTGAAAGAACGACTCCTGGGGCAGCTGGGGCTATTCTTGGTGGACCCGGACAAGAGATTCGTGCTACGGACGGACGCCTCGGACTATGCTGTAGGGGCAGTCCTCGAGCAGATCCGAGACGACGGGTCACACGTACCCGTGGCGTTTTGGAGTCGAATCCTGGTCGAGGGCCAACACCGCACCTCGACCGCGAGGGAGAAGGAGACGTATGCCATTGTTTGTGCGCTCAGGAAGTGGTCTGGCCACATCGGATTGCAACCGGTGGTGGTTTGCATGGACCATCAGTCCTTGCAGAGCTGCCACAAGGCGCACGTCGACACCCCCTCGGGACCGGCGGCAAGGGGGGCCCGGTGGCACAAGACGTTCGCCAAGTTCGACCTCAGCGTCGTATACGTCCCGGGGAAGGACAACACTGTGGCAGATTGCCTCAGTCGATGGGCCTACCCCGCGGGCAAGGCGTGGATGGACATATCCAGCCATGGGGACGCCGAGGAGACCGAGGAGGCCAAGCGCATCATCGAGATGGAGAAGGCCATGGAGCAAGAGGGGGTCAAGTGCTTTGTGGTGATGGCAAACCGTACGGACCTGGGCAAGTTCCGGGGCGCCCGCGTCCAAGCTATTCGAGAGGAAACCCTCGAGCAAAGGATGGTGGCCCCTGTAGAGCTAGTCAGGTCGGTGCTCACAGAGGACTGGTCGGATGACTATGCGGCATCCGACCACTGGAGCAAGTACTGGAATGCCGTGAGCGCCCCGTCGGACGACGAATGGCCCGAGGGCTTGACCGAGGATGGGGACAAGTCGTTCCTCAAGGACAAGCTGCTGGTGCCCGAGAACCGAGTGGAGGAGCTCATTGACCATTGGCACAACGCCCAGCTCATGCACCCTGGCCGAGACAAGATGCAGCAGGACCTGGAGTGGCGTTTCAAGTTCCCTCCGGGGTACTACGCCATCCTGGATAGGTACTGCAGCGACTGTGCCGTGTGTCGGGCCACGAAGAGCTCCAACCATTCCACAGCGGGCAACCCGGTGTATACGGCTATACCGGAGGCCCCTATGCGGTCCGTGGCCATGGATGTGTTCGCCATGCAGGAGGTCACCGTGGAAGGAGAGACATATGATTGCGTCTTCCTAGCGGTGGACAGGCACAGCGGGTATATCGTGGCAGTCCCGGGCAAGAAGTCCAAGAAGAAGGACAAGAAGGACAAGCATGGAGTGGGGCTGCAGGCCAAGACCATCGCTAATGCCATGATCAGGCATTGGCTGACGTTTTTTGATGTCCCAGCTGTCATCTGCAGCAATCGGGGCAGTCGATTTGTGGGGACGTGGTTCAAGACGATATGCAAGCACATGGGGGTTCGGCACGCCAAGACCGTGGCGTACCACAGCCGGTCGAATGGCCGTGCTGGGGTGGCCGGGCGGCAGATGTTCGAGAAGTTCCGCCAGCTGCACATTGACGAACCGGGCCGGAACTGGTATAACTCGCTGTGGAGAGTGCTCCAGGCGTATCACGACCTTCCGGGACCCACTGGACTATCGCCCCATCGCATCCTGTTCCTACGGGATCGAGTGTCACGCACTCTCCCGTGGTTAAACCATGGCAAGGTGGCCCGGGATGCGAACGCCATGATGGCTGAGGCGGTGAAGCCGGTTCGGACCCCGGTGGCCATCTTTGGGTCACTTGGGGTGTGTATCTATGTGCCGGCAAGCCGCCATTGGCTGATATCATACTCTCCCATCCACCTGACCTAACCCGATGTGATAGTGTGATAGGTTTGGCCATTCCGGCTATGAGCAGCCACATTCAGTACCGAGGCGCCGCCAGCGGAGATTTAGGCATCAGAATATCACGAATCAACAGGGTTTTTTTATCATAATGTTTCCGTAATTTTTCAGCCTTCCGTTCTGATGGTCAATGTATCGGCGACTGTCAGTTGGCTCGCGATTTTGCGGTAACCGAATGGTTAACTGTTATTTACAGATATTTTGGCGGAAACCCCGATGAAGGGTCAGATTTCATCAGTAAAGGGTTCGTTGCTTCCGCGATTTACATATTATACACTCGCAAATTTAATCCGATTTTTTCAGACTTTCAGAATCGGATTTTCGACTTCGACATCGCCGCACTCGATATGACGAATCTCGAGTGGTCCGACATTTTTCCCCGATCACGAATCAACCTTCCTTTTGTTATGCCCTTCGTTTTGCTTAGAGATATAGGCGAAACAAAGTTGATTCGTGAGGCCACTTTGAAAGGTCATATCTCCGGCTCACCGCGAGTAGTCTCAATTTCGAGAATTGGGTTGGAACTGCATTGGTCTCAACTTAATTGAGGAAGCATCAAACGCCTTTGGTGTGTACACATGCCCGGTATAGCAAGGGATAATGGTCAAGAGGGTAGAAAGTGATATATAACTCTTGGACCGTGCAACCGAATATTTCAATGCAACTTTCGAGTGTACCGCATGAGTGTTGGGGTTGCATAGCAACTTTATTTGGGTTCCTACGTTTTTTTAACGTGAAGTTATGTCCATGGAGGGTCATGGCATATCATGGTGGGAGCCACTTTTGAGGGTATGTGTTATATGCATGGTATGTGCTTCGATATGCTCACGCTCATGTTATATATCTCCGTTTGTAGGAAGATATATGGAGTCATACGTGGCAAGGGCTTTGCCCATGTTCCAATGGTGAAATCCATAGCGCCAGACTAAGTCTACCGCTCATATAGTGCATGTGGGAGGGCTTACGGAGCGACCAACAAGCGCGAATATCAATTTTCCCATTTTCATGGTGCATGTTGGGAGGAGGTTCGAAGGTGTCCTTATGCGTTCATATGGGGATCCAAGTGGGGGGATTGTTTGCAAATGCCCCCAAAGCAATTGTGTTTTGAGTCATAGGTTGACACCATGGGTGAGCGAAGTTATATACTATTGTAATTATCTTGAATTTGGTATTATTTGCATGTTTTTGACCTCATTTTATGCTCATTTTTGTGTTTTATGTGCTCAACTGGTCGGCTAACAGTAAAGTGCCTAGAGATCCGTGAACTATGGTATGTTGCTTATATGTTGGCATATGCTTCGGTGTTGTACCTCACCATATGCCGGATCACATGGTCACTTTGGCTTGGCACACGAGGCCTCACAAAATTAGGTCTCAAACTCATGAGCTGACTTGTGAAGCATGTCATGTACATAACCGGAGGAGTTTCGGAGCCAATGATGGGATATTCTTGGGCATAGACCTTTGGTCTATATCACCCTTGTATACTACTTTCCGGTTTGACACATGCATGGAGCATTTGAATATTTGCCGTGTGCACTTTTGAGTATATAATTGAATTTTGGGCATTATGGTGTGATTGGCCTGATTTTGTCATGTTGTGAGGTCATCTTCATGGGGCAGTTCTCCAAGCCCATTCGACACCAAGTCCAACCAAGGTTATGTCAGGGTAGGGCATGGTCCTGAGTGCCACTCTAGGCCATGACACGCCACCTCCCCTATTGGGCTAGGATTTAGAAGCTTGGGAGTGAACACATTTTTGGGGTTTGTGTAGTGACTTGTGACACATGGCATTCAGCCATCTCATTTGACCTGGTTCAGGGCAATATGTTGGTGAGTCAAGGGAAGGTCTTGAGTCCAGGGAATGAGGGGTTCATGGCTGTGAATGTGTATGTTTACCTCTTTCCCCAACGTTGCATATTTGTGTTCATATGCCAATTTCAGGGCTTTCTTCCTTGGTGCCATTCTTGTACATGCCCGCCACCGTGAGACGACCGGTGTGCTGAACGGAAGCCCGCAGTGTGGACTGGATTGTGAATCGGGTTATCGCTGTATTTGTGGGATCTGGTTGCTATTCAGGGTTGAAGGAGGATTTTATTTTCTATATTTTTGGATTTTGGACCCTGGAATTTGAAGAATGCAATCGCTGATCCGGAGTAAATCAGCAGGGGTAACAGGCGGAAGGGGCACAGCGGGGGCCGGTCCTGGAAGGGACCTTCTTTATGGTAGCAGAGGCTTACCTGCTGCCCCTACCTACCGCCGACCCGGGGACTTGGGCCCCTATGAGCCCTGCCCAAGTACGCCCCGGGTGCGTATTGTGGACTCGGTGGAGACCACGCCGGAGATTGGAGCCATAGAAGAGCCGAGACGTTCAAGAGCATGGCGAACTCCGGAAGTTGAAGCCCGAAGAGAAGTACGACATTCGGGAAGAGGAGGACTTGACATGGAGGATCTGGTCTCCATGTGTGAGCGTCGCTGCCGAAAGGCATGCAACCTCCGCTCCGCCGCGGAGGACTCTGAGGAGGCCTGCCATTCAGGCAGCAGTGGAGGACGGGCCCGGCGCTACCGGAAGCGCGGGTCACCCAAGTCCGCGGCAAGGGATGCCGGGGCTATGGATACGGACCCTAGCCCGGTCAGGCTTTGGGAATCCGAGGGGCACTCCGAGGGCTATCGGACAGCCTATGAGCAACCTTCGGAGTCGGAGGAGACGGCCAGACCGCCCACAAGGGCGAACACGGCCCCAGAACCCAGCCTGGAGCATAACGCCGAGGCGTTGGAGAGGTCCGTCAGAGCCAGGACGGCGCCTGTGGCCCGGCACACGGAGCCACCGCAGGATAGCATGGGCGACACACCCATGGCGGAGGAGTCCGAGGCGCCGGGAACAGCGGGATGCGCCGGATCAGGTGGAAAGCACGCTGAGTGCCACTGCCAGCACGTGTTGTTCCTCATGGGCAAGTACCCAAGGATGGGGATGGACGCCATCGTGCATCGCCTAGACCGCCTGGACAACGCGAAGGACGGTCTAGAGGAGGACGTTGCGGGGATCCTGGATGACCAGTCGGCCGCGGAGAAAGACATGGAGGAGCTGCGAGCGGAACGGGACCGGTACCGGGAGAATCTGGAGCTGGCCCTGGAGAAGCAGCAGCGAGTGGTGGACAGCCTCCTTCACCTGGTGGAGGACATGTCGGGACGCCTGAAAAGGCTAGAGGAGCTACAGCCCCTCGCCTCGGGTCCGGAGCTCCCGGCAAAGCCGGCCGCGGCAGAGGTGGTGGAGCGGGTTAAGACCCTCAGGAGCGCCATGGATAAACCCAAGGGGGGCTCTGCAGAGGCACCCTACGCGCCTCCGCGTGTTGACCCGGGTGCGCTGCCGTTTGTTCCCGTGTTCAGTGAATCCACAATGCTCGGGGAACACACGGCACCGGCTGGGTCCATGCGGGAAGGGCACGTAACCACGGACCCGAGGAGCCTGACGGTACAGATGTCCCACGCCGCCCAGGATCTACCGCCAACTACGAATACCCATGCAGTTGATGGGGAAGAGGAGATCCAGAGCCAGACCATGCAGGGGCGAACCATGGGAAGCGCCGACGGACATGGTCGAGGCCACCCAGGCGGAAATCTGTGGGCGAAGGACCCCAATACGGGGATATGGACGGCCGATGGAGCAAGTCCTTCCCGCATTCCAAACCCCATGGGTTCAGGCCCAACTGGACCGCACTCCATGGAGGAGAGGGATGTACGGGGAGTGTACTCACACCCCCCGGCCACAGGTGGTATCCGTCTCGGTGGAGTGGTGGCTGGGGACGTCGGAGACGCCATCAGGATTGACGACCTCAGGGGAATCAAAATCCCCTATTACGATGGCAACCCCTCCAACCTGGATGACTTCATCCTGGATTGCGAGGACTTTGCCGAGGAGGTCGTCGGTGAGATGCGGGGAGCGCCGCGGGACAAGTGGGTATGCCGGACATTCCCACACCGGCTGGCGCAGGACCTGAAGGAGGTGCTGCGGGATCAGATCCGGGAAGGACTGATCCGTACGGAGCAGGCCTGCCTCCAGTGGTTGGAGGATGAGGAGCGGGTGGACGCTCCGAACCAGAAGCTGGAGGACTTGTGGTCCATCCCGCTGCAGCTGGACCGCGGTGAGTTGCGGGTCCGGGAGTGGAACCGGTACCTGCGGAAGTACCGACGGAGCCTCAAGCTGGTGGAGGACTGGAATGAGGCCAGCGAGATCCGCCACCTGCTGAAGGACGTCCTCCCCGGCCACTGGAAAAGGCGAGTGGAGGACGAGGAGAAGAAGCGAGCCAAGAAGCGGGTGGCGGTGATGATCATGGCGGCGGAGGATACCCATGCGGGTATCATGGAGTTCTTCAGGAGGAACCTGGGCGAGCCCAACCGGATGTTGGGACTGAAGAACGCCGTGTAAGTGGAGGTGTTTGGAGACTCCATGGGGCAAAGGTTGCTGCGCCTCAACAACGTGGAGTGGAGGCGCGGGGAGCCGCTGAGGATGCAAGTCATCTTCGCCCGCATGAGCCTTGACGAGATCGTGAAGTACATCATGGTGGAGTTGAAGCTCAATGCGAAGAAAGAGCCCCACGTGCAGGATCGACATGGTCATGGACAACGAGGCCACCGAGAAGACCGCCATCATCGGGAGATCCAGGAGGACACGGCCAACTCCGCGGAGGAGGGTAGTGGAAGTGGCCAAGACCACTGGTCCCGGGAGGATCACGAGGAGGCCCATTTCTTCGCGTTTGTGGCGCACAACGTGAGGGACCATGGGCAGGATCGGTCCAGATGGAGCTGGGTGGGACCCAAGAAGAACAGAGAGCCAAGGAGGATCAGGAACCCACCGCACTCGTTCCGAGAGTACAATTCTCAGCACGACGGATGCTGGGTCTGTTATGGCAAGGGACACAACCATGCACACGACCACCGTCAGTGCAAGGTGTATGAGGCGGACAAGAAGGCCTACTTCGCCGCCCACCCCGAGAAGAAGCCCAAGGAGCAGCGGATTTCCGATTGAAAGGCGAAGGGCGGAGACGGGGGAAAAGGGCAAGGCAAAGGCCAAGGAAAAGGCGGAGGAAGAGGCTATGGTGGTGGACCTGGCCAAGACCGACGAGTGAGGTCGATCGAGGAAGTTGCTGAGGACATGATGAGGACGTTGGAGGAACTCAAAGCCCAGCAACGTGGTGGACAAAGTCCTGGCGGATCGCAGCCGGAAGGGGCTGCGGGAAGTCAAGTCTAGAGGAGCCCCCACGGGAGTGGGACCTCGGAGGTCTCTCCTCCGAAAATCAGTGGAATACCTGAGGAATCAGAGGCACATCGGGTGCCGGAGAAGGCTCCGGAAGGGCCAAAACCACTGAGTTTCGCCACTCCCAACCCCTGGAGCGCCCTGCCAAGGGAAGTACATGTGGGTACGGGACATGGCAAGAAGGAAGGAGCGACCACGGAGAGCCCCGTGGACGGGCAGGACCAACCCAAGATCTACACCATCCGTGATCATACCCTCGAAGTCCTGATGCACCCAGACGTGCTAGAGTTGCATGCCATGAGAGTCGTCCATACACCGCATGGCGACGAGCGGCAGTTGCACTTGAAGGTGCGTGTACGGTGCGGACAAGAGGAATTGGTGGTAGATGTTCTGCTGGATACGGGTGCCCAGGTGAGCCTGGTCCGGAGAGGGTTGTTCAAGGAGGAATCCCTGCAGCCCAGCCGTAGACCGGTGCGCCTGAAGGTGGCCAATGGAGAGATCATGGGTGGTGGTACCCATGAGGCCACTATCAGTATGGAATTCTGGGAGCATGAGCGCTTGAACCGCCCTGATTTGGCGAAGGGAAGCACTCTATCCGGGAACTTCTATGTGGCCGACACTACAGATTGGGATATGATCATGGGGTATGACTTCATGGTGGCAAATGCCATTGCAGCCCTTCCCCATTGTGCAACGCTGGTCCGGGAGGATGATGAATGCCTCACAAGGCTGTCCACGGACTATGCATGCGGATCATCCCAATGGAATGCTGAGGAAGAGGATCGGATCGTCCAAGTGGTGCAAGCTGTGGGTGCCAAGTCCAGAGGAGACCGTGGAATTCAGCTCACGGAGTATGGAATGGCGCCGCAGGTGTATGCCAGGATGATCCAGACGCTGGGAGCCGAAGCGCCCGAGACGGACGTCTTCGCTTCCCGGGATGCCCCACTTTTGCGGAAGTGTAGGAGGCATTGGCATCGAGGAGACTCAGCCTGGCATAGGCATTGGGGTTTGAAGGAGTGGGGACCCATGTATTGGCATGGCTCCCTGGACAATACCAGATGTACGGTGGAGAAGATCATCGCGGGTAGGGCAAAGGGGATCCTGGTCCTAAACGGCATAGGATCCACCCCATGTCCGCTGGAGGGTCTCAAGTTGACGCTGGACTCCATCACCCTGAACGAGATGTCATTCGGGCCAGAGGAGGAGTTGTTCATCGACGCCAAGGGTGTATCAATGCCCTCCCCGGGTCAAGCGTGGGGTACCAAGGCTTTCCTGGTGGATGGGGCGCAAGCCCAGCCCACGGGTGATGAAGCATTCATCCGTAGGGTGGAGGCGGTGCCGATGAAGGTCATGTTTGAGCCCAAGGAGGGGACGGATCAGCCTATTGATGGCATTGACGTCCTGTCCCACGCCGAGATGGACGACGTCGTCAACTACATGCGGATGGGGATGCACGACCGTGTGGCAGCCAAGAAGAGGCGGGCCATGGTCACATCTCCGCATTGGTGGGATGACAAGATGTTGGTCACCGGCAAGTACGAGAAGGACGAGTTCGTGGCGAGGGTCATGGATCACATCGCGGACCAATACGATGGTCCGGTTGGGTTGGACCCACCAACATGGGATTTTCCAAGAATGGGTGCCGATAGCGACAGTCACCAGCCCGAGGCCGCAAATTTCCGAAGATTATCGGTGGGAAGAGCTCCCCACGACGATGAAGACGGCATATCGGACGAGGAGAAGTCGGACTCGGACCCAGAAGAGGCGTATACCGAAGTGCGGTCGGTTGTATCTATACCGAAGCAAGCGGCTGAAGAGGCCCAGGAGAACCCGAAGGTCGCCGAGCTGAAGGAGAGGCTGATCAATACCTATCCGCGGCTATTCAGTGGCGTCGCCAACAAGAACCCTCCAGATCGTGGGAGGTTTGGTACAGCGAAGATCAAGCTGAAGCCGAACCCGAAGATCTATCGTCATCGGGAGTACCAACTTCAGGGCGATCGGGCCGAGGCCATGAAGAAGTTGTTGGCCGAGTTCATTGAGCGAGGATGGATCGAACCCTCCAACAGTGAGTGGGCCAGCCCAGCCTTCATCGTGCCCAAGAAGGAGAAGGGCGAGTGGAGGTTGGTGGTTGATTACAGAGGTTTGAACGAGCAAACGGAGCACGACTCGTACTCGCTTCCCCTGATCGACTCCAACCTCCAAAAACAACAGAAAAAGCGGATCTTCTCGGTGTTGGACCTGAAACACGGTTATCACCAGATGCCGCTACACCCGGACTCCAGGCCCTGCACAGCGATGTCGACGCCGCTGGGGCCCATGCAGTGGAAAGTGGTGCCTATGGGCGCCAAGAATGGCAACGCCGCTTTCCAGCGCATGATGGAGGACCTACTCGGTCCTGTCCGGGACTGTGCCGATCCCTTCGTGGATGACATCATCATCGGGTCCGGCACGGAGAACATGACTGAGGACGAGCTCATCGACGCGCATGAGAAGGATCTGCGCCGAGTGCTCAGCGAGTTGGACAAGCACAACATGGTGTGCAAGCCCACCAAAGCCTCACTCTTCGTGAAGGAAGTGGAGTTTGCGGGTCACGTGGTTGGTCACGGGCAACGCCGTCCCATGCCTGGGAAGCTGGCGTCCCTGCACCACTCGGAGAAGCCCCAGACCATCAGCGAACTCCGGTCCTTTTTTTGAGACATGGCGGTTTCCCGCCCAAAACATCATCACAAACTGCTCACCATGCGAGGTTCCTCGAAGGACAGCCGCGGGAATGGAACCCGTACAAAAAGATCATGCCACTGTAAATTTCCCTGGGTGCAAAGCACTGCCAAGAGAGGCACCAATAGCCAAGAGAGAGTGACAAATGGCAATCAAATATTGCTGGGCTACCAACAGGAGAGGAAGCAGTTTGAAAGGCGTGATGAAACTAAAAAGATAGGGCAAAATGCAGTGGTCTGTACGACTGAAAAAGAGCCTGAGCTCTGTGACGGATGGCTCATCCCAGGGAGACAGAGTCCAGAGGTAAGCAGACATATAAACAAGATACCAGGGCTTGAATCCGGGAAACAGGGACATCTGCAGAAATACAACAGAAGTTTACAAAATAATTGAGGGCCTGGGCATTCAGGTTGCAGTGAAACTGGGGAGCCTGCTTGTTTGGATTGTCTGAAAGATCCAGTGGTCTGTGGGACTGAAAAGGAACCTGAGCTGAGTTAGAGATGGATCATCACGAAAAGACAGAGTACACAGATAGGCAGATATATAACCCAGGGTATGCCGGCACCACGAAAAGAAAAAAGGGATGAATTGGCGAGTGTGATGTGAGGGGGGGGGGGGCTGTGGTTGTGGGAACTCCGGTCCTTCATGGGGTTCTGCAATTACTATTCGGGCTATGTCCGGATGTATGCAGAACTCTCGGGGCCGCTGCACAAGATGCTGCAGGTGGGGAAGTTCGATGGTCCGAAGGGGAGCAAGAAGAAGCTTGCCTGGACCCCTGTGGCCGAAGATGCGTTCAGCCGCCTGAAGGAGCGACTCCTGGGGCAGCTGGGGCTATTCCTGGTGGCCCCGGACAAGGGATTCGTGCTACGGACGGACGCCTCAGACTATGCTGTAGGGGCAGTCCTCGAGCAGATTCGGGAAGACAAGTCACACATACCCGTGGCGTTTTGGAGTCGGATCCTGGCCGAGGGCCAACGCCGCACCTGGACCGCGAGGGAGAAGGAGACGTACGCCATTGTTTGTGCGCTCAGGAAGTGGTCTGGCCACATCAGATTGCAACCGGTGGTGGTTTGTACAGACCATCAGTCCTTGCAGAGCTGGCACAGGGAGCACATCGACACCCCCTCGGGACCGGCGGCAAGGGGGGCCTGGTGGCACGAGACGTTCGCCAAGTTCAACCTCAGCGTCGTATACGTCCCGGGGAAGGACAACACTGTGGCAGATTGCCTCAGTCGATGGGCCTACCCCGCTAGCAAGGCTTGGATGGACATATCCAGCCATGGGGACGCCGAGGAAACCGAGGAGGCCAAGCGCATCATCGAGATGGAGAAGGCCATGGAGCAAGAGGGGGTCAAGTGCTTTGTGGTGATGGCAAACCGTACGGACCTGGCCAAGTTCCGGGGTGCCCGCGTCGAAGCTATTCGAGAGGAAACCCTCGAGCAATGGATGGTGGCCCCTGTAGAGCTAGTCAGGTCGGTGCTCACAGAGGACTGGTCGGATGACTACGCGGCATCCGAGCACTGGAGCAAGTACTGTTATGCCGTGAGCGCCCCGTCGGACGACGAGTGGCCTGAGGGCTTGACCGAGGATGGGGACAGACTGTTCCTCAAGGACAAGCTACTGGTCCCTGAGAACCGAGTGGAGGAGCTCATTGACCACTGGCATAACGCCAGCTCATGCACCCTGGCCGAGACAAGATGCAGCAGGACCTGTAGTGGCGTTTCAAGTTCCCTCCGGGGTACTACGCCATCCTGGATAGGTACTGCAGCGACTGTGCCGTGTGTCGGGCCACGAAGAGCCCGAACCACTCCACAGCGGGCAACCCGGTGTATACGGCTATACCGGAGGCCCCTATGCGGTCCGTGGCCATGGATGTGTTCGCCATGCCTGAGGTAACCGTGGACGGAGAGACCTACGACTGTGTCATCCTGGCGGTGGACAGGCACAGCGGGTATATCGTGGCAGTCCCGGGCAAGAAGTCCAAGAAGAAGGACAAGAAGGACAAGCATGGAGTGGGGCTGCAGGCCAAGACCGTCGCTAATGCCATGATCAGGCATTGGCTGACGATTTTCGATGTCCCAGCTGTCATCTGCAGCGATCGGGGCAGTCAATTCGTGGGGACGTGGTTCAAGACGATGTGCAAGCACATGGGGATTCGGCACGCCAAGACCGTGGCATACCACAGCCGGTCGAATGGCCGGGCTGAGGTGGCCGGGCGGCAGATGTTCGAGAAGTTCCGCCAGCTGCACATCGACGAACCGGGCCGGAATTGGTATAATTCGCTGTGGAGAGTGCTCCAGGCGTAGAACGACCTTCCGGGACCCACTGGACTATCGCCCCATCGTATCCTGTTCCTACGGGATCGAGTGTCACGCACTCTCCTGTGGTTGAACCATGGCAAAGTGGCCCGGCATGCGAACGCTATGATGGCTGAGGCGGACGACACGGCGGCCAACGTGTGCAAGGCAATTCAGGACGAGCATGACAAGAGGCCCCAGTACTTCAAGCAGGGAAAGGTCCAGAAGTATGCTCTCCAAGACACCGTGTGGGTGGAGCGGCACCACAAGGATGTCCTGTCCAGGCATCGGCAGGCATCCTGGTATGTGCCGGGGGTAATCGTGCGGAAGGTCGGGCAGGATGTGTATGCGGTTCGTGTCGGGGATAACAAGATCCTGGACCGCGACCATACCCAGCTTTGTCCCCGAGCACCAGACCCCAGCGGACGTCCCGTCACCTTCGAGTTCACGGCCGGCGATGTGGACTCGGACGACGAGGGTGAGGACGACGACTTCACCGCTGAGAAGATCCTGGCGGACAAGCCGGACCCGGGGACGCCTGGGGGGAGGCTTTATAAAGTCCGTTGGAAGGGATTCGCCGCATCCAGGGATTCGTGGGAGCCTCCGAGCAGTTTGGTGCCGAGGTATACCACAGTCTGGATGGACTATCTGAAGAAAAAGAATATTTCTTTGGATGTCAAGGACGTGTTGGTCCATTTGGTGGCTGCTGTAGCACCGTAATGGACCCCCTTTGGCATTTTTGTTTGTTTCTGTGCTTGGGAGTCGGGTGAGGGCGTTCATCCGGGGATTTTTGGGCCTTGATTGGCCATCTACCCCCTTCACTCGATCTCCACATATATATTTCATTGTCGTATACTTATTTAGGTCGACCGACGACGTTTCTCTATCTTTGATCCCCTTGGTCCATGTTGTAGATCAAGAGGAGACCGGATATGGCGTAGGGCACCGATTATCAGTGTCCTCACCCCTTTCTTGGGGCGTGGGGGACGCCTACGACGTGTGTGGGGCCGCCATGTGTCCTTGGGACATGGGGGGGGGGGGTTGGAGCCCATTGGGGTCCTCCCGTCCTCTCCTCAATGACTTCCGAGCGGTAACAACGCTCTGAGAAGGGGGGTGAAGCCGGTTCGGACCCCCGTGGCCATCTTTGGGTCACTTGGGGTGTGTATCTATGTGCCGGCGAGCCGCCATTGGCTGATATCATACTCTCCCATCCACCTGACCTAACCCAATGTGATAGTGTGATAGGTTTGGCCATTCCGGCTATGAGCGGCCACATTCAGTACCGAGGCGCCGCCAGCGGAGATTTAGGCATCAGAATATCAGGAATCAACAGGGTTTTTTTATCATAATGTTTCCGTAATTTTTCAGCCTTCCGTTCTGATTGTCAATGTATCGGCGACTGTCAGTGGGCTCGCGATTTTGCGGTAACCGAATGGTTAACTTTTATTTACAGATATTTTGGCGGAAACCCCGATGAAGGGTCAGATTTCATCAGTAAAGGGTTCGTTGCTTCCGCAATTTTCATATTATACACTCGCAAATTTAATCCGATTTTTTCAGACTTTCAGAATCGGATTTTCGACTTCGACATCGCCGCACTCGATATGACGAATCTCGAGTGGTGCGACATTTTTTCCCGATCACGAATCAACCTTCCTTTTGTGATGCCCTTCGTTTTGCTTAGAGATATAGGCGAAACAAAGTTGATTTGTGAGGCCACTTTGAAAGATCATATCTCCGGCTCACCGCGAGTAGTCTCAATTTCGAGAATTGGGTTGGAACTGCATTGATCTCAACTTAATTTGAAAAGCATCAAACGCCTTTGGTGTGTACACATGCCCGGTATAGCAAGGGATAATGGTCAAGAGGGTAGAAAGTGATATATAACTCTTGGACCGTGCAACCAAATATTTTAATGCGACTTTCGAGTGTACCGCATGAGTGTTGGGGTTGCATAGCAACTTTCTTTGGGTTCCTACGTATTTTTAACGTGAAGTTATGTCCATGGGAGGGTCATGGCATATCATGGTGGGAGCCACTTTTAAGGGTATGTGTTATATGCATGGTATGTGCTTCGATATGCTCACGCCCATGTTATATATCTCCGTTTGTAGGAAGATATATGGAGTCATGCGCGGCAAGGGCTTCGCCCATGTCCCAATGGTGAACTCCATAGCGCTAGACTAAGTCTACCGCTCAAATAGTGCATGTGGGAGGGCTTACGGAGCGACCCACAAGCGCCAATATCAATTTTCCCATTTTCATGGTGCATGTTGGGAGGAGGTTCCAAGGTGTCCTTATGCGTCCATATGGGGATCCAAGTGGGGGGATTGTTTGCAAATGGTCCGAAGCAATTGTGTTTTGAGTCATAGGTTGACACCATGGGTGAGCGAAGTTATATACTATTGTAATTATCTTGAATTTGGCATTATTTGCATGTTTTTGACCTCATTTTATGCTCATTTTTGTGTTTTATGTGCTCAACTGGCCGGCTAACAGTAAAGTGCCTAGAGATCCGTGAACTATGGTATGTTGGTTATATGTTGGCATATGCTTCGGTGTTGTACCTCACCATATGCCGGATCACATGGTCACTTTGGCTTGGCACACAAGGCCTCACAAAATTAGGTCTCAAACTCATGAGCTGACTTGTGAAGCATGTCATGTACATAACCGGAGGAGTTTCGGAGCCAATGATGGGATATTCTTGGGCATTGTTTTTTGGTCTATATCACCCCTGTATACTACTTTCCGGTTTGACACATGCATGGAGCATTTGAATATTTGCCGTGTGCATTTTTGAGTATATAATTGAATTTTGGGCATTATGGTGTGATTGGCCTGATTTTGTCATGTTGTGAGGTCATCTTCATGGGGCAGTTCTCCAAGCCCATTCGACTCCAAGTCCAACCAAGGTTATGTCAGGGTAGGGCATGGTCCTGAGTGCCACTCTAGGCCATGACACGCCACCTCCCCTATTGGGCTAGGATTTAGAAGGTTGGGAGTGAACACATTTTTGGGGTTTGTGTAATGACTTGTGACACATGGCATTCAGCCATCTCATTTGACTTGGTTCAGGGCAATATGTTGGTGAGTCAAGGGAAGGTCTTGGATCCAGGGAATGAGGGGTTTATGGCTGTGAATGTGTATGTTTACCTCTTTCCCCAACTGTGCTTTATTTGTGTTCATATGCCAATTTCAGGGCTTTCTTCCTTGGTGCAATTCTTGTACATGCCCGCCACCGTGAGACGACCGGTGTGCTGAACGGAAGCCCGCAGTGTGGATTGGATTGTGAATCGGGTTATCGCTGTATTTGTGGGATCTGGTTGCTATTCAGGGTTGAAGGAGGATTTTATTTTCTATATTTTTGGATTTTGGACCCTGGAATTTGAAGAATGCAATCGCCGATCCGGAGTAAATCAGCAGGGGTAACAGGCGGAAGGGGCACAGCGGGGGCCGGTCCTGGTAGGGACCTTCTTTAGCGGACGACACGGCGGCCAAGGTGTGCAAGGCAATTCAGGACGAGCATGACAAGAGGGCCAAGTACTTCAAGCAGGGAAAGGTCCAGAAGTATGCTCTCCAAGACACCGTGTGGGTGGAGCGGCACCACAAGGATGTCCTGTCCAGGCATCGGCAGGCGTCCTGGTATGTGCCGGAGGTAATCGTGCGGAAGGTCGGGCAGGATGTGTATGCGGTTCGTGTGGGGGATAACAAGATCCTGGACCGCGACCATAACCAGCTTTGTCCCCGAGCACCAGACCCCAGCGGACGTCCCGTCACCTTCGAGTTCACGGCCGGCGATGTGGACTCGGACGACGAGGGTGAGGACCACGACTTCACCGCTGAGAAGATCCTGGCGGACAAGCCGGACCCGGGGACGCCTGGGGGGAGGCTTTATAAAGTCCGTTGGAAGGGATTCGCCGCATCCAGGGATTCGTGGGAGCCTCCGAGCAGTTTCGTGCCGAGGTATACCACGGTCTGGATGGACTATCTGAAGAAAAAGAATATTTCTTTGGATGTCAAGGACGTGTTGGTCCATTTGGTTGCTGCTGCAGCACCGTAACGGATCCCCCTTGGCATTTTGTTTGTTTCTGTGCTTGGGGAGACGGGTGAGGGCGTTCATCCGGGGATTTTGGGGGTTTGATTGGCCATCTACCCCCTTCACTCGATCTCCACATATATATTTCATTGTGGTATACTTATTTAGGTCCACCGACGACGTTTTTCTATCTTTGAACCCCTTGGTTCATGTTGTAGATCAAGAGGAGACCGGATATGGCGTAGGGCACCAATTTTCAGTGTCCTCACCCCTCCCTTGGGGCGTGGGGGACACCTACGACGTGTGTGGGGCCTCCATGTGTCCTTGGGACATGGGGGGGGGGGGTGGGAGCCCATTGGGGTCCTCCCGTCCTCTCTTCAATGACTTCCGAGCGGTAACAACGCTCTGAGAAGGGGGGTGAAGCCGGTTCCGACCCCCGTGGCCATCTTTGGGTCACTTGGGGTGTGTATCTATGTGCCGGCAAGCCGCCATTGGCTGATATCATACTCTCCCATCCACCTGACCTAACCCGATCTGATAGTGTGATAGGTTTGGCCATTCCGGCTATGAGCGGCCATATTCAGTACGGAGGCGCCGCCAGCGGAGATCTATATATCAGAATATCAGGAATCAACAGGGTTTTATTATCATAATGTTTCTGTAATTTTTCAGCCTTCCGTTCTGATTGTCAATGTATCGGCGACTGTCAGTTGGCTCGCGATTTTGCGGTAACCGAATGGTTAACTTTTATTTACAGATATTTTGGCGGAAACCCCGATGAAGGGTCAGATTTCATCAGTAAAGGGTTCGTTGCTTCCGCAATTTTCATATTATACACTCGCAAAATTAATCCGATTTTTTCAGACTTTCAGAATCGGATTTTCGACTTCGACATCGCCGCAATCGATATGACGAATCTCGAGTGGTCCGACATTTTTCCCCGATCACGAATCAACCTTCCTTTTGTTATGCCCTTCGTTTTGCTTAGAGATATAGGCGAAACAAAGTTGATTCGTGAGGCCACTTTGAAAGGTCATATCTCCGGCTCACCGCGAGTAGTCTCAATTTCGAGAATTGGGTTGGAACCGCATTGGTCTCAACTTAATTGAGGAAGCATCAAACGCCTTTGGTGTGTACACATGCCCGGTATAGCAAGGGATAATGGTCAAGAGGGTAGAAAGTGATATATAACTCTTGGACCGTGCAACCGAATATTTTAATGCGACTTTCGAGTGTACCGCATGAGTGTAGGGGTTGCATAGCAACTTTTGTTGGGTTCCTACGTCTTTTTAACGTGAAGTTATGTCCATGGAGGGTCATGGCATATCATGGTGGGAGCCACTTTTAAGGGTATGTGTTATATGCATGGTATGTGCTTCGATATGCTCACGCCCATGTTATATATCTCCGTTTGTAGGAAGATATATGGAGTCATGCGCGGCAAGGGCTTCGCCCATGTCCGAATGGTGAACTCCATAGCGCTAGACTAAGTCTACCGCTCATATAGTGCATGTGGGAGGGCTTACGGAGCGACCCACAAGCGCCAATATCAATTTTCCCATTTTCATGGTGCGTGTTGGGAGGAGGTTCGAAGGTGTCCTTATGCGTCCATATGGGGATCCAAGTGGGGGGATTGTTTGCAAATGGTCCCAAGCAATTGTGTTTTGAGTCATAGGTTGACACCATGGGTGAGCGAAGTTATATACTATTGTAATTATCTTGAATTTGGCATTATTTGCATGTTTTTGACCTCATTTTATGCTCATTTTTGTGTTTTATGTGCTCAACTGGTCGGCTAACAGTAAAGTGCCTAGAGATCCGTGAACTATGGTATGTTGCTTATATGTTGGCATATGCTTCGGTGTTGTACCTCACCATATGCCGGATCACATGGTCACTTTGGCTTGGCACACGAGGCATCACAAAATTAGGTCTCAAACTCATGAGCTGACTTGTGAAGCATGTCATGTACATAACCAGAGGAGTTTCGGAGCCAATGCCGGAATATTCTTGGGCATTGATCTTTGGTCTATATCACCCTTGTATACTACTTTCCGGTTTGACACATGCATGGAGTATTTGAAAATTTTCTCGTATGCATTTTTGAGTATATAATTGAATTTTGGGCATTATGGTGTGATTTGCCTGATTTTGCCATGTTGTGAGGTCATCTTCATGGGGCGATTCTCCAAGCCCATTCGACTCCGAGTCCAACCAAGGTTATGTCAGGGTAGGACATGGTCCTGAGTGGCACTCTAGGCCATGACACGCCACCTCCCTTATTGGGCTAGGATTGATAGGCTTGGGAGTGAACACATTTTTGGGGTTGGTGTAATGACTTTTGACTCATGGCAATTAGCCATCTTATTGGACTGGGTTCAGGACATCATGTTGGTGAGTCAAGGGAAGGTCTTGAGTCCAGGGAATGAGGGGTCTATGGCTGTGATTGTGTACGTTTCCATCTTTCCCCAACTTTGCTTTATTTGTGTTCATATGCCAATTTCAGGGCTTTCCTCTTTGGTGCAATTCTTGTACATGCCCGCCACCATGGGACGACCGGTGTGCTGAACGGAAGCCCGCAGTGTGGATTGGATTGTGGATTGGGTTATTGCCGTATTTGTGGGATCTGGTTGCTGTTCAGGGTTGAAGGAGGATTGTATTTCTATATTTTTGGTTTTTGAACCCTGGATTTTGATAAATGCAATCGTTGATCAGGAGCAAGTCGGCAGGGGTAACAGGCGGAAGGGGCACAGCAGGGGCCGGTCCTGGTAGGGACCTTCTTTACAACGGGTGACGCGGCTCGAGGAGGAGTCCAAGACGAAGCAGGTGTCCAAGGCTCATTTCGAAGAGCGCATGAGGGCCATGGAAACAGCCATGAGCCAACGAATTACAGAGCACTCGAGCCCAATGGCCCGGGAGCGAGAAACGGATCACAGCACACACAGGTGTGAATATTCACAACTCAAGGGTGAGTGTAAACAGCTCCATGAACACCACGAAACATTGAATGTACGCATTGATTCGGTTCGATCAGAAATTCAAGATTCCGAGAATAGAATCATACGGCTTGTGCAAAGTCAAATAGAGCAGGCCATGAGTAGGTCTCTCACGGAAGTTGCGAGTGTAAGAAGTGAAATTACGTCTCTGGACCAATCGTTAGGAGGCATCCGCACACGAGTAACGGGTCTAGAGGGTGCGGAAAAGGAACTCCAACGACGGGTAACCGAGACGGAGAAGAAATTGAGATGGTCCGAAGTCGGTTTTCACGTAGTGAGGCTAATACAGTTTCTCCGCTTGCTCACCAACGACAGGATGACATGTCAAAACGGATTGGCATGATCCAAAATTCCTTGACTGCGCAGGTGAAGGAATGCATGGACGTCAAGTTGGCGGTTGATGTACATTCGAAAAGGTTTACCTCCCTTGATGAACGCTTGCGGGCAAATGAACAAACGAACAAACCATCTACACTTTGTGTCAGCCGCTCATCAAACGAACAAAGCCTATCCCCATGCAAAACATGATTGGTCTCCAGTTCCCTCAACCTCGCTTCCAACGCCTGCAATTGGAGGGGGCAATCCTGAAACCTTTGTTCGTTTAGCCGCAAGCGTTCATCAAGGGAGGTAAATCTTTTCGAATGTACATCAACCGCCAACTTGACGTCCATGCATTCCTTCACCTGCGCAGTCAAGGAATTTTGGATCATGCCAATCCGTTTTGACATGTCATCCTGTCGTTGGTGAGCAAGCGGAGAAACTACATTAGCCTCACTACGTGAAAACCCACTTCGGACCATCTCAATTTCTTCTCGCATCTCCGTTACCCGTCGTTGGAGATCCTTTTCCGCACCCTCTAGACCCGTTACTCGTGTGCGGATGCCTCCTAACGATTGGTCCAAAGACGTAATTTCACTTCTTGCACTCGCAACTTCCGTGAGAGACCTACTCATGGCCTGCTCTATTTGACTTTGCACAAGCCGTCTGATTCCCCTCACGAGACCCCCTGCAGGCGTAATTTCAGTGCTCGTGGCAGCTTTCTGCCCTGATTCAGCACCCCCCCCCTCCCCAAGTGCTGTAAATGTCTTTTTTGGCCCCAGGCACCCCTACGGGTGATGACGGGTACTACCTCCCCTTTTTTGGGGGTGCTGTGTGCAATGGCGATGCCAGTTTGTCGTCATCTTGCACTCCCAACCCCCTGCAGACTGTCCAGGGCGCCAGAAAATGCAGTTTTTCGTGGTGGTTACACCGTTTCACGCATTTTTCGCCGCTTACATGAAAAAAATGGTAATTTTGAGTCCGGACCGCCCCCCCCTAATTCAGGGGTGCCGGATACAATGGTGACACTGCCTTCAGATGGTTTGACAATGTTGTCAGTCAGTTCTGCACTGCAGGGCAGAATCTTTCAGGGATCAGAAAAATTTTTTCCAGCGAAAAAAAAAAGATTTTTTCTTCAAATTTTTTTTCCAATTTTTTTTGCATACCCCCCCCCCCCCTATTTCTGGGATGCCGGAAACACTGGCAATATCCATTTTGTGCAGTCTCACTCCTTTACTTTCTTATCTCTGATATTTTAATTGCTGCGCCGATTTCAGGTTTTCAGGCTTTTTGTGCTTGAGCTTTGTGTTCTCACGCCAGTTTTTTCTGGATCAGTATGTTATTGAAACTCAGATGCATGTGTGTCCTGTTCTACTATTTTTTTTCAGCCCATGGCCCTGCCATGAGCTTGTGAGGGGAGTGAAATAGAACCGGACAAGGATGTCGACATTGCATTAAAATGAGACAGAATTAGCGACATCGGATCTGGGAATCACAGAATTCGCGTCGACATCTGACCAGTCCATCGCGACATCGCGACATCGCGATCGTGCATTTGAGAAGTCTGTTTTTGTTTGCTGTGTAATTTACTGAGTGTCTCTTTATTTGATTTTGTTGCTTTGATGTATGTTATTGATTTGTTTGAAGAAACAATGGTTCATACTTTACCATTGATGGATTGAGTCTTTGGAGTCAGTGCTTTTGCTCTCACTATCGTTGCCTGTGTGTTCGCGAAAATCACGGGACATTCAAGAAAGGACTTCAAGGATTTCCAAAAGTGGTTTTGTTTTTATTGAACGAACACGACCACATTTGGAATTTCGTTTCATAGAGATTCACACCTTTTCATTTTTGATACTACCATTTGCTCTTCGTAGTAAGTGCTATATGCTTGTCAACAAAGCACACATTTTCATGACAAAGTGATTCTTATTGGCAATCACTGTACGAATACTTCATCTCAACAACAATTAGCATGCCTTTGTTACCTCAGTTATGCCTCAAAACGTTTTCAAACCTCTTTTAACCAGCCTGCATCACTGGCTTGCCCGTATGTTGCCATTTCCTTGTGGGCTCTGCATGGTTGCTGTCATGCAAAGATGCAGACAGGCATACATGAAGCCAGTACAACTACCAACTAAGCTCTATTAGGATCTGCAAGAAATTGAACATCGGAGAGTGGATGGCATACTAAATAAAAAAGGGAGGAAATATTTGATACGAAAGAGGGCTTCAAAATTTGTCCATGTCTACTTTTTCCGGGCCCAATTAAAGCCCCCGCTGGTACGCTTAATATCGCAAAACGTCCACCCCTTTTGCGCAACGGTAAGGCTACCTCACGGGTTGCAATCATGACCTTTCCATCATTCGTGCAATATTTTCAACAAAAACTGGTGTCCAAAAGCCATGTGCACGCAAAGTGCTTTTTCTGTTGAGAATCCATGCATTTTGAGACTTTTACTAGATATGAACATTTCAGCAAGCAAAAACACAAAAATTACCTTTCCACGGGAAACACCTCCCACTTGACCTTCTTTGCAATTGCAAATGCCCATGTTGATATTTCTCTTACCCTGTGTTGACTTTGTTCTCCAATTTCCTTTTGCACACTGCCTCCACAGCCCTATCAACTGCCACCTGGTACGCTTAATACTGATGAACTTCGGATACCAAAAAACCACATATTTTGGAAAAAGATAATCATGCAATACATTCTTAACACTGGCAAAAAAATCAACCTGAATACAATGAACCAACTTTAAGCCTTCACCCCCACATAATATGCTTGTTGCGGTATCAGTGGCAGCTTGTCGAATCTCAAAACCCTTGTCAGAAAGACAATTCATGCAGAGTTCACGCAACTGTTCGTCAAAGAACGTGACCCCGAGGTGGCTGGCGAGCAACCCCGAGTTGGCTGGCGAGCAACATAATTTCATTAGTGAGTGCCAATGGTACCCTCCAACCGGCCAAATTAACAACAGCAGGGAGAAGAGAATTGCTGAGCCCATCAATTCCGATCACTGCAATAACAGACTGTAACTTTGTGATAATGTTCAGCCAGACTTCTGGGAACTCATCTTTCCACAGAGACAAAAAAAAGGTAACAGCGCTCAGGCAAGTACTTCAGCGCTATGGCAGACTGCACCATCTTGAGCATAGTATCTTGGAAGGATGCACCCCACTCTTCCTCCTTCATGAAGTCGCTGATCACGAGCTTGCTCTGAACCAGATGGGCACAAAGTCACACACCCTCTGCTGTTGTGCTATGCTGTGCTGTGATGTGCTGTGCTATGCTGTGCTGTGCTGTGCTATGCTGTGCTGTTGTGCTGTATTGTGCTCTGCTGTGCTGTGCGGTGCTGTTCTGCGGTGCTGGGCCGTGCTGTCCTGTGCTGCTCACAACGACACACACGCTGACACGCAATGAACACATAGACAGCTTGGTGACACTCAAATGACACTCACAGTCCGCCGCCCACAATCAAATGATACTCACAGCACGCGCGAACACTCGAATGACACTCACAGCAAGGGGCGACACTCAAATGACACTCACAGCACGCGCGAAGACTGAAATGATACTCACAGCACGCGCGACCATTCAAATGACACTCACAGCACACGCCCACACTCAAATGACACTCACAGCACGCACGAACACTAAAATGAGTCTCGCAGCACGCGCCGACACTCAGAGTACACGGACAGCATGCGGGCACACTCAAATAACATTCAGAGCAAGCAGCACCACCAGCAGCAGCAAGATGTAGCACCACCACCCGCAAGCAGCAGCACCACCATGAGCAAGCAGCAGCAGCACCAGCAGCAACAGCAGCATAATCAGCAAGCAGCAGCAGCGCTAGCCGCAAGCAGCAGCAGATCCAAGACATACGGTGGGAGCGGCAGCTTCAGCTGCAGCAGCGGCAAGCAGCTCTTGGACCTCGGCTCTGTCTTCTTTTCTTTTTTCTCTTCTCTCCTTCTTCCATTTGTCCCTCTTCTTTGTCGTCTTCGTCTTCATTCCTCATTCTTCTTCTCTTCTGCACCTTCTTTCTCTCTTCATATTCTTCCCTCCTGTTCGTCTTCTCCTTCTTCTTCACTTGCTTCATGCGTCGCCATGCACACGCAGGACAGACAGAAAAATTCAAACACTAGTCTTAATGAAACGGAAAAAACAAAAAATGAAATTGAACAGTTGTAAATTGCATACCTCGAAACGAATCGCTTCATGTCGGGATTGCCGGTGGGGTTCGGGACTACCGTCGGCTCTCTCACTGCTAGCCATTCACTTAAACCATCATGATGTCTGAAAGCAAAGATATTTTTCTGTTGAGAAAGTAATTTTGGGCATTTCCTGCCTGAACACCTTGCAAAAGATGTTCAAAACGTCTCATTGGGTTTTCACCTTATAGAACATTACAATTTAACGCGAGCTAAAGTTTTTCATGCAACATTTCATTGAAATCTTCACAAGAATCCGAGCAAATCTACCACATCGTTTACCTTTCTTCTCTATATTTGTCCACCCATAGGAAACGCCGGATATTGGTGATGAAAATTTCATGTTTTCGGAAAAAATGACGCGCCAACGAACATGAACGCAACGAACGCAAAAACATGAACGAACACGAACACCGTTCGAGATACATTTTCATATTTTCTCGAAACTGGCGTGTTCATGCGCAGTCCTGCCCTACGCTAACTGAATCTCTTTAGTAGTGATTTTCCCACTTATGTTGCCGCTTGCGATTTTAATGTGTGATGAGAGTGATGCGCACGCCCCAGTGCAACCCTCCCATACCCTAACCGTAACCCTTTATTAGGGTTGTGCTCACTTACCTTAGCCGCTTATTGTTTTAGGCGTCATGAGAGTGATGCGCGCGCCCTAGTGCAACCATCCCATACCCTAACTACAACCCTTTAGTAGTGATTGACCCACTTACCGTTAAGGTTTGTCACCTGGTAAGTTTGAAAATGACCGGTTTTAAACGATGATTTTTTCACAAAAATATCCACTTTTGCCGATTAGTAGTTTTCAAAATAACCCGTTTTTCCAATTGATTGACCTTTATCAACCGAAATCTTGCCATCTTCAGAAGAGAGCCCATACAATTTTACAGCAGACTGATCAAAACTACGTCGGAAATTGTAATTCACCATCGGCCATCGTTTATTGCTAACAAAGCGTCTGTTTAGCGAAAAAGTTAGACAAAATGTACTGCGGAAAAGAACCACAAAAATTTGGAACCATTGCGGTTAATTGGTTTAAATCAGTTTTCAAAATACCCTGTTGTGCCAATTGTTTTGAATATACCCTCTGATTATTGCGCATAACCGTTTTTCTCAATAAATTGGTAACACCAGTTCCGAATAACGGTCACAGTTGCTTTTGCCAATTAAATGAAAAATCGGATTGATCGGATTCATCGGATCTCAAACAACAAATAATCGGTAAAACTGAGCATTTTGAAAACTGCTACAAACCAATGGTCTGCACCAGTTATATATGACGAAGAAATATTTCAGTGATACATCACGTCATTGTTTTTGTCAAGAACAAGGGACCTTGCAACATCACATGCACGTTGGGATAAAATTCAAACGTGTTATTTATTCGGGAATATCCCTTGCAACATGTGGTCAGCAGGGCGCTCACACACGCTGGAAACGACATGCATGTCAGTACAGGGCACAACCAAGGCAGGGGTAGGGCTCCGAAAGCAGCGATGTGCAGGTGTTTGGAAAACCGACCCCGATGGAGGGAGGGTGTTAGTACACTCACTGAAACTGGACCTCTACCGGAGTCCTGAATCTGTCCTGGCACACATTGATTAATAAAACTTTAAAAGAGTTCTTTCAACTCTTTGTTGTGCCTCTCCTGCTGCTTGCTGCTGGTCTAGGGTTCCTGCTGCTTGTTTTTGATGAAGAAAATGTTTTGTTATTGAAATACAAACACCCAAGGATAACCCAATGCCAGATATAAGCAAGTAGAGTTCGGAACAGGATCAAAGCATAGAAGGGCTGCAGTCACAAAGTGTTAGATGAAGAAAGAAATCAACAATAGACCACAGCATTAGACATTCAATGCAACTGAGGTGGAAATATTTTACATGATTGAGAAAAACTGATTGGAAAACTGCCCCAAGGGGTCAAACCCTCCATAGTGCCATCTTGAGATGTGCACTCTTTGTTCTTGGTCCCATAGGTGCTGAGGTGGCATGGCTTGTGGCGCTGAGGTCACTGCCATGTCACATGGGAACTTCCTACTTAGCTAGGCTGACTGGGTATTGAACCCAGGACCTCTCAAAAAGAGGTACCCCAGCCCCTAGGGTGCATACCACTAGGATAGCTAAGAATTCATGAGAAAACATAGATAAATTCACAGGCTCTGCCTCAGTATATCAGTGCCTCAGTCAACTCAGGAAAACATGTTTTAGTGCACATTGCTTGGGGATTAAGGGGTCCACACAACATCCTGATTTAGTGTTTGGTTCTATAGGTCAAAATGTGTTATCACCCATTTTCGTTAGGCCAATACTAAGACAAAAATGCAAGAGTGCTTAGAGCACCTCTAATACAACTAAAGTATACCCTAAAGCATTGGAAAAGCACTTTTTCTTACTCCCCCCTTGTGCTGTGGTCTCCACCACCGTCGCATTTTCAGGAAAAAGGGATTTTTTCTTGGCCTTTCCTTGGTTTCCACACCTACTTTCAAATACCTATAGATTCCTTAACACTGGATAAGAGCGCTTTACCATGGCCAGCGACTCTTGTCCCATTGTTCATGACAATTTCCAACAGAAAACTCAGCGCTCTTGGCGCTGTGGGGGTTCTGTGGCTTGGTGGGGTTAGTATATGGCATGCAAAGACCATATGCGTATGCATCCCTCCCTCCAAGCTGCAGCGTGACAAAACCCAACGCGAGACTCCATAGGACCCTCGATCTGAGTCTCCTGGAACCTGATGGAGACACCTGTCCAGATCCTGGGGCGAGGGGGCGGCGATTAAATTAGAATTGCCCATTGGTGGGATCTTGGGTTCTGGTTCAGTCTGGCGTTGCTGCTTTTCGGCCCGAACAGCGGCCTACTCAACGACGCTTCGCGAGGATATCTGTACAACAGAGGAATGGAAGGATGAGGGACGAATCTACGCAAATGCGAAGCGACAACACGTAAATCCTCAAATGACGGCCTAGAATTTTTCTGAAAGCACATACCTGACCAGAATCCCATTTTACATCAGATGCACATTTTTTTAAAATTTGCGGTCATCTCCTGATTTTTTAAATCAGGAAATTCCCACGCAGAAAAAGACGGCGAGCCAGAGCGGGTCCTAACGAAGCGCCGGAAAACAAAGAATTCATAAGATTATAAGCGTATGTCACGTATAATGAAGAAAATCACGAGACACACATAAATAGATAAACATCGAGATTCCACCCACACTGATAGAAAGAATGAAAAATCAAAGAATTCAAGAATCAACAAAAAGACTTCAATGAATCAGGTATAAACCACGGGTGTGCTCGTCTCGTATGCTGCATGCACATAGCTCGTCTCGTGTCTCCGTGTCCGAGCCATGTAGCACCGCTTACGCACGATGGAGGGATAGATTAGTAAGATTGCAGATGATTAGAGGTGAGATTGGGTGATTAGAAAATACACACGAGTGCATAAACGATTTGCTTGCTTGTATTTCGTTCTGCACTCCACCTTGCTCTCTCTCTCCAGCGGTGAGTAAGGTAGGTAAAGCCAGGAGGGGCCACCCCCTCGTAGAGTTCGTGATCTGGGTATGGTAGTGAGATTGGTTAAAAATAGGAGTTTGAAACCATCGTGCATGCTCGTGCATTCACATGGCGCATTAAAGGGTAGGCCACGCGAGGTGCGCACGGTACACCCTTGTTTAGGTTACCCAGGGGCTCCACCCTACATTCTTCAAGAGAAGGGTTGGAGTTCCTTAAGCTTGCTTGCTTGATAGGGCTAGGGACCGGGGTATTATAGGGCTACCTGAGAAGCGCATAACACGTGGAGGTAGTCTTGGTTCCTCAGTGCCAAACTGTCCTTCATTTGCCTCTGTTTTAGAGGTGGGAAGGTCAGGGCGATTGGTGCAGCGGCGATTTTTTTTCTGCCCTTCTAAACAAGGGCGCTGAACACACCAAACAAATAACTCTGCCTCTGCCTGTGGCAGAGCACCGAGTCCGACTCCATCGACATATGCGCCGTGCAAGCCAAAAGAGCACTCCTTCCCTCCAAGCCCTAGCAGGGAAACGCGTTGTGGCGTCCCTATTAGGCCACAGACGCTTAGTAGCTGTGTGTTCTCTTGCCATCTCATAGGTGAGCCATTAGGGCTCGTGACCTCTTCATCAACACCACCCAATAGAGCGTGCGTGTAGGAGTGGTAGTCCTGGGTGGGGGCTTGAGCCAGTTGAGCAAGTGGTCGCCCACCAAGGATGGTGCAACTGTAGAGTGTGTAGGACCTGTAGTGCATGTGTCACTGTCCCAGCCGTTTCCTGCAATTTTAGCGGGGTTGGTGGGCAGTGGCAGTGGTTAGTCTAGGTTTTGGCCTTCATAGCAAACAGGCGTTTTCATGCCTTCATAGCTTTTGGCCACCCCTCCCCTTTAGTAGGCAGGTAGGTAGGAAAAACAATACCTGGACTCGTAGGCTGGGTATTCCCCCAGGGTTTTGCGCCAGCACAGAAACTGGGCGCTTAGGGGCGGAGAGACCCGGGGCGTACCCCGTGGCACCGGTAAGACATCCGCCGGGTTTAGCAAGCGTGCAGACTTGGGTATAATTAGTACACCATTTCTGCGGCTTGCTCTCAGGACCTTAGGAATAGCACACTCACACATACGCTTAGGCAGGTAAGGGTAAGGTTCAGTCCCTAGCTTTAGTCTTGGAGGCAAGCGTCTCAGCGAGCCTCAGCAACTCACCAAGGTTGTTCTGGGACAAGTAGTCTACCAGAACTGAGTTTAGGCGTCCCTCAGGTAGAACAAACGCTGAGAAGGGCTCCCAGGTGGCCTCTTCGACTCCAAACCCCTCCCAGAGGGTGAGGAAGCGCCAACCCTGGCGATAGCGGTGGCGTAGTACAGACTTCACCAGGTAGAAGCCTTCCTTAGCCATCTCCTCGGCGTTCATATCGGGGAGGTCCCCATCAACTTTCATAGGGCTGGCAGCCCCTTGTAAGTCTAGGGCGGCGATCTCCTCGTCGTTCAGCTCCCACTCCTCCCCACATAGGTCTTCAAGACCATAGTAGCGCTTCAAGTGCTGTGCAGTGCACACCAGGGTCCCCCCTAGTCGGGGAAAACACCGCACTGTGATACGGTGTCCATCCACAGATAGAATCTTGTAGGGCCCGAAGTAGGGGTCATCGCTGGTAGAGCGTGGCCAGACGGGTAGTCGGCTGTGGTGCACCAGCACCCAGTCCCCCTCTTGGTAGGAAGCAGGCACCCGGTGCTTGTTCTTCTTGTTCCACTGACGCTCCCTCACTCTCTGGAGCATAGCCTTGGCCTTGTCCACCTTCGTGTGTTGCTCCTGGACCCAGTTACCCACAGAAGAATGGGTATCCTCCTGATAGGGAGCATGTAGGAACCACGCCGGGCGCCCTAGGAATAGCTCATGGGGCGAGTAGCCAGTCGCCGAACTCTCTTGGGAGTTCATCATCAACGATATGACGGGGAGTAGTCTCACCCAGTCTCTGGTCCGCTCAGTTTTGCACCATATCCTTATATTCTCCTTGAGGACAGGACTCTGTCGCTCACATAGGGGGTTGCTCGTGTGAGAGTAGGGGATCCCCGTAGACACCTGGACATTGAGGGATCTCAGGACCCTCTTGTACCAGCCGGTATCTGAGCGTACCACATAGGTTTTTCAAGGCAAAAGTGTTAGTTTATTCCGAAAACTAGGAAAATGGTGGAGTGACTTGTTTTGGAGCTTAAATATCATGCCAAACATGGTGCGAAAGCTATTTTGGTGCGTTGGGCACCTACAAAATAGGGTGCGGGGGCCTTGAAAGGAGCCCCCAAGCCTAAAACATACAGATTTTTTCCAAAATACTGGCAATGTTAGGCCATTTTTTGACACATAATGTCCTTTTTCAGGTCGAAGAAGCCCTGAAACACCTATTTGCTGGCTCCAATAATTTTGAATACATGTTTTTTTGCGTCAGGCATCTGCAAAATAGGGTGGGGCGGGCTTGTAGTGGCCATCCGAGCCCAAAAAACAATGTTTTTTTGCCCAAAATTGGCGTTTTTAAGCCATTTTTGGGCAAAAAATGGGCATCTTTTAGGGGGAGCGGCCCTGAATCACCCATTTTCTAGGTTTCTAACCCTGCAACACATGTTTTTTTGTGCTGTGGGGCACCTGCAAAATAGGGTGCGGGGTGTTGAATGGACCACCCGAGCCCAAAAAACTCTGTTTTTGGCCCAAAAATGGCATTTTTAGGCCATTTTTGGACAAAAAATGGCCATTTTCCGGGGGGGGGGGGGGGGCGCTGCATCACCCATTTTCCGGCTCCCTAATCCTGCGACACATGTTTTTTTGAGTCGAGCACCTGCAAAATAGGGTGGGGGGGCGTCAAACTGACCACCCGAGCCCAAAAACACTGTTTTTGGCCCCAAATTGGCATTTCTAGGCCTTTTCTTGGCAAAAAATGGCCATTTTTGGGGGGGGCATTTTCCGGCTCCCTAACCCTAAAACACACCTTTTTTTGAGTTGAGCACCTGCGAAATAGGGTGGGGGGGCGTCAAACTGACCGGCTGAGGCCAAAAAAACACTATTTCTGGCCCAAAATTGGAATTTTTAAGCCATTTTTGGGCAAAAATGGCCATTTTTTAGGGGGGGCGGCCCTGATTCACCCATTTTCCGGGTCCCTAATCCTGCAACACATGTTTTTTGGAGTCGAGCACCTGTGAAATAGGGTGGGGGGGCGTCAGACTGACCACCCGAGCCCAAAAAACACTGTTTTTGGCCCAAAAATGGCATTTTTAAGCCATTTTTGGGCAAAAAATAGCCATTTTTTAAGGGGGGGGAGCGGCCCTGAATCACCTATTTTCTGGGTCCCTAACCCTGCAACACATGTTTTTTGAGTCGGGCACCTGCGAAGTAGGGTGGGAGGGAGTTGAACTGACCACCCAAGCCCAAAAAACACTGTTTTTGGCCCAAAAATGGCATTTTTAGGCCATTTTTGGACAAAAAATGGCCATTTTTTAGGGGCGGCTGCCCTGAGTCACCTATTTTCTGGGTCCCTAACCCTGCAACACATCTTTTTTTGAGTCGAGCACCTGCGAAATAGGGAGGGGGGGCCTTGAACTGGCCACCCAAGCCTAAAAAACACTGTTTTTGGCCCAAAATTGGCATTTTTAGGCTTTTCTTGGGCAAAAAATGGCCATTTTTTTTGGGGGGGGAGCCCTGAATCACCCATTTTCCGGCTCCCATACCCTGCAACACATGTTTTTTTGAGTCGGGCATCTGCGAAATAGGGTGGGGGGCCTTGAAATGGACACCCAAGCCCAAAAAGTATTGTTTTTGGTCCAAAATTGGCATTTTTAGGCCTTTTTTTGGGCAAAAAATGGCCATTTGGGGGGGCGGCCCTGAATCACCCATTTTCCGGCTCCCATACCCTGCAACATATGTTTTTTTGAGTCGAGAACCTGTGAAATAGGGTGCGGGGGCCTTAAAATGCCAATTTTGGGCCAAAAACAGTGTTTTTTTGGCTCGGGTGGTCAGTTCAAGGCCCCCGCACCCTATTTCACAGGTTCTCGACTCAAAAAAACATATGTTGCAGGGTATGGGAGCCGGAAAATGGGTGATTCAGGGCCGCCCCCCCCCCCCCCCCAAATGGCCATTTTTTGCCCAAAAAAAGGCCTAAAAATGCCAATTTTGGACCAAAAACAATACTTTTTGGGCTTGGGTGTCCATTTCAAGGCCCCCCACCCTATTTCGCAGATGCCCGACTCAAAAAAACATGTGTTGCAGGGTATGGGGGCCGGAAAATGAGCCAAAAAAACACTGTTTTTGGCCCAAAATTGGCATTTTTAGGCCTTTTTTTGGGCAAAAATTGGCCATTTTTTGGGGGGGGCGGCCCTGATTCACCCATTTTCCGGCTCCCATATGCTGCAACACATGTTTTTGTTTGAGTCGAGCACCTGCAAAATAGGGTGGGGGGGCTTGAAATGGCCACCCAAGCCCAAAAAACACTGTTTTTGGCCCAAAATTGGCATTTTTAGGCCTTTTTTGGGCAAAAAATGGCCATTTTGGGGGGGGGGGGGGCTGAATCACCCATTTTCCGGCTCCCATACCCTACAACACATGTTTTTTTGAGTCGAGCACCTGCGAAATAGGGTGGGGGGCCTTGAAATGGCCACCCAAGCCCAAAAAACACTGTTTTTGGCCCAAAATTGGCATTGTTAGGCCTTTTTTTTTGGCAAAAAATGGCCATTTTGGGGGGGGGGTGGGGGCGGCCCTGACTCACCCATTTTCCGGCTCCCATATGCTGCAAAACATTTTTTTTTGAGTCGAGCACCTGCGAAATAGCGTGGGGTGGCCTTGAACTGGCCACCCAAGCCCAAAGAACACTGTTTTTGGCCCAAAATTGGCCTTTTTGGGGCAAAAAAAATGGCCATTTGGGGGGGCGGCCTTGTTTCGGGCCGAAAAATGGCATTTTTCTCCGTTTTCGGGCGAAAAATATGTTTTTTGGTGCTGGTGGCCTCAATGGCATGCAACACATGTGCTTTTGAGTCCAGCACCCTCAAAATAGGGTAGGGGGGGCAGGAATTGACCACCCGGACCTAGATAACACTGATTTGGGCCCAAAATTGGTATTTTTTGGCCATTTTTTGGGCGAAAAATGGTGTTTTTTGGTGCTGGTGGCCCTGAAACAGTTGTGAAATGGCTTCAATGGCATGCAACACATCTTCCTTTGAGTCCAGCACCCTCAAAATAGGATACTGGGGGCACCAACTGACCACCCAGACCCAGAACACACTGATTTGGGCTCGAAATTGGTATTTTTTGGCCAAAAAACTCAATTGTTGACAAAAAATGGCCATTTTTGGCCGATTTTTGATGAAAAATGGCAGATTTTGGTGCATACGGATGCTGTAAATTGTGTTTTCTTGATGTGTGTGTCCACACAACTTGCTTTTTCACATCCCGCACCCTCAAGCTGCTCGCCTCAGGCCAAAAACTCAATTTTTGGCTAAAAAACTCAATGAATCTTGGCCTATTTTTGATAAGAATCCCCCCCCCCTTGCAAAGTCCCACAAGGGTCCCTCCCTCCGTCAAGGAGCACAGCATTCCTGCACCCAAGCCCAATACTCACACTGCATTGGACTGTATGCACTGGCCAGCAGAGGTTTGCTCGACGGCTTGCCAAACAAGACGATCTGAAACACCAGAATTAAATTAAAGACCATGGTCTCCATGCTCCCCAATAGGAGTGGAACTTGTTTTCAGATCCAGGAGGCCTCCATGGAGTAGGCCAGAACGGATGCCCCATAGAGAACGTTCCCAGGTATGGCCAACAAAACTAAGTAAATACAGAGGTCCTGCCAAAAGACAATGCAGTGTGCACAGTGCATGCGTACGGTGTGCACAGTGTGCATGTTCACAGTTCGTGTGTGCAGCGTGCACAATGCGTGCATGCAGTGTGCACAGTGCGTGCGTGCAGCGTGCACAATGCGTGCGTGCAGTGTGCACAGTGCGTGCGTGCAGCGTGCAGAATGCGTGCGTGCAGCGTGCACAATGCGTGCGTGCAGCGTGCACAGTGCGTGCGTGCAACGTGCACAATGCGTGCTTGCAGCGTGCACAATGCGTGCGTGCAGTGTGCACAGTGCGTGCGTGCAGCGTGCACAATGCGTGCGTGCAGTTTGCACAATGCGTGCGTGCAGTGCGCACAGTGCGTGCGTGCAGCGTGCACAATGCGTGCGTGCAGCGTGCACAATGTGTGCGTGCAGTTTGCACAATGCGTGCGTGCAGCGTGCACAATGCGTGCGTGCAGTTTGCACAATGCGCGCCTGCAGTGTGCACAGTAGGCGCGTGCAGTTTGCACAATGCGTGCGTGCAGTTTGCACAATGCGTGCGTGCGTGCAGTTTACACAATGCGTGCGTGCAGTGCGCACAGTGCGTGCGTGCAGTGTGCACAATGCGTGCGTGCAGCGTGCACAATGGGTGCGTGCAGTGTGCACAGTGCGTGCCGAGTGGGAGCCCCAAGAATGGCTAATTTCTGCACACAGTGCACACGGCGCCTGTTAGGCCCCCTTCCTTTATCGCTGAGCCTGCATCAAAGCCAGAGAGGGGCATCGTCTCCATTCCAAGCTGGTGGTCCTCTCACGCACTGTGCCGGGTGTGGTACAGCGCAGCTGCAGCGTGCATCAAACCTTCAAACAGATTATCGGACGGCCAGCATCCCCCCCCTCCCCCCCCTGAACCTTCTTCATGCTCCATCCCTGGTCAGCAGGTGTGTGCTTGAAAAGGAGGAGGAGGAATTGGAGATTTGCTTGTGCCAGTGCAGTTGCAGAATTCGTGGCGCCGAAACACAGTTTTCGGCTTTCTTTTTGGCCACAAGGGGAAATGACCCAAACACTTTTGCCCAAAACCAATTCGTGGCTCAGACATAAGAGAGGAGGCTAGAAGAGGGGGTCGGGGTGGAGGGGGTTAACAAACCGCCATTCCAGCACCAGACTATCACGTGTCAGTCATATGGTAGATGGGCCTGCCCCTTTTTCTGCCTGCTCATACCCATAGGCTTTCGGTTGAAATCCATTTATACTGCCATGTGATGGCCCAGATTGCCATTCATCGCCTGAGAAGGAGAGAAGGGCTGCATGCAAAAGCGCACAGCGTGCACAATGCGTGCGTGCAGCGTGCCAATGCGTGCGTGCAGTTTGCACAATGCGTGCGTGCAGCGTGCACAATGCGTGCGTGCAGTTTGCACAATGCGTGCGTGCAGCGTGCACAGTGCGTGCGTGCAGTGTGCACAATGCGTGCGTGCATCGTGCAGCGTGCACACTGCGTGCGTGCAGTGTGCACAATGCGTGCGTGCAGCGTGCAGCGTGCACAGTGCGTGCGTGCAGTGTGCACAGTGCGTGGTGTCAAGTGGCTGCAGGCCATGCTGGAATTTCCCGTAAAGTGAAATTGCTGGTGTGCACAAGGCTTCTCAGCGCGAGAAAACTACTGATGAGAATGACACGGTTCATTGGACAGTTCTGTAGGTAGCAAAAAAACTAAAGCTCCATAACAAACCACAAACTCGGATCTCCCATGAAGGGGCTACCTGTGCATGGGGAAGTCTGTGCAAACAATGAACATCACAAGGCAAGCATCCCTGCACATTGCTCCAATGATCACTTCATTTCCTTCGCCTTCTGAAGAAACCCATCAATTACTTTTGAACATGTGCCATTTATTCCAAAACGCTCAACGATGAAGACGATCCCAGAGTATGCAGAGAGGCGTTTGTCCAACAGCCTCCAACTGCACTTTTGACGGAAAGGCCATAAGCAAAACCCCTCCTGCCCCACCCATGCCCCAACACCCCAGAACAACGGTTAAAAGCCCACATGAACCCTCAGCAAGCCCCACCAGCCCAAAGCAATCCTCAACACCCCTCAATACCCCTGACTGGTCACGGTCCAATACCCCCCTTTCTTGGACCGCTCCTGCCAAAATAGTCCAACTCTTGGCCAAACGAACACACACACGACAACACAATAAATAGAGAGGCCAAAAATACCTCGGATGAACAGGTGCACCCCTCCACCACAGCTCCACCTTGAGGGGAATAAAAAGCGTTTGCAGGCGCATCCATTATCAAGTAAGGACAGGATTGTTCCACAGGCTTGCCCATCCTTGAGAGGTTGATGAAGGAGGGTGCGGTTAGCATGTGCTGGATGTGGACTATGACCAAATGCTTCACAACTATTCATCTACGAAAATGCAAAATGTGTTCATTGTCCAATCCTTGCAGCCAGGCCGCCCTCGAGCGGCTAGCTAATGCCCATATTGACACTGTGCCGCCAACGCACTACAGCTCTTGCCCTGAAACCCAGCCACAGTGTGTGGTTGTGTGGGTGAAACCCATCAATTTTGGAAACCACAATCAGACTTTCCACACTGCAGCAATGTTCGGGTACGCTCCACCGCGTCCTTTCCGCTCTCTGTCACGGCACTCTTTTGTTTTCCACAACTCTCATTGTGCTCATGGTGCTTGGGCACAACTCATTTGCACATGAACATGGGACCAAAGACCAATCTGCTGCTCCCTCCTGCCCTTTCACTGTGCACAGTGCGTGCATGCAGTAGGCACAGTGTGTGCGTGCGTGCAGCGTGCACAATGCGTGCGTGCGTGCAGCGTGCACAATGCGTGTCTGCAATGTGCACAATGCGTGCGCGCAGCGTGCACAATGCGTGCGTGCAGTGTGCACACTGCGTGCGTGCAGTGTGCACAGTTGGTGCGTGTGTGCAACATGGGATGTGCACGGGGCAAACGGTGCATACCATCAAGAGCCGAGGCGTGATATGTTGCTTCTTCTTGTTTTCTCTTGATGCGTTGCCCGCAAGCTCCAACATCTCGGCGCTCAAGAACTCCAACACACCAGCCACATACACAGGTGCTCCCTTGCCAACACTGGAAGAGTACCGCCAATTTGCGGGATAGACGACATTGCTTTGAGAAGAGAAGTGGAGCATCATGCATCATGCATCATGGATTGCAACCGCAGCAAAATCATCAACCACCACAACGGCAAGCCAAACCACCACTTGAATGGAGAGATGGGACAGGCGGGCAAAAAATGACCGACACAACTGTGATATTTCCTCTGTGATATTTCAAGTATGATATTTCTAGCATAGACCCACAAGCTCCCTAACGCTTGCTTCTGTCCTCCACCACTGCGTTGAACTTAAGCATTCCCATACAATTCACCCAAAATACCATCAATATGCAAATGCAAATGTGTGTACAACGCAATGCCAAAGGCAACAAGCAAAGGCTCAACAGATGCATGGAGTTGTACGCCTCGTGAATGAATTGTTGAACACTTGTTAAGGTCGAAAGACGCTTGATCACTCTCTCTCTGCAGTCTATGGGCACAAGCCACTTTTGTTGTTTTATGCTTGTTTGCATGCCCCACTGACGAGCCCTTGCAAGTGACTTCACGAGAATTCATTAATATACTTCTTGGCTATACAATTGACGGAACTAAACCCCACCGAGACTCTATATTGGGCACGAAATGGCCATTTTTGGAGCCTTATTCTCGGAGAAGGACGAAGTATGATGCTGGTGTTACTAGTGTTAACCCTATCCGGTAGCACTCTTTGATTCCAATTTAACAATTCCAACACGAAGGTGATTCCGGTGGAAAATAATGTGTATCCCAAGGTGCCCATTTGCATTCGCAACTACTGTGAGGTGGAGCGAGGGCTGGCGCTCTCGTGATGACGCCCGGTAGTAGGATACTAAACCTAGAGTGGGATATCTTGCCAATATCTCGGGGGAAGCTCTGGGGGAGTCACGACTCCTCGAAGCCGGAAGAACCTAAGTGAAGGAGGCGTTGATGAGGATGACGGGGGTGAGGCCTGAGGTAGGTGCACGACTCATACATCTTCCATTATCCGCAAACTTTTCTTGCAATTTTTTGCATTTTGAGGGGCCCATTTATAGGTTTTACCATTCCATGGCCATTTTTGGAGCCTTATTCTCGGAGAAGGACGAAGTATGATGCTGGTGTTACTAGTGTTAACCCTATCCGGTAGCAGTCTTTGATTCCAATTTAACAATTCCAACACGAAGGTGATTCCGGTGGAAAATAATGTGTATCCCAAGGTGCCCCTTTGCATTCGTAACTACTGTGAGGTGGAGCGAGGGCTGGCGCTCTCGTGATGACGTCCGGTAGTAGGATACTAAACCTAGAGTGGGATATCTTGCCAATATCTCGGGGGAAGCTCTGGGGGAGTCACGACTCCTCGAAGCCGGAAGAACCTAAGTGAAGGAGGCGTTGATGAGGATGACGGGGGTGAGGCCTGAGGTAGGTGCACGACTCATACATCTTCCATTATCCCAAATGCAATTTTTTGCATTTTGAGGGGCCCATTTTTGGGTGTTCCCGTGCCTACTATGCCAACCATTTCAACCATGCCAACGAGGTGGCATGAATCAACGGACATCTCTGCTGGATAAACGTGATGTGTTCCTTCTTTTGCATTTGCTCACGTCGCTTTTACTTGGTGTTGATTTGGCGTGTTTACTTGATCTAATCGTCGATTCATGACACCCATTTCACACGGGAACCAAAACCGGGAATAACTCATGCGGATTGCCTTTTGAACCCTTGAAATCAACGTCATATGTTGCATGGAGGCACCATTGGACACTTGCAAAAGAAACCAACCTCTTACTCCATGGTGGCAGCCCTCTAAGTCCGTTTTTAGCACCTCAAAGGCCGAACTACACCATGGCCGACCTTAAAAGTGCTCACAAAGTGCTAAAACCGGGAATAACTCATGCGCATTGCCTCTTGAACCCTTGAAATCAGCGTCATATGTTGCATGGAGCACCATTGGACACTTGCAAAGGAAACCAACCTCTTACTTCATGGTGGCAGCCCTCTAAATCCGTTTTTAGCACCTCAAAGGCCGAAACACACCATGGATGACCTTAAATGTGCTCACAAAGTGCTAAAACCCGGAATTTCAGGGCTGGATGGTGAGATTTTGCCCCCCCCCCCCGTAACTTGAGGGTGCTGGACTCCAAGACAGATGTGTTGCATGCCATTGAAGCCACTGAACAAGTGTTTCAGGGGCGCCAGGACCAAAAAACACCATCTTTCGCCCAAAAAAGGCCCAAAACAGCTATATTTGCAGTTTTGAACACATAAATGTTGATTAAAGTGATACGGTCGCGCTTTCGTGTGATTTCAAATTGATGAAGTTTGTCCTCAATGCTACGTGAGGCTTGGCAAGCAACAATTTGTGACCGTGCATGCCCTTTACCCCAGATAATAACCCGGAGGGTGCCAAAAAAGGCCCAAAACAGCTATATTTGCACCTTTGAACACATGAATGTTGATTAAAGTGATACCGTCACGCTTTCGTGTGATCTCAAGTTGATCAAGTTTGTCCCTTGAGCTAGGTGAGGCTTGCCAAGCAACAAACTGTGACCCTACATGACCTTTACTCAAGATAATTATCCGGAGGGTGCCAACAATCTCCCAAACAGCTGTATTTGCACTTTTGAACCCACAATGGTTGATTTCATTGATGTCGTTGTGCTTTCGTGTGATTTGGCATTAATGAAATTTTTCCCTAGAGCTCCGTTAGGCTTGCCAAGCAACAAATTGTGACCCTACATGCCTTTTACTCAAGATAATCTTCCGGAGGGTGCAAAAAGTGCCCCTAAATAGCCATATTTCCACTTTTGAAGCCACAAATGTGGATTAGAGTGATTTTGTTGTGATTTCGTCGTGATTACCAACCTGAGTGATTTGTGGAACCGTTGCTCGAGGAGGGCGTAGTTCCGCTTGGACATGAATCGACGGCCCCTGGAGCGGGCATAAATGAGTTCTGGAAGGCCGACACCCCGGCGCTGGACAAGGGTATTGACATAAGCATTCCAATCATGACCTGTCGGAGGGTCGCCACATGGCTGGAAAAACTGCATGTTTAAAGGTGGAGGTGGACTTCCAACGGCAATCCGTGCGGATGTTATAAACACGCCCACCCATTCTGTTTATCCAGTGCATTTCCAGGCCATCAACTTCTTGTTTTTGGGCGAGCTGGATTGGCACAATGAAAAAATGTTCCGGGCCGTATTTGTGCATGGCCTCATAGAGCGAGAGCTCCGCCGTGGAGAACCTGTGTTTTTTCTTTTCAAATTTTATGCCTGCACGTATGTGTTCACGGAACCGTTTCAGGAGGGACCGGAGTTTCTTCTTCCCACCCGTTTGGCCTATGTACACCGTGGCAGAGAAATCGGACACAATAGCATATATGGTACAGGAGCGCTGGTGTACTGCAAGGTCCCAAGCCTGGGATAAACCAAATATTTTTCTGTGCCAGGACGATGGGGAGAGGGGCAGGACTGCCAAGGTGCTCTCTAAGTTTTGGGCCAGGTCACGTGAAGCAAAGCGTGTGCGGTATAGTGTTTTTCGTTCCTCGCGGAGGGCATGCCAAGTGTCGAAAAAAGTCGCTTTTTCAACAGCCTTCCCCGCCGTGGTGTGCAGGGAGCGTGGTGGCATGTACCACGTGGGCCGGTTGTGGCCGCGTCCCGTGAGTTGGGATAGGGCAGCAATGTACCTGTGTATGTCCAGATCCCAATTGGTGCCTAGCATGTACCAGTCCACTACAGTGTCATAGCAGTGTTTGCGTTTTTTCTTCGTGCCGTGTATCGTGTGCGTGTGTGACGTGGTCCATCTGTTCATGAGGCGCGCATGTGCGCCTGAAACCGCAATCCAGGCGTGTCCCTGGTCGCATAAGGGGTCGAGTACACGTTTCCAGTCAGAGCGGTGGCTAGGTATTGCCAGTAGCCAACGGTCGGATCCTGTACTTCGTAGCCGGTGCAAGTCCTCCACAGTGTGGTGTTCTTGTACCAGCCACATGGTGGCCATCGACGCCCCAGGAGGTCGTGCTCCAGCGCCCAAGGTGCACTCAGCAGGCACGACAGGGTCCCATGACAGGCAGTTGTGTTCCGTGCCGGGCAGACCTATAATGTGATCCCAGGTCAGGAAGCGTTCCCACACTTGGAGCCAATTTTTAGAAGGGGTCCACATCATGGTGTCATGTGTTTGTGTGTCCGCGAGCTGTGTGCGCATCAATTGGCATGCATCAATATACTCAGCCGCCCCTGTCGCAGGTACGGCGTCCCACGTATGCCAGGCATGTGTGTGTGCAAATTTTCTCCACAATCGAGTCAGGATTGGGGATCCTGTGACGATGTTGCGGAATCCGCGGAGGAGGGGGTGTAGGGGGGCGCATGCTTGTTCATGGAAAAATTGGAACGCGTCGCACAGCGCCGTATGCTCAGTGTCACCATCAGCAGAGGTGTCATCGGATGAATCATTTTTCACACAGGCATCAGGCCGAGGCATAGAGCATGAATGGATGTCAAACTGTGATGCCATACGGACTAGTGTGGCTTGGCCACTGTGGACTGCAGACTGGGAGAGATGAGCCAGGCGGCGTACTTGAGTGATGGCAAGGGAGATCGGGACAGGGAATGTTGGATCATTTGCACCTGCTTGGGATAGCGGGTGTAAGTGCTTTTGTAGTTGGTCCAGTGAGAGGGAGCTTTTGGCGGACTCTAGGTCTAGATCTAGATCAGATGTTGGGTGGTCGGAAACCGAGGAAGAGCTGGTGTTGGACATATGTACAGGTGATGGGGGTGGGGAAGGGATTCCAAATCTCCGACCGCGGCGCTTTGCTCGCGCTGCACGTGAAGGCCGCTGTACCACAAGTGGAGGCGGTTTAAAACGTTGTGGTGGGGCACGTATCCGGTGTGAGCGCCCCAAAGGTGGGGGTGATCGTGCACGCGAGCGCATGTGTGTAGGGGTACGTACCATTGTGCGCGGCGCACGCGTAGGACAGGGGGTATCATCCTCTATAAGCCGTGCAGGCCGTTTGCGGGGCCGCGGGCCTAATGGCATGGGTGGCAATTGTAGGCATTTTTGGTAGCGTTCCAAACCTGAGTTCCACCTTAGGCGATCCGCGCATTCCAACCACACTTGTTGGGAGCGGACCACGTCGTGTGCGTGTTCAATAACAGAGCGGTTGACCAGAAAGAGCGTGTGTAACATGTGTGGCGTGCAGAAATGTAGGACATGGCGCCACATGTCAGTGGGCATCACATCCAAAAATGAGCGGGTCATTGCGTCGGGGCCTAATGCGCCTCGGTCGCCGCGTGTGTTGCAGCCCCACGGGGATTATTGATGGTGGTTTGGAGCGTTTCCGCTTGGTTGACAGTGAGGGCAATGACGTCTTTGGAGAAGAACCGAGGTTCGGTCTCAGCACCTTCGAGTCGGCAAAGTAGGCCTTCATGTCCATGGACATTGAGAGTTTGAACGGCAACCATTTTTATGAACGGGGCATTCTTCGCATGCGCATCTACCCTGTGTGTGCGCAATGGTGCATTTTTTCCATAGTGCGCGCAAGTTTTCAAAAATATGACCTTTATAGCGCGCCTATTGCGCGCGCTCTACCGCGCTATATTGTCCCGTTTTTCAAATTTTTCAAAACCGGAAAATGTTTCAAAACCATGCTTTTTCCAGTGTCCTGCGTTTCTCAAAAACCCCTTGCTTTTCAAAAACATTCCCTGTTGCTCATTCAACCCAAGTCATATGCAAAAACACTTTCTGAAAGGTCTGAAAAGTGTGCAACAGTACAGGTCCTCACGGGCACAGACAGTGTAGCGCGCGCAACATATTTACAGCGTGCGCTATGAGCCTTACGGCGCGCGCTATACCAGGTATAGCGCGCGCTGTCATTCAGTGATCTCCTTAATGGTTTGGACCACCACTTCGGCCTCCCACTCCTTCTCCCATTCGGGTCTGTGGTCTTCTGCCCCAGTGGCAGCTGGGGCTGCATCCCCTTCTTCTTGTGGGCTTGGGTCGCCTTCTGGGGTTGCTCCTTCTGGTGCCTCTTCTTCTTTCGGGGCTGCTCCTTCTCCTTCTTGTGGCGCGGCCGCTCGTGCCTCTTCTTCTTGTGGTGGGGCTGGTGCGTCGTCTTCTTGTGCTGCTGCTGCTGCTGGGGCTGGTGCCTCTTCTTCTTGTGCAGCTGCTGCTGGTGCTTCTGCTGGTGCTGCAGCTTCGGCAGGTCCCTTGTCTTCTTGTGGGGGGGCTGGTGGCTGGGCTGGTGGGTCTCCTTGGGGCTTCTTCTTCTTTGGGGTTGGTGGTTTGGACGGGGACATCCTCATGGTCTTTGGGTCGGGGCAGAGGTCCACAATTTCATCGGCCTCGTACGTCTCCCACCACGACTGCCACTTGTCGGATCCAACTCCTCATACGCCTTGCTTTTGGCGGAGAACACCTGGCAGCTGGGCATGAACTCCGACCAGTCGTCCTCTTCCTCCTCCTCCTCCCCTTGTTGGCTGGGGCTCCACTGATCGTTGGGGATGATGACGGCCACGTGGTCCTGAGGGGCCCTCCTGGCCCCTGCTGGCTTGATTTCGGCTCCCTCCACAATCATCGGCGCGATCGCAGTGGTGCAGTAGATGATCCACCGAGGCTTGTAGCCGTCTTTGTAGGACCAATCTCGGCTCTGCATGAGCTCATCTCTTGCCTCCTTGTCCGCGTCGGCTCTGCTCTGCTGCTTGGCCTTGGGAGCCGTACTGGGTGGGGTGGAACCGCACGGACCTCCTTGTTCTTGTGGCTGGTCTGGGACTGGGACGGGCTGCTTCGGTGCTGGCTTTGATGCGAGCTGCAGCTGGGGTGCCTGCTGCGGTGCCGTCTTGCTTGCCTGGAAAGAGTAGCGCAGAGGCATAGCACAGGCATAGCACGCGCAATACGGAGCATAGCACACGCGACGAAATGCATAGCACGTGCAATGCCAACGAGAGCGCGCGCTGCATTACCTTTTCTGCTTTCTCCTCCTCTGCTTTCTTCCGTCTCTTCTCCTCCTCTTCCTTCTCCTTCTTCTTCCTCCTCTCTTCCTCTTCCTTCTCCTTCTTCTTCCTCTTTTCCTCCTCTTCCTTCGCCTTCTTCTTCTTCTTTGCTTCGTCCTCTTTCTTCTTGGCCTGTTCCGCCTGACGTTGGACTCTCTGTGCCGCCTGTGCCAGCAGCTGCCGGTCGGCAGTCTGCTGGGCAAGGACCTTTCTAGGCGGGTGGGGGGGCTTAGCGGTGTGGGAGGCGGAGATGGCTGGTGGTAGGTGGCTGGTGGCTGCTGGCTCCTCGGTACGCTTCTTCTTGGGCCTTGGGACTGTCACGGATTCCGTCTCCGGCACGGCAAAGGCGTCGGCCCAGTCCACCTCCAGCTCCTCCATCTGCCGCTTAGCCCGGGCTAGCACCGGGGAGGGGCCTTGCTCCTTCCGTCCGTCAAGCCAGTCGGCCGCATGCTTGGACTGCCCGGCAATGTCCGCGGGCACGCTGATCATCAACGGCCCTCTGCGGGATCCCAGGCACAGGAGCTGCTCGAAAGCTGCCCACCTACGCGACAATGGGACAGAAGGTAGGGCCGTAGCGCGCGCAAACAATCAAATCGCGCGTGCTACAACAAATGAAGCGCGCGCAACAATGTCGAAAGCGCGCGCAATGGCAAACATAGCGCGTACCTGTGCCTTTGCCAGTTGTTGTTGTTGTAGCTGCTGTTGCTGGGGCATCTGCACCCGCTGCTGCTGCTGAAGCAGCTGCAGTGTTGCCTGCTGCACGGCTGCCTGCTTTTGGAGCTGCCGCTGCTGCACTTGCTGCTGCTGCGGCTGCTCCTCGTCCTTGACCGCCGTGGTTTTGACTTTGGCGCCGGTTGCAAGTGCCCTTGCGGCACTGGCTCCTTTCTTGGCTGACCCCCGCAGCAAACTGGCACCCGCACTTCTCACCGAGGCGCACTGGTTCTTGAAGGCCATTGCCCCCGCGTCGGTCGCGTTGATGAAGCTCGGTGGGTCCTTGTTGAAGTAGAAGTGGTGGACGGTCTTTGCGGTGGCACCCGGAGGCGTGTGGGTCCGAACGTGACCCCACCCATAACTTGCCCAGCACGAGAACAGCAGCTCGTACTCCTCCACCTTGCACTGTCCACAGGTAGCTTGTCCTTCTTGGGTTGGCACGGAGGGGTTCAACAGGTTCGCCAGACTGCACCAGTGGCCAGTAATGCTCTCGTCATGCCAGCAGGGTTTCACGGCTCCGTCTGGGATCTTGGCAATGGCCGTGGCCCTTTGGCGCCAGAACTTGTAGAAGGCCACCTCAAAGAGGTAGGCCGGTGTCACGTCCTTCAGCCATGCCCAGTCGGGCCCTTGGGCGCAGATGGTGCCGTTTTGGTTGGGCCAGATTCGGTTCTTGAAGTTGCTGCTGAAGGCGAAGCCCGTACGTGGCCCGGGTGGGGGAGATTGAAACTGTGCCGGCACTTGGGGTTGCTGGTGTCTTGGTTGGAGCTGCTGCTGCTGCTGCTGCTACTGCTGTTCTGGGCTGCCGACTTGCTGGGCCGCAGCCTGCACTTGCTGCTGCTGCATTTGCGGCTGCTGCTGCACCGGGAGTGGGCCGAAGAGCACTTGCTGCACTGGGCCCACTGGAAGACTGCCGCGCACTGGGGAGCCCAAGGTGGGCGACCCACCGGGGAACAGCATGGGAGACAGTTGCTTTGAGGCAGCTCGTAACGGGGATTGCGGCGTGGGCCACAGAGGCTGAGTTGGGGAGAACTGGGTCAGCTGCTGGGATAGCGTCTGCGGAAAACAAGACAAAGCACGCGCAACGAGGACGTGCGTAGTGCGCACAACGAGCTAGACAGCTAGCACACACAACAAGAGCGTAGCACGCGCAACGGAAACAGTAGTGCGCACGGCAAGTACCTCTGGCTGCATGCTCCTAGGCGTCGTGGACGGCTGCTGCAGTCCCGGTTGTACAGCTGCATGTGGCGGTGGTTGCGGTGTCGCACTTGCTCCTGTGGCCCCTGCAGCAGTTGTTGGCGGTGCTGCAGGAGGCGGATACCCCCAGTCCACGGGCTGCATGGGCAAGAGGGTTACATTAAAGTACCCCTGTTCCAGGAGTAATACAAAAAGGAAAATGCAGTAACAAAAAACTCGAAATCACCAAAAAAAACGGACGAAAAGGAACAAATCTCTGTGTCTGTCAATGCATTTCAAATTGGAGGCTCATTTGAAGTGCGTAGTCATAGCACGCCACTTCCAATTGTATATCGCGATTTCAAGGGTTCCGGCGCTTGAATACGGCATAGGGCGCGCGATAGTGGTCATTGCGCGCACTAGATAGCATGTAGCGCGCGCTAAAAAACAAATAGCGCGCGCTACCACAGTTCCTCATCCGCAAAATATGCCCGAACAACGTCAGCCAATTTTTGTGCATTGCACAGGTTGCTGCTGGAGGTCCCATTCCACCTTGGTACTTCAAAGTACAGGAACAGACGCTCATTAACCTGCCTGAGCATCTTAATGCGGCGCGACACCAGGGTTCCTGCCCCCCCACCTCTATCACAAAAGGAGGACCAAATGTCCTTTAGCACCCTGTTGCTCCCTTCCAAAAGATCCCCCGAAAACATTCCTAGGCCATAGGGCCTTATGGCCTGAATAGTGACTGTAGCATCGTGCAACATCCAGTTAATATAAGGTGATCTTATTGCTGGACAAACCCACCTATGGAAAGCCTGGGCAACCTCTGGAGCCTGCAATGCACCCTCTTCAAACATTGTGCCATACATGTTTGAAGATTGTTAGCGCAGACCTGGGACAACACAGAGGTGGACTTCTCACCACAAAGGGCGGCGTTAACAGTCCAGTGGTAGGACAACGTCCTTGCCAAGTGACCATGGTTGTCAAAGGAAATGGACATCTGGCACCACGATTCCCCCCCACAAGGCAACCCATCCCCCCTCACAATGATCCACAGCTCTCCTTGGCACTCCCTGGGGTATTGGAGGTTAGAAACAATGGAATCAAAGGAAAATATATAGTCAAAAAAGTGCTGCAGGGGCCACTGCGAAAAGACTGTGACCCCATCAGTGTGCACGGCAACCTGTAAATGCTGCCTACTTGCAAGCTGGTTCCATTCTGTGGCGAAACTAGCATAGGACGGGAGAGAAAAAAGGTGTGTGGGGACCTTACTTCTCGTCCAAGTAATCAAATCTTTGTACCTGAGGAAAATAGCGCGCGCAACATGAGGACGTAGCGCGCGCAGAAGTCAGCGAAGCGCGTGCTATGAGCGGAAGTGCGCGCAATGTCACATGCAAAGCGCGCGCAATAATACCTTCTTCTTGGAATCTTAAGGAGCAGGACCAAGTCCACCACCGACAGGGGTTTGACGGCGTTGGCAGCCTCGGTCCTGCGACGCTTCTTCTCTGCTTCAGACACGGGAACCCTTTTTTCCAACTTGGCCCACAAAGACCGTTGGACGGCAGACCCTGAGCAAAAAAACTCAACTAGGTCCGCCAAAAGGTCCTCGTTCTTCCACAGGGACCACCCATAGTGGGGGCCCAAAATGCTGGCAATCTTTCCTGACATTGACAGCGTCACATGCGGTGCCGGAAGCATCTGAAACTTTAGAAAAATAGGCGTTTTTGCCCTGTTTATTAGGACATGGGGTTACAAACCCAAGACCCCGAGGTATAGCGCGCGCGATGACGCGCGCTATAGTTTTGTAGTGCGCACTGAGCCATCGCGCGGCAATACCCTGTAGCGCGCACGCAGGGTATGCAGTATACGTGTGTGCCCGGTGTCGTGGCCATGACATCACGAGGCAGATCAGGTGGTGACACATCATGTTGTGCATTAGAAGCGGGTGGCTCGGCAGCCAAGGCCAGCAATGTATCAAGAGTTTGTACGACCGGGTCCGGTGATGACTGTTCGGTCTTGGACGGTTTTGCACGCACATTCCCAGAGTCGTTGGCCACCGCTGTTTTCACGGGGGTGGATAGGTCCTCGAGAGACGCTCGTGTCGTTTTGACACAGCGGCGTGCTGGTATACCATATAGTTGCCGTTTCTTTAGCGCGGTTTTCACCGCACGTGCCCCAGGCTTCACGCGGGTAGCATCAGATTTTGGTCCTGCAATTAACGCTAACGTTAACGTCAACGGGACTGCGTTTTTTCAAGGCCCTTTGTAGTGCAAGAGGAGAGGGATCCGGCGGCGGCGATGGAATGGGATTGTTTGACGAGGTTGCCGCACTTGCATCTACATCCATTGCCGTATCCGGAGTAGTGCCTTGTAGGTCCCATGTAGCACGGTGGCCGTTTGGCGTTGCCACCGGTGACGCTCCGGTTGTGTGTGTAGCAACATGCTTGGGGTTCGGGGTATCCACGTGTCGTCCATCCGCTTTTCGCCATGCTTGCATCTCCGCGAACATGGAGGCCAGCATGTCTTGTTGCGTGTCCGCCCGTTTTTCCGCCACGTCTTGGCGTTCCGCGAGCTTTTGGATACACAAGTTTATCACCTTGAAGTTCTCGTTGATAGCATGTGTGTGTTTTTCCATCATGGTGTTCATGCGCTTGTCAATGATCTCGGGGGTTGGATGGCCGATATGCTTGATGCGGGAGCAGGTGTCGGCGCCGAAATTTTTGCGTGTGTTGAAGACGGGGTCGGTGTGATATGCTCACGTGTGACGTGTAGTTTTGATCCAGCCGTGAAAGCAACTTTTTGAAATTGCGCCATAAGTTCTTGCGCATCCCCTTCGGATTTGCATTGGATGATGCGCATAGACTCCTTGACTTCCATGTCATGAAACACTTGTTCAGTGGCTTCAATGGCATGCAACACATCTGTCTTGGAGTCCAGCACCCTCAAGTTACGGGGGGGGGGGCAAAATCTCACCATCCAGCCGTGAAATTCCCGGTTTTAGCACTTTGTGAGCACATTTAAGGTCATCCATGGTGTGTTTCGGCCTTTGAGGTGCTAAAAACGGATTTAGAGGGCTGCCACCATGAAGTAAGAGGTTGGTTTCCTTTGCAAGTGTCCAATGGTGCTCCATGCAACATATGACGCTGATTTCAAGGGTTCAAGAGGCAATGCGCATGAGTTATTCCCGGTTTTAGCACTTTGTGAGCACTTTTAAGGTCGGCCATGGTGTAGTTCGGCCTTTGAGCTGCTAAAAACGGACTTAGAGGGCTGCTACCATTATGGACCCTAACCCTAACCACCATAATGGACCCTGCGTGCGCGCTACAAGGTATTGCCGCGCGATGGCTCAGTGCGCTTTACAAAACCATAGCGCGCAGCATAGCGCGCGCTATGGCTCGGGGTCTTGGGTTTGTAACGCCATGTCCTAATAAGCAGGGCAAAAACGCCTATTTTTCTAAAGTTTCAGATGCTTCCGGCACCGCATGTGACGCTGTCAATGTCAGGAAAGATTGCCAGCATTTTGGGCCCCCACTATGGGTGGTCCCTGTGGAAGAACGAGGAACTTTTGGCGGACCTAGTTGAGTTTTTTTGCTCAGGGTCTGCCGTCCAACGGTCTTTGTGGGCCAAGTTGGAAAAAAGGGTCCCCGTGTCTGAAGCAGAGAAGAAGCGTCGCAGGACCGAGGCTGCCAACGCCGTCACACCCCTGTCGGTGGTGGACTTGGTCCTGCTCCCGAAGATTCCAAGAAGAAGGTATTATTGCGCGCGCTTTGCATGTGACATTGCGCGCACTTCCGCTCATAGCGCGCGCTTCGTTGACTTCTGCGCGCGCTACGTCCTCATGTTGCGCGCGCTATTTTCCTCAGGTACAAAGATTTGATTACTTGGACGAGAAGTAAGGTCCCCATGCAGAGTGCCCTTGACAGTGGTGTTGTTCTCATCCGGGGTGCATCCAGACGCTGCAGGATTTTCTGCGGTGGGGATAGCCCTTGGCTGCGTCGGTTGTCGGGTGTCATTACACATTGGATGGCAAGTAGTCTGTTCAGTTACATGACGTGGTGCAAGTCCAGTGCAACGTGGTTGCAACAGGATGTGGATAGAACCACCGAGCGAGATGAGCAGGTGCTAGGGCTTATTGCACCTGGGGCCAAGTGCAGGCCCATGGATATATTTGGTGTTGTCCAGAGCAGGTTGTTGAAGGTGCCTCTGAGGCGGCGTCACCTTATACCATGTGTTCTGCACCTTCTGATTTTTGTAGGGAGGCAGGTCACTGCCTTGGTACGCAGATTGGCCAAGTCTGTGCGTCCCAGTACTAGGGTCTCTGTTCAGGCTATTCTTCACAGGTCTGGTTGTCACATAGCACTACAGGGGACGGCAGAGCCGGATGGGGAAGAGACTTGGTGCCTTCTAAAGGTTTGGGAGGACCTGGCCCCCCTCCTTGGGGGTGACATGAGGATGCACACAGCAGTGGTTGCCATGTACATACTACTGGGGGACATGTATGGCACAATGTTTGAAGAGGGTGCATTGCAGGCTCCAGAGGTTGCCCAGGCTTTCCAGAGGTGGGTTTGTCCAGCAATAAGATCACCTTATATTAACTGGATGTTGCACGATGCTACAGTCTTTATTCAGGCCATAAGGCCCTATGGCCTAGGAATGTTTTCGGGGGATCTTTTGGAACGGAGCAACAGGGTGCTGAAGGACATTTGGTCCTCCTTTTGTGATAGAGGTGGGGGGGCAGGAACCCTGGTGTCGCGCCGCATTAAGATGCTCAGGCAGGTTAATGAGCGTCTTTTCCTGCACTTTGAAGTACCAAGGTGGAATGGGACCTCCAGAAGCAACCTGTGCAATGCACAAAAATTGGCTGACGACGTTCGGGCATATTTTGCGGATGAGGAACTGTGGTAGCGCGCGCTATTTGTGTTTTAGCGCGCGCTACATGCTATCTAGTGCGCGCAATGACCACTATCGCGCGCGCTATGCTGTTTTCAAGCGCCGGAACCCTTGAAATCGCGATATGTAATTGGAAGTAGCGTGCTATGACTACGCACTTCAAATGAGCCTCCAATTTGAAATGCATTGACAGACACAGAGATTTGTTCCTTTTCGTCCGTTTTTTTTGGTGATTTCGATTTTTTTGTTATTGCATTTTCCTTTTTGTATTACTGCTGGAACAGGGGTACTTTAATGTAACCCTCTTGCCCATGCAGCCCGTGGGCTGGGGGTATCCGCCTCCTGCAACACCGCCAACAACTGCTGCAGGGGCCACAGGAGCAGGTGCGACACCGCAACCACCGCCACATGCAGCTGTACAACCGGGACTGCAGCAGCCGTCCACGACGCCGTGGAGCATGCAGCCACAGGTACTTGCCGTGCGCACTACTGTTTCCGTTGCGCGTGCTACGCTCTTGTTGTGCGTGCTAGCTGTCTCGTTGTGCGCACTACGCACATCCTCGTTGCGCGTGCTTTGTCTTGTTTTCCGCAGACGCTATCCCAGCAGCTGACCCAGTTCTCCCCAACTCAGCCTCTGTGGCCCGCGCCGCAGTCCCCGTTACGAGCTGCCTCACAGCAGCTGTCTCCCATGCTGTTCCCCGGTGGGTCGCCCACCTTTAAATTGGGCTCCCCAGTGCGCGGCAGTCTTCCAGTGGGCCAAGTGCAGCAAGTGCTCTTCGGCCCACTGCCAGTGCAGCAGCAGCAGCAAATGTAGCAGCAGCAAGTGCAGGCTGCGGCCCAGCAAGTCAACAGCCCAGAATAGCAGTAGCAGCAGCAGCAGCAGCAGGTCCAACCAAGACAGCAGCAACCCCAAGTGCAAGCACAGTTTCAGTCTCCCCCACCCGGGCCACGTACGGGCTTCGCCTTCAGCAGCAACTTCAAGAACCGAATCTGGCCCAACCAAAACAGCACCATCTGCGCCCAAGGGCCCGACTGGGCATGGCTGAAGGACGTGACACCGGCCTACCTCTTCGAGGTGGCCTTCTACAAGTTCTCGCGCCAAAGGGCCACGGCCATTGCCAAGATCCCAGACGGAGCCGTGAAACCCTGCTGGCATGACGAGAGCATTACTGGCCACTAGTGCAGTCTGGCGAACCTGTTGAACCCCTCCGTGCCAACCCAAGAAGGACAAGCTACCTGTGGACAGTGCAAGGTGGAGGAGTACGAGCTGCTGTTCTCGTGCTGGGCAAGTTATGGGTGGGGTCACGTTCGGACCCACACGCCTCCGGGTGCCACCGCAAAGACCGTCCACCACTTCTACTTCAACAAGGACCCACCGAGCTTCATCAACGCGACCGACGCGGGGGCAATGGCCTTCAAGAACGAGTGCGCCTCGGTGAGAAGTGCGGGTGCCAGTTTGCTGCGGGGGTCAGCCAAGAAAGGAGCCAGTGCCGCAAGGGCACTTGCAACCGGCGCCAAAGTCAAAACCACGGCGGTCAAGGACGAGGAGCAGCCGCAGCAGCAGCAAGTGCAGCAGCAGCAGCTCCAACAGCAGGCAGCACATGGTGCTGGGACGCACAGCATAGAAGGTAAAAAATGGTAGGAAAATGCTGAGCATATTGCTCAGGATATTTGGGGATGCTCAGCATTCATGCTGAGCAAATGGGACTCATATTGCAGGGTTGATCTCGGAAGTCCCAGCCAAAATTTCTTCCTAGCTCCCCCGGCACGGTCGGCTGCGAAGCCCATGGAACATTCCTGCCGATATCGGTTGCGTTTTGGGACCCGATCTGGCTGCCAAAACTTCCGAGCATCTTTCCGAGGGATTTCAAAAACTTCCAGGTGTTTTTCCATCGGTTTTTTGTACAATGACCTACACCGTTCTTGGTTCCCAAATCCCACACCTTAGCAAAGAAACACACAAAAAGACAAGCATGACCGTTCACTTACGCTTGAAATGTGAATGCCCAGTGGCTTGCCTGTTCATTTCACCTTGAACTGTGAATGCTGTACTCTCCTTCGCTGAGCATCTGCACAGGACAGCCATCGCTTGACATGGCATCCACATCCACCACCACACGGCGATACTTCTTGGGTTGAGGTTGGGGTTCAGGGTTGTCACTGGATGATGAGGAAGAATCTGAGGCACTTACTGTGGAGGCACCAGATAGGTGCACAGCATCATCATCCGAATCATTATCCTGAGGACTGCTACTGCTCCCACTATCACTGCTGCTGCTGCTGCTGCTGCTGCTGCTGCTGCTGTTGCTGCTGTTACTGCTGCTACTGCCACTGCCACGAGGGCCCACAAGTTGCTGCTCAATGTCGCTATCAACAATGGGTACACGCGCCAACTTCGTACGTCTCATGGGTTGAACACGCTGCTGCTCGTTCAAACCCGTAGGACCTTGAAATGAAGCAGCACTGTCCTCGCCCTCCGAAGGGGGTGCAATATCAACTGTCGCAGGGTTAGAAACTCGGCTTTGAGGGATGGGCCCCACACGTCCCTTACCCTTTCCCTTGTCCTTTAGCGCCTTACGGCGTGCAGCACAGGACTTAAATGTGGCACGGCTCTTCAAACCCAGTTTGGGCCAGTTGCAGACAGCTTCCCTGTCCAGTGGTACCCATTGACGGACACCACGCTTTGAGCCACAGGTCCCACACACACATACCACATCACTCTCGGGATTTGCACCTGGAAAGGCGCATTTCACCGAACGGGTGTCTGGGTGCATATATAGGGAGCAACCACCTCCATCCTGGAAATGCACCAAATGCTCTAAGAGGCGTTGGATGACCACATGCCACACGGGCTTGGCAGCAACCATGCACGCCTCCAGAACAACGTTTCGTTGCACGGGCGCCCAAATTTTGGCACACGGGATCTTCTTTTTTTTCTGCACGAACTTCTGATACAGCTCATGCTTCAAACTTTCACTAATACTGGCATCTTGCCTGGTACTAGTGACGGGGGCATATCTCTTGGCCACCCTCAGATCCCGCTCGCCGGCCTCATCGGAATACAGCATGGGTGTCCGTGGATTAAACCATGTGTGGGACCACCCATGCATATATAAGGTTGCAGTGCAACCTTCTTCAGCAAACTCGGGGATGATGTGCACAATATATGTGTACAACATCCCCATAGCTTGCCATGTGACAGTTGCCAGGTTATTACAACCATAGCATAGATGCACCATGTGGCAAAATGCCACCACCAAGGAATGGAAAGGCAGGGGGAGCACCATACCCCCTGCTAGTCTGCCCATGACTGTGCGGGCCTCGCGACCTGTGAGGCTAATGCCTGCCTGGAATCTACCTCGTACGTGACGCATGTGCTGCCTGCTATCAGGTGGCAGAGATCCAGGATCATACCTCCTTGCCACATGTGCTATGACCTGGAGTAGGTCATGGTTGTAGGGCGCTGGTAGTGTTCGACCTATGACACCCAGGATCCTGGAGGCTGTTCCTTTGGTGTTGTGCAATACGGGTTGCACAATATATACCTCTTCCAGGTTAGAAACCCCCTGAAACTTATGGGACCCACGCACACCATTGAGACATCCTCCTTTGTGCAAAAAGAGTTCTCCCGCCCCATCCTTATTCACCCAGGGACACGCCACACAGCCCTTTTGCCGGCACTCAGACCACAAATGGTGGTGATCGGCAGTGATTGCCCCGAGCCTTATCTGCAGGGTGGTGTTGTACACTGCACCAGCATACTTCATACGTTGCTTAAATTTACAAGAAGGCAGGGCTTGTAAGGCCTCTGCACGTATGGGTAGCCACTGGCAATCACTGACCTTGGGAAGCTCTTGCCAGGTCAACATGTCTGTGCACCTAGGCACATTGCCAGACATTGGCAACCAGTGTCCCTGGAAATCAATTATACTGATTTTTGTGTTCATATTTGGACGGCCCCGGGGCTGGTAACCGTGTCCGTAGAGGCCTAAGGTCAGGGTGGCATGGGGTGGTGGGGGTTTCTGCCGGCCTTGGGCAGCCAATGAGCCACACTTCTGTAGAAGTAGGTGGCACAGCTGTGGTAACAACTTCCTGTTGTCCAGGGAGTAGTCCACTGCAGGAAGATGCAGGTCCTCCTGTTGCCTTAAAGCAACCATTGACCAACCAACCCCTGGTTGGAGATGGTCTAAGGTGCGCAAGAAAGCGGCTGGCACCACATGCTCATGGCGAAGGCGAAGTGCAGCAGCCTGGCACTCTGGTGCTTGGGTGACTGATGTGGCCCGTGTGGTAGGCAAAGGGCCAAGGGACCTACGCACAACTGTGAAGGTGCCACTTGGGGGGCGCTGTAGCTGGTCTAGGTCCTTGGCCTGCAAGGGGGTGGCCGTGGGGAAGTTCATGGCAAAGGCTGACACCATGAATTGATCAGCTGGAATAGGGCATATGCTGGCAAATGCCTCCAGCTTGGAGATCTCCCCCTTCACCCATATAGCATGGTTGTTCACAACAAATTCATGGTGAAACATGGTGCCTGGGAAACAGAAGATTGCGGTAGGCCACTGTTTTGGTTGGTTTCAAAGGAACCATGTATGGAAAGCCCCAACCAATACCTTTCACCAGAACCTTTTTTTGCCAGGATTGCTCCAACCAGTTTCGAGATCCAAGGGTCCAAAGTGTGCTCGACTATCCGCCCCCTCACTCTGCGCCACTGTTTTGGTTGGTTTCAAGGAAACCATGTATGGAAAGCCCCAACCAGTACCTTTCACCAGAACCTTCTTTTGCCAGGATTGCTCCAACCAGTTTCGAGATCCAAGGGGCCAAATAATGCTCGACTATCCGCCCCCTCACTCTGCGCCACTGTTTTGGTTGGTTTCAAGGAAACCATGTATGGAAAGCCCCAACCAATACCTTTCACCAGAACCTTCTTTGGCCATGATTGCTCCAACCAGTTTCGAGATCCAAGGGTCCAAAGTGTGCTCGACTATCCGCCCCCTCACTCCGCGCCACTGTTTTGGTTGGTTTCAAGGAAACCATGTATGGAAAGCCCCAACCAGTACCTTTCACCAGAACCTTCTTTTGCCAGGATTGCTCCAACCAGTTTCGAGATCCAAGGGTCCAAAGTGTGCTCGACTATCCGCCCCCTCCCTCTGCGCCACTGTTTTGGTTGGTTTCAAGGAAACCATGTATGGAAAGCCCCAACCAGTACCTTTCACCAGACCCTTTTTTTGCCAGGATTGCTCCAACCAGTTTCGAGATCCAAGGGTCCAAAGTGTGCTCGACTATCCGCCCCCTCACTCTGCGCCACTGTTTTGGTTGGTTTCAAGGAAACCATGTATGGAAAGCCCCAACCAGTACCTTTCACCAGAACCTTTTTTTTGCCAGGATTGCTCCAACCAGTTTCGAGATCCAAGGGTCCAAAGTGTGCTCGACTATCCGCCCCCTCACTCTGCGCCACTGTTTTGGTTGGTTTCAAGGAAACCATGTATGGAAAGCCCCAACCAGTACCTTTCACCAGAACCTTCTTTTGCCAGGATTGCTCCAACCAGTTTCGAGATCCAAGGGTCCAAAGTGTGCTCGACTATCCGCCCCCTCACTCTGCGCCACTGTTTTGGTTGGTTTCAGGGAAACCATGTATGGAAAGCCCCAGCCAGTACCTTTCACCAGAACCTTTTTTTGCCACGATTGCTCCAACCAGTTTCGAGATCCAAGGGTCCAAAGTGTGCTCGACTATCCGCCCCCTCACTCTGCGCCACTGTTTTGGTTGGTTTCAAGGAAACCATGTATGGAAAGCCCCAACCAGTACCTTTCACCGGAACCTTTTTTTGCCAGGATTGCTCCAACCAGTTTCGAGATCCAAGGGTCCAAAGTGTGCTCGACTATCCGCCCCCTCACTCTGCGCCACTGTTTTGGTTGGTTTCAAGGAAACCATGTATGGAAAGCCCCAACCAGTACCTTTCACCAGAACCTTCTTTTGCCAGGATTGCTCCAACCAGTTTCGAGATCCAAGGGTCCAAAGTGTGCTCGACTATCCGCCCCCTCCCTCTGCGCCACTGTTTTGGTTGGTTTCAAGGAAACCATGTATGGAAAGCCCCAACCAGTACCTTTCACCAGAACCTTCTTTTGCCAGGATTGCTCCAACCAGTTTCGAGATCCAAGGGGCCAAATAATGCTCGACTATCCGCCCCCTCACTCTGCGCCACTGTTTTGGTTGGTTTCAAGGAAACCATGTATGGAAAGCCCCAACCAGTACCTTTCACCAGAACCTTCTTTTGCCAGGATTGCTCCAACCAGTTTCGAGATCCAAGGGTCCAAAGTGTGCTCGACTATCCGTGTACCCTTCGTGAACGGCCGTTAAGTGGCCGTTTGAATAATTGCGTGAATTTCACGTGAATTTACCCAAATTTTGAGGTTTTTGGGGGAAAATGCCATATTATTGGTTCATTCCGAGGGATTTGAGGAGCCAAAATTCCTCCCCTAGCTTCGTTACGCATCATCCAATGAAAGTCCCGCCCCAAAAGCATCCATCATGTCCGAACCGTGCCCAAAACGAGAGGTGCCGGAACCCGGCAAGCCTGTAGCCGATTCACGGCCTTGAATTCACGTGAATTCGTACGAAATTCGCACGAATTCGCACGAATTTCGTACGAATTTCGTACGAATTTCGTACGAATTTCACGTGAATTCACGTGAATTCATACCAATTTCACCCTTGTGCACCCCCTCATTTGTCCTAACACCCGGGGTACCTCCCCCCCAAACACCCCTGCAGGCACCCTGGTTACAGGCAACATGTGCACATGTGTGTGGGTGTGCCTTTGTGTGGGGTGTGTGGGTTTGTGTGGGTTTGTGTATGGTTGTATGGTTGGGTTTGCATGTGGGTGGATGCGTGACTTCCTGTTTGTTTCTACGTGCGGGCGTGCGTCTGTGTGTTGGTGTGTGTGAGGATGTGGGGGCCACCCGACCACATACGCACACAAACCCGCCCCAAACCTCACACCAACACCCACACACCCACACACACAACCACGGACCCATGGATACACACCCACACACAAACACGCACCCACGCGCACAAACCAATCAACACACACACACACACACACACATCCACTGTCCAGGTACGTATGAGGGTGTGTGGGCGGGCAGTGTGTGGGTATGGGTCGAGTGGGGGGCTGTTTGCTTTCATTGAGGGTATGTGTGTGTTTGTGCATGGGTGTGTGTGTGTCTCTGTGTGGGGGGGGGGGGGGTGTATGACTGTCTTTTTGGTTATGGGTGTGGGCGTGCGCCTTTGTGTGTGGGGCGGGTGAGCATGTGAGGAGCACCAGACCAGATATACGCACAAGCCATACACACACACACACACACACAGTGCAGCAATGTAAGCAAGAAAAAGCCGATTCTCAACAGAGCATGAATCTTTGACAGTAAGAGGAAAATGTTGCTCTCATGTATGTCCGGGAGATGAATGACGTCACAAACCGTTCACAAGGTTAGACAGGTCACTGCAACGTTGACTAGCAATTAGCATTGTGACGTGCACATGAAACGCTTTGACGTGGCGACTTCACAATTCGTGAGGAACAAGATATGTAATCGCTCTGCACAATGGCGAAGAACAGTTTCATGTGGTCGGCGATACAAATCATAGTCAATCGTCTTACCTACAGCAAAATCATTCTCGTGAACCACAGAACCAGACAAAGCAAGGGAGGAACCATTCCTATGACCGTCAAGCAGGATTTCTCGTAACCTTTTCATGAAGCGCTTACATCTAGAATTGCAGTCCGTACAACCGTTCAATCCAGGCATTGGAAGGTTCAGGATATATTCACACACACACACACACACAAAATCCCCTGCATTACCGCTGGCGACAACGTCGTTTGGGTAGGGGATGGTCTGCCATATACTCAAGCAACTGCAATCTGGAGTCTGGCATGGAGGTGTGTGCAAGTGAATCGGAAACAGATGTAACATCCAGAAACCGGCAGCGCTTGGCTGCCCGTTGACGTCCTTTGCCTCCTATAGGTGGATTGGGGAGTTGTGGTACCTTGTGTTCAGTGATGAGCGGGGAGATTGCATAATGGGCAACAAGTTTCATCAGGAATGTCAGTCCCTTACAAAGCTTTTTTGACCAAGTGCGCAGGAGAAACATATAGAATATTGCCAAATTTCTACTGGGTACTGCAAAGCATAGTTTGGTGGCAACACGACAGAGGGGAAGGAAGACTGGCCATCGCTGGGTGACAAGGGAAAGTGGCAGGTGAAACCAAAAATGGACGAAGATGTATTTTGCAGTAGTACAGAGTTGGTAGATGGTGGAGTATGGTATGTACGAGAAAATAGTAGAGTACCATAGTACACGGGGAAGGTATGTGACTGGTGCTGTTTTCTCAACAAGTAACTCCATGTGTTTCAGGGATAGCACCGGTGGTAGTATGCTGGTGGTCAGAGAAAAGGTGGGAACGGACTTCAGAGAGGTGGTTGTCAACAAACTTGCAGATTGCAACAAACAGTATTTTGGAGGACAGGGCACAACCCAGGGCAATTCATCGAGAAATTGATTCCATGTCAATGGCAAATCGGAATAAGAGGAATATGCTCGACGTACCACTGGCATCCACCAAGACAGTGGATATGTTTTTTGCAGGAATTCCCACACAATATGGGCACAATTGGAAATAAATAGCACAGGGTGGGTGTGTAGAATGGAAGCTAAGTTGACCAAATTCACTGCCATGCCATGTACAATACGTGCTGCATGTAGAGAATGCACATCAGGGTACCGAGACACTGGGATACGCGGGGTAAGGCAGGACAGGAGTACCTTGTTTTTCATACCCCAATGAATTTCAGGACCTACACAGGAAATCTGGAGTTGCAATGTGTTGAAACTAGTGCCTAGTTGCTCAACAGTCAAGGGAACACGATAGATTTCCGTGAGAAGCCGTTTGACCCGCTGGACTGTCGCCAGAAGGTTGTGTTTAGGGCAAAGTCCTACAACATTATCAACATAGCGACACAGTTTTGTATGTTCAGGTAAACGGGCATCCCAATTGATGGTGCTTTCAGCATGCATGAGGATGACATTTGCATTCTGCGAGGCCATCTGAGCACCAATGGCCACTCCAGTGTATTGTTCAAATATGTCAGAACCAATTTGGAATAAGTCATTCAAGTAGGCATCCAAGGTAATGCGATCAACCAATTCTCGACTGGAGAACACAGAATAATATTTGGGGGACTTTTTTCCAATGCAATCTAACTGTGAATCGGAACCATGGGCCACAGAAATGTATATATCCTTTTCTGTACGGCGGTAACAATACATTTTGGTACAGCGGTCGAAAAGGTTAGTGTAAGCTGGCCTGAGCATGGACCTGTCCAAGCTGGGGAACATTCGTTTCAGGTCCAGCTCAAAACCGGCAACGTCGACATTCAATGCTGAAAAGTACTGTTGTGCCGGGCGCAGAAATTGGGTAACCAGCTGTTGCTGTGTAAGGATTTGTAAAGAAAAGAAAGAACTTTGAAAAAGACGGCATGCAACCGAAGCCGCACGACTAACAATGCGGGAATGGCGTTTCCAGGGATGGGCACCATTACTAAAAATTTCCCTGGTGGCAACATCAGCAATGGGCTGGGTCGGTTGGTACGGAAGACTTTTGCCTTTTATTGAAAGAATGACAGAGGGGGGATACACCTGTTTCGTATGTCGATGCCCATATGGGTATATCGGTGGCGCATACAGTATGTTATCCGTAAGGTGCATCTGCTGTTGGGCATCGTGTAGTAGTATGTTTTTTACTGTACATAACGTTTGTGGTGTGATGGGATGGGATGGAACAGGCAACAGGGGTGTTTTGATGGAAATACCTTTGAGTGTGGGCACCTGAAGGGACAATGTGTTCCGCAGGCGGAGGGGAGACAAATGATTGAGAATCTCAGGATACACTCGGACACACAAGTTATAATACAAAAGCAGGACATTGCGTGCCCGGGTGGGAGAACGACAGGTAAATAAATGACGGTAATTGACTGCCTGTGTGAACACATATAAGATCAATCGGTAAAAGGTAACAATTGTGGCCACAACATACAGTAAGGGGTATTTATCAACACGTACGGGCAGGAGTTCTGGGAATGTGTGTTGAAAAGACTTGAGTGTTGCTGTGCGAATACAAGACTGAGCGACTGAAGAGGATTGGAGAGTAGATGTCAGGAGTGTATGCACTTTAGCAGCAAACTGTGTAAAGGGAAAGGGGGCAGCCTTTGGTAATTGTGATTTCAGGGACTCCAGGTGCTCTGCAAGACGTCGATGAGCAGTCACAGACGCCGGAATAATTGTATGGTTGAGGGGTGCGTGTAACAATTGGGTAAGGGGTGTGGGGTGTTGGGGCGTCACAATTTCCGGTCCTGTTGCAATGAAATTATCTTCGTGAGAATGAGCAGTCACATAATTCTGATAATCAGCAATGGACAATTGCAAACGATCCTGGGTGAAGGTCTGTGACAATTTGTGTGGGTGGCAGAGGGGTACAATCAGGATTTTGTGGAGGTATTGTTTGAGAATTCGGGGCAAAGTAGTAGCATGAATGAAATCAGCAAACCACTTCTTGATGTGCACCACATCCAGGGCAGTAATGCAGGGGATACGTAAGAGCAGAAAATATGGCATGTCGATGTGGAAATGTCTATTGATCAATGGGAAGAACCGTGTTTGCATGACGTGGAATTTCCAAGCTGGGACCACACCTTTTGCTTGCACCAAAATCTTTAGAGCATCTGCACCAGAGATAGTAAGACGTCGCAATGAGAGTTGATGGTCCCAGAATTGAACATTCATCAAAGCACATTGAGTGATGGTTTTGAGCATTTTGTGACGTACGAGCCATCGAATGAAACCCTTGGATCGTCGTTTTTGGGTGTTGAGTGTGGGTGGATTGTTGGCAATAGTTTGCTGTTCAATACGATCAGCTCCTGAGTGTGACAGCATTTTGACAGGGATGGGTAGGAAATTAAAAAATCCTAGAGTGTGCAATGTACGAAAATAAAGCGGTCCTTTATAAGGGGAGGTATGTTGAAGTTTGGCCCATGCCATGGCCTGTTGCAATTCCTCTCGCCAACGAGCAAACACCGTACGGGGTCGAGAAATGACACCCGTTTGTCCATAATATATGGCAGTGAGGAGCGGGGAGAAGGATGCATATAACCATTGTCCGGGTTGTTCCATACCTTTGAGCGCAGCCCAATCAACGAGACACAGAAGCTTTCGAATATGAGCCATAGGCGCATAAGGCAGGATAGGGATACATCGAGTAACAGACCTCTGAATGGCAGTCCATGCATTGGGCCGATTAAGGTTTTCAAATGCATCTTGACGGATCAGTCGTTCAGTGTTCCATACATGCCAGAAAAACTGTTTGCCATCACATGGGGGGACATATGCTGGCACACCGGAAGCAACATGGACATATGGTACAGGGGGATGGGCTGGCATATATGTAGCAGGCACTTTGGGCATACAAATATGGGTAGGCAAAGTAACAAATTTATGTCCAATGTGTTTAAGTGGTGAAGCTGTGATGGCTGTGAATGTAGAGGTGTTAATGGGCCACAAAATGGATGCCAACGGGTTTTGGAAAAGCCATAGGGCTTCAGATGTGGACGTAGAATATGTGAGTTGGCTGGCATATCGTTCCAGACACCAGTTGGGAATATGTACACTGAGATCAGGTGTCAGCAAAAGAACAAACCGTGCAGGTGCTGATGGATACAGTAAACACTGCAACATTGCAGGGAAAATATTGTATGTGGTATTATGCAGGTATGGACGGTAGCATATACAGTTAACATATCGTTTGGCCTGGAGGAAGGACCATGGGGAAACGTACCAGTCCATGGTATCCGTATCAGCCGCAGGAATATGCATGTATGGCAAAACAGAATGATGGTTCAAGGGAGCATGCAGTTCCATATCCACTCCCAGCGCGATATGGAGACTTCGTGTGAGCATATGAAGGGTTGCCTTGTATTGTCGATGTGTATATGGTGCTGTAGGTTTTTTTACATGTGGGATATAATACAGTAGATTCCAGAGGTAATTAGTAAGTTTCAAAAGCCATGGTAAAAAGCAACGAATAGTAGAAGGTAAAATATCAATCCAACAGGCGAGTCCCCTACAACGACAGAATTGGAGCCACATGGTACGTAAGTAGGGGTAACGATATGTAGAATGAGCAAAAGCACGAACAAATTGGGATGGTGGATAGGGAGAGTCCATACAAAAGGGGGCAATGACATCAGACAGATCACAGGAGGGGCGGGACAATTTTTGTGACTGCTTGACATCATTGAGCATGCTATGTAAACAGTCCTGCATTTTATTAAGTCCCAAAAATTCTTCAAGAACATCCAGATGACTGAGACCATGTCGTATGTCAGCAAGTTGATTCACTTGATTCGGTAGAGCATCAGAATCCATAAACCAGTACTGACATGTCCAGAAACAGGATGGTATCACCCACTGCTGGGAAAAGATGGAAAGGGATGGGAAACAAGGCGGTCGACTTGAGAAGACCGGTCTCTGTGTTCGTGGGCATGAACAAGTCCAATACAGAAAATTGGAAGACCGGTCACACAAGGGCGTAAGCGCCGGGGAAAGGGCAATACGGGGTCGTAGGGGCTCAGCTACACATTTTTTGCGACATCAGCGGTAGCTGCAAGATTGTTGTGCACCCCTCGGACAGTAACATTGGGAACAGGAGTTCCATCATCGTCGACGGCAACTGCCTCAAATTTGTCGTTGTCAATGAGTTCAGTGATACGACCAGGACAAGCAACCCACGGTTCAACGTTAGAGCGACGGAAGGTGAACCAAACAGCTTGGCCTTTGACCGGCTGCTCCGGGGACCGGCAATCATCAGAAAAAACGTACAGCGTAAGGGATTTTCCAGCAAGCGCCGCATCAATCTTGTTGCCAAGAGAATCAACTTTCCGATGAATTTCGTGTTTGAACTGGTTCATACCATCTTCCAAAGCATCCATGCGTCGATGAAGTGGGTCGGGGTCCGGTAAGTCCAGCGCCATAGATTGGGGTACATCGGCAGATTGAGATTGAGAAAACAAATCGGGTTGTGAATAGGGAAGAGAAGAGTTGGTACTTTGAGATTGAGAAAGAGGGGGCTGTCCACTTTGCAGCGATCGCGCCACCGCCAAATTCAGCGTGGGACGGCCCAGCACAATGGGAGTAAGGGACTGAGCAGGAGGAGTAGCGCTCTGGAAAAGTTCCATTTTCAAATCAATGTCGCCGTCTTTGCTGGACTTCAGGCGATTGATAGCATCATCTCGATGTTCATTGGTGGCAAAACCAAGAAGAACGTTGGTATTTTTTTCATAGATGCATTCCAAATTGGAAATTGCCTTGGACAGAATTTCTTTGTCCATATCATCCGCCTGCCTGGTAAGATGAATGACGATGCCCCATTTAATGTTTTTCTTAAGAAGAACATCAGCATGCTGCGGCAGGGCATCCGCCAAAATTTCACGCACCGTATTGGCCATAGCATCCGGATCGGAAACGCGAGGCATAGTGCCGGTGGCAGAATCCAAAAGGCAATCAGACTGTTTATGCCCCACAAGCTTTTTGTGAAATTCACACCAATACTGTGGTTTGCCAGTACCAGGCCACGTACCAACAGCTTCGTCGCCATTTTTGTAATTGTCAGGGCGCTTTTGAAGTGCACTGTTTTCGGGACAATTTTTAGAGAAGTGACCCGTTTTGTGGCACTTGAAACACGTAAGGGTTGTCATGATGACGTTGTCAAGGACCGGTTGTGATAGTACAAGCGGCAGCAAGAGATGAGCTGAGAGGTCGAACACCGCGCGTACAAGCAGCTATTCTCAGCGCACACAGTGCAGCAATGTAAGCAAGAAAAAGCCGATTCTCAACAGAGCATGAATCTTTGACAGTAAGAGGAAAATGTTGCTCTCATGTATGTCCGGGAGATGAATGACGTCACAAACCGTTCACAAGGTTAGACAGGTCACTGCAACGTTGACTAGCAATTAGCATTGTGACGTGCACATGAAACGCTTTGACGTGGCGACTTCACAATTCGTGAGGAACAAGATATGTAATCGCTCTGCACAATGGCGAAGAACAGTTTCATGTGGTCGGCGATACAAATCATAGTCAATCGTCTTACCTACAGCAAAATCATTCTCGTGAACCACAGAACCAGACAAAGCAAGGGAGGAACCATTCCTATGACCGTCAAGCAGGATTTCTCGTAACCTTTTCATGAAGCGCTTACATCTAGAATTGCAGTCCGTACAACCGTTCAATCCAGGCATTGGAAGGTTCAGGATATATTCACACACACACACACACACATACAGACACACCCTTCCTGCACCTCACACCAACACGCGCATACACACAAACACACACAACCGGACACCCAACTACACATGGACACAACGACCCACCCACCCACACACACACACACATCTGCAGAAACCCATCCACACACACAGACAGACACACATACACACACACACACACAGAACCCCCCCCCCCCCTAAACATCTAACCGTGGCACATCCACTGTCCAGGTACGTATGAGGGTGTGTGAGCGGGCAGTGTGTGGGTGTGGGTTGAGTGCATGGGGGGCTGTTTGCTTTCATTGAGGGTATGTGTGTGTTTGTGCATGGGTGTGTGTGTGTGTATGTGTGTGTGTGTGTGTTTGTGTGTGTGTGTGTGTGTGCCGGGGGGGGGGGGGGCAGGTACAGGGAAATGTGTGTGGGTGTGGGCACTTCGTTATTGCATAGGTGGTGTTGGTGTGGCTCTTCTGCCAGTGTCCTGCAAAAAAGGTACGAAATTCGCACGAAATTCGCACGAATTTCGTACGAATTTCGTGCGAACTTCGTACGAATCTCGCACCATTTTTGCAGGACACTGGCAGAAGAGCCACACCAACACCACCTATGCATGTACCGGAGTCCCCACACCCACACACATTTCCCTATACCTGCCCCCCCGGCACCCACACACACATACAGTGCAGCAATGTACACACACACACACACCGCACATGTTGTTGTTGTTGTATGAAATCAAAAGTACCCCCTTTGCACATGGGGGACCCCCTGAACACTTGGGGGATTTACAGATGTGGCCCCTGGGGACAACGCCCCCCCACTCATTCGTGGGTCGTCCCCATTGAAAAACCCCCTGCGCACATGGGGGACCCCCTGATCACTTGGGGGATTTACTCCATCTTGTCGGCCACGTGCGTATTGCACTGCACTAGGCATGCCCCACACATGCCCCACCCATTGTGTTTTCCTTGGCTAACCTTGTGTTGTACCGTTTGTCCATTTCTTTGTTTGTTTTGTTTTTTTTTAAAAAAAAAAAAGGAAACACACCTGTGTCCATCGGTCCATCAGCGTTGAAATTGTCCACCTGTGAAGCGAAGCGGAATGCCCCTCTAGGCAGACAACACACCAGCAATGTACACAGTCACACACACCCCGCACAGACACACACACACACACACACAGGAGGAGGGGGCCACCCCTTCTTTCATGTACCGCAATATCCAAAGAAGCTCCCGGGGGGGCTGGCGCCCCCCCTGGTCGATCACTGGGGGGCCACCCCTTATTTCATGCACCACAGTTCCCGAGGAGCACACACACACACACACACACACACACACACACACACACACACACGGTATGTGGCAGCACGAAACAACTACACGCAACATACCTCAGTCTGGATGCACCCAATCGCACGTAGAAATAATATGGTGATTGGTCTGTGCTGTTGATTGCTCTGTGTGCTTGTTGCTGTCTGTGTCATGTTTGTAATTTGTCTTCATGGTTGCTTGCACATTGCTGCATTTTGTGCATGGTCGCACGTAGAAAAAACCTGTGAAGAGAAAAGGAGTACCCTCCCTAACCTTAACCGCACTGCAACAAGCAAGACACCCTCCTAACCCCACACCCAGACACTCAGGTGTAAGTGGGGGTCTCCTTGCCCCCCCCCCCCCTCCCAACCCTAGACGTGGTTGATTACGCTCCTATGGTTTGACCCAATGGACCCCCCAACCCCACCCTCATGCATCTACTAGCAACTATCACCTTTGCCCTTCCCAACAACTGTGTGAGCAATGCAACAATGGTTTGACCAGAATGGACCCCCCACCACTGCATCCACTATCACCTATAACCTATGCCCTTCCCAACAAATTTGTGAGCAACGCAACAAAGCATAAGAAATGTAATGTGTATAATGGTTTGATTTGTTATGTGTGTTCTAGTGTAGAACAAATCTAGGCTAGAATGATTCCTGTTCTAGTCTACGTTCTAGCTAGATGTTGTAGGCTAGAACGCCCTCGCGATGTCGTTTTAGGCTAGAACGAAATTGTGCGTGCTAGCGTGTATCTAGGGATCTACAAAAGGAATTGTTCAATATCCAATGTGTGCAACAAATAGCAGTGACAAGACAAAATTGGGGCCGATTCGTACGAATTCGCACGAAATTCGCACGAAATTCGTGCGAATTTCACATTCTTGTGAATCTGTGAATCTAGCGTGAATTTATGCGTGAATTTGGGTGCGTGAATTTCACATTCACGGTGATCTCACCAAATGTGTTGAACCATGCGGCTACTTCAAAACTGTAAATTGCAGACATTTGTTGGATCTTACTTTGGGCGAAGATAGCACGACAAAAGCACACGATAGCACCAAGTTACGAGCAAAACACAGCAAAAATAGGTGAAATTCACGGTACCGTGAATCTCGGATTCAAACGGCCGGTTCACGAAGGGTACACGCCCCATGCCACAGGCACAACAAGCACAAGCGGGGCTGGAAGCATGAATGGATGCCAACAGGCAGTTCAGGTGCAGCTGCAGTTCATTTCAGTGCCTCGAATGGGAATATATACCTCCCTCTCAGTCCTCCCCCTCAGACTCAGGCTCAGGCCGAGGCTGTGCCTTGTGAGAGGCCTCGGCCTTGGTCTCAGGGGGCACAATGAGGAGAATCAACTCCCCTGGCCCGGAATCACCCCCATGGATGAGGGGGAAGGACCTCATCCAATTGCGAGGTCGGTGGGCAGACCCCTTCACATAGTCAACGACAGTCCTGACCTGTGTGACTATGCGAAGGGGCAGTGACCCCTGGTCCCCTGGTCCCCCTCCACTCCAGCCTACATATGGGCTGCGGCTGATCTTCTTCCTCCTCTTACCTGAAGGGGCCCCAGAGTCAGGGGCCGCCCGCCCTCTCTTCACGCCTGTGGAGGAAGCAGGCACCTTGGAATCTGAGTCAGATGACTCAGGGGCCACCTGCCCTCTCCTCACCCCTGTCGAGGAAATAGGCACGTCTGAGTCAGATGACTCGGAGTCTGAAACCACCACCTCCTCCTTCCCCTTCCCCTTCCCCCTCCCCTTACCCTTACCCTTCTCCTTCCCCTTCCCCTTACCCACTGCAATCTCTGGGGCAGAGTCTGAAGAGTCTGAATCACCCCCCCCCTTCCCCTTCCCCTTCCCTTTCCCCTTACCCACACCAGGGATAGCAGGGCCAGAGTCAGGGTTCGCGATGCAAAAAAGTACCACAATGGGCACCATGTTGCCGGAGAGGGGGGCAAAGGGGACAGGCCCTTTGCCCCCCCCAACTGGGGCCAACTGCCCGGAGACTTCTTTCGTCTCCTTCAGGGCCGCAGGGCCCCAGCCAGTGCGGCGGCACTTCCAGCTCCCTTTCACCTGAGCCCATGCCAGGGTTTTGTCCAGCAACTCCCGGCACTGGCGCCCCCACATGGCAAAATGGCTCAGGGCGGGGGGGGTGACCCAAACACCCACAGGGTGGCTCATGTGCCACAAAATTATTTTAACCGCCACATACATGCAGTTCTGGCGGTTGCAGGAGTCGGGGGCGGTGTGCATCCTCACCGAAACCCCCCTGTCCCTCAGCTTCTGGGTGCACGACCTTGAAGCAGCCGTAGCTGCAAGGTCGTACACCTCCCAACCCCCAGGATGCCCTGCAAAAACCACCCCATGCAGGAGCTCCTCCTGGTGTCCCCCTGTCACCTCCCATTTCCCAAAGGGGGGGAGGGTGCTGGGGGGCATCTTGGGGAGGGGGGCCTTAAGGAGGCGGCGTTTCTTTGCCTCCTCCCAAGCCCCCCGCATCTGCCCTAGCAGATCCTCTGCCCTTCCCTGCTGGGCAGTAGCTGCTGCCCGCAGCTTTCCCTCCCTGCTCTTCACCCCTTGCCCCCCCTGCCTCTTCCCCCCCACCCCCTCCCGGACAGCCTGCTCAGCCTTCTTGAAGGACTGGCAGGCCTGCTCAAATTGCCCTCTCAACTTGGAGTACCGATCGGCTGGTGATCGGTACTCCTTGAGGACCAGTTTCCTCAACTGGTCCGGAACCCCCAACTCCCCACACACTGCCACACTCCGGTCAAAAATGGCCAGGTCCAGAACCACCTTGGCCACGTTTGGGGGCGTCTGCCCAATTGGAGCACGATGCTCCACTTGCCTGCGGGAGGTCACGCCCCCCCGAGTGACCCACACCACCTACCCCTCCCCCTCTGGCCCGTAGCGTGCCCCGGCCGCGAACCAGGACACTGTCTTCTTACTCAGCTGTGCAAGCACCATCTGGACTTGCACAGCTGCAACAGCCGCCAACAAAGTTGCGCAGTGGGCAGCCTGCATGCCCTTGGGGTCCTCCGCATCTTCTGCTGCGGCGGCGGGCCCTGCTGCTGTTGCTGCTGCTGCTCCTCCGATTGCTGGCGCCTCCCACAAAGCGGGGGTGGCTGGCGAAGGGTTGCTGGCACCGGCACTGCTACCGGCGCTGGGGTTCCCACTCCCAAGTTCGGCCAGTCGACCCGAGGAGATGGGGACGGCGGCAGGAGCTGGTGGCTGGGCGCGGGCAGCCAGGGCAGCAGAGATGGAAGACATCACAGCGAAAAAGAGGGCTGATGAAGACCCAACACAGTGCATCCCCAGCTTAGGCAGGGGGGGGGGCTTCTGCGGTCCCAACCTGGCCCTGGCCCTCACCCTTGGCCTGCAACCATGCACCTAAGATGGTAAGTCGCTGCCGCTTTGGTGCGCCCTCGGAAGAAGGTTTGGGGGCTGGGGCCAAAAAAAACTCAATGCCCCACAAGACACCGTGCGCATGGTACGTGGGTTGCTGGTCTGTTCTGAAAACCTCACCGTCGGGGGGGGGTAACCACCTTTTCCCACGTGCCTGAGGGGGCTTGGTCCCACACCCGCCAGCCGTCCTTTTCCCCGAAAACCTCTACCACATGTGCACCTGTGATGGTGGCTCTGAGGGCGCTGTGAATCGTTGCATGTGGGGACTCGCAGAAGGCATCGTTTATGATAACCCTCAAAACCTCGAACGGAACATGAATAAATGACAGGGGGGGGAACTGCACGTTGCAGGTAACTACTTTTTTGGACCGCTTCTTGATCTTGGCCTCTTTGAACCAAGTAGCTACATCGCTCTGGGTCCACTTTAACTCGCGAATGGTACTGTCCGGGTGTGTGGACAGTATTGATTTCAAGTACATGTAATGTACACGCAGCCTCTCTTCAGATTCCTCTGCAAAGGTCCGGTCCGTGTTGTATTTCGGATCCGGACCAACAATGCAGAGGTTTCTGTATTGTACACCGTACGAAGTCTCATGTTTGCTGTGGCTTGTCTTGCCCACAGCCTCCCGTGTCGTCTAGACAGGGATGGAAAAATGCTTATGCATAAGCACAGCCAGCAAGGTATCCTTCGGCTGGATGCGGTATGCATCAGGGACGACCTTGTCTAAAAAAACCCTTAGCATTCTGGGTTCAATGGTCTCTGACGGCTTATGCCGCAGGCACAGTGCTGCTAGGGCGTGTTGGAGGCGCGATTGTGTATCACCCGGTTCGGGAACTTCGGTATTGGATGTGTCCGCGTCAATGAGCTCGCCCTCAAGCTCCAAATCTGGTTCCGGGAGCTGCTGAACGGGCTGGGGGGGCTGAGCGGACGAAGACGAGGCACTAGCGGCACTGCCTTGACTACCAGACATGTCTGTTGCAGGTGACAAAAAGTGTTCTGAGCACAAAAAGGGAATACATTAGTGAGTCTACTCAAAGGGGCCTAGGTGAGAAAGCGACACACATGCAAAAAGAAAACCACAAAAGCAGGCACAAAGCATCACAAGGCACAAAGGGCAAACATTCATAAGCTTGAGTACAGTGTTCTCGATGCAAGTTTGTGGGCAAAGCAGCCACCAAGGATCAAGCTGGCGTTGCACATGTCAAAAGCAAAAGTCCAATTTCACAAAGGAGCACAAAGGGGAAGCAATCATAAGCTTGAGCACAGTGTTCTCCATGCAGTTTTGTAGGCAAAGCAGACAAAGGGTAGACAAACATTAGCTTCAACGTGCTGTTCTCCATGGCATCTTGCAGGCAAGGTAGGCACCAAGCATCCAACCAAAATTCCACTGGGTTCGGGCTGAAAAATTTCTTCCGAGCTCCCCCGGCACGGTCGGCTGGGAAGCCCATGGAACATTCCTACCGATATTGGTTGCGTTTTGGGACCCGATCTGGCTGCCAAAACTTCCGAGCATCTTTCCAAGGGTTTTCGAAAACTTCCAAGCGACAGACCGAAGCATATCGCATGCACGTCGGTACAGATTTCCTAAAATTGCCACCGGTAACCGGACAATATTGGTCTCTCTTCCAATGTTCTATGCTGGGCACCGGTGGTACATGTGGCCGTGCAGCAGGCAACACTGCAGCTGCTCCAGCAGCAGCAGCGGGTGCAGATGCCCCAGCAACAGCAGCAACAACAACAACAACTGGCACAGGCACAGGTACGCGCTATGTTTGCCATTGCGCGCGCTTTCGACATTGTTGCGCGCGCTTCATTTGTCGTAGCACGCGCGATTTGATTGTTTGCGCGCGCTACGGCCCTACCTTCTGTCCCATTGTCACGTAGGTGGGCAGCTTCGAGCAGCTCCTGTGCCTGGGATCCCGCAGAGGGCCGTTGATGATCAGCGTGCTCGCGGACATTGCCGGGCAGTCCAAGCATGCGGCCGACTGGCTTGACGGACGGAAGGAGCAAGGCCCCTCCTGGACCCCGGTGCTTGCCCGGGCTAAGCGGCAGATGGAGGAGCTGGAGGTGGACTGGGCCGACGCCTTTGCTGTGCCGGAGACGGAATCCGTGACAGTCCCAAGGCCCAAGAAGAAGCATCCCGAGGAGCCAGCAGCCACCAGCCACCTACCACCAGCCACCTCCGCCTCCCACACCGCTAAGCCCCCCCACCCGCCTGGAAAGGTCCTTGCCCAGAAGACTGCCGACCAGCAGCTGCTGGCACAGGCGGCACAGAGAGTCCAACGTCAGGCGGAACAGGCCAAGAAGAAAGAGGACGAAGCAAAGAAGAAGAAGAAGGAAGAGGAGGAAAAGAGGAAGAAGAAGGAGAAGGAAGAGGAGGAAAAGAGGAAGAAGAAGGAGAAGGAAGAGGAAGAGAGGAGGAAGAAGAAGGAGAAGGAAGAGGAGGAGAAGAGACGGAAGAAAGCAGAGGAGGAGAAAGCAGAAAAGGTAATGCAGCGCGCGCTATCGTTGTCATTGCACGTGCTATGCATTTCGTCGCGCGTGCTATGCTCCGTATTGCGCGTGCTATGCCTGTGCTATGCCTCTGCGCTACTCTTTCCAGGCAAGCAAGACGGCACCGCAGCAGGCACCCCAGCCGCAGCTCGCATCAAAGCCAGCACCGAAGCAGCCCGTCCCAGTCCCAGACCAGCCACAAGAACAAGGAGGTCCGTGCGGTTCCACCCCACCCAGTACGGCTCCCAAGGCCAAGCAGCAGAGCAGAGCCGACGCGGACAAGGAGGCAAGAGATGAGCTCATGCAGCGCCGAGATTGGTCCTACAAAGAAGGCTACAAGCCTCGGTGGATCATCTACTGCACCACTGCGATATGATTGTGGAGGGAGCCGAAATCAAGCCAGCAGGGGCCAGGAGGGCCCCTCAGGACCACGTGGCCGTCATCATCCCCAACGATCAGTGGAGCCCCAGCCAACAAGGGGAGGAGGAGGAGGAAGAGGACGACTGGTCGGAGTTCATGCCAAGCTGCCAGGTGTTCTCCGCCAAAAGCAAAGTGTATGAGGAGTTGGACAAGTGGCAGTCGTGGTGGGAGATGTACGAGGCCGATGAAATTGTGGACCTCTGCCCCGACCCAAAGACCATGAGGATGTCCCCGTCCAAGCCACCAACCCCAAAGAAGAAGAAGCCCCAAGGAGACCCACCAGCCCAGCCACCAGCCCCCCCACAAGAAGACAAGGGACCTGACGAAGCTGCAGCACCAGCAGAAGCACCAGCAGCAGCTGCACAAGAAGAAGAGGCACCAGCCCCAGCAGCAGCAGCAGCACAAGAAGACGACGCACCAGCCCCACCACAAGAAGAAGAGGCACCAGCGGCCGCGCCACAAGAAGGAGAAGGAGCAGCCCCGAAAGAAGAAGAGGCACCAGAAGGAGCAACCCCAGAAGGCGACCCAAGCCCACAAGAAGAAGGGGATGCAGCCCCAGCTGCCACTGGGGCAGAAGACCACAGACCCGAATGGGAGAAGGAGTGGGAGGCCGAAGTGGTGGTCCAAACCATTAAGGAGATCACTGAATGACAGCGCGCGCTATACCTGGTATAGCGCGCGCCGTAAGGCTCATAGCGCGCGCTGTAAATATGTTGCGCGCGCTACACTGTCTGTGCCCGTGAGGACCTGTATTGTTGCATGACACACTTTTCAGACCTTTCAGACAGTGTTTTTGCATGTGTCTTGGGTTGGATGAGCAACAGGGAATGTTTTTGAAAAGCAAGGGGTTTTTGAGAAACGCAGGACACTGGAAAAAGCATGGTTTTGAAACATTTTCCGGTTTTGAAAAATTTGAAAAAACGGGACAATATAGCGCGGTAGAGCGCCCGCAATAGGCGCGCTATATATATAAAGGTCATATTTTTGGAAACTTGCGCGCACTATGGAAAAAATGCACCATTGCGCGCACGCAGGGGAGTAAGAGGTTGGTTTCTTTTGCAAGTGTCCAATCGTGCCTCCATGCAACATATGACGTTGATTTCAAGGGTTCAAAAGGCAATCCGCATGAGTTATTCCCGGTTTTGGTTCCCCTCTGAAATGGGTGTCATGAATCGACGATTAGATCAAGTAAACACGCCAAATCAACACCAAGTAAAAGCGACGTGAGCAAATGCAAAAGAAGGAACACATCACGTTTATCCAGCAGAGATGTCCGTTGATTCATGCCACCTCGTTGGCATGGTTGAAATGGTTGGCATAGTAGGCATGGGAACACCCAAAAATGGGCCCCTCAAAATGCAAAAAATTGCATTTGGGATAATCGAAGATGTATGAGTCGTGCACCTACCTCAGGCCTCACCCCCGTCATCCTCATCAACGCCTCCTTCACTTAGGTTCTTCCGGCTTCGAGGAGTCGTGACTCCCCCAGAGCTTCCCCCGAGATATTGGCAAGATATCCCACTCTAGGTTTAGTATCCTACTACCGGACGTCATCACGAGAGCGCCAGCCCTCGCTCCACCTCACAGTAGTTACGAATGCAAAGGGGCACCTTGGGATACACATTATTTTCCACCGGAATCACCTTCGTGTTGGAATTGTTAAATTGGAATCAAAGAGTGCTACCGGATAGGGTTAACACTAGTAACACCAGCATCATACTTCGTCCTTCTCCGAGAATAAGGCTCCAAAAATGGCCATGGAATGGTAAAACCTATAAATGGGCCCCTCAAAATGCAAAAAATTGCAAGAAAAGTTTGCGGATAATGGAAGATGTATGAGTCGTGCACCTACCTCAGGCCTCACCCCCGTCATCCTCATCAACGCCTCCTTCACTTAGGTTCTTCCGGCTTCGAGGAGTCGTGACTCCCCCAGAGCTTCCCCCGAGATATTGGCAAGATATCCCACTCTGGGTTTAGTATCCTACTACCGGGCGTCATCACGAGAGCGCCAGCCCTCGCTCCACCTCACAGTAGTTGCGAATGCAAATGGGCACCTTGGGATACACATTATTTTCCACCGGAATCACCTTCGTGTTGGAATTGTTAAATTGGAATCAAAGAGTGCTACCGGATAGGGTTAACACTAGTAACACCAGCATCATACTTCGTCCTTCGCCGAGAATAAGGCTCCAAAAATGGCCATTTCGTGCCCAATATAGAGTCTCGGTGGGGTTTAGTTCCGTCAATTGTATAGCCAAGAAGTGCAACAAAGTCATCTTACTTAATGTGTCCCACATAAGGACTACATGGCCACCTCTTCCAAGGTGCTGGGTGGCTTAATGTGAGCCCTTTATGCAAAAAAGAAGGCCAAAAAGGCTCAAAAAGGGCTTATTTTCGTCTAAAATCCACTGGGAGATTGGATCTGGGGAAATGTGAACAGTCAGATCTATAGATGCGCTACGATCAATACTATTCAGCAATTCACTACTACTCTCCCAGTGGCAGATTTTGCGAAACTGGCATTTCTTTGACTTTCATTTTGCGGCGATCGGTGCCGCGGCAGTTGCATGCGGGTACAATCCGGGTCTGGCGATGGAACTCAAACCACAGTGATTTGGGAAATAAGGAATTGACGATTAGTTTCCCGATTTTCTCGACAGTCACATCAGGACTGATGATTGGAAACCGAAAAAGCTGCATTTCTAAATTTACAGACAAATCGTAAATTAAAAACCTATGTGCCGGTACGTCCTCATCGGAGTTGATCTCCTTGGGCGCCCCATAGACACGAAACCACTCCTCCAGGAGTATCTTGATAGTCTCCTCTCCGGTAATGTGCTTGGTACATGAGAACACCCTGGTAAACCTGGTCAACCCACAGGTCACCACGTGGGCAAAGTCGTAGCCCCCAAACTTCGGCATCTCCGTGTAGTCCACCTAGAGAACACTGTCAGCACAGTGGGGAATGGGCAGGGTCGAGTAGAGACCCTTATCTCTGATATCCCCAAGTTTGCAGAACCTACACGGGCACTTGTCCACGATAGGCTGGAGGGTCTTCCGCAGTTGGTCATCAGTCCACGTAGTGTGGAACCACTGCTTGAATAGCCTCAGGGTACGGTCAGCACCCACATGACCGCTGGACTCATGGGTCCACTTCAGTAGCACTGGGACTCTTTCACTGGGTACCACGATGCGGTCCTCGTGCCAGAGGTAGCTCTTGTCCCTCTTCCACTGCTCTTGGTTGACCAGGAGGGGTTCAAGGCGCTTTTCGAGGCGCTTATAGATATCCCCAAACTCTTTCAGGTATTCCGCTTGTTGGAGTCCATCTAGGGGTCGTATCATAGTCATGTTGAGGTCCAAGTGTACGTCCATACGGCTGAACGCCTCCTTAGCCAGCGCTTCAGACCGGGCACCAATCAGGGCGTCGAAGTTGTTGCGGCTGATGTAGTCTGCACACTCGTTCTTCACTCCCTATATATGGTGTACCGTCAGCCGTAGTTGGCTGAGGTAGGTCCACCGGCGCCGTAGCTTGGCCTTCTCAGGTGGGGGACCCTTCTCGAAAGAGCAGACCGGCTCTTGGTCGCACAGCCAGACCACAGTGTTACTCCCCAACAGTCGTGCCTGAGAGGATAGCACCAGCATACCCGCGAGCAACTCCTGATCATAGGTGGAGTAGTTCCCCCCGGCCTGGTTCCATTTCCAGTTCCACTGGCCCAGGGGTACTAGGACCCACTTGTCGTCAGGGTAGTGGGCTTGAGAGTTCCATCTCGGTTGACACCTTCCGTTGAAGCACGTCACAACCCTACCCTGGCATTATACCCTTAAGGGAACATTATATGGCCCTATATATGGGATATATATGGGATAGGGTATATTATATTCCATTTCCTTGTTAGGAACATAGGATGTGGGATAGATACGGCAATCTTGGATGTTTAGTAGTTATATCGTTTAGTAGATGATAGGGTGGATTTCTCATATGTGCATATCACGTATTTCATTGGCTATGTGTACCATATCTGTTTGCAGGATACTATTCAGTGAACACTGTCGTTATGTCTTCTGTGCCAAGCAATGTTGCTGCCCATGCCACTGCGACCTCTGCTCTTGACCACTCGGTCTGGTTTCATGGTAGCAGAGGCGAAAATTTTTCGTCTCTGTTGGGCGTTTGGCATCGCAGAAAGCGATCGGTCCAAGACATCGTGGACCAAAATCAAATTAAAATCTCTTCCCCGGGAGGCCGGCAAGACCAAGGCAAGGGCCGGGCCAAAGGCCGTCCTTGGGGACGTCGCCAGGATGGCCGCGACGAGCACCAAGGTGGCCGTGGTCGAGGTGGAAAGGATGGGCAGGGACAGAGTGGACAGAGACAGGGTAAAGGCCAGGAACGACACTGCATAAATTGTGGAAAAGACGGGCACACTGCTGAATTTTGTTGGCAGAAAGGTGCCAAAGGAAAAGGTAACAGTGGAAAGGGCCGCCCGACACTGCAGCAAGCGGACGCCGAAACTGAACGTCGCTTCCGGGAAAAACTCTGTCTGCACCGTGCCTCGCCTGATCATTGGGCCAGGGATTGTCCCCAGAATGGCCACCGCCAGCAGCAGGGTAAAGGACGTGGCCGGGGAAAGGGCCAGCACCGCCAAGTGGGCGCTGAGACGTTAAGGGTGCAGCCCAGCGACCGTGACGCGGGGAAAAGCCAGAAAGGCAAGGGGACTGAGGAACAGGGCAATCCAGCCAGATTGCCTGCGCAACCAGGACCCTCAGGTCCTTCGGCTAAGCCAGCTGCTGGACGAGAGACTCAAGGCTAAAGCTGTCGGAGCTTAGCGAAAAAAAAACGGAGACAGGAATGCCTGAGTGACACAACCACTGTTGACGCGGCCACTGCCCCAGTGACCACTGTCAACGAGGGACAGACCCCGACCACCACTGTGGGGTGTGGCGTGCAGTCACATGATGGCGTCCTGAATTCGGCTCTGGAGGCCGCTGCTTCTGTAAATTAGCCCCCAGAGTCTCTTGTGTTGCCTATGCTGGAGGTCTGCATCCGGTCAGGTGTAATGCGTCCTGCCGCTGTACGACGCTATTCACTGACCTGTGGCATGACCAGAAAAAAAGTATGCAGATTTAGGCGCAAGCCGGCACTCAATCAGGTCGATGGTGCCACGGAGTTGGTAGTGTCTGGAGTTGTTGATGGGGTGCAATACACAGTATTGATCGACCCCGGTTCCCAGGTGTTCGCGCTGGCACCTAGTTCATTTTTTGCGAAAAAAATGTTGACCCTCGCTGCCCGACCACTGCAGATCACACTGGCAGATGGCAGTCGTATCGCCGGTGGTACACATGGTGCCACAGTGTCCATAGCGCTGCCTGTGGAGCATCACGGGCGCATGATTGAGATTCTTTGTGAGGATGTGTTTGTTTACAAGGCCGATGTAGCCGAACATGTCATTTTAGGTTATCCTTTTTGCAAGTCGTATGGTCTGACGATTGATCCAGTCCGCGACTGTCTGATTGATATTTCTCCATCAGTTTCTGTGTTCCAGATGAGTCACGAGGCATCTGAGTTGAGGGCTCCGCTTGGAGAGCCCCAGCAGGACTCGGCGATCAGCGGGGACAGCCAGGCAGGGATAACAGTGGCCATGTGTCGGCATTGTTCTGAACTTTATTCATGGTCTGGGGAGGTTGGGCATTGCTGCCAGAAACATCTGGTGCCTACAGCCCCTAATAGGGATGAGCAGATCTCGCAGTGCTGTGCCACTGAGGTACTGCGACCAGTCTTATCTTCGTTGGCGCTTTTGACCCTACCTCACACGCATCTTGTCCCAGCCATCACAGCTGCCACGGTTGCTTCTGTCACTGCTGCTTGTATCTCTTGTTTTCCCTCCACAGTACGCCCGCATCAACATGAACGACAGCCTTTAAGTCTGGATCGCCAGGACACGGGAGATCCGGAGACAAGGACGCAGGTTTTGTATGTGTGGAAATGCACTGTTTTTGTGTCAGACAGTGCATGAGTGAGGGGTTGCGCCCACCTGCAGCCCTCGTTTTGAATGACTGTAAGGGGCAACTCCGGCAGGCAACAGGCAAAAGCAACAACACCAGAATCACTCCTTAGATCGCCAGATTCTCATAATCTTTGTTGGGTTCTCATGTCATCATAATACCCTACAACGATAATAACAATCACGACATTTCTGCACTGTCATACAATTCATCATCTGGCATTTCCGCACTACAAAATATCACATTTTCTGCACGCGCGCGACGCATCCTAAACTACAGGACTCGCGATCTCAGCCTGGGCATGCGTGCCCATTACATCCCCCTCCCAAGACACTGCCAAGTGTCTGAAAAACTGATATATACCCCTACATGGGCAAGCATGCCCACAGAAAAACAGAGCATATGTAAAACCTCACAGAAAAATGTGCTCACGGGATGACATACCCGGATTACTCCATCCAGTTTCTGAACTACCTCAGGGCCCTACCCACAGGTTACCTCCGGTTACTCCCTGGGGCTGATAGGCACCCTTGGTTTCACACGGGGATGCATTACAACATGAGACTGTGCAGAATAATGGAAACTTGTAATCTGTCCTACCCCAGGGCCTGAAATCTTGAACTGCAGCCCCTCTATCCTTTTTCGGGTATAAAAAACTGACACATAACTGAGTGGGGGGCCTGCTCCCTAAAAAAACCCAAGCTGACTATTGGGAAAAAATTTCTGAGAAAGCTCAAAAACTCTAATCAGAAAATTCTGACTAAAACTTCTTAGCCTAAAACTCAGGGGGGCAGTTTTCCAAAACTGACATTCAAAAACAAAAACTGGTCTACTTACTGCCCATGCCTAAAGTCTGCTTTTCTGCACCAAAAAATTTCCTGCTCAGAAGTTTGTTTAACATCAAAAAATTGCATCTCAGAATTCAAAAATCCAAACAGGCACCAATGCAGCAAAAGCAAAGCAGAAAACAGTGAAACATGTCACTGTGTGACCTCAAAGGGTGTGGAGAAACCCTTAAGCTAATGTACAAACTGCTGCAGGCCTTCAACCTGGCACTTAACGTGCCTTAATTCTGAGATGCCACTTCTGAGTTCTTTTTAACCCGCTCACCATGACATGCTCCACATCTGTGAAGCAGAAACAGGAGCGCCGACACCGACGATGGTAGGGGAGGGGTCGGTGCAGAACTGGAACACAAAAAGACAGACCTGGCACAGTTTGGGCATCTCTTTTGAAATTTTTCCATACTCGACCACTGTTGTTGACCCCACTTGGATTATCCACCTGTAACACAAACACAAGAAGGAAATGTGGATCAGTATATACAAGGTCAGGGCAAAAGAAATATCTGTTATCCAATTCACCCCCACGCTCCCCTTCCACAGTGGTAGAAGACACAGGAGCTGAGGACGACCAAATTCTACTCAACATTCACCCACAGTGGCAGGCCCAATGATCATAGAAAAAAAGATGGGCAATGCCTGGCCATGGCATCCAGCCCGCGGCCTGCCAACCTGAACCTCAGTGGAGGGGTCAACCTTGGTCTAGCTGGGTGTACAATCCACCAGACCCAAGGGACCTACAGGGTACAAACCAACACAGGTCACCCACATACCTGCTTACCCACGCACTCAAGGAGTCATCGCGATTACCTATCTTGTGGTGGGGGGGTTTTCCACTGCACCTTAACAAAATATGCCAGCTCCACGCTGCACAAACAAACAACAAACGCCATGCAGTGTCAGGAGGACCCAGGCTCGCAAGCGCTAAAGGCGTCCCCCTCCCAATTGCAGAGGTACACTCGTCAGTGCACCTGCACTCAAACCAGAACATACACAGTTCTGCCTAAGGGAAAACAGCGTGTGAACTTGCCCTATGTTTAAAAATGGAGGTATGGCGCCTGTAGCCACAGGGCTACCCAGAGCCTCCAAACTGGCGTTAGAAAGTTAAAACTGAGCCACACAGTGACTCAAACCAAAACAACCAAAGTGGAACCAAAACAGAAGTCATAGAAAAAATATTCCTCTTGTCAGCAAAACCAATCCTACTATGAGCAGACACCATCGTGAGCCAGAAAGGCTCAAACCAGCCCAGTGTAAAACTGGACTTTTAGCTTCAAAGTCTGAAAACCAAAACAAGGCTGCATATCAGTGCAAGCCTGCAAGCACAAAGGCAGTGCTTTTTCAGCGCCACAGGCGCTTGGTGTCAAACCCATTTTTCTCATCTCACTCATTTGAGTGAGATTTAGACCAAAAACTGGCGAACCTTGAAATATTAAAAACTGACGAAGAGCAGAAACAACACGAGTGCCCCACAACGCAGTGTGATAGCGAATCTGGCACGTGGGGCGTAGCTGAGTCTAAAACCAGAGATGCAGTAGGGAACTGCCACCTCCACATTGCAAGTACCTCAAGGCGCTCCCGGAGCACCAGCAAGCAGTGCCTTTGTAGCACCGCCCCATGCCTGCGCGCACAACACACGCAAACACCACACAAGAACCTTAAAATTTTTCTCATCGGCCCAAGGCGCGCTCTCTTGTTGCTCCCATTGGCCCCGATGAATTCGTCTTCAAACTGCCCAACTGACCGCTCGTCCGGCTTGTCCACTACTGACAGAGTCCTTGCTTCGGACCGCTCGTACGCTGCGACTTATTTGCAGAAACCGCGTTCACAAACTAAGTTATACACACAGGTGCGACAAAGCCAACCGCGTTCAAGCTGACCAGCCTTTTGACGAACCTCGAAAACCACTAGTTCTTGCGACCACCACGTTTTTGGAGTCGTCTTTTGGGGGCTCCACTCGACGAATGTGCTCTCCCTGGTCCAACCACCACCGTGCACTCGAGCTCATAATTCGACTGTTGACTTTTGTCCTCCGTTGCTTCTTGGTACCCACTTCGAAGCACCCACGCCTCCATCAGTCCTCGAACTCGCTGAGCCGCACAATATTCAGAATTATCCGGCGCGCTCAACAGGGCACGGACATACTAACCTCCACGAGGTAACCAAAAGCCGGTGCGAGCATTATCAGCTGCACTGCACAAACGCCTCCGGCACTCTTCAAGACTCTCCGAACGGCGACAAACACGGCGAAGAGTGTACTCAGGGCTCTTTAGTGCAGTAATGTACTCATCATGGGGACAGCCATAACTTCTTCGAGGAGCAAACACCAGATCCCCACTTTCGTGACAAGTACAGACCAACTCTCTGCTCAGTTCTTCGAAGTCGTGACAGTCAAGAGTCAAGCCTTCAAACATTTTGACAAGTTTATTATCCGGCGATGAGAGACGAATGGGTGTCTCTGATTCCTGTTCCCAAAGACGACGGATGTGATCCCATACTCCTGTCAACTCCTTCTGAACTCCGTTGTCGACATCGTCCTCTGACATACCCAAAGACCCAAGCTTAGATGAGAATCTTGTAAGGGGCAACTCCGGCAGGCAACAGGCAAAAGCAACAACACCAGAATCACTCCTTAGATCGCCAGATTCTCATAATCTTTGTTGGGTTCTCATGTCATCATAATACCCTACAACGATAATAACAATCACGACATTTCTGCACTGTCATACAATTCATCATCTGGCATTTCCGCACTACAAAATATCACATTTTCTGCACGCGCGCGACGCATCCTAAACTACAGGACTCGCGATCTCAGCCTGGGCATGCGTGCCCATTACAATGACGGGTCAGAGCCTCCGCAATGCCCATGTACCATAGATGTGGGGTCTGACTCAAATTCTGAGGCTTATGGCACAGATGAGCTCCACTCTGACGTGGAGGACGTGCCTGATGCTCAGTCTGTATATACAGCTCCACCCCCCGATTCTTTTGCGGGTGATTCCGGGCTCCGTCGGGACTACAGGGGCCCAGGCAAAGTTTCGGGAGGGGGGGGCACACAGACGCACCCACCGGCCCCAGTTTCGTGTCGTCATTGTAAATGTGAAGTGGATGAAGTGTGCGCCATGTGTTTGCCGGGAGATATCCCCCGGGACGATTTGGCGGATGACGAACAGGAGGGGGACCCACTGAAGATGGCCCAGATCGGATCCACACCAGTCGCATCACGACGGGTGCGGGCCCAATACTCAAGGTTTTTTCGGAAAATGGCACTTCAGACCCCCGGTAAAAGCCGCCAGGCTGTGCGAAGGAAGATGAGACGATCCACTACATTTTTGTACTCACAGGGCAATCACATTCTTTTATCGTCAGTACGAGACATGATACTGAAATGGGCTGGGCTGAAGAGTGATCAGTTCGTTGATGTTTTTGCTTCCAAGCAGGCACACTTGTTTCCGGAGTATTGCGATAAAGGGGAGAATGGGTTGTCCCATAATTGGGTTTTGTCGGACTCCAAAGGGCGACCAATGCAGAAATTTTTATGGTTGCATCCGCCACACCACTTGCTGCAAGACACTGTCACCAAAATTGTGCTTGACCAGGGTAGAGGAATCCTGTTGGTGCCAGTACGTAAGCAGTGTCCATGGTTTTGGACGTTGGGTGAGGTGGCGCTGGATTGGTGGGACCTCGATCCATCAGTGCCCCTATATGGGAACACTGATGGGCTCATTCTGCAGCAATTGCCCCACTGGACGACCAGGGTTGTGCTGTTTGACGCGCAGGGCATGGATCTGCTTCAGCCCCCTGAGGGTAAGGAATGGGGGTGTACAGATGAGTCTGCCGCGGCAGAGACGGATGGCTGCCACCAGATGTGTTCTGGGTGTTGCGTCTGCCATTCCAGTCACCGCGCATTGTCCCCGCCTTCGTCCATGAGGGAAGCACGGTTGCGTGTATTGCGGCAGATCACTGCTGCGCATGACCTGCTTTCAGAACGCAGCCTGCGTGCTGTTGTTGAGGGCGATCGCAGTGATCCCCGTTGTGTGCCGTATCGGAAGATGTTGGGGAAGGAATTTTCGACTGTTGTTGAATTTGCGAAAAATATCCTAACGGATGTGGACCATTCTAAGCGTGGTGAGGCTGGCATCGCGCGAATAAAATTAAAACAAGGAGCCGTACCTCAAAGGGTCGGCCCTTATAGAACTATGGGAGTCCGAGATGCCGCTTTTCGGGAATTGATTTCCCAATTTTTTGAGCGCGGCATGCTCGAAAAATCGTTTTCGAGCTGGGCAGCAAGGGCCTTTTGTGTGCCCAAGCCGGGAGGTAAATGGCGGTTAGTCATCGACTACCGCTACCTCAATTCGCAACTTGCGGATGAGGCTTTCCCGCTCCCGGTCATTGAAGACCTTTTTTTGGAGCAGTCCGGAAACGCCATTTGGTCCATCTTCGATTTGGAAGATGGGTTTCACCAAATGGTTTTGGAGCCTGAATCCAGGCCCCTCACGGCGTTTGTGACGCCGTGGGGTCTTTTTCAGTGGACTGTGCTGCCCATGGGGCTGAAAACGGCCCCACAAGCCTATCAGAGAATGGTCCAGCTCTGTTTGGAGAAAACGGGGGTGAAACCCTATATTGATGATGTGCTGAGGGGTACACCAGACACAGAGGACAACCCAGATCTGGACACCCCAGTGACTAATGGTTGTATTCGTCAGCACTATGAAGATTTGTGTAGTATCTTAACATGTTTGCAAGATTGGCAGTTGTCCATTAAACCGTCAAAGGTTTTTCTGTTTCTGCGACGGGTGCGTTTTTGTGGACATATTTTAGAGCGAGGAAGGAGATCAGCAGATCCTGAGAAGGTCGCCGCAGTCTCCAGGTGGGATTGGCGGGACATCCGGACCCCAACCCACCTGAAAGCATTTTTGCGGGCAGCACAGTGGTATGTATTTTACATTGATAAATTTGCAGACCACGCAGCGCCGCTGACGGATGCCCTCCGGGGTCTGGATTTGACGAAAAAGGGGAAATTCAAGTCCACACACCCACCCCTGAGCGCATCCAAACGCAAAGCTGTTTTTCTGCAGTTTCCCAATGTCGCAGAAGCAGAAAAAGAAATCTGTCGCTTGGAGAACAGGATTCACTGGACGCCGGATATGATCTGGCATTTTGGACAGCTGAAAGAAAAAATATTAAATCCCGTGCAGCTGTACATTCCAGATACTCAGAGGCAGTTCTGGATTCGTACCGATGCCAGTGACTTTGCGGTCGGTGGTGTGCTGGAGCAACGCCGCTGCAAATGTCCTGAGCCTGATGATCCTACCCAGGGTTGCGGATGTCCTTTGTTTCCTCTGGCGTTTTTTTCGAGGAAGTTGCAGGGTGATAAGTCCCATGGCCAACGTGCCTGGCCAGTGAGGGACAAGGAAACATATGCAATTGTCGCAACACTTCACAAATTTCACGCGTGGCTACAGCAGTCTAGACTTTTTTTGAAGTCGGCGTGGGTCGCAACAGATCACCGCAGCCTGGAGTATATGACGAAGGAGGACTTCGTCACGGTGTCTGGTCCAGTCGGCAGACGGGTCCGCTGGCACCAGTTTCTGTCACAGTTTTTGTTAGATGTAGTGTATGTGCCCGGGCAGAATCAGGAAATTCCTGACACCCTCTCACGCTGGTCTTACCCAGCGTAGTTGTATAGTCCTGAAACTAACATACACGGTACCGAGGAGGATGCTGAAGGCGTAGCGGCAGATGAGAGGGAGCAGCGAGCCCATGCCGATCAGCTCCTGGAGAGGGCTGATGGTCAGGGGGAGACACAATTTTTACGTAACTTTGTGGCATGGCATTCCTCCTTGCTCGCATCAGGAGTTACGCCGTCGAATCAGGAAGTGGGTCCCGTGGACGTGTTCCAGGATGATGCTGAGTTTTCTGAGCTTGCTGAGCAGGGGTATGCGGAGTGTGCTGCGTATTGCAGTCAGTACAGAAATTTGTTTTCTGTTGAAGGCCTGCCACGCAAGGCCCGCCGAAAGGCGCAACGCATCGCGATTACGCAGGGACGCAGCCAGAATTGGTCTGCTCGTGCCCCCGGGGCTGCACTGCAGTGTGCGCCCGCGGCCTGCATTCCTGATTGAGACTCTGATGAGCCATGGGCAACGGTCCGCGCGGGGAGAGTAGTTCCCCCTGAGGTTTCCATTTTGCATGACGACTGGACTGTTTTTTATGAGCAGGATCCTCATCTCATGGGAGTCCTGGCCTCTTTGCGGCAGGAACAGGCGTCTCTTCGTGCGCCAGGTTATGCGTTTTATAGTCCTAGGCCTGATTGTTTACGTCTGCGCTACCGTGGCAAACATGTGGTGCCACAGGCCATCAGTCAGAAAGTTGTTCAGGCCTGCCACACGTATGTCCATGGCGGGGTAGACAAGACATTTCTACTCTGTGACAGAAAATTTTCTTTCCCTGATACAGATTCGCGCCAGTTGGTCCGGCAGGTCTGTGGGGCATGCCAGGTGTGTGAGCAGACTAAGCCCCAAACTGGGAAGCAACATGGGGAGCCCGCGTTTTACCCCGTCCCTGATGACTCTTTCACTAGTTTAGCCATAGATTTCGTGAGTCTCCCGAAAAGTGTCGTTAATGGTGAGACTTACGATTACCTGATGGTCGTTATGTGCCGGCTAACAGGCTATATTTTGGCAATTCTGACCCCAAAATTGGGTCTGGACAGCCGGAAGTTAGCTGAAATTTTTTTAGAGAGAGTTGTTTTTTTTATGGGGTTACCGAAGGAAGTGTATTCCGACAATGCTTCAGTTCTGAGCAGCCAATTTCTGGACACATTGTTTTCCCTGAGCGGTATTGAACAACACAGTAGTGTCCCCCATAAACCGTCCACAAACGGCAGGGCGGAATTGGCAGTCAAGAGTGTGGTCATGGCGCTTAGGCACTTTTTGACCCAGGGACCGCGCTCATGGTATCATGCCCTCCCCCTAGCCCTGTGGGGGTTGAATGACCTGCCAGGTTTGGTTGCCCCCTACTCCCCCCACAGGCTGGTTTTTGGGAGGGACCCCGTAGGGTTTGGGGAGGTACCCCCCACAGTGCCGGGAGATGGGGCGGAGGATGCGCAGCAATTTTTTTCACGACTTGTAACTGAGTGTCAACAGGTTAAAACTGCGTTGAAGCGCCTGCATGACAAGGAGTCTAGCGCATTGCGCAAGAAATTTAAGGTGCAACCTTTCCGAGGAGGTGATCGTGTGTGGTTGCTAGATCGCCCGAAGTGGGATCAGCCCCACTACAATAAGTTGAAGCGGATATGGCAGGGCCCGTATGAGATTATACGGTGGGAGGGGGGGGATCGCTATCTGATTCAGGTTGGAGAAACCCAGAAAGTAGTTGCCTCAGATCGTCTGAAATTTTACAGATCCATGTTGGAGAAAGTGACAGCCCCTTTTTCGTATTTCAGTGATAGACAGTTGCCGCCCAACGATGACACGCATATGGTCGAGGATGTATTGGACCATGCGGTCAAGAGGCCCTGAGGTGCCTCTCCGTACCTTCAGTTGTATGTGGCTTGGAAGGACCATGAGGAAAAGACGTGGGAGGACGCTAGACAGTTTATTGGGAGGGGGAATGATAGGGTTGAACGTTATTGCACGCGCCATGGCCCGAAAAAATGGCTGAAGTGAACATGGTGCTGCCCTCCTGATGTATGATTTTTTTTCACACTGTTCAGTCATACTCTGTCCCAGAGGTCAGCCACTCAGCCTCTGTGTCCCTGTAGAGTCATTTACCAAGAAAAGCGGGATAAGCGGTGTAGGACGACATTTTTATTTTCATTGCAACGTGCCCGTGAAGGGACTGCTGGGTCCCCAGAGGACAGAGCCTTTTTTTTTGTTGTACTTTTCTATGTTTGTGATTTGCTTTGTTTTTTCCTCTTGTTATTTGTCCCTGTGCTCTCAGGTTTATCTTGAGTTCCAGAGTCCAGATCAGAATCACCAGATCGTCCAGACCAGGCCGTGAGGGTGGACAGTTCTATCGGGTTTTCCAGACTATGCCGTGGAGATGGTCGCTTTTAATTCTGTAACTGGGCTTGCTCGTCAGTTTTTTTTTCCGTCAGCATTGTGTGACCCTGTTGGATGATTGAGCCTGTGATGGCTGCTGTCAGGATTTTCCTTTATCACTTCTGCTGCTTGATCAGCTGCAGGGAGGGAGTCACTGCCAGGGCCCAGCTACATGTGTTTTTATTTTGGCTGCTTCTTCTTCGTCCCGCTTAACTGCCACTGTAGTTTTGGACTTCCGGGGTCAGACAACACACGGGCGTGTGCTGTCTTGGGAGGGGGATGTAAGTGGCAGTGATTGGCGGCCTCTCAGCTTGGCTGCAGGCGGTTGGAATCGGCTGTGATGAATAGGATTTGCGACCGCGCTCACGCCTCAGATCCTCGCATGCGAATTTCTGTGTGATAAATTAACAACGCTTCAATTCAGTACGGTCTGATAATCAGCGAGTGTAGCAATCAGATTGCATAATTATTTCATCATGAACTGCATTGAAGGTCGTTTCACTGTCACATTTCAGGGTCCTGTTTCACGATGCAACAATGACAATGAATGGTTATTCGTGGTCTTGATGTTGTGATCCTGCTGTGGACAACGTAGAGGTCTGTGATTTTGTAGTTGGCATAAATCCGCTGTGAAAACAAGGTTTCGCATATCAAGGAGTAAAACTACAAGTGGGTTTTGCACGATCGGATTGACAAGTCATCCACGGCCTCACAAATGTCTAACAGAGGGATAGCTGAGGGTGTCCAGTTCCCCACTCTCAGGACCTCCTCGGCCCTGACCCCATCGACGGGGCAGGGGCCGCAAAAACGGGCCAAGCCCCAAGTGGCTACACATCCTAAGTCTCCGAAATCGCCGAATGTTCCCATCGGGGCCCCCCATCCTCGAGATCCAGCTGGTGTACCTGGGATGGTTGGGGGGGAAATAGACAGCCACCCTCAGAGAGCGATAAGAGGACCACAATTGCCTATTACGGGCTCGGAGACCGTTATTAGCGCCGAGAATAGGGAATAATCGACTCATCTACTGGGGTGATCGAGCGTACGAACGCTGCACCTTCACGCACTGCCGACTGGGGTACGATGACTTCGCCAATGGGGCCCATCGTGGTCGACTCTGGCACTCCTCCGTCGCTCGGGGGGCTGCCAGAGCCTCAGGTCAGAAAGAACCTGTTTGCGGCAGGGCCCATCAGCCCTATTGTTGACCAACTCGACGCTGAAAACCGTTGAGTCTTGCGCTCACGCCTGATCCCCATGGCCGTCTGGGTCGAGAGGCCGTGGCCCTGATCCAGCAAGCCCTGTCGGGGACTAGGCAGAACCCCACTATGGTGGAATCGTCGCCCACTCCAATGAGTGGATCGCGGCGGTTTCCCTGGCTGCCGGAGGAATCTCCTGCCTTGGAAGCGTATCCCAACCCCGCGAGCGGATCCAGGCTAAGTCCTACGATCACGGAGGAATCCCCCACGCAAATCGAAGAGGATGAGTGTGACCAGTGGTTCCCCCTGGCGTTGGAACAGGGGAACGACGATGAGGAGGAGGAGATTGGAGTGCTGGAACGTCATGAACTCCATCATTCCCCTATTTCCGTTGCCTCGTCGTCTGCACCTCTTGAACCTATGTCAGGGACCAGGGATCGCCCCATGCCTGTGGAAGAATCCCCGGCTCCCCACTACATCATGGTGGAGGACTCTCCGGAGAAAAGTTTATAGTGTTTTCAGCACTGTGTTTTTGCTTCTCCTGCTGCTTGTTGTTGCTGTAGGGTGTCCTGCTGCTGGTTTTGGATGATGAAAAGCTTTTGTTTGTTGAAATACAGTAAAGCCAACTCAATCCAGGATAGCCCAAGCCAACAGTATGCAAAGAGAAGGTAATTCAGGATCAAAGCATGAAGGGCTGCAGTGTAAACAGTGAAAGATGATTAGATATTCACAGAAACTGCAACTCAGGATACAAATGAATGCATATTCACAGTGATAGCTGAAATGTTTTGGGAAAAGAGTTAGAAAACTGCCTCAGGATCACTCTCTCTCCATAGTGCCATCTTAGGAGATGTGCACTCTTTGTTTTGGGTCCCATATGTGCTGAGGTGGCATGGTATGTGGCGATGAGGTCACTGCCATGTCACATGGGATCTTCCTACTTAGTTAGGCTGACCAGGAATTGAACCCAGCACCTCTCAAAAAGAGGTGCCTAACCCCCCATGGTGCATACCACTAGGGCAGATAAGTATTCATGGAAAAACATAGATAAATTCATAGGCTCTACCTTAGGTATGTCAGTGCTCAGTCAACTCAGGAAAAGATGTTTTACTTCTGATTGAAAGGGGATTAAGGGGTCCACTCCATATCCTGATTGGGTGTTTGGTTCCATAGGTCAAAATGTGTTCTCACCACTTTTGGCTGGACCAATACTAAGATAAAAATGCATGGATGCTCAGTGCATCTCTAATACAACTAGAGTATGTCCAAAAGCAATGGAAAAGCACTTTTTCTTACTCCCCCCTTGTGCTGTGGTGGCCACCACTGTCGCATTTTACGAAAAAGGGAATTTTTCTTGGCCTTTCCTTGGTTTCCACATCTACTTTAAAATACCTACAGTCTCCCTCACACTGAAAAATGGGCGCTCACCATGGCTGGCGTCCTTTTGCTGCTCTGATTGTACAGTTTCCTACAGAAGACTCAGCGCTCTTGGCGCTGCCGGGGCTCCTGTGGCTTGGTTGGGTTAGATTGGGAGCATGCCAAACATGTGCATATGCATCCCTTCCTCCAAGACGCAGCGTCGACACAACCCAAACGCAAGACACATTATACACACTCGCATGGGTTCTTGTAAACCTGCTGGCGACCTGTGACCTGTCTTAGGGCGTAGGGAGTCGAAAAAAAATTAATTTGCCCCTTGGTGGGGTCTTGGTTCTGCTCAGTCTCTCCAGGCACCTGCGTTTCGGCCCGAACACGGCCTACTCAGCGAGGCTGCGCGTGGGTATCTGCAGAGGCAGGAATGGGAGAATTATGGACGAATCCACGCAAAAACGAAGCGACGACACCAAAATCCGTCAAATGACGGCGTAGAATTTTTCTGAAACGACACACCTGAGTAGAATCCAATTGTGCATCAAAGGCACATTTTTATAGAAATTACAGTCATCTCTGGATTTTTTAAGTCCAGAAATTCATACGCATAAAATGGCGGCGCGCAGGAGCGGCTCCTAGCGAAGCGCCGGAAAATGGAAAAATAATGGAATTATAAACGTATGTATCACGTAGTCTTGAAAATGACGAGACACACATTAATAAACAAACATACAGATTCCACCCACACTAATAGAAGCTTCAAAAATTCAAGAATTCGAAAATCAATTGAAAAGACTTCAATGAATCAGGTATAAACTACAGGTATGCTCGTCTTGCATGCCGCATACACATTGCTCGTCTCGTGTCTCCGTGAACGAGTCGTGTAGCAGCGTTAACAACGATAACCACGATAGGGCGCGGTAGAGGGATTGATTACAAAGATTGCAGATGATTAGCGGTCAGATCAGGGTGATTAGTCATACACACAAGTGCATAGCAACGTTCTTCGCGTGCGCCCCTTTTGTTTTCTCACCTTGCTTCACTTCCCAGCGGTAGGTAAGGTAGGTACGCCCAGGCGGGGCCACCCCCTGGTGGAGTCAAGATTGTTGTGGAGATGGACAGGTTTGCCCAACGTGATTGTGCATAGTCGTGCATGCACACACGCATTAAGGGGTAGGCCACGCGAAGTGCGCACGGTAAACCTTGTTTAGGCTACCCAGGGGCTCCTCGGTACGTTCTTTAAGAGAACCTGAGGAGTCCCTTAACGCTTGCTTGCTTGATAAGGGTAGCTGCTCCATGCAGCGTGTTTGCGGACAGCATATTATAGGGCACATTGAGAAGGGTATAATACCTGGAGTGTGCCTTGGTTCCTCCGCCGCAAACGCCCTTTCATTTGCCTTTGTTTTACAGGTGGGCAGGTAGGGTGAGTGGTGCAGCAGCATTTTTTTTTATGCCCTGCTAAACAGGGGCGCAGATCACACAAACAAGTAACTCCGCTCCGCCTGTGGCAGAGCAGGGAGTCCGACTTCATCGACATCTGCGCCTTGCACACGAGAGCACTCCTTCCCTCCAAGCCCTTGCAGGGGAAACGCGTTGTGGCGTCCCCTGTGAGGCCACAGTTGCTTAGCAGCGCTGTGTTCTCTTGTCATTTCACAGGTGGGTCGCTAGGACCCTCGAGAACTTCCTCTTCGCAACGCCAAGTAGAGTGTGCGTGTAGGAGTGGTAGTCCTGCGTGGGGGCTAGAGCCAGTTGCCCAGCGCTCGCCCACCAGGATGGTGCCACTGTAGGGTGTGTAGGACCTGTAGGGGGCGTGTCACTGTCCCACCCTTTTCCTGCAATTTTAGCTGGGTTGGTGGGCTGTGACAGTGGGTTAGGTTAGTGTTTTTGGCCACATAGCAAACAGGCGTTTTGCATGCCTTCATAGCTTTTGGCCACCCCTCCCTGTAGTAGACAGGTAGGTAGGGAAAACAATACCTGGATTAACACTCTGGGTATTCCCCAAGGTTTTGCGCCAGCACAGAAATTGGGCGCATAGGGGAGGGGAGACCCGGGGCGTACCCGGTGGCATCAATAAGCCAACCCTCCAGGTTCAGCAAGGGCGCAGACTTGGGTATAATTAGGACACCACTTCTGCGGCTTGCTCTCAGGACCTTAGGACTAGCACACTCACACATACGCTTTGGCAGGTAAGGGTAAGGTTCAGTCCCTAGCTTTATTCTTGGAGGCAAGCGTCTCAGCGAGCCTCAACAACTCACCAAGGTTGTTCTGGGACAAGTAGTCAACCAGAACTGAGTTTAGGCGTCCCTCAGGTAGAACAAATGCAGAGAAGGGCTCCCAGGTGGCCTCTTCGACTCCAAACCCTTCCCAGAGGGTGAGGAAGCCCCAACCCTGGCGATAGCGGTGGCGTAGGACAGACTTCACCAGGTAGAAGCCCTCCTTAGCCATCTCCTCGGCGTTCATGTCGGGGAGTTCACCTTCAACTTCCATAGGGCTGGCAGCCCCTTGTAGGTCCAGAGCGGCGATTTCCTCGTCGTTCAGCTCCCACTCCTCCCCACAGAGGTCTTCAGGATCATGGTAGCGCTTCAGGTGTTGAGCCGCGCACACCAGGGTCCCCCCTAGACGGGGAGAACACCGCACCGTGATACGGTGACCATCCACAGATAGAATCTTGTACGGCCCGAAGTATGGGTCATCGCTGGTAGAGCGAGGCCAGGCGGGTAGTCGACTGTGGTGCACCAGCACCCAGTCCCCCTCTTGGTAGGTGGCCGGTACTCGGTGCTTGTTCTTTTTGTTCCACTGACGCTCCCTCACTCTCTGGAGCATAGCCTTGGCCTTGTCCACCTTCGCTTGTTGCTCTTGGACCCACTCACCCACAGAAGAATGGGTGTCCTCTGGATAGGGGGCATGTAGGAACCACGCCGGGCGCCCCATGAATAGCTCATGTGGCGAGTAGCCAGTAGCTGAACTCTCTTGGGAGTTCATCATCAAGGATATGACGGGGAGTAGTCTCACCCAGTCTCTGGTGCGTTCAGTTTTGCACCATATCCTGACGTTCTCCTTCAGGACACGAATCTGTCGCTCACATAGGGGGTTGCTCGTGTGAGAGTAGGGAATCCCCGTAGACACCTGGACATTGAGGGACCTCAGGACCCTCTTGTACCAGCCAGTATCTGAGCGTACTCGTACGTCCTCATCGGAGTTGATCTCCTTGGGCGCCCCATAGACACAAAACCACTCCTCCAGGAGTATCTTGATAGTCTCCTCTCCGGTAATGTGCTTGGTACATGGGAACACCCTGGTAAACCTGGTCAACCCACAGGTTACCACGAGGGCGAAGTCATAGCCCCCGAACTTCGGCATCTCCGTGTAGTCCACGTATAGAACACTGTTAGCACAGTGAGGGATGGGCAGGGTCGAGTAGAGACCTCTGTCCCTGATATCCCCTGGTTTACAGGACCTGCACGGGCACTTGTCCACGATAGGCAGGAGCGTCTTCCGCAGCTGGTCGTCAGTCCACGTAGTGTGGAACCACTGCTTGAACAGCCTCAGGGTACGGTCAGCACCCACATGACCACTGGACTCATGGGTCCACTTCAGCAGCGCTGGGACTCGGTCACTAGGCACCACGATGCGGTCCTCGTGCCAGAGGTAGCTCTTGTCCCGCTTCCACTGGTCTTGGTTGACCAGGAGGGGTTCAAGGCGTTTCTCCAGGCGCCGGTAGATATCCCCAAACTCCTGTAGGTACTCCGATTGTTGGAGTCCATCCAGGGGGCGTATCATGGTCATGTTCAGGTCCAGGTGTACGTCCATACGGCTGAACGCTTCCTTAGCCAGCGCTTCAGACCGGGCACCAATCAGGGCGTCGAAGTTGTTGCGGCTGATGTAGTCGGCACACTCGTTCTTCACTCCCTGGATATGGTGTACCGTCAGCCGTAGTTGACTGAGGTAGGTCCACCAGCGACGTAGCTTGGCCTTCTCAGGTGGGGGGCCCTTCTGGAAACTGCGGACCGGTTCTTGGTCGCATAGCCAGACCACAGGGTTACTCCCCAACAGTCGTGCTTGTGAGGTTAGCACCAGCATACCCGCGAGCAGTTCCTGCTCATAGGTGGAGTAGTTCCCCCTGGCCTGGTTCCACTTCCAGTTCCAGTGGCCCAGAGGTACTAGGACCCACTTGTCGTCAGGGTAGCTGTGCTTGAGGGTTCCATCTCGGTTGAGACCTTCCGTCCCCCATTGGGAAATGGCCGAGTCGAACTCCTCCTTCTCTAGTGCTTGCCACTGGAACAACGTTCCACCACCGCCCACATTGCTGGCGTCGGTCACCAGGATAATCTCCCCTTGTGCCCTAGGCACGCCCAAGCACTTAGCGTTGGCTACCTTGTCTTTGAGCTCGTCAAACGCTTGTTGCTCTTGTGGGCCCCAGCGCCAAGTAGTACTCTTCTTGATCAAGTCAGTCAGTACCGCGCTGGTGTAGGTGAAGTTTTTGATGTGGCGGCGATAGAAGTTGCACGCCCCAATGAAACTGCGTACATCATGAAGTCCTTTCTTGGGGTCTTCGTGTCGTACCTTGGCATCCATCAGGGGTTTGGCCTTAGAGGCCGCTGGGGTCCACCACCCATAGCCAACGTCAAACCCCAGGTACTGCATGGTCTCCTGCATGAACTCACACTTCTCCAGCTTGAGTCGTGTGTGGTTCTCCTGGCAGACCGCAAAGAACTCACCCAAGAGGATTAGGTGATCCTCCTGGGTATTGGTCCCGAGGCATACATCGTCGATGTGCGCCTCCATCTGGGCCCCACGGGATATGAGCTCCTGCACCTTAGGTCTCCTTCGTAGGATGGACAAGATCTTGTTCATCAGCTCTTGGAACAGAGCGGGTGCGATAGCCACGCCGAATGGCATGACCTTCCACTTGAATACCCTCCCCTGAGGGGTGATGAAGGCCAGTAGTTCCTGCGCGTTGGGCGTCAGGTCCACTTGCCAGAATCCACTTCGCTTGTCCATCTTGGTCTTGTAGCGACAGGAGGCTATCTTCTCCAGGGTAGACTCCATATTGGGAATGGACCCTGAGTGGTTCAACGTCTTCTTGTTCAGCTCTCCATAGTCCACTACCAGCCGTTTGGCTGTAGACCCAGGTTTAGCCACCAGGAAACAGGGGCTGCAGTGTAGGGGGTAGTCCCCGTCCTTGTACTCCAGGACTAGGCCAGCGTCGATACATTCTTGTATCTGTCTCTCGATCTCGTCGGCCTGCTCTTTAGGAGCTGGATAGGGTCTCCTCCGAATCTTATGACCCACGAACTCGGGTTTCAGCTTGAGGTCCATCTGTACCAGCTTGTCACATGACGCTGGAGGGGGTAGTTCTCCAAACACCTCCAGATAGGTCCTTATCAGCTTCTGTACCCGCGGGTCCAATACCTTGATCTTGTCCTCCATATCCTCGTCGGAGTGTAAGTTGCTTGCCCCTTGAATAGACGTCTGGAGGTGGTCCTCAACCGACTCTTCGCCCGCGGTAGCATCCTTCAGCCCTTGGTAGGCATACAGAAGGTCTTGCTCAACCATCTCCGGTGGACGATGGCAACATAGGCACGCTTTAGGGGGTTCACATACACATTCCTCCGAGAGGTCGTCCTCCTCTGGGGTCCTCACATGGGCATTCCACACGCTCTTCATGAGCTTGAGATCTACCTCCCTTTGCCAGGTGGTGATCTTCTGTTCGAGGTCCTCCTTCAATTGGGATAGGTCTCCCATACGTCCTTGCTTCAGTGGCCATGAGCTGCGGGTAGGCTTCGCGTAGCATAGCTTTTTCGCCACCAACTTCCTCTTGGAATCCACATACTCCCTGAGCCTGGATCGAGGGTCCAGCTCTTCATCCACGGGGTCTTCCACCCTCATGGAGAGTAGGGGTTTTAGTGGGGCGACGTACTCGGCGTTCTCCACTTCTTCCACCGCAGTCTGCACGAAGAAGGCGTCGTGCTCAGTTTCGTCGTCTGAGTGGATAGAGCTAGGTAGCTCAGATAGTCCACACTCAGAGACTCCATCAGGAACAGGTACATGACAGGGAGAGTTGGGGGCGTTGGTGTCAGTCACGACGTACTCATCTCCTCCGGGTGTAGTTTCAACAGCATCTTGAGGTCGTAGGCGATCCTTCAAGTCACCCAAGGCGAGTCCATCGCTTTCTCGTTGTATAGCCTGGACCAGAGTAGGGTCCAGGTCTTCCCAGGGGATGGTGGTAAGACTTCCGTCCACCACGCTGAGCATACTCCCCCATCCGGGCTTCCCAATGGGCGTCTTGCGTCCCAGAGGCACGTAGATGGCCTCATCAGGTAACCGCACAGAGCTGATAGTCAGCTTGTCAAGGAGGGTTCGCCAGTACTCGTTGCCCCCATGGGCTCCCCAATCGGGGGAACACAGGACCATACGGGAACGTTCCAAGGCCACCTTGGTCAGCACCTTCCCCAGTTCACTGAATCTCGGGTTCCCGTAGGCCATCCCGAAAGAGGGCCAGTAAAATTTGTAGCTGCAGTTCTTCCCCTTGCTGCAGTATAGGTCCAGTACATGCTGCTTGTCGCTGGCGAACAGCTCCACACTTAGGTCTTCTCGAGAGTAACCCAACTCCTTCAGACCTTGGTCTAGGACTTCCCCCAATAGTTGATAGTCCTCAGTTTTGGAGGCCGCCATCATGTTCGAGGGCTCCTCCTTCGATAGTCTCAGGTAACTCGAGGTATGTTCCGACTGCTCCAGTGGCACAGACTCTCTGCCACTGCCGTGGTCCACGTACAGGAGGTAGGGCGCTTGCAGCGTCAGGGATTGTATCTCGGAGTGCTGCACGAAGAAGTCAGTACCCAGTACAAAGTCGAAGGCATCAGTGTCCATCACATAGAACCGATGGGCGATAGTTCGGGAGCCCATAGGTACCTCCACTTCGCAGTCCCCGCAGCTGTGCACCACATGTCCATCCCCCATCCGTATAGCGGCGGTGGTCATGGTGTTCTTCAGGCTCCCACAAGGTAAAATTTTCTTGGCCACTATCGATATTGTGGCTCCAGTATCCAGTACCCCCAGGTATTCACGTCCCCCTAGTCGGATACGTACCCAAAACACCAGGTCTTGGGTGCCACCAGAGCGTCCCCGTCAGAATTCCGCGGGACAGGTCACCTCGAACCCCTTGTTCCGCAATTTGCGGGCCATCTTCATGAAACGGCTTCTCTTCTTGGCGTTGCTGTCGTCACCACCTTCATGCTCACGCTTGGCTCCTTGTTCTTGCTGGGCCTGCGTCTGTGAGCGTGTGGTAGGTCCAGACTGCCCTCCAGAGGGCTCGGAGTTCCCCCCTGGATTAGGGTTGGGGTTACCTCCGTTCTTGTCCTTGTTCTTGTTGTCGTTCTGGCGATTAGCGCCTCCTCCTCGTCCGCCTTGACCCTTGTCTTGAACACCTTGACCACGTCCTTTCGACTTGCCCTTGCCGGAGTCGTTGCCTTTGGCCTTGCCTCCACCTTTGCCTGAGCTTTTGCCAGGATCTTCCCCCTTAAGCTTCGCCGATACGCGTTGCTTATGGTAGCACTCGTCCTCATAGTGCTTCCGCTTACCGCAGAATGCACACGTGATGGTGCAGCGGTAATGATCCGGCATCTTCACCTTGGCGCCGGTGATCTTTTCCTGCTGCTTCCCCTGGACTACAAAGCAGTCTCGCTGCTCGCAGTCGGAGGCATGCTGCAGGTGGCCCTGTTCATCTCTGGCATCACACCAGAATAGCTCCTTCACGTTCTCCATTAGGCGGGCGTGGGCGTGTTTGGGGGTAGTCCCCTGCCCAGGTCGGGACCCTTGGTACCCTTTGCCTCCAGAACCTCCACCACCAGGACGGTAGTGGTTCAGGTGTTGGTCGCTCTCCTTCTCCAGCGCCATCTCCAGGAGCAGCACGCATAGATCCTCGTAGCGGAGGGATCTAGTCTTGCGCTCAGCCGTCAGACGGCACTCGTCCCATAGCTCACGGGGGAGCTTGGAGCACCACCAAAACAGCAGGTCGTCGCTGCTGTAGGAACCGGGCGTCAGTCGTCCAGCCCAGTGGTCCAGGTCCGCCAACAGCTCGGAGACCCTGCCGGGTTTGGGGTTGTTCGGCAGCACGGGCAGGTTCTGGATCTCGGCCCTGATGGAGAGGTCGGTCTCGTAGGTTGGGTACTGCCTCTCCAGGGCAACCAACACGTCGGCAAAGGTGGCGGAGTTGGTGACGATCTGCCTGACCTGCTTCTCCAGGTACTTCGTCTTGCAGCACTGCAGGAGCAGGTCGCACTTCACTCGCCCACTCGCGTGGGTTTGGCCGGTCAGTCGTAGGAACCGGCCAAAGTTCTCAGCGAACTCGCTGAGGTCCTTGCCTGTGAATTCAGGCAGGTTCACCACTCTCTTGGAGGTGGCAATAGCCTTCGCCTCCTGAGCTCGGCGTCCTTCAGGGCGTCGGGTCTTCTTCTTCTTCTTCTTCTTCTTCTTACCCTTGGGGTCCTCGGGGTCCTCAGGGTCTTCGTCATCCGATGGCGAAGAAGAAGTCATCGAAGGCGGCCCATCATCGGAGGGGTCTCCGCCTAGATCACTGGAGCCATAAGGCTCCACGTCCACCATAGCCCTTAGGGCTGTCAGCCCCAGCTGGTCCAGCTCGGCCCTCGTCGAGTTCGTCACGTGACTGTAGGGCGGCTGGGCTGTCCTCGGGACGAATGGACTTCTCGGTACTGCTGCAGGAGTCGGCATCGGTCGGCTCCTCAGGCTCCCCAGGGTATTCGTCAACCCTGCCGCCAGGTGGTTAGCCTGTACTCGGTGGGGTGACATTCCCACTGTCGTAGGTGACGCATGGGACGGGATCATCAGGGGCTGCAGTTTCTCCCTGATCTCTTGCGTGAGGTCGCTCACGATTTGCGAAGTGGCTCCTCGGAGCACCTCATTGATCTCCGACCGCGTCAGGGACCTGTTGGAGGATCTTCCCGATCCTCTACTCCTGCCTCCCAGTGACTCTGGTCCTCTCCTCAACCCACTCAGGGGTGCATACCCAGGTGCACACCCAGGAGCATACCCAGGAACTTCCATGTAGGTTCCAGTGGCGTGGAGTGGATGGGGATGGTCAGCCGCATACCAACGCGGCGCAGAGCTGGAAGCCACCGGCTCACTGGCAGTAGTTGCCTCAAGGAGCGCAGTGGTAGGTGGGCCCATGCCATAGGCGGGGTAGTGAGGCATGCCAGTAAAGCCTGTGCCCTCTGCCATAGGCTGGTTGGTTGTGGAAGTGGGTGTAGCGGCGGCTGGGTGTGTGGTGGTTATGGGAGAGGGTGATGCATGGAGGCCAGAAGCGCTTGGTGCGCCTTCGAAGGTAGGGACATCCGTCGGGTCTTGCCCTTGCTCCTCTCCTTCGTCTGCTCCTTCTCCAGCATCCTTCTCGCTCTCGTTTCCTCTCTTCCTCTTCACAGGCTGAGGCTGAGAGACCATTTCCTTCACCGACAGGGCCCCAAAGGCCGTCTGGAGGCCATCCAAGGAGTCCTCCGCCGTATCCATTGGCCCATGTAAGGGCTCCACCGAAGGTACAGCGTCAGGCGCCGGCCTTGCCGGTGCCTCTGGCGCTGGCGCTGTGTTCACCTCGGCGTCCACTCTTCCTGGATCCATCTTAATCCACCCTTCTGCTTATGTTTGCCTGCTCGGAGCACTGGTTGTACGGCGCGGGGTCGCTGCCGGTGCACAGAGACAGGCTGCCTCTTGCTACCAGAAAAGTTTATAGTGTTTTCAGCACTGTGTTTTTGCTTCTCCTGCTGCTTGTTGTTGCTGTAGGGTGTCCTGCTGCTGGTTTTGGATGATGAAAAGCTTTTGTTTGTTGAAATACAGTAAAGCCAACTCAATCCAGGATAGCCCAAGCCAACAGTATGCAAAGAGAAGGTAATTCAGGATCAAAGCATGAAGGGCTGCAGTGTAAACAGTGAAAGATGATTAGATATTCACAGAAACTGCAACTCAGGATACAAATGAATGCATATTCACAGTGATAGCTGAAATGTTTTGGGAAAAGAGTTAGAAAACTGCCTCAGGATCACTCTCTCACCATAGTGCCATCTTAGGAGATGTGCACTCTTTGTTTTGGGTCCCATATGTGCTGAGGTGGCATGGTATGTGGCGATGAGGTCACTGCCATGTCACATGGGATCTTCCTACTTAGTTAGGCTGACCAGGAATTGAACCCAGGACCTCTCAAAAAGAGGTGCCTAACCCCCTATGGTGCATACCACTAGGGCAGATAAGTATTCATGGAAAAACATAGATAAATTCATAGGCTCTACCTTAGGTATGTCAGTGCTCAGTCAACTCAGGAAAAGATGTTTTACTTCTGATTGAAAGGGGATTAAGGGGTCCACTCCATATCCTGATTGGGTGTTTGGTTCCATAGGTCAAAATGTGTTCTCACCACTTTTGGCTGGACCAATACTAAGATAAAAATGCATGGATGCTCAGTGCATCTCTAATACAACTAGAGTATGTCCCAAAGCAATGGAAAAGCACTTTTTCTTACTTCCGGCCCCTCAGTTCATTGTTGTGGAAGAGTCCTCGGTGCCTATGAGCGGCGTCAAAAACCGCCCGTGTCATGTCGTGGAATCTCCGGAGCCTACGGAGGACCGGGCCGGTACTACATCTGCAGTGCCTATGAGTGGCACGAAAGATCGCCCATCCCTAGTGGATGATTCTCCGGCAATGCCGAAGGTCAACAATCTGTGCTGGGGGGGAGGGAATCCGGTGGAGGGAGGGTCAGCAACCCCCCCAATAAAGTTGGTCTCTCCTCCCACAACTACATCTCCCACGGAGGACCCCCAATTGCCCAATGGGGGGGGGGATCCGGAGGTTGCAACGGGATCGGAGCCTTTTTTTGCTTCCCATCCGAGAACCCAATCGCCTATGGTGGTTCATGAGTCACCACAATATATTGTGGTGGACGAGTCCCCACCGCCACCGCCGCGGCCGAATACTGTTGGTCCTGTTCCCCCTCCGCCGTCACCCCGCCACCGCCAGGTGGCTTACATCGAGCAAGTGCAAGGAATCCCGCACGTGATTCGGCCATCTAGTGGTGGGGGTTCGGGGGGGGGACATCCCTCTAGTGGGGGGGCGCCAGCAGCTGTTGCTGCGCGCCCCACACCCCCGTCTCGCCCTGCGGGGGGGCCCTCTGGTCCCTCTGTGGCAGGCGGGGCTGCTGGGGGGGGCGGTGGTGGGTCCTCTCCTCCTCGTGCAGGGGGGGGTCCATCGTTCCGACATTCTGGGGGGCCCGCTCCTACACGGGGGGGAGGACGACCTACAGCACACCTGTGGCTGTCCCCGGTGTGTGGTGCACTATGAAACGTGCATCCGAATCTGATGGCTCAGGTGAAGGACCTGCGAACTCAGAATCTAGAGTTGCAGCGATCCCATCAGGAACTCTCTCAGGCAGTAGCCTCTACCGTGGGCTTCGGTCAGTCCTACGGGGACCAGATGACCGAAATCTTGTCTAGATTGGCTAAGTTTGACGCGGCGGTTCAGGGCTACCGACGGGATTCCAAGGTTATGGAGGCTAGCGCGGCAGATCATCTTCAGATGTCAAACAGCAACACGGCTAAGTGCTTTAGCGCAGTGGAGTTGCTCGCTACGCGTTAGGCCGCCGTTGCATCTAGGATCGATGCGTGGGACCACTGGTACTCCGCGCCTGCGGAACCCGCTACGGTGGTCCCGCTCCCGCCATCGGCGCCTCCACCCGTTTCTGATACTGAGCGGGCGGCGCCTACGGCACCCATGGGCGCGCCATCCGGTTCATCCGGTGATGGGTGTGTCCTTCCTTTGTCCGTCCACCCATCTCACGATTGCATCTACCTTCCGAACGCTTGTCAGGATTCGGGGTGGCCGAGGGGGGGAGAAGAACACCACGAACACCCCCAGCCCCAAGAACCTACTTCGTGGAGGGGAATCGCCAAAAAGCAGAAGGAACCTGCTATTCCCGAGTGCAGGGCGACGCCTAAGGGCGAAGAACACCCCACTGAGCCTACAGCCCCGTGGGCCAATGAGGAAGAGAACACCTCTTCGTTGGGGAACATTAATCTCCTCACGAAAAATGTTTTCACTTCCCCTGGGAAACCTTCGTACACGCCATCTCATCCTACGGACACGTGTACAGTCTCTCCAGTGAAGGTTGCACCAAGTGCAAGTGGAGGTGCACCCCCAACCATGGCTCCCCCTGCTTACCACCCGTACCAAATGCCTATGGTGCAAAATAGTTACACCAAAGCGGTGGAGGATAGTCATATGCCTAAACCGCAATTTACTGGGCAGCTAGAGAGCTACGACGAGTGGGTGGAGAAGCTTCAACAATGGTTGGGGGTGTGTGATCCTATGTACCGAAAGGCCAACGAGGCGAAAATGATTTTGAGTACCTTGCCCCCATGGCTAAAGGCGATCATCAACGCCCGGGTTGCTGAGGCCACCCACCACACACGCACAGCCCCCACCCTCAAAGAGTTGTGGAACTTTTTGGAACAACGTTTCAATGAGTATGACCCCTCAAGGGCCGATGAAAGGTGGCGAGCCCTCACCCCGAGGGTGGTTAAAGGGCAAGTGACCCTCATTGACCTTGAAGATTTCTATGCTCGTTGGCAACGCTTGTTGCCTCTGAGCAATGAGACTCGTCCCCACGTGATCCGGGAGCAGCTCCTAAGCAAGCTCCCGTGGATCAAGGAGAAGGTCGTCAAGCAAGAGGCTAAGAATAGCCCAGACAGCTATGTGGTGGATTTTAGTGGCCTTGACCCTTCGCCGGGTCGCGCCCCATTCGAAAAAGAACTCAGGAAATATGGCGCTCAAGGTTGCACTACGGTTCCTGAGATTGTTTCCTATTCTGGGCCGGGGGTGATAGTTGACTGCAAAGACCCGGCTCTACAGAAGTAGATCTTGAAACTCAACAACACACCTCACAAACGCGGCTACACTATGAAAGTGGAGCAACGTAGGCCTCGCTTGAAGCCTGAGGAAATCTACGCCCTTGCCCATAAAAGCGTATCGGAGAGGGAAGCTCTCGAACGCCTCAATAAGGGAGACAAGACGACGGTGACGTACACTCATCGCCCTTCTCACAATAGAACCGCGGTGAATGCGGTTAATGCGGATGCTACGGTGGACCCTAACACCTCCGAACCCGCTAACACCTCCGTCAACGCCGTGGGTCACCCTAAATCTCCGGCGAAGAAAACCGTCGACCCCGGGCCTAAGCCGCCACCTACCTTTTGGGTTCCGTGTTCCAAACATTAGAAAACACGTAAACAAACGGAGCTGGACATGTCTTGGATTCATTGGGGTGCCACCAATGGCACCCTTTGGACGTGTAAGCCTCATTCTCCATGCAATGACACTCATTGGAGCATTGCGGGTAAGTCTAAGGGTTGTAAACCTAAGGGTGGCGATAAGGGTGGTGGTGGTGATAAGGGTGGTGGTGGTTATAAGGGTGGCGGTGGCAAGGGCGATAAAGGAGGGAAAGGAGCGCCGAACGGGCGCGGACGTTGGTAGGAGTGCTCAGAGGTTCCTCTTCGAAAGAAGAAACCCTCGGGCACCCCTGTGACACTACCGTGGCTCTCGTTTCATCGAGAGTCATGAAGGGGCATATAGTGACTAGTGAGATTCAAACCGAACTTTCCGTTCAGGTTGTTTCCCCCAATGGAGAATTCGAGGCCCTCCGTGTTTTGGTGGATTTTGGGTGCCAAGCGGTCGCTTTGGCCAACCCCAAAGTTTTTGGAGACGTATATACGTGGACGGTGGTATTGCGGAGGAAATTTTGGCGGCCACTAAATGTCATGTGGCCTCCGTTTTGGCACCGCCCGTCTCTAACCCCAATACGGATGGCGAGCCGGGCATGACCTCGGAGGAAGAGTCGGAGGATAAAAGGGTGCCTAACCATTTGGTTTCGGTGCGCACCCTCACATATCAGGCGACCCATAAAAAACTCCTCGCGCCCGTTACTCTTGACCCTACCCCCGAAGATTTGGAAGCATAAGAATGCGGGCGTTCACGCATTGCGAAAATTGAAAAAGAGTTATTGGGTGGGAGCGCCACTACCGTTAAGCGTTACCGAAAAACTAAAACAGCCACACGATTGTTGGCGGCTTCACGTGTAGGTGGCGTGGTCACCACCCAAGAGCCTATTGTGTCTCTGGAGGTGGAGCTCATGAGGAAACGCATCCTCGCGGACTATGAGCGGGATGTTTTTAGCGGGGAGGTTCGTCTCCGTCCGGGCTCGGAACACCCTAAGGTCCGTGGTACGGAGCGGTCGGAGTTTGCTAAACTTGACCTATACTCGAACGCCGAACCTTAGTCCGTGAAACCTATACGGTTGGTTGGGGAGCGTGCCGCGGCGGAGCAAGAAATAGTGGAGGACTTTTTGGCTCGTGGCTGGATTGAGCCGTGCCCTGCCTCCGAATGGGCGTCCAACGGTTTTGTTGTGCCCAAGAAAGGGAAAGGAAAATGGCGCCTTGTGGTGGACTACCGCCAACTTAATGAGGCTACCTTGCTCGACGCACACCCCCTCCCCCTCATTGCAAACATGTTGGAAAATCAATCCAAACACAAAATTTTCACTATTGTGGACTTGAGTAAAGCATTTCATCAAATTTCCCTTCACCCTGAGTTCCGGGCTAAGACCGCCATGAATTTGGCGGGTATAAGATACCAATGGCGTGTTATGCCTATGGGTATCAAGAATGGGCCCGCTATTTTTCAACGGGTCATGGACCATGTTTTACAGGGTTTGGATTGTGCGGACGTATATATTAATGATATTATTATTGGTTCCTCCGGTGCGACGGAGGAGGGAGTATTGGCTAACCACGACCGCGAGGTGCGTGCCGTGTGCAATAGGTTTGGCATAGAGAGGTACACGAAGCCATAGTAATAATAGCGCAGGCCCCCGACAAAAGCGCGATTGCGCACAGCGCAAGCGCAGTGCCAGCACAGAAATGATGAACAGAGTAAAAGGGGACTGTACAATAAATGTCGTTTGTTGCAATCTGCTTCATTATTCTGAATGCAATGCATTACTGTGTTGTTGTTACTTGCAGTAACAACAAGATGTTCAATTGATTCTGACGGACAAGATTATCCAAGTGCTCGTGGGAGATTGGGATTGAAGGATTTTAATTTTATTATGAAAAACAAAATGCCGCTGGGGATAAAAAACTCCGTTTGCAGGAGTGAGGAGCAAAAAAGATAGACGCGAGGTCTGTTGGAATTATAATCTTGTTGTTACTGGGCTGCCGAGGATTCTGCTATGAGGAGTGACAAAGAGGACAACGCCCAGCAGAGTACGGTGGACGACCCAACGACCACGAAGAGGTCACTGCTGAGGGAGACACCGTCCAGCCTGCAGCGACTACGGCAAGCAATAGGTGAAGAGGTTGGAGAACGACGCATAAGCGCGGCTGTCGGACGTTTGCGTAACATGCAGGTATGCGATCACGGCCCAACGCCACATGTTGCCTCAGAGCGCCGCCAGCGACAGGTGCAGGAGTTTGAAGGGTTTTGCGCTGACAAAGGCGCGCAGGCCCGGTGCTGCCAATATGACTGTCCCCGTCATGAAGAGTGCCATGGTGCTTTGGCTATGATCCACGGAGGAGTCCTACGTTGTTTGGTCACGAAGAACATACTGGTGCAGCAGACGACAACGCCCAAACAGCCGCCGTTGGAGAGGTTGCCCGAGGACTTGATTCACAAGCAAGCACGGCGGCGCTACTGTTATAAGAAGTTAACAGCGATCAACCAAGTGGCGGCGAAGGAGATACAACGCCAGATGGAGCAAGCACAAGCAGAAATCACGCTGCAGCAACGACGGCAATCCAAGAAATCGGTGGGATTCTACGGGTTCGATGAGGAGAAGGAGGATGAACAAGAAGCGCCGGACGAGAGTACAGGAGCTCCAGACATACAGCACGAGGGTACACAAGTCCAGGAAGCGCCGGATGAGCGTACGCGGATTCTTTGATAGGCTACGAAAAGAGGAGTTGGTTGCTTCGGTTAGCAAAACCGATTTCTTTGTTCGGTCGGTTGAGTTTTGTGGCCATGTGTTGGAAAATGGCACACGCCGGCCGGCGCCAGGGAAAATGTTGGCGCTTGAACGTTGGGAGAAGCCGGATAATGTTCGGGAGCTCCGGGGGTTCTTGGGGCTTGCCAACTATTATTCGGGCTATGTCCAAAACTACGCCTCCATAGCTACTCCTTTGATTGAGATGTTGAAGAATTTGCCTAAGCATAAGAATGGGAAAAAGATAGGCCTAACATGGAATGCTTCGGCTAACGGGGCCTTTTTGAAGCTCAAGCGTGCTATTACGGATATTGTTCCCCTCCAACTAGCCGATTGGGATAAGGACTTTGTCCTCACCCTGGACGCTAGTAATTGGGCGGTGGGGGCGGCCCTGCAGCAGGAAGGTCCCGATGGTGCTCTACGCCCCCTTGCCTTTTTCTCCCGTGAATTGTCAGGCAGCCAATTGAATTGGAGCCCTCGGGAGAAAGAATGCTACGCCATAGTGGCGGCGCTTTTAAAATGGCATGGTGGGGTGGGGAACAAGCGCGTGGAGGTCCGTACGGACCACCGTAGCTTTGAAAAATGGGCTACCAAGGACCTCAAAACCGTGGGGGGTCCCTCTCCGCGCCAAGCATGTTGGCATGAGTTGTTCTCTAAATTCGACCTCCATGTGGTTTGCACTCCGGGGCCTGTGAACCCCGTGGGTGATTACTTCTCCCGTTGGGCTTACCCTGCTGACCCGGCGTTGGGTGATGTGTCCATACATGGGACGGCCAAAGCGGCCGGGGATGTGCGGGACATGATGGCGGCCGAGAAGGAGGAACTTCTCGCCCGCCCCCTTGTATTTAGGGCGGTTGTGGCGCCCGTTGTTACTAGGTCTAAAGCGGCGCCTCGGGCTCAGGGGGCACCCGCGTGTGATCCACCCCCTCTGGCTTGGGCTCCAGTGGGGGGGGGGGACGAAGCAAAAGAGAAAGCTTCGGAGACTGGAGCGAATTGTCAAGATAAAAAAATCTTCGAAGTCCCACAAGAAAGCAACTCCTATGCATGGGGAGGATGCTCCAGATGTTTTTGATCTAAATTTGGCTAAACACTACCCAAATTGTCAACGCTACAAAAAAATGTGGCAAGATGCCTTGAATAGGAGCTTCCAAGATGGAGTGAGGTTGGTGGATAACAAGCTCGTCCGTAATGGACGGTGGTGTGTTCCTACGCCGCTAGTGCATCGTTTGGTGGCCGAATACCATGATGCACTTCACTTAACTACCTCCAGTGTGGAAAAACACTGGAAGGAAATTAACCATGGCGTGGAAGGAGAGGGGTTGTACAAAGCAGTGGAACTGCAATGTCAAACGTGTCCCTCATGTGCCATTCACACGCATGACACCAAGCGCAAGCAAGGGTACATGACCCCTATGCCTATACCTATGGAGCCCATGGACTCCATAGTGCTTGATGTGTTTCACTACCCTTCCACCTCCCATGATGGAGAGGTGTATGACCGAATGCTGCTATGTGTATGCCGGCTTTCCGGCTACCTCATCGCGATCCCTATTCCTAAACCCCGTCATGAAGACAAGGATGAAGGGCTAACGGGGAAAAGAGCGGCCCATTTGGTAAAGGAGCGCTGGGTGGATAGATTCGGAGCCCCTCGTGAAATGTGCTCCGACCATGGGCCACAATTTGTGAGCCAATATTTCCAAACCCCTTGTTCTAAGATTGGTGCCCGCTTGACTATGTGTCTCGCGGGTAGGCACCAAGGTAATGGCAAACCCGAACATACTGGCAAGCAGCTAAGGCGTGCCGTTGCTAAAGCCCTTACCTTGAAGAGGGGAAATAATTGGGTAGGGTTGCCCGCCGTTGTACGAGCGTGGCATGAGACTACAGGTCCTTCAGGTTATACACCTAACGAGATTGTGTTTGGTAAACACAACCGTACTAAGGGGCCTCCTCTTGCTGAGCCTAAGGGGGTTGCCCAAGACGCCGCTCACTACTTCCAACGGCGTGAGGAGCTTATTGCTCTTGCATGTAGGGCTATGATTCAAGTGCAAGAGACAATGGCTCATAAGTATAATAAGAGTAGGAGGATGTCCCCCAATTTCTCAAAAGGAGACCGCGTATGGGTCCGTCGCCAACGCAAAAACCTTGGCGATAAGACTTGTCCCTATTGGGATGGGCCCTATGAGGTTGTGGCCAAGAAGGCACACGACCTCTATTTTATTCAAGTGGACCAACGGAGATTAGTTGACGTCCACGTTGATTGTTTAATGAAAACGGTCAACTCCCCTCGCTCCCCCGTGCCTCTAAATTACACGGAGGAGGTTGCTAGAGTGCCCTCCCAGTTTGAGGAGGACACCGATAATGTCAAGAAAATATTAAGTCACCGTACTTACCGCAAGAGACTTCTCTTCAAGGTGCGCTGGGAGGGTTATACCAAGGATTGGGATACCGAGGAACCCGTTGAAACCTTCTTACCGTCCTACAATAAAGGTTGGAGAGATTACTTGCAGAAACAGAATCTCACCCAAACCATTGACCTCCTCGCCCACCTTGGTGGACCGCTGTCATGAGCGTGCCACGAAAAGAAAACCCTAACCAATATGGATATATTATTGTTTGGGGAAGGGAGGAGAGAGCGAGAAGCGGTGGGAGACAGGAAAGAATGTGAAGAGAACGTGCATGCACGGCGCGCTCCTCGGTTACAAAAATCCCCAACGGAGCAGGGCGGTGGGTACCGCAGGTTTACCCCACCGTCTACCTCTCTCACCGCTAAAGGCTTGAGAGTCCTTGGGGTGGGGTGGCGTGGCATATAGCCTGGGGCGGAAGTGGGACGTGTTTTTTCGGGGGTCTTAATGCCATTCAAACCCCTATCCTTGGGTCTCACTGGAGCACTCCTACCACCACCAGGACAACGTCCTGCCCACGATGACGCCCCCCGTCAAGGGTGCTAACAACGTGGCAAGCACTTCTCGAAGACTCTACCGGGTTGTGCGCATGGTGGTGCTTGCAAGGTTTCAGAGTGCCGCCCCGTACCGAAACCACGACCCCACGACCGTCCCTGACCCGTGACCCAAGCCAACTAGCTAAAACATTTGCTCAAAATGACGAAGGCTTGAAAACTTCGTTGGGTTGGCGGGTACAACCTATTTTCCCTTTTTGGGTTGGGCGTGATGGCTTTCCACCGATTTGCCCTTGTCCACACGAGGGTATGGTATACAAGGTACGAAGTACTCGTGTGGCTCACATTACGTGGAAAAAATTTGGTGGCGTGCAAAATTGCCACTACATACGGCGAGGACTTAAGCCTAGAGGGAGGGGTCGTTCTCTACAGAAAGATGTCCTTGAATTATGCCCTAGGTCTTTTGATGTATTCCTGCAGGTTTTGTAGTTGAAAACCCCAAACCAAAGCAGCAAGTAGAGCAAGGACTGAATGTGGATCGAATCAATGACTGGTTTTGGAATCCAGTGTAACACAGAAGGGCTGCAGATAGACAAAGCAGGTTTATGCACCTATATTCAATCACAAATGGATAATACAAAAGGTTTTATATGAAAATTGGTCTCACTCTTGCCTCAGAGGTTGCAATAGGCACTTCATGTGCACTCTTTTGGGTGAAATGGTGCTGGTTAGGACTGAGGGGCATGGATGTCAGGACCACACAGAAAATGACTTGGCCAAGCAACTGAATTCAGAAACAGTTACAAAGTAGGACCACAATAAGTGGTAGAAACAATTGAGTATAGGGGTCTTGGGGTGGGAGACCACTAGGCTTAACCTTCAAGGCCAACAAGCATGAAATGCCTGATTTATTTTGGTATGTCCTCCATGAAGGAAGGTACCTCCGCTCAGTTGAGTGGTAGGGGTGAACTTCATGGGGGGGCTAGGGTCACAACCCTAGTTACTTTCAGAAAGTGTACTTTAGGCAACAAAAGAGAGATAAAAACACTTAAGTTTGTCTTAGCATCAACAAAGGGTTTTAAGGGGGGCTTAGCCTGGATCAAGCCCTCCAAGAAAGACATGGCAGTGACTTTTTCTTACTCCCCCCTGGAGTACTAGGTCATGAAGCTAGTAGGACCAAGGAAAAAGGCTCAAATATTCCCAAAATTACCTCAAAAAATGCATTAAACTTACCAAAAACATCCTCATCACCTCATAGAAGCCTATCACACTGTAGGTACCCTTGAAAAACAGTGTAATGTACCGTGAATGATGTCCTTTCGATGGGGCATTCCTCAAAAGTCGCCGGCGTGCGACGAAAACCTTTGGAAAAAGTTTGGGGGTAGTGGGAATTGAACCCAGGACTCCCTCCCTAGAGCCAATGTGCTTGCCCACTAGGGTACAGTCGAACGCTCTAATGCGGACGGTTATCGCCGTATAAACAGCGTTTTAGTATACGTCCTGACCAAGGGCCAGGGCGGAGCAATACTCCCAATGGAGGACACAAACCCCCAGGAGCTGGAAAAAATAGAAAATGTAACCAGCTGGGAGTGATTCCTGCGGTTTAGCGGAAGGGGTTGCGATTTAGCAAGTGAAATCGTTAAAAATCGACGAAACCACGCGGGAAATCGTCATTTTTACACATAACTTAAAGTCGCAGACAAGCGCAAAGGAATCGGACTGCAAGAAAAGGGTTGCGCAAGCGTAAACGCCGCTTTGAAAAGAAGGTATGAGCCGTAGTTTTTAAAGTTTTAAAGTAAATTTTTTCACAGTTGCATCAAAACTTTTATAAACTTCAGAGTCAAGTATTCAGATTCAGCCCACACCACAGAGCAGGTCGACGACCCATCTCTCAGGTATGTCAGTGTCACATCACACTCACGCATTGCGTTCGTGTTGGTTGTTTCGTCAAAACGTTAGGGTTGTCAACGCTGTGCTCGTTGGGGGGTCGGGTGTTCTTCTCTCGTGCTCTGCACAGGTGTCGTTGAGGTCGAACTGCCCTCGCCAGTACTGGAAATACTCCATCTGGTCTGAGGAGGACGATGAGTCCTATACGCTGCCTGATCCTGAGATACCTCTAGTGTATTCTCTACACTATGGGCAGCAATGTCCCCCTGAGTGGGACGATGGTACTGTACCTGCCGAAACTGCTGAACGGCATAAAAAGAAAGAACATGGAAAAAGCAACCTCCATGCTGAGGAGGATTTCCTTCAGAAACTCGAGAGTCTTAACCTTGACCCCCGCCTGAAGAAACTGCTGATGACCTATGAGGAGGTGTTCGGCGCCTTGCCGCCTCCCCTTTCTTGTAAAAAACTGGTCCAGATGGACCTGAAATTGAAACCAGAATTTGAAAAGACGCGACCGAGGCGTCGTCCCTATCCCGCTCGACAGGAACAGGTCGAAGAAATCGAGCGCCAGATTCAAGAATGCATTGATGCTGGCCTCGTTGAAGAGTATAAACACGGGGACTATCCCCATCACTGCAGTCCCTGTTTCCTTGTTGCTAAACCAGGGTCGACTGCCCTACGCCTTGCTGTAGACTATGGTGAGGTCAACAAGAAAACCCAGAACCACTCAGGGAGTATTCCTAACATGGAAAACACCCTGGAGCGTATTGCCAAATGCAGGTATAAGACAAAAATGGACAAACGCTCTGGTTTCTGGCAGGTGGACCTAACCGCCGCAGCTCAGGAGCTGTTGGCCTTTATAACCCCTAAGGGTCGTGTTTTCAAGTGGAAGGTTATGCCTTTCGGGGTGGCTAATGCCCCAGCGCTCTTCCAGGAGCTTATGAACAAAATTTTGTACATACTAAGGCGCAGGCCTCTAGTACAAGAGTTGATTTCTCGGGGTGCAGAAATGAAGGCTAACATTGACGACGTGAGTTTGGGTACTAATACCAAAGAGGACCACGTCCTTCTCCTCCGTGAATTTTTCATTGTCTGCGAAGAAAACCATCTCCGAATTAAACTCGAAAAATGTGAGTTTATGAAAGAGGAGATGGAGTATTTGGGTTTCGACGTGGGGTATGGCTGGTGGAAACCAGCCTCGTCTAGGATGCAGCCTCTACAGGACATGCAGATTCGCGATGACCCTAAGAAGGGTCTACACGATGTGAGGAGTTTTGTGGGCGCCTGTAATTTCTATCGGCGTCACATCCACAATTTTACTTACTCCTCTGCACCCCTCACTGACCTGATCAAGAAAACTACTCCCTGGAGATGGACCTCCAGAGAGGAAGAATGTTTCCAGGAGTTGAAGAAGAAGATTGCCTCCACCAACTGCCTGGGAGTGCCCCGCCCTGAGGGCGAGATAGTCCTGATCACTGATGCCAGTGATGTAGGGGGTGGAGGTACGATCTACCAATGGCAGGAGCTTAACCCCGCTGAACTAACCCACTGCCATTATCGTACTACTGGACTGAACCGTGATGGTTCGTTGGAACATGACTATCCTACCAGTGAGTGGCGACTGGTGCCACTGGGACACTGGAATTGGAAATGAAACCAAGCGCGTTCCAACTACAGCACCTATGACCAGGAACTCCTGGCCGGTATGTTGGTGCTATCGTCACAATCCCGACTCCTGGGATCTAACCCTATTGTCTGGCTGTGTGACCAGGAGCCTGTGAAGTCTTTTCAGAAGGGCCCACCACCTGCAAAAGCAAAGCTAAAACGGTGGTGGACTTACCTGAGCCAGTTCAGGCTGACAGTGCATCATATCCCCGGGATTAAGAATGAACTGTCTGACTATATATCGCGCAACAACTTCGATGCGCTTATTGGTGAGAGCTCTGAGGCGCTCGCCAAAGAGGCTTTCCGGCGTATGGATGTCCAGCTTGACCTGTCCATGCGCACTGCCGGAATCCTGGAGGGTTGGAGTCTAACCGACTATCAGTCAAAGTATGAAGAAATTCTCCAAACCCTCAGCACTGGTCTCGAACCCCGTGTCATTGACGGGCACCAGTGGTATAAAAACAATCAGTACCTCTTCTACGAGGACCGAATTGTGGTGCCTGAGGCACGACTGGATGGGTGCCTACAGTGGTCCCATCCCAGTTCTGGTCACACTGGCGCTAATCGCTCAGTGGACTTCTTCCGTGAGTGTTTCTACTCTAGTCTAACCCTGACTGAACTGAGGTCGCGTATGCAGACCATTGTGGATGCTTGTGGCTGTCATGCCAGCAAGCAGAGCGACAGTAGGGATAGGGGTCTGATCTCCAGCTTACCCATACCCTATTGTGCTAACTCTCTTCTCTACGTGGATTACACCCACGGCCTACCACGCTTTGGCGGCTATGATAGTTGCCTCGTGGTCACCTGTGGTCTATCTCGCTTCAGCCGTGTGTTCCCTTGCAATAAGAAAATCACAGGTGAGCAGACTGTAAAAATGTTGGTCGAACAATGGTTCGAACCCTATGGAGCACCTGAACAGGTGCACTCTATTGAAGATGTACGCATCCGCAGTGACACTGGGTGGTACAAACGAGTGCTGAATGCCCTCAACGTGGAGGTAACCACAGGTGTGCCCTATACTCACACGTCTAACCCTCTCTGTGAGAGAAAGAACCGTGTGGTGGAGCAAAACTTAAGAATCCTGATGAAAAAGGAGCGCACCAAGGACTGGGTACGCCTAGTGCCCTGGGCAGTTCTGTCCATGAACTCACAGCGGAGCTCTTCTACGGGTTTCACCCCCCACGAACTGTTCCACGGAGGACGACCTGCATGGTTTTTCAAAAACCTTTTTCCTGAGGACTTCAAGAGCCCTGTGGGAGATTGGCTGGAACACAAGCAGTCTCTGGCTAACCAGGCTGGTACTAACCTGAGGCACATTCGTGACCGTGAACAGAGCCGACGGAACCGCCTACGGTGACCTGCCAGCTTCAAGGTTGGTGACCTTGTTTTGGTACACCATTCACGCCTACCCTCCTGGCCACGTAACTGCCTGCAGGACCCTTACTTTGGACCCTATCGTATCATCAGGATAGATGGATCCAGGATCCATGTCAGGTGCAGTCCACGTCTAGGTGGTGAACTGCTGTGTGCACCTAAGCAATTGAGGGACTATCACTCTCCTGACGACTTGTCTTGGGATGAGTGGCGCCTCAGCGACAGTGAGATTGAACGTATAGACCTAGAGAACGCTGCCAGTCCAGAGGAGGCAGACGAACTCAAAGAGATGACTGCCGATGAGATGGCAGTCGATGGTTACTACGTGGTTGCAGGTATTGCTCGCCACGAGTATAAACAGGGCTGGAAATTCCTTACCCTGTGGGATGGCTATGGGTTGTCTGAGGCGACCTGGGAACCTATGTCAGCCTTCATACAACCAGATGGGAGTATCAAGCCCATCTTCCGCACTTACCTCGTTGAGAACAACGAGGGGCAGCTCCTAACCCGTGCTGAGACTATGTCCCAGCGTAAGAAGCGCAACTAATCTCCTTGTGTCAGTCTACTGACAGGTGCAGTGAACACTCTTCTGCAGACGTGCATGTGTATGGGTGTAAGAGCAGTTGTCACAGTTGCCCCGCATTGCATCGCAGGACAGGACCGTTAGCCCCCCGTGACAACCACTCCCTGGCCGAAGGCCATTGGTTTTTTTTCACAGACTACTGCTTACTGAGCACTGCACTGACCCTGTCTGTGCCCTGCAGACCCATGCCTATGGTTTCCAGCGTGAGCCAGGTGGCCGCTTGTCATGATTGCAGCCACCCAGCGAGTGTGTGCTTTGTTGACCATGTGTTGCATGGGTACTGCCCTAATGTAATGACCTTGGAGAGCCAACGAAGAACGGTGGCATACTACACCAGGGGGGAATGACAAGCAAGGTGTTATGAGGCAAGGTGTGTCTTCCCTCCTTGGGGACAAGCGAGCCCACAGTTAGGACCCCTGACTGGTCCAGACCCATGGGGTTCTACCCTTCCCTACAGGGTTTACCATACCCCTAAGTGTGCTACGTATCTCTGTATGTGTCTCACTTCTCTCCCCAGCGTGGCTCCCGGAGACCGGGCTTCGCTGACGTCGGACCGAAGGTCCTAATCAGGTACTATTACCACTCCTATGGCGCCCAATTTCTGTGCTGGCGCCTATCCTTGGGGTAAGACGGCAAAAGCCCTACCTACTAAGAGGGGAGGGGTGGCCAAGTGTGCTGAGGGCATACAAAACGTCCATTTTTGCTACAGGCCAAAAGCTAACGCACTCCCCTGCCCACGAGGAAAGCACGCGGGACAGGAGACACCACTACACTACACTCAATAACGCCAGCACCGGCCTTCGAAGGCAGGGTGAGCACTGATCACTTGCACTCACCTCCTGCCAGGCCTGCTGACCCTAACCCCTACACACGCTACTGGGTGCTGCTGTCGAAGTTCACTCAGGCCCTAATGGCCCTCCTGTGAAGAAGACAAGAGAACACAGGGCTCCTAAGCAGCTGTGGCCTAACAGGGGACGCCACAACGCGTTTCCCTTGCTAGGGCCTTGGAGGGAAGGGGTGCTCTCGTTGCGTGCACAGCGCAGATGTCGTTGAGGTCGAACTGCCCTCGCCAGTACTGGCTGAGGCACAGTGATTTGATTTGTGATCAGCGCCCCTGTTTTGCTGGGGCAGAAAAATGGTAGCCGCCGAAGGCAGCTGCTGCGTGCACCAATCACCCTTAACCTCTCCCACCTGTACAACAGAGGCAAATGAAGGGGTGTTTGCGACGGAGGAACCAAGCCACACTCCAGGTATTATACCCTTCTCAGTGTGACCTATAATACACTGTTCGCAAACACGCTGACGGATCAGCTCCCCTGTCAAGCAAGCAAGCTTTAAGAAACTCCTCGGGTTCTCTTAAAGAACGTACCGAGGAGCCTCTGGGTAACCTAAACAAGGTTTACCGTGCGCAATTCACGTGGCCTACCCTTTAATGCATCATGTGCACGCAGGGAAGGGAGGCTGAACCACTGACTCAACCAGGAGGTGAGCTCCTCCTGGGCTAACCTACCTTACTCACCATGCATCGTGTGAATGCCGAATTGAAACGAACACAAAACAAACCTAAGCGTTTTAAGCAACTCAACTTTAACGCCACGGCCGCAGACGAACAAACGCTTTCTGTACTTACCTGTGAAGAAGAAAACAAAGGTGAATTTCGGATACAGGTAAAGCGTCACAGCGTGTGGATGCCTCGATTAGGCACATGCATCGCGAGCACAGCGCATATTCTAACCCTACGTGCGCGCTGCGCGCTCCATTCGCATCACATACCTTTCATTCCTGCTTTTACCTGTGCAGAGCACGAGAGAAGAACACCCGACCCCCCAACGAGCACAGCGTTGACAACCCTAACGTTTTGACGAAACAACCAACACGAACGCAATGCGTGGGTGTGAGGTGACACTGACATACCTGAGAGATGGGTTGTCGACCTGCTCTGTGGTGTGGGCTGAATCTGATTACTTGACTCTGCTACCAGAAAGATGTCCTTGAATTCTGCCCTAGGTCTTTTGATGTATTCCTGCAGGTTTTGTAGTTGAAAACCCCAAACTAAAGCAGCAAGTAGAGCAAGGACTGAATGTGGATCGAATCAATGATTGGTTTTGGAATCCAGTGTAACACAGAAGGGCTGCAGATAGACAAAGCAGGTTTTTGCACATACATTCAATCACAAATGGATAATACAAAAGGTTTTATATGAAAATTGGTCTGACTCTTGCCTCAGAGGTTGCAATAGGCACTTCATGTGCACTCTTTTTGGTGAAATGGTGCTGGTTAGGACTGAGGGGCATGTATGTCAGGACCACACAGAAAATGACTTGGCCAAGCAACTGAATTCAGAAACAGTTACAAAGTAGGACCACAATAAGTGGTAGAAACAATTGAGTATAGGGGTCTTGGGGTGGGAGACCACTAGGCTTAACCTCCAAGGCCAACAAGCATGAAATGCCTGATTTATTTTGGTATGTCCTCCATGAAGGAAGGTACCTCCGCTCAGTTGAGTGGTAGGGGTGAACTTCATGGGGGGGCTAGGGTCACAACCCTAGTTACTTTGAGAAAGTGTACTTTAGGCAACAAAAGAGAGATAAAAACACTTAAGTTTGTCTTAGCATCAACAAAGGGTTTTAAGGGGGGCTTAGCCTGGATCAAGCCCTCCAAGAAAGACATGGCAGTGACTTTTTCTTACTTCTACAATACAATACTTAAGTATTCTAATATGAATTGCAATGGGTGCCTTTGCCCCGTCACTGCATGAGTGGGTGGGGTCTTCAAAGGCAAAGGGTGGCGTTGCGGATTTGGGCCATGTCCGCCGCCTGGGTATTTATCCCCAGTCGCTATGCGTGCCCGGGTTGGGAGTGCATACCATGCATTGCCATTGCATGGGGCCGCATGCTGGCTGGGTGTTCTCCTCATGTCCTTGATCAATTTCACGGGGGACATTCCTGCCTGCACGAGAGGGAACAAACAACATGATGAAAAGGACGAGTGTGCACATGCATATATTTATGAGAGGATATGTATGTTGATATTTTCTCTAGAGTTCCCCGCGAGTGGGCTTGGATTTCCACAACACCCGAGGGGTCCTCTATCCCAACACCCAACCAAACGGGTTGGGATATGGGCGTGGTATGTTTTTGTGGAGGCCCGTGCGTGGACTTGGGTTTCCGCAACACACACGGACCTCCCTCTCCGTGACACACCAAAACCGGGTGTGCCCCGTGTCCGTTTGATCGCGTGCGTGTGTGTGCATGCACTTATTTTAATTATGGGAATATGTGTTTACCTATTACCCGGGTTATCTCCCGCCCCCCGATCAAGCAAGACCTAGGTTGACCTACCTTTGGGTTTTGTAACCGTGTACACCGTAGCAAGTTTACACACGGAGGTGTAAACATGCACCGTCCTACACGGCATATGGGGGTAGGGGGAGTAAGAGGCTCCTTCGGGGCGTGTCATCGTGCCCCCGGGGAGCTGGGCGGGCTGATATACCATCGGGATAGTACGGGCACCCTCCACACATTTGCACATGGAGGTGACCCCCTGCCTTACTGCCCGCCTGTAACACACCCACCGACAAAGGTAACGCTCAAGCTGACCTAAGTGTCTATACCCACGCCCCCAAGACACACACGAACACCAAGCAACAAGGTGGCATATCTACACACGTGTTCTCTTGTGAGTACGTTTACCGTTTGTTGTATGTACGTGATTGGTTTGTGGGAGATCTTGTATGTGTGAGCGTGTGGAAACATGTGCCCCAAGGCCGCCACCGCGAGACCCAGACCCTGTGATGCCCTCCGGGCGAGTGTGTGCTTCCGGGCCCTGCCAATGGGTGTGCACGCACAAGTATGTCTTGTGTTTGTCAGCGTGCATCGCTCTATTATGTGTATATGTGATATGTATACGTAATATGGCTCCTATATAGGTGGAGGGTTAGAAGTGAGGTCAGGTTATTAGTATATGGTTATGAAGTTTGTCTATTTAAGTGTGTCTACTCACACCCTCATCCCATCTCCGTACCTCCTCCTTTGCCCTCTACGTGATGCATCACGTGTGACACACATGCTACATTAAGCATCCACACGGACAGGGCCCTTGGCTGAGCCGCGCCCGTAACATGCAGCCACAACCGTGGCTGGTTTCTGGTACTTCACGATCTATTTATCCGTCCGCTCCATTCCACTGACACCCCACAGGTTCATCTTTCTTGTTGTCGGGTCAGTTTACAAGTGGGCCTTTGGCTAGGCCTTGTCTGAGTGTTTACAAGCAAGTGGGCAAGCAAGCTTACATCTTACAAGCAAGAACTCACTCGTTAATACAAGCGTTCAATCAAGCACATCAAGCAACATCAAGCACATATGAGCTCTCCTAAACTGTCTAAAGCACGAAGATGGAAGGTGTGGGCATCGTACCCTTTTTTTCTTTGTGCCTAGTGTTTGCAGCGGTTCTTCTACCCTGAGGCCATCGTGGCCTCTTTCCTCTAGTTAGTGAGCTACCGCGCGCACGGTGGGCCATCGGGGCCGTGTTTGTTAAGTGGCCTAGGCATGCACAAGGCAGTGGCGAGCACAAGTCAGTCATGCATCCCTGACCTCTATCGTTGTTTCCCCACGTGCTCCTTTTAGCAGGCACTGTCCTAAGCTACTGTCGGACCCTTCTGTCCCTGTTGCTGGCTTTTCTTTGTCAAAAGTAAAATTTTGGCACTGTCGCGTCGCGCCATTTTGCATGTACTCAGAATTGTCTAAAACCTTGCCTTTAGTTTTAATTCAAATAAAAATACCAGTTTTACCTGCTGGACCCCACAGTGCCTTATGCGACACGCGGGGACCAGACTCTGCGCGCAACAGCTCGCGATTTCGCCTACTACTTATTGGGAGACCTGCGGCTTCCCGTTCGTGAATTTCTGAACTTCGGCGGTGGTTCGATTCCCACCGATCAGAGCTACTTCTGCGGCCGTGCGGCCGGCTCCGAGATTGCCTGCGTAGGTTCGATTCCCTAGGGGAGGGAATCCTGCTAACCCGCCATTTGCTGCTCTTTGTGACTGCTATGTTCCTCTTGGGCATATACTTTCTGCCCGTGGCAGTCATTTTAAGTGGGGGGGTGAAGCAGGTCACAACCCTACCCTGGCATATTACCCTTAAGGGAACATTATATGGCCCTATATATGGGATATATATGGGATAGGGTATATTATATTCCATTTCCTTGTTAGGAACATAGGATGTCGGATAGATAAGGCAATCTTGGATGTTTAGTAGTTATATCATTTAGTGGATGATAGGGTGGATTTCTCATATGTGCATATCAGGTATTTCATTGGCTATGTGTACCATGTCTGTTTGCAGGATACTATTCAGTCAACACTATCGTTATGTCTTCTGTGCCAAGCAATGTTGCTGCCCATGCCACTGCGACCTCTTCTCCCGACCACTCAGTCTGGTTTCACCGTCCCCCATTGGCAAATGGCCGAGTCGAACTCCTCCTTCTCTAGTGTTTGCCATTGGAACAACGTTCCACCACCGCCCACATTGCTGGCGTCGGTCACCAGGATAATCTCACCTTGTGCTCTAGGCACGCCCAAGCGCTTAGCGTTGGCCACCTTGTCTTTGAGCTCGTCAAATGCTTGTTGCTCTTGTGGGCCCCAGCGCCAAGTAGTACTCTTCTTGATGAAGTCCATCACAATGGCGCTGGTGTAGGTGAAGTTCTTGATATGGCGGCGGTAGAAGTTGCACGCCCCAATGAAACTGCGTACATCATGGAGTCCTTTCTTCGGGTCTTCATGTCGTACCTCAGCATCCATCAGGGGTTTGGCCTTAGAGGCCGCTGGGGTCCACCACCCATAGCCAACATCAAACCCCAGGTACTGCCCGGTCTCCTGCATGAACTCACACGTCTCCAGCTTGAGTCGTGTGTGGTTATCCTGGCAGACCGCAAAGAACTCACCCAAGAGGATTAGGTGATCCTCCTGCGTATTGGTCCCGAGGCATACATCGTCGATGTGCGCTTCCATCTGTGCCCCACGGGATATGAGGTTTTGCACCTTGGGTCTTTGTCGTAAGATGGACAGGATCTTGTTCATCAGCTCTTGAAATAGAGCGGGTGCGTTGGCCACGCCAAAGGGCATGACCTTCCACTTGAACACCCTCCCCTGAGGGGTGATGAAGGCTAGTAGGTCCTGGGCGTTGGGCGTCAGGTCCACCTGCCAGAATCCGCTCCTCTTGTCCATCTTGGTCCGTAGCGACAGGAGGCTATCTTCTCAATGGTAGACTCCATATTAGGAATGGACCCTGAGTGGTTCAACGTTTTCTTGTTCAGCTCTCCGTAGTCCACTACCAGCCGTTTGGCTGTAGACCCAGGTTTAGCCACCAGGAAACAGGGGCTGCAGTGTTGGGGGTAGTCCCCATCCCTGTACTCCAGGACCAGGCCAGCGTCGATACACTCTTGTATCTGTCGCTCCAACTCATCGGCCTGTTCTTTAGGAGCAGGATAGGGTCTCCTCTGGATCTTGTGACCCAGGAACTCGGGTTTAAGCTTGAGGTCCATCTGTACCAGTTTGTCGCATGAGGCTGCGGGTGGTAGTTCCCCGAACACCTCCAGGTAGGTCCTTATAAGCTTCTGCACCCGCGGGTCCAAAAGTTTAATCTTGTCATCCATGTCCTCGTTGGAGTGTAGGTTGCTTGCCCCCTGGGTGACAGAAGCCGGGAGGTGGTCCTCCACCGGCTCTTCGCCCTTGGTAGTATCCTTCAACCCTTGGTAGGTGTATAGAAGGTCTTGTTCAACCATCTCCGGTGGACGATGGCAACATAGGCACGCTCGTGGGGGTTCACATACACAATCATCCGAGCGTTCATCTTCCGCGGGGGTCCCCACATGGGCACGCCACACACTTTTCATGAGCTTAAGATCTAACTCGCTTTGCCAGGTGGTGATCTTCTGTTTGACGTCCTCCTTCAATTGGGATAGATCTCCCATACATCCTTGCTTCAGTGGCCATGAGCTGCGGGTAGGCTTAGTGTAGCATAACCTTTTCGCCACCAACCTCCTCTTGGAGTCCACGTACTCCCTTCGCCTGGATCGGGGGTCCAGCTCCTCGTTAAAGGGGTCATTCACCCTCATGGAGAGTAGGGCTTTCAGTTGGGCGACGTACTCGGCATTCTCCACTTGCTCCACGCATGTCTGCACGAAGAAGTCGTCATGCTCAGTTTCGTCGTCAGAGTGGATAGAGCTGGGGAGCTTGGATAGTCCACACCCAGAGACTCCATCAGGAATAGGCACATGGCAGGGAGAGTTGGGGGCATTGGTGTTAGTCACGACATATTCATCTCCCCCTGGTATAGTCTGAATAGCATCTTGAGGTCGTAGTCGATCCTTCAATTCACCCAGGGTGAGTCCATCGCTCTCTCGTTGTATAGTCTGGACCAGAGTTCTGTGCAGGTCCTCCCAGGGGATAGAGGTAAGACCCCCGTCCACCACGCTGAGCATACTTCCCCATCTGGGTTTCCCGATGGGTGTCTTGCGTCCCAGAGGCACGTGGATGGCCTCATCAGGTAGCCGGACAGAGTTGATAGTCAGCCTGTCTAGGAGGGTTCGCCAGTACTCGTTGCCCCCATGGGCTCCCCAAACGGGGGAACACAGGACCATACGGGAACGTTCCAGGGCCACCTTGGTCAAGACCTTCCCGAGTTCACTGAACCTGGGGTTCCCGTAGGCCATCCCGAAAGAGGGCCAGTAAAATTTGTAGCAGCAGTTTTTCCTCCTGCTGCAGTAGAGGTCAAAGACATGTTGCTTGTCGCTGGCGAACAACTCCACACTGAGGTCTTCTCTGGACCAACCCAACTCCTTCAGACCTTGGTCTAGGACTTCCCTCAATAGTTGATAGTCCTCAGTTTTGGAGGCCGCCATCATGTTCGAGGGCTCCTCCTTCGATACCCTCAGGTAGCTCGAGGTGTGCTCCGACTGCTCCAGTGGCACGGACTCTCTGCCATTGCCGTTGTCCACGTAGAGGAGGTAGGGCGCTTGCAGCGTCAGGGATTGTATCTGGGAGTGCTGCACGAAGAAGTCAGTCCCCAATATAAAATCGAAAGCCTAAGTGTCCATCACTTAGAACCGATGGGCGATAGTTCGGGAGCCCATTGGTACCTCCACTTCACAGTACCCGCAGCTGTGCACCACATGTCCATCCCCGATTCGTATAGCCGCGGTGGGCATGGTGTTCGCCAGGCTCCCAAAAGGTAAAATTTTCTTGGCCACTATTGATATGGTGGCTCCAGGTATTCACGTCCCCCTGGTCGGATACGTACCCAGAACACCAGGTCCAGGGCCCCACCGGAGCGTCCCTGTCAGAACTCCATGGGACAGGTCACCTCGAACCCCTTGTTCCGCAATTTGCGGGCCATCCTCATGAAATGGCTTCTCTTCTTGGCGTTGCTGTCATCACCACCTTCATGCTCACGCTTGGCCCCTTGCTCTCGCCCGGCCTGAGTCTGCAAGTGTGGTAGGGCCAGACTGCCCTCCACAGGGCTCGGAGTTCCCCCCTGGATTAGGGTTTGGGTTGCCTCCGTTCTTGTCCTGGTTCTTGTTCTCCTTGTCTGGCTGGCGATTAACGCCTCCTCCTCGTCCACCTTGGTTCTTGTCTTGTCCTTTCCCACGACCTTTCGACTTGCCCTTGCCGGAGTCGTTGCCGTTGCCCTTGCCACCGCCCTTGCCAGAGCCTTTGCGAGGATCTTCGCCCTTCAGCTTCGCGGACAGGCGCTGCTTGTGGTAGCACTCATCCTCGTAGTGCTTCCTCTTCCCACCGAAGGCACAGGTGATAGTGCACGTGTAATGATCCGGCATCTTAGGCTTGGCGCCGGTGTTGGTCTCCGGCCATTTCCCTGGACCACGAAGCAATCGCGCTGATCCCAGTCGGGGGCATGCTGCAGGTGACCATGCTCGTCTCTCGCGTCACACCAGAAGAGCTCCTGGACATTACCCATGATACCGGCGTGCTTGGGGGTAGTCCCCAGTCCAGGTCTGGGTCCCTGGTACCCTTTGCCATGGCTTCCAGAGCCTGCTCCTCCAGGACGGTAGGCGTTCAGGTGCTGGTCGCTTTCTTTCTCTAGCGCCAGCTCCAAGAGTAGCACAGACAAATCCTCGTAGTTGAGGGCTCCCGCCTTGCGCTCTGCCGTTGACCGGCACTCGTCCCACAGCTCCCGAGTGAGCTTAGCCGCCAACCAGAAGAGCAGCTCGTCGCTGCCGTAGGAACCGGGCATCAGTCGTCCCACCCAGTGGTCCACGTCAGCCAGTAGCTCGGAGATCCTGGCTGGTTTGGGGTTGTTGGGTAGCACCGCAAGGTTCTGGATCTCGGCCCCGATGGAGAGGTCGGTTTCGTAGGTAGGGTACTGCCTCTCCAAGGCAACCAACACGTCGGCGAAGGTGGCGGACTTCGTCACGATCTGCTTGACCTGCTTCTCCAGGTACTTAGTCTTGCAGCACTGCAGGAGCAGATCGCACTTGACTCGCCCACTAGCATGGGTTTGGCCGGTCATTCGGAGGAACCGGCCAACGTTCTCAGCGAACTGGCTGAGATCCTTGCCTGTGAACTCAGGCAAGTTCACCACAATTTTGGAGGTGGCGGTCGCCTTAGCCTCCTGAGACCTGCGTCCCTCAGGGCGCTTGGCTTCCTCTTCTTCTTCTTCTTCCGCCCGGTCATGTTCTCGGTGTCCTCAGGGTCGTCGTCCTCCGAGGGCGAAGCAGAAGTCATGGACGGCGGCTCTTCGTCAGAGGGGTCTCTGCCTAGGTCACTAGAGCCGTAGGGCTCCACGTCAACCATTGCCCTCAGGGCTGTCAGCCCCCGCTGGTCCAGCTCGGCTCTTGTGGAATTCTCCACGTGGCTGTAGGGAGGCTGGGCCGTTCTTGGTATGAAAGGGCTTCTCGGTATCACAGCAGGGGTCGGCATCGGTCGGCTCCTCAGGCTTCCCAGGGTGTTTGTCAACCCCGCCACCAGGTGAATGGCTTGTACTCGGTGAGGTGAAACCCCCACAATGGTAGGTGACGCTTGGGGAGGAATCATGGGCTCCAGTTTAGCCCGAATCTCTTGAGTGAGATCACGAACAAGTTCAGAGGTGGCTCCTCGGAGGGCCTCTTTAATCTCCGACCGCGTCAGGGATCCTCAGCCCACTCAGGGTTGCATACCCAGGAACATCAGCCACATATGTTCTCGTAGCGGGTAAAGGATGGTGATAATCCGCCGCATACCAGCGCGGCGCAGAACTGGAGGCCACTGGCTCACTGGCAGTAGTTGCCTCTCGAAACCCAGAGGTGGATGGGTCCACACCATAGGCAGGGTAGGTAGGCATGCCAGTAAACCCTGTGCCCTCAGCCATAGGCAGGGTGGTTATGGGTGTGGATGTTGCAGCAGCTGGGTCTGGAGTTGGGAGTCTGGTGGTTGTAGGAGAGGGTGATGCGTGGAGGCCAGAGGGGCTTGGTGCGCCCTCGAAGGTGGACTCGCTTGTCGGGTCGTGCCCATGGTCCACTCCTTCGTGTGCCATGCTTTCTCCTGCATCCTTCTCTCTCTCCCTCTTTCTCTTCACAGGGTTGGTGTCCACCTCCTCGACTGAGAGGGCCCTGAAGGTGGATTGCAGTCCCTCCAGCAAGTCATCGGCCACGTCCAATGGCCCAAGTAAGGGCACCGAAGGTACAGCGTCAGGTCCAGGTTCAGGTTTCTGGGGCTCTGAAGGATGCGGTGGTCGCGCGATCGCAGCAGAAGAAAAAATAAAAACTAAGAAAACGACGCACCGCCAGAAAAAAAAAAACGAAAAATCGTCTTTTCCGACCTCAGAAACCCCCCCAAAAATTTTACGCCGCTGTTTGGCGAGGTCGAAAAATTTAGGACACTCACAAAAAAAAACGAACAATAGAGTCGCGACGGCGAGGAAGCTGAGCGTTGCTTGCCCCAAAACACCTAGCAAAGTGCGTGTCCTAGGCGCTAGGGACTTGTGCGCGCTCTAACAACAAAGAAGAAGAAAAGAGGCGAACATCAAAAACAAGCGAGCCGCGATGATGAAGAAAAGAACATTGCGTGCTCCAAACCACCTAGCAACGTGCGTGCCATAGGAACTAGGCGGCTTGTGCGCGTCAAAAATAAAAAAAAGAGAGAAGGAAACACAACAAAAGGAGAAACACCAAACCACAAACAAAGAAGACACGACCACGGACCACGGGAAAACAAGGTATGACAACCAAGTATGTTACGGCCCAATGCGTCCTACATATCATATCCACCGCTACACATGCGTAGATGAGAAAACCAAGTATGTTGCGAAGGAGGGCGCCCTAGGGACAACACCGCACGCAAAAAAGAACGACGAACCACCACGCACGTCAAAAGGCATGCCCGCAAACACAAACCACAACCATATATCCTCCATATTTCTTCCTCCACAGGCTCCGACCACCGCGAGATACACGACGAAAAAAAAAAATCAACAAAAGCGCACACGGTATGGGGCGGCCACGGACAAAGGGGAAACAATGAAAAGGCGAACAAGCAAAGCCCACGAACCACGGGGAAACAACGGTATGGCAAGCAAGTATGTTAAGAATGCGAGGGAGGGCGCCAAAGGGACGGACCACGCACACACGCACACACATAAACAAGACCGCAAGGCGCAAGAAGACGGAGACAGGAGCAAGGAGAAACATGGTATGAAACGCCACCCCGCCCCGCCCGCAAACATGCACACGCTCTCACTATAGGGGATGGCCACGTACCACGGGGAAACAATGGTATGGCAAACAAGTATGTTAAAAATGCGAGGGAAGGCGCCAAAGGGACGGACCGCACACGAAAACACAAACGTACACAAAGCCGCAAGATGCAAGAAGACGGAGACAAAACAAAGGAGAAACATGGTATGCAACCCCACCCCCGCCCCACCCACAAACAAGCACACGCTTTCTCTATAGGGGACGGCAACAAGAAGCTGCACAAGGTATGACAAGTATGTTACAAAAAAAAACACGAAAGCGACTTCCACGCCCTCTCTATAGGGGAAACGCTAGGCGAGGGGTGTGTTATCGAAGACGCAACCGAAAAAAAAAAAGGGAGGAGACACAAAACACAACACGCCCAAAAAAAAAAGACCTGCGCACGCTCTTTCTCTACAGGGGAAGAAAACACGGTGGGACAAAAGGAGAGGTACGTACTACGCATCACGCATGCCACGCATTTCTGCTACGCATCTACAGGACCTCTCCTTCTGCTTTTTGAACCATGCCGACGACCGACGACGAGAACCAGCCAAGGTATGACACACCCCACCCCACCAACCACACACCGCAAGCACACACACGCACACGCACGGCAGCCAAATCGCGCACGACCCGCCCCCCACGCAACCACCACCAACACGAAGGGCCACACAGCGCACACACACACACCAAGACCAAGGAGAAGGGCACCCGGAAGACACACCCACCGCACCACCACACCACACCACCAAAAACACAGACACCACAAACACGCAACACACAACACAGCACGGCCACCGCGCACACCCACACACACCACAAGCACACACAACAAAGGACACCCCCGCCCGCGAAACACACCACCACAACCGGCGGGCCCGAGCCAGGAGTGGCGGGCAGCCGCACACCACCACCGGCAGCGAAACCCAGCCAGGAGTGGCGGGGAGTAGCACACAGGAACCTCCGCCAGGAGTGGCGAGGGACCAACCACACCACACACCAGCCACAAACCCACCACACACGCCACCGCCGCACACCAAACGCCACACACCACACACCACACACCGCACACCACCGCCGAGAACGAAACCCAGCCAGGAGTGGCGGGGAACCGCGCCCGCGACCCTCCGCCAGGAGTGGCGAGGAACGCCCCCCACCACCGGCGGCGAAACCTAGCCAGGGGTGGCGGGGAGTAGCACACGGGAACCTCCACCAGGAGTGGCGAGGGACCAACCACACCACACACCAGCCACAACCCCACCAGCACACCACCGCCGCACACCACAAACCACACACCACACACCACACACCACACACCGCACACCACCGCCGCCAGCAGACCCCAGCCAGGAGTGGCGGGGGACCACACACCACCACCGGGAGCGAAACCCAGCCAGGAGTGGCGGGGAGTAGCACGCAGGAACCTCCGCCAGGAGTGGCGAGGGACCGACCACACCACACACCAGCCACAACCCCACCGCACACCACCGCCGCCAACAGACCCCAGCCAGGAGTGGCGGGGAACCGCGCCCGGGACCCTCAGCCAGGAGTGGCGAGGACCGCCCACCACGACCGGCAGCGAAACCCAGCCAGGAGTGGAGGGGAGTAGCACACAGGAACCTCCGCCAGGAGTGGCGAGGGACCAACCACACCACACACCAGCCACATCCCCACCAACACACCACCGCCGCACACCACACACCACACACCACACACCACACACCACGCACCACCGCCGCCAGCAGGCCCCAGCCAGGAGTGGCGGGGAACCGCACACCACCACCGGCAGCGAAACCCAGCCAGGAGTGGCGGGGAGTAGCACACAGGAACCTCCGCCAGGAGTGGCGAGGGACCAACCACACCACACGCCACCCACAACCCCACCACACACCACCGCCGCCAGCGGACCCCAGCCAGGAGTGACGGGGAACCGCGCCCGGGACCCTCAGCCAGGAGTGGCGAGGACCGCCCACCACCACCGGCAGCGAAACCCAGCCAGGAGTTGCGGGGAGTAGCACACAGGAACCTCCGCCAGGAGTGGCGAGGGACCAACCACACCACACACCAGCCACAACCCCACCAACACACCACCGCCGCACACCACACACCACACACCACACACCACACACCACACACCACTGCCGGCAGCGAAACCCCAGCCAGGAGTGGCGGGGAACCGCATACCACCACCGGCAGCGAAACCCAGCCAGGAGTGGCGGGGAGTAGCACACAGGAACCTCCGCCAGGAGTGGCGAGGGACCAACCACACCACACACCAGCCACAACCCCACCAACACACCACCGCCGCACACCACACACCACAAACCACGCACCACACACCAACACAGACACCACCGCGCACGCACCGCGCCACAAACACACACACCGACGGCGAACCACAACCAGAGGAGGAGGCGACACGCACACAAGCAACACGGCCAGGAACAGCAACCCCCCCCCCCCCCCACCACCACCACCCCATCCCGGAGAGACGGGAAAACCATCACCGCAAACCACACAGCGAAATGGGGGGCGGGACGAAAAGGGGCCACGGGAGACGCAGGCGAGGGACCCAACCTCAGAGGTTTGGGAGCCCCCCCGGTGACCGTATCGGCCCCACCTGAGCACACACAATAAGGTGGGATACGCCTGGGACCGTTGGTCAGCGGCCCGCCGTGGCACCGGCCTGGGGGGGTGACCAATGGGCCTGACCAAGAGCACTCCCCACGGCACGTACTGCGGTTCGGGCCCAGCGAGGGGCTGCGGGTAGGGCACACCGTCCATCGGGGCAGGCAAGAGACACGCCTATCCCGCAAGGACTCCCCTGCGACCCACAGTGTACCCGACCCCGGTGTGGGGAACGGCTGGAGTACCTGGCTACGGAGCAGGTCCATTTGTACCGAGCGAGTACAAATGGACGGCCCGTACAACAGAGTTACACCCTGACGGGGAGTGCAAGCATCGGCCCCCCCACGGGGAAACACCAGGGGAAGGGACCCGAGCCGACGACAAGGACCCCCCCCCACCCACCACAGCCGGGAAGGCCCGGGCACGGCACCAGGGAAACAACGCCCCAAGCGACACGGAAAAGAGACAGAAGGAGGAGGGCACGGAAAGGGGGCGGCAGGGGGACACACCACCAACAGACCCCAGCCAGGGGGGGCGGCAAACCACACAGCCGAGACGGGAGAGGGGCCACGACACACAGCCCCCACACCAAACAGAGCCGCCAAACCACGCCCAGAAAGGCGAGGACAGGCACCCGAACGCACCACCAACACACCGCACACACGCCCGAGCATGCACACAACACACACCCCCACAACCGCCACCGACACGAGCCCCACAAACACACACCACACACCAAAGCGCAAGCGCCGCCCGCACCACAAACGCAACACACACAAACCCAAACAACAAGAACCCAGCAACCCCTCCCGCCAGGGGAGCTGCAGGGCCGCCAGAAACACTGCTAGGACACAAAGGTGGACCCACCAAGCCCTCAGCCAGGAGAGGCGAACGGCCACACCCAGCAACACCCGAACGGCCACGCCCAACCCCAGGACCAGGCATTACGACACCCACACCAGCACCGCCACCAACACCCAAACCGGACGCCACAACACCCTCACGAGCGGACACACCCGGAACCAACGGAGACACCGTCGGCAACACCAGCGACCCCAGCACCCAGCACAACACTGGGACACCCTCACCAACAACAAACCAACACAAAAAGCCACCCAACACTGACCAACGACCGCACCCAGCCGATCCGGTCCCCCACCGACCCGCACACAGAACCACCGCCACCAGCACCCACGCCATCGGAAACACCAACACCACCAAAAATCAAGCCAGCACAACACCCTCACCAACACCATCAGCGCCAGCACCATCGCCTACGAAACCTACGCACACCACCACCGGTTCCAGCACCTACATCACCCAAGCCAACGGCATCAAACACAACATCGTCACCGGCAACCTCCGCCACCGGAGGACACCAAAGCCACCACAGCCGGTGAGCCAACAAACCACCAAGGCCCGGCCAGGGGAGGCGAGGGCTCACACCCAGAACCATCAACAGCAACACCCTCGCCACCAAAGCGACCGCAGGGCGCCATCCAGCATGCAATCCCCAGCGGCACCCACACCACCGGCGCCACCAACACCACCCTCACCCACGACACCACCCGGAGCATCGCCTGCACCACCTACACCAACAGCATCACCAGCAGCCCACACCACCTACTGCACACCCTCCCAGACAGAGCCACAGAAACCGGCCACCGCCGACCCCTGAACACAAGCCGCTGACCACCCACACACAGACCCACACCAACCACCAGCAGCATCAGCAACGTCAGAGACGCCGTAAACCATAGCAACGCCCACAACGACCTCACCACCGCCATCACCGACACCGCCACCGACAGTGCGGCCTCAGCAACAACAACCCAGAGCGTCAACAGCAGCCGCCACAGCGACACCGCCCGGTACAACACCATCGCCATCAACGACACCAAGGGGGCCAACACGCGGGCCAGTGACACCCATGGGTACCTCCACCAGGAGTGGCGAGGTCCCAGCCCCGCCCTCAGAACACCACCATCCACCAGGGCAACACCTACAGCGCCCTCGCCTTCGACATCGCCCACAGCTCCGCCGGCGGCGCCCTCGCCAACACCGTCACCAACACCGCCAACAGTGGCAACACAGCGCCACCGCCAACCACCCACAGCACCAACCTCCCCAACACCAGAAACAACCGGTGCCACCCCACCAGGACCACGAACCGACCAACCACCAGCCACGAGTGGCACGCCTGGAACCGCCGACCACCCAAACGCAGGCCGCGCCCAGCACCAACACCAACAACACCCACGCCAACAGACCACCACGACACACGCCAACCACCAAGTATCACCTATGGCACCCTCGCCATCGGCAACACCAACGCCGCCCACACCCACGGCACTATCCACACCACCACCAACCCCACCAACGACGGGCCAAGGTGCCGTCACCTACAACGCCCCCACCCCTACCACCACCACCACGACCCCGGCACCAAGTAACACCTAGGGCACCCCCACCAACGGCGTCACCATGGACGCCAGCACGGCTGGCGAACGAACGCCACCGAGCCCTCAGCCAGGAGTGGCGAGCGCCGGCACCCAGCAGCACCCAACCAGCCACGCCCAGACCCAGGCCCAGGAACTGCGACACCCACACCTGCACCACCGCCAATACCCAAACTGAACGCCACAACACCCTCACCAGCGGAAACACCCGGAACCAACGGGGACGCCGTCGGCAACACCAGCAACCCCGACACCCAGCACGACGCCTGAGACACCCTCGCCAACAACGGACCAACACAAGAAACCACCCAACGGCCATGTTACACCCAAGGCGTTCCAACCGCGCCACCCACCGACCCGCACCCAGAACCACCACCAGGAGCAAGTGCAGCCACTGACAACCCACACACAGACCCACACCAACCACCACCAGCATCAACAACATCAGAGACGCCGTAAACCATAGCAACGCCCGCAACGACCTCACCTGCGGCATCACCGACGGCACCACTGACAGCGCGACCTCACCAACAGAAACCCAGAGCGTCCACGACAGCCACCACGGCGACACCACCCGGTACGACACCATCGGCAACAAGGACACCGAGGGGGCCAAGGCCAACCCACCAGCCAGCGACGCACATGGGAACCTCCGCCAGGAGTGGCGAGGTCCCCCCTCCGCCGTCAGACCACCGCCAGGGCAACACCTACAACACCCTACAACGCCAACACTCACAGCTCCCCCGGCGGCGCCCCCACCAACATGAACACCGGCACCACCGACAGCGGCAGCACGGCGACACCGCCACCCACCCGCAGCATTGACACCCTCGACCACAACCGAAGCAACACCTGTCACTACAGACCCAAGGACAGCCGAAAGAAAATATCCCAACACCAGAGACGACCGACACCACCAGGACCACAAGCCAGCCAAACACCAGCCACGAGTGGCACGCCCGGAACAACCGAACACCAAAACGCAGGCAGCACCCAGCACCAACACCAACAACACCCACGCCACCAGACCACCACGGGACACACCAGCCACCACCGTGACACCCTCACCGTCGGCAACACCAACGCCGCCAACACCCACGGCAATATCCACACCACCGCCAACCCCACCAACGACGAGCCGAGGTACCGTCACCCACAACACCCCTATCACCACCACCACGACCCCGGCACAGAGTAACACCTAGGGCGCCCCCACTGACGGCAACACCAAGGACGCCAGCACGGCTGGCGAACAAACGCCACCAGCGCCACCCACCAGGCCCCCAGCCAAGGATAGAAACAGCAACACCACACACCATCACACCCACCGCATCGAAATCACCCGGAGCATCATCAACATCAACCAGGGGTCCCCACCACCCAAGCAGCACAAAACACCACAGCAACACCACCACACCCTCACCACCAGCGACACCAGCAGCACCCTCTGCCAGGAATGGCGAGGAGAAAACCCAACAACGCTGACCCACCCAACGTCCCCGGCACCCTCACCATCGGACCGCCACCACCGGCGCCGACCCCCAACACACCACCGTCACCAACGCCACCGACCCCTGACGCAACAACCACACAGCCCGCACAAACGGCACCAGCCAGAGCAACGCCGACAACACTCCCGGTCAACTCTCAAGAACACCACCGAAAGCAGCACCGTCGACCGAAAGCCACGACAACCCCAGGGTACGGGTCCCCCTTCCCACCCCCCACCATCTGCACAACCAGCGACACCATCACCAGCACCAACCGGAACACCGACAACGACAGCCTCACCAACAACCGACACCCCCACTACCGCTGCCACCCACCAGTCACGCCACCCACCGTCGATGCCACCCACCAGCGCCGCACCCCGAACCACACCTACACCCGAAACCTGCACCAGCACACCCGGCCGAGCCGTCAATGGCACCGCCGCCCACGGCACCGCCTACACTCACCAGCGCCACCACCACCCCGCGCGAGGCCAGGAACCCCTGGCGTCGCCAACAGCCTCAACGAGCACCGACACCACCAACACCACCACCGCTGGACGGGGACTACCCACAATCCAGGAACATCTCCACCACCAACAACCAATACACCACCCGCGGCACCCCACAGTCGCCAACGCCACCGCGGCACCTATCACACTTCCACCACCGGAGGCGACGTGGGCCACACCTCCCGTCATCTACAGCACCCTCGCCACCACCGCCACGTCCGGCCCACAAACGTTACGCCCCAACGACCAGAAACAACACCCTCACTATCGACACCACCGGCAACACCACATACGCCCATACGTCACCCGCGCCATGCTCACCAACCATCACCTCGTCATCAGAGGCACCAACACCACCGGCGACTACGACAGCGACAACAGCTGACCCACCAGCTAACCACCATCAACCATAGCCCAGCACCAACCTCATCTACGCTAACGCCCATACCACCCTCGCCAACAACACCGCCACCGACACAATCATCCACTCCGGCGCCCACACCACCCTCACCACCAACATCACCACCACCCCCCCAGGGTCAGGGCTCGCGGGAAACGGAACGGCAGAGCGAGCACGCCACCACCCGCACGCGTCGCCCACCCTATCGTACACCGCTCCGCAACACGCCCCCCCCCGCTTCCCCTGACAGGGCGTGCGCTCCAGCCCACTGCTGGGAAGACGACTACGACGTCCTCCCGGCCATCCGACACCTACTGGCAGCCACGGCCCCGCGCCCACAAGCCCACAAGCAACCCACGGAACCGCAGGAGCCCGACCACCCCATGCCACCACGCTCCATATCCCCCGCGTCCCCCGCAGACCAGAACGCGGAACACCAGCGAGAGGAGCCCGACCCCGACCGCGCCGCCGCGCCCCCACGGCTCCCCTCCCCCCAAAGGACATCTACGCCACACTGGCCAGCACCCTAGCCCCCATGGACGCCGAGCGGTACTACCAGTCCGTCCAACGAGACCTCCCTGAGGACCACGCGACCCTCCAGGGGTGGAAGCAGGAGAAAAGGAACGACAACGAGTGGGGCACAGGGGAAGACCTTCTGTGGGAAGACACCTGGAAAGGCACCGCGGACGCCTTCCTGGAGGCAGCAGCTGAAACCTACCCCCGCCCGCCCGGGGACACTAGACACGGCCCCCACGCCCTCCTAGCGTTCCACAGCTGGAAACACCGCCACACCGTCACCCTCCACCCCCTCGACCACAATCCACACCGATGGACACCTGAAGACGACGCCACAGCCGCCATCACCGTACAGCAAAGCCCCGAGAACCCGGAGGAATACCACATCACCTGGAACGATCCGGCACCCCACCCCCCCGCCTCCCCCACCCTCCCAGATGTCTTCGCCACCATCAGTGCAGAACTCCAGGAGGCGAAAGCCCCACAGCAACTGGACGAAGAGATGCCCCAGGCACCATCACCACCAACCACACAAGACCAACCCCGCACAGAGCCCCTCAGCCACCCCATCACCACAATGGAGCTCCCCCCACAACAACGCACCACCCCAGACCGAAACGGCTTTCGAGACCTGCCACGGGAATGGGCGGTCCACAACGGCACACTCCGATGGGACGAAATCACACCGGGCCTCCAGGCCATCCGCCTCCACTCGATCACCGAGCCCACCACCACCTGGGCACTACTGACGGACCGCCACCACCCTCTCCTCACCATCCAAGGTGATGCCATGATCACACCCACGGAGGGAGACCCCGTAACAGCAGCACCCGCCCACGCCGTCCACATACCCCCGCAAGCATCGTCGGCACCTATGACGGTACATCCAGGCCCCACCCCATGGCAAGCCATCGTCATCACCTACCCCGCCCCCAACGACCACACACACACCTGGCAGCAGCGGTGGGAGGACATCCGGGGGGACCTCCTCCAAGAACACCTAGGGCTCACACGCACCCACCACACCCTACACCCGATACGAGGAGTAGGCCAAGCACAACGCGGCATACACGCCCCGGGAGTATGGGCGTACGCCACACCCATAAAACACACAAGCAGCGGAGGACATCAAGACCCCCCTATCCATCCAGCAAGCCCAGACCCAAACCCCGCACCGCAACACCCAACGAGGCTACACCATTTGGTGGGCATACCAAGACCACGACACCCTCACCCCCCAACCGGGGGCCCCCCCTCTACACACCAACACAACCGCCCTCCTCCAAGCCGCAACAGCGGCAGCCACACAGGTAGGGGCCCCGGAAACCCGGGGCCCACAATACCTGGTCGAAACCAAAGTGGCGCCCCACGCGAAGGGCCAAGACAAGCCCCCGACACCGAAGCGGCTCCACCCCCCACTCAAGCTAGACCCGACAGAACACAGCCCCCAGGACGAATGGGCGACCCACTACATCATCCCCCACACCACCACCCGCAAGAACGACGCCGCCAAGATCACCGTCACCCGCCACCTCCCCCACACCACACAGGTGTATGAGCTGACCGCCCCCAACGTCCTCGTCACCCGTCGCCGACACGACGAGCGATACACCATACAGGCGGAAGGGGCCGCCGCGACCACCCTGTACACATGGGCAACACGGGGGGACCTCCCACACCCCACCCTCCACCACGCCCCTTCCTGGCCCACCCCCTTCCACACATCAGACCGCCCCAACAAGAAGCCCAAACACACAGGTGTGCACACCCCCGCCCAAGAGGCCCAGCACGGACACCATGCAAGGCGCAAGGCCCGCACCCTCCACAACGAATACACCATCCCCCGCATCAGCGCCCCCCCCGCCAGGGTATCAGATACCAGCCACAACCGCACGATCACAGGCATCACCACGGACTGCCTGAACCCAGCGGCGCCGCGGGCAGACGCCGTGTGGATCAGCGAAGGGCGCTCCCACACACGGGCGGTGGCGCGCCTCCACAACATCCAACCCCACAAAATCCAGCGCGCCGTTGGACCCTTCGCCGTACACGTCATCCCGTACGGCATCAACCACCCGCGGTGTGAGCACCATGACCCGCCCTGCTCCACCCCATGCACCTCGCCCCTGCGCCAACCGCTGCCGGCCCCCACCATCACGGGCAACATGTACCTGGGCACCGTACCGGGAGACCCGGGCATATACATCCTGCCCAACAGGTCCAGGGAACACGCCATCCCCCTCCACGGTGTAGAATCCCTCGCCCTGGGACCACCCCCACCAAAACACCAACACCAGCACATCCCGGGGGACAAACTGACACAGGCGCCAGACGGGGGAAAAAAGGCCCACCAACGCGCCCTGGCCCACATCACCGTCCACCCCGCAGCCCACCTACCAAAGGACTTCGGCACGGAGCGCCACATCGTCCTGGAGGGGCAAGCCCACCACATCATCACCGCCGCCCTGTACACCCTGGCCGCCCACGAACGCCACTGGGACCCCACAACCATCCCAGCAATGCCCGCACCACCCGAGGGACCCCAAAGATCCCGTCACCCCCTTCCACATCGATCAACTGCTAAGCCGCAAGGCCCCCCCACACCTCCACCCCTCCAAGATACCACTAGCCATCGCATCGTGGGACACCCTGGACACCCCCCCCCAACACACCGCCATCCACATCCTCAAAGCGGACGCCCAATGGTGGGTCCTCCACTGGGCACACGGAGTCCTCATGGCGGCCCAGGCCTATACCCCGGAAATAGACCCGGAAGACCCCCCACGGGGCCAGCAGCGACTCCTCCAGGCCACCACCCTCACAGGCCGCGAAGGCGCCCCCTGGGAAGCCCTCCACACAGCACTCTACTGGGCTCAAGGCTCCCCCAACGGCCCGGACACACCGGAACCCACAGAGGCCTGGGTCATGCAGGCCAAGGCCATGAGGAACTACCACCTACACCACCCCTTCGACGACAGCCCAGCCGCACTGCCATGGCCAACAGATCCCCCGGAGACCGTGCGCAAGCTCGCCGACATCATACGCAGCCACGCGAAAGCGAAAATGCAAACACCGACAGAACCCCCACGGAGGGATCCTGACCAGCAAGCAACGCACCCCTTCTTCAAACCCCATGCCCCCCCAGCCCCGCTACCTTCAGTCCCACCCAAGCGAACGAGACGACAAAGGGGCGCACCCGCCCCCAGCCAAGCCGGAAAAGCAGCGACCTCCCGACCCCCCGCATCCCACCCGACCCACCCGGCGAACCCAGACCAATCATCCTCGTCATCCTCCCTCCAACCATTACCACCGCCCCACCCGGACCAAGCATCTCCATCATCCTCCCTCCCGCCACCAGCACCGCCCCCGCCCAAAACGTACCCAGGATTCGAAAAAGGCGCGAAGGTCCAACAGCCCTTCCGCAACGACCACACAGGCGACTGGATCTGGTGTGAGGGCACGATCCAGTACCGCCTCAAGTAACCGGGGGACAACGGGGGGCCACAGATCCGGGTGATCTGGCACCGCCAAAAGGAGCTAGACCAAGGCACCAGCGCCCCGGACAAGCCAGTCAGCTACACCCTGGAGCTCACCAGTGCCCACCCCATCCGGCTCCGCACCGAAGAGAACAAGGCCCGGACAGGCACCAAATACACTGGGGAGCCCCCCCCGGAGTGGAGCCAAGGCCTCCCCCCGCCGCGCCTACCCAAACGCCCACAAACCGGCAAAAAGTCCCCGAGCCCCAGTCTTCCTCCCTGACAGGGCAAGGGCCGAGGGCACAAGCCTCCACAGCCCCGGCCCGCCCCGACCGAGGCCACTGTCAACCTCCTCGACCTCAACCACCCGGCCGTCACATACTTCAAGGACCCCACAACCGCCCTCCAAGAGCTCCCGATGGCACAGGGGCCGGGGTGGGTTCCCCACCTCCTCACCTTCCAGGAACAAGGGTTACAACGCGACGACCCCCCAGAAACCACCCCCATATATACCCCGGACCAGAAAGCGTACAAATGCTACTGGCACAAGGGGACCCCCCTATACGCCCAAACCGGCATCCACGTCCACCTCGTCCACCACCTCAGCGTCCCAGGGAGGCTAGGTGTCTATGAGGTCGTCGGGGACGGATGGCAACTCAACGTCATCAACACCCACGTCCCCTTCAGCGAAGCCACGGAACCCTTCCTCCAAGCCCTGGCCGAGGCATACCGCCAGATGGCCATGCTCGCCCCCACAGTCATCATCAGCGACATGAACGCCGCCCCCACCCCAGCGGACCGAGGGGGACAGGCCACACGCCAGGACCAAGCAGTCCGCGACACCATCGAAATGCTGGGGCTCGTGGACCTGACAGCCAACCTCGAAGGCCAACCATCCCACTTCCCCCACCAAACAGATGCCGCCCCATCCCGCATCGACGTATGCTATGGCGACCCCACCACCATCATCCGAGCGGAGGCCCGATATGGACCCCTCCCGCTGGGACCCACAGGCCATAGCCCCCTGCACATCCGCCGCACCATCCCCAACTCTCCCCCCAGCCCCCCAGAGGATGCGGACCAAGGCCTACCAGCCCCCCCTGAAGATGCCCCCGCTGCATGACAAGCATGCCTGGTCCCAATATCACAGGACCATAGACCGCGCCCGGCGCATCCAACCAGACCCCACCGACCTACTCACAGCCATGCGCACGGCCGCCGTCGCCTGCGGCTTCCAACAACACCCCCACACAGATGACGACCAACCACCCACGGCCCTGGGGGACATGCTCCATGACCTCTGGCATGCGAAGCAACAACTGGCGACCCTCCTCCACACCGACACCCCCCAAACCCGCCGCCAGATACACCACTGCAGGACACGAATAGCCCACATCAGGGCAGACCTGCAGCGGTGGCACATCCACAGGCAACAGCGCATCGCCCAGGAACACGAACGGTATGCGCAACATGAACTCCCCTACAAGGCCATCCGCCACCTCAACGACGCCATGACCGACACCGGCCACCACACCAACACCACGGTCCGGCAGGAGGACGGCTCCCTCACCAACGACCTAGCCACAGTGCTCCAAACCACCCAAGACAGCTTCCTCCGGCAACACACCCCCACCCAAGACACACTGGACCCAGACACCAAGGCCAAAATCGACCGCCTCCCTCGGGTCTTCAACCACGCCCAGAGGAGGCAACTGGAAAAACGCCCCTTCACCATCCACGAAGTCCGGAAGGCCATCCACAGTCTCCGGCAACAGAAAACCCCAGGCTACGACGGCCTCCCTGCAGAGGCATACTACCACCTCCCCGCCCACCTCCTCCGCATCCTCGCCCACCGCCTCTGGGACATTGTCACGGGGCGGACCCCCCTGCCACCAGACTGGGCAAACGTTTTCCGCCCCCTCTACAAAAAAGGGGACTGGGCAAACCCGGACAACTGGCGCCCCATAGTCTGTGCGGTCACGGAGGTCAAAATCGTCTGGACCATCCTCCTGCGCCGCATCCGCCCCCACCTGGACCCCCACATACCAGCAAGCCTCTGGGGGGCCATCCGGGGCCGGTCCCCACACGAGGCCATCTTCTTCCAGGACACCATCGCAGACATGGACCCGCTGGACCTCATCATCGCCTCCCTCGACGTCAAAGGAGCCTTCCCGAACACCCCCTGGCTCCTTCTAGAAGCGGTATGGAAACGCCCAGGCCTCCCCTTCTACAACTTCACCTCCGGCTACATCCGCACCCGCAAATACACGGTCCGCACTGGAGCAGGCCTCACCCCCTTCCTGGAGCCAGGCAGTGGGGTCCCCCAAGGGGGAGCAGAGGGCCCCTTCCTGTACCTTCTAGTGGTGCTCCCCCTGGCCCTCGCAATCGAGCAGGATTACCCGGCCTACGCACCCTACCCCCTCCTCTCCCCCCTGGTGGGCTTCGCGGACGACACCAACCTCACGGTCGCGCACACCCCACACGAACCCCATGCCCCGAACCCCGGGCCAACGGTCACCCAACAGGCCAATGACTTACTGGACGTGACCGTCTCCTACCTCTCCCACAACAACCTCATCGTCCACCCCACAAAGTCAGTGGCCATGATCAAGGGGTCTGCCACACCTCCCACCCTAGGGCCACAAGGGCCCCCCATGCAAGTCGTGACAACCACCACCCACCTGGGGGTAATCCAGGCCGCCAATCCTGAGGACGCCACCCTCCCTCCCAAGTTGCAATCACACCTCACCCATCTCATCAGATATGCGTCCCCGACCAGCAAGGCCCTCTCCCTGTCCCACCAGAGCCTGGCGTACTACCTCACCGGGGTCTTGAACGCCTCCATAGGCTTCCAAGCACTCCACCTGACACACCCCACCACCGCCCTCCAGCCGGCCACACGCGCTGTGACCAAGGCATGGGCAACACACGGGGGCTGGCCCACCTGCATACCCACCGGCGCCATCCGAGCGGCATGGCCCCATTATGGGGACGCCATAGGGGACGAGATGAAAGCGGCCTACACCAGACACACCGCCCTCCTCCTTCTCCGCATGACCCACAACCACTCACCGGAGGTCCGCGAGGTCACCGCAATCCGCCTCCAAGCCGCACAACGGGCCCGCAACCCATGCCCGCGCTGGGTACTCCACCAAACGGGCATGCCCACCAACATGAACACGCGCCTGTGGAACCACCTGCAGCTTCTCCTCCCATCCCCACACCACGCCATACTCACCAACCACACGTGCCCAGAGGAAGGGCCACTAGCGGTCCTCTGCGGGGACCTCCACCATCACCCCAAGGGCACCATCCACACCATAGACCTTGTCGGGGCCTCCATCACCGTAGTATACGTCACCCTCCCCCAAATGCGGGTCCTGCACCACAGCGGGGCACACCACACCCCCTTTCTACAGCTTCCCGAATGGCCACAATACCGCCTCTTCCACCAGTACCTCACGCAGACGGCACGAGCAGCGGGACACACTCTACCGGGAGGCAAAGACATGCACACAGCCTACCGAGAATTCACAAAGCAACACCCCCGACCCATCCCAGCGACACCGCCCTACGCACCCACCGGATCGAATCACGAACCCGTCCCCCCGGTGACGGGCCCAGTCCCACCACTAACCCTACTACTGGCCCCGAATGAAGCCGAAACCCACGCAGACCACCGTCATCCACCACGGGGCAAAATGGCGCATACCGAAACACCACATGGCCGCCCGAGACCTACCATGGGTCCCCCATGATTCCCAGAGCATGCCACGCACATGTTGGGCCTGTGACCCCGAGGCACCAACCACACCATGGCCCGTACTACACCTCATAGCACGCCACCACACCCACCCCACAACCCACCTACCACCACAGGCCTACGCATGGATAGCCCCATGGTTCCACCGCACCGACACTAACCCCACGGTAGCATGGAACCCCGACCACGCGCCCAAATGGCTCTTCACCACTACACCCACATGCCCCCGCCCCAACCCGGCAGGAGTCGCCATCCGTTACAGCATGTACGAGCCAGGCAGAACGGGCAAGTACGAGCACCCCTACTATCCGCTCCACCACTCCTGCCACACACCGGAGCACCGAACACAAACCCTCACATGCCACGACCTAGACCCCGACACAGCCTACATCCTCCACTACATCTACTCCTACCTCACAAAAGGACAGCCGGAGCAGGGACTCATAGCCCTGTCCCCCCAAGCGAAACACATCATCTCCAAAGGAATAGGGCTGTACGCCACCCCCATCCTGCAGCCCACAACCCCAGTAGCCCACCTCGCCACGGGCCTTGCCATATACGCCTACCTGCCCATGAACCCATGCCGCCTCCCACAACCATCACCGGCGGACCGGCTCTTCTTCACCGTCGCCTCAGGCGAATCCGCCCTCACGCCCATCACCGGGGGGGCCACCCTGCAGCTAACCCACACCGGGGGACACTACCACATGGACCGGCCCCCGCTGTGCCCCTTCCGCCTGTAATCCCTGCTGATTTGCTCCTGATCAATGCTTGCATTTCTCAAAGTCCCGGGGCCCAAAATCCAAAAATATAGAAAATCGAAAATACAATCCTCCTTCAACCCTGAACAGCAATTAGATCCCACAAATGCAGCAATAACCGGATTCACAATCCAATTCACGATGCGGGCTTCCGTTCAGCACACCGGTCTTCCCACGGTGGCGGGCATGTACAAGAATTGCACCAAGGAAGAAAGCCCTGAAATTGGCATATGAACACAAATAAAGCAAAGTTGGGGAAAGAGGTAAACATACACATTCACAACCATAAACCCCTCATTCCCTGGACTCAAGACCTTTCCTTGACTCACCAACATGTTGCCCTGAACCAGGTCAAATGAGATGGCTAAATGCCACGTGTCACAAGTCACTACATAAACCCCAAAAATGTGTTCACCCCCAAGCCTATATATCCTAGCCCAATAGGGGAGGTGGCGTGTCATGGCCTAGAGTGGCACTCAGGACCATGCTCTACCCTGACATAACCTTGGTTGGACTTGGAGTCGAATGGGCTTGGAGATATGCCCCATGAGTTTGAACTCATAACATGGCAAAAAACTGCCAATTCACACCATATTGGCCATATATCAAATATATGCTCAAAACTGAGGTTACCACTTATCCGAAGGCTCAGAGCATGCATGGAATCGAAGTCTAGTATTCATGGAGGATAGAGACCAAAGGCCAATGCCCATGTACATCACCACATTATCCTCGAAACCCCTTCGGATATGGGCGCCACGCACTGCCCAAGTAAGCCCATGATCTTGAGACCAATTCTTGTGATCCTTCGTGCGCCAAGCCAAATGGAGTACGCGATCCGGCATATGGTGGTGTCCAACTCCAAAGCATTTGCCAACATATGAACAACATACCATGGTTCGACTCTCCATAGGCTTCTTGCTGTTTGCCGACCAGGTAAGTACACTAAACGCAAAAATGAGCAAAAATTGAGGTCAAAAACATGAAAATATGACCAAATACAAAGTTGTCATGATAGTATATCTCTATGCTCACCCATGATATCCGCTCATGATTCAATACACAAATGATTGGAACCATTTGCGAACAATTCCCCCACTTGGATCCCCAATCAGGCGCATGGAGATACCTTCCCCACCCATATCTACATGCCCCATGAAAATGGGAGTGCACTCATGGATCTCTTTGCCAAACATACCATGAGCAATACATATGCGGTAGACTTAGTCTAGCGCTTTGAATTCCACAATTGGGACATGGGCAAAACCCTTGTCACGTATGGCTCCCCATCTCCTCGGCCACACGAAGATATATAACATGGGCGTGAGCATATCAAGACATATACCATGCATATAAAACATACCCTCAAAAGTGGCTCCCACCATGATATGCCATGTCCCTCCATGGACATAACTTCACGTTAAAAATGCGTAGGAACCCAAAAAAAGTATCTATGCAACCCCAACACTCATGCGGTACACTCGAAAGTCGCATTGAAATATTCGGTTGCACGGTCCAAGAGTTATATATCACTTTATACCCTCTTGACCATTATCCCTTGCTACACCGGGCATGTGTACACACCAAAGGCGTTTGATGCTTCCTAAATTAAGTTAAGACCGAGGCGCTTGCAACTCAATCTTCCTTATTCTCTTTCCTCACACTCGCGCGTAGATATGGCCCTTCAAAGTGGTCCCACGATTCACTTTTGTTTCCCTTATATCTCCAAGTCAAATGGGTGGCAATTATAAGGGAAACCTGATTCGGGCATAGGGAAAGGAGTATGACCACTCGAAGAAGACCAAATCAAGTGCGGCGATGTGGAAGTCGAAAATCCGATTTCGAAATCGCGAAAAATTCAGAATAAAATTTCGAGTGCTTATTTAGAAAATTGCGGAAGCAACGAACCCTTTACTGATGAAATCTGACCCTTCATCGGGGTTTCCGCCAAAATATCTGGAAATAACAGTTAACCAATCGGTTAACGCAAAATCGCGAGCCAACTGACAGTCACCGATACATTGACCATCAGAACGAAATGCTGAAAAATTACGGAAACATTATGATAATAAAACCCTGTTGATTCCTGATATTCCGACCTATAAATCTCCGCTGGCGGCGCCTCGGTACTGAATATGGCCGCTCATAGCCGGAATGGCCAAACCTATCACACTATCACATCGGGTTAGGTCAGGTGGATGGGAGAGTATGATATCAGCCAATGGCGGCTTGCCGGCACATAGATACACACCCCAAGTGACCCCAAGATGGCCACGGGGGTCCGAACCGGCTTCACCCCCCTTCTCAGAGCGTTGTTACCGCTCGGAAGTCATTGAAGAGAGGACGGGAGGACCCCAATGGGCTCCAACCCCCCCCCCCATGTCCCAAGGACACCTGGAGGCCCCACACACGCCGTAGGCGTCCCCCATGCCCCAAGGGAGGGGTGAGGACACTGATAATCAGCGCCCTACGCCATATTCGGTCTCCTCTTGATCTACAACATGGACCAAGGGGATCAAAGATAGAGAAACGTCGTCGGTCGACCTAAATAAGTATACCACAATGAAATATATATGTGGAGATCGCGTGAAGGGGGTATATGGCCAATCAAGGCCCAAAAAACCCCGGATGAACGCCCTCACCCGTCTCCCAAGCACAGAAACAAACAAAAATGCCAAGGGGAATCCATTACGGTGCTACTGCAGCCACCAAATGGACCAATACGTCCTTGACATCCAAAGAAATATTCTTTTTCTTCAGCTAGTCCATCCAGACCGTGGTGTACCTCGGCACAAAACTGCTCGGAGGCTCCGGCGAATCCCTGGATGCGGCGAATCCCTTCCAACGGACTTTATAAAGCCTCCCCCCAGGCGTCCCCGGGTCCGGCTTGTCCGCCAGGATCTTCTCAGCGGTGAAGTCGTCGTCCTCACCCTCGTCGTCCGAGTCCACATCGCCGGCCGTGAACTCGAAGGTGACGGGACGTCCGCTGGGGTCTGGTGCTCGGGGACGAGGCTGGGTATGGTCGCGGTCCAGGATCTTGTTATCCCCCACACGAACTGCGTACACATCCTGCCCGACCTTCCGCACGATTACCCCCGGCACATACCAAGATGCCTGCCGATGCCTGGACAGGACATCCTTGTGGTGCCGCTCCACCCACACGGTGTCTTGGAGAGCATACTTCTGGACTTTTCCCTGCTTGAAGTACTTGGCCCTCTTGTCATGCTCGTCCTGTAGTGCCTTGCACACCTCGGTTGCCGTGTCGTCCGCCTCAGCCATCATAGCGATCGCATCCCGGGCCACTTTGCCATGGTTCAACCACGGGAGAGTGCGTGACACTCCATCCCGCAGGAACAGGATACGATGGGGCGACAGTCCAGTGGGCCCCGGAAGGTCGTGATACGCTTGGAGTATTCTCCACAGCGAATTATACCAATTCCGGCCCGGTTTGTCGATGTGCAGCTGGCGGAACTTCTCGAACATCTGCTGCCTGGCAACCTCAGCCCGGCCATTCGACCGGCTGTGGTATGCCACGGTCTTGGCGTGCCGAATCCCCATGTGCTTGCACATCGTCTTGAACCACGTCCCCACGAATTGACTGCCCCGATCGCTGCAGATGACAGCTGGGACATCGAAAATCGTCAGCCAATGCCTGATCATGGCATTAGCGACGGTCTTGGCCTGCAGCCCCACTCCATGCTTGTCCTTCTTGTCCTTCTTCTTGGACTTCTTGCCCGGGACTGCCACGATATACCCGCTGTGCCTGTCCACCGCCAGGATGACACAGTCGTAGGTCTCTCCGTCCACGGTGACCTCAGGCATGGCGAACACATCCATGGCCACGGACCGCATAGGGGCCTCCGGTATAGCCGTATACACCAGGTTGCCCGCTGTGGAGTGGTTGGGGCTCTTCGTGGCCCGACACACGGCACAGTCGCTGCAGTACCTGTCCAGGATGGCGTAGTACCCCGGAGGGAACTTGAAACGCCACTCCAGGTCCTGCTGCATCTTGTCTCGGCCAGGGTGCATGAGCTGGGCGTTGTGCCAATGGTCAATGAGCTCCTCCACTCGGTTCTCGGGCACCAGCAGCTTGTCCTTGAGGAACAACTTGTCGCCATCCTCGGTCAAGCAATCGGGCCATTCGTCGTCCGACGGGGCGCTCACGGCATTCCAGTACTTGCTCCAGTGCTCGGATGCCGCATAGTCATCCGACCAGTCCTCTGTGAGCACCGACCTGACTAGCTCTACAGGGGCCACCATCCACTGCTCGAGGGTTTCCTCTCGAATAGCTTGGACTCGGGCGCCCCGGAACTTGGCCAGGTCCGTACGGTTTGCCATCACCACAAAGCACTTGACCCCCTCTTGCTCCATGGCCTTCTCCATCTCGATGATGCGCTTGGCCTCCTCGGTCTCCTCGGCGTCTCCATGGCTGGATATGTCCATCCAAGCCTTGCCCGCGGGGTAGGCCCACCGACTGAGGCAATCTGCCACAGTGTTGTCCTTCCCCGGGACGTATACGACGCTGAGGTCGAACTTGGCGAACGTCTCATGCCATCGGGCCCTCCTTGCCGCCGGTCCCGAGGGGGTGTCGACGTGCTCTTTGTGCCAGCTCTGCAAGGACTGGTGGTCCGTGCAAACCACCACCGGCTGCAGTCCGATGTGGCCAGACCACTTCCTGAGCGCACATACAATGGCGTATGTCTCCTTCTCCCTCGCGGTCCATGTTCGGCGTTGGCCCTCGGCCAGGATCCTGCTCCAAAACGCCACGGGTACGTGTGACCCGTCGTCCCGGATCTGCTCGAGGACTGCCCCCACAGCATAGTCCGAGGCGTCCGTCCGTAGCACGAATCCCTTGTCCGGGTCCACCAAGAATAGCCCCAGCTGCCCCAGGAGTCGCTCCTTCAGGCGGCTGAACGCATCTTCGGCCTCAGGGGTCCAGGCAAGCTTCTTCTTGCTCCCCTTCCGGCCATCGAACTTGCCCACCTGCAGCATCTTGTGCAACGGCCCAGAGAGTTCTGCATACATCCGGACATAGCCCGAATAGTAATTGCAGAATCCCATGAAGGACCGGAGTTCGCTGATGGTCTGGGGCTTCTCCCAGTGGTGCAGGGACGCCAGCTTCCCAGGCGTGGGACGGCGTTGCTCGTGACCAACCACGTGACCCGCGAACTCCACTTCCTTCACGAAGAGTGAGGCTTTTGTGGGCTTGCACACCATGTTGTGCTCGTCCAACTCGCTGAGCACTCGACGCAGATCCTTCTCATGCGCGTCGATGAGCTCGTCCTCAGTCATGTTCTCCGTGCCGGACCCGATGATGATGTCATCCACGAAGGGGTCGGCACAGTCCCGGACAGGACCGAGCAGGTCCTCCATCATGCGCTGGAAAGCGGCGTTGCCATTCTTGGCGCCCATAGGCACCACTTTCCACTGCATGGGCCCCAGCGGCGTCGACATCGCTGTGCAGGGCCTGGAGTCCGGGTGTAGCGGCATCTGGTGATAGCCGTGTTTCAGGTCTAACACCGTGAAAATCCGCTTTTTCTGTTGCTTTTGGAGGATGGAGTCGATCAGGGGAAGCGAGTACGAGTCGTGCTCGGTCTGCTCGTTCAAACCTCTGTAATCAACCACCAACCTCCACTCGCCTTTCTCCTTCTTGGGCACGATGAAGGCTGGGCTGGCCCACTCACTGTCGGAGGGTTCGATCCATCCCCGCTCAATGAACAGGGCCAACAGCTTCTTCATAGCCTCGGCCCGATCGCCCTGAAGTTGGTACTCCCGATGACGATAGATCTTGCGGTTCGGCTTCAGGTTGATCTTCGCTGTACCAAACCTCCCACGATCTGGAGGGTTCTTGTTGGCGACGCCACTGAATAGCCGCGGATAGGCTCTGATCAGCCTCTCCTTCAGCTCGGCGACCTTCGGGTTCTCCTGAGCCTCTTCAGCCGCTTGCTTCGGTATCGATACAACCGATCGCACTGCGGTATAGGCGTCTTCTGGGTCCGATTCCGACTTCTCCTCGTCCGATATGCCGTCTTCATCGTCGTGGGGAGCTCTTCCCACCAATAATCTTCGGAAATTTGCGGCCTCGGGCTGGTGACTGTCGCTATCGGCACCCATTCTTGGAAAATCCCATGTTGGTGGGTCCGACCCAACCGGACCATCGTATTGGTCCGCGATGTGATCCATGACCCTCGCCACGAACTCGTCCTTCTCGTACTTGCCGGTGACCAACATCTTGTCATCCCACCAATGCGGAGATGTGACCATGGCCTGCCTCTTCTTGGCTGCCACACGGTCGTGCATCCCCATCCACATGTAGTTGACAACGTCGTCGATCTCGGCGTGGGACAGGACGTCAATGCCATCAATAGGCTGATCCGTCCCCTCCTTGGGCTCAAACATGACCTTCATGGGCACCGCCTCCACCCTACGGATGAATGCTTCATCACCCGTGGGCTGGGCTTGCGCCCCATCCACCAGGAAAGCCTTGGTACCCCACGCTTGACCCGGGGAGGGCATTGATACACCCTTGGCGTCGATGAACAACTCCTCCTCTGGCCCGAATGACATCTCGTTCAGGGTGATGGAGTCCAGCGTCGACTTGAGACCCTCCAGCGGACATGGGGTGGATCCTATGCCGGTTATGACCAGGATCCCCTTCGCCCTATCCGCGATGATCTTCTCCACCGTACGTCTGGTATTGTCCAGGGAGCCATGCCAATACATGGGTCCCCACTCCTTCAAACCCCAATGCCGGTGCCAGGCTGAGTCTCCTCGATGCCAGTGCCGCCTACACTTCCTCAAAAGTGGGGCATCCCGGGAAGCGAAGACGTCCGTCTCGGGCGCTTCAGCTCCCAGCGTCTGAATCATCCTGGCGTACACTTGCGGCGCCATTCCATACTCCGTGAGCTGAACTCCACGGTCTCCTCTGGACTTGGCACCCACAGCTTGCACCGCTTGGACGATCCGATCCTCTTCCTCAGCATTCCATTGAGATGATCCGCATGCATAGTCCGTGGACAGCCATGTTAGGCATTCATCATCCTCCCGGACCAGCGTTGCACGATGGGGAAGGGCTTCAATGGCATTAGCCACCATGAAGTCATACCCCAACATCATATCCCAATCGGTAATGTCGGCCACATAGAAGTTCCCGGATAGAGTGCTTCTCTTCGCCTGATCAGGGCGGTTCAAGCGCTCATGCTCCCAGAATTCCATACTGATGGTGGCGTCATGGGTGCCTCCACCCATAATCTCTCCGTTGGCGACCTTCAGGCGGACCGGTCTCCGGCTGGGCTGCAGGAGTTCCTCCTTGAACAACCCTCTCCGGACCAGGCTCACCTGGGCACCCGTATCCACTAACACATCCACCACCTTCTCCTCTCGTCCGCACCGTACTCGCACTTTCAAGTGCAACTGCCGCTCGTCTCCATGAGGTGTATGGACGACTCTCACAGCATGCAACTCTAGCACGTCCGGGTGCATCAGGACTTCAAGGGTATGGTCACAGATGGTGTAGATCTTGGGTTGGTCCTGCCCGTCCACGGGGCTCTCCGTGGTCGCTCCTTCCTTCTTGCCCTGTCCCGTACCCACATGTACTTCCCTTGGCAGGGCGCTCCAGGGGTTGGGAGTGGCGAAGCTCAGTGGTTTTGGCTCTTCTGGAGCCTTCTTCGGCACCTGATGTGCCTTCGCTTTCTCTGGGATTCCACTGATTTTCGGAGGAGAGACCTCCGAGGTCCCAATCCCGTGGGGGCTCCTCTAGACTTGGCTTCCCCCAGCCCCTTCCGGCTGCGATCCGCCAGGACTTTGTCCACCACGTTGCTGGGCTTTGAGTTCCTCCAACGTCCTCAACATGTCCTCAGCAACCTCCTCGATCGACCTCACTCGTCGGTCTTGGCCAGGTCCACCGCCATAGCCTCTTCCTCCGCCTTTTCCTTGGCCTTTGCCTTGGCCTTTTCCCCCATCTCCGCCCTTCGCCTTCCAATCGGAGATACGCTGCTCCTTGGGCTTCTTCTCGGGGTGAGCGGCGAAGTAGGCCTTCTTGTCCGCCTCATACACCTTGCACTGACGGTGGTCGTGTGCATGGTTGTTTCCCTTGCCATAACAGACCCAGCACCCGTCGTGCTGAGACCTGTACTCCCGGAACGAGAGCGGTGGGTTCCCGATCCTCCTTGGCGCTCTGCTCTTATTGGGTCCCACCTGGCTCCATCTGGTCCGATCCTGCCCATGGTTCCTCACGTTGTGCGCCACAAACGCGAAGAAGTGGGCCTCCTCATGATCCTCCCGGGACCCGGTCCAGTGGTCTTGGCCACTTCCACTACCATCCTCCGCGGAGTTGGCCGTGTCCTTCTGGATCTCCCGATGATGGCGGTCTTCCCGATGACCTCGCTGTCCATGACCATGTCGATCCTGCACGTGGGCCTCGTTCTTCGCATCGAGCTTCAACTCCACCGTGATGTACTTCACGATCTCATCAAGGCTCATGCGGGCGAAGATGACTTGCATCCTCAGCGGCTCCCCGCGCCTCCACTCCACGTTGTTGAGGCGCAGCAACCTTTGCCCCATGGAGTCTCCAAACACCTCCACGTACACGGCGTTCTTCAGTCCGAACATCCGGTTGGGTTCGCCCAGGTTCCTCCTGAAGAACTCCATGATACCCGCATGGGTATCCTCCGCCGCCATGATTCTCACCGCCACCCGCTTCTTGGCGCGCTTCTTCTCCTCGTCCTCCACTCTCCTCTTCCAGTTGCCGGGGAGGACGTTCTTCAGCAAGTGGCGGATCTCGCTGGCCTCGTTCCAGTCCTCCACCAGCTTGAGGCATCTGCGGTACTTCCGCAGATACCGGTTCCACTCCCGGACCCGCAACTCACCGCGGTCCAGCGGCAGTGGGATGGACCACAGGTCCTCCAGCTTCTGATTTGGAGCGTCCACCCGCTCCTCATCCTCCAACCACTGGAGGCAGGCCTGCTCCGTACGGATCAGTCCTTCCCGGATCTGATCCCGCAGCTCCTCCTTCAGGTCCTGCGCCAGCCGGTGTGGGAATGTCCGGCATACCCACCTGTCCCGCGGCGCTCCCCGCATCTCGCCGACGACCTCCTCGGCGAAGTCCTCCCAGTCCAGGATGAAGTCATCCAGGTTGGACGGGTTCCCGTCGTAATAGGGGATTTTGATTCCCCTGAGGTCGTCAATCCTGATGGCGTCTCCGACGTCCCCAGCCACCACTCCGCCGAGACGGATACCGCCTGTGGCCGGGGGGTGTGAGTACACTCCCCGTACATCCCTCTCCTCCATGGAGTGCGGTCCAGTTGGGCCTGAACCCATGGGGTTTGGAATGCGGGAAGGACTTGCTCCATCGGCCGTCCATATCCCCGTGTTGGGATCCTTCGCCCACAGGTTTCCGCTCGGATGACCTCGACCATGTCCGTCGGCGCTTCCCATGGTTCGCCCCTGCATGGTCTGGCTCTGGATCTCATCTTCAGCATAAACTACCATATTCATCGTGATCGGTACCTCCTGGGCGGCATGGGACATCTGTACCGTCAGGCTCCTCGGGTCCGTGGTTACGTGCCCTTCCCGCATGGACCCAGCCGGTGCCGTGTGTTCCCCGAGCACTGTGGATTCGCTGAACATGGGAACAAACGGCAGCGCACACGGATCAACACGCGGAGTCGCGTATGGTGCCTCTGCAGGGCCGCCCATGGGTTTATCCATGGCGCTCCTGAGGGTCTTAACCCGCTCCACCAGCTCTGCCGCGGCCGGCTTTGCCGGGAGCTCCGGACCCGAGGCGAGGGGCCGTAGCTCCTCTAGCCTTTTCAGGCGTCCCGACATGTCCTCCACCAGGTGGAGGAGGCTGTCCACCACTCGCTGCTGCTTCTCCAGGGCCAGCTCCAGATTCTCCCGGTACCGGTCCCGTTCCGCTCGCAGCTCCTCCATGTCTTTCTCCGCGGCCGACTGGTCGTCCAGGATCCCCGCGACGTCCTCCTCTAGACCGTCCTTGGCGTTGTCCAGGCGGTCAAGGCGGTGCACGATGGCGTCCATCCCCATCTTCGGGTACTTGCCCATGAGGAAGGACACGTGCTCGCAGTGGCACGCAGCGTGCTTTCCGCCGGATTCAGCGCATCCCGCGGTTCTCGGCACCTCAGACTCATCACCCATAAGCGTATCGCCTATGGCGTCCGTCTCTGGTCCCGTGTGCCGGGGCACAGGTGCCGTCCGGGCCCTGGCCGGCCTCTCCAAGCCCTCGGCGTCGTGCTTCAGGGCGGGCTCGGGGGCCGTATGCGCCCTGGCGATCAGCGCGGACATCTCCGACTCCGAAGGTGGCTCGTAGGCTGTCCGATAGCCTTCGGAGTGCCCCTCGGATTCCCACAGCCTGACCGGGCTGGGGTCCGTGTCAATAGCCCCGGCGTCCCTTGCCGCGGACTTGGGTGACCCGCACTTCCGGTAGCGCCGGGCCCGTCCTCCACTGCTGCCGGAATGGCAGGTCTCGTCAGAGTCCTCCGCGGCGGAGCGGAGGTTGCATGCCTTGCGGCAGCGACGCTCGCACATGGGAACCAGGTCCTCCATGTCAAGTCCTCCTCTTCCCGAATGTCGTACTTCTCTTCGGGCTTCAACTTCCGGAGTTCGCCATGCTCTTGAGCGTCTCGGCTCTTCTCTGGCTCCAATCTCCGGCGTGGTCTCCACCGAGTCCACAATACGCACCCGGGGCGTACTTGGGCAGGGCTCATAATCGCCCAAGTCCCCGGGTCGGCGGTTGGTAGGGGCAGCAGGTAAGCCTCTGCTACCATTAAGAAGGTCCCTACCAGGACCGGCCCCCGCTGTGCCCCTTCCGCCTGTAATCCCTGCTGATTTGCTCCTGATCAATGCTTGCATTTCTCAAAGTCCAGGGTCCAAAATCCAAAAATAGAGAAAATCGAAAATACAATCCTCCTTCAACCCTGAACAGCAATTAGATCCCACAAATGCAGCAATAACCCGATTCACAATCCAATCCAGGATGCGGGCTTCCGTTCAGCACACCGGTCTTCCCACGGTGGCGGGCATGTAGAAGAATTGCACCAAGGAAGAAAGCCCTGAAATTGGCATATGAACACAAATAAAGCAAAGTTGGGGAAAGAGGTAAACATACACATTCACAACCATAAACCCCTCATTCCCTGGACTCAAGACCTTTCCTTGACTCACCAACATGTTGCCCTGAACCAGGTCAAATGAGATGGCTAAATGCCACGTGTCACAAGTCACTACATAAGCCCCAAAAATGTGTTCACCCCCAAGCCTATATATCCTAGCCCAAATAGGGAGGTGGCGTGTCATGGCCTAGAGCGGCACTCAGGACCATACCCTACCCTGACATAACCTTGGTTGGACTTGGAGTTGAATGGGCTTGGAGATATGCCCCGTGAGTTTGAACTCATAACATGCCAAAAAACTGCCAATTCACACCATATTGGCCATATATCAAATATATGCTCAAAACTGAGGTTACCACTTATCCGAAGGCTCAAAGCATGCATGGAATCGAAGTCTAGTATTCATGGAGGATAGAGACCAAAGGCCAATGCCCATGTACATCACCACATTATCCTCGAAACCCCTTCGGATATGGGCGCCACGCACTGCCCAAGTCAGCCCATGATCTTGAGACCAATTCTTGTGATCCTTCGTGCGCCAAGCCAAATGGAGTACGCGATCCGGCATATGGTGGTGTTCAACCCTGAAGCATATGCCAACATATGAACAACATACCATGGTGCGACTCTCCATAGGCTTCCTGCTGTTTGCCGACCAGGTAAGTACACTAAACGCAAAAATGAGCAAAAATTGAGGTCAAAAACATGAAAATATGACCAAATACAAAGTTGTCATGATAGTATATCTCTATGCTCAGCCATGATATCCGCTCATGATTCAGTACACAAATGATTGGAACCATTTGCTAACAATTCTCTCACTTGGATCCCCAATCAGGCGCATGGAGATACCTTCGCCACCCATATCTACATGCCCCATGAAAACGGGAGTGCACTCATGGATCTCTTTGCCAAACATACCATGAGCAATACATATGCGGTAGACTTAGTCTAGCGCTTTGAATTCCACAATTCGGACATGGGCAAAACCCTTGTCACGTATGGCTCCCCATCTCTTCGGCCACAGGAAGATATATAACATGGGCGTGAGCATATCAAGACATATACCATGCATATAATACATACCCTCAAAAGTGGCTCCCACCATGATATGCCATGTCCCTCCATGGACATAACTCACGTCAAAAATGCGTAGGAACCCAAGGAAAGTATCTATGCAACCCCAACACTCATGCGGTACACTCGAAAGTCGCATTAAAATATTCGGTTGCACGGTCCAAGAGTTATATATCACTTTATACCCTCTTGACCATTATCCCTTGCTACACCGGGCATGTGTACACACCAAAAGCGTTTGATGCTTCTTAAATTAAGTTGAGACCAAGCCGCTTGCAACCCAATCTTTCTTATTCTCTTTCCTCACACTCGCGCGTAGATATGGCCCTTCAAAGTGGTTCCACGATTCACTTTTGTTTCCCTTATATCTCCAAGTCAAATGGGTGGCATATATAAGGGAAACCTGATTCGGGCATAGGGAAAAGAGTATGACCACTCGAAGAAGACCAAATCGAGTGCGGCGATGTCGAAGTCGAAAATCCGATTTCGACATCGCGAAAAATTCAGAATAAAATTTCGAGTGGTTATTTAGAAAATTGCGGAAGCAACGAACCCTTTACTGATGAAATCTGACCCTTCATCGGCGTTTCCGCCAGAATATCTGGAAATAACAGTTAACCAATCGGTTAACGCAAAATCGCGAGCCAACTGACAGTCGCCGATACATTGACCATCAGAACGAAATGCTGAAAAATTACGGAAACATTATGATAATAAAACCCTGTTGATTCCTGATATTCCGACCTATAAATCTCTGCTGGCGGCGCCTCGGTACTGAATATGGCCGCTCATAGCCAGAATGGCCAAACCTATCACACTATCACATCGGGTTAGGTCAGGTGGATGGGAGAGTATGATATCAGCCAATGGCGGCTTGCCGGCACATAGATACACACTCAAAGTGACCCCAAGATGGCCACAGGGGTCCAAACCGGCTTCACCACACGGGCCACACCACCTATGGGGCCTCTTCCCACGGGGAGCTAGGGGCCATGGCCGACGCCATCACCGAGATCGCGGCCCACCTACCCGCCCACTCCCCGCACATCGTCCGGGTCTGGTTCGTGGTAGACGCCACTGTCGACACACACCTGCTCCTCGGCATAGCAAGGCAACCACTTCACAAAGCCACCGCGACGAGCCTCGGCACCCAGGCACTGCTGCTCTGGAAAGCCCTTCGCAGCCTTCCCCCCTACGTCCAACTCCACATCGTGAAACAGGAGTCCAACAGACACCAATACGGAAATGGTAAGGTCGACAACCAGGCAGTACACCAGCGCACAACACACCTACCAGCCCTCCAGATCCCTGACCTCGGCCGCAACCACACACACCTCCAACATGTGCCCCCTGTACCCGAGCCCCACCAGACCTCGGACTGGGTACCAGAGGACGCCCCCTATTCCTCCCACGACAGAGCATACCACTACCCCAACCCCATCCAACATTTCGCCCATGTGCTCGGCGACGCAGACAGCCGGGCGCACATCCAGGAGCTCCAGGACAGACTGCAAGTCCTCCTCTACCACTCAGCGCTGCGCCCAGCAAACGTCCCAGCCCACCTCCAAAAACGACGCATCCAGCTCCTCAGGGAGCAACTGCCATTCCTCACCAGGGTCGCCAGATGGCTCGCCCGCAAGCACATCCACGTCCCCGACGAACACACCTGTTGGCCGTGCGACCACACCACCCCGGAGGACTGGGAACACTTCAAGAAATGCCCCCTCCATACAGGCAGGGACACGCTAGTGGGCTGGTCCCCGGCGGAAAACCTGCGACAACACGAAGGATGGCCAAACCACAGCCACGCACACCAGGCCACCGAACGGCTCCTCCGGGACCCCCTGATCAAAGAAGCCACCATGAGAGGGGCAGTGACACAGGCCCGGCACCGACACCTCACCAAACACACGGAAAGCCCCATGGAGGCAGCAGCACACCTCCAGCTAGAGGCAGTCCGCAGAGCAGCGGCCCAAATGGTACACCGCAAACACCTCCTGCTAACACACGCGGAGCAACTCACCGACCCCACCGCCAGGGAACACATGCAGCGTCTCATCCATTACCATGCCGTGCATGACCCAGAGGTCCACTAACCCATTCCGCGCCCCGCACGCGCCCCCCATCTCCATCCACAGGTCTCCAAGACACCACCACAGCGCCCTGAGACCCGTCTCACACCCAAGAAGCCACCCGGCACCGCCCAGTCCAGCCGAGCCCAACCAGGGCCAACCATGCATCGACGTAGACGCGCAAGTCCCCGGCAGCCCATCCGGCCCACCCCCCCCAGACCCGGGGCACCCCCCCCTCACACTGGCCACCATCCGCAACCCCGACCTCCTCCGAGCAACCCTCCAGGACAGGGCCCCGACCACCCCCCTGGGCTGGTACCGCCTACAAGAGGACTGGACCAAGCTCACCGTCAAAGCCCTCCGGGACCTGACCACCCCAGGCAGCGGCCTCCACGAGACCATCGTAGACCTCGTACTCTGGCGAGCCCGCAAACACAGCCGGGGCAAGCACGTCTGGATCCCCCCCATCGAGTGGGGCCAGGCCCTGACGCACGACACCGGCATCAACGTCACGCGTCAATGGACCGTACGCCTACGACGGGCCCCAGCGGAGACGGACCACCCAGCGGACCCGAACCGCCCGGAGCAGTGGGAACAGGCCACCGCACCAAACCGCGACACCGCCCTCCGCGCCCCCGGCCTCTGCACCCCAGACGATGACCTCCCCCCCCACCTACAGACAGTGACCACCCCCCGCCGGAGGTCTGGGTTACAGTCCTCGAGCGCGGCCACTACTACGTGATAGCCGCTACGGCTACGTCCCCCGGCCCGCAATGGCTCATCCAAGGGACAGACACCATGTTGGCCCCGGAGACCGCCCCACCAGGGGCAGTGGGGGACGCCACCACCCAGCACAGGGTCCTCAGGGGCGTCCTCCAGCCAGGGGACAAGCCTGCAGCCCGCGACCTGGCCCAAATCACCTCAGGGAAGGCGGGCTACCACCTGGGATTGGCCATGCTCTTCCTAACCCACTGAATCCAGCGCCCCTGGCCACCCACGGGGACCGTGCCCTGGGTCTGGGCCATCCCCACCGCCCACACACAAGTCGAGGCGGGCCCGGACACACGACCAAACCCCCCCCCGAGACCGCAGCAGTCCCTCACCTGCGGGTACCGCGCCATCCACAGGGTCCTCAACCGCGCGGGTCTTAGCCCAAAGCTAGCATACCCCCTTCCCACTACTGACCAAGAGGTCGACCAGATACGCAAGCTCGTCTGCGAAATCCTTGCCGCGGCAGCAGAAGACGGCAAGCTTCTCCTCCAAACCACCCGGCCTACAACTGCCCACGCAGGCGCGCCGCGGCAAGCGGACACATACACCGACCCAGCACACCCCACCGCACAATCCCCGCCCATGCCCCTCCCCTCTCGCTGCTCAACCGGAGACCCACACACGCCCACCATCGCGCGCACCCCCGGGCCCGCGACACGGGCCTCCCCCACCCGCCCGAACACCAGCACACGCCCGCCACACACCCACCCGCCGGACACCCTTCACCGCCCCCCACACTCGACAACCCACACACACCCGCTGAGGGGAGCCACGCGCCCCGCGGCACGCCCACCCCACCCAGTGGCCCGCCCACGCCCCCCGCACACACCCCAGAGGACCCAGGCCCATCCCCCCCGGCCCCTGAATGCAGCCCACGCGAACTGTTCCCCCCCGCGGACGCCAACCCACATGACCTCGCACATTGCAGGACCCGGGCCCAGCCAAGCCCAGAAGGAGAAGGCCACAGCCCCGCGCCTCCCTCCCCCGCCGCTGCCGACCAGATCGGCCCGCCGGGCCGCCAGGTCACGACCGGGCCCCCCCAGCCGCCCGCCCCCAACCTACAGCCCGAGGACATGCCCTCAATCCTCCCCGCCGTGGCCGCAGCAGAAGCCGCCGCCCACAAGCCCGCCCGCATCACAGCCCAACCCGCGTCCACCACCTCCTCCTTATCCTCAGCCTCCTCCACCTCCTCCACCTCATCCTCCGACCCCCCCCTCCCCGCCGCCCTCATCCTCAAGGCCACGGCAAAAGCCAAGGCCGGGGCCGCACACACCGACTCCCCAACCCGCACACAGGCGACTCGGGCACCCCAGCAACGCACCGGGACAACCCCCGACCCGACATCGGCGCCCTCACACCTCCGGACAGAGGTACTCCTCAACCTGGAACCGGACCCCAACCCCAAACCCGACCCCAAACCCAAGCCGGCGCCCACGCGAGCACACACAACACCACAAACGCAACGACACAAACCCACCCGACACCACCCCCGCCCGGACCCTCGCCCAAGCCAGGACCCCCCACCCACCGCAACCCGCGCCCCCCTCCCGCCGGCACCCACCACCACCGCAGAGGCGGCCACCCAGCAGGACCCCGTCCAAGCCCTCGTCCACATCCCCGTCACCAAGAGCCCCGTCATCCATCCCCCACAAACCACCACCACCGCCAGCCAAACCGACCCAGGGACGTGGGACCCCTCGACCACCGTCACCGTCAAGCCCGGCCCCAAACCCGCCCCCCCTGCCCACCACATAGTACAGCCCCGGGGACTGCCCACGATGCCCAACCCCCCAACCCCACAAGGGGGACCAGAAAACCCACAAGGGGTCGATGGGCCATACCCGCAACACCAACCCCACCACTACCCACACCACCACCACCAGCGGCCCCACCACCACCACTACCAACACCACCCCCACCACTACCACTGCCCACCGCCCTACCCCACCGGGCCACAACCCCCCGTGCACGAACAGCACCAGCGGATGGGATGGCAGCCACCGAGCGCTCCACCCGCATACCCCACCTACCGCCAGGGACCACCCCCCCGTACCAGCCACCCCCCCCGTACCAGGAACCGTATCCGTACCCCCCCGGCCACCACGTCCACGCCGAAGGGGCCCCCCTGGGCCAAAGCCCGCCAAGGACAGCCACTCGACCCATACCACCAGCCGCTGCCGCCACCACACCCCTACGTGGCGGATCCATGGACGACGGGGGACCTCCCCCCCCCCCCAGTACCAGGCGGCACCGCGCGAGACCCCCCAGGGGCCGCCCACGCCTCCGGACTGGCCTGACTCGAGCGATGAGGCCCGGTCCCGCAAACGGCGGCGCTCCCGCTCCCCCCCCGCACGGCACACCCGCCCACGACGCCCACACTCCCACCGCGCCTCAACCACCAACTCGCGCCGCTCCCGCTGCCCCAGGTGCCACCACACCCTCCTGGGACCCCGCTCCCGTCGCTCCCGCTCCCCCGGGCACCACCACGAGCGCCACCGCCGCCCCATGTCCGCCTCCTCCCCCCCCCACCGGCCATACAAGACCCCCACCCCCAGCCCCCGCCACCACCACTCCCGCTCCCCCCGACGCAGCCAGGCACGCCACCGCCGCCCCACGTCCACCTCCCCCTCCCCCCACACGCCCCGCCGGACCCTCCGTTCCCCCCGCCGCCCGTACCCATCCACCACCCCCAGCCCCCGCCACCACCACTCCCGCTCCCCTGGACGCCACCGAGCGCGCCACCGCCGCCCCATGTGCACCTCCCCCTGCCGCTCCCCCCTCCGCCCGTACCCGTCCTCCACCCCCAGCCCCCGCCACTGCCGCTCCCGCTTCCCCAGGCACCGCCACCCCCGCCACCACCGCAGGTCCACGTCCCCCCCCTGCCGCTCCAGGACCCCGGGCACGGACCCCTCCCCCCCCCGGGCCCCCGCCCACCTCGCCTGGTGGTCTCCCCCCGCTCTGCAGGAGCTCCGCCGCTGGGTGAAGTGGGCCGGGGGAGCGGGAAGGCACGAAGGGGTGCACATGGTGCATACCTTCAATGAGGTGCGCACCCGCACCCCCACAAACCCCAACGAGGCCGCCCCGGAGGCCATCATGCCGCAAGCGGCATGGGAGGTCCTCCTCCGCGATGCGGTCCAGGGCCTCCGCCCCCCCTACAGCCCCCAAAGCCCTCCGCCAGTGGCTCCAGGCCACCCACCCCCAGGCCTGGGCCGCCGGCGCCCCCTCCCCACCCCGCCCCTCCCGCCACCACCACACCAGGAAGGGGCAGGACAAGGGCAAGGGAAGGGCAAGGGGCACCAAGGAGCACTCAGGCAAGAGGGCACGGAGGGGCCCCAAGTGAGGGCAGGCACTCGCAGGGACAGGACGCCGGAAGCGACACCACATGGCGGCAGGAAACCACCCAAGAACCAGGAAGGGGCGGGAGCGGGGACCAAGACACGGAGGAAAAGGGCACCACGGCAAACACCACAACCCACACCCAGGAAGGGCACACCACGACGGGGGAACCAGCGCCGCCCCACCCCCACCAAACTCCCCAACACACACCACCGAAGCAAACATCGGACGCCATGCGGATCACACCAGCGCACACCCACCGGCCACCGGAAACCACACGGAGAATGGAGGGCACACCTACACGGGGAGAACGGGCCACACCCACAGAGGAAGCCGCAGGGAACTCCGCCGCACGGCGCACCACCACGCCCTCACCGCCAGGCGACGACCCCGGCCACCACAAGGGCCACCTCACAGGCACCGGAAGAGGACGAAGGCACAGCCGCGGCACCCAGGACTAGGGACCGAAACCCCCAGAGGACACGGGACCAAGGCACAGGCCCCCAGGGAGGGCAACCCCACGGACCGTCACGCGATCGACCTACCCGACCCACCAGCCCGAGCGGCACGCCCAAGCCCCCACAGCACGGACCCAGCGAGACACCCACACCTAACCGCACCCCCCAGCCACCAGCCAGTCACACTCCGGCCCGGTCTCCGCACCACAACACAGGCCAGGCTGACCTCCACTGACCCACCGCGGCACCACGCGAGACCACGGCACACCGCACCACAGCGCGCCACAGTGCAACGCGCCACAGCACGACGCGACGCGACGCGGCAAAGAGTGGCACAACACGACACAACTGACCCTAACCTGAAGGACTAACCGAAGCAAGACACCGCACACCCTGGAAGGCGCCGCGCCAGCACGCCACACACCAGCACTGCAGGCCACACACGGGGCCACAGCGCGCCTGGCGACAACGGTGGCGGACCACCCAGAGGATTACAGCCGGCACCGCAGAGGGGAAAGGACACGAACAACCCCAGCCCCCTAACCCAAAACCACAAGCAGCCTTCTGGCGCAGCCGCCCAGCCGGCAGAGCCAGGACCTAACCCGGCAAGAAGGGGCGCCGAGCCCACCGTGGACATATCAAAACCCACCCATGGGGCCGGAACGCGGCCAAACAGAACGCAACTGAAAACAGCAGCCCGGAAGACAACACTGAATGCAGGCCAGTGGGTGCGCCAGCCCAGGGAAGGCAGAGGGGGGAACAGGCAAGCCCCCCCCCCCAAAAAAAGGAGGGGGGAGGGGGAAAAGGCAGGAAAACACCCCACAGCCGCCAAACCGCCCGCCAACACCACCAGAGGCGGCCAAACCCCCCCCCGAGAAGGCACCGAAGACAGGACCCGCAAGGAGGGAGAGGGGGACCACCCACCGAAAACAGGCAACACCAAGCCAGGAACAGCGGCCCACGGAAAAAGGGACACCGAAACGGAAAAAAAAAAAAAAAAGAGAGCCACCAGCCCAGCCCGAAAGAAAGGGGATGGAGGGACAGGGACCACAAAGCCCGGGACAGGAAAAAAAAAAAGAAGAAAAAAAAAGCGCAAAAAACACACCCCGACAACCCAGCCAAGAATGGCTGGGCACAGCCGGGACCCGGGCCCAGCACACACGCCCACACCGCACGCCGGAACCGGAAACGGCGGGGGGCAAGCGGGGCGCCCACGAAACCACAAACGTCCCATAAGCAGGCCGAAACCGAAGCCCAACCACGAACAACACCACAAAGCGTGCCCAAACACACCCACCAAAGACCCCAGCCAGGACTGGCGGGGTTAACAAAACCCACACCCAACCGCCAGCCGGACCCAAACAGAAACGCCGCACAACAGTAGGAAGCCCAGTGCCGAAAGCCCGGGCACTGAGGCAGCCCGTGCCATGCAGGTGACCCGGCCAAGCGAGATCCGGAGAGCGGGGGTAAGGCTGCATCCTAAGGCCTGCGCTGCTTTGGGACTCGAGGCGGAGCGTGTGACACCCAAGCGCCTCGGAACCCTAGTACCAAGAACGTGCATGCATGCCTTGGGAACGGGATACGCCAGGAAGTCCGGTGAACCTCTAGGGTTCCGCCGAAAGGAGGGGACGTGCGCAAGCACGGGAGCACACCCTCTCGGCGAGACAAGCACGTCACGCTGGCGGCGATCAGCCCTCCCGGTGTTGCCCGGGGCCGCTTTGTTGGGGGCCAACAGTCAGGTCTAGCGGGAAGTAAGCCGCCTCCCCTCTTCACGCGCGGAGCCTCTTCCTGTTCGTCACAGGGGCGACGCCAGGGGGAACCATGGGGCGCCCCTCCACGACCGAGTGCACCTACCTACCTACCTCCAGGTCCAGGCTCTCCAGGCGCTGGCATTGCTGGTGCCTCAGGCGCCGCCTTCGCGTCGGTGTCCTCCTTCTTTGTGTCCATACTCGCCCTTCTTGCTCAGGACAGTCCTCGGCGCGCTGGGTGTACGGCACGGGGTTGCTGCCGGCACGCAGGGACTGTCTGCCTCTTGCTACCAGAAACTTTCAAAAGAGTTCTTTGAACTCTTTGTTGTGCCTCTCCTGCTGCTTGCTGCTGGTGTAGGGTTCCTGCTGCTTGCTTTTGATGAGGAAAATGTTGTGTTTTAGAAATACAAACAACCAAGGATAGCCCAATGCCAGAGATAAGCAAGTAGAGTTCGGAACAGGATCAAAGCATAGAAGGGCTGCCGTCACAAAGAGTTAGATGAAGAAAGATATCAGCAATAGACCACAGCAATAGACATTCAATGCAACTCAGGTTGAAATATTTTACATGATTGAGAAAAACTGATTGGATAACTGCCCCGAGGGCTCACACTCTCCATAGTGCCATCTTGAGATGTGCACTCTTTGTTTTTGGTCCCATAGGTGCTGAGGTGACATGGCTTGTGGCGCTGAGGTCACTGCCATGTCACATGGGAACTTCCTAGTTAGCTAGGCTGACTGGGTATTGAACCCAGGACCTCTCAAAAAGAGGTACCCCAGCCCCTAGGGTGCTTCCGACTAGGATAGCTAAGAATTCATGAGAAAACATAGATAAATTCATAGGCTCTGCCTCAGTATGACAGTGCCTCAGTCAACTCAGGAAAAGATGTTTTAGTGCACATTGCTTGGGGATTAAGGGGTCCACAAAACATCCTGATTTAGTGTTTGGTTCTATAGGTCAAAATGTGTTATCACCCGTTTTGGTTAGGCCAATACTAAGATAAAAAGGCAAGAGTGCTTAGAGCACCTCTAATACAACTAAAGTATACCTTAAGGCATTCGAAAAGCACTTTTTCTTACTGATTAGGCCTAGTTATCAGCACAAGAGTGCTCACCACCCCTGGGAGGTTAGGCAACAAAGGGGGTTGGGAGTAAAGGGCCTCAACTGTGAGTTCCAAAGGGACGGAACCTGTTCACGTAGGCCGGTGTGTCAAGAAGACCCGCAGTTGGGATGGTCGCATGGAGGGGGGGACCTCGGACTGAACCGACTTCATGGGTACTGAGACCAGCGCGTGGGCACGTTCTTCGTACTACACTGTGAGGAATGATGTATGGTCAGACCCTGGGGCAGTACGACTCACCGACAATTGGGCTGCAATCATGATCAGCGGCCTGGTGGTATGCAGATTCGCAGCGAATTTGAGTTGAATTCGGTGAATTCGCTGCCAATTCGTTCGGACCGCAAATTTGCTGTGAATTTGCCATGAAAATCACAGCATTCTTAGCCCACGCAAACTGCACCCCCTTTTGGAAGAGAAGGACCTAAAAAATGACCGCCCGAAAAACTATTTTTTTTGGACATTTGCATCAAACATGACCCAGATACCACCGAAAAAATACAATTTTACCCAATTTGCTGCTTTTTTCCACTTTTTGGTTATCGAAATAATCTATCATTTTGTCTGATTTGAAGGGTGTGTTTTACCAATACTGTCCTTTTTGTATTTCAAAACCCAAGTGGTGCGTGCCTGATCGGGAGCTCTTTTTCAAAAATGACATTCTGCGGGTCTCCAGTTGCACCTATGTTTGTCCTGCGAAAGAAATTGCTTTTTTATGTCCCTGAGTGCGCGAGGCCTTGCGCACTCAAGGTCATGGAAACAATTGTGTACAGAAGGAAACAAAAACAGGACAGGAAGTGCACAACATACAAACACTGAAAACAAAGCTCGGCAAAAATGTACCAGCCCTTAAGGGCATATAATTGCATTCGCGTCGAAGGCGAGTGCGCGAGGCCTCGCGCACACATGACTGCAAAAAGAGGCGAAACACTTTGGTTAATGGTGACTTATTTCTTCTTCGGTCCAGCAACCTTAGCCAACTCGGAACCCAGGCTTCTTGCTACCGCACTTGTCCCGCTTGGACAGGCAACGGAACCACGACACGGCTGGGCACCAGAACGCGAGGGCGGCTTGAACTCTGCACTAGCGGTGGCGGCAGTCTTCGCTTTCTTCTTCGGCTGTTCCTTGCCAGATTCGTGGCTTGCATCGAAGTGAGCAGCCGGTGCCCGCTTGCGCTTCTGCTGGGTCTCCAGTACTTGCTCTGTATCCTCTTCTTCCTCCTCCTCGTCGGCATCGTCGTCGTCTGATTCCGCGGGCTTGTCCGATTCCTTCTCTTTTCCTTTTGCCTGCTTCTTGCCACTCGAGGGGGTTCCCTTTCCGGCTGCAGTACCCTGAGTTGGTACAACTTTGGAAGTCTTATTCACCTTGGCTTGCATTTGCAAGGTGGGTGCAGGCGCAACAGGCTCAGTGTCGTCAGCCTTAGTCACGACATCTTCCCGGACGGCCTCTGCAGCATGCACCTGCTGGTGCCCTTTGTGCCCTGGATTGCTGTCCAAAACCCACAGTGGAATGCCACGCTGAAGCCACTCTTCTTGAGTATCCCAAGTTGCAGCTGTTGCTCCCTGCTCCGTCTGATCATCCTCCAACATGTACCGCATGATGATTGCATGCTGCAGAGCACCTCCAACGGCATTCCCAAGGTCTTTTTGCTTGATCTCTGACACAGCCAGAAACGCCACTTTAGTACGGAGGTCGGACATCGCAATCTTTGCGGCCATGGCAGGCGTGTTGTCCAAAACAACCACTGCATCGGAATACCCACTGCCCAAAAGATATTTGTCCAGGTACCACAGCACATGAATCAGAGGCATGAAACCACCAAGGTTCTTGTTCTGCATCTCTTCGAAATGTCCAGCGGAATACAACACATAGTTCGGCAACTGTAAATGTGATGTATGAAGACGAATAACGGAGGCACCAGTGATCGAGGCCTCGCGCACACAACGGCATCGTAACAGGCGGCAGAAGCAGATATACCTGCTTATCCCAGCGACTTGTTGCTCCGATCCACATACAGTGCTCGTCGAACTGATATGTACTGCTGGTCACGGGACCCGATAACCAAGAGTATACCGGCAACCGAACATGGTAGAATGGCACTGTGGTTGGATCTTTCTCCTTCTCCATACGCCAGAGCCTCTGTATGTTGCGGCCAATACGCTGCACAACATCAGTCTTGCCATAGAAAATGACGTCTTTCCCAGCATCATCACATCGAACAGCCACTTCGGAACAAATCCTGCAGTGTCATATTCAACGGAAAGGTCAGCGTTGATGACCCACAACGGGTACTGCAGATCCCGGAAACGGGCTGGCGGTGTCTCTTCAATATCCTCAATACGGCAGGCCGTCAAAGCGAATTTGCTCCCTTGCTCGTCCTGCTTGGAGACATTGATCACATCGCCAGTACTCAGCTGTGTCTGTGACGGTGCCGATGATGGTGCCTCAGTCTTCCTTTGCAGTTGTTTCCGCACGGCCAGCGTCTGTGGTAATGGAGGTGCGCCCTTGTCCCCAGTCCGCCACAGAGGTGCATTGGTCAACGTCTTCCATTTTGGCCACGGCGACCGATACTTTGTACTTGTTGCGTCCGGCCAGTAACCCCAATTTCCCAGGCCAATTTTCAGTTGCATCGTGCCCAGTGCTGCGACTCCTGCTCGGATCTTCGCATCGGCAGCTATACGGATGCGAAAGCGGTGGTTGAGTGCGCCGAAGCCGCGACATTGACGCATACCTGCGGTCTGGTTGACATACTGCTTATTGTTCGGATGGTCAAGATGGAACATAACCCATTGATCCGTAATCTGCGCGTCAATGTAGTTCTGGGTGGAGCGTAAGGTCGAGTCCTTCAGGTTCATGTGCGCACAGACTTTCTGCAATAAGCTCGGTAGATGCAACCCCTCCAGCTTCTTGAAGGTATTCCTTGTAACTTCCTCTTTCCTGCCCTTAGTCTCGAGGTTCTCCATGCCAGTAACCGCCTCACGACCGCAGTAATACGCCAGGGAGAAGATGTCCCTCCAGTTCTTGAATGTCGATTCCTGCAGGGAAAACAGTGTCATTGAGTGCGCGAGTCCTCGCGCACTGTAACCGTGCGATACACAAATACATACTGTGTGTCCTGCTTCCTCCAAGGCCTCGGGTGCAAGAAACGCAGAGTTGACAGCAGCCTGGACAACAGCAATCTTGAACCGCTCGAAATCCTGTGGCTCTTTTTCCCGCGTCTGGTCCTCAATGTACAACAACATGTTGTCCAGCGCCTCGGACAGCGGAATCCACGTCACAGACTGGCTGCCAGCTTGTTGCAATCCTGCAACCTTGGCCCGGATCCTCCAAGGTGTTTCGTATTTCAGAATGTCAACGTAGCAAAACTCCTGCCAGTCCTCCAATTCTTTGCCTTCTGCGAGACGCAGTTCCTGAATCTTTCTGCATGTTTCTGTGCCATGTTGACCATTCAGAACGTAAAGTGAGCGATCTGCAAAGCAAATCACGTACCGAAGCAAAGAGAAGAAACATCGTCGATCGAACGCGAAGCGAGTCATACCACTATCCTCCCACGCCGTTACGCGCAACGGTCCAGCTGGTGGCAGTGCTTGGTATCCCGTCACTTTTCTGGCAACGTCGTCAAAGTTGATGGATCGGATCTGTCCGCGCTCCTTGGTCTTGTCGATTCTCAAATAGGCAATCTTTACCTTCACGGCTTTGCCATTCTCCTGCCGCAGCCACTGTTGCACGTCGACTGTGAGCTTCATCTCCGGTATTGGCTTCTTCTCACCCTTCTTTTTTCGTCCTTTCTTCGGCGTGTCCCCTTGGTCGGTCCCTGGTCACGACTCCATGGCCTCTGCATCTGGTGCTGCACGTTCTGGCGACCCTGGTTCACTCATGATCCCAAAAAATACCTAAAAAGGACAAATGGCATGACATGAAACACGGTCATTTGAACTCCGAAATCAGTCAAAACGGTATTTTGCAGGTCTTTTTCGCAAATCTGTTCCACAACTGTCCTTGTTGTGACTTAATCCACGGCACTTAGCGAACTACTCAGTGCGGGAGGCCTCGCGCACTCACATCGCATTACATACCTGTTTTTGTAACATTTAGTGCGCGAGGCCTCGCGCACTGCGGGCGTCAGTTACCGCAACCGTTGCAGCACGTTGCGTGTTGCTGCTTCCTGTCTGTCGGCATCCATGTCTGTTCTCCGCCCCACAACAGCATCCAGTTTCTGTTTTAGTTGGTTGGTGGGACTTGTTTTCTGGTCGATGAGGGCACCTAGTACGCTGTGACCAAATAGGCGGTAGTGGTCGTAACCAAGGAGTTGTGTAGGTGAGGGTGGAAATCTCGGTAACCTCCGCGGCCACGAAGTTGCAACGGTGCTGACTCTGTTTGACTCCCATTCCACATAGGCCATGCAAATCCGGTCTGTCTCCAAAAGTCTTGTCAGTCATTGTCGCATCCTGTGTACCAGGTTCTTGGGAAGGTTTTTTACCCCCGCGTGTTTGCCACCAGGACCAACCTTTAGTAACAAGTAATGGTTTTCCACCTCCTCAACAGTAACAGAACCCGTGTTTCTCGCCTTGTCCCGCACCAACTTGCTCAGCATCTCTTCTCCAAACTCCTCTGAGTGTGCCTGACCGGGCAGGTCCTGGTGCCACTTGCTGTTGTACAACAATGTGCACATAATTTCGCGTTCGTACTTCAGTACGGTGTCACACGGTCCTCGACGCAGCCTCCTCAACAGACACAAACTCAACCGCAACACCTCCTGAGCTCGTGACCCTGTACCGTTGTTTTCCCCTGACCACTTGCATTCCCGTACCACGTGGCCCAAGTACAACAACAACGGGCACCATTCCGACAACAAATTCGGAACTGTGTTTGCCACTGCTGCCCTGTTGGCATGCGCAGTGTCACGACCACTGATCGCGGTTGCAGCTTGTGCCTTGCGCCGATACGGTCGTAGTATTCGGGGTGTGGCAAGCATCAACGCAGCGATAGTTCTTTCCATAACTGTCAGTTTGGGGTATGATAGTATGGTGGAACCAGGTCGTAGCAGACCTTTCCGTAGGTAGGTTAGACTAGGCCAGAACACCCGAAAAGTACGGGTAACAATGAACTTGTAGGCATGCCAGACACCGTAAACTACAGGCACGTAACGCAGGTACGCACGCATGTTCCATCGTTGGTTCTTGGCACCGTACAACAACTTTAGTATCCTGTAGTGTATGTTTTCGTCAACCAACAGCGGTACAACTCTGTTTGTCTGTTGTGCTGTGTCCTTTGCAAAGTGTAACAAGTTCAACAGACCAACGCCACCAGTTACCTTTTCTTTTGACAGGGCAAACGGGCGCCACACCGGTGCCTGCACAGTCCTTGCATCCCTCCTCACATCCAACGGTGCTCTCACGTTTCCGGTGTCTCGTACACACCCATCTGCATACCCCATGTCGCGCAAAGTCTGGGGGATTCTCCTTTCACGCTGTTGCAGAGCCCTTGCTACTGTCGTTATCCGTGCTGCCAGGTCCTCAATGGCTGGATGTCCTGCCAAATACGTGGCCCTCTGTTTCAGTTGAAGTACTGCCATTGCAGTACAGTTTTGCGACCGGTCACTTTCGTCTGGGTGTGTCGTGTATTGTGCCCGGTACCAGTTGTCTATCCACAGCACGCAACACGACGAAAGCACCAGTGACCACGTTGCTTTAAGTGCTGCTGCTGCCTGTTCGTCCACGGTATCTGCGGCAGCGTCTGCTAGCCCAAGTTGTACTTTTGTTCGTCTTTCTGTTTGCGTTAGGTACCCTGTTTTGTTTCCCGGTTTTTTCCTGTTTGGTACTGCCCGTTGACGCATCAACAGGTACAGGTTCCAGCCCTCCTGTCGCAAAATGCGCACCCACCGCTTTTCCTCCTGCCTTTCAGCTGCTGGTAAACTGTGGCGCGTTCTTTTGTTGAACCTGAGTCGCTGTGCAAATGTTAACACCAGTTGCGCTGCCAGGTTGTTTTGTTTGAGTCCTTTCCACAGGTCGTCTGCTGTTTGGTATGCTGGTTCTGCCGCCCATGCCTCTCGTAGTGCTGCTGCTCCTTTGCTTACTTCTGCTATCATTCGATGCGTAACGGATTTTCTGGCTCGAAATGGCATTTTGCGTCTTTCTCTGTGGAATTAGATTTGCGCACATATTTTGGTTATCGTTTCGCACAGCGATCTTTAACAAAAGTGTGTTTGAAAACATCTGGACTTTTCCTGTCGTCATTTGCGGTGTGCGTGCTGCCGCCGCAAATTGTATTTGGTGTCTGCGTGCGCTCCGTTCCCAGTAACCGAAAACCGTTTTTGCAACCACAATTTCTGATTCTGTTTCCCTCCTTAAACCCAGTTGGAAAAAAAAACCATATCTATCGGGCAGCGAAGGCTATGGCCGCTATTAGAACCGGACACGTCAGCCATTGAGTGGCTGTTGGAAAAAAGCAAATCATTCCCCTGATCCCCTGAAAATTATGACGAAGATTACCGATGTATAATTGACTGTCACAGGTGGTAGTCGTGAAAGAGAATGTAAATACCGGCGTAGCCTGACCTGCCTGCTTTTTCATTTTCTTCCGTTGTTTAAGTGCGCGAGGCCTCGCGCACTGATTGTTTCCTCGGGACAATGTTCTATACCTCCTTATATCTGACCAACATGGTGTCTACACACACATACACCGGAAAACTCAGATGTGTTTGTCCGTCTGGTACTGTACCTGCGATTGTACGCATTGTTTACATCCTGCAAATTCAATACATAACGTGACCTGAGTGCGCGAGGCCTCGCGCACTCCGCATGCCTAAATTTGTATTTTATTTTCACCTTACAGTACATGTGTTTCCCCTAACATGGGAAGTCCGACAGTCATACACTTCCAATGCTCCTTGGGCAACACTATCCTACTTTTAATACCATGTGGGAGCTGCGTATTTCCGCAAACGCCAGTCCTTACAGGTTTTTAGGTTTCGTGATAAACTCCACTTTGAATATCTTGAGTGCGCGAGGCCTCGCGCACTCAGAACGCCAGAGAAATGTAAAAAACGTCACATTGAGGAACACAGAGATGCGTAACACTAAATAAGTAATTTATTTCCCTACGTCTAAAATCACGTTCATCAAATAGTTTTTTTGCCCTGTTGCGAACCGGTTCTTTTCTGCGCGTTCGGCACGCAAAAAAGCGTGCAGTTTGCGTGGGCTAAGGCATTGCAAATTTGTTGCGAATTCTGTCTGCAAATTCCCCAAAAGTCACGTCGGCGGCACCTGTGCCACATTGGCGATTTTCTTGACTTTTGTTGGTCCGATTTCTCGACCTTCTTTTGGAGTTAAAGGCTGTAAATTAGAAAAATTTTTTTGATCATAAAAACCAATTATCCATCGCTCCATGTTTGCTTCCCCCGGGATCTTTCAAGTGCCAGACTGACAAAAAATTTGCGGCGGAACAGAAACTGGGACTTTGGATAGTTCGATCTCAATATCAACAATGATTGTACAAAGTAACAGCTTCCAACTCTCGAAGAGGTTGCAGAAATCTGGCGAACAAAAGTCCCAAAATCGTCAGAGCGGCCATGCAGGCGACGGCGCTGGAGCCATGAATCAAGCGTTATGTCCCTCTTGTAATTGTTATCTCTTTTCTTAGCCCACCTCCAGTGCAATAGTTGAATTCAAAAATGCAATGAATGAAGGCCCAATAAGGGCAACAAGGTGTTTATGTGTGATTGTTCGTGTGCGGCCTGGCGATTGTGGCTTTGTTCCTTTTGTTGCAACGGGCGTTTGAATGATGCAAGGAAGGGTTTGCCGGTGTTTATTTGGTATTCCTGGTTTGCATTTGTTGTTGTTGTAGGACAACCAGCTCCCTATGGAATACCTGTATGCAAAGGGATAATTTGAATTATGGTAGCTAGACCTTAGGTCTGCCTTTGGGTTCTCACGGTCGGGTCGGTTCAAGCTAACTCGGCTGAAACTCGAATTGGAAGTTGGGAATTCGAAGTCGGTGGGGTTCACGAATTCTTGAGAATTCGTGCGAATTTGAATTCGAGCGCATTCGGCCAAATTCAAACCTGCACCCGGCCAGATGTCATTCACCATCAGGACCGTCCACAATGATCCAACAAATTGGTGTGTTGGCGGCCCAACCGAAATGCTGCTGCAGCTGTTTGCATGTGTCCTCAACCGCCAGTCGTCGTTGCTGGGCGTGATTCAGGCTCTGCAAAAAGGAAAAAGCAGTGAAACCGTGGTTCAGGCGTTTCAAGCGTGCGGTTGAACTGCACTTCACCGGTTCAATCGCGCACACCTCCAGAGCTGACGCATGCGCCGATTCTGCCCGGATCGCTTTCTCCTCGTCACCATCCTTCAATCCCGCAGCCAACTCACTTGCCAGGCACTTCACATCCCGGACCGTGTCAGAGGGGAGCTTGCTGGAGTCGTATTGCTTTCCTCGGTGAGGGGGAAGTGTTCCTCCCAAGGGAGCCTATACTCCTGCAGGACTGTCTCGAAGGAGACTCCCAACGGGAGAAGGGGATGTTTGGGAAGTACCACCGCCTCGTGAAGCTTGCAACCTCCTCAGACCGGTTTCTGAGCAACAAATAGATACACACAACGAGATTCGTTTTTCTTCTTATGCTGTGACACAGCCTCAGCGTCGGTTAGTAGCTGACCCCCGTTGTTCTCATGGAGGTAGGAACGAAGGATGCGGTTGATACTCCCATCTGACTGTATAAAGGCTCACATGGGCTCCCAGGTTGCCTCAGATAGCCCATAGCTCTCCCACAGGGTAAGGAATTTTCAGCCCTGTTTTTATTCGTTGCCTGCATTACCTGCAACCTCGTAGTGGCCATCGACTGCCATCTCATCGGCAGTCATTTCTTCGAGTTGGTCTGCTTCCTCAGGGTTGTCAGCTTTCCCTAGGTCGATACGTTCAACTTCTCGGTCAGACAGACGCCACTCATCCCAAGACGAGTCGTTACAATAGTGGTAATTTTCCAGCTGTTTAGGTGCACACAGCAGCTCTCAACCTAGGCGGGGACTGCACCTCACATGGATCCTGGATCCACCTATTCCTATAACGCGATAAGGGCTAAGGAATGGGTCCTGCAGACAGTTGCGGGGCCATGTGGGCAATCGCTAATGTTGTACAAGCACCAGGTCTCCTGCCTTCAAAATGGCAGGACATCTCGTGCGGGTAGGCCTAGTTAACTCATGTTCACGACCGTGCTTCAGATTAGCTCTGGCCAAGTTGGCCACCTCCTGCTTATGTTCCAGCCAGTCCCCTACGGGGCTCGTGTAGTCGTCAGGGTAGGGAGTTATGAAAAACCATGCAGGACGCCCCCCATGGAACAGTTCATGGGGGGTATAGCCAGGTGAGGAACTCTGTTGAGACTTCATGGTTACAACAGCCCAGGGTAACAATCGTACCCAATCATTAGGACGTTCTTCTTTCATCAAAATCTTCGTTCTTGTTTCTTCAAAATTCTGTCTCTCGCACAGAGGGTTAGAAGTGTAAGTGTAGGGAACACCTGTGGTAACCTGGACGTTCAGGGCTTCCAACACTCTCTTGTACCGTCCGCTGTTGCTCCAGATGCGTACATCCTCATCAGAGTGCACCACCTTGAGTGCTCCATAGAGTTCAAACCACTGTTCAACCAAACGTTTCACAGTCTGTTCTCCTGTGATCATTTTTTGTGCAGGGGAACGCACGTGTAAAACCGCTCAGACCACAGGTGACGACAAGACAGCTGTCGTAACCTTCAAACCTAGGCAAGCCGTGGATGAAGTCCACATACAACAGAGAGTTAGCACAGTAGGGGATAGGTCCCTACCAGGACCTACCAGGACCGGCCCCTTCTGTACCCCTTCCACCATTTCCTGTCACTCCTATGGTCTTGCTTCTCACCAGGTTCTGCATGATCTTGCCCTATCCTGCACAATTTCCCACAAAAAATAGTAACATATGGCTCCTTCACACAAGTCCTGATCCCCTGCAATAACAAACTCCCAGGTACAATGGATCAAATCCAAATAGTCCACACTGAGGGCTTCCAAGGATGTTTGAGGTCCTGCGTTGACACTCAACAACTCCTTTCAACACGCCGGTCGTCTCACGGTGCACACTCAGACAAGGGCGTTGGGCATGTACATAGAATTGCACCAATAGAATAATGGAAAGAGAAGCCCTGAAATTGGCATATGAACACAAATAAAGCAAAATTGGGGAAAGATGGAAACATACACAATCACAGCCATAGACCCCTCATTCCCTGGACTCAGGACCTTCCCTTGACTCGCCAACATGATGCCCTGAACCAAGTCAAATAAGATGGCTAAATGCCATGTGTCAAAAGTCACTACACAAACCCCAAAAATTTGTTCACTCCCAAGCCTCTAAATCCTAGCCCAATAGGGGAGGTGGCGTGTCATGGCCTAGAGTGGCACTCAGGACCATGCCCTACCCTGACATAACTTTGGCTGGACTTGGGGTCGATTGGGCTTGGAGAATTGCCCCATGCAGATGACCTCACAACATAGCAAAATTAGGCAAATCACACCATAATGCCCAAAATTCAATTATATACTCAACAATGCGTACGGCAAATGTTCAAATGCTCCATGCATGTGTCAAACCGGAGAGTAAGATACAAGGGAGATATAGACCCAAGGTCCATGCCCAAGAATATCCCAACATTGGCCCCCAAACCCCTCCAGATATACAGATGCCATGCTTCACAAGTCAACTCCCGAATTTGAGACCTAATTTTGTGAGGCCACGTGTGCCACGCCAAAGTGACCACGTGATCCGGCATATTGTGAGAAGCAACACCGAAGCATCTGCCAACAATTAGGCAACATACCATAATTCACGGATCTGTAGGCACTTTACTGTTAGCTGACCAGTTGAGCACATAAAATACAAAAATGAGCATAAAATGAGGTCAAAAACATGCAAATGTTGCTAAATTCAAGATAATCACAATAGTATATAACCTTTCTCACCCATGGTATCAACATATGGTTGAAAACACAATTGCTTGGGACCATTTGCGAACAATCCTGCTACTTGGATCCCCACATGGAAGCAGAGGGACACCTTTGAACCTCCTCTTGACACGCACCATGAAAATGGGAAAATTGATAGTGGCGCTTGTGGGTCGCTCCGTAAGCCTTCCCACATGCACTATATGTGCGGTAGACTTAGTTCTAGCACTATGGAGCTCACCATTGGGACATGGGCAAAGCCCTTGCCACGTATGACTCGACATATCTTCCTACAAACGGAGATATATAACATGGGCGTGAGCATAGCGAAGCACATACCATGCATATAACACATACCCTTAAAATTGGCTCCCACCATGGTATGCCATGCCCCTCCATGGACATAACTTCACGTTAAAAATACGTAGGAACCCAAAGAAAATTTCTATGCAACACCAACACTCATGCGGTACACTTGAAAGTCGCATTAAAATATTCGGTTGCATGGTCCAAGAGTTATATATCACTTTCTACCCTCTTGACCATTATCCCTTGCTACACCAGGGATGTGTACACATCAAAAGCGTTTGACGCTTTCTCAATTAAGCTGAGACCGAGGCGATTCTAGCCCATATCTCAAAATTATAACTCCTCGCAGTGAGCTGGAGATATGACCTTTCAAAGTGACCTCACGAATCAATTTTGTTTCGCCTATGTCTCCAAGAAGAATGAAGGAGACAACAAAAGAAAGGTTGATTCGTGATCAGGAAAAATGTAGGACCACTCGAAACTCATCATATCAAGTGCGGCGACCTCGAAATCAAAAATCCGATTCTGAATGTCTGAAAAAATTGGATTAATTTTGCGAGTGTATAACATGAAAATTGCGGAAGCAACGAACCCTTTTCTGATGAAATCTGACCCTTCATCGGGGTTTCCGCTAAAATGTCTGGAAATAACAGTTAACCAATCGGTTACCGCAAAATCGCGAGCCAACTGACAGTCGCCAACACATTGACAATCAGAACGGATAGCTGAAAATTACAGAAACATTATGATAAAAAAACCTTGTTGATTCCTGATATTCTGATATATAAATCTCAGCCGGCCGTGCCTCGGCTGTGAATGTGGCCGCTCATAGCTGGATTGGCCAAGCCTATCACACTATCACATCAGGTTAGGTCAGGTGGATGGGAGAGTATGATATCAGCCAATGGCGGCTTGCCGGCCCATACATACACACCCCAAGTGACCCAAAAATGGCCATGGGGGTCCGAACCGGCTTCATCCCCCTTCTCAGAGCGTTGTATCCGCTCGGAAGTCATCATCATTGATGAGTGGACGGGAGGACCCCAATGGGCTCCAACCCCCCCCCCCATGTCCCAAGGACACATGGAGGCCCCACATACGGCGTAGGCATCCCCAATGCCCCAAGAGAGGGGTGAGGACACTCATAACCGGTGCCCTCCGCCATATCCGGTCTCCTCCTGATCTACAACATGGACAAAGGGGATCAAAGATAGAGAAACGTTGTCAACTGATCTAAATACGTATACCACAGTGAAATATATATGTGGAGACCGAGTGAAGGGGGTATATGGCCAATCACGGCCCAAAAATCCCCGGATAAACGCCCTCAGGCGTCTCCCAAGCACAATGGCAAACAAAAATGCCAAGCGGGATCTATCACGGTGCTACTGCAGCCACCAAATGGACCAACACGTCCTTAATATCCAAGGAAATGTTCTTTTTCCTTATATAATCCATCCAGATCGTGGTATTCCTCGGCACAAAACTGCTTGGAGGCTCCCACGAATCCGTGAAGGCGGTGAATCTCTTCCAACGGACTTTATATAGCCTCCCCCCAGGCGTTCCCATGTCCGGCTTTTCCATCAGGATCCTCTCGGCGGTGAAGTCGTCGTCCTCACTCTCGTCATCCGAGTCCACATCGCCGGCTGTGAACTCGAAGGTGACGGGACGTCCGCTGGGGTCTGGTGCTCGGGGACGAAGCTGGGTATGGTCGCGGTCTAGGATCTTGTTATCCGCCACACGAACCGCATACACATCCTGCCCGACCTTCCGAACAATTAACCCCGGCACATACCAAGACGCCTGCCGATGCCTGGACAGGACATCCTTGTGGTGCTGCTCCACCCATACGGTGTCTCTGAGAGCATATTTCTGGACTTTTCCCTGCTTGAAGTACTTCGCCCTCTTCTCATGCTCGTCCTGAAGTGCTTTGCACACCTTGGCCGCCGTGTCGTCCGCCTCAGCCATCATAGCACTCGCATCCCGGGCTACCTTGCCATGGTTCAACTACGGGAGAGTGCGTGACACTCGATCCCGCAAGAACAGGATACGATGGGGCGACAGTCCAGTGGGTCCCGGAAGGTCGTGGTACGCCTGGAGTACTCTCCACAGCGAATTATACCAATTCCGGCCCGGTTCGTCAATGTGCAACTGGCGGAACTTCTTGAACATCTGCCGGCAAGCCACCTCAGCCCAGCCATTCGACCGGCTGTGGTACGCCACGGTCTTGGCGTGCCGAATCCCCATGTGCTTGCACATCGTCTTGAACCACGTTGCCACAAATTGACTGCCCGGATCGCTGTAGATGACAGCAGAGACATCAAAAATCGTCAGCCAATGCCTGATCATGGCATTGGCGACGGTCTTGGCCTGCAGACCCACTCCATGCTTGTCCTTCTTGTCCTTCTTCTTGGACTTCTTGCCAGGGACTGCCACCATATACCCACTGTGCCTATCCACCGCCAGGATGACACAGTTGTAGGTCTCTCCTTCCACGGTGACCTCAGGCATGGCGAATACATCCATGGCCACGGACCGCATAGGGGCCTCCGGTATAGCCGTATACACCGGGTTGCCAGCCGCGGAGTGGCCAGCCCTGCGATACTTGTCCAGGATGGCGTAGTACCCCAGCGGGAACCTGAAGCGCCAATCCAGGTCCTGCTGCATCTTGTCCCGACCAGGATGCATGAGCTGGGCGTTATGCCAGTGATCAATGAGCTCCTCCATTCGGTTCTCAGGGACCAATAGCTTGTCCTTGAGGAAACATTTATCCTCATCCTCGGTCAAGCCCTCAGGCCATTGGTCGTCTGAAGGGGCGCTCACGGCATTCCAGTACCTGCTCCAGTGGTCGGATGCCGCATAGTCATCCGACCAGTCCTCTGTCAGCACCGACCTGACTAGCCCTACGGGGGCCACCATCCATTGCTTGAGGGTTTCCTCTCAAATAGCTTGGACTCGGGTGCCCCGGAACTTGGCCAGGTCTGTACGGTTTGCCATCACCACAAAGCACCTGACCCCCTCTTGTTCCATGGCCTTCTCCATCTCGATGATGCGCTTGGCCTCCTCGGTCTCCTCGGCGTCCTCATGGCTGGATATGTCCATCCAAGCCTTGTGTTTTGACAATAGCTAAACCAAGTAAAATCAATCCTTGCCACGTTTTCAAAAGACACTTCCCAATTGGCAGTCCTCAATGTAACACGGCAGCTGTACTCGGGCACAATAACCTTGAGTGAATCCCAAATCCGGACACGTCTCGCTGTAAATTACAGCCTCATCAGCTGTCAAACAATGAATATGCACAGAATGTGTCCAAATTTATTCACAACCATCCATTCACACATAGAGCGAAACGCGTCCGGATTTGGGATTCACTCAAGGTTATTGTGCCCGAGTACAGCTGCGGTGTTACATTGAGGACTGCCAATGGGGAAGTGTCTTTTGAAAACGTGGCAAGGATTGATTTTACTTGGTTTAGCTATTGTCAAAACACAACATTCACACACGACTCATTGAGCCGAACCACAATGGAGCTTCATTGTCACAGGCAGAAAACGGTGTGATGGATACTCATGGTGTCAGAGGAGGGGGGAGGGAGTCTTTTTATAAGACAACACATGTTTTACATGCAGAACACCATGGTGGCGTGCCGATGTCGTGGGCGCGCGCTTGTTACGTGTTAAAAAGGCGCCTGCAGTTTATGAATCATATGAATTTGTTCGCTATCCTCAAACCACTTAAAAACCTGAAGGCTTTGTTCCGCAAGAGCGCGCGCACCACTCTTCAAGGGTCGCGAGATCATGCTTAAGGAATGAGGAGTAGGGAATGTGAATTTGTGAAATTTGTTGTATGATTTGTAGAATCGTTGCTCATTCGAGTGAATGGATGGTTGTGAATAAATTTGGACACATTCCGTGCATATTCATTGTTTGACAGCTGATGAGGCTGTAATTTACAGCGAAACGCGTCCGGATTTGGGATTCACTCAAGGTTATTGTGCCCGAGTACAGCTGCCGTGTTACATTGAGGACTGCCAATTGGGAAGTGTCTTTTGAAAACGTGGCAAGGATTGATTTTACTTGGTTTAGCTATTGTCAAAACACATTGTTGGCATGTGTCCGTGCACAAGTGAACTCACGCAAGGGAAATGGTGATTTGCTGTTAACTAATTTTGATTTCAACGCATTATACACCCGCATATCATGGTCCCATCTAACACACACATTTGTTTGGTGGCGAGATTGGTTTCATGATTTGGATGGGGAGGTGCTTTCACATTTGTCTACATATGAGAGAGCCTTCATGCAATTCATATTTGCACCCATCTCAACCGAGGCGAAGGACTTGTTAATCAGTGAGTTGCCGTTTCTGGATGTGTCCCAAGCGCTGGCCTCGTTGGGGCTTTGGCTACTGAATTTCATCTACCACCACTCCGTATTTTTGAACCCGGGAATTGCACTTTTTGTGCAATGCTATGGATTTAGTATGGGCATGAACAGCGCGCCCCCATGGGCGCAGTTGACGCTCCGCTCCTTTGAAAAAATGAGACCACTTCCACCGGGTATCCCTTTGCTAAGATTTTTAGATGATGGGCTCGTGTTGCATAGAGCGTCCGAGACCGAGATGATTAAAACGTGCCTACAGCGTATGTATCCTAAGGACTTGCCATTTGCATTTGAGGCGTTGGGTAGTGCGAGAGGGGTAACATTTTTGGATGTAAGATTCATCAGCGTTGAACCGTTGCGAACTTCGGTGTTTTGGAAGAGCACACACGCGTGTGCATATATGCCATGGACCACGAATGTCCCAAGACATATTCGCGAGTCCTGGATACACGCCGAGTTTGTACGATACCTACGAATTTGTTCGGATGAGAAGTACTATATTATTTGTTCAAACAGGTTGGTGGATGCCCTTGTATGGTTGCAATACCCACAGCGTGTAATTAGGGATAAACTCATTCCCTGGAGTGAACGGCATAAGTTCTTGGGGGTGGGGGCACGGAAGAGTAAGAACACACGACTCATTGAGCCGAACCACAATGGAGCTTCATTGTCACAGGCAGAAAACGGTGTGGTGGATACTCATGGTATCAGAGGAGGGGGGAGGGAGTCTTTTTCTAAGACCACACATGTTTTACATGCAGAACACCATGGGGGCGTGCCGATGTCGTGGGCGCGCGCTTGTTACGTGTTAAAAAGGCGCCTGCTGTTTATGAATCATATGAATTTGTTCGCTATCTTCAAACCACTTAAAAACCTGAAGGCTTTGTTCCGCAAGAGCGCGCGCACCACTCTTCAAGGGTCGCGAGATCATGCTTAAGGAATGAGGAGTAGGGAATGTGAATTTGTGGAATTTGTTATATGATTTGTAGAATCGTTGCTCACTCGAGTGAATGGATGGTTGTGAATAAATTTGGACACATTCTGTGCATATTCATTGTTTGACAGCTGATGAGGCTGTAATTTACAGCGAAACGCGTCCGGATTTGGGATTCACTCAAGGTTATTGTGCCCGAGTACAGCTGCCGTGTTACATTGAGGACTGTCAATTGGGAAGTGTCTTTTGAAAACGTGGCAAGGATTGATTTTACTTGGTTTAGCTATTGTCAAAACACATCTGCAAGGACTGATGGTCCGTACAAACCACCACCGGTTGTAATCCGATATGGCCGAACCACTTCCTGAGCGCACAAATAATGGTGTACGTCTCCTTCTCCCTCGCGGTCCAGGTTCGACGTTGGCCCTCGGCCAGGATCCGGCTCCAAAACGCCACAGGTACGTGTGACCCGTCGTCCCGGACCTGCTCAAAGACTCCCCCTACAGCATAGTCCGAGGCGTCCGTCCGTAGCACGAATCCCCTGTCCGGGTCCACCAGGAATAGCCCCAGCTGCCCCAGGAGTCGCACCTTCAGGCGGCTGAACGCATCTTCGGCCTCAGGGGTCAGGGCAAGCTTCTTCTTGCTCCCCTTCCGGCCATCGAACTTCCCCACCTGCAGCATCTTGTGCAGCGGGCCCGATAGTTCCGCATACATTCGGACATAGCCCGAATAGTAGTTGCAGAACCCCATGAAGGATCGGAGTTCGCTGATGGTCTGTGGCTTCTCCCAGTGGTGCAGGGACGCCAGCTTCCCAGGCATGGGACGGCTTTGCCCGTGACCAACCACGTGACCCGCGAACTCCACTTCCCTCACGAAGAGGGAGGCTTTGGTGGGCTGGCACACCATGTTGTGCTTGTCCAGCTCGCTGAGCACTCGGCGCAGATCCTTCTCATGCGCTTCGATGAGCTCATCCTCAGTCATGTCTTCCGTGCTGGACCCGACGATGATGTCCTCCACAAAGGGGTCGGCACAGTCCCGGACAGGACCGAGTAGGTCCTCCATCATGCGCTGGAAAGCGGCGTTGCCATTCTTGGCGCCCATAGGCACCAATTTCCACTGCATGGGCCCCAGCGGCGTCGACATCGCTGTGCAGGGCCTGGAGTCCGGGTGTAGCGGCATCTGGTGATAACCGTGTTTCAGGTCTAACACGGTGAAGATCCGCCATTTCTGTTGTTTTTGGAGGATGGTGTCGATCAGAGGAAGCGAGTATGAGTCGTGCTGGGTTTGCTCGTTCAAACCCCTGTAACCAACCACCAACCTCCACTCGCCCATCTCTTTCTTGGGCACGATGAAGGCTGGGCTGGCCTACTCACTGTCGGAGGGTTCGATCCAGCCCCGCTCAATGAACTCGGCCACCAAATTCTTCATGGCCTCGGCCCGATAGCCCTGAAGTTGGTACTCCCGATGACGATAGATCTTTGGGTTTGGCTTCAGCTTGATCCTCGCTGTGCCAAACCTCCCACGATCTGGAGGGTTCTTGTTGGCGACGCCACTGAATAGCCATGGATAGGCATTTATCAGCCTCTCCTTCAGCTCGGCGACCTTCGGGTTCTCCTGGGCCTCTTCAGCCGCTTGCTTCGGTATCGATACAAACGACCGCACTGCGGTATAGGCCTCTTCCGGGTCCAAGTCTGACTTCTCCTCGTCCGATATGCCGTCTTCATCGTCGTGGGGTGCACTTCCCACCGATAATCTTCAGAAATTTGCAGCATCGGCCTGGTTCTTGTCGCTACCGGCCCCCATTCTTGAAAAATCCCACGTCAGCGGGTCCGACCCAACCGGACCATCATATTGGTCCGCGATGTGATCCATGACCCTCGCCACAAACTCATCCTTCTCGTACTTGCCGGTGACCAACATCTTGTCATCCCACCAATGCGGAGATGTGACCATGGCCCGCCCCTTCTTGGCTGCCACACGGTCGTGCATCCCCATCCGCATGTAGTTGACGACGTGGTCAATCTTGGCGTGGGACAGGAAGTCAATGCCATCCATTGGCTGATCCGTCCCCTCCTTGGGCTTAAACATGACCCGCATGGGCACCGCCTCAACCCTAGGGATGAATGCTTCATCACCCGTGGGCTGGGCTTGCGCCCCACCCACCAGGAAAGCCTTGGTACCCCACGCTTGACCCGGGGAGGGCATTGATAAGCCCTTGGCGTCGATGAACAACTCCTCCTCTGGCCCGAATGACATCTCGTTCAGGGTGATGCAATCCAGCGTCCACTTGAGACCTTCCAGCGGACATGGGGTGGATCCTATGCCGGTTATGACCAGGATTGCCTTCGCCCTATCCGCGACGATCTTCTCCACCGTACGTCTGGTATTTTCCAGGGAGCCATGCCAATACATCGGCCCCCACTCCTTCAAACCCCAATGCCTGTGCCAGTCTGAGTCTCCTCGATGCCACTGCCTCCTACACTTCCTCAAAAGTGGGGCATCCCGGGAAGCGAAGACGTCCGTCTCGGGCGCTTTGGCTCGCAGCGTCTGAATCATCCTGGCATACACCTGAGGCGCCATTCCATACTCCGTGAGCTGAACTCCGCGGTCTCCTCTGGACTTGGCACGCACAGCTTGCACCGCTTGGACGATCCCATCCTCTTCCTCAGCATTCCATTGGGATGATCCGCATTCATAGTCCGTCGACAGCCATGTAAGGCATTCAGTATCCTCCCGGACCAGCGTTGCACGATGGGGAAGGGCTCCAATGGCGTTTCCCACCATGAAGTCATACCCCATGATCATATCCCAATCTGTAATGTCGGCCACATAGAAGTTCCCGGATAGAGTGCTTCTCTTCGCCAAATCAGGGCGGTTCAAGCGCTCATGCTCCCAGAATTCCATACTGATAGTGGCCTCATGGGTGCCACCACCCATAATCTCTCCATTGGCCACCTTCAGGCGTACCGGTCTACGGCTGGGCTGCAGGGATTCCTCCTTGAACAACCCTCTCCAGACCAGGCTCCCCTGGGCACCCGTATCCACCAAAACATCCACCACCAACTCCTCTTGTCCGCACCGTACACACATCTTCAAGTGCAACTGCCGCTCGTCACCCTGCGGTGTATGGACAACTCTCACGGCATGCAACTCTAGCACGTCCGGGTGCATCAGGACTTCCAGGGTATGGTCACGGATGGTGTAGATCCTGGGCTGGTCCTGCCCGTCCACGGGGCTCTCTGTGGCCGCTCCTTCTTTCTTGCCACGTCCCTTGCCCACATACACTTCCCTTGGCAGGGCGCTCCAGGGGCTGGGAGTGGCGAAACTCAGTGGTTTTGGCTCTTCTGGAGCCTTCTTCGGCACCCGATGTGCCTTCGCTTTCTCTAGGATTCCACTGAATTTCGGAGGAAAGACCTCCGAGGTCCCAATCCCGTGGGGGCTCCTCTAGACGTGGCCTGCCGTAGCTCCCTCCTGCTGTGATCCGCCCAGACTTTGTCCACCACGTTGCTGGGCTTTGAGTTCCTCCAACGTCCTCAGCATGTCCTCAGCAACCTCCTCGATCGACCTCACGCATCGGTCTGGGCCCGGTCCTCCACCATAGCCTTTTCCTCCGCCTTTCCCTTGGCCCTTTCCTTGGCCTTTTCCACCGTCTCCACCCTTTGCCTTCCAATCGGCAATTCGTTGCTCCTTGGGCTTCTTGTCGGGATGGGCGGCGAAGTAGGTCTTCTTGTCTTCCTCATATACCTTGCAATGCCGGTGGTCATGTGCATGGTTGTTCCCCTTGCCGTAGCAGTCCCAGCCACCGTCGTGCTGTGATCTGTACTCGCGGAACGAGAGAGGCGGGTTCCCGATCCTCCGCGGTTCCTTGCGGCCTTTGGTCCTTGGGTCCAGCCGGTTCCACCTGGACCTGTCCTGCCCATGCTCCTTCATATTGTGCGCTACGAACGCAAAGAAGTGGGCTTCTTCATGATCCTCTCGGGTGGTCGGGGTCCGGAGATCTTGGCCGCTTCCACTCCATTCCTCTGTGGTGCCGACCGTGTCCCCCTGGACCTCTCGGTGTTGGCGATCTTCCCGATGACCTCGATGTCTATGGCCCTGTTGATCCTGCACGTGAGCCTCGTTCTTGGCGTTGAGCTTCAGCTCCACCGTGATGTACTTCACCATCTCGTCCAGGCTCATGCGGGCGAAGATGACCTGCATCCTCAGCGGCTCTCCGCGCCTCCACTCCGCGTTGTTGAGGCGCATCAGCCTTTGCCCTATGGTGTCGCCGAACACCTCCACTTGGACGGCGTTCTTCAACCCCATCATTCGGCTAGGCTCGCCGAGGTTTCGCCGGAAAAACTCCATTATTCCGGCGTGGGTGTCCTCCGATGCCATGTTCCATACAGCCACACGCTTCTTTGCTCTCTATCTCTTCTCCTCGTCCTCCACCCTTCTCTTCCAGTGGCCGGGGAGGACGTCCTTCAGCAGGTGTCGGATTTCGCTGGCCTCATTCCAGTCCTCCACCAGCTTGAGGCTTCTTCGGTACTTGCGGATGTACTGATTCCATTCCCGGACCCTCAGTTCCCCGCGCTCCAGCCGCAGCGGAATGGACCAAAAATCCTCCAATTTCTGGTTGGGGGCGTCCACTCGCTCCTCGTCCTCCAGCCACTCGAGGAAGGCCTGCTCCGTTTGGATCAGTCCCTCGCGGATCTGATCCCTGAGCTCCTCCTTCAGGTCCTGCGCCAGCCTGTGTGGGAATGTCCGACATACCCACTTGTCCCTTGGCGCTCCCTTCATCTCGCCGACGACCTCCTCGGCGAAATCCTCCCCATCCAGGATGAAGTCATCCAGGTTGGAGGGGTTGCCATCGTGATAGGGGATTTTGATTCCCCTGAGGTCGTCAATCCTGATGGCGTCTCCGACGTCCGCAGCCACCACTCCACCGAGACGGATACCACCTGTGGCCGGGGGGTGTGAGTACACTCCCTGTACATCCCTCTCCTCCATGGAGTGCGGTCCAGTGTAGGGAAACCAGTGAGCGAGGGTCGGAGGGAGCGAGCGAGTGAACGATGGGCGAGGCGTAGTGTGAGCCCGAGTGAGTGAGAGAGCGAGCGAGGGAAAAGAACAGAGAGAAAACGCACGCGCACAGAGAAAAGAGCACGCGCACGCGCAGCAGAGAAATCACGCTCCAGAACAATAAAATTTGCGCTCAATGATTATGTAAATATAGGTCCACTGTATGTGCAATTTTACATGTTATGCTTGCATGTTATGTAGGGGCATGTAAGAGCCTGAGTTGGCTCTGCGACTCTGGACCGGTGCAGGACTTCAAGTATGCCATGTATATGTTGAGTTCTCGTGTCTGTTCTTGTTGCCTTGCCATACCAGCTCAACTTCGATGGTTTTCCAGTGGACAATATCAATAATCAGGACATATTTTCAGAAATCAGAAGATAATAATAAGAAAGGGAACTTCATCAACGCCCCGAAACACTTACAAGCCAACTCATCTTACAAGGCGTCACTCAGCGACCTGCTTGCCTCAGTGCGACCAATGACACCTTCGAACAAAGCCCAGAAGAGACCTTTGATTCTTTGATTCCAGTGCACTTGAACTCTCGTTTGGTGCGAGCTCTGCAGGTGTCCATTGCATCTGTGCTTTTGCCGACAACGACAAGGAGCTTGGAAAAAGCGACGCGATCAAATTGCAGTTTTGCAGTTCTTGTTCTGCTTGCGCATCTTTCTGAATTTGTTGAAGGTTTGATCAGCAAGTTGAGTTTCACAAATGCAAGGAATTGGAGTCTGTGGACGCGTTGTTACCACCTTTATGCTCCAGCACGTCACATGTAGGCTTTGTGGCTTTGGACACAAGTTGCAACTTCTCTTCTGAGTACCTACAAGGTTTACTTCTTGTCCATCCTTTGCAATTTGGAGTTTGGGACACTTTTGGACCAACTGGAGTCTCAGAGCTCTGATTTGGACAATTCGAAGCAAATGGGAGTGCGCGAAGTGCTTTGGCACGCGTCGACGGTCGTCAGCGAGTGTCTGTGTGCTGCGAGAGAGTTTTTGTGGCTTGTTATGGCCTCGTTTGGGGTTAAATTGGCCATTTTGGTCAAATTTGGTCAATTCTGGACATCTTGGAATTTGGTGCACGTGAGACCATTCTCGCGCGCACGTGCGACCTACTGGGCGCACGCGCGACCTACTGGCTGCGTGCGTGAGACCCTCTTTGGTCTCTAAGTCCATTCAACTGGTGTTCGGTTTGATCTTGACCCAAAACCTTTCAATTGGGCTGCAGGCAAAACATGGGCACATGGACAAGGATCATCCTCCACATCTCCTTCATTGTCTGGTGCTGGGCCTGCCAGGGCGCTCTAAAGTAGTTTGAAGCTTTGAGAAACTGAATTGATGACACTTTCCTACCTTCTTCCCTTTCTCTGAATGTTGAACAAAAATTGTGGTGAATACCCAAAGGTTGTGAACAAGTATGGTAGGTCGAAGTTATTCTTCTTTCTCCATGACCAGAACTTGCGCGTGGAACCATTTTTGCAAGTCGTTCCTGAGTGCAGGTGTGTTTATTCCACTCGTCGCCACTCTTCCTTTGTGCTTTTAGCTCCATTTTGGTTCACGTTGAGTTTTCAGTCAAAAAAAAAATTGTGGACAATTGTCCTGGGTGACACTCATCGTTGTGGTTTTTCGACACACAAGTGCGTTCGTCGCACTCGTCGCCACTCGTTTTCTGTGGCGCCAACGCCTTTCAAGCTGCTGTTCAGTTTTTGGAGACTCATTTTGTCTTAGATTTGATTTCTCAATACTGTGACACATTTTTTGCCTCAAGTGACCAGCGTCGGTTGAACACCGCCTTTGGTCTACAAGCCTTGTTTGAACTTTAGTTGCAGTGCCTTGCCTACTTTGTCTAGTCTGTTGATTGTTGGGACCACCCAGTTAGAGGTGTGTACGTCATGAGTCAATTTTGTGAAGGTTGTTTTCAAAAAGTCTGTTTGACGAGTGACGAATAGTTGTGGAAATTTTCTTGTGTTAGCTCTTGAGTTGATTGTTGCTTGACTTGATTGTTGAGTGTTATGCAGTCACAGCATATTGGCACACCATTGCTTGTTTCGAGTCAGCAGACAACTTTGTTCTAGTTGTGTAAAGGTTCGTGTGAATCATTCATTGTCTTCCTTTTGTATCTAGCCTTGAGTCCAGCACCAATGCCTAACCTCCAGGTGCCAAGGTAAACACAGGTTTTTTCAGATCTTTCTTACTGTGTGACTGTGACTCTCTTACCGCTTGTGTTGGTCAGGACACGGAGAACGCATTGTGAGAAAAAGCGTATATATAGTCGCCTTGTTAGTTCACGTCCGCATAGTCTGTCACTTACCTACCTGCCACCACCGGTAACCTCTCGCCATATTTGCATTGCAGTGAGGGTTAAGTGGACTGAGCTACCGGTGAGGTCGGAGTGTGCTCCTAGGCTGGACTAACCGCTGTGTTGATGGGGTACACCGAGGAGTCCACGATTTCTAACCCAAGGCCAACCTGAGTGCAGACAGGCCAAGTTACAGTACGGGGCATGGCGTGACGAGGACTAGAGTAGAGGAAAGGAACCAACGCGGGCAACAGTGTAGGATGAGACCACCAGTGACCGGCAGACCTGAGTGAGTGCCAGTGCAGGACCACAACCATCAACACGGAGTAGTGTCATATTACCTGAGTCTACATGTAAGCAACCTCTTACGTAGGCCAAGACTACTCGTGTACCACACAAACATGACACCCAACCAAGTGACAGCTTAGGTGACGCCTCGGTGCAACAAGCAACCACCACACGAAAAACACAGCCACCAACACACAGAGCAAGCGCGGGCCCACCACCAAGGTACCCGATGCACACCCAGCCAGATGCCAGGCACAGGCGTATGCTTACGCGTGTGATGGGGAATAATTCCCTGCTGAGGCCAACAACCACGAACACCACAGCCAGGAGGACCCAGAGAGGGTGCCAGGCACCAAGACCCAACAGAGGGACCAAACACCAACATAGGACGCACAGCGACGCACATAGCGCGCGCGGCCCACGCAAACAGCAGACAGGCAGAAAGGGCACAGAGGTGCAACATACACCGAAGCATGAGGCTATGGATACTCTCCGTCAAATTGATTTACTGTCCCCTTCAGAATTCCCTGGCGGATCGGAGGCGCAAGCCTGACGACGACCAGTGGTTGATATGCTCAGTTCTGCAGCGTGGTTGATACGCTCAGTTCTGCAGCCACCCTCTGTCTCCTATCCAATTTTCTATTCAGACCAGCCACAAGATCATTGAGTTTTGCACCTAGATCAGGCACAGCACAAGCACAGAGACAGACACCACACTGACAGTGAGGGACAGTCGGATGATGCCATCAGGCCAACAAATTTTCGCACCTAGATCAGGCACAGCACAAGCACAGAGACAGACATCACACTGACAGTGAGGGACAGTCGGATGATGGCAGCAGGCTAACAAACATTTTCTTTTGCCATGTCTGAGTCACGGTTGGGTCATGTCGTCAGTTTGATTTACTGTTCACATCAGAATTCCCTGGCGGATCCGAGGCGCAAGCCTGACGACGACCAGTGGTTGATACGCTTAGTTCTGCAGCGTGGTTGATACGCTCAGTTCTGCAGCCACCATCTGTCTTCATTCCAATTTTCCATTCCAATCCAAATTCAATTTTCAATCTTGCATTGTCTAATGCCTCCGAGCAAGCTCTCCAGCATTAGGGGAGAGTCACTGCGCCACTCCCTACTTTTTACTTTGTGCTGTACAGTGTATGGCACTTACTGAGTTTACATGTACGCTGGTCCTTTTGGGACAGACAGTTTTCATTTCCGCCGCCCACCCCAACCATCCTCACCGCCCGGCTTAGGGGAGTGTAAGGGAACCAGTGAGCGAGGGTCGGAGGGAGCGAGCGAGTGAACGATGGGCGAGGCGTAGTGTGAGCCCGAGTGAGTGAGAGAGCGAGCGAGGAAAAAGAACAGAGAGAAAACGCACGCGCACAGAGAAAAGAGCACGCGCACGCGCAGCAGAGAAATCACGCCCCAGAACAATAAAATTTGCGCTCAATGATTATGTAAATATAGGTCCAGTGTATGTGCAATTGTACATGTTATGCTTGCATGTTATGTAGGGGCATGTAAGAGCCTGAGTTGGCTCTGCGACTCTGGACCGGTGCAGGACTTCAAGTATGCCATGTATATGTTGAGTTCTCGTGTCTGTTCTTGTTGCCTTGCCATACCAGCTCAACTTCGATGGTTTTCCAGTGGACAATATCAATAATCAGGACATATTTTCAGAAATCAGAAGATAATAATAAGAAAGGGAACTTCATCAACGCCCCGAAACACTTACATCCAGTTGGGCCTGAACCCATGGGGTTTGGGATGCGGGAAGGACTTGCTCCACCGGCTGTCCATATGCCCGTAGTGGGGTCCTTCACCCACAGGTCTCCGCCTGGATGGCCTCGACCATGTCAGTCGACTCTCCCCATGGTTGGCCCCTGCATGGTCTGGATCTCCTCTTCCGCATAAACTGCATGGGCAGTCGTAGCGATCGGTTGATCCTGGGCGGCATGGGACATCTGTACCGTCAGGCTCCTCAGGTCTGTGGTTGCGTGCTCTTCCTGCATGGACCCAGCCGGTGCCGTATGCTCGCTGAGCATTATGGATTCGCTGAACATGGGAACAAATGGCAGCGCACCCGGGTTAACACGCGGAGGCGCGTAAGGTGCCTCTGCAGGGCCGCCCATGGGTTTCTCCATGGTGCTCCTGAGGGTCTTAACCCACTCCACCAGCTCTGCAGTTGCCGGCCTTGCCGGGAGCTCTGGACCCAGGGCGAGGGATTGTAACTCCTCTAGCCTTTTCAGGTGTCCCGACATGTCCTCCACCAGGTGGAGGAGGCTGTCCACCACTCGCTGCTGCTTCTGCAGGGCCATCTCCAGCTTCTCCCGGTGAAGCTGTACCCAGAACCTCTGGCCCGCGGCCCGAAAGCCTGTGAGCCGTCACACCCCTTATGGCCCATGGCCCGGAGGCCTGTGAGCCGTGACACCCGTGCGGAACAAGTGCTTGACGATGGGAGGCACGTGCCAGTGGCCTTCTGGAGACGAGTCCTGGCGGAAGGCCGGAGACGGAAAATGTGCCATGGCTCTCAGGAAATGGGCTGGGTACATAGCCCTCCATCCCGTCTCCGTCTGCACCGACCATCAGAGTCTGCAGTCGTGGCACAAAGAGCACGTGGACACCCCCTCTGGTCCCGCCTGCCGGCGGGCAAGATGGCATGAGACCTTGGCCAAGTTTGACCTCACGGTTGTGTATGTTCCTGGCAAGGACAACACCGTGGCGGACTGTGTCAGTAGGTGGGCCTCTCCCGCCAGCAAGGGCATGACGGATGTCTCCGCCCATGGCGATGAGGCTGAGACCGCTGAGGCCAAGAGGATCATAGAAATGGAGCGCCTGATGGAGGAGGAGGGTGTTAAATGCTTCGTCGTCATGGCTGCGGATGCCCCCCTCGGAACAGAGATGGGCAGAGCGGTCAGAGTACTCGCCTCTGAGGGAGCTGAGTCTGACAAGCACCTCTTCCCTGAATCTTGCCTCCAGGACGACTGGACCGACGACTACGCTAAGTCTGAGGCCTTTGAGGCCGAGTATAGGGCTGTGACCGACCCTGATGACGGGCAGAAGTGACCAAAGGGGCTGACTGAGGAGGATGGCAAGCTCTACCGGAGTGGTAAGCTGCTGGTCCCAGAGTCCTGAGTGCTCGAGCTATGTGAGGCTTGGCACCACCACATGATGCACCCAGGGGTCAAGAAGCAAGCCCTGGATATGCAGCGCCGGTTCGAAATCGACCAGATCAGTCTCTACAGCGCTATCAAGAAGGTCAGAAAGGGTTGCTCGGTCTGTCAGGCCTGCCATCCTGACAACCGGAACGTCAAGGGTGAAGCCCAATGGACTCCGGTGCCTGACCAGCCCATGGAGAGCGTGGCCATGGACGTCTTCTCCATGCTGGAAGTGCACATTGGCAAGGAGACCTTTGACTGTGTGGTCCTTTGTGTCGATCGCCACAGCGGCTACGTAGTAGCCGTTCCGGCACGCAAAAGGGGGTTGCTTGCCAAGGAAGTAGCAGTCATGATGATTCGTCATTGGCTGACCGTCTTTGACATCCCCCGCACCATTTGCAGTGACCGAGGGCCCCAGTTTACTGGTGGCTGGTTCAAGGCCATGTGTTCCCTCATGGGAATACGTCATGCCAAGAGCGTCGCCTATCTCAGCCGGTCCAACGGCCGGGCTGAAGTGGCTGGAAGGCAGCTGTTCGAGGAGCTGCGCAAGATTCACATCACCAATTCATGTCGGAACTGGTTTGAGGAGATGTGGCCCGTTCTGAAGGCCCATCATGACACCCCCACTCCGGGTGGTTTGTCCCCTCACCAGATTCTGTTCGGCAGGGACCCCCTTGGTCGGGGACTTCCCTTGTCTGGTGATGGTATGGCCATGGACGCCAAGGAATTCTTCGCGCGGCAAGAGGCAACGGCGCGGGACATCCGCGAGCAGCTCGAGAAGGAGCGAGCTGAGCGTCAGAAGTCCGCCCCGAGCTCGACAGCGCAAAGATTCAGGGTGGGAGACCCGGTGTGGGTGATCAGACCCCGCCCTATGGGCACCCACTGCACCAAAACCTGGTTCACGGCCGGAGAGGTGGTCCGCAGGATTGGTGAGGACACCTACCGCATCAAGGTGGGTCACAGACAGTTCCGGGAGCGCCACGAGAGTCAACTCCGTGTGCGGGAACCCGACCCCCGTGGCCAACATGTGTCCCTTGACTATGCCGCACATGAGGCGGATTCGGACGACGACTGTGCTGAGCAGGACGACTATACCGTCGAGAAGATCCTGGCCCAGCGTCCGAACGCCTCGGCACCCGGAGGCCTGGAGTTTAAGGTTCGTTGGCGAGGCTATGGGCCGTCCCACGACACCTGGGAACCCGTCTCCTCGTTCGTGCCGTGGATTAACACCTCCTTCATGGACTACATCCGCAAGCACAAGACCAAGATCCACGTCTCGGACTTGGCAGCACTCACCCGGGCGATTGCAGCCAGGGGCGCCTGATCACCGCCCTGAGCTCTCCCCTGATGCAGTTTGAGCGCTTGTTAGGTGGACGGATCGTCGCTCACTTGCTTGCTCTCTTCCATCTTCCGGTGACCTGCCATCAGAGTGGCCATATACCCCCCCCCCCCTGCTGAATCTAGGAGAGGATGGCCCCTCTCTTCCACTTCTATTCGTCACTCCGCGCCTGCTGAATCCTTGGGAAACCAGGCAGGGCGACTGACCTTGACATTTCCTGAGCTCTCGGGGCCTTGAAGCCCATACGACGTTGCGCAACGGATGCCGCTGTCATTGGCATTGCGATCTTTTGGTGTGTGGTCTGGTCCCATGGCACTTGCGGGATCCAGACGAGTCTACGTGTGTCTGCAGACTATATATGGCCTGAACTCAGGCGTTTTCTTGTCCACCCTCCTGCATATGCCTTATCCTAACCGGGGCGTGGTTTGGCGCTCTGTCTAGAGTGTGTTCACACCCCTATTACCCCGTTTATTGCTTACTTTTCTGCCCCCCGGGATATGTGCATCTGTATGTTGCGTATTATCAGCCCATCACCGGAATATGGACTGTTTCCCCCCCCCCCCGAGGGGATGCGAATCGGAATACGAAGGCGCGCTGAGTCGCCGTGTACATGCTCTTACACAAGGTCCAGCCTGGACCAGTACCTGAATACAGATTCTTCTGTTTGAGTGCCCGTGATACCGTGTGCCCTAGTGGCTGTGATGTGCTGAGATCCTGATGGCGCCAGGCAGGAAGCCCAGTTGCCTGACTACACTCCCAGCGGTCCGCCACTGTCAGTCCCAGTGTGAGTCTACCGACTCGCAGACGCACTTGCAGTCGGGTGGCGACCTCCGGTGTCCTGACCTTGGTCAGTCTGCCTGGGAAACTGGTGGGTTGAGGAATCGACGCCTCCGTCCAGACTGCATGAGGACTCCCTCATGCATGGCCTTCGTGGTAATGGGGCGAGGGAAAAGACGGCCTTGATGCCCGATCCCTTATGGAGGAGCTTGTTCGGCTTTACCACTCTGGACTCGCGTCGTGGATATGGACATGGTGCGCCCAAGGAAGGACCCGTGGGGAATCTCCCCCAGACTGCGGCCTTGGGAAGCCTGGGGTAGCCTGATGGATCTTTGTGGTTGCTTTCGACCTGTGGGACCACCTCGGTTGTCGTGTGACGCCTATGTGCGCCGTGTATGCCACTGCCACTGTGGTGATGACTGTTGCAGCCGGCACCTGGTGCGGCTAGTATGGGTTATCGGGTCCTTTGCATGCCGCACCATTGCCGCCAGGACCCGGGACTTGATACTTGATACTATACTTGCAGTTACTAACAGCTACAGCACCGTACCTGTCTTACTCTGGGATTGTACTGGGCAGCCTAACCCGCAAATCGGCCTGAAATGAGGATGTCACACCCCCCCCCCCTTCAGGGAATGGTCCTGGGTACCCGCTGCCATCCTTGGGTGTTATCGAGCCCCCCCCAGGGTTTGCTCTAAGGAGGGGGCTGAAGCGGTACCCAGAACCTATGGCCCATGGCCCGGAAGCCTGTGAGCCGTCACACCCGTTATGGCCCATGGCCCGGAGGCCTGTGAGCCGTAACACCCGTGCGGAAGCCGTTGACACCGGCTGTCAGCGGGATATCCCTGTTCTCTAACCCGCGAAATCTGGAATCCAATTTCCGACCATTAAATCGATGTGGAATTACCATAATTTTACTGTCTTGGTCGATTTGCGGTTAGAAATCGGTGAAATACCCCATTTCCACCGCGATTTCTAATTGTCGTGAAATCGCCGCCTGACGTCGCCCGTTCCGTGCACTGCATTAGATTATTCTGTAAAACAATCTTTTTGGAAGTTAAGACTGAAACACTCTTCGAGTGATCCGCAATTTTTTCCTTGATAAAACGCATCGCGTCCCAGATTTTCCCCAGAAAATCTTGGCGGCCGAAGGTGCTATGAACCCCCAAGTGAAGTAACAAGGGTTACGAGCGTTCAAGCGCCGAAGGACGAATTAACGTGCCTCATAGGCACTATGTATGAGATTTTGCCCCCCATAGTCATAGGATGCGGCCAAAGGATCCCAACTCCATAGGCCCAAAGGGTTATTTTTTTTGAGTGTTTTCCAAGAAATGGGCAATCTAATGTACTTGGCGTCCAAGTACGTGTAGAAGTATGTTGGGTTGGCGTTTTCTCCCTCTTTGCTTGCCTCTACATCCGGGCCATATCACTTGTCTTCCCCGGATAGTACATATATGATCTCCATATATATATATATATTGGCAATATATTTTGCGTGCATGCTAAAATTCGGCTTTCCGAAAGGAGGTCGATTTTCGACCAAAGCACTTGCATGCGTGTTAAGGGACCAACGTTACTCTAGAATATAGGCACACTTTGATTCTAGGCCACAAGGTTGGGTGTAGAAGGCGAGGGTAGGGTTGTATGCCATATCTGGTGTCATATCACGTGCCCATTTGGCGGTCGCACCATTCCAAGACTAACCTGCCAATGGACCCCATATCGCACGAAGCCCTTTATTGTACTCCCAACCAACACTCGCAAGCCTTACCTTTGTGAGAGGACGCTTGTCGAGCGCTCCCGAAGCGATGCGTTGCGAGCAAGGTGTGTTTTTTTGCAATATTCCATGGTTGCATGTGCCCACTTGGGAGGCAGCGCGCGCGGCCTTCCAAAGCGCCCCAAGTGGAGCACATATGTGGAATCGAAGGTCATCGGTGTCGAGTCATTGTGTTTAGAAGGATTGGTCGATTACTCAATCCAAGCCGAAGATATTATAATATATTTGTGCAGTTTTCAGGGCACTTTTGCGTGTGTTTTCGCCAATTTTGCTGTTTTTTGCCCGTCATGATGTCAAGTGGCGACCGTGTATCTCAGCGTTGCGCTCAATTGACATCATGACCCAAGTATGTTATGAGGGTACACACTTCGGTGCCCAACATATCTTGAACCCGGCGAACAACTCTCCTTGGGCTTGGCATACCGTGGCCGCCATGTTGGCAATTTGGGACGATCCCAAATCATGGGCTCACTTGGCGACCCTGCCATTCCCAAAACCGGAGGGGTTTGGGCGACGCCCAAAAGATATGTTGGACGCATATGACTTGATACCAATCCTATGGCACACTCCAAGTCGGGCATGTGCCTCATTTGCCCCACCCATGAGTGGGCGCATTTTCGGCCATTTTGAGCAATTTTCCACAATTTCTGCCCGCCGTGCACCATGTTCAGCCCCCTTGTGCACGCCGGACGCATGGACCAATGGACCATATATGACATGGGTGTTATGGATATTGGTCACCATGGTTCGCACACCACGTGGGCGAAGCGGAGCAACTTTCGTCAAGGTGCTAGCCCAAAGTGAGTGTGGACCATTTTGCCATTTTGGCAATTGTGGACCCAATTTGGATTGTCACCACGCCAAATGGCATGGAGATCTTTGGCAGCCAAGTGCATGGGAGTCTTTGTTGGACTCCTGGTGGATCGCGTATAGAATGGCGGATCCGATCTCCCAGCCGGCGTGGAGATATACTATTTAGGGGTCCCCTGGATTTTGGCTCATTTTGAGCAGCCAAAACGACCCCCTTTTGGGACCCAAATTTCAACCCCCCGAGTAAGAAAAAGTGCTTTTCCAATGCTTTGAGGCATACTCTAGTTGTATTAGAGATGCCCTGAGCATCCAGGCATTTCTATCTTAGTATTGGCCCCACCAAAACTGGTAATAACACATTTTGACCTATGGAACCAAACACCCAATCAGGATATGGAGTGGACCCCTGAATCCCCTTTCAATGTGAGGCAAATCATCTTTTCCTGAGTTGACTGAGAACTGACATAACCAAGGCAGAGCGTATGAATTTATCTATGTTGTTCCATGAATTCTTAGCTATCCTAGTGGTATGCACCCTAGGGGGCTGGGCACCTCTTTTTGAGAGGTCCTGGGTTCAATTCCTGGTCAGCCTAGCTAAGTAGGAAGATCCCATGTGACATGGCAGTGACCTCATCGCTACATGCCCTGCCACCTCAGCACATATGGGACCCAAAACAAAGAGTGCACATCTCCTGAGATGGCACTATGGAGTGAGAGTGACCAAGGGGCAGTTTTCCAACTCTTTTCCAAAAACATTTCAGCTATCCTTGTGATTATGCATTCCGATTTGACCTGAGTTGCAGTTTCTGTGAATATCCAATCATCTTTCACTGTTTACACTGCAGCCCTTCATGCTTTGATCCTGATTCTCTTCTCCTTGCACACTATTGGCTTGTGTTATCCTGGATTGACTCTATTTCTGCAAACAAAAGGTTTTCATCTTCCAAAACAAGCAGCAGGAAACCCTACACCAACAGCAAGCAGCAGGAGAGACAAAAGCACAGTGCTGAAACCACTATAAACTTTTCTGGTAGCAGAGGCAGTCTGTCTCTGCGCACCGGCAGCAACCCCGTGCCGTACATCCAGTGCGCCGAGTACAGGCACATATAAGCAGAAGGGTGAAAGAAGATGGATCCACGAAAGGAGGACGCCGACGTGAAGACAGCGCCAGCGCCTGAGGCACCGGCAAGGCCAGCACCTGGCGCTGTACCTTCGGCAGAGCCCTTACATGGGCCAGTGGATGCGGCTGAGGACTCCCTGGATGGACTCCAGACGGCCTTCGGGGCCCTGTCTGTCGGAGAGGTGGTCGTGGTCACTCAGCCTGTGAAGAGGAAGAGAAGACAGAGCGAGAAGGATGCTGGAGACGAAGCAGACGAAGGAGAGGAGCAAGGGCAAGACCTGACGAATGTCTCTCCCTTCGAAGGCGCACCAAGCGCTTCTGGCCTCCAAGCATCACCCTCTCCTTTAACCACCACACTCCGAGCCGCTGCAACATCCACTTCCACAACCAACCAGCCTATGGCAGAGGGCACAGGCTTTACTGGCATGCCTCCCTACCCCGCCTATGGTATGGGCCCACCTACCACTGCGCTCCATGAGGCAACTACTGCCAGTGAGCCGGTGGCTACCAGCTCTGCGCCGCGATGGTATGCGGCTGAATATCCCCATCCACTATCCGCTACTGGAACCTATGTGGATGTTCCTGGGTATGCACCTGGCTATGCAACCTTGAGTGGGTTGAGGAGAGGACCTGAATCTCTTGGTGGCAGGAGTAGAGGATCGGGAAGATCCTCCAACAGGTCCCTGACGCGGTCAGAGATCAACGAGGTGCTCCGAGGAGCCACTTCAAAAATAGTGGGCGACCTCACTCAAGAGAACCGTGAGAAACTGGAGCCCCTGATGATCCCGCCCCAAGCGTCACCTACCACGGTGGGAATGTCACCCCACCGAGTACAGGCCAACCACCTGGCGGCAGGGTTGACAAATACCCTGGGGAGCCTGAGGAGCAGACCGATGCCGACAACCTGCAGCTATTCCGAGAAGTCCTTTCGTGCCGAGAACGGCCCAGCCGCCCTAGAGCCACGTGACGAACTCGACGAGGGCCGAGCTGGACCGGCTGGGGCTAACAGCTTTGAGGGCTATGGTGGACGGTAGAGGCTTGTGGCTCTAGTGATCTAGGCGGAGACCCCTCCGATGATGAGCCGCCGTCGATGACTTCAACTTCGCCCTCGGAGGACGATGACCCTGAGGACCCCGAGGACCCAAAGGGTAAGAAGAAGAAGGAGAAGAAGAAGAAGACCCGACGCCCTGAGGGACGCAGGTCTCAGGAGGCGAAGGCTATTGCCACCTCCAAGATCGTGGTCAACCTGCCTGAGTTCACAGGCAAGGACCTCAGCGAGTTCGCTGAGAATTTTGGCCGGTTTCTACGACTGACCGGCCAAATCCACGCTAGTGGGCGAGTGAAGTGCGATCTGCTCCTGCAGTGCTGCAAGACCAAGTACCTGGAGAAGCAGGTCAGGCAGATCGTGACTAACTCCGCCACCTTTGCCGATGTGTTGGTTGCCCTGGAGAGACAGTACCCGACCTACGAAACCGACCTCTCCATCAGGGCCGAGATCCAGAACCTGCCCGTGCTGCCCAACAACCCCACACCTGGCAGGGTCTCTGAGCTGTTGGCGGACCTGGATCACTGGGCTGGACAACTGACGCCCCGTTCCTACAGCAGCGACGACCTGCTGTTCTTGTTGGTGGCCAAGCTCCCTCGAGAGCTATGGGACGAGTGCCGTTCGACGGCGGAGCGCAAGGCTAGATCCCTCCGCTACGAGGATCTATGCGTGCTACTCCTGGAGCTGGCGCTCGAGAAGGAGAGCGACCAGCACCTGAACAACTACCGTCCTGGAGGAGGAGGTTCTGGAGGTCATGACAAAGGGTACCAAGGGTCCCGACCTGGGCAGGGGACTACCCCCAAACACGCCCACGCCCGTATCATGGAGAACGTGAAGGAGCTATTCTGGTGTGATGCCAGAGACGAGCAGGGCCACCTGCAGCACGCCCCTGACTGCGAGCAGCGAGACTGCTTCGTCGTCCAGGGGAAGCAGCAGGAGAAGAACACCGGCGCCAAAGCGAAGCTGCCGGATCATTACCGGTGCACCATCACGTGTGCATTCTGCGGTAAGCGGAAGCACTACGAGGATGAGTGCTACCATAAGCAACGCCTATCGGCGAAGCTTAAGGGTGAAGATCCTGGCAAAGGCTCAGGCAAAGGTGGAGGCAAAGGCAAGGGCAACGACTCCGGCAAGGGCAAGTCGAAAGGACGTGGTCAAGGCCAAGACAAGGGTCAAGGTGGACGAGGAGGAGGCGCTAACCGCCAGCCCGACAACAAGAACAAGGACAAGAACGGAGGCAACCCCAACCTTAATCCAGGGGGGAACTCGGAGCCCTCTGGAGGGCAGTCTGGTCCTACCACACGCTCACAAACGCAGGTCCAGCAAGAACAAGGAGCCAAGCGTGAGCATGAAGGTGGTGATGACGGCAACGCTAAGAAGAGGAGCCGTTTCATGAGGATGGCCCGCAAATTGCGGAACAAGGGGTTCGAGGTGACCTGTCCCGCGGAGTTCTGAGGAGGACGCTCTGGTGGCACCCAAGACCTGGTGGACTAGGGGGACGTGAATACCTGGGGGTATTGGACACTGGCGCCACCATATCTATAGTGGCCAAGAAAATTTTACCTTGTGGGAGCCTGAAGAACACCATGACCACCGCCGCTATACGCATGGGGGATGGACATGTGGTGCACAGCTGCGGGGACTGTGAAGTGGAGGTATCTATGGGCTCCCGGACTATCGCCCATCGGTTCTATGTGATGGACACTGAGGCCTTCGACTTTGTACTGGGTACCGACTTCTTCGTACAGCACTCCCAGATACAATCCCTGACGCTACAAGCGCCCTACCTCCTCTACGTGGACCACGGCAGTGGCAGAGAGTCTGTGCCACTGGAGCAGTCGGAACATACCTCGAGTTACCTGAGGCTATTGAAGGAGGAGCCCTCGAATATGATGGCGGCCTCCAAAACTGAGGACTATCAACTATTGGGGGAAGTCCTAGACCAAGGTCTGAAGGAGTTGGGTTACTCTCGAGAAGACCTGAGTGTGGAGTTGTTCGCCAGCGACAAGCAGCATGTACTGGACCTTTACTGCAGCAAGGGATAGAACTGCAGCTACAAATTTTACTGGCCCTCTTTCGGGATGGCCTACGGGAACCCCAGGTTCAGTGAACTAGGGAAGATGCTGACCAAGGTGGCCTTGGAACGTTCCCGTATGGTCCTGTGTTCCCCCGATTGGGGAGCCCATGGGGGCAACGAGTACTGGCGAAACCTCCTGGACAGGCTGACTATCAGCTCTGTTCGCTTGCCTGATGAGGCCATCTACGTGCCTCTGGGACGCAAGACGCCTATTGGGAAACACGGATGGGGGAGTATGCTGAGCGTGGTGGACGGGGGTCTTACCTCCATCCCCTGGGAGGATCTGAACCCGACTCTGGTCCAGGCTATACAACGAGAAAGCGATGGACTCGCCTTGGGTGACTTGACGGATCGCCTACGACCTCAAGATGCTATTGAGACTACACCCGGAGGAGATGAGTACGTCGTGACTGACACCAACGCCCCCAACTCTCCCTGTCATGTACCTGTTCCTGATGGAGTCTCTGAGTGTGGACTATCTGAGCTACCTAGCTCTATCCACTCAGAAGACGAAACTGAGCACGACGCCTTCTTCGTGCAGACCTGTGTGGAGGAAGTGGAGAACGCCGAGTACGTCGCCCCACTGAAACCCCTACTCTCCATGAGGGTGGGAGACCTCGTGGACGAGGAGCTGGACCCTCGATCCAGGCTCAGGGAGTATGTGGATTCCAAGAGGAAGTTGGTGGCGAAAAAGCTATGCTACGCGAAGCCTACCCGCAGCTCATGGCCACTGAAGCAAGGACATATGGGAGACCTATCCCAATTGAAGGAGGACCTCGAACAGAAGATCACCACCTGGCAAAGGGAGGTAGATCTTAAGCTCATGAAGAGCGTGTGGGGCGCCCATGTGAGGACCCCAGAGGAGGACGACCTCTCGGAGGAATGTGTATGTGAGCCCCCTCGAGCGTGCCTATGTTGCCATCGTCCACCGGAGATGGTTGAACAAGATCTTCTATATGCCTACCAAGGGCTGAAGGACACTACCACGGGCGAAGAGTCGGCAGAGGACCACCTCCCGACGTCTATTACTCAGGGGGCAAGCAACTTACACTCTGACGAGGACATGGAGGACAAGATCAAGGTATTGGACCCGCGGGTGCAGAAGCTTATAAGGACCTATCTGGAGGTGTTCGGAGAACTACCCCCTCCAGCATCATGTGACAAGCTGGTACAGATGGACCTCAAGCTGAAACCCGAGTTCGTGGGTCACAAGATCCGGAGGAGACCCTATCCAGCTCCTAAAGAGCAGGCCGACGAGATTGAGCGACAGATACAAGAATGTATCGACGCTGGCCTAGTCCTGGAGTACAAGGACGGGGACTACCGCCTACACTGCAGCCCCTGTTTCCTGGTGGCTAAACCTGGGTCTACAGCCAAACGGCTGGTAGTGGACTACGGAGAGCTGAACAAGAAGACGTTGAACCACTCAGGGTCCATTCCCAATATGGACTCTACCCTGGAGAAGATAGCCTCCTGCCGGTACAACACCAAGATGGACAAGAGAAGCGGATTCTGGCAAGTGGACCTGACGCCCAACGCACAGGAACTACTGGCCTTCATCACCCCTCAGGGGAGGGTGTTCAAGTGGAAGGTCATGCCATTTGGCGTGGCTAACGCACCCGCTCTATTCCAAGAGCTAATGAACAAGATCTTGTCCATCCTACGAAGGAGACCTAAGGTGCAGGAGCTCATATCCCGTGGTGCCCAGATGGAGGCTCAGATCGACGATGTATGCCTCGGGACCAATACCCAGGAGGATCACCTAATCCTCTTGGGTGAGTTCTTTGCGGTCTGCCAGGAGAACCACACACGACTCAAGCTGGAGAAGTGTGAGTTCATGCAGGAGACCATGCAGTACCTCGGGTTTGACGTTGGCTATGGGTGGTGGACCCCAGCGGCTTCTAAGGCCAAACCCCTGATGGATGCCAAGGTACGACACGAAGACCCGAAGAAAGGACTTCATGATGTACGCAGTTTCATTGGGGCATGCAACTTCTATCGCCGCCACATCAAAAACTTCACCTACACCAGCGCCGTACTGACGGACTTGATCAAGAAGAGTACTACTTGGCGCTGGGGCCCACAAGAGCAACAAGCGTTTGACGAGCTCAAAGACAAGGTAGCCAACGCTAAGTGCTTGGGCGTGCCTAGGGCACAAAGGGAGATTATCCTGGTGACCGACGCCAGCAATGTGGGCGGTGGTGGAACGTTGTTCCAATGGCAAGCACTAGAGAAGGAGGAGTTCGACTCGGCCATTTCCCAATGGGGGACGGAAGGTCTCAACCGAGATGGAACCCTCAAGCACAGGTACCCTGACGACAAGTGGGTCCTAGTACCTCTGGGCCACTGGAACTGGAAGTGGAACCAGGCCAGGGGGAACTACTCCACCTATGAGCAGGAATTGCTCGCGGGTATGCTGGTGCTATCCTCACAAGCACGACTGTTGGGGAGTAACCCTGTGGTCTGGCTGTGCGACCAAGAACCGGTCCGCAGTTTCCAGAAAGGTCCCCCACCTGAGAAGGCCAAGCTACGGCGCTGGTGGACCTACCTCAGTCAACTACGGCTGACGGTACACCATATCCAGGGAGTGAAGAACGAGTGTGCCGACTACATCAGCCGCAACAACTTCGACGCCCTGATTGGTGCCCGGTCTGAAGCGCTGGCTAAGGAGGCGTTCAGCCGTATGGACGTCCATCTGGACCTCAACATCACGATGATACGCCCCCTGGATGGACTCCACCAATCGGAGTACCTGAAGGAGTTTCAGGATATCTACAAGCGCCTGGAGAAACGCCTTGAACCCCTCCTGGTAACCCAAGACCAGTGGAAGAGGGACAAGAGCTACCTCTGGCACGAGCACGGCATCCTGGTGCCTAGTGACCGAGTCCCAGCGCTGCTGAAGTGGACCCATGAGTCCAGTGGTCATGTGGGTGCTGACCGTACCCTGAGGCTGTTCAAGCAGTGGGTCCACACTACGTCGACTGACGACCAACTGCGGAAAACCCTCCAGCCTATCGTGGACAAGTGCCCGTGCAGGCCCTGTAAACCAGGGGATATCAGGGACAGAGGTCTCTACTCGACCCTGCCCATCCCTCACTGTGCTAACAGTGTTCTATACGTGGACTACACGGAGATGCCGAAGTTCGGGGGCTATGACTTCGCCCTCTTGGTAACCTGTGGGTTGACCAGGTTTACCAGGGTGTTCCCATGTACCAAGCACATTACCGGGGAGGAGACTATCAAGATACTCCTGGAGGAGTGGTTTTGTGTCTAGAGGGCGCCCAAGGAGATCAACTCCGATGAGGACGTACGAGTACGCTCAGATACTGGCTGGTACAAGAGGGTCCTGAGATCCCTCACTGTCCAGGTATCTACGGGGATTCCCTACTCTCACACGAGCAACCCCCTATGTGAGCGACAGATCCGTGTCCTGAAGGAGAACGTACGGATATGGTGCAAAACTGAGCGCACCAGAGACTGGGTGAGACTACTCCCCGTCATATCCTTGATGATGAACTCCCAAGAGAGTTCAGCTACTGGCTACTCGCCCCATGAGCTTTTCCTAGGGCGCCCGGCATGGTTCCTACATGCCCCCTATCCAGGAGACACCCATTCTTCTGTGGGTGAATGGGTCCGAGAGCAACAAGCGAAGGTGGACAAGGCCAAGGCTATGCTCCAGAGAGTGAGGGAGCGTCAGTGGAACAAGAAGAACAAGCACCGAGTACCGGCCACCTACAAAGAGGGGGATTGGGTGCTGGTGCACCACAGTCGACTACCCGCCTGGCCACGCTCTACCAGCGATGACCCATACTTCGGGCCGTACAAGATTCTATCAGTGGATGGACACCGTATCACCGTGTGGTGTTCTCCCCGTCTAGGGGGGACCCTGGTGTGCGCTGCTCAACACCTGAAGCGCTACTATGATCCTGAAGACCTCTGTGGGCAGGAGTGGGAGCTGAACGACGAGGAAATCGCCGCTCTGGACCTACAAGGGGCTGCCAGCCCTATGGAAGTTGAAGGTGAACTCCCCGACATGAACGCCGAGGAGATGGCTAAGGAGGGCTTCTACCTGGTGAAGTCTGTCCTACGCCACCGCTATCGCCAGGGTTGGCGCTTCCTCACCCTCTGGGAAGAGTTTGGAGTCGAAGAGGCCACCTGGGAGACCTTCACTGCATTTGTTCTACCTGAGGGACGCCTACACTGAGTTCTGGTAGACTACTTGTCCCAGAACAACCTTGGTGAGTTGCTGAGGCTCGCTGAGACGCTTGCCTCCAAGACTAAAGCTAGGGACTGAACCTTACCCTTACCTGCCAAAGTGTATGTGTGAGTGTGCTATTCCTAAGGTCCTGAGAGCAAGCCGCAGAAGTGGTGTCCTAATTATACCCAAGTCTGCACGGTTGCTAAACCTGGAGGGTTGGCTTATTGATGCCACGGGGTACGCCCCGGGTCTCCCCTCCCCTAAGCGCCCAATTTCTGTGCTGGCGCAAAACCTTTGGGGAATACCCAGCGTACTAATCCAGGTATTGTTTTCCCTACCTATCTGTCTACTACAGGGAGGGGTGGCCAAAAGCTATGAAGGCTTGAAAACGCCGTTTTGCTAAGTGGCCAAAACACTGACCTAACCACTGCCACAGCCCACCAACCCTGCTAAAATTGCAGGAAACGGGTGGGACAGTGACACACGCACTACAGGTCCTACACACCCTACAGTGGCACCATCCTGGTGGGCGAGCACTTGGGCAACTGGCTCAAGCCCCCACTCAGGACTACCACTCCTACACGCACACTCTACTGGGCGTTGCGAAGGCAAAGGTCTCGTGGGTCCTAACGACCCTCCTGTGAAATGACAAGAGAACACAGCTCTGCTAAGCAACTGTGGCCTAACAGGGGACGCCACAACGCGTTTCCCCTGCTAGGGCTTGGAGGGAAGAGGTGCTCTTGCGTGCACGGCGCAGATGTCGATGAAGTCGTACTCCCTGCTCTGCCACAGGCAGAGGGGAGTTACTTGTTTGTGTGATCTGCGCCCTTGTTTAGCAGGGCATGAAAAAAATGGTATGCTGCTGAACCACTCACCCTACCTGCCCACCTGTAAAGCCAAGGCAAATGAACAGGCGTTTGCGACGGAGGAACCAAGCCACACTCCCCGTATTATACGGTTCTCAGTGTGACCTATAATACAGTGTCGGCAAACACGCTGACGAATCAGCTACCCCTGTCAAGCAAGCAAGCTTTCAGGGACTCCTCAGGTTCTCTGAAAGAACGTACCGAGGAGCCCCTGGGTAGCCTAAACAAGGTTTATCGTGCGCACTTCGCGTGGCCTACCCTTTAATGCGTGTGTGAATGCGCGAGCATGCACTTGTAGCGTGGGCAAACCTGCCCATCTCAACCTCAATGACGAACTCCACCAGGGGGTGGCCCCGCCTGGGCTTACTCACCTTACCTACCGCTGGAGAGAGAGAGCAAGTGAGGGGCGCACGCGAAGAATGTTGCTATGCACTTGTGTGTATGTCTAATCCCCCTGATCTGACCGCTAATCATCTGCAATCTTTCTAATCAATCCCTCTATCGCGTCCTATCGTTGTTAGCGCTGCTACAAGACTCGTTCACGGAGACACGAGACGAGCAATGTGTATGCGGCATACGAGACGAGCATACCTGTAGTTTATACCTGATTCATTGAAGTCTTTTTCGTTCATTTTCGAATTCTTGAATTGGTGATACTTCTATTAGTGTAGGTGGAATCTGTATGTTTATTTATTAATGTGTGTCTCGTCATTTTCAAGACTACGTGATACATACGTTTATAATTCCATTATTTCTCAATTTTTTCGGCGCTTCGCTAGGAGCCGCTCCTGCGCGCCGCCTTTTTATGCGTATGAATTTCTGGATTTAAAAAATCCAGAGATGACTATAATTTTTATAAAAATGTGCTTCTGATGCACAATTGGATTCTGCTCAGGTGTGTTGTTTCAGAAAAATGCTAGGCCGTCATTTGACGGATTTTGGTGTCGTTGCTTCGTTTTTGCGTGGATTCGTCCATAATTCTCCCATTCCTGCCTCTGCAGATACCCACGCGCAGCCTCGCTGAGTAGGCCATGTTCGGGCCGAAACGCAGGTGCCTGGAAGGACTGAGCAGAACCAAGACCCCACCAAGGGGCAATTTAATTTTTTTGACGACTCCCTTCGCCCTAAGACAGGTCACAGGTCGCCAGCAGGTTTACGAGAACCCATGCGAGTGTGTATAATGTGTCTTGCGTTGGGTTTGTGTCGCGCTGCGTCTTGGAGGGAGGGATGCACATGCACATGTTTTGGCATGCTCCCAAACTAACCCAACCAAGCCACAGGAGCCCCGGCAGCGCCATGAGCGCTGAGTCTTCTGTAGGAAATGTTACAAACAGAGCAGCAAAAGAGCGCCAGCCATGGTGAGCGCCCATTTTTCTGTGTGAGGGAAACTATAGGTATTTTAAAGTAGATGTTGAAACCAAGGAAAGGCCAAGAAAAAATCCCTTTTTCCTAAAATGCGACAGTGGTGGCCACCACAGCACAAGGGGGGAGTAAGAAAAAGTGCTTTTCCAATGCTTTGAGGCATACTCTAGTTGTATTAGAGATGCCCTGAGCATCCAGGCATTTCTCTCTTAGTATTGGCCCCACCAAAACTGGTGATAACACATTTTGACCTATGGAACCAAACACCCAATCAGGATATGGAGTGGACCCCTTAATCCCCTTTCAATGTGAGGCAAATCATCTTTTCCTGAGTTGACTGAGAACTGACATAACCAAGGCAGAGCCTATGAATTTATCTATGTTTTTCCATGAATTCTTAGCTATCCTAGTGGTATGCACCCTAGGGGGCTGGGCACCTCTTTTTGAGAGGTCCTGGGTTCCACTCCTGGTCAGCCTAGCTAAGTAGGAAGATCCAATGTGACATGGCAGTGACCTCATCGCCACATGCCCTGCCACCTCAGCACATATGGGACCCAAAACAAAGAGTGCACATCTCCTGAGATGGCACTATGGTGATAGAGTGACCATGGGGCAGTTTTCCAACTCTTTTCCAAAAACATTTCAGCTATCTTTGTGAATATGCATTCCGATTTGACCTGAGTTGCAGTTTCTGTGAATATCCAATCATCTTTCACTGTTTACACTGCAGCCCTTCATGCTTTGATCCTGATTCTCTTCTCCTTGCATACTATTGGCTTGAATTATCCTGGATTGACTCTATTTCTGCAAACAAAAGGTTTTCATCTTCCAAAACAAGCAGCAGGAAACCCTACACCAACAGCAAGCAGCAGGAGAGACAAAAACACAGTGCTGAAACCACTATAAACCTTTCTCCCCGTGTGGTCAATTGGCGGCCCCATATCTCTCTGCCCATGAAACGTCTGGACCTGAGTTCAAGTTGTGCACTCAGATATAGGTCTCAGGTCCTGCGTCCTATCCTGTGAGCCATTGGCCTTGCCCTGGCCTGGCGAATCACCCGTGAGAATGACGCCAAATTTGGTGATTTTGGCATCATGACCCCACTTGATGAACCCGTGGTGCCCTGATGCCGGGACCTCAGAGGGAACCAGGTTGGGTGAAGTCTCCAGAAGGGTTGTACGCGAAGGGCATAGGGTCAGTTGCCTCGTCCCTACCTCTGGCGGGTCCGAACGAGGGGTCAATTTTGGAGATTTCGGAGCTAACATTAGTTTGGGCTGAAACAGCCCATTTTCAGCTACCAACTCCTAGGGGATAATGGAGGGGCCTCATCTCCGACTCAGAGGGGAGTTGGGACCTGCCTTTAAGGGAGCATGGGGAGCCACTGTCGATTGGCCTTGGACCTCTCTGGTTCCCAGGACCTCGCCTGTGGCTGGGCGGGACACCCTCCCCTATTGGCAGGGTTTCAGGGTCCGGACTGAGGAGGGCATGGGTTGTGTTTGAGCCCCTGCCCCTGCCAGCCACTGAGAGGGTCGGACCTGGGATCGGGACATGAGTAGGGACTGAGTGTCTATTGTCTTGTGATGCCCTTACCCCAGTCCAGTCTTAACCCCATGTGTACATATCCTGATGTGTTGCTGTACATACTTTTGTTCCCTTGTTTCAGAGTGGCAAGGATCCTGAAACGCTTTGTCACATGACACGAGCGTGAAAAACCCCTCTGTGAGCGCAGTGCTTTGCCTGCCCGCTTGCTTGTGCGTGTCCACCGCAGCGTCCCGTGGCCAGGTTCCCCACGGGAACGCGTCAAAAGCGTTTCACCGCAGCGGGGTTACCCATCCCTCGCTTGCCACTCGGGACCACCTGAAGCCCGAGTACCACGGGCTTCGCAGCGCCGCCCAGCAACAGCGCCGAGTCCGTGAAGGAGGTGTAGCGACCGGAACTCCGACATCAGCGAGTTCCTTCGGCCGACCAGCACCGGCTGCACTCCCAGCTACATCACCCACCTCAACAGCCACCCCCAGGACTAGTCCATCGAGGGGAACGATGGTGAATTGGCAGGAGGCGGGCAAGACGTGGCCGCTGCCCCACCCCCATGCGGTGCGCCTGCTGCGTGGGTTGGTGTGGGGGCAGCACTACCGCCACAGCAATCCCCAGTGCCAAGGCGGCATGCCCGGGAGCTTCGAGCTCCGCGAGGATATGGGCGACGACCGCCTGCAGGCAGTGGAAGACTGGCTGCGGGTGGAAGGGTATGCCTACCGCTTCCGCCACAAGCGCTGGAGGGTCTGGACCCGCCCAGACAGACCCGGCGAAGGGCTGCGCCCCGACGAGATTGAGGAGGACGAGAACCCCAACGAGTACCCGTCGGGCGCCACGATCAACGTCTCCATGTGGGACATGATCGAGAAGAAGTTCCCGGAACCGGGGAACGAGCGCAAGCTGCAGGGTAGCAACAGCAGCGCATCCCCGGGTAAGAAGAAGCCATCCGCCGGGGACAAGAAGCGGGACGAGAAGTGGCGGGAGTACCAGGAATCCCTGGCCGCCGAAGCCGTCCAAGCCGCCAAGGGCGGAACCTCAGCCCCCAGCTCCCAACGGGCCAGTGGCGGTCACCACCTCGGCCACACGATCTTTGCCGACTTCCTCGAAGTCGCCAGGCAGGCCAAGGCCAAGCCCCGTCCGCTGCACCTGAGAAAGTCAGGCCCCAGCAGCGACGTGGGGTCGGTTCACCGCGGGAGGATGCCGGCCGACCAGGCCAGCTCCAGCAGCAGCGTCGCTCCCGACCAAAGGGAGGTGGCCCGCGCCTGCGAGCGCGCCTGTGGGTGCCCTGCAACCTTCGCGTTGCCCGGCAACGGGCCACGCAGCAGAACGCTGCCGTGGAGGGCGCCGTCGGCATCGCCCAGGAGGAGGCCACAGATTGGGGCAGAGGCATGGCCTTCCACGCCTCGACCGTGGCAGCCATTGCGGCCGGACTAACGGCCGCAGACGCCCAGGAGGCAGCGACTGCCCGGGTCAGGGGTGAGGTGGCGGCAGCCGCCCAGGAAGCCCGCCTAGCCCAGGAGGCCATTGCCTGCAAGGAGGCCGAGGTGAAAGCGCTGGAAGAGGCGGTTGCCCAGGAGAGGGCAAGAAAGGAGGCGGAGGAAAGGGCCCACGACAAGGCAACGGCCAAGGCCCAAGCGGACGCCGCCAGGAAGGACGCCATCGAGGCCGCGCGACGGAAGGTCGCTGAGGAGAGGGCCAAGACGGAGGCGGAGCTGGCGGCGTTCGAAGCGGAGAAGGCTCGGCTGCAGCAGGCCCGGGAAGCCGAGGCTGCTCTTTCCCGGGAGGAGGCCGAAAGGCGAGCTGCCGCAGCCACGGCCGCCGCAATGGAGGAGGCGGAGGCCAAGCTCCGCCGCGAGACTCCCCCGGGAGGATCCCGAGTGGAGACCCTTCGAAAGCTCTTCGAAGGGGACGCCTCCTCCAAGATGACGTTGGATCTGGAGGAGGTCGACACGGGCAGCAGTGGGGACAGTGGCCCCACCGCCTACCGACGGAGGAAGGGTAAGGGGAAGACCGCCGAGAGGTCACGGAGGCCAGCGGGCGGACACCCCCACGACCCCGACCCCTTCTTCACCGCCAGCGACGGGGATGGACGAGGCCGCGGACATTGGCGAGGAGTGGCTGGCGGAGGAGGCGGAGAGGTCCCCATGGAGCCGGAGGGTGAGAGTGAGGATCTCCCTCCTCCCTCCCGGAGCTCGGGATCGGCCGAGTGCGACACCGATTGCTTAGGTGGGGCGACCTGGACGAGGAGGAAGACATGGACTTCGGTTACACGGAGAAGCCCCCATCCTCGGACCCACCGAGGCGACCCGGCGGAGACCCACCGGGACCCCCTGGCGGAGGACCATCAGGACCCCCTGGAGGACGCCCACCAAGTGGACCCCGCAGAGGCGGACCTCCGGGAGGGGGAGGACCCCCTGGACCGGGCGGACCTGGCGGAGGCCCTCCTGGAGGACCCCCTGGGGACCCTGACGCCCCACCAGGGAACGGTGACCCAGATGCCACCTGGCGGCGGATTGTCCACCTCCGCAGGAGGGTCCAGTCCCTCGAGCACGAGGTAGACACGGGCAAGGGCGAGATGATCCGCATCGCCAGGGTCGCCGCGGGCGCACAGAAGGAGCTGGACATCGCCAAGACGGAGATGGTCAAGATCGCCAGGGTCGCCACCGCCGCCCAGAGGGAGCTGGACATCGCCAGGGGCGAGACCAGGCTGCTGAACAAGGTCATCAACGGCCTGCAGCAGAGGTTGGACGAGCTGGAAGGCCGTGGGAGCGTCGGCAGCGACCACCCACCTCTGGAGTCTGGCTCGTCGGACAACGGCTGGGGACCTGGACGAGGTCCAGGCAGAGCCCACGCCCCCGGCGGAGCCCCCAGGGGTCGCCCCAGCACCAGTGCCCCCTCTCTCAGCGCCCCCTCTCACCACAGCGCGGGCCGCCGCAACGAGGGCGTGCCGCCCGGCAGTGGCAGTGAGGAGTGGCGTGATGAGTGGCTCAGTGCGGAGTACCACAACCGCCGTGCTCCACCGCGGACACCGGTACGCCCCCGACGCCCCGCACCAGCCCAGGAGCCAATCCCAATGGCTGGCGGGCGTTATGGTGGACTCAGGGATGAGGTCCCCGGAGGCAACGTGGAGTGGGATGTCGGCAGAGGCGAGGAAGACCTGGAGGAGTTTGACATTACCCCGCCGCGTGGGGTACGACGGGAGGCTGCTGAAAGCAGCCGCCGGCGCCGTGATGAGGAGGCATACATGGAAGGAGTACGGCGTGAACATCTTGGTTCAGCGTACATGGAGGAACCACGGCGTAGCCACACGGATACCGTGGAGGAGATGGAAGTGGCGGCCGTGGGAGTACGTGGGGGACACCGATGGGAACCTCGGTCGACCTCGCGGCCGGCGTTCATGGTCTCTAAGGCCGCAGATGCCGCCGTGTGGGAAGACCTGAAGGACATCAAGCCCCCCACGTACGATGGCAACCCCCTCAACCTCGCCCGCTTCTTGGAGAAGCTGGACGATTGGGGGATGACCGTCACTGAAGACATGGATCCCGCAGATGCGGAGAGATATGTCTTCAAACGGTTCAGGTACCGCCTGCCGGAGGTGCTCCAAGAGCTATACTTCATGGCGACCAAGGAGGGGAAAATCAAGACCCTCAAGGAAGCCAAGAAGTGGCTCAACGAGCAGGAGCGGGTGGACGCTCCGCAGGTGGCTTCCAAGCGCTGGAAGGCCATCAAGCTTCAGCATGATGGTCGGGAGATCCGCCTACGAGATTGGCGGGACTTCCGGGGGCAATACACCCTCTTCCGCCGCAACGTGGAGGATTGGAATGAGGGTGACGAGCAGGCCCGCCTGCTCTCCATGCTGCTGGAAGCATGGATCAAGAGATTCACCGAGGAGGAAGCCAAGAGGGCGAAGTCCAACCAGACGGTCAAGATGATGCTCCCCAAGGAGTATCACACGAACGTGGTGGCTTGGACAAGGAAAAACGTGGCCCGAGATGTCAAACGGCACTCCCTGCGGAACGCCCTCCTCATCACCGTCACGGGCGATCGCGAGAAGACCGCGATGTGGCGCCTTGATGAGTGTGACGTGAGCGGCCAGACCATCCGTCTGCAGGCCATCCCGGCGCGGATGAGTTGCGACGAGATCCTGGAGTGGGTTGGAGAGGAGGTACTCAAGGAGTACCGGAACCTCCACCACACCCGCAGGTTGAGGCCCGGCGACGGTGACGTCAACTACATTGGCGAGGGGTCTGGTGGGGAAGCTGCCATGAACGCAGCGGGAGCCGATGGCGATGAGGCTCTCGACAACGATGACGACGACGATGAGCCCGCCGAGGTGGCCGTTTGTGCCTTCGTGGCCAACGACCTGAACATGGGGAGCAACCGGGGAAGCTGGAAGCCCCTGCAGAAGGGTTGGAGGAAGAAGGAGAAGAAGGACCCCCGCCGCATTGGCGACCATCCGCTGTCCTTTGCGGAGTTCGTACGAGCTCACCCTCAGGACTGTTTCGTGTGCTATGGAAGGAACAAAGGGTTCAACCATGACCACCGAACATGCCCCATCCACAAGGCCGACACCGAGGCTTACAAGAAGGTGCACGGGTCGAAGAAGCGTGCACCTGCGGGCATCCGGGAGACGAAGGTGGAGGTCACCAAGGACGAGCTCTCCAAGCTGATGTTGGTGGGGACCGAGTTGGCCAAGGAGATCCAGGAGATCAAGAGGAACTGGATCCCCAGGTCGGACGACAAGAACAAGGAGAACAAAGAGAACGACAAGAACAAGGACAAGGACAGGAAGGGTAAGAAAGGGGGAAAGTAGAAGGTTGTCAACGAGGTTGATGCGGAAGAGAGTACCCCTACTACCACAACTGACGCCCCTTAGTGGAGCCCCTGCAGCCAAGGGCCCCAGCTAGGGCGGTCGCAGGATGGTGTCGTGGGAAGCGCCACACCATCCCAGTCGGGAGACAGTGAGCACAAAGGGATTTTCGCGGGTGGAAGGCCCGGTCCGGCACCCAAAACGAAAGACATTCGCGGTGGCGGGGTGAGGGCAAGTGAAGGCACGAACCCTTGCACCCGTCCATCCTTCGCGACCAAGAATGTATTGCATGTGCTTCAAGATCTATCCCAGAGTATCGGAGGATCACCCAGACCGCAGCTGGATGCTGCAGATGGGCAGCCTGAGCCCATTGTCCACGACCTGCACCAGTCGCTTGTTGAGCTTCTGGAACGGCCGGAGATCCTGAGCTTGCACGCCGTGTGCCGTGTTGGGCGTGAGCGGCAGTTGCACCTTAAGGTCCGTGCCTTATGCGGGAAGTGGAGAAGGTCTTCGACGTGTTGGTCGACACGGGAGCTCAGGTCAGCTTGGTCAAGGCTGGCCTACTTCCGCCAGAGTGCTTGACCGACAGTCGGAAGCCTGTCAGGCTGAAGGTGGCGAACGGCCAGTACATGGTGGGAGGCACAAAGGAAGCGGCCATTGGGCTGCAGTTCGTGAACCACCGTGAGCTGAGCCGCCCGGACCTCGGCAAGGAAATCCTCCTGCAAGGTCGCTTCTACGAGGCCGAGATGGACTGGGACATGATCGTTGGGTACGACTACATGATGGAGACGGACTCCGGCGTTCTCCCGGCCCAGGCCTCCATGACCCTGTACCAGGATGACCAGCTCTCGTGGCTTTCGTCACCTGAGCACCATGTGGAGTGCCAGTGGATCCCCCCGGAACTCAATCAGCTCGAAGTAGCCGCGCTTGGCACTGAGCCAACTGGGCGGGCAAACCACGAGTACGGCGTAATGCCGGAAGTGGCGAGCCGAGTGGTTGCGGACCTGGGAGCTTCGGATCTGGCCCTGGATACGTTGTCTTCAGGAACCTCCGCCCATCTTCGGGTCTGTGAGAAGTACTGGAGCGCCCAGGACTCCGCGTGGAAGAAGCACTGGGGTCCGCATCAGGGTTTGATGTGGATCCATTGCCCCCGATGGGACATTCCAAGGGCGGTAGCGAAGATTCGCAAGGACCGCTCCAAGGCAGTGTCGGTTGTTCCTATGGGATGCACCGAGGAGGAAAGCACCCGGGATTGGGTGGTCTCATTGACCAACATGACCTTAAACAACGTCGTCCTACCGGCTGGAGAGAGTGTCTATCAGGACGCTAAGGGACAGCCCATGCCACCCCAGAGATGGCCAACGGAATTCCACTATGTGGATGGGGGCCTTGAACAGGCCGACACCACGGACTTCGTGTGTGTCAACCCCATCATAGCGGAGCCATGGCAGCAATGCTTTGCGGTCTCCCCTGTTGACATCAGAGAATCGGAGGACCTCCTCACTGAAGAGGAGTTGGATCTGGTTCAGGGGTATATGGATCAGCCCTTTCACGACTGGGGAAACCAGCGTGAGGGCAAGGGCCAGGACAAAGCCTGGTGGGAAGTGGATTCCATTGTCTCCGGTTCCTATGATGGGAATACCTTCGTAAAGAGGGTGCTGGACCACATGTCCAGCCAGGACGAGCCAATTGGCGGCAACCCACCCACCTACGGCGACCTGTTCTGAGGCTAGACCAGAGATGGCCCTTTGGGCCACCTGGGAAAACCACCTGAGCCGAAACCGAGTGGGGTCGCTACCCCTCAAGTAAGCTGAAGTGTCCAGGTGCCCGGAAAAGCCAAGGCGGAGTCCGAAGATTGCCCCAAGATCCAGGCATTGAGGGCCAGGCTGAAGCAGAAGTATGGGGATACCTTCTTCAGCGGAAAACCTGTGTTTCCCCCACCGGTGCGTGGACCGTATGGCGAGGCAAAGATACGACTGAAGCAGGACCCCCGTGTGTATCGACACCGAGAGTTCGCCCTGAAGGGCGAGAGGAAGGAGGCCATGGAGAAGGTCCTCCGTGATTTCATCGAGAAAGGCTGGCTTGAGCCGTGCCACTCCGAGTGGGCCTCCCCGTGCTTCGTCGTCCCCAAGAAGGTGGCCGGTGAGTGGCGGCTCGTGGTTGACTACCGCGGCCTAAACGCCCAAACGCAGCATGACAGCTATACGCTGCCCCTCATTGAGGACATGCTGCAAAAACAACACCGGCGGAGGATCTTCACGGTGATTGACCTGAAACATGGTTATCATCAGATGCCTCTCGCCGAGGAGTCCCGTGCATGCACAGCTATGAGCACCCCACTTGGACCTCTCCAGTGGAAGGTGATGCCCATGGGCGTTACCAACGGCAATGCAGCTTTTCAGCGGATGCTGGAGAACCTGCTTGAGCCGGTGCGTGACTGTGCGGACCCCTTCGTGGACGACGTGATCATCGCTTCTGGGGACCCCAGTATGAGCTATGAGGAGCTTCTGGAGGCACATGAGAGGGACGTCACCCGAGTGCTGGACCTTCTGGTTCGGCACAAACTCACGGGCAGCAGTGACAAGGCGACCATTGCGTTAAGCGAGGTGGTCTTCGCTGGCCACGTAGTTGGAAACGGGCAGCGGAAGCCCATAGCTGGCAAGGTGGCTGCGATCGAGCACTGGGAAAAGCCCAAAACGGTCTCTGAGCTACGGGCGTACTTGGGGTTCTGCAATCACTACTCGGGGTATATCAAGATGTATGCCGAGTATGCAGCCCCCATGACGACCATGCTCAAGGGCAACTGAGAGGAGACCAAGAAGGGGTCCAAGAAGGCTCTGGTCTGGAATGCTGAGTCCGACCGTGCCTTTGAGGGGATGAAGCAGGCGCTGCTATCCGCAGTGGGTCTGCACCTCGTGGATCCTGACCGAGGGTTCGTCCTGCGCACTGACGCTTCCAACTACGCCGTTGGCGCTGTGTTGGAACAAGTGCTTGACGATGGGAGGCACGTGCCAGTGGCCTTCTGGAGCCGAGTCCTGGCGGAAGGCCAGAGACGGACGTGGACGCCCCGAGAAAAGGAGGCGTATGCCATCGTCATGGCTCTCAGGAAATGGGCTGGGTACATAGCCCTCCATGCCGTCACCGTCTGCACCGACCATCAGAGTCTGCAGTCGTGGCACAAAGAGCACGTGGACACCCCCTCTGGTCCCGCCTCCCGACGGGCAAGATGGCATGAGACCTTGGGCAAGTTCGACCTCACGGTTGTGTATGTTCCTGGCAAGGACAACACCGTGGCGGACTGTCTCAGTAGGTGAGCCTATCCCGCCAGCAAGGGCATGACAGATGTCTCCGCCCATGGCGATGAGGCTGAGACCGCTGCGGCCAAGAGGATCATAGAAATGGAGCGCCTGATGGAGGAGGAGGGTGTTAAATGCTTCGTCGTCATGGCTGCGGATGCCCCCCTTGGAACGAGGATGGGCAGAGCGGTCAGAGTACTCGCCTCTGAGAGAGCTGAGTCCGACAAGCACCTCTTCCCTGAATCTTGCCTCCAGGACGACTGGACCGACAACTACGCTAAGTCTGAGGCCTTTGAGGCCGAGTATAGGGCTGTGACCGACCCTGATGACGGGCAGAAGTGGCCAAAGGGGCTGACTGAGGAGGATGGCAAGCTCTACTGGAGTGGTAAGCTGCTGGTCCCAGAGTCCCGAGTGCTCGAGCTATGTGAGGCTTGGCACCACCACATGATGCACCCAGGGGTTAGGAAGCAAGCCCTGGACATGCAGCGCCGGTTCGAAATCGACCAGATCAGTCTCTACAGCGCTATCAAGAAGGTCAGAAAGGTTTGCTCGGTCTGTCAGGCCTGCAATCCCGACAACCGGAACGTCAAGGGTGAAGCCCAATGGACTCCGGTGCCTGACCAGCCCATGGAGAGCGTGGCCATGGACGTCTTCTGCACATTGGCAAGGAGACCTTTGACTGTGTGGTCCTTTGTGTGGATCGCCACAGCGGCTACGTAGTAGCCGTTCCGGCACGCAAAAGGGGGTTGCTTGCCAAGGAAGTGGCAGTCATGATGATTCGTCATTGGCTGACCGTCTTTGACATTCCCCGCACCATTTGCAGTGACCGAGGGCCCCAGTCTACTGGTGGCTGGTTCAAGGCCATGTGTTTCCTCATGGGAATACGTCATGCCAAGAGCGTCGCCTATCTCAGCCAGTCCAACGGCCGGGCTGAAGTGGCTGGCAGGCAGCTGTTCGAGAAGCTGCGCAAGATTCACATCAACAATCCACGGCGGAACTGGTTTGAGGAGATGTGGCCCGCTCTGAAGGCCCATCATGACACCCTCACTCCGGGTGGTTTGTCCCCTCACCAGATTCTGTTCGGCAGGGACCCCCTTGGTCGAGGACTTCCCTTGTCTGGTGATGGTATGGCCATGGACGCCAATGAATTCTTCGCGCGGCAAGAAGCAACAGGACATCCGCCAGCAGCTCGAGAAGGAGCATGCTAAGCGTCAGAAGTCCGCCCCGAGCTCGACAGCGCAAAGGTTCAGGGTGGGAGACCCGGTGTGGGTGATGAGAGCCCGCCCTATGGGCACCCACCGCACCAAAACCTGGTTCACACCCGGAGAGGTGGTCCGCAGGATTGGTGAGGACACCTACCGCATCAAGGTGGGTCACGGACAGTTCCGGGAGCGCCAAGAGAGTCAACTTCGTGTGCGGGAACCCGACCTCCGTGGCCAACATGTGTCCCTTGACTATGCCGCACATGAGGCTGATTCGGACGACGACTATGCTGAGCAGGACGACTATACCGTCGAGAAGATCCTGGCCCAGCGTCCGAACGCCTCGGCACCCAGAGGCCTGGAGTTCAAGGTTTGTTGGCGAGGCTATGGGCCGTCCCACGACACCTGGGAACCCGTCTCCTCGGTCGTGCCGTGGATTAACACCCCCTTCATGGACTACATCCGCAAGCACAAGACCAAGATCCACGTCTCGGACTTGGCAGCACTCACCCGGGCGATTGCAGCCAGGGGCGCCTGATCACCGCCCTGAGCTCTCCCCTGATGCAGTTTGAGCGCTTGTTAGGTGGACGGATCGTCGCTCACTTGCTTGCTCTCTTCCATCTTCCGGTGACCTGCCATCAGAGTGGCCATATACCCCCCCCTGCTGAATCCAGGAGAGGATGGCCCCTCTCTTCCACTTCTATTCGTCACTCCTCGCCTGCTGAATCCTTGGGAAACCAGGCAGGGCGACTGACCTTGACATTTCCTGAGCTCTAGGGGCCTTGAAGCCCATACGACGTTGCGCAACGGATGCCGCTGTCATCGGCATTGCGATTTTTTGGTGTGTGGTCTGGTCCCATGGCACTTGCGGGATCCAGACCAGTCTACGTGTGTCTGCAGACTATATATGGCCTGAACTCAGGCGTTTTCTTGTCCACCCTCCTGCATATGCCTTATCCTAACGGGGGCGTGGTTTGGCGCTCTGTCTAGAGTGTGTTTACACCCCTATTACCACGTTTTTTGCTTACTTTTCTGCCCCCCGGGATATGTGCATCTGTATGTTGCGTATTATCAGCCCATCACCGGAATATGGACTGTTTTTTCCCCCCCGAGGGGATTGAAGCCAGTTCGAACCACCGTGGCCATCTTGGGGTCACTTGGGGTGTGTATCTATGTGCCGGCAAGCCGCCATTGGCTGATATCATACTCTCCCATCCACCTGATCTAACGCGATGTGATAGTGTGATAGGTTTGGCCATTCCGGCTATGAGCGGCCATATTCAGTACCGAGGCGCCGCCAGCGGAGATTTATATATCAGAATATCAGGAATCAACAGGGTTTTATTATCATAATGTTTCCGTAATTTTTCAGCCTTTCGTTCTGATGGTCAATGTATCGGCGACTGTCAGTTGGCTCGCGATTTTGCGGTAACCGATTGGTTAACTGTTATTTCCAGATATTTTGGCGGAAACTCCGATGAAGGGTCAGATTTCATCAGTAAAGGGTTCGTTGCTTCCGCAATTTTCTAAATATGCACTCGAAATTGTATTCTGAATTTTTCGCGATGTCGAAATCGGATTTTCGACTTCGACATCGCCGCACTTGATTTGGTCTTCTTCGAGTGGTCATACTCTTTTCCCTATGTCCGAATCAGGTTTCCCTTATACTTGCCACCCATTTGACTTGGAGATATAAGGGAAACAAAAGTGAATCGTGGGACCACTTTGGAGGGCCATATCTACGCGCGAGTGTGAGGAAAGAGAATAAGGAAGATTGGGTTGCAAGCGCCTCGGTCTCAACTTAATTTAGGGAGCATCCAACGCCTTTGGTGTGTACACGTGCCCGATGTAGCAAGGGATAATGGTCAAGAGGGTAGAAAGTGATATATAACTCTTGGACCGTGCAACCGAATATTTTAATGCGACTTTCGAGTGTACCGCATGAGTGTTGGAGTTGCATAGATACTTTCCTTGGGTTCCCACGTATTTTTAACGTGAAGTTGTGTCCATGGAGGGGCATGGCATACCATGGTGGGAGCCACTTTTGAGGGTATGTGTTATATGCATGGTATGTGCTTCGATATGCTCACGCCCATGTTATATATCTTCGTGTGGCCGAAGAGATGGGAAGCCACACGTGACAAGGGCTTTGCCCATGTCCCAATTGTGGGATTCAAAGCGCTAGACTAAGTCTACCGCATATGTATTGCTCATGGTATGTTTGGCAAAGAGATCCATGAGTGCACTCCCATTTTCATGGGGCATGTAGATATGAGTGGCGAAGGTATCTCCATGCGCCCGATTGGGGATCCAGTTGGGGGAATTATTCGTAAATGGTTCCAATCATTTGTGTATTGAACCATGAGCGGATATCATGGGTGAGCATAGAGATATACTATCATGACAACTTTGTATTTGGACATATTTTCATGTTTTTGACCTCATTTTATGCTCATTTGTGTGTTTTATGTGCTCAACTGGTCGGCTAACAGTAAAGTGCCTAGAGATCCATGAACTATGGTATGTTGCTTATATGTTGGCATATGCTTCGGTGTTGTACCTCACCATATGCCGGATCACGTGGTCACTTTGGCTTGGCACACGAGGCCTCACAAAATTAGGTCTCAAATTCATGTGTTGACTTGTGAAGCATGTCATGTACATAACCGGAGGAGTTTCGGAGCCAATGATGTGATATACTTGAGCATGGATCTTTGGTCTATATCACCCTTGTATATTACTTTCCGGTTTGACACATGCATGGAGCATTTGAATATTTGCCGTACGCATTTTTGAGTATATAATTGACTTTTGGGCATAATGGTGTGATTTGCCTGATTTTGCCGTGTTGTGAGGTCATCATCATGGGGCAGTTCTCCAAGCCCAATCGACTCCAAGCCCAACCAAGGTTATGTTAGCGTAGGGTATGGTCCTGAGTGCCACTCTAGGCCATGACACGCCACCTCCCCCATTGGGCTAGGATCTAGAGGCTTGGGAGTGAACACATTTTTGGGGTTTGTGTAGTGACTTTTGACACATGGCATTCAGCCATCTGATTTGACCCGGTTCAGGGCAATATGTTGGTGAGTCAGGGGAAGGTCTTGAGTCCGGGGAATGAGGGATTTATGGCTGTGAAGGTGTATGTTTACCACTTTCCCCATCTTAGCATTATTTGTGTTCATATGCTAATTTCAGGGCTTTCTTCCTTGGTGCAATTCTTGTACATGCCCGCAACCGTGGGACGACCGGTGTGCTGAACGGAAGCCCGCAGTGTGGATTGGATTATTGCTGGATTGGTGGGATCTGGTTGCTGTTCAGGGTTGAAGGAGGATTGTATTTTCTTTTCTATATTTTTGGATTTTGGACCCTGGAATTTGAAGAATGCAATCGCTGATCCGGAGTAAATCAGCAGGGGTAACAGGCGGAAGGGGCATAGCGGGGGCCGGTCCTGGTAGGGACCTTCTTTATGGTAGCAGAGGCGTACCTGCTGCCCCTACCTACCGCCGACCCGGGGACTTGGGCCCCTATGAGCCCTGCCCAAGTACGCCCCGGGTGCGTATTGTGGACTCGGTGGAGACCACGCCGGAGATTGGAGCCATAGAAGAACCGAGACGTTCAAGAGCATGGCGAACTCCGGAAGTTGAAGCCCGAAGAGAAGTACGACATTCGAAAAGAGGAGGACGTGACATGGAGGACCTGGTCTCCATGTGTGAGCGTCGCTGCCGAAAGACATGCAACCTCCGCTCCGCCGCGGAGGACTCTGACGAGGCCTGCCATTCAGGCAGCAGTGGAGGACGGGCCCGGCGCTACCGGAAGCGCGGGTCACCCAAGTCCGCGGCAAGGGACGCCGGGGCTATGGACACGGACCCCAGCCCGGTCAGGCTGTGGGAATCCGAGGGGCACTCCGAGGGCTATCAGACAGCCTACGAGCCACCTTCGGAGTCGGAGATGTCCGCGCCGATCGCCAGGGCGCATACGGCCCCCGAGCCCGCCCTGAATCACGACGCCGAGGGCTTGGAGAGGCCAGCCAGGGCCCGGACGGCACCTGTGCCCCGGCACACGGGACCAGAGACGGACGCCATAGGCGATACGCCCATGGGCGACGAGTCTGAGGTGCCGGGAACCGCGGGATGCGCCGGATCAGGCGGAAAGCACGCCGCGTGCCACTGCGAGCACGTGTCCTTCTTCATGGGCAAGTACCCGAAGATGGGGATGGACGCCATCGTGCACCGCCTCGACAGCCTGGACAACGCGAAGGACGGCCTAGAGACGGACGTCGCCGGGATCCTGGATGACCAGTCGGCCGCGGAGAAAGACATGGAGGAGCTGCGAGCGGAACGGGACCGGTACCGGGAGAATCTGGAGCTGGCCCTGGAGAAGCAGCAGCGAGTGGTGGACAGCCTCCTCCACCTGGTGGAGGACATGTCGGGACGCCTGAAAAGGCTAGAGGGGCTACAGCCCCTCGCCTCGGGTCCGGAGCTCCCGGCAAAGCCGGCCGCGGCAGAGCTGGTGGAGCGGGTTAAGACCCTCAGGAGCGCCATGGATAAACCCATGGGCGGCCCTGCAGAGGCACCATACGCGCCTCCGCGTGTTGACCCGGGTGCGCTGCCGTTTGTTCCCATGTTCAGCGAATCTACAATGCTCGGGGAACACACGGCACCGGCTGGGTCCATGCGGGAAGGGCACGTAACCACGGACCCGAGGAGCCTGACGGTACAGATGTCCCATGCCGCCCAGAATCTACCGATCACGACGAATATGGTAGTTTATGCGGAAGACGAGATCCAGAGCCAGACCATGCAGGGGCGAACCATGGGAAGCGCCGACGGACATGGTCGAGGTCATCCAGGCGGAAACCTGTGGGCGAAGGACCCCAATACGGGGATATGGACGGCCGATGGAGCAAGTCCTTCCCGCATTCCAAACCCCATGGGTTCGGGCCCAACTGGACCGCACTCCATGGAGGAGAGGGATGTACGGGGAGTGTACTCACACCCCCCGGCCACAGGCGGTATCCGTCTCGGTGGAGTGGTGGCTGGGGACGTCGGAGACGCCATCAGGATTGACGGCCTCAGGGGAATCAAAATCCCCTACTACGATGGCAACCCCTCCGACCTGCATGACTTCATCCTGGATTGGGAGGACTTCGCCGAGGAGGTCGTCGGCGAGATGCGGGGAGCGCCGTGGGACAAGTGGGTATGTCGGACATTCCCACACCGGCTGGCGCAGGACCTGAAGGAGGAGCTGCGGGATCAGATCCGGGAAGGATTGATCCGTACGGAGCACTCCTGCCTCCAGTGGTTGGAGGATGAGGAGCGGGTGGACGCTCCGAGCCAGAAGCTGGAGGACTTATGGTCCATCCCGCTACCGCTGGACCGCGGTGAGTTGCGGGTCCGGGAGTGGAACCGGTATCTGCGGAAGTACCGCAGATGCCTCAAGCTGGTGGAGGACTGGAACGAGGCCAGCGAGATCCGCCACCTTCTGAAGGACGTCCTCCCCGGCAACTGGAAGAGGAGAGTGGAGGACGAGGAGAAGAAGCGCGCCAAGAAGCGGGTGGCGGTGAGGATCATGGCGGCGGAGGATACCCATGCGGGTATCATGGTGTTCTTCAGGAGGAACCTGGGTGAACCCAACCGGATGTTGGGACTGAAGAACGCCGTGTACGTGGAGGTGTTTGGAGACTCCATGGGGCAAAGGTTGCTGCGCCTCAACAACGTGGAGTGGAGGCGCGGGGAGCCGCTGAGGATGCAAGTCATCTTCGCCCGCATGAGCCTTGACGAGATAATGAAGTACATCACGGTGGAGTTGAAGCTCAATGCGAAGAACGAGGCCCACGTGCAGGATCGACATGGTCATGGACAACGAGGCCACCGAGAAGACCGCCATCATCGGGAGCTCCAGAAGGACACGGCCAATTCCGCGGAGGATGGTAGTGGAAGTGGCCAAGACCACTGGTCCCGGGAGGATCAGGAGGAGGCCCATTTCTTCGCGTTTGTGGCGCACAACGTGAGGGACCATGGGCAGGATCAGTCCAGATGGAGCCGGGTGGGACCCAAGAAGGGCAACGCGCCAAGGAGGATCGGGAACCCACCGCTCTCGTTCCGGGAGTACAGGTCTCAGCACGACGGGTGCTGGGTCTGTTATGGCAAGGGAAACAACCATGCACACGACCACCGTCAGTGCAAGGTGTATGAGGCGGACAAGAAGGCCTACTTCGCAGCCCGGCCCGAGAAGAAGCCCAAGGAGAAGCGGATTGACGATTGGAAGGCGAAGGGCGGAGACGGGGGAAAAGGCCAAAGCAAAGGCCAAGGAAAAGGCGGAGGAAGAGGCTGTGGTGGTGGACCTGGCCAAGACCGACGAGTGAGGTCGATCGAGGAAGTTGCTGAGGACATGTTGAGGACGTTAGGGGAACTCAAAGCCCAGCAACGTGGTGGACAAAGTCCTGGCAGATCGCAGCCGGAAGGGGCTGCGGGAAGTCAAGTCTAGAGGAGCCCCCACGGGAGTCGGACCTCGGAGGTCTCTCCTCCGAAAATCAGTGGAATCCCAGAGAAAGCGAAGGCACATCGGGTGCCGAAGAAGGCTCCAGAAGAGCCAAAACCACTGAGTTTCGCCACTCCCAACCCCTGGAGCGCCCTGCCAAGGGAAGTACATGTGGGTACGGGACATGGCAAGAAGGAAGGAGCGACCACGGAGAGCCCCGTGGACGGGCAGGACCAACCCAAGATCTACACCATCCGTGACCATACCCTTGAAGTCTTGATGCACCCGGACGTGCTAGAGTTGCATGCCGTGAGAGTCATCCACACACCTCATGGCGACGAGCGGCAGTTGCACTTGAAAGTGCGAGTACGGTGCGGACGAGAGGAGAAGGTGGTGGATGTGTTAGTGGATACGGGTGCCCAGGTGAGCCTGGTCCGGAGAGGGTTGTTCAGGGAGGATCTCATGCAGCCCAGCCGGAGACCGGTCCGCCTGAAGGTCGCCAACGGAGAGATCATGGGTGGCGGCACCCATGAGGCCACCATCAGTATGGAATTCTGGGAGCATGAGCGCTTGAACCGCCTCGATCAGGCGAAGAGAAGCACTCTATCCGGGAACTTCTATGTGGCCGACATTACTGATTGGGATATGATCATCGGGTATGACTTCATGGTGGCAAACGCCATCGGAGCCCTTCCCCATCGTGCAACGCTGGTCCGGGAGGATGATGAATGCCTAACATGGCTATCCACGGACTATGCATGCGGATCATCCCAATGGAATGCTGAGGAACAGGATCGGATCGTCCAAGCGGTGCAAGCTGTGGGTGCCAAGTCCAGAGGAGACGGTGGAGTTCAGCTCACGGAGTATGGAATGGCGCCGCAAGTGTACGCCAGGATGATTCAGACGCTGGGAGCTGAAGCGCCCGAGACGGACGTCTTCGCTTCCCGGGATGCCCCACTTCTGCGGAAGTGTAGGAGGCATTGGCATCGCGGAAACTCAGCCTGGCACAAGCATTGGGGTTTGAAGGAGTGGCGACCCATGTATTGGCATGGCTCCCTGGACAATACCAGACGTACGGTGGAGAAGATCATCGCAGATAGGGCGAAGGGGATCCTGGTCATAACCGGCATAGGATCCACCCCATGTCCGCTGGAGGGTCTCAAGTCGACGCTGGACTCCATCACCCTGAACGAGATGTCATTCGGGCCAGAGGAGGAGTTGTTCATCGACGCCAAGGGTGTATCAATGCCCTCCCCGGGTCAAGCGTGGGGTACCAAGGCTTTCCTGGTGGATGGGGCGCAAGCCCAGCCCACGGCTGATGAAGCATTCATCCGTAGGGTGGAGGCGGTGCCCATGAAGGTCATGTTTGAGCCCAAGGAGGGGACGGATCAGCCAATTGATGGCATTGACGTCCTGTCCCACGCCAAGATCGACGACGTCGTCAACTACATGCGGATGGGGATGCACGACCGTGTGGCAGCCAAGAAGAGGTGGGCCATGGTCACATCTCCGCATTGGTGGGATGACAAGATGTTGGTCACCGGCAAGTACGAGAAGGATGAGTTCGTGGCGAGGGTCATGGATCACATCGCGGACGAATACGATGGTCCGGTTGGGTCGGACCCACCAACGTGGGGTTTTTCAAGAGTGGGAACCGGTAGCGACGAGCACCAGCCCAAGGCCGCAAATTTTCGAAGATTATCGGTGGGAAGAGCTCCCCACGACGATGAAGACGGCATATCGGACGAGGAGAAGTCGGAATCGGACCCAGAAGAGGCCTATACCGCAGTGCGGTCGGTTGTATCTATACCGAAGCAAGCGGCTGAAGAGGCCCAGGAGAACCCGAAGGTCGCCGAGCTGAAGGAGAGGCTGATCAATGCCTATCCGCGGCTATTCAGTGGCGTCGCCAACAAGAACCCTCCAGATCGTGGGAGGTTTGGTACAGCGAAGATCAAGCTGACACCGAACCCGAAGATCTATCGTCATCGGGAGTACCAACTTCAGGGCGATCGGGCCGAGGCCATGAAGAAGCTGTTGGCCGAGTTCATTGAGCGAGGATGGATCGAACCCTCCAACAGTGAGTGGGCCAGCCCTGCCTTCATCGTGCCCAAGAAGGAGAAGGGCGAGTGGAGGTTGGTGGTGGATCATAGGGGTTTGAACGAGCAAACCGAGCACGACTCGTACTCGCTTCCCCTGATCGACTCCATCCTCCAAAAACAACAGAAAAAGCGGATCTTCACGGTGTTGGACCTGAAACACGGTTATCACCAGATGCCGCTACACCCGGACTCGAGGCCCTGCACAGCGATGTCGACGCCACTGGGGCCCATGCAGTGGAAAGTGGTGCCTATGGGCGCAAAGAATGGCAACGCTGGTTTCCAGCGCATGATGGAGGACCTACTCGGTCCTGTCCGGGACTGTGCCGATCCCTTCGTGGACGACATCATCATCGGGTCCGGCACGGAGAACATGACTGAGGACGAGCTCATCGACGCACATGAGAAGGATCTGCGCCGAGTGCTCAGCGAGTTGGACAAGCACAACATGGTGTGCAAGCCCACCAAAGCCTCACTCTTCGTGAAGGAAGTGGAGTTCGCGGGTCATGTGGTTGGTCACGGGCAACGCCGTCCCATGCCTGGGAAGCTGGCGTCCCTGCACCACTGGGAGAAGCCCCAGACCATCAGCGAACTCCGGTCCTTCATGGGGTTCTGCAATTACTATTCGGGCTATGTCCGGATGTATGCAGAACTCTCGGGGCCGCTGCACAAGATGCTGCAGGTGGGGAAGTTCGATGGCCGGAAGGGGAGCAAAAAGAAGCTTGCCTGGACCCCTGAGGCTGAAGATGCGTTCAACCGCCCGAAGGAGCGACTCCTGGGGCAGTTGGGGCTGTTTCTGGTGGAACCGGACAAGGGATTCGTGCTACGGACAGACGCCTCAGACTATGCCGTGGGGGCAGTCCTCGACCAAGTCCGGGACGACGGGACTCATGTACCCGTGGCATTCTTGAGTCGGATCCTGGCCGAGGGCCAACGCCGCACCTGGACCGCGAGGGAGAAGGAGACGTACGCCATTGTTTGTGCGCTCAGGAAGTGGTCTGGCCACATCGGATTGCAACCGGTGGTGGTTTGTACGGACCATCAGTCCTTGCAGAGCTGGCACAAGGAGCACGTCGACACCCCCTCGGGACCGGCGGCAAGGAGGGCCCGATGGCATGAGACTTTCGCCAAGTTCGACCTCAGCGTCGTGTATGTCCCGGGGAAGGACAACACTGTGGCAGATTGCCTCAGTCGATGGGCGTACCCCGCGGGCAAGGCTTGGATGGACATATCCAGCCATGGGGACGCCGAGGAGACCAAGGAGGCCAAGCGCATCATCGAGATGGAGAAGGCCATGGAGCAAGAGGGGTTCAAGTGCTTTTTGGTGATGGCAAACCGTACGGACCTGGCCAAGTTCCGGGGCGCCGGAGTCCAAGCTATTCGAGAGGAAACCCTCGAGCAGTGGATGGTGGCCCCTGTAGAGCTAGTCAGGTCGGTGCTCACAGAGGACTAGTCGGATGACTATGCGGCATCCGAGCACTGGAGTAAGTACTGGGACGCCGTGAGCGCCCCGTCGGACGACGAATGGCCCGAGGGCTTGACCGAGGAACGGGACAAGTTGTTCCTCAAGGACAAGCTGCTGGTGCCTGAGAACCGAGTGGAGGAGCTCATTGACCATTGGCACAACGCCCAGCTCATGCACCCTGGCCGAGACAAGATGCAGCAGGACCTGGAGTGGTGTTTCAAGTTCCCTCCGGGGTACTACGCCATCCTGGATAGGTACTGCAGCGACTGTGCTGTGTGTAGGGCCACGAAGAGCCCCAACCATTCCACAGCGGGCAACCCGGTGTATACGGCTATACCGGAGGCCCCTATGCGGTCCGTGGCCATGGATGTATTCGCCATGCCTGAGGTCACCGTGGAAGGAAAGACCTACGACTGTGTCATCCTGGCGGTGGATAGGCACAGTGGGTATATCGTGGCAGTCCCGGGCAAGAAGTCCAAGAAGAAGGACAAGAAGGACAAGCATGGAGTGGGGCTGCAGGCCAAGACCGTCGCTAATGCCATGATCAGGCATTGGCTGACGATTTTTGATGTCCCAGCTGTCATCTGCAGCGATCGGGGCAGTCAATTCGTGGGGACGTTGTTCAAGACGATGTGCAAGCACATGGGGATTCGGCACGCCAAAACCGTGGCATACCACAGCCTGTCGAATGGCCGGGCTGAGGTGGCCGGGCGGCAGATGTTCGAGAAGTTCCGCCAGCTGCACATTGACGAACCAGGCCGGAATTGGTACAATTCGCTGTGGAGGGTACTCCAAGCGTATCATGACCTTCCGGGGCCCACTGGACTGTCGCCCCATCGTATCTTGTTCCTACGGGATCGAGTGTCACGCACTCTCCCGTGGTTGAACCATGGCACAGTGGTCCGGGATGCGAATGCTCTGATGGCTGAGGCGGACGACACGGCGGCCAAGGTGTGCAAGGCACTTCAGGACGAGCACGACAAGAGGGCCAAGTACTTCAAGCAGGGAAAGGTCCAGAAGTATGCTCTCCAAGACACCGTGTGGGTGGAGCGGCACCACAAGGATGTCCAGTCTAGACATCGGCAGGCATCTTGGTATGTGCCGGGGGTAATCGTGCGGAAGGTCGGGCAGGATGTGTATGCGGTTCGTGTGGGGGATAACAAGATCCTGGACCGCGACCATACCCACCTTCGTCCCGAGCACCAGACCCCAGCGGACGTCCCGTCACCTTCGAGTTCACGGCCGGCGATGTGGACTCGGACGACGAGGGTGAGGACGACGACTTCACCGCCGAGAGAATCCTGGCGGACAAGCCGGACCCGGGGACGCCTGGGGGCAGGCTTTATAAAGTCCGTTGGAAGGAATTCGCCGCATCCAGGGATTCGTGGGAGCCTCCGAGCAGCTTTGTGCCGAGGTACACCACGGTCTGGATGGACTACCTGAAGAGAAAGAACATTTCTTTGGATGTCAAGGAAGTGTTGGTCCATTTGATGGCTACTGTAGCACCGTAATGGATCCCCCTTGGCATTTTGTTTGTTTCTGTGCTTGGGGAGACGGGTAAGGGCGTTCATCCGGGGATTTCTGGGCCTGGATTGGCCATCTACCCCCTTCACTCGATCTCCACATATATATTTCATTGTGGTATACTTATTTAGGTCGACCGACGACGTTTTTCTATCTTTGATCCCCTTGGTCCATGTTGTAGATCAAGAGGAGACCGGATATGGCGTAGGGCACCGATTATCAGTGTCCTCACCCCTCTCTTGGGGCATGGGGGACGCCTACGACGTGTGTGGGGCCTCCATGTGTCCTTGGGACATGGGGAAGGGGATTTGGAGCCCATTGGGGTCCTCCCGTCCTCTCTTCAATGTCTTCCGAGCGGTAACAACGCTCTGAGAAGGGGGGTGAAGCCGGTTCGGACCCCCGTGGCCATCTTGGGGTCACTTGGGGTGTGTATCTATGTGCCGGCAAGCCGCCATTGGCTGATATCATACTCTCCCATCCACCTGATCTAACCCGATGTGATAGTGTGATAGGTTTGGCCATTCCGGCTATGAGCGGCCATATTCAGTACCGAGGCGCCGCCAGCGGAGATTTATATATCAGAATATCAGGAATCAACAGGGTTTTATTATCATAATGTTTCCGTAATTTTTCAGCCTTTCGTTCTGATGGTCAATGTATCGGCGACTGTCAGTTGGCTCGCGATTTTGCGGTGACGGATTGGTTAACTGTTATTTCCAGATATTTTGGCGGAAACTCCGATGAAGGGTCAGATTTCATCAGTAAAGGGTTCGTTGCTTCCGCAATTTTCTAAATATGCACTCCAAATTTTATTCTGATTTTTTCGCGATGTCGAAATCGGATTTTCGACTTCGACATCGCCGCACTTGATTCGGTCTTCTTCGAGTGGTCATACTCTTTTTCCTATGTCCGAATCATATTTCCCTTATACTTGCCACCCATTTGACTTGGAGATATAAGGGAAACAAAAGTGAATCGTGGGACCACTTTGAAGGGCCATATCTACGCGCCAGTGTGAGGAAAGAGAAAAAGGAAGATTGGGTTGCAAGCGCCTTAGTCTCAACTTAATTGAGGAAGCATCAAACGCCTTTGGTGTGTACACGTGCCCGATGTAGCAAGGGATAATGGTCAAGAGGGTAGAAAGTGATATATACCTCTTGGACCGTGCATCCGAATATTTTAATGCGACTTTCGAGTGTACCGCATGAGTGTTGGAGTTGCATAGATACTTTCCTTGGGTTCCCACGTATTTTTAACGTGAAGTTGTGTCCATGGAGGGGCATGGCATACCATGGTGGGAGCCACGTTTGAGGGTATGTGTTATATGCATGGTATGTGCTTCGATATGCTCACGCCCATGTTATATATCTTCGTGTGGCCGAAGAGGTGGGGAGCCACACGTGACAAGGGCCTTGCCCATGTCCCAATTGTGGGATTCAAAGCGCTAGACGAAGTCTACCGCATATGTATTGCTCATGGTATGTTTGGCAAAGAGATCCATGAGTGCACTCCCATTTTCATGGGGCATGTAGATATGAGTGGCGAAGGTATCTCCATGCGCCTGATCCGGGATCCAAGTGGGGGAATGATTCGTAAATGGTTCCAATCATTTGTGTATTGAACCATGAGCGGATATCATGGGTGAGCATAGAGATATACTATCATGACAACTTTGTATTTGGACATATTTTCATTTTTTTGACCTCATTTTATGCTCATTTTTGTGTGTTATGTGCTCAACTGGTCGGCTAACAGTAAAGTGCCTACAGATCTGTGAACTATGGTATGTTGCTTATATGTTGGCATATGCTTCGGTGTTGTACCTCACCATATGCCGGATCACGTGGTAACTTTGGCTTGGCACACGAGGCCTCACAAAATTAGGTCTCAAACTCATGAGCTGACTTGTGAAGCATGTCATGTACATAACCGGAAGAGTGTCGGAGGCAATGATGGGATATACTTGGGCATTGATCTTTGGTCTATATCACCCTTGTATATTACTTTCCGGTCTGACACATGCATGGAGCATTTGAATATTTGCCGTACGCATTTTTGAGTATATAATTGACTTTTGGGCATAATGGTGTGATTTGCCTGATTTTGCCATGTTGTGAGGTCATCATCATGGGGCAGTTCTCCAAGCCCGATCAACTCCGAGCCCAACCAAGGTTATGTCAGGGTAGGGTATGGTCCTGAGTGCCACTCTAGGCCATGACACGCCACCTCCCCTATTGGGCTAGGATTTAGAGGCTTGGGAGTGAACACATTTTTGGGGTTTGTGTAGTGACTTGTGACACATGGCGTTCAGCCATCTCATTTGACCCGGTTCAGGGCAATATGTTGGTGAGTCAAGGGAAGGTCTTGAGTCCAGGGAATGAGGGGTTTATGGCTGTGAAGGTGTATGTTTACCACTTTCCCCAACTTTGCATTATTTGTGTTCATATGCTAATTTCAGGGCTTTCTTCCTTGGTGCAATTCTTGTACATGCCCGCCACCGTGGGACGACCGGTGTGCTGAACGGAAGCCCGCAGTGTGGATTGGATTATTGCTGGATTTGTGGGATCTGGTTGCTGTTCAGGGTTGAAGGAGGATTGTATTTTCTTTTCTATATTTTTGGATTTTGGACCCTGGAATTTGAAGAATGCAATCGCTGATCCGGAGTAAATCAGCAGGGGTAACAGGCGGAAGGGGCATAGCGGGGGCCGGTCCTGGTAGGGACCTTCTTTAGGATTCGAATCGGAATACGAAGGTGCCCTGAGTCGCCGTGTACATGCTCTTACATAAGGTGCAGCCTGGACCAGTACCTGAGTACAGATTCTTCTGTTTGAGTGCCCGTGATACTGTGTGCCCTAGTGGCTGTGATGTGCTGAGATCCTGATGGCGCCAGGCAGGAAGGCAAGTTGCCTGACTACACTCCCAGCGGTCCGCCACTGTCAGTCCCAGTGTGAGCCTACCGACTCGCAGACGCACTTGCAGTCGGTTGGCGACCTCCGGTGTCCTGACCTCGGTCAGTCTGCCTGGGAAACTGGTGGTTTGAGGAGTCGACGCCTCCGCCCAGACTGCATGAGGACTCCCTCATGCATGGCCTTCGTGGTAATGGGGCGAGGGAAAAGACGGCCTTGATGCCCGATCCCTTATGGAGGAGCTCGTTCGGCTTTACCACTCTGGACTCGCGTCGTGGATATGGACATGGTGCGCCCAAGGAAGGACCCGTGGGGAATCTTGCCCAGACTGCGGCCCTGGGAAGCCTGGGGTGGCCTGATGGATCTTTGCGGTTGCTTTCGTCCTGTGGGACCACCTCGGTCGTCGTGTGACGCCTCCGTTGGCCGTGTATGCCACTGCCACTGTGGTAGTGACTGTTGCAGCCGGCACGCGGTGCGCCTAGTATGGGTTAACGGGTCCTTTGGATGCCGCACCATTGCCGCCAGGACCCGGGACTTGATACTTGATACTATACTTGCAGTTACTAACAGCTACAGCACCGTACCTGTCTTACTGTGGGATTTTACTCGGCAGCCTAACCCGCAAATCGGCCTGAAGTGAGCATGTGACACCCCCCCTCCCCTTCAGGGGATGGTCCTGGGTACCCGCTGCCATGCTTGGGTGTTATCGAGCCCCCCCCAGGGTTTGCTCTAAGGAGGGGGGTGAAGCGGTACCCAGAACCTATGGCCCATGGCCCGGAAGCCTGTGAGCCGTCACGCCCGTTATGGCCCATGGCCGGGAGGCCTGTGAGCCGTCACACCTGTGCGGAAGCCGTTGACACCGGCTGTCAGCGGGATATCCCTGTTCTCTAACTCGAGAAATCTGGAATCCGATTTCTAACCATTAAATCGATGTGGATTTACCATAATTTTACTGTCTTGGTCGATTTGCGGTTAGAAATCGGTGAAATACCCGATTTCTACCGCGATTTCTAATTGTCGTGAAACCGCCGCCTGACGTCGCCCGTTCCATGCACTGCATTAGATTATTCTGTAAAACGATCTTTTTGGAAGTTAAGACTGAAACACTCTTCGAGTGATCCGCAATTTTTTCCTTGATAAAACGCATCGCGTCCCAGATTTTTCCCAGAAAATCTGGGCGGCCGAAGGCGCTTTGAACCCCCAAGTGAAATAACAAGGGTTACGAGCGTTCAAGCGCCCGAGGACGAATTAACGTGCCTCATAGGCACTGTGTATGAGGTTTTGCCCCCCATAGTCATAGGATGAGGCCAAATGATCCCAACGCCATAGGCCCAAAGGGTTATTTATTTTGAGTGTTGTCCAAGAAATGGGCAATCTCACGTACTTGGCGTCCAAGTACGTGTAGAAGTATGTTGAGTTGGCGTTTTCTCCCTCTTTGCTTGCCTCTACATCCGGGGCATATCACTTGTCTTCCCCGGATAGTACATATATGATCTCCATATATATATTGGCAATATATTTTGCGTGCATGCTAAAATTCGGCTTTCCGAAAGGAGGTCGATTTTCGACCAAAGCACTTGCATGCGTGTTAAGGGACCAAGGTTACTCTAGAATATAGGCACACTTTGATTCTAGGCCACTAGGTTGGGTGTCGAAGGCGAGGGTAGGGTTGTATGCCATATTTGGTGTCATATCACGTGCCCATTTGGCGGATGCACCATTCCAAGACTAACCCGCCGATGGACCCCATATCGCACAAAGCCCTTCATTGTACTCGCAACTGACACACAACCAACACTCGCAAGCCTAACCTTCGTGAAAGGACGCTTGTGGAGCGCTCCCGAAGCGATGCGTTGCGAGCAAGGTGTATTTTTTGCAATATTCCATGTTTGCATGTGCCCACTTGGGAGGCAGCGCGCGCGGCCTTCGAAGGGCGCCCCAAGTGGAGCACATATTTGGAATCAAAGGTCATTGGTGTCGAGTCATTGTGTTTAGAAGGATTGGTCGATTACTCAATCCAAGCGGAAGATATTACAATATATTTGTGCAGTTTTCAGGGCACTTTTGCGTGTTTTTTCGCCAATTTTGCTGTTTTTTGCCCGTCATGATGTCAAGTGGCGACCGTGTTTCTCAACGTTGCGCTCAATGGACATCATGACCCAAGTATGTTATGAGGGTACACACTTCGGTGCCCAACATATCTTTGACCTGGCGAAAAACTCCCCTTGGGCCTGGCATACCGTGGCCCCCATGTTGGCAATTTGGGACGATCCCAAATCATGGGCTCACTTGGCGACCCTGCCATTCCCAAAATCGGAGGGGTTTGGGCGACGCCCAAAAGATATGTTGGACGCATATCACTTGATACCAATCCTATGGCAAACTCCGGTCCAAGTCGGGCATGTGCCTCATTTGCCCCACCCATGAGTGTGCGCATTTTGGGCCATTTTGAGCAATTTTCCACATTTTCTGCCCGCCGTGCACCATGTCCAGCCCCCTCGTGCACGCCGGACGCATGGACCAATGGACCATATATGACATGGGTGTTATGGATATTGGTCACCATGGTTCGCACACCACGTGGGCGAAGCGGAACAACCTTCGTCAAGGTGCTAACCCAAAGTGAGTGTGGACGATTTTGCCATTTTGGCAATTGTGGACCCAATTTGGATTGTCACCACGCCGAGTGGCATGAAGATCCTTGGGAGCCAAGTGCATGGAAGTCTCTGTTGGACTCCTGGTGGATCGCGTATGGAATAGCGGATCCGATTTCCAAGCCGGCGTGGAGATATACTATTGAGGGTACCCCGGATTTTGGCTCATTTTGAGCAGCCAAAATGACCCCCTTTTGGGACCCCAATTTCAACCCCCCGTGTGGTCAATCGGCGGCCCCATATCTCTATGCCCATGAAACGTCCGGACCTGAGTTCACGTTGTGCACTCAGATATGGGTCCCAGGTCCTGCCTCCTATCCTGTAGGCCATTGGCCTTGCCCTGGCCGGGCGAATCAGCCGTGAGAATGACGCCAATTTTGGTGATTTTGGCATCATGGCCCCACTTGATGAACCCGTGGTGCCCTGATGCCGGGACCTCAGAGGGAACCAGGTTGGGTGAAGGCTCCAGAAGGGTCGTACGCGGGGGGCATATGGTCAGTTGCCTCGTTCCTACCTCTGGCGGGGCCAAACGAGGGGTCAATTTTGGAGTTTTCGGAGCTAACATTAGTTTGGGCTGAAACAGCCCATTTTCAGCTACCAACTCCTAGGGGATAATGGCGGGGCCTCATCTCCGGCTCAGAAGGGGAGTTGGGACCTGCCGTTAAGGGAGCATGGGGAGCCACTGTCGGTTGGCCTTGGAGCCAATTGGTTTCCAGGAACTCGCCTGTGGCTGGGCAGGACACCCTCCCCTATTGGCAGGGTTTCAGGGTCCGGACTGAGCAGGGCATGGGTTGTGTTTGAGCCCCCGCCCCTGCCAGCCACTGAGAGGGTCGGACCTGGGATTGGGACATGAGTTGGGACTGAGTGTCTATTGTCCTGTGATGCCCTTACCCCAGTCCAGTCTTAACCCCACGTGTACATATCCTGATGTGTTGCTGTACATACTTTTGTTCCCTTGTTTCAGAGTGGCAAGGATCCTGAAACGCTTTGTCACATGACACGAGCGTGATGATGCCCCTGTGAGCGCAGTGCTTTGCCTGCCTGCTTGCTTGTGCGTGTCCACCGCAGCGTCCCGTGGCCAGGCCCCCCACGGGAACGCATCATCGGTACCGGTCCTGCTCCGCTCGCAGCTCCGCCATGTCTCTCTCCGCTTCCGCCTGGTCATCCAGGATCCCTGCGATGTCCTCCTCTAGGCCGTCCTTCTGGTTGTCCAGGCGGTCGAGGTGCTGCACGATGGTGTCCATCCCCATCTTTGGGTACTTGCCGATGAGGAAGGATACGTGCTCGCAGTCGCATTCAACGTACTTTCCACCCGATCCGGCGCATCCCGCGGTTCCCGGCGCCTCAGACTCCTCCGCCATGGGTGTGTCGCCCATGTCATCCCGCTTTGGGTCCGTGTGCCGGGCCACAGGCGCCGTTCTGGCTCTGGTAGGCCTCTCCAACGCCTGAGCGTCATGCTCCAGGCTGGGTTCGGGGGCCGTGTGCGCCCTTGTGGTCGGTCTGGCCATCGCCTCCGACTCCGAAGGGTAAGCGGTCCGATAGCCCTCGGAGTGCCCCTCGGAATCTGCAGCTGACCACAGCCTGACCGGGCTGGGATCCGTCTCCATTGCCCTGGCTTCCGCCGGGGGGTTTGGGGACCCGCGCTTCCGGTAACGCCGGGCCCTGCTGTTGCTGCCAGTCTCCTCCAAGGCCTCCGCAGCGGAGCGGATATTGCAAGCCTTGCGGCATTGCTTTTCACACATGGAGGCCAGGTCCTCCATGTCTAGCCCATGTCCTGCAAGGGCTCTCCGTTCTGAGCATCTTCCCTTTTCCCGGGCTTCCAAGTCCGGCGTCGACTCCACGGACTCCACGATCTGCACCCGGGGCGTCCTTGGGCAAGGCTCATGAAGGCCCAAGTCCTCGGTGCGGCGGTAGGGGGCAGGTACTCCTCTGCTACCACAAAGAAAGTCCCTACCAGGACCGGCCACTGCTGTACCCCTTCCACCATTTCCTGTCACTCCTATGGTCTTGCTTCTCACCAGGTTCTGCATGATCTTGCCCTATCCTGCACGATTTCCCACAAAAAAAAGTAAAATATTTCTCCTTCACACCATTCCCGATCCCCTGCAATAACCAACTCCCAAGTACAATGGATCAAATCCAAATAGTCCACACTGAGGGCTTCCAAGGATGTTTGAGGTCCCGCGTTGACACTCAACAACTCCTTTCAACACGCCGGTCGTCTCCCGGTGCACACGGAGACACGGGCCATGGGCATGTACATAGAATTGCACCAATAGAATAATGGAAAAAGAAGCCCTGAAATTGGCATATGAACACGAATAAAGCAAAATTGGGGAAAGATGGAAACATACACAATCACAGCCATAGACCCCTCATTCCCTGGACTCAGGACCTTCCCTTGACTCGCAAACATGATGCCCTGAACCAAGTCAAATAAGATGGCTAAATGCCATGTGTCAAAAGTCACTACACAAACCCCAAAAATGTGTTCACTCCCAAGCCTCTAAATCCTAGCCAAAATGGGGAGGTGGCGTGTCATGGCCTAGAGTGGCACTCAGGACCATGCCCTACCCTGACAAAACCTTGGTTGGACTTGGTGTCGATTTGGCTTGGAGAATTGCCCCATGCAGATGACCTCACAACATAGCAAAATTAGGCAAATCACACCATTATGCCCAAAAGTCAATTATATACTCAAAAATGCATACAGCAAATGTTCAAATGCTCCATGCATGTGTCAAACCAGAAAGTAATATACAAGGGTGATATAGACCCAAGGTCCATGCCCAAGTATATCCCAACATTGGGCCCCGAACCCCTCCGGATATACACATGCCATGCTTCACAAGTCAACTCACGAATTTGAGACCTAATTTTGTGAGGCCTCGTGTGCCACACCAAAGTGACCACGTGATCCAGCATATGGTGGGGTGCAACACCGAAGCATATGCCAACATATAAGCAACATACCATAAATCACGGATCTGTAGGCACTTTACTGTTGGCCAACCAGTTGAGCACATAAAATACAAAAATGAGCATAAAATGAGGTCAAAAACATGCAAATGTTGCTAAATTCAAGATAATCACAATAGTATATAACTTCGCTCACCCATGGTATCAACACATGGTTCAAAACACAATTGCTTGGGACCATTTGCGAACCATCCCCCAACTTTGATCCCCACATGGACGCAAAGGGACACCTTCGAACCTCCTCCCAACACGCACCATGAAAATGGGAAAATTGATAGTGGCGCTTGTGGGTCGCTCTGTAAGCCTTCCCACATGCACTATATGTGCGGTAGACTTAGTCTAGCGCTATGGAGCTCACCATTGTGACATGGGCAAAGCCCTTGCCACGTATGACTCCACATATCTCCCTACAAACGCAGATATATAACATAGGCGTGAGCATAGCGAAGCACATACCATGCATATAACACATACCCTTAAAATTGGCTCCCACCATGGTATGCCATGCCCCTCCATGGACATAACTTCACGTTAAAAATACGTAGGAACCCAAAGAAAGTTTCTATGCAACACCAACACTCATGCGGTACACTCGAAATTCGCATTAAAATATTCGGTTGCATGGTCCAAGAGTTATATATCACTTTCTACCCTCTTGACCATTATCCCTTGCTACACCGGGCATGTGTACACATCAAAGGCGTTTGACGCTTCCTCAATTAAGTTGAGACCAAGGCAATTCTAGCCCATATCTCAAAATTGTAACTCCTTGCAGTGAGCCGGAGATATGATCTTTCAAAGTGGCCTCACGAATCAATTTTGTTTCGCCTATATCTCCAAGAAGAATGAAGGAGACAACAAAAGGAAGGTTGATTCGCGATCGGGGAAAAATGTAAGACCACTCGAAATTCATCATATCAAGTGCGGCGACCTCGAAATCAAAAATCCGATTCTGAATGTCTGAAAAAATCGGATTAATTTTGCGAGTGTATAACATGAAAATTGCGGAAGCAACGAACCCTTTTCTGATGAAATCTGACCCTTCATCAAGGTTTCCGCTAAAATATCTGGAAATAACAGTTAACCAATCGGTTACCGCAAAATCGCGAGCCAACTGACAGTCGCCAACACATTGACAATCAGAACAGATAGCTGAAAAATTACGGAAACATTATGATAAAAAAACCCTGTTGATTCCTGATATTCTGATATATAAATCTCAGCCGGCCGCGCCTCGGTTGTGAATGTGGCCGCTCATAGCTGGAATGGCCAAGGCTATCACACTATCACATCAGGTTAGGTCAGGTGGATGGGAGAGTATGATATCAGCCAATGGCGGCTTGCCGGCCCATAGATACACACCCCAAATGACCCAAAGATGGCCACGGGGGTCCGAACCGGCTTCAAGACTGAAGATCAGTCCGCGGTCACGGGAGTCGCTTTGTTTGCCGGCATGATAGCCGCAGGAGTCCACTATGGACTGAATTTGCGAACGTAGTTCAGTCAGGGTTAGTCGGGAGTAGAAACACTCCCTGAAGAAGTCAATGGGGCGGTTACAGCCTGTGTGCCCTCAACGGAGATGGGTCCACTGTAGGCAACCGTCAAGCCGTGCCTCAGGCACAATTATATGGTCCTTACAATACAGGTACTGACTATCTTTATACCACCGGTCCCGTCTATCAGGCGTGCTTCTAGTCCATCACTGAGGGCTCCTCGCACCCAAAGGGAAAAGTCCAAAGCCTGATGCACCGCCCAGGAGGGCTCAAGGCTCTGGCGACCAGAAGCAGAAATAGAAAGCCAAAACTGGCAGTGGTGCTGCCTCAAAAAAGCAGAGAATACCCCCGGACAGCAGTGAGACCGAGGAGTCAGACCCTCTTTTCGAAGAGCACGACTGGGTCCCAGCCGCAAAGCGAATCTCGAAGAAGAAGAAGAAGGTAGCGCCAGCCGGGTACCCCGGAGAAAGCCAAGAAGGGGACCCCGCAGCCCAAAAGGGGGGAAGAATTGGTCTTCCTTCCCCCGCAGTTGGAGGAGGAGGGCGATGCAGCCGGGACAACTGGGCCACTTATTGCAGTCAAGGACAGCACAAGCTTCAGTAATCCGCACGCTGCCGAGAAGGCGTTGAACAGCACCGCGCCGAGAAACAAGAAGCAATCGATGAGGAGGGCAGGAAGACCTTGCAAAAGTCCCCTTCGTACAGTTCACTCGTGGAGAAGGAGGTCAGTGAGGCGCCGGAAGCTGAAGCGAAAAAAGACAGTGACAACGGGGTTCCTCTGCCGACCCCGCCGTTGATCCCAGAGGCAACGGACAGTGAGAAGCACGTTCCTGTGCCCAGCCCACCGGAGGTGTCGCAGCCAAAAGAGAGTGAAGACCACGTTCCTGTGTCTGCCCCGGTGGGGGGGCTGAAACAGGAGAAGGCTGAGTCTGCTGGTCCAGACGTGCCCCAGGAGCACCACGACAGCGGGGAGGACGTTCCTGCAGCCCCTGTTGGCCAAGAGGAGATTGAGCAGGTTGGTGGAGCGCCGAAGGACGAGGAAACGCCTGCATGTAAGCAGAGAGATAAGGAAATGGCAGCCTTAGAGGCTGGTGCACCAGTGTCTCACCTGAAGGAGGAGCCACTCCCACATGACTGACTATTCACGTGCCTAAAGGGAATGAGCGGGTGGCAGTAGCGGGGGCGACATGGAGCGCGGTACCCTAGACTTTTGTGGGGGGCGGTAATGGTGCAAGGGCATCACCGTGTGCAAGTTGCAGTGCAAACAAGGAGAGATCCGGACCTGATCCGGCGCGTGAACGCACATATCGCAAGTGTACTCCCTAAACTAACATACACTGCGCACGCAGTGGTCCATGGGGTGGGTGATCATCCCATGCTGGTAAATACACATCCAAAAGATGACAGTCCCACTACAGGGGAAATAGCCCTCGATGATTTTTCGGGGGGCGAACTGTTTACCACTGCCCTGCTTTGTGCAAATGGGTCTTCTCGTGCTGCATGGATCCGTTCGGGGCGAGATTTTTTGTGGGGGCACCTTGTGGATCTTCGACGTGGGGTCATGTTTAACGCTCTTAGGCCCCACTTGCCTCTGCCGTTGTCTGGACAGCCCATGGTGCTGGTATCGTACACAGGTATTGTCCGGGGACGTCTGCCTATGGCAACGCAGAATGAACTGGTCAAAGTTTAGCTTCCCAAAGTGAAGATGTCTTTTTGTGTATCACTTCGTGCAATCGCGGTTGAACCGGTGAAGCCGGTTCCACCGCGCGCCTGTCCAGCGGTTGAAGCACCCCGAAAGCCGGTTACATTTTAATGCAATCCATGAGGAAACAGGCTTCTGCCAATCAAGTGTACCCTTGAATGTAATTGTTGTTCACTAAAAACGGTCAGAAGTCCTAAAGGGAATCAAAACAAGGCCTAGGGGTGTATGTCACCACGCCTAGCGAAAAGTGGATGGTGAAGCCGTGCGGTTTCACCAATACAGCCGCCGCCATTGGCGCTTCCCCCACCCCACCGTGAAACGTCATCCAAGAGAAAGACATCTCGAATGTTTCACAGCAATCTGATAAAGTGGTTTGCAAACACATTCTTTTTAGGGGGTGTGGCATCTCTTGGAGGGCTGAAAAATAGCGGGTTTCAGGTTTCTACTTAGCAATTTCTTCCTTTACTACAACAGGGGTTCAATTGTGGGGAACCCGCAATGAAAGTGCACCATTGAACCCCGGTTGAACCACGGTTTCACTTGAGGAATTGAAGGGTACCTGATCCAAATGAGCACGTAGGGTGGAGTACAAATTGGTACTCCTGTTGGTCGTCTCTCAGACTCCAACCCTCCAGTACACCTGCAGTGCGCCTGGACAGGTCCAGCTGAACAGCCATACGCGGAAACGCCCCTTTGGCCAGCGCCTCCGAGCTCTCACCTAACAGGGCATTGAAGTGGTTTCGTGATACATAGTCAGCCAGTTCATTTTTTACGCCCTGTGAATGGTGGACAGTCAACCTGAACTGACCTAGATATGTCCACCATCGTTTTAGTTTCGCCTTTTCAGGAGGAGGACCTTTCTGAAAGGCTTTCACAGGCTCTTGGTCACAGAGCCAAACAGCAGGGTTAGTACCAAGTAGGCGGGATCGGGAAGAGAGCACTAGCGTACCAGCCAGGAGTTCCTGGTTGTAGGTACTGTAGTTGGATCGTGCTTGATTCCACTTTCAGTTGCGGTGCCCAAGGGGCACCAGTCGCCATTCATTGGCAGGGTAGTCATGCTTCAGAGTGCCATCGCAGTTCAGACCTGAAGTATGATATTAGCAGTTCATTCTCCTCCTCGGACAATATAGACGTTTTCCACGTCCTCTGGAGGAGGTCCAGGCGGGTCCGTCGCTCGATACCCTCAGCCTTAGCCCATAGGACCCGTTGAAGGTCCCGCACGTCGTACCAAGAGACGGGCATGTTGTTTGGTGAGGGTTTAGCGCCAGGTACCTGACCTGTAGCGCTATTTGCAGCGCGCATTAAAAAGACGGCCTGGTCGTGAGACACGCCAGGGGTGGATTAACCAAGAGCCATCACTTCCATTAGCAGCTGCGTTAAGAAGGCGTTGTGCTTCAGTGTCAACACCTGCGGCTCCACCGGTGGTATTGAGCTGGCTATGTCATTTAGGTGGTTGTGAGCATCAGCGAGGGGAGTAGGGACTGCAGGGGTCTCCTGCTCATTGAAGCACCCACCACTCGTAGTGGTGACCGAAGAGTACTGGAATCTTTTATTAAGATCCAGGAGGGTAAGGCCTTTGTTTTCGGCCATCAACTCCTTGAGTACGTCCTGGTCAAGGTCACTCACCTGTACCGGGTTCAGAGCGCCATTAATGATCGACAAGAAACTGCCCCACTCAGGGGCAGGCATAGTCTCCTGAAAGCCTTCAGGAACGTAAATGGGGCCGTTGGGGAGTTTAGCTCTTCCCACAGACATATGCTCCAACCAATGCCTCCAAGCGGCGCGTTCCCCTGTGGTACCCGAGTCGCGGGTGCACAGCACAAGTCTCGCTCCTTCAAGGGAGATTTTGGTCAACACCTTAGCGAGTTGGCAGAATGGGGGGCTGGGATAGCACAACCCCATCCATCTCCGCTAGAAGCCATAGGCGTTATTGAGATATCACGAGCAATGGAGCTGCATCATATGCTGATCCTTACTGGCGAACAATTGCACCCAAACCTCATTCAGGTCTACCTGCAGGGCGGCCAGTCCATTTTCAAAGACAGGCTGCAACAACTGATAGTTTTCAGTTCGATAAAACCGGTTCACATAGCGTAGACCCGATTCATTTTGTCCTGACAGATCCAGAGGGACAGAGAAGAGGCCAATGCCGAAGTCATAGTGTACGGCATAGGGACGTTGTAGGGACAACAGTTTCATCTGGGGATTACGGCGCAGGAAATCTGTGCCAATGACAATGTCAAAGGCGTCGGTGTCAAGCACTTCGCAGTGCTGAGTCACCTGTTCATCGCCCAGACATACGGTCAAATCGACCCCCCACAAGGAATGGATGGTACTTCCATCCCCTACCCTTATGGCCACGGTTTTGGTTCTCCGGATCTTTGCTTGCTTTAGCAATCTGCGGATCACGATGGAAAGCGTGGCGTCCGTGTCCAAGACCGGCTTGTAAACCTGATCACCTATTTTAACGGTGATCTAGAAAACCAAATCCTCTTCCTCGAAAGCGCCCCCTTATCCCTCTTCAGGGAAGTTTACTTCCACCTCAGCAGCCTGCAGGCACTTACAGTGCAAGTTGAGATTGCTAATCTTGGCGTTATCGCCCTTACTGGCGCCGCCAGCGCCGGGGTTGAATGGTACAGTCCACTTGTCATCCGGTTGCTCACCCTTGGATGTGGGGTTGGGTGTGCCTCTTCCACCAGTGGGGGATGCTGAGGACCTTAGTCCTCCACAAGGGTTTTCCTCACCGGGGGGTCCCCCAGGATTACGGCCTCTCCCCTTGGGGTTAAGTTTAGTTGCGTTCTTCCGCCGTTTTTCTTCCGCTGTGTTATGTTTTTTGGATTCGCGGCGTTTTATGTGGCATTCATCCTCGTAATGCCGACGCTTGCCGCAGTATCCGCACGTTATCGTGCAGCGGAATCGGTCTTGGAGTTTCACCTCTTGACCATCCTTAGTTTTCCGCTTGCGCTGCAGCTCGAGCACCCAGGAACTCGACCCATCACATTCGGGCGCGTGGCAAGGTCCACCTCTATCGTCCGTAGGACGATAATAGAAAAGATTAGGGGCCCCTTTTCCTTTGGAGGGGGGGCTCTCCTTCATGTGTTTCAACTGTCCACCTCGGCCCTTCCCAGGGCTAGAGTGGGGTTGAGGCGACCTCCCTCCAAGACTCTTCTCAGCAGGGGTCTGTCTCCACAGATGCTTGCGCAGGTACTTGTCCATCTGAGAGTCATCCTCCCTCTCCATGGCGCAGTCGATCACCACATCGATTAGATCATCATAGGAGTGCGTCCGAGCTTTCCTCTCGGACGTCTCCCGGTTGTTCGCCCAGCCTCTGGGAGGAATCTACCATACTAGCCAAAGGTGAGGCTTAGTAGGACCATAGGAGGTCGGGTTTCACATGCCCCATGAGCTCTTCTAGTAGCACCACAAATTCAGAGATTCGTGCAGCGGTTGGGAATTCGGGGAATGTAGCGAACTCCTTGATTTCGGTACAGACACTCACGTCCGTCTCATCTACTGCATACATCTGTTTCAGTCTCTTCTGGAAGTCGCCCTCGTTGGAGCTCTTCTTGAAACGTTCTTCACCTGCCGCTGGAGAAATTTCTTTTTGCACGCCTTCTTAATAAGGGTAGTTCCGGGTCCTAACGTCAGCATGCTGCTGAACACTGAGGAGTAAAAAATTGGAGAATTATTCGGTCCACAGGGGCAGAATTTTGGAATCAAACTCTGGGAGTTCGATCTGAAGGTTTGTTGTGGCGATGGCCTTCGTTCCCCCATGCGTGGAAGCAAACCTCGTTCCACGCATGAAGGTTCTGGAGCCACGCACCTTGGAGAGGGTTCTGGCTCCATGCACTGAGGCTGACTCGGCTCCTTCGAGGGCGTAGATTCCCTGGACACCCTCTCGGGTTCCCACTCTGACGGATGGGCCTACACCGACGCATCACATTCGCCATAAGGTATCTGGAATTTGTCATCTCCCCACGTGGCTCCGAACATCGGGCCCAACACCGCCTCCGTTCCTTTTCCTTTTCTTGCTGCTCTATTCCACATTTACACCTTGGCATTGGCCACCTTGGCCATCTCCTCAAAGGCAGGAAGAGGAGTGGTCTCGGACGGGGGAAGGGATGACACCATTGAAGCTAAGGCGGCTGCCACGGAGACCTTGCCTTCAAGGCGTTTGAGCTTTCTCTGCGTTAAGCCACGGACCTCGACGTCCGGGCTGGCTCCTTCTATATTATTCTTATTATTCTCCTCCGCCCCTCTTGCTCTGTGCTCTCCCGGAGGGGCCAGGTGCTCGAGGGATGATTTCTCCTGTACTTAGCCCACGAAGTCCACCCTGAGATAGTGCCTTGGAAGGCCCTGCCACAGGTTCCACCGTTGGTTGGGACATGATTGGCACGATTCTTGCACTGAGTGAGACAGACATTGAGAAGTTGTTGTTACACTCGACTCGGTTTAGGTCTGCTCGCGGGAGTACGCTCTGCTATCAGAAAGGTTTTCTGGTTTGCCTTGCCTGTGTTGATATTCGTGCTTGCTGGGTTGATAGATTCTCTCAAACCGCAAAATGACAAAGGACAGGTACAAAACAGCCCAGAAACCGGATGAAAATCAAAGCCAGGAAATAATCCTTCCACTTCAAAGCATAAGTAGCAAAGAGGGGCTGCACAAAAGAACATGCAGGTCTAAATACAAAGATTTAGTCAAGTAAGTGCAAAACAATTGATTTTATAAATGAAAACTGCCATCAGTCTGGCCTCAAGGATAGGGCCAAGCACTTCATCTGCAGACAGTGGCATGCAATGGAATTGTTTAGGACTCAGGAGCAAGTAGGTTGGGCCAGGCACAGGATATCGCTTGGCCAGCATGGCCAAGCAACTGAATTCAGAATCAGTGAAAAACTAGAACCGCAATAAGTAGGTTAAACAATTGAGTATAGGGGTCCTCAAGTGGGAGACCACTGGGCTTAACCTACAAGGCCCAAGGCATGAAGTGCCTATTTTATTTCGGTATAACCTCCATGAACGAAGATACCTTTGCTCACTTGAGGTATAGGGTGAGGTATAGGGGTGAACCTCATGGGGGGACTAGGGTTGTAGCCCTGGTTACTTTGAAAAATGTACTTAAAGCTTCAAAAGAGTGATAAAAAGGATTAAGTGTTAGTCCTCATTACTTTCAAAGGATTAGGGAAGGCTCGTCTGGATCCGGTACCCCAAGGAAGACATGTTTGTGACTTTTCCTTACTCGGTGTTATGGTTTGTGTCCTTCCTCCTCCCATCCTTGCGTGTGTGCGGTGCACCTGCCCTATATTCTGGTGTTCTTCCATACCCTGTGATTCTTTGTGTACGGTGTTGCATCTTGCCGCACTGCGTGGGTTGTGCGGTGCTCTGCGGTGCTGTGGTGGCCTGCTTTGTGCTTGTTTTGCATGGGGTTGGATTGTTGTGGGAGTAGCGCCGCCTCTTGTTGTGATATTTGTGTGGTGTCTTGCGGCATTGCGTTGGTGTGTGCTCCACCGAAGGCACTCTTACTAGAAAACAATGACAGGGACGTCTACCCACGGTTAAAGCTAAACGGGGTGTTCTGTGTCTAGGGCGCGCTAGGTGGAAGTGTGTGGCTTTCAGCACACAGAGGGGGAGTGCCGGAAACGTAGATGTCATCAAAGAAGCTAGTGGTGTCATCCAAGAAGTTTCCGCTGTACTCGCTCTCCCTCCACCTGCTGGTGCAGGCGTAGCTCCTGCAACACGTACGCCATCGTGCTGCTTGAGCCCCAGCGTGCTTTAAACAACGTGGCACCTGCCTTGGACCGGTCGTACGAAACTTTGATCGACTCCTCGATGACCATACGTATGAACTCAATCCCACGTGTGTGGGGTCTTCAGCACTCCATGCCGCCGCCTATTATTCCATGACAACCGATTCCCACAGCTAGTGGCACATCGATTCTGCCCGTTTTCCCACCTTCTGTTTGGCCCACACCGCGATTGGCCGGCGAGACCGTCCCCACTCATTTCATCGGGCCGAGGAAGCCCAAGAATGGGTGCCATTTCAATCTGCGCCCCATAGAGGAGGCACGTGGTGTCCAGCGCGGCGTTCCGGCCGGCCGACCGGTGCACCAAAACAGCAAAGATGTTGCTCTTGCGGTGCGCCGTAATGTGGCGCTAATGGTGGCGATCGAGCTAGTCGACGAACCGCCCACTCCTCAACGTGTAATTTGCTCACCATGTTCTGGCATAACCAGCCCGCGGCAGTATGACCCGGTCCTTCAACTAGTTGCTGAGTGCCGTTGGGTAGAGCCACTGGTCCTGGTAGATCTCTGGGCTGAGAAACAGGAAAAGGCTACGCAGAAACCACGTAAGGTCGACGTTTGGCGGCTCTCGCGTCGCCCAATGCCCATGTGATGGCGTTGTAGCCACATGTTTTATGGCGGAGGCCGGGGAGAGACGCCGGCCTCCCAACACTGTGGCGTAGAATTGATGTGTGCCATTCCTACAATGCCTTCCTTCTTGACATACCCGGAGGGCGCCCACAGTCGATTTGGGGTTCGCTATTAGCGGAAACAACCCTAGCTTATGCACCCGCAGCTGTCTGAAACTACTATTGTAGCCTCCGACTTGTGGGACTTGCTCACTCCGGAGGCCACATAGGTCTCATAGGCCTCGAGCCCGCTCTAGGCAACCCCCTCACGCCATCCAGATCGGCGTTGTCCGTGCATGTGGGGCAGCTATGGTGCCGCGGAGGGTTGCCAGCGCTAGTAGGTCATAGAACGGACTACCAGACTTGAGTTTTTCGGGCCAGCAACTGCGAGTGGTCGGTTGCCAAGCGGTGCGGCTCCAGGAGGGACGGGTCCCCATGGTGCTGACGGAGCTGGGTCCCTAGAGTCGCCTCGAGGTCCGACAGAACCGTTCCCGCCGTCCTAAGCCGGTAGTGTAAGGGCCCCTTATGCAGGTCCAGAAAGATGTCCTTGCTTTATGCCCTAGATATTTTGATGATGTCCTGCAGGTTTTGTAGTTGAAAACCCAAACCAAAGCAGCAAGTAAAGCAATAAGAGGATGTGGATCGAATCAATGATTGGTTTTGGAATCCAGTGTAACACAGAAGGGCTGCAGATAGACAAAGCAGGTTTATGCACATAGATTCAATCACAAATGGATAATACAAAAGGTTTTATATGAAAATTGGTCTGACTCTTGCCTCAGAGGTTGCAATAGGCACTTCATGTGCCCTTTTTTGGGTGAAATGGTGCTGGTTAGGACTGAGGGGCATGGATGTCAGGACCACACAGAAAATGACTTGGCTAAGCAACTGAATTCAGAAACAGTTACAAAGTAGGACCACAATAAGTGGTAGAAACAATTGAGTATAGGGGTCTTGGGGTGGGAGACCACTAGGCTTAACCTTCAAGGCCAACAAGCATGAAATGCCTGATTTTTTTTGGTATGTCCTCCATGAAGGAAGGTACCTCCGCTCAGTTGAGTGGTAGGGGTGAACTTCATGGGGGGGCTAGTGTCACAACCCTAGTTACTTTGAGAAAGTGTACTTTAGGCAACAAAAGAAAGATAAAAACACTTAAGTTTGTTCTAGCATCAACAAAGGGTTTTAAGGGGGGCTTAGCCTGAATCAAGCCCTCCAAGAAAGACATGGCAGTGACTTTTTCTTACTCCCCCCTGGAGTACTAGTTGATCAAGCTAGTAGGACCAAGGAAAAAGGCTCAAATATTCCCAAAATTACCTCAAAAAATGCATTAAACTTACCAAAAACATTCTCATCACTTCATAGAAGCCTATCACACTGTAGGTACCCTTGAAAAACAGTGTAATGTACCGTGAATGATGTCCCTTCGATGGGGCATTCCTCAAAAGTCGCCGGCGTGCGACGAAAGCTTTTGGAAAAAGTTTGGGGGTAGTGGGAATTGAACCCAGGACTCCCTCCCTAGAGCACATATGCTTGCCCACTGGGGTACAGTCGAACGCTCTAATGCGGACGGCTATCGCCGTATAAACAGCGTTTTAGTATACGTCCTGACCAAGGGCCAGGGCGGAGCAATACTCCCAATGGAGGACACAAACCCCCAGGAGCTGGAAAAAATAGAAAATGGAACCAGCAGGGAGTGATTCCTGCGGTTTAGCGGAAGGGGTTGCGATTTAGCAAGTGAAATCGTTAAAAATCGACGAAACCACGCGGGAAATCGTCATTTTTACACATAACTCAAAGTCGCAGACAAGCGCAAAGGAAGCGGACTCCAAGAAAAGGGTTGCGCAAGCGTAAACGGCTTTTGGAAAAGAAGGTTTTAAAGGAAATTTTTGCACAGTTGCATCAAAATTTTTATAAACTTCAGACTCAAGTAATCAAATTCAGCCCACACCACAGAGCAGGTCAACAACCCATCTCTCAGGTATGTCAGTGTCACCTCACACTCACGCATTGCGTTCGTGTTGGTTGTTTCGTCAAAGCGTTAGGGTTGTCCACGCTGTGCTCGTTGGGGGGTCGGGTGTTCTTCTCTCGTGCTCTGCACAGGTAAAAAGAGGAATGAAAGGTATGTGATGCGAATGGAGCGCGCAGCGCGCACGTAGGGTTAGAATATGCGCTGTGCCCGCGATGCATGTGCCTAATCGACGCATCCACACGCTGTGACGCTTCACCTGTATCCCTAATTCACCCTTGTTTCCTTCTTCACAGGTAAGTAAAGAAAGCGTTTGTTCGTGTGCAGCCGTGGCGTTAAAGTAGGGTTGCTTAAAACGCTTAGGCTTGTTTTGTGTTCGTTTCAATTCGGCATTCACACTATGCATGGTGAGTAAGGTAGGTTAGCCCAGGAGGAGCTCACCTCCTGGTTGAGTCAGTGGTTCAGCCTCCCTTCCCTGCGTGCACATGATGCATTAAAGGGTAGGCCACGCGAATTGCGCACGGTAAACCTTGTTTAGGTTACCCAGAGGCTCCTCGGTATGTTTTTTAAGAGAACCTGAGGAGTCTCTTAAAGCTTGCTTGCTTGACAGGGGAGCTGATCCGTCAGCGTGTTTGCGAACAGTGTATTATAGGTCACACTGAGAAGGGTATAATACCTGGAGTGTGGCTTGGTTCCTCCGTCGCAAACACCCCTTCATTTGCCTCTGTTGTACAGGTGGGAGAGGTTAAGGGTGATTGGTGCACGCAGCAGCTGCCTTCGGCGGCTACCATTTTTCTGCCCCAGCAAAACAGGGGCGCTGATCACAAATCAAATCACTGTGCCTCAGCCAGTACTGGCGAGGGCAGTTCGACCTCAACGACATCTGCGCTGTGCACGCAACGAGAGCACCCCTTCCCTCCAAGCCCTAGCAGGGGAAACGCGTTGTGGCGTCCCCTGTTAGGCCACAGCTGCTTAGGAGCGCTGTGTTCTCTTGTCTTCTTCACAGGAGGGCCATTAGGGCCTGAGTGAAATTCGACAGCAGCACCCAGTGGCGTGTGTAGGGGTTAGGGTCAGCAGGCCTGGCAGGAGGTGAGTGCAAGTGATGAGTGCTCACCCTGCCTTCGAAGGCCGGTGCTGGCGTTAGTGAGTGTAGTGTAGTGGTGTCTCCTGTCCCGCGTGCTTTTCCTCGTGGGCAGGGGAGTGCGTTAGCTTTTGGCCTGTAGCAAAAATGGGCGTTTTGTATGCCCTTAGCACACTTGGCCAGCCCTCCCCTCTAGTAGGTAGGGCTTTTGCCGTCTTACCCCAAGGATAGGCGCCAGCACAGAAATTGGGCGCCATAGGAGTGGTAATAGTACCTGATTAGGACCTTCGGTCCGACATCAGCGAAGCCCGGTCTCCGGGAGCCACGCTGGGGAGAGAAGTGAGACACATACAGACATACGTAGCACACTTAGGGGTATGGTAAACCCTGTAAAGAAGGGTGGAACCCCATGGGTCTGGACCAGTCAGGGGTCCTAACTGTGGGCTCGTTTGTCCCCAAGGAGGGAAGACACACCTTGCCTCATAACACCTTGCTTGTCATTCCCAACTGGTGTAGTAAGCCACCGTTCTTCGTTGGCTCTCCAAGGTCACCACATTAGGGCAGTACCCATGCAACACATGGTCAACAAGGCACACACTCGCTGGGTGGCTGCAATCAAGATAAGCGGCCACCTGGTCCACGCTGGAAACCATAGGCATGGGTCTGCAGGGCACAGACAGGGTCAGTGCAGTGCTCAGTAAGCAGTAGTCTGTGAGAAACCAATGGCCTTCGGCCAGGGAGTGGTTGTCACGGGGGGCTAACGGTCCTGTCCTGCGATGCAATGCGGGGCAACTGTGACAACTGCTCTTACACCCATACACAGGCACGTCTGCAGAAGAGTGCTTACTGCACCTGTCAGTAGACTGACACAGGGCAATTAGTTTCGCTTCTTACGCTGGGACATAGTCTCAGCACGGGTTAGGAGCTGCCCCTCGTTGTTCTCAACGAGGTAAATGCGGAAGATGGGGTTGATACTCCCATCTGGTTGTATGAAGGCTGACATAGGTTCCCAGGTCGCCTCAGACAACCCATAGCCATCCCACAGGGTAAGGAATTTCCAGCCCTGTTTATACTCGTGGCGAGCAATACCTGCAACCACGTAGTAACCATCGACTGCCATCTCATCGGCAGTCATCTCTTCGAGTTCGTCTGCCTCCTCTGGACTGGCAGCGTTCATAAGGTCTATACGTTCCATCTCACTGTCGCTGAGGCGCCACTCATCCCAAGACAAGTCGTCAGGGGAGTGATAGTGCCTCAACTGCTTAGGTGCACACAGCAGTTCACCACCTAGACGTGGACTGCACCTGACATGGATCCTGGATCCATCTATCCTGATGATACGATAGGGTCCAAAGTAAGAATCCTGTAGGCAGTTACGTGGCCAGGAGGGTAGGCGTGAATGGTGTACCAAAACAAGGTCACCAACCTTGAAGCTGGCAGGTCGCCGTAGGCGGTTCTGTCGGCTCTGTTCACGGTCACGAATGTGCCTCAGGTTAGTACCAGCCTGGTTAGCCAGAGACTGCTTGTGTTCCAGCCAATCTCCCACAGGGCTCTTGAAGTCCTCAGGAAAGGGGGTTTTGAAGAACCAAGCAGGTCGTCCTCCATGGAACAGTTCGTGGGGGGTGAAACCCGTAGAAGAGCTCCGCTGTGAGTTCATGGACAGCACTGCCCAGGGCACTAGGCGTACGCAGTCCTTGGTGCGCTCCTGTTTCATCAGGATCCTTAAGTTTTGCTCCACCACACGGTTCTGTCTCTCACAGAGAGGGTTAGACGTGTGGGTATAGGGCACACCTGTGGTTACCTCCACGTTGAGGGCATTTAGCACTCGTTTGTACCACCCAGTGTCACTGCGGATGCGTACATCCTCATCAGAGTGCACCTGCTTAGGTGCTCTATAGGGTTCGAACCATTGTTCGACCAACATTTTCACAGTCTGCTCACCTGTGATTTTCTTATTGCAAGGGAACACACGGGTGAAGCGAGATAGACCACAGGTGACCACGAGGCAACTATCATAGCCGCCAAAGCGTGGTAGGCCGTGGATGTAATCCACGTAGAGAAGAGAGTTAGCAGAATAGGGTATGGGTAAGCTGGAGATCAGGCCCCTATCCCTACTGTCGCTCTGCTTGCTGGCATGACAGCCACAAGCATCCACAATGGTCTGCATATGCGACCTCAGTTCAGTCAGGGTTAGACTAGAGTAGAAACACTCACGGAAGAAGTCCACTGAGCGATTAGCGCCAGTGTGACCAGAACTGAGATGGGACCACTGTAGGCACCCATCCAGTCGTGCCTCAGGCACCACAACTCGGTCCTCGTAGAAGAGGTACTGATTGTTTTTATACCACTGGTGCCCGTCAATGACACGGGGTTCGAGACCAGTGCTGAGGGTTTGGAGAATTTCTTCATACTCTGACTGATAGTCGGTTAGACTCCAACCCTCCAGGATTCCGGCAGTGCGCATGGACAGGTCAAGCTGGACATCCATACGCTGGAAAGCCTCTTTGGCGAGCGCCTCAGAGCTCTCACCAATAAGCGCATCGAAGTTGTTGCGCGATATATAGTCAGACAGTTCATTCTTAATCCCGGGGATATGATGCACTGTCAGCCTGAACTGGCTCAGGTAAGTCCACCACCGTTTTAGCTTTGCTTTTTCTGGTGGTGGGCCCTTCTGAAAAGACTTCACAGGCTCCTGGTCACACAGCCAGACAATAGGGTTAGATCCCAGGAGTCGGGATTGTGACGATAGCACCAACATACCGGCCAGGAGTTCCTGGTCATAGGTGCTGTAGTTGGAACGCGCTTGGTTCCATTTCCAATTCCAGTGTCCCAGTGGCACCAGTCGCCACTCACTGGTAGGATAGTCATGTTTCAACGAACCATCACGGTTCAGTCCAGTAGTACGATAATGGCAGTGGGTTAGTTCAGCGGGGTTAAGCTCCTGCCAATGATAGATCGTACCTCCCCCCCCTACATCACTGGCATCAGTGATCAGGACTATCTCGCCCTCAGGGCGGGGCACTCCCAGGCAGTTGGAGGAGGCAATCTTCTTCTTCAACTCCTGGAAACACTCTTCCTCTCTGGAGGTCCACCTCCAGGGAGTAGTTTTCTTGATCAGGTCAGTGAGGGGTGCAGAGGAGTAAGTAAAATTGTGGATGTGACGCCGATAGAAATTACAGGCGCCCACAAAACTCCTCACATCGTGTAGACCCTTCTTAGGGTCATCGCGAATCTGCATGTCCTGTAGGGGCTGCATCATAGACGAGGCTGGTTTCCACCAGCCATACCCCACGTCGAAACCCAAATACTCCATCTCCTCTTTCATAAACTCACATTTTTCGAGTTTAATTCGGAGATGGTTTTCTTGGCAGACAATGAAAAATTGGCGGAGGAGAAGGACGTGGTCCTCTTTGGTATTAGTACCCAAACTCACGTCGTCGATGTGAGCCTCCATTTCTGCACCCCGAGAAATCAACTCTTGTACTAGAGGCCTGCGCCTCAGTATGTACAAAATGTTGTTCATAAGCTCCTGGAAGAGCGCTGGGGCATTAGCCACCCCGAAAGGCATAACCTTCCACTTGAAAACACGACCCTTAGGGGCTATAAAGGCCAACAGCTCCTGAGCTGCGGCGGTTAGGTCCACCTGCCAGAAACCAGAGCGTTTGTCCATTTTGGTCTTATACCTGCATTTGGCAATACGCTCCAGGGTGTTTTCCATGTTAGGAATACTCCCTGAGTGGTTCTGGGTTTTCTTGTTGACCTCACCATAGTCTACAACAAGACGTAGGGCAGTCGACCCTGGTTTAGCAACAAGGAAACAGGGACTGCAGTGATGGGGATAGTCCCTGTGTTTATACTCTTCAACGAGGCCAGCATCAATGCATTCTTGAATCTGGCGCTCGATTTCTTCGACCTGTTCCTGTGGAGCGGGATAGGGACGACGCCTCACTCGCGTCTTTTCAAATTCTGGTTTCAATTTCAGGTCCATCTGGACCAGTTTTTTACAAGGAAGGGGAGGCGGCAAGGCGCCGAACACCTCCTCATAGGTCATCAGCAGTTTCTTCAGGCGGGTGTCAAGGTTAAGACTCTCGAGTTTCTGAAGGAAATCCTCCTCAGCATGGAGGTTGCTTTTTCCATGTTCTTTCTTTTTATGCCGATCAGCAGTTTCGGCAGGTACAGTACCATCGTCCCACTCAGGGGGACATTGCTGCCCATAGTGTAGAGAATACACTAGAGGTATCTCAGGATCAGGCAGCGTATAGGACTCATCGTCCTCCTCAGACCAGATGGAGTATTTCCAGGTCTGTCTGAGGTATTGCAGCCGCTCTTGGCGCTCCATACCTTCGGCCTTCAGGTACAACAGCCGTCGGAGTTCTTGAGCGTCATGCTCAGACAATGGCATGTTATTAGCAGCAGGCCGTGCCAGAGCATCAGCACTCCGGGCCACGGGTTCACCTGTGTGCACAGGCTGCATGTGTAGCACTGGTTTCCCAACAGAGGAAGCGGGTTCAGAGGTTGACTCTACATCTACCTCCTCTAGCAACAGCTGGGCCAGGAGAGCACTATGTTTTGGGTCAACACAGCTGGGATCAACAGAGGGAATAGTGCTGGCGATCTCAGACAGTTGGTCGTCAGCATCCTCTTTTACAGCTGCAGGTTCCAGATGGTCATCAGGAGACTCACACCCTGTAAGTGTAGCAGATAGGTGCTTAGGAGAATGATTTTTGAGATCATAAAGGGTCAGGCCACGATTTTCGGCCATGACCTCTTTCAGTAGCACCTGGTCCACGTCACACAGGGGTACAAGATTGAGAGATCCATCGATGATGGACAGGAAACTGGCCCACTCAGGGGCCTGCATAGCTGTGTCTGAGTCCTCAGGCACATAGATGGGGCCGTCGGGGAGTTGCACTCTTCCCACGGTCATTCGGTCTAGCATACGGCGCCAGTAAGCATGTTCACCAGAGCAACCCCAGTCAGGGGTGCACATAACAACCCTTCGCGAGCAGGGAGAAGGGAGGGTGAGCATACGCTAGGCCCATTGCTTTCCAGAAGAAACGGAAAGCATTGTTCATTTGTTTCGAGCAGTACAACTGCATGATGTGCTGTTGTTGGCTCGCAAACAATTCCACCTGGATCTCATCCAGGTTTACCTGAAGGGCCGCTAGTCCATTTTCAAGAACGTGACGGGCCAGTTGGTAGTTTTCAGTACGATAGTTCGTCTTGGCTGCGTAGCGCAGCCCAGACTCTTTTCGTCCTGACAGCTCCAAAGGAACGGAGAACAGCCCACTGCCAAAGTCGCAGTGCAAAGAGTAAGGACGCTGTAGGGACAGCATTTTTACCTGGGGGTTTCTTCTTAGAAAGTCGGTGCCAATGACGATGTCAAAGGCGTCAGTGTCCAACACTCTGCAGTGTTGGGTCACGGTTTCGTCGCCCAGACATATGGTCACATTGACCCCCCCCAAGGAATGGATGGTACGCCCATCCCCTACTCTTATGGCCACGGTCTTAGTTTTCCTGTAAGTTTTAAGCAGGCGCCGGGCCACTATGGAAAGTGTTGCACCGGTATCAAGCACCGCTCGAAAAACCTGATCCCCGATTTTCACGAGGATCGAGAAAACCAAGTCCTCCTCTTCGGAGCCGCCCCTGTATTCCTCATCAGGGAATTTCACATCCACCCCTGCAGCCATGAGGGACTTGGCCATCCAGGCCAAGCGCCTCTTCTTGGAATTCTTCCCCTCAGGGGTAGCGTTATCCCCTTGGGGGCATTTCTTGGGGTCACCTGCTGGAGCGGGTGTAGCAGCAGGAGTGGGTGTTGCAACGGGCGCTGATGAGCGCCTCTGGGGGTTAGGGGGTCCAGTTTTGCCACCCCCTTTGCCCCCTCCTTTACCACCTTTATCCCCGTTCGGGGGATTTCTGGCGGGCGTCTGTGTCTTCTGGCGCTCCGCCTCCTGACGCTTAAGTTTGTCACTCTCGCGTTTCTTGATGTGGCATTCGTCCTCGTAATGACGACGTTTGCCACAGTAACCACAGGTGATGGTACACCTGAAATGGTCCTGATGGGTCACCTGTTTCCCATCTTTGGTGTGCTGCTGACGTTTCATCTGCAGCATACAGCCACTGCGGAGATCGCAGTCAGAGGCATGACAAGGTCCCCCCTTGTCATTCACAGGTTTGCAGTAGAACAGGGGGGGTGTGCCTGCATCAGGTTGAACCTCGTTCATGGCACGTAGGTTGCCCCTCCCTTTACCACCTCCCTGGTTGGTGTTAGTGGGATTTTTATGCCCCTTCCCTTCGCCACGTTCGGGGGTAGGGGTACCACCTCGTCCCAAATGCTTCTTGAGGAATTTCTCCATGTGGGAGTCATTCTCTCTCTCAAGAGCTAGCTCAATCAAGAGATCCACCAGTGCATCGTACGAGTGGGTCCTGCTCTTCCTCTCAGAGGTGGAGCGGCAATCATCCCACGTACGCTGGGGGATCTTACTCATGAGCCACAGGTGGGGCACAGTGGCTCCGTAGGAGCCCACGTTCATCCTCGAAAATAAGTACTCCAAGTCGCACACATACTCAGAAATTCGCGCAGCGGATGGAAACTCCGGGAGCATAGGTAGCTCCTCGATCTGTGTGCGTACGCTGAGGTCAGTCTCATAGACTGGGAATGTTTTCTCTAACCTCAGGAGTACCTCTGCCCAGGTAGAACAGGTTTTCACAATCTGTTTGACCTGTTTTTGCAAAAATTTCTTTTTGCATGAGCGTTTTAGCAGTGAACATTTGGTGGCCACATCCACATGGGATTGGCCAGTCAACAAAAGGAACTCTGCAAATTCTTCTGCCCATTCAGGCAGATTTTTGGGGTCGAACTCCGGCAGTTCCAGCTGGATGTTCGCCTGGGCAATTGGTCTGCCCGTCTTCCCACCCCCCGGAGTTAGGCCTGAAGGCGACACGCCGGCAAGAGGGCCCAGGGCTGACAGCCCTCTTCTCTCACTCTCTGTGACAGGCACGTCCTGTAGATCAGCCATAGGCACAGTCCTGGCACGGGGGTGAAAGGGGCTGGGGACCTTGATCTCTTGAGATCCTCGGCCAGGGTACTCAGTCCTGGAGAGAGAGAGGGCAACTCTGGCTTGGGTAAGGGTTCTGCAATACCCAGTTTAGCCTTAATGGCCTCCGATAAGGCCGTCACATCTGGATCTTCTGATCCAGACAGGAGTTTGGCCAACAGCTCGGCCGTATGATCCAGGGCACCGTAGGTTGGCCTTGGATGATGTTGTTCTTCGACTCGAGTAGGGCCCACTTCGGGAGCCCTTGGGGTTGGATACTCAGGTCTTAGTCGTCTTGGCAGGGATGCAATGGACGGAGGACCAGAGTGTGCGTAGGACCCTAGGTCTGTACGTGGTCTGGATCCATGTACAGCCAATGGCTCCTCTCCATCTTCTCCAAGGATGGATTTATAGTACTCCTCATGCATGATGTACTCATCCATCTTCTTCTTCAGCTCCTCATACTCCTCAGGTCCTTCAATGGCTGTTGAGGATGAAGCTGGACAATTGGATCTTGATACTGAAGCAGCCACACGTCATTGGAGGTGACTGAAGCTGTCTCCACCGTGTGCTGCTAAGGCCTCGGTGGTAAGGCCTTTATTCTCTTCCGCCCTTCTGCATTCTGCATCTCCTTTGGACCCAGATGCGCCACTGAGATGATGTGGAGCTCGGTAAGGTGGTTCACTCATTGGGTGGGCCATGCTGCCCATTTGCACTTGGACAGTTCGGATGGGCCAGGTCCTGACGCTTGGCGTGGACATTGTGAACTTGTTGTTGAGCTTTTGTGCTGCACTTCTTCTCAAGGTCGGTTCAAAAGGTCACAAGGGACTGTCTCTGCTACCGGAAAGATGTCCTTGCTTTATGCCCTAGATATTTTGATGATGTCCTGCAGGTTTTGTAGTTGAAAACCCAAACCAAAGCAGCAAGTAGAGCAATAAGAGGATGTGGATCGAATCAATGATTGGTTTTGGAATTCAGTGTAACACAGAAGGGCTGCAGATAGACAAAGCAGGTTTATGCACATAGATTCAATCACAAATGGATAATACAAAAGGTTTTATATGAAAATTGGTCTGACTCTTGCCTCAGAGGTTGCAATAGGCATTTCATGTGCCCTCTTTTGGGTGAAATGGTGCTGGTTAGGACTGAGGGGCATGGATGTCAGGACCACACAGAAAATGACTTGGCTAAGCAACTGAATTGAGAAACAGTTACAAAGTAGGACCACAATAAGTGGTAGAAACAATTGAGTATAGGGGTCTTGGGGTGGGAGACCACTAGGCTTAACCTCCAAGGCCAACAAGCATGAAATGCCTGATTTTTTTTGGTATGTCCTCCATGAAGGAAGGTACCTCCGCTCAGTTGAGTGGTAGGGGTGAACTTCATGGGGGGGCTAGGGTCACAACCCTAGTTACTTTGAGAAAGTGTACTTTAGGCAACAAAAGAAAGATAAAAACAGTTAAGTTTGTCTCGGCATCAACAAAGGGTTTTAAGGGGGGCTTAGCCTGGACCAAGCCCTCCAAGAAAGACATGGCAGTGACTTTTTGTTACTGGTCCTCTAGGCACCTGTGTGACATACACTCTGCGCGGGACTTCAATTTTGCGATTACAGCGTCCGGGACGGCTGTACACCGCCACGGTGGTAGCCTGACAGTGACTATGAGCAGGGGGGCTGGCAATGCTTGGCCTCTCTGTCAGCACGCATGTGCCTGTGGTTCAAACAGCTAGACGATGATGGGTGCACACACGCCCGCGCTTTGTAGGTGGTTTCGGGATTGTATGTTGTTGGTCGTCCCACACTTGAGCGTTTGTACCCTTTGCGAAAAGCCCATTAAAGAACTTTTGAATGTAAAACGAAAATTGCACAAATATGGGTGCACAATTGAACAATTTTGACCCGGAAGAACTATTTTCACATAGTTGGGATTGTAGCATTATATCAGAAGATTCCAAAAAAAAAAGAAAATCCGTGTGCCCATGAAAAGAAACGGCCCCTCTTTCACACACCACGGTGCCATCATGCCTGTCAATATGCCGTAGTCCTACCGCAGTCTTTCGCTATGTCTACGCCGGCAATGCAAACGAGGGTATTCAGCAAATTGGCGCACATATGGCGCGACTTTTGGATTCATTTTCGAGCAACGCGCACCTCTACATCGTGGCATGCACCAAATCAAATACATACAGCCGGCAAAACTACCTGTCCCATGTTCCATGTTGCAAGCCCGCCGCTTGCGGCGGCGTCCGAAACGCTGTGAGAAGACCTGTACATGGTTGAGGTCACCGAATGCCTTCTTGCGGGCACGCCGCGCCCAATGCCGCCCTGTCACGGGCCTTGTCCACTCATGCACATCTTGTAACATCGCACCCCTCTCGACGGGGGCTGTCATCTATGAGCAAGAGGCTTAGGCTCCCACTATTGCGCTTCATGCGCTCTAGCCTACGGTAGCTGCCTTCAGTGGCAAATCATGAAATGTTTGTAGAAGATTGTCCAGTTGCGCACAATAAGATATATGTGCTCAATCCACAAAGTGACCACAGAAGTGTAGGCTTCTGCAACATTAAGTGGGCCTTGCCCATTCATATGCTACATTCGCGAAGCCTTCCTTCGTCCTCCCCGGATAGCCATCCGGTCTGCCATGTATACACACACACATCTTGGCAAAGTGGTCCCACCACTCCTTACAAACATAACTCCATAATCAGCCGCTCACCCGCTTGTTGTTCATTCCACCCTCCCCTGAGAATAACGTAATGAGTGCGTCCCAGCGCCGGGTCCGCATGAATTGCACATCCCCGGCACGCTCCACCCTAACCTTTTCCTTCCCGTTTGGCTTGTCATTGTTCAACCTCCCCTTCGTTACCGTATACGCTCAAATGCGAGCAACATCTAGAATGGGCTGAAACAAATTCCGTACAACGGCCGCGGCGGATTTGACTGATGCTGCTGCAACTGCGTCGCGCATGCCCGCCAGACCACGTATTGTGACGCACCCTACTTCGTGCAATCCGTATTCCGGAATGCGGCGATCGGCTGCTATGTGTCGGTATTTCGCTCCGATGAGGAGCACCACATCCCTCCACCTGTCGATGGTGTCTTCCAACCCGAAGTTGGCAAAGCATTGTGCCCTATTGCACCCACATACCAAATACACCATAGCCTGGGGACCCTCGGCTCTCCAATTCTTGCAATTTGCCATTAAGACTTGTGCCCTGCCATCGATATCGAGAAAAAAAAAGTTTCGCGGTCCAAACGTTTGGCATCTTCGAATAGAAGGTGGCTTGCGTCCCACAATTGTTGGTCGAAGTCCACCTCCTGCGCGGCCGCGTACAATGTGGCCCACGCCCCGTTACATGCTAGTAGCCACCAACTAGAAAGATGATACGAGCTGCGCATTCCCGCAAGTGTGCAATGGACGTACGGCAGCGGGGCGGTTCACAAAAAAGGGTTCGGAGGTAATGAAAATAACGGGGGTTCGGCCAATCTCCGATACCAAGTCCACCCGAGCATATGATGAAGCGTGGCAAGAAAGTTGTTGGGGATGTGGTAGACTGGGGGCACCTCAGCGTGAACTCGGAAGAGCGCCAAATCCTCCCACCACTGAGCAGTGGAGGTCTGCCAGCGACAAAAAAAAACAAGAATGGCCCCCCTGCGGATCACCGGCAGCGAAGTACTCATTCAACGCAATCATGTCCATGTGGGGTAGAGGGTACAAACCCCCGTCTTCGAAGTCACCACAACGTGATGCGACATGATCCGCAGGAGGAAATCAGCCATTTCGGGGGCGAAGATAAAGAGTCTTGCGGAGATCAGCCGAGGTCCCAACCCTTTACCCGCTCCACCACCTCCCCCACGAGCAGGCCCTCCGTGCATTTGGCCTCCTCCAGCGCGTCCGGGCGGCGGGGGAGGGCCAAGAAGAAGCGTAGATGTAGGGTGCTGGGTCTAAGAGACTACCATGTTGCAAAAGAGCCATTGGAAAAAGAAATGAGAGCCGCACAACGGAACAAAAGCATTGAAAAGAGTGCAACTTAAAAAACCTTGGACATGTTCGCGCGCATGGAAATTACATGCGAATGCGAACGAGACATGCGAATGTGACATGCCAACATGCGCACGAGTTTAATAATTTTTTTGCGAATCCAAACGATGTTAGCTACGACTCGGGCAACATTTTGCGTAGATTTCATTTTCTTTAATTTTTGGCAAAGTGAGCACGGCAAACGGACAAACGGGTACGGAAAAACGGGCAAAACGGGCCCCAAAAAAAAGCGACGTGCACATATTCATTCAAAAGTGCGGTTCGCAAAGCGTACATGTAAAGGCGCGTTGACTTGTACTTAAACACCCAGAAAGGCCACCAGAAATCGATGCAGCCGGGTATCGCTTGGCAAAGTATTCGGGGCTGGTAGCACACCCGGAGCTCTGGTGCCCAGTCTTTGGCCTCCACGGTGTCCTTCATGGTAAGCGTCACCTTGATCGCATATCCGCTGTGGTTCACGGTCTCCACCCGTGTGGTCTTGGCAACCCAGCCTCCGATGACCGCCTCCTCAGGGTACGCGGGCACTGCACTCGGGATCCGGTCTTTGGGCGCAGCCTGCCACCGCGGCGGGGGTACTTGCTGGAGGTGTGCCAGCACGGCGCTACGGCGGGCTACCCTCGCCTTGGGGCCGGGGATACCTTTGCGGGCAGGCGCTTGCTCCTTAAGGGCTCCTTCCCCTTTGATCCAGTGGTCTGCCGTGTATAGGTCAGCCAGGTGGTGGTACCCCAGAGCCTGCACCGTCTCGTAGACGGTAACGGGGATGACCACCTGTGTGACATCGCCGTACTGGGTGGGGTACATCTCCACCTGGGGGCAGGGGGTACCATTGCCCCCGCTCGTGGTGCGCCAGGGCCCCACACCAGGATGGTGGTCGTCCCCGAGCATGGGCCCTGCATCCACATGGGCAGCAACACCTCATCCACCAGCCGCTGCAGCGTAGCGATGAAGTAGGGGCACTGTGGATGGTGGGTGTATTGCCCTGGGGTGAGCACGGCAGGGAAATGGTGCCACAGCCGAGAGGAGATGGTTGCACTACCATGAGATTTTACCACAGCATTTCACGACTCCAAAAATGAGAGATGGGCAAGGGTCTGTGGTGAGGGGAGTTTCTTGGACAGCGCCATGTGTTAAATGGCAAAATGATGGCCTTAGGCTCGGGGGCGTGCCCGTGTTAGATTCCTCGGAAACTAATTGCAGGATTAATAAAACGAGTTGTAGGTTTCTTTTCCGGCTTCAACTGAGTAGCCAAAGGCATAGCTGGTGATTCTTCCAAGAAGCGATTGGCTCGGTTGCGGTACAGGGGACCTCCAGCCTGTCAAGAAGAGCGTGGGGGTCCGTCCAAATGTGCTCCCACTTCCAAGCTGCTTTCCTGCTTAAAGTGTGGCTTGCCTTTCGCTCCACCAGGAATTTCCGTGCGGGACGATGAGTGCATTCTTCTTGTTGTCGTTTTGTGAGACAGCCAGGATAAGGTAGGTAAGTAGGTGCACTCCGTTATGGAGAGGTGCCCCGTGGTTCCCCGTGGCGTCGCCCCTGTGACAGAACAAGAAGAGGCTTCGCACTTGAAGAGGGGAGGCAGCTTACATCCAACTAGTCCTGACTTTTGGACCCCAACAAAGAGGCGCCGGGCTGCACGCGGAGGGCGGTTGCCGCCAGCGTGGCGGTCGTCCCAGGCTGGGAGAGTTTGCCCCCATGCTTGCGCATGGCCCCATCTTTGGATGGAACCCTAAGGGATCACCGGACTTCCTGGCGTATCCCGTTCCCAAGCCATACCCGCAAGCCGCATTGTGTTGGTACTGGGGTTCCGAGGTGCTTGGTTGTAGCACGCTCCGCCTCGATTCACTAAGTAGCGCAGCCCTAAAGATGCAGCCTTACCCCCGATTTCCGGGTCACGTTTGGCCGGGTCATCTGCCTGGCGCGTGCTTCCTCAGTAGTTGGGTGATGAGTGCTGGGTGTCCTACTGGCTGGTTCTTAGTTTGTCGCCACCCTGTCTTGCGGCACCCCACCCTCATCCCTGCTCTTTGTGGAGGCTTCTTGTGTGCAGGCAACGCTGTGGGTGGCGTTGCTTTGGCTGCGTTGTACGTTCGGGATGTCACGGGGCCGCTGCTTCCCGAGGTGCCCTGTTCCCCTCCTGCCCCTCTCTCTCGTGGGGCGGGGTTATCTCTCAGGTTGCTCGGCCCTTTTTCCCGCCCTGGGGGCTGGTCTCCGTGGTGGGCTTCCGGGGACCGTGCCTACCTGCCCCTCCTCCCTCCCTGACATTGCACATGCACTGGTTAGGATGGTTTTGCTGGCCTTTGAATTGGTTTGATCCACTCGTTGGTGTACCATAGGCTATGTACATGTGGGGCCTGTTTTGGGCCCCAGGGTGCGGTCAGTGTTTTGGTTTTGATTTCCCCTCGGACTGCTGTGTTGCGCTGTGCTGGTGAACGGATTGGAGTGGGACGGGTTTTTTTTTGGGGGGGGGGGTGTAGTTGTCTCGGCATGTCAGGGTTACATAGGTGTTTCCGATGGGTTCTCGTCGCGGCCTCGTGCTGTGGGTGTTTCAGCCCAGTGTTGGTTTCTACGGTTCGGTGCCTGGTGGTGTGGTGTGTTGTGGTGGCTCGGTCCCGGTGTGGGGTCTCTGGGGCTGCAGACAACGTGTGTGTCCCTGCCCCATTGCCCCTTTCCCCCTTTGGCTTCGTGTTTGCCTTCGGCGTGTGGCGGTTGCCGGGTGTTGTGCTCTTTTGCCCCGCCCGCCCGTGTAACTTTCCTGGTGTACGGTTCGGGCGGTCACGTTCTGTTCCGGTTGGAGGGTTAGAGTGGGATGCACATGCATGGCCCCGCCCTTGTGGGAGGTGGGGGGGGGGGGGGGGCTGCCTCTGGTTGAGGTCTTGTGGTTTGCAGGCGGGGCCTCTCTCCGTGGCCTGCTGCTGGTGCCTGCGTGTGGGGGCGGGGGGGGGGCGGGGGGCGGTTATGGTGCAGCTTGGTCAGCTTGGCGCATCCAGGGGATGCAGGTGTGCGGTTGGTGTGTTGACCTGTGCTGTTGGTGCTCTGGCTGGGTTGCAGGTCTCGGGGTTAAGTGCGGCTTGCCTCGGCGCAGCGGGCGTGGTCCTTGTGTGCATTCGGGGGGCGGTGCATTGCGTGGGCGAGGCACCGGGAGTTTGGCGGCACCGGAGGGAGCCGGCGGGGGGAGACATGTGTCGCGGTAAAGAACTTGGGGCTGGCGGAAGTCAAGCCCCAAAATTCCCTCTTCAACAAAACAAGTCACTGGTACATCTTGGCACGTCAAGAACACCAAGCCTTTGCGCTAAAATAGCTAACACAGGCCCCCGCAGGGTTGGCGAGAGATGCCCCATGTGCTCCGTCTGCAGTGGCACTCAGAAATCATGATCATCGTCAGTCATGGCCGTGAAACAGTCTGCCAATGTCGCCGACCACCTTCCCCCTTTCGTGAGAGGTGCTCCGCTGTCCCATGACCCCCACCACTCGATTCACAAGGCTGTCGCACAGCACCCAAATTCATGGAATATAGCGTGCGATCCCTTCGGCAGTCGTTGAGAGCTGGATATCTTGTCCAGAAAGATTTTCCCTGTGGCAGTGCAATCCATTTGTAACAGCCCACGTTTTGATTGAGCCACGCCTTCAGTGTTTTTTGGAGCCTAAATCGATCAACAAATTCGATGATTTGTCCAAATCCCCCCAACAAAAAAAAACTTGTGTGTGCCACATCAAAGCCCTACCAGATTATTTGATATCTCGACAAAATCTCACGCATGCTGCCCCCTTCTCTTTTCAAGAACAATGTCCCGCTGCACATGCCGGAAGCCCACATCCGTCAGAGGCATTCGCCCCCACGTAGTTTGAGGGAGGTGATGGAAGGCAAGAGAAAGGTCAGACGTAACACGGTTTGAGAGTGTCTGGGCGGATTGCTAAAAGACACCCTGTGCACTACTGGACCCCTGGCTCTCTCTTGCACCGGTACTGGACACCTCGCTCGCTCTTGCTGTGCTGCTGGAAGCCTGACTGTCTCTGTAGGTACTGGTGGAGCTCCCTCTACCCCTTCCGGCTCCATCAGGGCCACAACATAGACGGGCCTCGGCTTCTGCGGCATCAGATGCATTCATAAACTCACGCACCCATCGCCGGCGACGGAATGCCCCCTTTTTCTTCACCTTCACTCCGACATATGCAGACTTGGCATTGATAGCATACCTGCAAATGCGATCGGAGGTGGGCTCCAGCGACGTCAAACAGAGCACGGTGCATAGCATACACCTAATGCTGTTTGCACACTGTACCACGCCTGAGATGTACCCGGCAGAATTTCTGATGATGTACCCGGAGATGTACCCATGATGTACCACAGGAAAAATGGGGAAACCGGAAAATTGGGGAAAGATGGGGGAAAGATGGGAGCAAGTGGGGAAATTGGGTAAAAATGGGGGAAGTGGAGGCAACTAGGTGTGCAACAGGTCCCCGGCGTCCAGGCATGGCGTGGGTAGGTAGGTACCTGGGGTGAGTAACAAGGTGTTCCATGGTGGCTAAGAGAGGAGAGGGCACAACACAATATCCATACCCATCCCCAACCATACTTGGTGCTAACACCTGCCACGGTAGGTTTCGGCAGGTGTCACAAAAGTTTTCGGCGGGTGTTGGTAGGTGTCAGGCAGTTTGGTAGAGGCACACGGAACCACACATGCACAGGTCCAGCAGGTGTCAGCACGTGTCACTAGCGATTTTGGCAGGTGTCAGCAGGTGTCATAAACAGTTGCGGCAGGTGTTAGCACCAAGCATGTCCCTAACCAACTTGGATGATGTTCTTGAGCGAACCAAAGAACTTTAAGCAACACAAAATAGCAAAGGAAACACACATCAACGTCCAGCTCCCTTTTTCCTCCCCCAAGTTTCCCCATATTTCCCCATCTTTCCCCATTTTTCCATTTCAGCCCCATTTCCCCTCCCCCATCTTCCATTTTCCCACTTCTCTATGATGTACCGCATGATGTACCCGATCTGGGTACATCTTGGCCCTGTTGTACACTACACACACTGCAGGAGAGGTAGGCATGGACGCTCAACAGGAAGGACAACAATCTTTGCAGAGGACCAGGAATGTGAAGGGACTTGGGTATCACCCTTTGCTCTTTGGGCATGTCATCAGCAAAGGCGACCGTTCAGATCAAATTGGAGGTTCGTGTTGGCACGTGGAGGCCTTTTTCCTGCGTGTGTTTCGCCCATATCGATGGAGGGCAAGGCAGATGCGGACCTATTACAGCCTGCAACATACCTGTGTGTGAATTAGATCCTTCACCCAAACATCGCTGCCACCACGGGGAGGGTGGCCGGGCCCGGTCCTTGTATGCGACCCCCCCCCAGCCCCCCCCCCCCCCCCGGGTTTTGAAAGATAGTGGTGCCGGGTCGGCCACCAACAAGTGTCTCTAGAGAAAACTGTCTGGCGCCAAAGGCGCCAAATTTATTTTTCATACTATGTGTTTATACTCAAAATACTCAAAATTTTGTAGAGAAATCATATTTGTGGTAAAACAACAAGAAAAAATTTTGACCTGAAGGAGGGCTACAGGAGGGCTGCAGGCCCTAACAGCAACAACAACCCTAGCCCTAACCCTAACCCTAGCCCTAACCCTAACCCTAGGGCTAACCTTAACCCTATCAAGACGGAATATTGGGACCGAGCTGGTGGGGGAGGGAACATCAGCTATGAGTGGTGAGGGACATCAAGAATGATTCACACATTGATGGCTCTTGACAAAGTGAAATCAGCTTGCATGTGAACCCCATCACCACGAGGCCCACTTTCAAGGCTTTTTGGACTTCTGAGGGGCCAACATGCTCCAAAATGGGCTCAAAATGGGCTCATTTCACCCGTTTGTGCACCCCAAATGGTTTGGGATGAGGTTTGGAAAAATGCGTTTTTGACCCATTTTTGACCCATTTTTGGTCCCAAAACAGCCCATTTTCAGGGCATTTTGGGATTTTCGGAGGACCAAAATGCGCCACCACAAGCTCAAAACGGTCCAAAAACACTTGTTTTAGCGTCGGACATGGTCTAGGATCATTTTTGAGAAAAGTCATCTTTTTGCCCCTACTGGACCTTGTTGACCCATTTGGGCACCCACCTGTTTGGGCTTGAGCTTGCAGCTTGCCGCAGCCTAGTGGGCCTAGGTATTTGGGTCTAGGCGTCCGTTTGGGCAATTCTGAGGGGTGGAAACCACAAAAAGTGGGGGGTTGCGGGTGGAGTAGGTGCCCTCGGAATCGCATTTTGAGCCATGTAGCCAAAGATATGGCCTATTCTTGGTTTGTGGCTGTCGGCATTTGGAGCTTCTGGGGGCCTTTTTGGGCCGTTTCTGGAGTTAGAGGGCCGCAAAGAGCTCGTTGACACGGGGAAGTCAAGCTGCATGTGGAGTGTACCCACCGTTTCCCTTCGTTTGGCCGTTTTGAATGTGTTCCAGGGCTTTTTTGGCCCAAAAATGGCTGTTTTTGGCCGTAAACTGCAGTTTTTGAAACTGAGGTCCGCCACTTGCGAATCCCGTTCCCGGCCGCCACCGTTGAGTTTCTTGCTCAAACTTTGTGTGATTGTACTTCACACCCATAGGTATCATCCACCAAAATTTCACCCGAATCCGAAGCACCACGACGGAATTCTGATTTTTAGCCATTTCGCGCGTGCTGCTTGCTGCTTGCTTGCTTGCTTGCTTGCTTGCTTGCTGCTGCTAAACCTGTTAGGTCCACCCTAGACCCTAAAGAGGGTTATAAAACCAAGACTGGTTCCACCAGCTCGGTGAACCTTAACCCTAACCCTAAACCCCCCCCCCCTCACCCCTGGCGGGCCACCCCCATGACCCCCGGCCGGACCCCCCCCCGACCCCCGGCAGGAACACCCCCCCCCGACCCCCGGGAGGAACACCCCCCCCCCGACCCCCGGCTGGACCCCCCCCACCCCCCGAGTTTTGAAAGATAGTTGGGGGGTGGGTCGCATCAGGACCGGTTGTGGTCACCCCCCCGTGGCTGCCACGCAGCCACTACCACCACCACAACCACAACCACCACCACCACTACCATCATCACCATCACAATGTTGCAACGCTACTGACCAATACGCTGGCCTTAGCCCCTATGGTGGTGCTGCAATGGTGCATCACAATGGCCTTGTTTCAATGGCCAGCGCATGCAATCCAAGCGAGATTTCCCTCATCAAACACTCCATGCAACCCAACATTCAGATCCAAGGCAATGTCCAAATTTGTGACACACACAACTGACATCCACAATTTTCCACAAAGCCAAGGATCCTTTACAAACCTCCGTTAGGTGAGCAAGACCCCCCAACCCAAACCTTGCTTGGTGTGCCGTTGAGCCGTGAGTGAGTCTTGTGGCCGGTACCCCCCCCCCCCCCTTGGTATGCAACTGAAGGTAGTACTACTGTTCGAGCTCTGTTTTCTGCCACATCCATTTTGGTTGCCGATGGGAAGTCAAGTGTGACTACGAGGGCTCCACATGAAGCCCAAACCGTTACTGCCTTGCGGGCGGTGCTGCATGTCAGCCCAATACACTGCTCAAACATGAAAGCAAGCATAGGAAGACGGGGAATCGGCGCGGGCTGAATGAATGAAAGCACTTCAAGGACTTGCCCCTGTTTTTGTGCTGGCAGCGCGGCGAATTGAACCCCAACCGCGTGCCCACCTCCGTTCGGGGCAGGCCCCTCAATGCCCCAAGCCATGAACAACAAATGGCCTCAAACTTTGTTCTGGGCCCAGACCAGTCAAACGAATGCCATTGGAGAGCCTCGGTCCGATTGACCTGAGGGCCCAGGGACGTCCCGGAGGTCCCTGAGGCTTCGTCCATCGCAACGGAATACCATTTGAAATATCATCCCCCCAAGCCGCAGGAAACGGGGCCAGGCATCTGCTGAAGTCCATCTCACTTGGCCATACGAAGTGCTAGGGCAGGGGGGGATGGAGGAGCAACATACTCCCACCCTTGAAGATCGCAGTCTCGGTACCCAAGGAACTGGTGGCACGCATCATCTTTGTGTCGGGCGGTGTCCGGGCAGCACCAATGCCCATCAAAGCTCCAGACACAACCTGCCACAAGACATGGCACAAGAGATCCTTCTGCCAAGATCACAAAGATTCGGGTCTTTTGGGGTGCGCTCTGCATTTAACAGCGTTTGGGCCACGGCGATTTCAAAGGGGCTGGGCTTTGGACGCGAAAACCGACGCCCCCCCCCCTCGCCTGCCCCTGTGAGAGGCGACTATTTGTCATGAAACAGGACATCGTGGTGGAAGGGAGGTGATGTACCACCATGTATGATGACCAATACAGCATTGCCCCAGAACACCAGCATAGAAGACCGGCAGTGGTCCACAAAAATGCCGCCCCCACACTGATACTATGCTCTGACCACACCGCAGACGCAGTGTCGCAACAAAGGTGGTAAAGATCACACAAGTGCACAGCAATTGAGAGTTGGTGCCTGCATGTGTGTGTTCGCTAGGCAGTGCCCTGTCGCCTTTGAGAACGGCTTGTCTAACCACGAGGTCACAATGTCAAAGCCACGAGACTCCTTGGTGGAATGATTGGACAAACGTCGGCGTCCCGTCAACGGGCATCGAGCGCAACACAATGACAACGAAGAGCTCAGGGAATCGAACGGTCACAGAACTGCCCAACTGTCCCAAGAGGGCGGGGTGCGTGTGTATGCGTGCGTGCGTGCGTGCGTGTGCGTGTGTGTGTGTATGTGTGTGTGTGACGCCCAATTCTTTCAAATCATGCTCAAACTGCGAGGTTCAATAATGATGCGACCAAACCATAAGTTCTGTTGTTCTGTTGCCCCGTCGCCGGGCTTCAGGAACTGGGTTGAGATGACACGCAACATGCAACAAGAGGGAGTGGGGCTTGTGCTCCTACCGCGTCCCGCATCCCTGGTCCGTGCTCCCGTGCTTCCCTGTGTGTGTGTGTGTGTGTTTGCTGGCGACGGGTGCTTATGACTTGAGTTGGCCAACTCATCTCTCTCATGTGGAAGCACCTGCGGTGTGACGTCTCACTGACATCGCAAACACCACGAAAGGGGCAACCCACCACACCCCCTCAGCCCACACCTGGTACACAAAATGGTGCTTGCAGTTGTACCGGGTGTTTCAGATCCTCACGATACCCACACCCACCCCCACGAGTGGCAGTAGGGCAAGGCTGATCAACAAGGGAAATGGCTTGGAAGGGAGGAGCAACTGTGTGGGCATGTACATTTCGGGAGGTGTGCCAGTGGATATGACCAGGCGGTCTGGGGCAGGTGGCGTCTGGGGATCTCCCAGGCGGGGGTAGTCGACAAGGGCATACAGGAAGCGCTGTCGACACGGGGTCTCACCAAAAGCACCTTTTCAAGCCAGGTCAGATACATCGACTGGCAGGCGGCACAAAGCCATCCACCAAGGGCTACCAACCTGTGAAACTACCCCACCTTTCATGGCCCCGCCTGCCACCCGCGCCGAGACAGCGGGTCACCCCAACGCCCCCAGCCCGGGGCTGCCCAGCCCCCCCTCCCCCCGGGTATTGGCGCCAACACGCAGAAACTGCACACTGTAACAGACAAGACAGTAGACTTCGGGAGGCTTCAGTGCCCCCACGGGGCCCCTGGGCGACCTTTGTGTCTGTCCGCAGCCCTGACCCATACCTCAGTCCCATGCCGATCTCCCGTGCGTTCACTATGGCGGGGGGGGGGGGGGGGTTGGGTCAAGGCGTCACCTGGTCGCCTACCCACGGTCCGCTGCCTTCCCTGCGGGACCTGACTGGGCGGTCGTACCCAGGTGTCCGGTCAAAAGGCCTGCCAGACTGTTGACCGCCCCGAGACCCCACGGTGGCGCTCGTGGGCGGGAGATGCCGCCGTGCCTGTGTGTATGTGTGCCCTTGTGTGTCTGGGGGGGGGGGGGGGGCGGGGGGGGCTGTGGCATACCTGTTTGCTGCTGGCAGGCGTCAGCGCACGTGGCACGGGGAAGTGTGTGCCTGGTGCTCCAGGCCCCGGCAGGGTGGCCGCAGAGCCTGATGCTGAGCCCGCCGGGGGAGATGTGGGCCTGGGCTTGCAACCTCCACGTCACAAGGATAAGCTACCCAACTGCTCCACGACTGCCTGCCGGCACGGGAAGGCGGTGGTACGTGGCACGACTGGGGTCAGACCCGCACTCCTTGACTGCCTTCGGCACAGGTGGTGCTGCCACGTGGGCTGGGTCTGGCTCCCCACGGCTCAGGGCGTACCCTGGGCAGGTGGAGGGGCCCCAGGGGGCACAGAGTGCTTCCCTGCTCTGGGTGCCGCCGGTGCTAGCTGCACTGGCTGCGGCGCTATAGCCCATGTAGATGAAGGGGCCCAGATGGCACCACACCCAAATGGCCTCTCCGTTGGGACAGGGGGCAAGGGTCGGGTGGTCACCAGGGGTCACCCACAAATGCACTAAGGTGCACGGGGCTGTGCTGGCGCAGGTGGATGTGTAGCGGTTGGAGGGGCGCGCACACCTGGAGGTTCCCTGGGCATGGCGCTCTAGGGATACTCACAGCAGTCCAGCTGTGAGCCCTTCACAGCCACCACTTTTCCAAGCCCAGAGGGCATCTCCGTGCACAGCGCGGGCTGCACGAGGGGGCTCAAAGGCGAGAGTACTCAGGGCCCCCCATGCAAATGGCACTGCTGTGCCTGCGGCGGTAACGGCCGCACCGCCGCCCAGTCCGGCCCCAATGAGACACGGTCCGAGGGACGCCCTTTGGACTGCCATGTGAAGACCCCAAGTCTGCGGCGCCATCATTGGGCAGACCCGGGCATTTACGTTACCACCGTTACCCAACAATTTGCCCTTTTTTCCCTCCAATTGTTGATAGAATTGCACCATCTTTCTCTTGGAGATCCGTTGGACCATTGACCCCGCATCCCCCTGATCAGAGGTGCACTTCACAGCAACACAGATCCCCAACGCCCCACATGGCCCCAGCACCCACGTCACGTGTCCCCTGCCCCCGGCGCCCCTGCGTGCCCTGATTTCTGCCCGTCTTACAATACCTTGCGGCGGCTGAGTCTGGGCTTTGGCTGGCAGGTTCAGCTTCCCAGTGCTGTCCGACCACGAGTACTTGTGCACAAGATCTATGCCAATACAGAGACACCCGCAGTGCAGGCAGTGGTCCCCAGGGGTAGGGCGCGCAACACCGGTCTGGGGGTGTGGGGGGGAGATGAAGGCAGCAGGAGACTACCAGAGCGGACGTACGAATGCCGAACGATACCGACACCGAAGGAGCTGCGGGGGGAACCCCAGGGACAGTGAAGCGGAGGAGGGGGCTAGGGCAGAAAATGTGATCGCACAGTGTTTGTTAACTGCATTCCAACCGTCCGCCATGGGCTGACCACCGAAAAGAGGAGGCGCCAAAACGGTGGCGGTCGGGTCAGGCAGTGCGATGGCGAGTCAGTGTGTGTGACCCAACGGGGTCCAATGCACGGGTGCATGTGTCAGATCTGTGAATGAAGTATCCAAAACGAGGCGAATTCCGCCAACTCCAAAAAAAAAAAAAGGTGCCGGTCAAGTGGAGCACAGATCCGCCGCTGAGGCTCTGTCGTGGGGCCTGCCCAATCAAAAGTCAGGAGGAGGTGGCGGGAGGGCTGGTGTGTGTAGGTCCATCTATACAAACACCCTCTGAACAGGGAAGGTGGCCTCAACCGGAGGGTTTTGCATGCTGTGCTCGAAAGTTGGGCGGCACAAAATGCACAACATTCCATTTCTGTCCCGAGCTGAAAGCAGTGGAGCAGTTTTGTTGGGATCAGCCCTAAGCGCTGCAAAAACCGTCCCCATCGTGGGAGCGGGGGCAGGAGGCTACAGTTCTGGGTGAGGTCTGAAAGCGCTCTGACCCAGTGCTGTGTTGACACAGAGGAGGGGGAGGGAGTGGTTTGGTCGGGGGAGGCGGGAGACCTTGGCAGAAAGACCCTTGTGCACCTAAAATACATCACTGCTCGCAGCAGTTCATTCGTCGTGTCCGACAGTGTTACACGTCTGACTCGACCAACGCTGTCCAATGGTGTGGCAGGACAAACGAATTGCACCACAAATATCCAGAGCACCCCCCACATGTTGAGTGTTGAGCAACAGGTGCGTCTTAAGGCTGTGGAGCACGTCCCAACCCAATCACCCCACTGAACCGGACGCCGGGGGATGGGGGGGATCCGGGGGGGCGAAAGGGCTCCTTCTTCCTTCGGTACACAGCCCTTCTTAAGAAAACTGGCCTTCAGCTCCTAAATGATGCCCCAAAAGGGGCATCATGCATTGTGGGACCTCCCACAATGCATCGAGCCCCCAGATCCACGGACATGCATGCGACACGGAGCCCAATCAGGGGTGGGTCCACATGCAGCAGTACTTGTGGTGCCACACCTCTGCTGCCCCTTTAGCAGACGAGGAAGCCATGCTACTGCCCCAGCCCCCAGCCCTGACGACAGCGGGCAAGAACATACTCCGGCCTGTCCAGCCCACAATAGGGAACCAGCGCTGATGCTGAAAGATTACCACACAATTGCCGCGCACAGTGCCGGAGCCCCTGCAAACAAATGCGATCATGTGAGGCAATGTGTGCATGTAGTGGGACGCATCAGCCAGTTTTGTGGTATGGCGAGGACACATATCTCTGGTGAAGCACAGGGCAATGGAAGACATCTTTTTGGACTTCATGACCACAGGAAATGCCAGCATCCACCCCCACAGACCATAGGGGTCTCATCTTTTGCACGTACCACACACACGGTACCTCTGACTTGGGTCATGGTTCGGCTGTAACCATCTCATCTTCGGGAAGCCATCTGCACCAGACATCCTTTCAACACCTCGTGTGTTGTCGCAACAGTAATCGACATGTGTCTTTGAAATGATTACACTTCAACACCAATTTCTCCAAAAGTAAAATGTTCAAATTGTCCGACACGTAGCTCTTTTCCCACCAGAAAAAAAAGGTTGTTCACATCCATTTCGAGAAGAGACGACATACGAAATTGGGGCTGAACAAGGCCCAAATGCGCAGTGACCCTGACCAGCAGCAGCACTCAAAGCTCCATGGCAAGGATGCCGGTGTACGGTGGGGCGTCCTGGTCAGCGTTCCCCCCTCCTGGGGTCCATCACCGCCACAACTGGGCCTCCCGCTCCTAAACCCGTCGGCCCGGGGCGGGAAGTGTTGCCTTGGTACCCACTTCATTGGCCGCCGCCCCCCTTCACGACGGCCTGGAGAGGAGGAATGGGATGGCACGGAATTTGGTGGGTGGGCGGAGGCCAATGGCTCCATCACATGCACTGGCTGGGGACGCCAGGCGTGTACCTCGCACAACAGTGCCTTGCTTTTGCAGGGGCAGGCTGGCCACCGTGCGGCGCAGCGCACCCTGCACCTTGCGAGGCCATAGCTCCAATGTATCCGCAAATGAGGAAAAATAATCAGCCTGAGACGTGGGGTTCTCCTTGATTTTGAATTCTCATATTTTAGAGTAGCCCTCATGCACCAAGTATGGGCACAAAATTAACCAATCAATGCACAGATGGCAACGGTGAGCAGAAATATTCCCAGTGGCAGGTCGGTCACTCTCGCTGGCCAACAGCCCACTGAGAAGCACTTTGCATGCAGATTTTAAATAAATGTAAGATGATCGACCTTCAGAGACCTGCTCTATGGCGGAAGAGGCTTCCAGGCATCCACACATGATGTGCCAGGATATCATTTGTCCTGCTGCCATGTTCTGGGCAACCCCCTTGGAAATTTGAAAGAAATGCGTACCCTGAGCTTACTTTTTGCCTCTTTTGACAGCCCAGTCTCAGCATTCCCAGCGGGGTGTGCTGGGGTAGGGTCTGAGAGGGAGGAAAATTCCAGGGACCCCGATGTACAGGACGGCCTGCAGTGGATAGAGGGTTGACCCCCCGCCCCCCCCCCCAACACAGCAAGTCCGATGCATCCATGTACCATTTTATACATCATGTGCCCCATGCAGAATGCGAGAATATACTCCTTGGCCGGGAATTGTCGCTGCACAGCATCCCAATGGGTTTGCCCTTTTCACTGAAGAAAGCTTATGAGCCCATGAAAAACACGGGCTGAGACAAGGTCTTGAAGCCACTACAGATCATAGAGGACGCGCACCTTTGCCTCGATGTCCTTGCGATTGCCACATCCACTTCATACGGACGGTTCCACTTCCGCTTCCGGACCATCTGCTGGGGAATCAGCACGCCGTCATGCGATGGACCCACACCCTAATCAAACGAGAGCATACCGAGCCTGGATCATGGCATGGAATGGGGAACGATTTGGATAGGTAAAGGGAGGTATAGACATATCGACACATGGACAATGTAAAGTGTGGACTGGGTGCAGATGGGACCACCCACAAGTGTGGGAGGGTTCCGCCCGGCATAGGGCACCACCCACAGGGCGTCCGGCCACAGGGCTCGGTAGTCTTAAGGCTGGTTCACACACACGAGGATGTATGTTGCTGCAGCTGGTCTGAGGGTTTTGTGAACCGAGATAGCAACACACACTGCTCAGTAGACGTGCACAATCCACATCTATGGGCTGGAATATAACCCTTGTACGAAGCCATGAATGCACCCCATACCCAGCGGCAATTACCACTTGTCTCTGTCCTGTTCTTGCCCATTTGCCACAAGCGCGGGAAATCAAACGTTTCCAAATGTCGATCATGCCAACCAATAGCGAGTCATGAACCGCACAAGGGTGGGCTGATCCCAGTACCCATCTCACTTGCATGGTCCCCAGGCGGAGCCATGCAAACGGCTATGCTAGGCCTGTGGCGGTAGGATAAGCAAGCAACCTCACTGAAAACGCACACACATTCTCAGACCAAGGAGCACGGATGTACACTGGGCATGACCCTCACGTGAGACTTGTCCCCGAAACAGCCTTCACCCGGCAGCCTGTTAGATACCTCAGCTGACTCGTACGTCACCAACTGACTTGCAGATGTGTGAAACTCTTCAGCCCAGTCCGTTGCATATATCCACCCGTGCGTATCGCCCTCTTGCGTGGCCAAGTACCAGTCTCCTGGTGCACCAGAGGGCGTGGTCAAGGGAAAGCCACAAATGGTGAGTCGGAGGAACACTAACAGCAAACCTCACTGAATGCGCTCCAAGTTCCATAGTTTCACTCACGGAGACAGCAACGCACTTGGCTAGACATACACCTGTGACTGGCCTCACAGTCATCGGAAAATGGCATGCGCAGAAAGGCCAGGCCACAGAGGCAGCAGAGGGCCGTACCATGAATCAATGTGATGCAAAAACACAGGCTCTTCCATGGAAGGCATCTGGAGATGTGCATGGATTTGAGGAACCTGTAGCCCGGGGATCCGGGGGGCGGGGGACCCGCAACAAGAGTCTCCGCTTTCAATGTTCTGGGCCCTGGTGCAGGGTACATGGCCTCGGAAACGCACCGGGGCACGACATATCCGCTGGGCCAAACCTTCCCCTTTGGCTACCTCCTGCCAACCTCTGCAGCAGAACTCAGTCTTCGAATGTCAAATCCGTGGGCAGCCCCTGGTAAACCGGCCGAGGGTAGGGGGCACACCAGTCCAGCGACAGCCGGGGGGCAACTTGAAGCACTCTTTGGGACAGTATCCGTGCTTCTTTGTCTCTGTCCACTCCGAAGGATCTGTGGGCAATCTGTGTACAGCGCAGGCAACAAACTCATATCTCATTTCTTATTCAGGGGCCGGGGCTGAGAGGGCGGGGTATCCTCAAGACTTGCGACCCGACAAACTGACTAATATGCAAAAACATTGCTTTCACCGTTGAAATAGCCAAAAGGCTCCACCTTCTCAGAGGCTGTCGACTGTACTATCAATTGAGTCGCCATCATGTTGATGGTCTGTCAGATGTGAATGCGCAAAAGCAGCACCACAACAACAACAACAACAACAACAACAACAACAACAACAACAACAACAACAACAACAACAACAACAACAACCGTGTGCTATTCCGGGGCCATGCGATATTGGAGGAGATGGAGCTCAGTGCCACCCCCTTCGCTTCGAAAAAAGCATACAGAATGGAATTGCAACAACTCAAGAACGCCAGTACTCCGGTTGCAGGTACCGCATCAAAGCAGACGATGCACAGCACGCGTGAGCCGTTTGCAGCGGCGGGGAAGCGCGAGGCAGATCAAACAAGACGAGGGATGGGATACAGGCACGTCTGTACAATGCAGCGGAATGCCACTTGAGGCCCGGGAGTCCATTCAGTAAAAACCCACGAGCCCGTCTGGACTACTTCATGTTGACAACCCTTCACTGCCTTTCGAGGTGAGGTGGAAACCATGCCCTTGCTGCCACACGCTGCCCGTTGGTACATTTTGCCTTCATCATGACCACATTGGGCAACATCTGCCATTGGTAAAATCATGCTATCGATTCCTTCTCTATTTCATAGCTGCGTTGACAAAAGGATGGTGCCTCCAAAGAGGTAGAGTGGAGGTAGAGCGAGTGGTAATGGTAATGGAACCGGTAGTGGTAGTGGAATACTGGCAGAGGTAGTGGTAGAGGTAGTGGCAATTGTATGGGTAAGCAGGAGTGGTGGCAGTGGGCAGAGGTAGTGTTAGTGGTAGAGGCAGTAGGACTGGTACCAGTCATAGTCGTGGTCATGGACAGGCTCCAGTGACCTCGGCAAAGTGTGATTACCTCCGGAAGGGGTGATCCCACCGTGCCTCTCATAGCGCATCGGACTGTCTCCTCTGGGGGAGGGGGCGTTAATGCGGGGAAATGGTGGCGACAAATGATCACTGCCCCGAGGGGTTTCGCCCACCATCATGATTTGGGTTGGAATCACGTCGCAACGGTTGTGCGAACAGACACCATGCAGGCTTGCAAACAGTCGCACAGCGCCCTGGACAAAGTCGCACTTGCAGACCCAACCATCGGCCCTGGGCGCAGGATCCGCAGCAACCGGGCCCAGGAAGGGCAATGGTCACCTGTGCTTCCCCCAACCCAAACCATAAAAGTAGCGCTGGCTCTCCCACGTTGTGACCTCCCCACGGGTGTTGCCTTCTGTGAAATCCCAGGGCTCCGCTTTGATGCCCGGACATTGCTCCTGGATGATTTCCAGGACAGAGCACGCCTGCAAAGGAGAGGGCACGGCTGATGGGGAGAGGCGGCCTGCTGCACGCCGTGTGAGGCTGAAGGGCGCTTGGGGCGACCCTGACAGGAAACTAGAGGAAGCAGAGACACCCCACCAACCACAATGTGCAGCCATAACATTCGTGGGTGAGCCTCACACAAACGCCGGAAGTGCCGGACGGTCAAAACAGACCACTTCTGGCCTCTTTTCGATTGCATATCCAGGGAACGAAAAACCCGCCAAAAGAAGTGGCAAATCGTGACCGCCCCTTTGATGAACAGGTCACTGTCCTACACCTACAAGACAATGCTGCACGTTTTCTGCTAGTCCTTGATTCATGACGCGTGGGGGGATGAATGTCGGCAGCAGTAGAAGCAGCACCAAAGGAATTTGAAAGAGATCCTTACGCGCAAGCCACAGCAAATGCATGATGCTAGCAATCCACAACGCCATTACCAGACTTTGCAGAAGAAAAATAGCAACAACTGCAGAACAAAATAAATGCTGTGCTTGCATCACAGACCCAATCATTCCTTTTGCCTCAATGTGCGCGTCCTGCTGCCGACTCTACATTCAGCTTGTCACGCCCAAGGCCCAACTCAAAAAAGCACAGTGCCATAGGATCTGCGGACTTCGTCCGTCGCCACGTGCTGCAGGTGTGAGCGAGGGTCCGCCGTGCGCCTCTGAAGCGGAAGCTCCCGAAACAGGTGGTGGATGCAATTCTCCCAGAATACCGAAGATGACCGATGGAAAAATTGCAATGGCCGCGGTGCGCTGTTCAGGGCTCCCCTGATAAACCTGCTACAATGGCTATAGGAGCCTGGCAGCCGTGTGCATGCGCAAGGGGAGGGGGGGATCACTGTGTACTTCTGTCTGGCACACTTGCAAACAATGGATGTAACAGGGTGTAACAGGGGCAGTGGGTGTAACTGCAATGCTACACCCACTGCCGTGCAGCTGGAGAGCAGGCTGCCCTGCCGTTGGGAAAGGTTGTAGGGGGGAATGGATGGGCTGGCCCCTTGAGTGACAGACTTCTGGCGCCGACTAACCCGGGCTTAGCATCGCGACGTTACACGAACACTCCATTTGTACGGACGGTCCCTGATACATCCTTTTGCGGCACCGCCGTGTCATCAATCACCTACAGTTTCCACCTGCAGGTGTTTGATGCCGCCTCAAGTGGTATCCCTGAAGCGGCGACTCCGTAGTAGTGCCGCAATCTAATGACATCCCAATGTGTGGGTGCACGGCGACCTCAAAAATCCCCAGACCCGCAAAAGTCTCCCGCCACCGTTGAGGAACTCCTGGCAGCAGTGCACACGCTCCAACGCACAAACGTATGCGCATGTGCACGCACCCTCACCTACACATCCACGCACACGTTGTATAGATAACACAGAAATCCCACATGCAAACCTCAAACACTGATCTGCACTGAATTGAGGCCTCGTTGTCGGGCAACGCAGGCAGCCTGGCAAGCGGCTTGAATGTGACGTGGATTTTATTGCCATCCTGTCGTATCTCCGCTGCCTCGCCATATGGAGCTGTCCAAAGCTGAAGTGCGGAAGGAGAGCAAGGCAGATCGCATGTTATTTTGATAGCTCCACTTGGGCATTGTTCTGCACTGAATTCGGAATTGACCACCTGTATCTCAGCGGTGCAAAAAGGGGCGGGCTTGAAGGCTAACGCTACACCTCAACCCCTGGTAGCACACTTGCCCTGCTCACACCATGTGACAGCCTATGAAGCCATATAAAGCAGGTTACCTACAAAGCCAGAACGGCACAACATGAGCCAGCAAGAAATGCACCAGCAGTGGTCTATCAAAAGTATAAGCCCCATACACCCATTGTTGTCCCAAATTTATCCACATTGACCGGTATTTCACCGCTAGTTTATCCATGGGTTCTCAAATTTACGCGCAGCCTAGCACATTACCACGATTTATGCATGTTCCTACTCAAACTGAACCTTATTGACGCTAGTTTTCTCTTCTTTTGATGTTTTTGATTGCGAGTGTACCCCTTGCCCGCCCAGGGGTCTGCCCTCGCCCCCCCAGGGCAAGACAGCAGACCCTCCGGCAGATAACTGGTTGCAAGCGTCCCCTCGTCCCGTGGCGTGTCCTAGTAGGTGCCCAGACAAGCTACATGCTTCGCTTGCGGCCGTTTGCCACAGCGCATGCAGTACCCGTAACCCCGTTTCCGTACCGGGAGAAGCGTTGGGCACCGGGTTATCGCGATGTTCACATCGTTCCAAGGTGGAGCAGGTGGCACCCACGAAAGAAAACTTGTTGGGATGTGTACAAGCGTTCGTGTCTGTGCAGGCCGCGTTGCTCAGAGCAGCCCGCCCCTGTTCTGTTGCATCAGGCTCAGTATTCGTTTGACGGTGCCATGCAATTCATCTGTCTTCGGAGACGTGAAAATGTCGGCATCCACGACAGTGCGGTGCGTTCAACAACACAGGCCGTCATTTTACTATTTTCTGGTCAACAGAACCTCTACATCTACAAAGTTGGATAAACCCGGATAAACGTTGGCAAACATGTAAGAAAATAAGGATTATCAATCACAGAGGACCCGCAATAGACGAACAATCGACAACAGAGGGCCTGTGCGCAATAAACATTCAATGGCCAAGCACCTTTGATGAAAAAAAAATTCAATGCAAAGGTGCGATAAAATGCAGGTGGACGTGGGCAACCCTCGGTAGGTAACATCAAGCACGGGTACGCTTCGGGGAAAATGCGCTGTAAAATGCAGGTAAACGTGGTAAAACGTGGGCCAACTGGGGCAATCTTGCAATAAAACATGAATAAATTTGGGCAAACGTACACCTGCTGTGGCATACGGGAAACGGTGGGTAACCCTACCTACAGGTTCATCGTGCTTCTTTGAGTCAGCAACATTTCTCAGCGGGTTGGGCCAGAGTCTGCCAGACAGCAACGGGAACAGCGCACTGCAATCAGACCAACTGGACATTGTCGCCCGGCCGTTCCGGATGGTCCACCAACTGCATGATGCGCTCTGTCGAGAAGAGGGTCATTTCTGCACCCGACTGGACGACGTACTTGAGGTCATCGTCTTCATACACTTTGCGGTTGACAGTGATCAGGCAGTGGTTGGCGCGCGCAGCGAGCGCATCGTACTCCCCGAGCAGGCACCCGGCATGCGCGCGCGGCAGGCGCACACGTGTAGCGTACTTGACAGTGCCGGTCCACGTCTTAATTCCCTGTCAAAAAAACAGACGTAAAACTGTTGGGTCCAGAGCACAAAATCACTCCTGGTTTGAAAAAACTCTCAGCTCAAGGGAACTGAGGGTCCTGGACAAAGCGCACCACTGTGGCAAACAAATCGACAATCTCGCCGCCTTCGCCCTTCGCCCTTCTGCTTCGAATTCCCGTGTCCTCATCGGAACAAAACCGCCAGAGCTCCCCTGAACCCTGATCAACGAGGTGCATGTGCTGGCAGACGGAAAGGGATTTCGACAGCCTCTGTGGCTGACGAAGCAGCTGTCCTGAATTTGAAACCAGGGATTTGGGAAGGAGGAGCTGGAGGTTTGGGACAGTGACGCCCTGAGCAACCCCAAGCAGCATCGTCTTGTCACTTCTTGGTTCTCAACCCCCCTCTGTTCTCCAGCGCGCTGCTTTGCTGCTTTAAACCCCCATAAGCCCCCTCCCCCCCCACTGCCATGGAACACAATACAAATTGCCCATGCTTTGGTAAAAGTGCCGTCTCGAGACACTCAAACAGAAGGAACGTGCATGATGTCACTGTGACAATGCCCCACCCGAGAAAACCGTGACTTTGGGGATTGCGCACAGGCCAGTCTTGCCTGACATATCTGCCGCTCAATTGGCTTCCCATGCGGGCATGACCCTTGAGTAGCATCACCACATGCTGGGGCCAGGCCTGTGCTGGAAGGGTGTTGTCTGTGTGTGGGGTGGGGAGGGGGGGGGGGGGGGCGCCTGGGACCTAAAAGTTTGTGGACCAGAAATGGCCCAAAGAAATTTGTCCTTCAGCAAACTTCACTTTTTCCCACTCAAGGAATTTGGTGAAGGACCTCAAATGGTCAAGTTGAAATGTCCGCATAGGCTCTGGCCGCGCCTGACCCACAGCCATCGCCTTCTGCCCATCATGCCCATGTATGGCGCTTCCACGGTACAATTTGTGATCGCCCCCGCTTCCGCTAACTGCACTGGCGCTCTGGGCTCTACTGAGTTATGTGCGCATCTTGGTGAGGGGTCACTCCCTCCCTTGCAGCTTGCAACTGTTGCTGGCCCCATTCAGCCACACCGGGTTGGGCTTGGGCGGGGCCTTGGGTTGAAAACCCCAGGCTCGGTTGAGGTCAGTTACATACAACATTCAACATTCAGGGGGTGAAGCAGCGTGACCATTCTGTCCTGCACAACACCGGTGAAGCCATAGAGGGGGGGTCGAGAGCGGTGGGGCGGTGCTTTTTGGTTGGCAGCTGGCATGGCCTCTGTCTGGTGTGGTTTTCGGCCTTGTCCTGCCGACCATGGGATCACGGATCCTGCGGTGGATCATTTCACTTTCTTGTTGGGTTGCGCTGGTGTGCACACTTCTATATCCCACAGTGGGAAGAGGGGCAGTTGGCCTGACGGCGTCTTTACTGGTGTGCACGCTTGCGTTGCCGATGGTGTGCTGGGTCCTGCACCGGTACACGGGGCCGATGTGGACGTGAACGATCGGGAGTATGCATTGTCTTCCCACCCCCACAGCGATTATTCCTCGGGCACGAGGAGGTGGGGGGTTCTTGCTCATCCGCTGGGTGGGCGTGTATGGATATGCGCCCAAACCGTCGTCGTCCCACATTGGCGAGGTGGTCCACCCATCCGTTCCCTTTAACGCCAACATGGAGCCACTTGACTGCATCCCCCAACTGTTCGGTGAGATCCACGATCTGTATCCACAGGTCAATGTGTTTCACTTTGTTTGAGGTATTGCACGACGTATGCCACCTCCACCTTTGAGCCCAACCCAACACACCATTAACTACGAGCACGGAGGCGAGGCATATGAGGGACCGTTGCCATTGCACTGCCCCTTCAGGCTGCAGAGCGCTGCACGGAGCTCCCCTCTTCCAAGTGGGAGCAACCCCCGCCACCAGGTTCCAACTCAACTTCGAGACTTCGCCACAAAAGACCTGCTTGGATGAATCCCATAATTCTCAGTTTGGTCTTCATTCACTGGTATGAAGTCAGCTGTGTCCCTTTCCGCCGCAAAAAAAAACTCCACCCTGCTTCGGGGAGCTTTTCGGAGGATCTGTCGAGGTACATGATGTGCCATCCTTGCTGTTGGTATCCAGGGATGATTGTTTTGTACCGCTCCGCTAGTTTAGCTGTAGCCAAAACATTTTCCTGGTGCTTTCGTGGCAGCACATGTAATTTGTGGGTGTTGCGGATATAGCGACGTGTGGGTGTTGTAACACAGCATGGTCGCTCATGGATTGGAGCACCTGGATATGCGGTGTGACCACCTCTATCGGTGGTAACGTGGGGGTCGGGTGCTCTTCCCGCCACCTCAGCACTTTCAACCACATCACCTAAAACTGGTCCCATGTGGGACGTCCCATATGTTGTTTAGTTTGTGCATGGAGCGCTGTGACCACGCTGCTGTTACAATGGACCACGGTGTGATGCCCCGCAAGGTGGTGAGGGAGAGCTTGGGGTTTTCGAGAGGATACGAGTGGGGTTTGATTCCGGTCCGTCAGGCGTGGGCGCCAACCCCAGCCACTGGCTAGCAATGTGTGTTGCCACTAAGATGTATTTGCAACCCGCCACGGCATGTCGAGATGTTTCTTGCACTCTGTAGATGGGGCGGACTGTCTCATGTGACTGCCAATTGGCCAAGCCCAACAACCAGTTTTTTTTCACCATGCCATGTGGATAAACAACGGATCATTGGGCGGAAGCAACAGCCTGTGCCATGCTTTCTAGGCCCGCAGTGGTTGTCGCGGTGGTTGTGGTGTTTGTGCCATTCGGTACCGTAACATCACACGAATCTTCCAACCTAATTGGAATGTGGGCTTGCATTCATTTGGGGATGAGGGCTGTGGCTTGGGGTGGCTTTGGGTGGCTTTGGGTGCGCTGGCAAAAGCTGTAGCCGCATCTAGGTACACCGGTGCCCATGTTCGAGGAAGGTTGGTGCCCCACCCCCTGTGCGTCACCTAATTGCGCACTATCATGACTCTCTATTTTATCAGGGATGGGGAGAAATAGGTTTTATCGTGTGTATCTTGAAACCAGACCGGAGCGTTGGAGGCCATGCAACAAGGGCTAGTGGTAAGAACTGATTTCTCTCAGGCATATGACTTGGTCCACCATAACTACTTTGTGGCCTTCTTCCACATTGGACTGCCGGTGTCCCTCATCTTTCTCCTCATTTCAATGTTCAAGGCTCAGTTTATTTGGGCCGTGGGCATGGGGTCCAAGAGGTCGTGTTCTCCCCCCAATCCGAAATCAAACAAGGGGACCCCCTCCCCCCAGCGGTCGTTGAAATGGTTTGTTACGTGCTTGTACATGCGCTGCAGGCAATGTCGCCGCACATACATGTTCTTTTTCACGTGGACAACCTCCTGCTGCACATCCCTCTCTGTACACAATCAGTGTGTAGACTCCTATCCTGGGTTTTTGAGCACCTCTGACAGTTTGGTACGCTTGTGGGGTTGAAGCTAAATTTGACCAAGAGGGCTCTCGTGCACCTAGGGATTCTAACCACATCTGGAATTGAGGTCAAGCAACGGGTTAAGTATTTGGGCATCCCCGTGCGGCATGTCTCACCTCGTAAAAGGTTGCCCATTTGGGTATTACCAGATGTGTTGGGAAGTAGGCTCGGGTAGGAAAAATGAATAGTGGCATCACCCAATCGTGAAAAAGGGCTACCCTTTCTACATGTGTGAGATGCACGTGGCTCAAGAAGTGTGCTCTTTTTGTGGCCCTAGCGATTATGGGGGCATACACTTCCTCGTTGGGCCTTGAGGCGGCTGAGGGTTCACCCTACCAAGCCTGGCAATGCCGCCCAAACTTTGGGGCAATCAATTGCCACAACTGCGCATGTTTTTATTGTGGCAACAAACCACCACCATGCCCGTAAACGAACCATAGACAGCGCTTGCCCTATCTAAGCAGCACATAGTAGTGTGGACACATGTGTATGGTATGTAGTTGGACGGGCGGGACAAAGCCCGTGACAAATGGGTGGCGAAACGGCCAGCCAAACAGTAAAGCGGGCAGCCACAACAAGCCCCTACCGCCCCCCCCTTCCCTCCGTACTCAGACTCTTGTGTAGTCAATCATTGTCTTCCAACCAATCCGAGCAGTCAATGCCCTTTTCCCTAACCAACAACCCGTGTACCCTAACCCCATGCCAAACTTGTTGCAAGCCCCCCAAAGCCAGTTAGGTATCTATATAGTTGTACAACAACCCCCGGATTACCTCGCAGCCCTCTTGACTCAATCGCAGTAGCAAGGATTGCAGCCAAAATAAAAAATAGCAACAAAATCAACATATTGACATAGCATTAGTACGTGGCAAGAGACCCAGGGCTCAAACTGAATCCTACATATAGTTTTGACGGGGTACCAGCCCCAGCACACCACGGCACACCACTCCCCCTACTACGTGACATAAGTGGTCTAATGACCGTCATTGAGGAGAGCTTGCAGCAAGTGGGTATCCAAGCCATTTTGAAACATTTTGAACACACAATTGTACAAATTTTTGCTTCACAAGAGCGGCACATCTCGATGGATATCCTGGAAAGCGAGTTCACAGCACACATGGACAAAATCACGAAAGTTGTGAAGAGGGAGGGGCATCGGTTAATTTCATGGCCGATGTTCCAGGGACGACGAGGGCGGGGTGGCTAGTTTATGGAAAAAGAAGTGGTCGCATGTATCATCGGCGTTCCTGAGCCTATGAATCCTTTGTGTTAATCTAAAGATTGAACATGGGCTCATGTTTTTTGTCCTAGGTGCACATTTTCATCATAAGCCGGCATAGTGCGAAGCACAATACGAACATGTGCATAAACACAAGTCACTCCTACAGTTGGGTGGCGCATGGTGGAGGTCGACTCTGGTTGAGACAAAAGCCACTGCCTTTGGTTTTGAAGCTGACACCTCACACCCACCCGAAGGGACTCAAAGAAGCTTTATCCTTCTTGCATGAGTCGCCGCTGACCCACACGTCGCTAGCGGCCTAGGTGTTTTTTCCAATGCAAAGGGCTGTTCACGACGTCCGTGAGCCCACTTGCTTTTGATCTTGTTTGTTGAGGCGGATATCGGTACAGCAATGTGGTGTGTACCTTTGAGCAACTCAAAACATGTCTTGCACGCACAGCTAGTATCACAATAATGGTGTCACGACAAGCACATGCGCAAACTAGAGATAGCCTGGTTGGTCACGGAACTCCAAAATTGGCGGCGGATGTCAACCCTTAGAGATAAGTATGGGGCTCCGTTGACCGAGCCTATGCAAATCGCACGTGCACTGCAAAAAAACTAGGCCAACATCATAGCTGCAGGGTCAAAGCCGGCGCCCATGTGCATGGAGTACGCGAGCTCCTTACCACTGCCAGCCAACAGCAAATTAGCTGCACCCCTCCTTTTGTGGCCACCAAAGGAAGAGCCGGTGCACACGGCACTCGAAAACATGAAAAAGGTATCCTCCCCTGGGATTGATAGGTTGCCAGTTTAGATTTTTTACACTGCAATGGCTGATACACTGGTCCCCAAAATGACCACATGAGTTGCATGTTTCATTGCCCATGGATCTATCCCACAAGACTAGTCCCAAGGCCTAACAAGTCCGATTCCAAAGGAGGTAGGGTCAATCTCAATCAACATACTGTGGCCAATATGCCCACAAAACGTGCTATTTAAATGGGTTTCAGCGTCTATATACCTGATGATTGCAGACATAGTGGCTTTCGTCACCCCCTCGGCGCAAAAGACATGATTAGAGGACACTTTATTGGGGCATCTAAGAGATCGGCTCAAATGCTCTTGGCCTGCAGTGCCTATTGCACAAGGTCCCAGAAGTACTTCGAGGGGTGGGACTCCGGTGAATCAACGAAAACCACTTGACCGTCTTATGCTAGTTTCCGAGAGCCCACCCAACTCCATGATTTGGTGGAGGATGCAATGCTCACACCGGTTGTGTCGTTATCCCCGTCCCAAAATTCGTCCTTTGACCATCCGTTTTTAAAATTGCGGCGTAGTTCTTCGAAATTTGGCACTGATCCTTAATCAATTGCTGGGCATCTTCTTTGGTAACAAAAATTGGCCGTATTTTCCTTGTGGACTCCTATTGCACTAGGGGTTGGTGTTGATAGAGATAAATGTACAGAGCCAGGCGGAAACACTAGGTGGCCTAGAAATTGGTGATTTTGTTGTGTGCACCATGTTGTTTGCTGAGGTATACCACGCCGATCGCATGGCATTTTGCGAAGTTGCCTTATTTTATTGTCACGGGTACCATGGAGTAATTTTCCTTTCAAACCGCTTACTCTCGATTCCTGTTATGTGTTCTTGGGGGGGGGTGAGGTTGGGTCACAATGTCAAAATGGGGTGTGGTAGTCCTCCGCATATTTGTTGTACATGGTTGCGCTTTTCTCCTTGTACTTGTGCGGCTTGGCGAAGATTCGCAGTGGGTCTTGCCAAGCCGTCGGCACCGGGAGGACGTGGCATCGTGGTAGTTGGATTGTTTGTGCCGTGCATACTGCATGTGATGAATCGGCCATCAATGCATATCTTGGCCGCCTCCACATACTCCGAGCTCCCATCTGGCCACTCATACAGAAGTGAGCCGCATGCCCAGTTTTCTTTCACTTTCACTTTGAGTTGAGTTGAGTTCCTCCTTCTTGTTCTTGCTCCTCCGCTGGGTGGGCGTGTATGGATATGCGCCCAAACAGCAATGGGAACCGTCGCCGTCCCACATTGGCGAGGTGGTCCACCCATCCGTTCCCTTTAAGGCCAACATGGAGCCACTTGACTGCATCCCCCAACTGTTCGGTGAGATCCAGGTTCCGTATCCACAGGTCAATGTGTGTCACTTTGCCTGAGGCAATGCACCACGTATGCCACCTCCACCTTTGAGCCCAACCCAGCACACCATTAACTACGAGCAGGGAGGCGGGGCAGATGAGGGACCGCTTCCATTGCGGTGCCCCTTCAGGCTGCAGAGCGCTGCACGGAGCTCCCCTCTTCCAAGTGGGACCGTCGCGCACAATGTTCCACACTCCCCGCACCCTGTCCCCACTCTCCAACAGCTGCTGACATCGTTGGAGCTAGTGAAGCAACCCCCTCCCCCAGGTTCCAACTCAACTTCGAGACTTCGCCACAAAAGACCTGCTCGGATGAATCCCACAATTATCAGTTTGGTCTTCATTCACTGGTATGAAGTCAGTTGTGTCCCTTTCCGCCGCAAAAAAAAACTCCACCCTACTTCGGGGAGCTTTTCGGAGGATCTGTCGAGGTACATGATGTGCCATCCTTGCTGTTGGTATCCAGGGATGATTGTTTTGTATCGCTCCGCTAGTTTTGCTGTAGCCAAAACATTTTCCTGGTGCTTTCGTGGCAGCACATGTAATTTGTGGGTGTTGCGGATATAGCGACGTGTGGGTGTTGTAACACAGCATGGTCGCTCATGGATTGGAGCACCTGGATAAGCGGTGTGACCACCTCTATCGGTGGTAACGTGGGGGTCGGGTGCTCTTCCCGCCACCTCAGCACTTTCAACCACATCACCTAAAACTGGTCCCATGTGGGACGTCCCATACGTTGTTTAGTTTGTGCATGGAGCGCTGTGACCACACTGCTGTTACAATGGACCACGGTGTGATACCCAACAAGGTGGTGAGGGAGAGCTTGGGGTTTTCCCCTTGGCGTGGCAACCCATTCGGGCGGGGGGGGGGGGGGGGGCGCATGGCATGGTGCCGGGATGTGGACGTAACGACAAGCAAATCACGCTGGGTCAGTTGCCACTCATCAAAGCGTGGGTCGCTCACCTCACCGTACACAAAGCCCGCTTGGACTGTGATCTGGTATTCGGACGACAACACAAGGAAAGTGGAAATATGGCAGCGAGACACCTCCCCATCGACGGTGGGCAGCAGAGAGGGGTCACGCCACGTATTTGTATGGTCAAATTGGCGAGCGGTATAGTGAGAAACAATCACTGGGTCATGTGGTGGACACCTGCGAATCCCCGATTCTTCGCCGGCAACCTCTCCACGACCTTGCGCAGAAGTGCCCGAGTGAGGGCGCTCGAATTGCCGGGCTTCAACTGACACCGCTGGGGCACTTCCACCGTCCGACATTGCACCTCTGCGGACTCAACATTGAAGATGTGGTCCAAAATCCGCACCACCTTGTCACCCCCCCCCCTCGAAAAAGTTTTCTATTTTGGTCCATGTTGGGCCACACTCCTCCTCCGACAGCAAACCCTTTTCAACAGTGTACCCTACGCTGTCCACGAAACTGTTGGAAAAGGGGTGGAGCTATTCTCCTTAGGGGGGGGGGGGGGCATAGACGGGGGGTCGGGCAAGGGGCTTGTGCGAAGGGGGGGGGGGGGGTTGTAGTGATGAAGGGCTGGGGGAGGGCCAAGCCTCAATATCAGGCTTGGGATGGGTGGTGTAAAGGGTGGTGGTGGTGAGGTCCGGAAGGGGGCGTTCGCGGGCAACCCATTGGTGGGTGCGGGTGATGGCAAGATCATCCCACCAGTTGGATTGGGAGATCTGCCATCGGAAGGGTGGAAGGGGAGGGTGGAGTGGTCTTCCCTTTCACGAAAGTCGGATTCCTGAAGGGCACCCATGTCACATCCCATGGGGAGGGTGACAAGGTTGTCCGGAGGGTACACCTTCCACACACCCTCCCTGGGCTTACCCCGCCCATGCCGCCCCATAATCCCCAGAAGACTTTCCACCGTCTTCTCCCCCGGAATAATCATAAGGGCTAAAATCCTTGGAATCGCTCCCTTCAACCCTACCCACAACCTTGTACTCCACCCCTTGCGGCTGTACACTTGAGTGCGATCCGGAGGTCGCATGTCAATGTGCACTACCGCGGGGCCGGGGGGGGGGGGGTGCTGTTTGCCCGCCCATTGCACAATTAACCCCAAATTGAGGTCATTCGAGTCGTAGGTCGCCTCCTCCAACTGATGGGTGAGTATGGGGCTGGTAGTGGGAGTGGGTGTCCGCGGAGGGATCTGGCAGAGACCCTAGCTGAGACAAGTGTTGCGACATCTCAGTAACACAGCTTTGTTGCATAGAAGGAACAACGTGTGACATATGGGAAACACAAGTGACATGAATGGGAGAGTCGTGCTAAATTCGTGTAAAATTCGTGCAAAAATCGTGCGATTTTCGTGCGTTCGTCTAAATCATGTGAATGAGCTGTGAATGTGCATGTGAATGTGGGTGTGAATGTAGTTTTTCGTTAATCGGTGTGTGAATTTCAACACAGTACCACAAGGATTTTTCCAAAGCCTTAATTTTGTTGAAATTTAGGAGAAGAGAGCACGGCAAACGGGCAGGGTTGCAAGGCATGAGTCAAAAATTGGTCAAACACGACCTTGATTCAAAAGGACGGTTCAAAAAGGGTATAAAGGGGTATAAATATTGTCACTTCACGTCTGCAACATGCTAGCAATGTCTACAATGAGCAGACTGCATCTACTTGGGGAAGATAGTGTCTACAAACGATAGCCCGCGATTCATGTGGCCCATGGGTAAAACGGGATGGTTCCACGCCATGCCCACGTCTACAAGTAAACGATGTTAGTGGACCGTGTTTGGGGAAGGGCGGCCTTTGGCCCCTCTTCACAAATAATGTCACTTTGCGTCTAAAACATGCTAACATTGTCTTTTTGTGAGCAGACCGTGTCTACTTGGGGCAGACAATGTCTACAAATTACAGACCACCGGACTTGTGGTCCATGGAGAAACGGGATGGTCCCACGTTGTGCCCATGTGCACGGCGTGGGACCATGCACATGGGCATGGTTCCATGGTGTGCGGGGGCAAACGGTGTTAGCGCACTGTCTTTGAGGATGGGGGTCATCGGCCCTCTTCACAAATATTGTCACTTCCCGTCTACAACATGCCGCCAGTGTCTACCATGAGCAGGCCGCGTCTACTTGGGGCACATAGTGTCTAGAAACTACAGACCGCCATTCATGTGGTTGGCGGGTAAACGAAAGGGTTCTACGCCATGCCCATGTCCGCGGGTAAACAATGTTAGCGGACCGTTGTGGGGGAAGGGGCCTTCAGCCCCCTTCCCAAATATTGTCACTTCGCGTCTACAACATGCTAACACTGTCTACAATCAGCAGACCGCATCTACTTGAGGCAGACTGTGTCTACAGATTATAGACCACCACACCTTGGGTCCACGGGTAAACGGAATGGTTCCACAACATGCTCATGCCTGCGGGTAAACGATGTTAGCAGACCGTTTTGGGGGGATGGGGGCCTTCGGCCTTCTTCACAAATATTGTCACTTCACTTCTACAACATGCCTAAACTGTCTACTATTAGCACACAGCGGCTACTTGGGGAAGACAGTGTCTACACGCTATAGAAGGCAATTCTTGTGGCCACGGGTAAACGGAACGGTTGTATGGGTAAACGGGGTGGCATTCGGTGTAAAATGTGCATATTCTTGCATATTGGGGACCTTTGGCCCCGAATGGGGCGCTATGCGCCCGGTCCGGCCCAAAGGGGGGGGGGGGCTCACATGCACCATACATATATATATATACAAAATCAATGTAGAAAGGAGTGGATGTGGTGAAAATGAGGGGGAAATAGGTGGGTGTATGGGGGTGGGGGTGTAGGGGCGTGTTGGAATGGCCCGGCGCTTCGGCCAGCCGTTTTGGCACCGGGCAATGCTCCGGCCGGCCACCTTGGCCGGCCGAAGTGCCGGGCGGTAGTTCGGCCGGGCAATCGGCCAACCAAAGTACGGGGCGGTGTGCCGGCCGGCCGACCCGGCCAACCAAGACGGCCACCGAGCGGAAGTGCCGGAACCTAACCGGCCGAGCCAAAGCGCTGCCGAGACTAGCGTCGCTTCGTTATGTCCAGCCCCCTCTGGTCACACGCGCATGACCCTCCTGAAAACCACTTACAACCCCCGGACCTCCAAATACCCATGACCTACACCACGGGTGGGCCGTCTCCTCGCTTTTAGACGCGACTCCCCCCAGTAGAAGTGGGCCGAAGGCCCCTTGGGGGGGGGGGGGGGTTGGGGGGGGGCTAGCCGACGAGGAGGGCTTCTCTAAGGGACTTGCTAGTCGCTGCTAGTTGCAGGGGGGGGGGGGGCTAGGGGAGAGGGTTAGCAGAATTTGGCGCTACACTCGGGCCGGTGTTTTGCTCCGAATGAGGATCTTCAGTTAGCAACAAACGACATTTGTATAGCGCCTCGTCTTGCAATATCTGGCGCTCAAAAGCTCTGATCAAAAGTGGCTACCTCAAAATCAAAATTGGCTACCTCACCCCTGCCTTCTTGGGGGCCCGCAAGTGGGCGGAAATGCTACCTAACCCCTGCATTCTCATGGGTGCCTAGCAAAGGGGAAAATTTTTTCGGGCGGCTTTGGCGCGACCCTATGTATGGCCTGTAGCCATTGACCCTTGGTAACTAAGCGGGCCCGGAGGGCAGGGAGAGGGGTGGGGGGTCGCGTACCCGAACCGAGGAGACGCCCCCCCCGTGACCTACACCCCCCACCCGCCCAAGACGCCAGCACCGACCTCAAAAACCCAGTAGCCTGCCACGTCATCCAGGGACATGCCACCAAGAGACCCCAATATCGCACACCAACACCCCGGATTCTACTGCACCAAAAGCATCATCGGGCGCCCATCCTCCAACCTGGTGGCTTAGCATCACCGGACTGTGGTGAGCACCCAACACACACGAGCGTGCACGTGCTGCGGACACACCAACACGTGAAACCGCCCTGTGGATGGCACGAGGACAGGCAGGCAGTGGGCACGAGGACTCTTCGTTAGGCCAACAATCAAAAGGACACGGGGACCGTGTAGCAAGCCATGGAGGCAAGGCGCCGTTTAAAAGAAAATGGACACTCAGGAAATATTGCCCCCAACACACCCACACGCACCTGCGTCGTCTCCTGCATGAAATCCAGAATCCCAGCCACAGGTTTCAGGAAAACACCAGCGAAGCCCCTGACAACGCCTTTGGCAAAGCCTGAGACGCCATGCTCCGACGCTCCCTCCAGCGGCTTAGAAATCACGCCCGTAAACCCGTCAAAGAATCCCTGGGCCAGACGGTGCAGAGTGCAGCACAGACTGCAGGTCTCAGGTGTGTACTGGAGAAGGAGTCCGCACAAGGTGGGGAGGCGGTCGCAGAGGCTCCCAAACCGGGAAAGGGACAGGAGACGCAAGAAATGGCAGACGGCACATTCCATCCCCTGACCATAGAACCCAACAAGGTCCGCCCACCAGCAGCAGCAGGGCGGTAGAAGCGTCGTCGCATGCCCTGCCCCTCGAATTGTGTCTACAGCAGGGCCCTGTCATCAAATGTAGCTCGGATACAAGGAAAGCCCTTCCGTGGGCACCCGTTGAAGTGTGATGTTGCATTTGGAGGATTTTGGCGTTGCTAAATCCACACCTGAATTCACGCCCACTATTGCGACTGTGTGTTGTTTTATCTGTATTTGCCTGGCGACATGGGGCCATGGAACTATGGGGGAGCATTTGCCGCGTTCTGAGATCCTGACATGGGGTATCTTCTAGAGACAAGTGTTCCCCCTCAAAGCCATGGCATGGTGTTTTGTGCTGAAGAAGCACTTGTACTGGAGGTTGTTAACATACTCTGCTTCTGTGGAGAAAAGCCCCCAAACCCTGCGGCACAGGTAAGGCGCCGCACAGTCTGTGGACTGCAGGGGCACACATGACGGCCCGTGTGGGGCGGCGTGGGGAGCCAGGGGCGTGGGGTAGACACCGGGTGCTGGTGTCCTGTGGGTGCCGCTCCCAGTGCGCCAGTGGACTCGGCTCCGAGTATTGACCCCATGATCTCACGAACCGTGTGGCACAGGCTCTGCATCTGGTCACCGCATCCCTAGCGTCTTGCTTCACCCCTGTGTTCTGGGGCAGGCCCCGTCAACGCCCCCCACCCCCAACCCCCGTGTGACACGGGTCTGCCTGCAGTCGTACGTGTTGGGGGGGCAAAGCTTCGGGCAGCCGGCGCCCCAAAGACCCCCCAGCACCCAGCTGGCGCCCCTACACCGGGCGTGTTCCCCGAAGTGCATGGACCGGTGGCGCACGGTACATGGGCTGTGTGTGGGCACCGGCAGGGGCGCCTGACAATGGGTTCAGACGCTCTTGTGTACAGGAGCGGGGGGAGTTGGGTGCCAAATCACGTTCTCGGGGGTAAATTTGGCGGTGGTTTCCAACTGCAACAGAAATTCTGCGAAGCGCCGCCAGAGAGTAGGGGCCTCCCTGCCCTGGAGCATTTGCTGCGATGTGAGAAATCCAAATTCGAGGTGATTTCCCAGGCCAAAAAGGCCTTGCCCCATGTCCCCCACCCCCCCTGTACAACCCAGCGCACTGATGCTAGATGGTGACAGTAAATTGGTGCCCTGAGTGATCTGAGGGGAACTCCCAACCTCCACAGCACGTGAACTGGCCTGTGGCTCGGACTTGCTGCGGGGCATCCTGGGTCTCGCCTCACGCACCACCATCACCAACCTGAATGGCGCACAAATCTGCAACGTAGACCATGACAACTCATGCCTTGGCGCCCGTTGGGCCCCATCTCTGAGGCTTTGTGCAGAGAAAAAGAATAGAAGCTGCTGCAAGCCATTACACCGGTGCCTCAACGTGCGCAGGTTGACGAGCGACTACTGTTGGCAAAACCCCTCCCCTGAATGATATGATACGCGCTGTACCATTTCATTTGCGTCGTACTATTTGGAACGTACGTTGTGTGCACCCATGCGTGCCCCCTACAAACATGTGGCTGAAATTCCCAGGGGTGTTCTCCATTCTTTTGTTGCTGAGTTGGAGGAATCACAGAAGGAAAAAGAGGATTAACTGCAGGGCAGATGCGCAACGCTGCTGCAAAGGTGTGTGGTGCAGGCCCCCGTGCAGCCGAAAGGCGGGTCAATGGTACTGAATTGCTCAAAGATCTGGGGTACGTGGGCCCCAGGGTGGTGGACCTTCGGATTCCTTATCCATTTGGACCACCTGCAGATCCAGCACATGCCCCAGCTGCACCTGCACCAAAAAGTAAGGCTGCACCAAAACCTCAACCAAAGCAACTGTCCATTTCCACAGAGGCGGTGAACTAATACTTGAAAAATTGTGGGGACCAAAGAATTGACAAGGCTTTCGGTGTCTCATTTGCAGTGCATTTCCGAGGTGCATTGTTTAAGCCTACAAACACTCGAAGGCGAAGGGCCGCATGGACAGATCATGCGTCGTATCGTTTTGGTGCTTCGTTTTCCCAACGAGGGGAGGGGCTGTACACGGCAACTGACGTCGATTCCTCTTGCTTTTGCTTTTGGTGACCCCCTTTATCTCCATACCCCCGCAGCCCTCGTCATTGTAATCGCGCAACAAGCTGCACACTTTGCCGAGGGCTTGAGCCCCACTGCTCAGCCCATCCACGAGGCTCTTCGGCTTTTCTCGAGAGCGTCGGCGCCGCTGCCCACTGTACTCTTCGTCGAAGGTCAGGGACGCAATGCCTTTGCTTAGAGTCCCTGTTACCCCTGTGGCAGATGGGCAAGGCGGGGCAGGAGGGTGGGACGGGTGGGTGGTCTCACAAGGGGCATCATGCGGCCGCACACCCGCACGCAACACACGCACACATGCAGTGCAGGACGTTCGATTCAAACAAACTCCATCCAACACACAAACGTGCGTGTGTGCGCGTAGATCACACACCGACACTGAAGTACACTGCACACCTGCAGCGGTATTTGCAAAGCCATACACGCTGTGCTTGAGGAGGCTGGTTGTCCCTTTGGCCAAGCCCTGTGCAGCACAACGGACAAATGGTGAGCGTCCGGCAACCGCAGGGCAACAAGACTTGGCTGGGGACATGGGAGTGGCGCCAGAGAGTCCAGTTGGTGGTATGCGACACAAGTTGGGACAGGGAATTCACGCAGCATGTGTGGCAGAACATGCACAATGCAACACCCACCTCGAAACCCGAGACCCATCCCCGAAACAGAGTGACAAATGCGTCCATAGAATTGACAACGCGTGTTGCCCTATATGATACAGGACCCCCTTGGGACGAATGGACGTTTTGAGCCCTTTTGAGCCTGTCTGGACTCCCTTTGACCCATCAGACCCTGCAGTACCATCGGCCACCAAACGAGCCACATGCGTCAGTAGCCTTGTTGGGACTGCGGTGCAACACAACCCCAAAACCCCTACCCCCCGCCCCCCTTCGTGCACAACAAAGCGTCTACACATGGGGCCGAACAGTCACCCGTTGCCTCGATACTTGCCGGAAAGCACCCCCTGCAGTCTTCCCAAAATGGTCCCACCCCTCACACTCGTCCTACTGCCCTCCACTTCCTTCTGCTGGTGCCCGCAGGCCTCACAGATAGACTCGTACTGAAGAAGAGGGAGAAAACCATGTCTCAGTCACGGTGGCAAAAGCGGACCCGTGATTGGCCAAGCGGATCAAGGTAACAACAGGCGATCATGAAACGGGTGGAGGGCGTTTGGGGATGGACCCTCCGCCCCGAAGAAGGAAGGGGCGCACCCCCCCCCCTGCAAGCAAAGTCCGACCCACAAGCCCCCAATGCCACCTTCGGCCCAAGAGACTGCACCCACGGAAGGTGCTTGGCATCACTGATTAGAGGCACTGCATGGGACCCCACGACGTCTCTGTGATGCTCATCAAACGCTTCAAACCCCTGAATCCCAGGATCTTAGGCCCCCTTCCGTGTCAGCTCTTGGGCAAACACTGCCCCAGGCACCAAAAAGGGCAGACTCGCAGCCCAATGCCGCGTGCACAGAGGCGGGGCTTCTTCGGGATGCAGTTGCCGTATGATCCCATGGAATTCGAATATGTTCAAATTGCCAAAGCAGCCTCCCGCTGAAGTGGGCGACAAAGTAGCGTTGAGGGCACCCGGCGGTGCAAACAACAAGCAAGAGCAAGGGAGGGCATTGGTACCATGGATCTCCCCAACCGCCTGCAGACTCGCAGGACGCTGGGCCACACGTGAAGCACAGGTGCTGCAGCCTTCATGCCCTCTGAACCCACCGCCGCCTGCCTTGTCATGACCCTACCTGTGGAGGCGCAGTGACGACATACCCGGCCAAGGGCCCACGGGCTTTGGGTTGCCCCGAGAATGGGCTCGTGGAAAAAATCCATGACACCTTCGCTGACGTTGCCCAGGAGCCCCACGGGATTCCCCAGAAATTGCATGGACCCCAGCACTTTGTACACCTCCCTCACACCCTGTCTCATAAAATGACTGATAACATCCTGAGCGAAAGGGGTGTGGGCAGGAAATAACAGGGAACGGGAGGGGCATCCGTTGGTACAGAGGGACGGAGGGGCTCAGGCCTCCCCGGCCCCACTTCTGCTTCCCTCTGTCTCAATCCATCCTCATTTCTCCACCACTACTTTCGATGCTGTTCATTCCCGTCAATGCCGCAGACAGCGGGCATTTCTTAGCCAATGGTAGTATGAGGATGTGTAGCCCCAGTTTGATCAGTACCCGCCTTCATGTGACGGTATCCCCACACCCCCAGGGGAACATAGCTGACGGTTCCCCCGCCCCACGCGGGGAACACAATGGACCCGCGACCCAAAGCAAGACATGCAAACACGAGGGCATATGCTCCACAAAAAGACCAGCAAACTGCCTGTGAGCTGCACAGTGCACGTTGGAAATTGGGAGCAGTACCGGCTGGGTACCCAGGAAAGTGCAAGCTGATTGTTGGAAAAAGTGCAAGCCGCATGTGTAACCGGGCTTTCAATTGGGAGGAGGGTGGGGGTCGACACAGCCCCCTGGCTAGACTCCCCCCCCCCATATGGCTCAATTGATGGGGACCCCCAAAACCAGCTTAGGGACCTTCGTGGTTCAAATGGTGGTGGTGGTTGTGTTTAAGGACACTTGGTCCCCGGTCAATTCCGGCTAAACATGTGTGTAGCGCCCCACGAAAGTCTTCCATGAGAACCACATGACCTATGAAGAGTCACAGTTAGAGTCAGAGTCGCAGTCACAGTCGATGTTGGTGTGAGAGTTAGAGGAAGAGTCGGAGGAACTAGAGTCTCGAGTCGGAGCTTGAGTGGGAGTTACAGTTGGAGGGAGAACCTCTGTTGCAGCCCTAGAAGTCAACTGCTTCAAATTTGCGACGGTGCATTGCCCATTCATACCCAAACAACCGCGTGCTTGCCGGAGCAAACATTCCAAATCACCCTTCACTCCAGGGCTAACCATGCAAAAACAGCAATGCTCCTCGGCTCTGGGGAATGCACAACACGCACACTTGCCTAATCACCAATGCCAAAGGCAGCCAGTGTGACTGCATGGATCTCTTATGCTTCCGAGGAGTTGGTTTTCTCCCACAACCGTTTGCAACCTTCACATCCCGTAGATCATCAACACAGCTTTTCCTCAACAATTGCTCATTTCTAAGGAACGGCCCACCCGGTTGGATAGCACGATCATCCAAAAAGCCGGGGACACCTTGCAGCTACAACTCTAAACGACACTTGAAAAAAGGGGCGTGGGGATAGTCATCTAGTGTGCACAACATACCCATTTTTAGCGTTGCTCAACAGGCGCTCCTACCCAGTTGGAAATCACACTGCCCATTGGACAAAAATGATCTTGCTTGTATCGCAACGCACCAACAATGTGGGCACATGTTTTCATAGGGATGTCTCCCTCTTTTCCATCAAGTGTCACTCTACACGAAATGGAGCTCATGATCATAAGTATCTAAACCGGGGTAAGACACAAAGCTACGAATATTTTGCTTTGCATTGTGCCCGCCTACAATCAACACGGCATGGTTTGAAAACGCTCACGACGGGTATCCAATGCTTCTTTGGGGGGAAGGGTGTTGTCCTCTGCTACCAACATGCCCTCACGGGGCAAAGCCTTTTGTGTTGCACGAGTCTCCGCCGCATTCAGGTGCTCCACCTCGTTCTAGGACAACATCTAGGCGGCTCGCACCACCGCCATACCCTCCCCGAATTTGCCCAACCCTTGCACGACATGCTCCACCTGATTTGCAAGGTGAACGCCGGGGATCAAAGTGGCTACATAACGCTGCCTTCGAGGGGGTACCCATCGTGGGGAAAGTTCCAAGTGGCTACATCACCCGTGCCTTCTCGGGGATCCCCATAGTGGGGCGAAATGAACAAGAGACAAAGCGGTGCCTCTTCTCCATGCAAGAACGGTGCTTATCAATGGACCCCCCCCCAAGTTTTGGGGGGCTCGATTGACCCCCCCCCCTAGTTGAAAACCCATCTTGCCCGTCCCTCTTTTTGCGCAAGTTGCGTGCACTTTATTTTTGGCATCAACCGCGTTTTCTTCGACCAAAACCTTTTTTGTAGCGGTAAGTTGCATGCACTTTATTTGGGGGGGGGGGGGATAGGTCGTGTATGGAAAAAACCACCTTTTTCAGAAAAAAATTAATTGGAAGACTTTCAAGAACCGCCCAACAACCGCCATTGCTAGCGGAGGAGGGGAAGCATGTGGCCTCACGGACATCCTGGGCACCTCTAGCATGGGCAAAGAAATGGAGGCATTGCGTGAAGGGTGGTTATTTGTACTCATCATGAAGGGAGGAAAGAAATAATGTTGGAGCACATCCATATGAGGTGCATATCATGATTGCAAACGACAAATGCAATTTGCCCTTCGGCCTTTTGGCAAGCAGTATCAAATGACTGCATTGCTGCCGGCGCCACCAGCTATGAAGCTCGGGCCATTGATATCACTTGAGACCGGTCACCCCGGCAAACGACATTCTTCCCATGCGACCATGAAGGCGTGGTGGCAACTACAAGAAGTCGGCGAACAAGCACTTGTAGACCAAATCAGATTTCGTGTTTGATGACTTAGGATTTGCTCACGGATTGGTGGTCTGCACACAAACCTCGTGGATATCCTTCACAGCTCATCAATAAACTTTTGGTCGTAAGGCAAGCATAGGTTGGTTGCGTAAAAAAAACAAATGCAAGTCGCGTCTCTTTTTTTTTTTTGCATAAGTAGCGTGCACTTTTGATTTTAGCGTAAGTAGTGTTTTTTAGACCAAAAAACATTTTTATGGTTAGGTCACGTGCATTTTTTGGGGGGCGAGTGTAGGTCACGTATGGCAAAAAAATCTTTTTCTCAAAAAAATAGATCAAGTAGAAAAATCACAAGAACCACCCGACAATCGCCATTGCTAACGGAGGGGGTGAAGCATATGGCCCCAAAGACATTTTGGGTACCTCCAGCATGGGTAAAGCAATGGAGCCGTGGCGTGAAGGGTGATTCTTATACTCATCGCCTTAAAACAACGGAAAGAAAGAAATAACGGAGCTCACCCATATGAGGTGCTCATCATGATTGCGACCGAAAAAATGCAACTTGCCCTTCGGCCTTTGGTGGCAAGCGGTATTAGACGAGTATGTTGCTGCCGGAAGTTCGGGCCGCAAAGGTGAAGTGAATGGTTTCACTTGAGTCCGGTCGCCTTAGACCAGCTACATTAAGAAATAATGTTGGAGCACACCCATATGAGGTGCTCATCGTGAATGCAACCAAAAAAAAATGAAATTTGCCATCACTCCAACTCGAGGGGCCACAGCGAAGCGTGGAATGCAATCACCCCAACTTGAGGAGCGAGGGAGTCCATAACCCCAACTCGAGGGGCCACACCGAAGCATGAAAGTCCATCACCCCAACTCGAGGAGCCACACCGAAGCTTGGGGGTCCATCACTCCAACTCAAGGGAGCACACCGAAGCTTGGGAGTCCTTAACCAAGCAAGAGTTGGCGGGGTTCATTTGGTTCTTTGGCATCGGTCACGTGCAATTTTTTTGGATGTAGGTCGCGTGACAAAAAAAAGTGTAGTTGCGTATTGTTTTTAAGCGTGGGTCGCGTAACACAAAAAGCACAAATCACATGCTAGAGTATTTTCAGGTTTTTTCCTCACACATGACTTACGCAAAAAAAAGTGCACGCTGGGGGATTGGTTGAGTGACAAGGATATTGCTATGTAGCTTACTGACAAATTGTATCACAATGAAAGCGGTGAGCCATGGGCATGCACTATAGCGGTGACATACATGGTTTCCGGCCTAAAAACAATGAAGAAGTACAAAGACGGTTGTGCAACCCATGGTGGTTTGGCTTGGAGGTAGCGGCACATATCTATTGTTATACTGATGATCAAGAAGAGCTTCCTTGGTTTGTGCCATGGACTGCAGAGTGCCAGCATGGGTCTTCAAAGCGTTGATTTGGGAGCCCATCTGGTGCTTCCTTGATCCAACCAATGTTGAAGTGCCTCCGACAGAACGGTGTTTCCACACATGCTCGGGCTTCGGGTTTTCAAAAGGATGGTTGCTCATGTGGCTATTACTCCTTTCATCTTTGTGATGATCTTCTTGCCCATCATGGAACCATGTAGGACATTGATGTTATCTTGACGCCTTTACTAAAAGGATTCATCTGTGAAGCATAGCGTATCATGAATGCAGATTGCACTGTCCCGGTCCCTGACACCATCTTCGAGAACGGATGGGAGGAGGAAGTGAGTTGCTGGAAGGGCAAAGAATCTGTTCCTGCCCTAGCCTCCAACTCCGAGTCCCTGTGCCCATCGACTTTGCCCCTCTTCTTTCATGAAGAGGATCCTCTTTCACAACCTGAGGACAATATTGCTGCCTCCTCCTTGGAGTTGAAAGCCGGAGAATGTCCTGCCCACTGAGCCTCCAACTATGAGGGTATGCCCCCAAATGGGCAGTCAGTAAAGGGCGATATTGATGCCCCCTAGCAACCCCTCACTCATCTGCCTCTACCAACCTCACCACAAGTGAGCACACCCGTCCATACTTGCTCATCTGTGAGAAGCAATTCGAGGTCCGTGAGGGGTATCCACAGGGCGTAAAGGGTCCGTTGGGGAGCCACCAAACTGTGAGGCGTAAGTATCTAATTTTTTTCATGTAGGTTACAAGAGGCTTGGTTTCATCCACAAGCATACTACAGGTAACCTTCCGTGCTAAAATGTCAGGCACACCAAGATACTCCTTGGGAGTGCCACCATCCAACGGCTAGGTTACTCTGGAGGGAGTGACAAGCATGGCAATATTTTGCTCCGGAGTGCGGGCATCCAACGGCACGGCTACTCATTCGCAAGCACACTAGCCCGGCCAGCTTGTACAAAAGCCTTGTATGTGTCCTCCTTTTCTTCAACGGGTCCAGGGGGCAAGGTGACTTCTAGGAGGGCATCCAGGTCAACATCGATTTCCAGTTTTGAAAATACCATGAATCCTCATGGACAGAGACACGGCCACCCATCAAAGACTCAACTATGGCCAAGCAAAGAGTACACGCTTTGCAGTGCATGCACCACAAATACAGTTTACTCTCACACTGCCCACAAGTCCAAGGGGGTCGGAAAATGTTCAACCGGTGCCACGTCTTCTTATGCAGGGCAGAGTCGCCGTTTGGGGGGGGCACTGCCACCGCATCCTTAGATGCATCTGACATTGCACCATCTTAATTGGATTATGGGCGTTGTTGTTTCACTCCCTTCTTGCGGGCTATCTTTGAGGAATACCGTTATTGTGGTTCCACCCGAGCAGTAACCAAGCGTTCCACACATCCTAACTTGAAGGGGCAATGGCCAATCAACTCCCAAAAGTACTCAGTGGGAACCTTGAGGCCTGAAACCTTCACAATGTCCAACAAAAAATGCCTTCACATATGGCATACGTACTGTACGTTGGGCAGGCACAACGCTCTACGGTGACCACATGGATTTAAAGCAAGAACCAAATGCCGAACACTGGGTTGTTCACCGTCCACAAGTGCAACATACCGCACCACACTTTGGCATCACATTCAACTTTGTAGCCCTTCTTGGATGTGAGGGGTTTGCTGCACACCAAAGGACAACATTGTTCTTTGAAGAGGCATGCTTATGGTGATATCCGCCTTCGCGCCCTGTGTCATGTTCCAAAGGGGGTGGGGGGATCCATCACGCCACTAGCGGGTACAATAGGTGCAACAAGTGTGGCATCCGTTGATGGCTGTTGAGGGATGCCGTTCAACCCCAAATGCACCTCTTCATTATCCTTTTCCCCACCTCGCAGCCCTTGGCCACCAAGAATTGATGCACATCCTGTTGGGTAGTGCGAAGTGACTGCACAGCATGCCTCCGTGTGGGCTTGTTCCAAACGTAGTTCGAATCAGACATTGTGATTGCAAAATTACTCTACAACCTCTTGTCTAGCCCTGCGTGCCCTGCAAAATGTTAAGCCCAAGAGGGCCCCATTGCAAGTAAAAAAACAGCAAAGAAGAGGCACAGCAATGCAAAACACTCTTCTCCGGTCCCTCAATACCACTAGTACAACTGTCACCCTCCCTCATAACTGTCCTTTTGCATCTGGTTCCTCATCACCGTCACCGGCATCAAACTGAACAACGTCGTCCTCATCAAGCTCGTCTAATGGTTGTTGGGTGACAACTTGTGGCTTCACAAATTTGTCCATTGATGGAACGGGATGTGGGTTGCATAATTATGCAATTTATACCCAAAGCCTCAATATGCCAAATGATGCAAAATTGTGCAAAATTCTATTAACTTGAGCAAGGCACGTCGAAGAGAGATGAGCAACATTGTGGAAAACCCGTACCCTAGGCGGACCAAGTTCTGCCCGCAGCACTTGCAACGCACCGAAAAGGGGGCCAATAAGCACCATTAGGAGGGCCCAGTTGCTGCTACATGAGTATACGTACTCCAATTGTCACCAAATGATCACCCGACAACGGCCCAAAGGCCACCGTGGGTCGTTGGGGTTCACCCTGAAATCCTGATTTTTTAGCCGAACCATGGCGGTCTGAAAATGGCACAGTCCTCACCAGTGGGGCCCCGGGGGGGGGGGGGGGGGGGCAATCATGATAGCATCTTGCACCCCCGTCATTGGTTGAGGGGTCCATGTAGAAGAAAACGAATTGGGACCTGGGTCCGAACTGATGACCATCAGTGGCTGTAGGACAACCAAATTTTGCCCACCATGGTGCACACAGCAGTGCTTTCTTGGGCCCTTAAGACCACCAGCCCCATTAGGAGGGCCTAATTGGTGCTGTGTGGCTCCCCAGGGTTGAAATGTACTCCCATTCTCATCAAATGATCACCCAACAACAGCCCAAGGATCCCTCAAAGTTGTCGGGGTCACCCGAAATTGTGATTTTTCAGCCAAACTATGGCAGCCCGAAGTGTGAAAAATGTAATCCGCGTGCAAAAAAATCATCAACACTTGTACTTTTTTTGTGGTAAGTCGTGTAAATTATTTTTTAAAAAATATGAATCATTTTTTTTGCAGTAGATGCGTGTAATTTTGTTGTTTTGCAGTGGGACATGTAAATAATGAAAAAAAATTGAAAAATTGAGAGAAACGCAACTTTTGCAACACATGCGCACTATGAACGATTGCCGGTTCCGTATGGCACCCCATATCGACCATAATGATGGGACGCCGAGTCCATAGAGCACCTAGTACTCCGTGTGGCCACCAATTCGTTGGGACTCAGCCAATATAGCATACTAGCACATGGTGTCATTGGCACTAGAAAAAAAATCAGGCCCAAGAAAAGATTCATGAAGTCAGGTAACCCCACACCCTATTTTGAGGTCGCCGGGTCCGAATATCACGGTGGCTATACGCAACTTGGCGGTATTTTTGAGAAAATCACTGTTTTACGTTGAAAAACAACCCCTACAAGCCCCCCCCCCCCCAAACTTGCTAGGATCCCCCGAAAAATTCGGTACGAACTCCGCGCCGTGATTAGGCAACCTCAAAATAGCAGGGCCGTATACTTGCCTTCGAGAGGGGTGGGGGAACACTCTCCTTGATCCTCGAAAGTGCGACTTCAACTTGGTTGTTTTGGGCGTGGGGGGTCAGGAGGGCAAGGAAGCTCAAGAGCACCCTCCAAATCATCACCAGGCAGTTCAATGACCCGCTTCAAAGTAGGGGACAAAATCAGAAATGGCCCACAAATGGGCAGGGTGGCTACATAACCCCTGCCGTTTGGGGGTTCCCCAACGCTTCAGAGCGGGGGACAAAATCAGAATTGGCCCACAAGTGGGCAGGGTGGCTACATAACCCCAACCGTCTGGGGTCCCAACGCTGCAGAGCGGGGGACAAAATCAGAAGTGGCCCATAAGTGGGCCCAGTGGCTACATGCATCCATTTTTTGTTTTCAGTAAAATTGGGATCTTTTTTGCAGTAAATCCTGTAATAAAAATTGCCATGTCGTGCATCTGTATTTTTTTTTTGCAGGAAGTCATGTGGAAAAAAAGTTGTCACGTCGTGTAAATTCACTTTTTTTTGCGGTAAGTCATGTACAAAAAAAATTGTCATGTTGTGTAATTTTATTTGGCGGTAAACGCGTGTACAAATCATCAAGCCGTGTAATTTTATTATTTTTGCGGTAATGCGTGTAACGGGTGTGCAAGACTTACCGCAAAAAAAAGGACACGGCATGACGGTTTGTTTGTTGCACACATTTACCGCAAAAAAAAAATTACACGTATTACAACATACATGCCCGAAAGCAGCGGTGTCCTCACAATAGGGGGGGGGGCAATATTGGAAAATTAGAGATAGCACCCGGGAGCCCCGTCAGTGGTTGGAGGGTCTGCACAGAAGGAAAAAAAAAGTAGAATGGGAGTTTGGTCCCAATCGCGCACAATGGCGGCCAGAGGCCAACCAAAAACAGCAATTTTGGGGCCCATGGCTCGGGCTACATGGGCCTAGCAGCCTCTATGGGGGCCCCCATGGGCGCTATAGTACCCGTATTGTCACCAAATGACCACCCAAAGGTATCACTGAGGCGACACAGTTCTGGAAAAAACAATTTTCAAAAAATTTCCAGCGCCACTAAACACCCTGAAAACACAGCAATTTGCGGGGTTTCGGAAAGGCCCATGGCCTGGGCGACCCCAGTGGTCTCATGCATCAAAGAATCGGACTTGCCACAGGTCCCTTTTGGAGGGTGTGTGGGTGGGATAGGCTGGGGGTTTGGGGGAGGGGGGGGCGCATGAATTCCCCCACCCCCAGACAGCCGAGGACACGAGAGCGTGGGATTACCCACATTAGCTCATTTGATGTCCCAAACGTGTTGTTCATGATTAAGGTATTGAAATACAGCGGAGCTTCGTCGATGTTTTTGACGGCCATGCCCACGGTGCTCAGGGCAATGATCAATGGGTTGGTGGACCCGGCGTACGACTGTGAGAGGAACAGTATAGAGATGAGTCCCCGCACCAACAGCTGACGGACTAGCTACACACAGGGGTGAGGGCCATGGCGGAGGGGTGTTGGAGGTGACGACCTCAGCAGTCGCACACAGGCGGGCTAAAGGGCAGGCAGTGACAGACATACATTCATCTGGGGGGGGGAGGATTTATGCGATGGTGCAGCCACGAAAATTATGCTGAAAAAATGCAGAAATATGCAGAAATATGCGGAAATATAGGGCCCAAAAATGCAATTTGGTTAAAGATAATTCAAGCGGCTAGTTGGATCCCGGGATTGCGATACTTGCAACCTTTGGGCTTTGATGATTCAACTGATGATAAATAATTCACTTGATGATGATTCAACTTAGTCCAAGCGTCCCCAAATCACCATTGTGCTGTGTCATGAAGGCCAGGCGGCGGCCATTGTCATGCACGCCATGCCTTTGGTCTGTATCAGTATACTGAGAAAATGAAAAGAAGCACTTGACACTGCCCGCTCCCATCACCATCGTAATCCCACAACACAGACAGCAGAATCTTTCTTCGCCAGTATCTGTCAGTTTGACCTGACCGTGAGTGGTTGACCTTTTTCAAGTTTCATATGGTTCCGTTTTTGCTTCTCATTGCTTGATCTTGACTGGTAACCTGCATGTGCGAGAGGGTCTGGACGTTCTATTTTGAGGAAAAAGGAGATGACACAAAAGAGGAATCTGTGACACATTACACAAAAACATATCACTTGTCTTTGGCTGCCCTGGCCTGCCCTCTACACCAAACATAGGCCATCCTTAGAAAATGCGAAAAAAAAGCGGGAATATGCGACAATATGCAAATCGCATAACCCCCCCCCAAAAAAAATTCACGTCTTTACAAGGGAAGCAGCAAACCGCAAGGAAAGAGAGGCCAAAAGACGGGGATAATGGACAGAGAGTAAACGCCACCATGGAGGAGGAGGAGGAGGAGGAGGAGGAGATGCGGTCCCCCGGTAGGGCGCACCCGCGGCACATCCCCATGGTGCCCGCCGGCCCTCTACGGTCTGGTCGCGACCGGGAGGGGGGTTACGTCCCAACCTTTGAAGGAGACTCCAGCCCTCCACCGTGACCTGTGGGCCATGAGACGCTCGATGAGACAATGCTCAGCCTTGACTAAGCAGGCTCCATCAGTCCGAAGCGGGGAAGCTGGGAAGCGGGGAGTCACGCACACATTGCCAGCAGACCTGTTCAGATGTGAAGGTGAGGTTCACTTTGATCGGCGATAGAGATATGCAAGTGAAGTACATCTTGCCAGAGGAATCCACGAATTCATCTGCAGTGTAGCAGGGGTGAGTTCCTCGAGAGGGATCCCGTGATGACTTGTAACTGACTGTGCGGGTTGTCTGGCCCAATACTCCTTTTTTCCGGCAAATGTGTCGCAAAAATGGATTCCTGCATCAAACTGCAGCCACTGCTGCAGTGCATGGGATTGTCTTTCACGTTCCGAGAAAAAATCCGTTATGCGCGGCCAATTGCCAGCCTAACTCAAAGTGCTCGGCGAATATTGTTCTGGACGCTTCACCCTGCTTACCTTTCAAGCTTCAACTGCGGAACCGTGCAGAACATTCCCCGCAAACGGGCCTTGCAGGGCATCCGACACCTGCTGGTCCCACTGCTCAGGTTCAGCAACAGGCAGATACAGCGGCGTGCAGTGCATTGTGTGTACCAAACCCTCTCAGGAGGGTCACCCCTTTCGGAGTGCGATAGACCCACTCAATCACTGGCATAAAAACAGGCTAAATGCAAATTCCTACAGATTTCCAACCTTTGGCGGCAACAATGACTTTTGGGCAATGAAAGCGCTTCGCTGAAACACAGTGGCCACACATCAGATGCACCCCGTCATGCTCATGGACTTGAAAGGGGAGCTGCGAGGCCCCAAGAACATGCCAAACGCTTGTCCAGGACGAAGGAGGGGAAGGGGGTCCCTTTGGGGCTCTTTCAGTGGCTCAATTTGGTGCATTTCTGATTCATTACATCGAAATGAATCCATGTGGGACAAACAATCAACACCAACATCTACTTGGCCCTGTGTGCCCTAAAACCGCCCCTCGCAACTTTGCCCTCCGTGGATCACCCCTGTCCCGGACTCTTTGGGGGTTGTGGCGCATGCAACAGGTCCCCGCCCCCAAAATGGCATTGGGGCGACCCCCCACCCCCCCCCCCCCTCGACTGGAACATACGACCCAAGCGCACGGCCTTGTGGTAGTGTGGATTGTCCCTTCAACAAACAGCTGTACACAGGACACATGCACACACACACAACGCAGCCCACGCATAGCCACACACACAGACACACAGACACACATAGACAGACCACACACAGACGCATGCAACGAGGACCGCACAACCACAACAGCAGCAGGGCACATGGGCGCCGGCCCTCGTTAATGCCCCGCATAGCTCAAGAAGCAAGGCCCCATGCCAGAGTCAGGTGCGTTTCTGCGGTGCGGTGATGCCAGGCATAGCGCCGGGTCACTTTCAATACATCGTCAACACCTCTCGCCTTCGAATGCTGCTTTGTATTCACGCCGACAGCAGCCCCGCGCAGTCTACACTGCCCCCTCAATCCGCCCACCTCCACAAGTGGCACGAAGGTGTTTCTGGGGTCGGGACGCACAGCGCGTGCCACACACCCTTTGAGTACACCGTGCGGTACGCCAAATCCTCCTTCACGTCTCGGTCCCGTGAGGGCATCAGCGTGGCCCCCCAGTCCGCCACATGCATAAGCCAAGTGTCCTGCGAAATGGAACACTCGGAAGCATGCGTCATTTGCAGTAGCAATCCAGCGTGATTATCCGCGTTGCTGCACAGTCGTTTCCTCAGTGTGGGGGGTTCCGAGCGCTGCCATGATGTGGAAATGGCACAACAGGGGGCCCAGTCACGAATCCCCAAACGCGCAACAGGTGCCTCACAGACACGATACCATCCTGATTCCTGAGGAACCATACAGCAGACCCTCGCAGATGCACGTTGCAGCGTGTGATCCAGAGCTAAACAATGCTGCACTTCAGACGTTTGGCACAGGGATCGACCTCCAAATGTATAGTAATGGGCTGAACCAACGTGTGAAGGACGTCGAAATTCTCTGAGGAAAGAAGAAAGCTGTCACTTTGGCAATGCTCTGGGGCTCACCAAGGCACAAACAGGCAGACAAGTGCGGACGTCACTCTGTGCTCCGGGAGGGGGTGGCGAACCTTCAGAAGTAAACGTGAACATTGTTTGTTGGGCCCAGAAGAATGAGGTACGACCTTGCCACAACCTGTCATGACCTGGGTATGACCCTGGGGCGACGTTCAAGAAAATGTCTGATGGTTTTCCAACATGGTGCGCTGGAAACCCTTTCATCCCCTGCCATTGATGGATGCAGCGAGGATCTGAATTGTGTCGGACCATGCCCGTGGTACGAGGTACGGCCTTTCTATATCGGGTATGGCGACTTGCCCGCCCCCCACCCCAGCCCTCATTCCCGGCGTGCTCAACCATATGCAGCTGCAGAACATGTGAGCTATCCAGAGGAACCTCCACACATGGGAACAGGCGCACAGGCGAACATGTACTCGTGAAGACTCACACGCAAACATGCACCACAACATTCACCTCCATACGCGGTAATTGCAACCTGGCAAAGCCGCCACCGTGATTGGGGTGCTCTGACAGATGGACCTTGACGCTCCGCTTCCCCTTAGCGAACGCAAGTGACCTGGGGTGCTTCCTAGCCAAGCCCCCACCTTGCAGCAGCTGCGGCGTATGTACCCCGTCATGCGGGGGAACAACGAGAAGCCGCCCTGGGAGTTCCGCGGCCGACGAGGGCTATTCGCCCTGGACTGCCGTACGGAAGGTCGCTGGGACGACGTAGCTGGCCGCTATGGCCCCTGCCTGCCGTGCCTGGATTTGCTATCCGGGAAGCATGCTGCTAGGCTGAACAGCTGGATGAACACCGCCATTCAGCCAAAGGACATGGAGCCACATTACCGGCACGAGCCCCATGTACTGTCCTGCCGCCTCAATGAGGCGAACGACAGGCGGTACATCGCCCAGGAGACCCTGGGCCAGCTGCAGGGGGGCATACGCAAATTCCGGCAGCGCTGCGAGACCTACAAGGCGCTTGCCGTCGCCATCGCCGATGACGACCGCCCACTTGCTGGGCGTCGAGCCGCACGGCTTCTGAAGGCCGGGTGGGCACCAGCCAAAGTGCTGGGCCAACTGTGCGAAGCATGGAGTGTGCAGTCCTGGGATGACCAGGACAGGGATGCCGCCGCACTGGCAGCATTGGGTGTTGGGGGGGGGCAAGCTGTTACAGGCATTGAACAACGCCGGATACCTGCCCAGCTACGACACGGGCCGGCAGGACGTTGACCCCCCCCCCCGTCTACACCCCAACGAGCCCCCCAGACTGCCCTGGCTTTTGGAGGCCCTCAGCCACATTTCCCACATTCACACATATTTTCAGGTCTGATGTGTGTACGCCGACACTCTCCTGCACAACTGGTTCACAACAAAGAACGGAAAGAATTCGGTCATCACGTAAAACAGACCCATTCCACGCAAGTGGCTGCATGCAAAGTGGGTGCAAACAGATTTTCTCCGCTTGTGCAAGATTGCGTAAACGCTGCAATCAGAACACACTGATGTCGGTTATATAACTCTGACATGACAAAGTGAACATCATGGCCTCGAGTTTCTGTGTCTTCTGCATATCAGGCAAACGATTGGACTTTTTAATGTACTTCAAGTCGTCCATAATCTGCTTCCAGATGGGCACCTGGGGCGGACGCACCTTCACTGGACACACTGCAAAATGCGATGCAAAATGAGGTCAGGGTCAACACAAACGAGACGAACCACATGACTTCGTCCTGGGCCAGACGTCTGTGTGCCAGGCCCCAACATCACGGAGAGTCAATGAAAGGGTGCACGGAACTGCTTTGACAATGCACTAAATGCAAAAGCACAAGCACAAGCAGAAATGGCAAATACACATCAATCTGACAATGGCCGAGTTCTCATCCAAAACAACAACATGACATCCGTCAAAAGGGAAACAGATGCCCCCCCCCCGAAAAAAAACGGCACAAATGTGCCCATGTGCCAAAGGAAAAAGAGCCGCGCCCACTGCCGCCGTACACCATTCACTGGGAGAGGATTCGATGGAGCACAGCATCACGCAAATGCGTATCACGCACTCCCACGTACTCCTGCGACCCCTTCCTCCTGCCTCGCCCCGCAACTGTCCCCTAGCCCCCACCAGAACAACTAACCGGCAAACCCCGTCCGCCTTTGTGCCCCCTCCCCCTCCAAACTGTTCCCGACCCCCGTCATTCGTCCCCAGGGCTTTTCGTGCATGAGCCCTTGCATTTGCGTGGGTTTGGCAACAAACGTTTTGCAGCTTCATGCAATCGTGGTTGCAGCGACGCCGGAGCGAAGCGATGCAACGGGACTGTTCAAAGCGCGGTTCAAAGCGTTGTGGATGTATGGTCCTCACTTCATAGATCGGGGACGAGGGTTTGCTTAGCCACGTGGTGGAGGAGGGGGGACGGCGTTCGTCCTGGGACACAGGCGAGGGGGATGAGGGCAACCAAGGCAGGCACACACCCACTGACCGTCAGGGAAAACCTAAAAGCCTCCCCTCCGATGCCTTTGGCGCCAGCAACACGGGAGCCAGTCGGCTGTTACCCACAGACCTAACCCCCACCCCCAACCCCACGCAGAGTGTAAACTCCGCTCAGACAAGATCGGACCTGGGGACAAACGGGGGCGGGGGCGGGCATGGGGCAGTAGATCGGCAGCAGAAGGCCACGCAGGGGACCTGAGGGTGGGGGTGGGCCATGAAGGCTGAGTGAGTGTGCCGGTTGGTATTTCCGGGTGTACTCATTGGGTTGTATGTTCAGGAATACGTTGTGTACATTGCATGTCCCACGCCACTGGGGAAGAGCAGTTGTTCTCGGTGAGAGTGGGACAGTTGTCCCTCTGCTGACAAGCGCTGCTTCTGCCCCTTGGCGTCCCTTCCACGCCGGCGCTGACAAATTCCCAAAACCGTGTAGTTTGGAAGGTGCTCCTGCTTCTCAATACCCACGCATCATTGGGCCGGGGGGAGGGCATGGGCATGCCTGTGGTGACTCTCACATCCTTCACCAGCACGGCGTCCCTCGCCTCAATCACCAGGCGACCACTCGTCGGTTCAGTGCCTTTCCACTTCAGATCGGACAGTTTCTCTTGTCTGATCGGAGTGGTCATGTCGTCGATGAACCAGCGCACGGTCGTGAGCCCCACTTCGATGGCCAGCCTCCGCCACTCTTTCGTACTGAAACTGGTGTCACTGGCCCTGGGCGTCTGCACTTCTCCTGCCCCAGGAGGCCAGCTGTACCAGCCTGAGTCCCCTTCCCCGACCCTCAGCACGTAGCCCTTGTCGAAATCATTGCCCGGCGGTTCCTTCCGTAACGGGAAGAGGTTGAGGCCCAAAACGCCCCCGTCTGGCACAACCTCCAGATCTGACATTACAGTGGCTTCCACGCGGACGGGCCTTGCGTACTGCTGGTGGTGAATGTACCGTGTGTGGGCAGGGACGCTGGTGATGCCTGTGGCTTCGTTGAAGGTGACTGTGCCCGCACACGCCCCGCTGTTGTCATATGCGCCCGAGGACCATCGGGCATCCATTGGAAGATGTGCTGAAGAAGATGGGCAGAGAGGCGGTACACAGTACACGGGGCTCCAAAGTGTGGGGTTGCAAAGGAAAATCAGACGTCAAATGGGGTGGGGAGGGACGCCAGGAACGCTCATGGGAGGGGGGTGACGCAGAACTAGGCACGCATCGGGCCACGCGCCATTGTACAAGTACAGATTCGCGGTCTCAATTGGCCACTGTTTGTGCTAGCGGATCAGCCTGCACCAGCGGCGATCTTTTACTACCTTTTTCATCTGCGAGCAGAAGTCGCGGCCGTCGACGCTAGCCTGTCGCCGTTGCCGTAGCTCAACCAACCATCAAATAACCAGATTTTAAAGCTGCAAAGCACCCCCAAGTTATCGGCACTGTTTTGCTTTATATATTGCCGTCTTTTTCAGATTTTTCCGCCGACGCCTTGCGCTCACAACCCGCCCGCACTCATATGCTACCCTCCACCTTACACAAGTGTGGGTACGCAGATGAGTGCGCGTTGATGTGACGCCAACAATCTCAAGAACTCCCTCGGTGCACACTTGGCGCCTTGAGCAATGTCCTAGGCCCAAGTAAACCCAACACAATGTGCCCAAAGGGTTATGAATTTGGGCAACAAATATAAATTTGCACAATCCCATGTGAGTGGCGACCAAACATGCGTGGGTATGATTTGAGTTGATATTTGTTCCCTCCTTGCATGCGCCAACACTTGTTGAATATCACTTTGTTGGCACCTAAAGCCAACAAAAACGCATTGATATGCACTTGCCCAATTTTGGAGTGTTAGAACCCAAATTTGGTGACACCAATGCACGGAATTAGGCACTGAGCGCCCAGGCATGTGCAGAGGGACCAAAGTTATGTGAGAACATGGCCTTACTTTGGTCCCAAGTGCATAGAGTGTGTAAAACACGCTTGAGTCGGATTGTTTGTCAATTTTGAGCATATTTGGGGCGTCCAAAACACCCACTTTGAAAGCATGTTGCACCGAGTGATAGCCAAATCTTAACCACATGTGCGCCGTGTGCATTGCCCATGACTCAAAGTGTGAGCCCATGCCTTCACAGCTCACCTTGAGGACATTGCAAGCGCTCAGAAAGTGATATGGTATGACCCATGAGCGCAAGTGGCGTTCAAATGTGGATCGTGTGTAAGGCTCCAGCCCGCGAGCAAGTAGCATACATTGTTTATGGCCAATTTTCGGTTTTCTTCCACCCTTGAGCCCACTTGAGCCCAACACGTCCCCCATGACCAGTTAGGGGCTCATGTCGCCACAGTCATAGGGACCCAGAATGGACTCCCGATAGTCGGCAAAAATCGCCCCCCCCTGTACCCTCTAACCGTAACCCCCCCCCCCCCGGTACCCCCCTGCACTCTCCTCCCCATAACCCCGTATCCCCCCCGAGTACCCTTCGGCTTGCTGCGCTCGACACACGGCTCGCTTCGCTCGACGCGGGGGCTAGCCCCACCACCCCCCTTAAAACAACAAGACTCCTTCGGTGGCCACAGACCGCCTTGTGCGTGCACCGCCTTGTGTGTGAACCGCCTTGTGTAGGCACCGCCTTGTGTGTGGACCGCCAAACCTTCGCTTCAACTCGCTGCGCTCGACGACCGGCTTGCCTTGCTCGACGCAAGGGCCAGCCTCGCACCCCCTTAAATGACAAGACTTCTGCGGTGGCCACAAACCGCCTTATGTGTGCACCGCCTTGTGTGCGCACTACGTTGTGTATGCAGTGCCTTGTGTGTGGACTGCCAAACCTTTGCTTCGGCTCGCTACGCTCCATAGACGGCTCGCCTCGCTCAACGCAGGGGCCACACCCCCCTTAAATGACAAAACTCCTACGGTGGCCAGAGACCGCCTTATGTGTGCACCACCTTGTGTGTGCACCGCCTTGTGTATGCAGTGCCTTGTGTGTAGACCGCCAACCTTCGCTTCGGCTCGCTGCGCTCTACAGGCGGCTCGCCTCGCTCGACGCAAGAGCTAGCCCCCGCACTCCCCTTAAATGACAAGACTCCTGCGGTGGCCACAAACCACCATGTGTGTGCACTGCCTTGTGTGTGCACCGCCTTGTGCATGCACCGCCTTGTGTGTGGACCGCCAAACCTTCGCTTCGGCTCGCTTCAGCTCGCTGCGCTCCACAGACGGCTCGCCTTGCTCAATGCAGGAGCCTACCCCGGGATGGGCTGCAGGAGATGTTTCCGGACGACATCGCCCTGGACCCCTGGTACCAGTCCCTTTACGACCGCCTTGCCGTGTACGTCCAGACCCCGTTCTGCCTCGTGGGGCCGTACCGCATGCTCCATGGGGGGGGCACAGGGGGACAATATGGGCGTGGGGGGCTTCAAGGAGCTAGGCTCTATTTGCTCCCGTACCAACGCCGCGATGGTGTCCCGTGCCCTGCGTCCAGATTCAGGTCTTCCTGGAGGGCCGCATCCGAAGGAGTGGTGCCCCACTCATCCGGCGCAACCCCTCGAGTACATTCCGGAGGTGTCCTCAAGCGACGATCGTCACATCTTCGCCTTCACCGACGAGGGCATCTGTCGCGCACTGAGGGTGAGCCCAAAGACATGCCTCGCCGGTGGTGAAGCCGTCAACCGCGCCAAATTGCAAGCGTTCTGCCCCACGTTGCGCGAGGGCGCCATACGGGACAACTAGGGCACAATGCAGACGGCTTTGGGTGCCATGCAAGCGTGCACATCCGACTCGGCGATGGTCAACGTGCCCATAGTGATGGGAGAGTGCCCGCGCACGGTCCTGGAGAAGTACAGGGACGCTCTTTGTCACCTGGGCTAGGCTTTGCCCCGCACAGCGCCGTCCTACGCACTGGCCACTAGAGTGGTGACCGGCTTCGCGTTGGCAAAGGCAGACTTCGTGTTCGACACGGTGCCTTTGATGGTGATAGACCTCACGGGCGTCCACAAGCTCTCCGACATGATTCATCGGCGCGCCCTAGGGCTGCCACGCTCATTCCCGCGAGCAGTGCTTTACCGCCCACTTGAGCGCCTAGGCCTCGCTCTGCCCCGCCTCTTGCACCGCCACGCTGTTCGCTACAACCACACCATCGTCTCAGCCTTGAATTGCAGGAGCTTGTATGTGTCACTCCTGTTGCTCCACGTGCCCCAGAGCGCCTCCTAGAAGTCCGAGACATTCTCCGATGCGCACGTGTTGTACCAGTGCCTGGACTCTTGGGGCGTGGCCCTGTGTTTTCTTCCGCGCCGAGCCACTCACGTCCCTCCATCCAGCTCACGGTGCATCGTCCTTACGGGGGGAGGTGGTTAGTCGTCGCACCGGACGGGGCCTGCGGGCCGGCAGCGGTGGCGTATGTAGCAGTGTTGGCTGATGACGCCGGCATGGTTGCGGAGGTACACTCAACGGTTCAAATTCACAACCCCGACTGCTTCGGGGCGAAGTGGCTGGGTTGCTTTTTGGGGCTCCACCTCTTGTAGCAGGTCTGGCCCTCGTCTTCAATGCGCGTCTTGGCTCTGGCGGACAATACCCACGTCCCCAAGGAAGCTGGGGACCACCTGCCTTCTGGCAGCCCGTTGCTGGCCGGCCTTCGGGTCAAATACGCGCAGGGGCTAGACACGTACAACACTGAGGAATCATATGTGCCGGCTCACTTAAGGGGCCCGCAGCTAGCGGACAGCCCTCAGGCGCTCGCTGACCTGCAGCGCGCTGCGCACATCAGGGCGACTGGGTGTCTGCCCCAGGCTAAGCGGGGTACAATGCCCTTGGAAGGGGCGGTGGGCGATGTTGTCCTTTTGAGGTCCGGGGGCGTTCCCTACCTGCGTCCCTCCGTGGCACTCGAGCGGCGGTACATCAACTTGGCCCCCGAGGTGCCACAACTGGACGCCATGGTCAAGCGCGATCCGACAGCGGCAGCCTTGTGGTGAAGCCTCGTCGTGGACGCCGAAATGTCCGCGGACGCCATCAACGTCGCCGCTTGGCTACAAACAGCCGTTGCCATGCGGCCGCAGGTTGCGGGCATCTTCCACTGCCCATTCTACGGCACGTTGTGCCCTGCGTGGAGCTAGCACGTGCTCTTCGACTGCGGCAAAGTGGCCCTAGCAGTGCAGGCGGGTTTGAGGGCGCCACTCCTCGGGGGCGCCACTCCTCAGCTTGGAAGGGACTTCAGGAGTGGTCTGTTGGGCTGCTACATCGCGGGCCGCGCCGGAGATCCAGGGCTCTACCCCAGTGGTCTTTGAGCTCCACAACAACTAGACCATCAGCGAGTCCCAGCCCCGGCCCAGCCTCGGGGTGATGTGTGTGACTTGTTTTGGCATACTACTGGCGGCCGCGGATTCGCTCCCACCGTGGCTGCACATTGGCGAACGCAAGCGGGCCATGATCGAGTACATGGAGACGGTGGCTGAGTACACCCGCTCAGAGTCCTTGGACTTGTTCTACTGACAGTCTGACGGGGCAATGCGTGGCCGGCCCTATGGTATCAGCTGGCAGGACGCAGCCTGCCTGACGGCCGTCCTACATCTCTACGACCGCACAGTCACTTGCCTCTGGGCTGCGGCGGGTTTGGGGGTCGCAGCCCTGGCTCCTCAGGTGCTGGTCCCGGAGCCCACCAATGCGCGCTGCACACGCATGGTGGTAGTGGGCACTGACGCAGCGCCGGAACCGGATGGAGTAGTGACCCACCGCGTCCTCACGGCCCGCATGGAGCCTCCCCGTGGGTGCAAGCAAGTACGGCTTGGGGACAAGCTTTGGGTGGTAGCGCCTAAGGCGTCGCTGCCTGCGCATGTGGTCACTCCATGTCCGCCCTGGCCGTCGTGCTGCCATGCCCAGCCTCCATAGTACGTGATCACCGGCCACAACCCGCAACGGCCGACACATAGCCCAGAATGTGTCCGGTGCTTGCTTGTACTGTAAATTGACTATGATGGTGTCTACTTTTACCACAAATCTCTTGTCGCTGCTAGTGTTCGTACACTGTGTGTGTCTCCTGTTGTTGCTAGCCCTTTTGTTCCTTTTTGCCACAATGGGCCGCAAGTGGGCGCATAGTGGCAGTGGCAACGATGGTGACAGTGATAATAACGGGTCAAGTGGTGGTAGCTACATCGAGAAATACAGTGTTGTCCCGGCGAGCAAATGCCATTGAATGGCATTGAATAGCATTGAATGACATCGGCAATATTGCATCCACAGGGCTCTGTGCTTGTCATGTTTGTTGTTGCATCACCCACCCTCCCCGCATGCACGTGTACGGGCTGAGGGCTGCCCAAAACAGCTGGTTTTGAGTCATTTTGTTTGTGACCACATATAGTGACCTTTTTTGTGGCCAGGGGGGGGGGTCCAGGCCGGAGCAACCCCCCGAATCCCTGGCCCATGGCCCATGGCTCCTTGGTTGGGCTCACAGCCTTCCTCGCCGTTGGGGGGAAAGAGGGTAGGGGGTTCCTCGTCGTTGGAGGCGATTATTGTAAGTGCGTGAAAGGGCAATGGGAAAGAACAGTTTCCTCCACCCCTATGCACAACATCACAGGGTCGAGGCACAATTACCCCACGGTCGTGCACACCACAACATGATAGGCCGACGGCTTTTCCGCCCCTATGCACACGTGCATACGCGGAGGGACAATGTCCCCACCCGTGTTCGCACCAACAAATGGCAAAGGGATGGTTTCCTTGACCTTGCGCATACGAGTATAGGGAGGGAGGACGGCTGTCCGTCCCCTATGCACAGCAGCATTGGGCGGAGGAGAAGCAACCCCACCCTTATGTGCAGCCCCACAGGGCAATGGGACGAGTTCCTCAACCCTATGCACATTAGCACATGGCGAAGGCACAGTTTCCCAACCCATGTGCACACCTGCACAGGGTAGTGGACCCCTTTGCACACTAGCGCAGGCCCGGGAACAAGTTCCGCACCAATATACACACCAACATAGGAAGGAGGGACGCTTTCCCATAGCCAACACAGGGTAGAAGGAAGGGTTCTCCACCCTTGTGCACAACAAAATCGGGCAAAGGGAAGGGCTCCCCACCCCTGTGCACACCAGCACAGGGCGCATGTGGCCAGCCAATGGGAAATGTGCACAGAAGCAGTAGCATGGGCACTAGCAAAGATCGGCACATGCGGGTAGCGGTTGAGAGCTGCGCACACAGGCTGCAGCGGATAGCCTAAGGAAGTTGCACATGTGGGCAGTAGCTGGGAGCAGGCAGCTCTAGGGAGCAGTGCATGCGGGTAACCAAGCAGAGCCGCACGCATGGGCGGCAACTGGGAGGCGGACACACGGGTAGCAGCAGGGAGCTACACACGGTGGTAGCATTAAAAGGTCTATGCATGTGGGCACCAGCAAGAGCAACGCAAGCGGGCACTTGCACACGCGGGCGGCAACAGGGAGCTGCTCAGGCAGGCAGCAACGGGCAGCCAAAGGGTGCCGCGCACTGAAGTGAACAGTCTCTTGTTGGATGCTCGTTATCCCACTAGATGCCAAGTTTTCCCTCCCGGAAGCTCAGTCTCTCGCGCATTCCTCAAGCCCTAGTGCCAGTACTTCTTTACATAGTCCTCATGCCACCGTTGGGAAGAGCAATAGTGTTGGGACAGCTGGAAGTGTTGTTGTGTTGGTGGCAGACATTGTGTTGGCTTCTCGTCATCCCCAGGCCGGGCGAAGCCAAGTGCTCTCAGCCCAGCCCTCCCGCCCTGGACATTCGTCCACTACAAGGCCATCTCCTAGCTCTGCCCTAAGCTTGCCTGGGTGGTACGCCATTACATAGGACAAGGGGGTCTTTGGTGCGTCTCGTAGCGGGGGAAGGGGCCTGTCTCAAGCCAGGCAGACTCCTCCGCTTCTAGCTCGGGAGAAACACCCAGCAGAGACCCCCCCCCCCCCCCTCCTTGCCACCCCCCCCTCTACCTTCCCCTCCCCTATTCCGGCCCATGCTTGACACCCCTGTGGTTGTGACTATATATGGAGCATGACCTAGTTCTGCTCCCCCATGCTCCACATGGAGCGAGCGCCCAGCCCACAACCACCCCAGGATGTACGTATGTATTTATAGACTCCTGGGACTTATTGTCGCCTCGGGGACCCCGCACAACACCCCAGAGTGGCCATGGTCTTAGCCTTGTCCCGCTCACCCAGTGTTGTCTGCGCACCAATATGAAAAAGTCCCCCAGTGGGTGAGCCCACCCACGGACGCCAGGGCGATTCGACCAGGGATATGGCACACATTCTCCATCACCGTGGCGCCCACAGGGAGGAAGGGAGTTTGCATCATGCCTCTTTAGGGACAGACACCTTCGTCACCCTGCTTCAAGCCACTCGTCCGTCGCTTCAACATCTCCAGAAAACACGAGGTGTAGCGCGGCAAGAATGCCGACACCAGGTCCCAGGAATTGTGCTTCCGCCCAAAGCCCTCCCATGGGTCTTGAGTTCATACCCACCAAGGATCTCAGGGGCGGGTGCCATGATCTTGGCCGATTTGACCTTAATGAAATCAAGGGGTTTTTTAGGATTCGTGGACATTGTTTTACATGCGGAATCAGCTTTGGCAAATCACCCTATAGTTGCTGGAAAAGGAGGGACACCCAATGTCCATGGTGCGTGCTCACCCACCCAGCAAAACCATGGCCTCCAAAACACATTCATGCTAGGGGGGCTCAACGGGATCCGAGGAAGTGAAATATGGGACTTGCCCCCCCCAAGGGTCTCAAAAGAGCCACTGCAACATTTCCAGTTGATACCCAGCTTGGAGATGTCAGTTTGAAGTTTTGCGTCTTAAGTGAGTGGGCGCCTTGGTCCTTGACACACCTCATGCTTGACTTGTGTGCTTGCCATCCCGATTTGCCTTGTTTGCATGTGCGAATGTTGGGTGGGGACTGGCAAGACCTATGTGAGTTACTCGATGCCAATGTCACCACCTCAATGAACATGATGCAAAAGGGGCAGAGATACCCGTTTCATGTGATTTGTAGGGGAGATGGCAAGCTCATGATGGTCAGCAACCTGGGGCAGAAGTGTTGAAGGTGTCCAAGTTTAGATAGAATGGTGCCACCTGCTAGTATTGACGTGCGGTGTAGGTGTGGGGTTTTTTGACGTGCCTTGGGCCTTGTACGTTTATTGGGGACTACAACCACTACGCCTGCAGGGTTGGGAAGGCCGTCATAACGCAGGTGGGGTGGCCGGTGGAGCAATGGGTGGAAGTTGACAAGTCAAAACGCACTCCCATTAAGGAGCTCCAAGAGCTTTGGCAGGATCTACAAGATAAAGCAGCTCCGTGCGCAAAGCCTCCACTCAAGGCGGGGGCGGGGGCCGGGGCCAAGGCAAAAGTAGGGGCAAGAGCCGGTTTAGGGGTAGAGCTAGGGGTGAGGGGCAGGGGTAGGCATGCACTAGGCATAAAAAGGGCACATCTAGCGTTATGCAACATGCACTTGGCCTAGAGGGGGTGCCACCGGCCATGTGCAGTGTGCAAAACTCCAGAAGAGGGCACGACCTTGTGTGGCATGCACAAGGCATGCAGTGGGCAACCAGCCCTGTACAAAGTGCACAACGGGGCACCCCGGATATGGGGCCGGCACTCGCTAAGGGTAGGGCCGAAGAAAGAGTAGGGTAGGTCAAGGTGAAGCAAGGTCAGAGTAGGTGAGGGAGAGAGCGGCCGGGAGCACTGGTGACGGAACAACGGCCTGGTACTAGGAGCATCCTACAAGCCGAGCAAGATGTGGCCTTGCACCGCCTGCAAATCCGGGTTCACCATGGGGCGCACTAGGGGAAGGGTCCATCGAGGGCCCAGGGAGTGCATTGCATATGGCATGGCCAGCCAATGTGCAGAGGTGTCAAGAATGCCACCCGGACGTGTCCTCAAGAATGCCACCCGGATGCGTCCTGTGAGCCTTAAGATCAGCCAAATCCAAATGCAAGTCAGGAGGGGCCAGCTTGGTGGTGTGCTCACCAAAGCTACCGGGGCTGTAGCGTTGCAACCTGGGAGTCTTCCCAAGCAGGTCGTCAAAGCACGGAAATGCTTGTCAAAGCACGGAAATGCTCTGCGTGCCTTAGGACCCCTCCTACTGCTTCATACTTCACCCGTGCCGATGGGATGTTGGACCCAGCCGAGTCTAGTAGCACCCCCTATGCCACATGGCAATCAAGGAGTGTGGGTACTCCCTGGTTGTGCCGCACACCAGGTGGTGCCCCTGAAGCAGCTGTGGGGCGGTTTGGCAGCATGTCTGTGACATGGAGGCTGCGTAACCCTGGCCCATTTCTCCCCTGATGGGCTCAGCGTGAGGCTACCCTAGCCTCCTCACTGGGGCCTGGAGCACTGGGCACACACCACCCCCCACACAGACACCATGAGGGCGTCTGCTGCACACTGGCGCTATGGTGTGGTCCATGGGGGCTGTCCCAGTCCGCTCCGCCTTGGAACCAGACAGCCAGGATTTGGGACCAGGCCTGCGATCCCTGCCTGTGTGAGGCGCTGTCTCAACCCAACCCACCCACCCCGGCCCCCTTGAATGAGGGCACTTTGGAGGGTGCCATACGTAAAAAAAAAAAAGGCAATGTGCCACAGTTACGTGCCTCCGAGTGAACCGACCTGAAGCTCCTGGCGGCCGGCACTGTTCAACGAGGTCAGTCTTCCGGAGGTTCCGTCCACACTGTTTGTCTGCCAGCTGGACAAGCCTGGCCTGACTTGACTTGAATATGGGGTGTGTGCATTGTACCGGGTATGTATACCAGCTTCCCCTTACAAAGCTGTGGTGTGATACCGGGGGGGGGGGGGGTTTAAGAGGTTTTTTGGGGGATGACGAAAATTAAGGGGGTAAGATATTGGTATTGCTCCTTAGAAATGAAGGAAATTTTTGGTATGAGGCCCCTTGCTACTGCTTCTTAGTGCATGTTCATTGTGGATTCCGGGTGGTCTCTGGATGGTTGCTGTTATTTCCTGGTGGGCTCTGGATGGCTCAGCATGGCACAGAGAATCCTGAAAATTGAAGGAAAAGTTTGGTACCAGGGAGGGCTTCAAAATTTGTCCAAATCAATTTTTTCAGTCCCTAATCCCCCCCCCCCCTGGTATGTGGCCCCCTGCCCTGTCAACCTGCCTCCTCCAATAACATTGGTGGGACCCCAGACGGTGGGTGTGAGTGATGTTTGGGAGATGCGAGCATGCCCCTGAGCGAGGGGGCACACCTCTGGCGATCAGCGGGGTTTCCAGGGGGACCTCCAGGTACCGCAGCAAATCCACCTCCTCAAGAGTCAGGGGCCGGCCGGGGTGCAGCCATTCCAAATACTTCTTAACGTTGTCCGACATGCCCTCCAGCGCCACCTCCTGCGAAGACGGTGGCATGGGGCATCACAGGTGTACACTGTTGAAAGGAGGAGGGCGATGCCATGGCTCTCCTGCATCGACTGTCGGCCCTCCCGGTTAAGGGGCTATGAACCGTATTGTGGCATTGGAAAGCACGCGACACTGGGTCGGGGTCGCAGTCATAACTATTGAGGGACTGCAGCCAATTCAAAGTAATGGTTTCAGAAGATGTGGTTCCGCATTTAAAGAGGCAGTGGCTGGCGTTACACAGAGGAGCGTTGCGCCTTCCGAGATTCAGCCAGCGAGGTGACGGAAGGGTATTGTTGCGTGCTTAGATGGGTGAGCGGCGAAGGGCCTGGGAACCATGTGGGCAAGAGTCTCTGCGGTGAGCTACGTACAGCCACTACCGCATGGAGAATGAAGGAAGCCTTCCACCACAACACACCAGCGTTAAGGGACACGCAGCGAAATTTCGCCCCAGCACATAAACATGGCACAGGCCCAAATAATTCTGATGCATAGCATAACCAGCCAGGCCCCAAGAGCAGTTTGAAGTTCAGCCAAGCCTTAGACAACGGGCGCACCGGATACCTTGCGAGAACTATCATCTGCAAACCCAGCATGCACCCTGACTCATGTCAGCTCACACTGGGGTGAGACATCACCCGTTAGGACAAGTTGAAACCAGCGGTTTCTCCCTTGGCCATCCTACGAGCACCAGTATGGCACAATACACGCTGACGACAAGAAGATCGCACGAGTAACATCTGATGTGGTTGTGTGGGAAAACAAAAGCGCCGGCATGTGCGAGCCCAGCCTCGCAGTTGCTAGCCTGCATATTCTCAGCAGACGTCATCTTCTTAGCGTGGCGACCCCTGAAGAGTGCAGGCACCTCCCTCATGTGCATGCACATTGCTGTCCACAGGCACGCACGCGCGCACATGCACAGCACGCAGTGTACACATCATGTAGCACTCATGCTAATGTCGCAGCACTGGGCTGCCCAAAATCCCAGGGAGGTCAAAAAAATGCCTGGGGGGAATGCGGTCCAGCAAAATATACCGCAATTTAACGTGTCCCAATCCTTAAAAACTAGGGCAGTAATTGCGTCCCAATTCAGAAAATCCCCTTTGTTTCATCCAAGGTTGCTTACTGTAACAGAGTTTTCAGGACTGCAACACAAGCACGGCGCTTCTCACCCCCCCTCCCACCAATATGGTCTGGCTTTCTTGGCACACACATCAGACTTCTTCCGCTTCTACCAGTTGGCCAGTTGGTGCGATTAAATGTGTACCAATCCTTGAAACTTGGCCATTAATTGTGTCCGGAATTGGGAAACTTGGGAGTTTCTCGGGTCTTTATTTTTCACAACCGCCCCCCCCCGGTAATGCAGACACGCATACGCATACACATGCACAGACAAGCGCACGCACGCACTGACACACACACACATACACACACAACGCCCATAACCCCTCCCACCTCCCACTCCTCAAAAAAGGGTCGGCTATTGTCCCATTCTTTCTCGGCAGACGAGGCGAATCTTCACAAACAGCGCTGGCAGACGTCACCGTCGCTCTCAGTAGCCTCAAACCTGACGCGTAACTCACTGCTTCGAACGCACCTTGATTTTTTCACGATCCATTGCAACATCCACCGAGTCAACAGAAAGCACCACGGGGAAAGTCGCATGCCGCATTTGGTTGTCAACTTGCATCTGCGCAGACACGGATGTGGTCCACCGTAACGCTGCCTATCTTGGCTCCCTTGACCACACACCTTTACTGCAACAACACCAGCACCGATTAGAATCACACTACCTAAAGCCATACCGATTAGAAACACACCAATTGAACCCGCTGGGGGTCTGCAGACAGACAAACACAAACAAATCTAAAACGGTGCTGTAAATTGTTGCCCCCGTGTTGCCTTCAGGAGAAATGGAAAGTTTTGCTGTTCACAATGAATTCGTCCCAGCGGGAGAAATGGGAGGAGTGCAGCTTCCACAGCTCCGTTCCCTGCGTCCACTTCCCCAAATTCTCCATGGGTGCAGCACGCCCGATGCAATTTCGTAACAACACAACGGCTTCTGCACCAACGTCCAAGCTCCAACACTCTGTGTTCCTCATTTTTGTATGTGCATGCCGCAGCCGCGGTTCGGGCCTCCCCTTGAACCCGGAGGCCGGGTGTGAAGCCCCTGGCAAGGGGGCAGGGCAGCATGAGGGCGGGTGGATGCCAAAGGGATGCATACAAAGGAGAGGGGGCCCGGAGCGCCCTGTGACAGGAGGGAAAGGCAGTGCTTGCACAAAGATGCACCTTCGTTCATAATGAACGGGTTGGCCAAGTGGTGGAAACATAGAACACAGGCCCAGCCAAGAGGGCGGGATGTCCCCTTTGTTGTCCGAGACGGAGGAGAAGGAAGAATTACAACGTTGTGCTGAGTGGGCGCCCCTCTGACATCTAGTAGCCCTCGTGTGACTGCTGCTGCATGGCAAATGGTCTGGAGCGGATACAAATGTCGTTGGCGGTGGGCACTTGGGGAGAAGGAGAGAACAGGTGGGTCGCCCACAGTAGGGAAGGGGCAACCTCCCCACCTTCGAATGCATCCCCTGCCGCAGGCTCTTCAACTCCAACATATGGGGCTTGGCTCTAGCCGGAACTCCAAACACTGAAATGGATCCCTAGGACTCCCACTAGGACTAGGACTGCGGGGCAGGGGGGCAGGGCTGCCATGTTAAGCCTCCGACTACAGCACATTGGCACATTGGCGCATCATGAATTTCTTCACTGCAATTTGCTCATCTTGTGACTCGTAGAGATTGCGGTGTGGGTGCTCCACTAAGTGATACATATGTTGGAGGCAGGCCTACTCCTGGGACGGGCGCCCTCATGAGATTTGTCTCCGCCCTCTGGACTGTCTCATCAGTGCAGATGAGGAGGAATCTCAGGACTGTGCTGACTCATGAAGTGGGGGGAATTCTCAGGACTGGATTCAAAGCACCTTTCCTGGCAACACACGGGGAGTGGGGTATAGTATGGGGGCTACAATATGTTGGGGGCACGGGGGTACGGGGTTGAGTGCTATTCATCACTCGGCACCTACCGTCTGTCACCTCAGGCGGTGAACCACGATTCTGCCACCGGTCACCCTGTCTGCCGTCCCATGGTCAGGGATAGCCCTGCCTTGAAGAAGTGGAGGATCCACCTTCTCGACCTTGAAATACATATTGTACGCATCTGAGTCCATGACAAATGCCAGTTGCATGCCGCCGAGATACATGTACGCCAGCTCCCGAGGAATGCCGTTGTGCTGGCCTACCATGCTAAGGCCCCAGCAGCTCGACAGCGTCAGCCGTGTGGTATTGTCGCTCTCTGACTGAGCCATGGACCCCGTGACATCCCCTGCTTCTACGTACCACATCGGATATGTGGGGTCGGAGATGACAAGGGTGATGCACTCACTGCCCAGCATGGCCCTCAGGTTCAGTGTTGAGCCATTGGGCAGCTTCATTTTGACGCCATCGGACTCTGCAGTCAAGGCACGATATTTGACGGCTCAAGGTCAGCAGATTGAAGACGGGTGAAGCTGGCGGACAGGGGGGGGTGCATAAATGATGGTGGGTTGCCGTCTAGTACAACCGGTGTTCGGTGCCACATCTTTTGTGTGACCTACCTTTCTTGGTCAAGGTGATTTATCAGACGGCATGCCTGGGTGGGGGAGGGCAGGGGCAGGGCTGTGCTTAAGCGAAAAAAACAGGTTCGCAAGGCTGACAGAAACAAACCTTCATAACGACCACGGGGGCTGCTGCCAGCCAATGTGTCACACCGAGGGGTGTGCAACCGTTTTGGGAGTTTAAGGGGGGGGGGGGGTGCTCCCCCCCCCCCCTTGGTTGACCCAAACCTTGGGGGTTGGCGGGTCGGGTGGTCAGCCGCCGGGCTCCCCAGGGGGGGGGGTCTGTGGGTCCCCCAACATACATTCCTCAAAATGATCCCCGTGACACGCTGATAATTTTGAATATGCACAAGTGGGGTAAAATTTTTTTTCAAAACACTCTGCCCATCAATTCAGGCTCCCATCAGTCCGACCCGGAGGTCGGGTCGGGGTCAAAATCATTTTTTGTGTTTTTCATCCATTTTTGAATTCTCCACAAAATTCTGAGTATTTTGAGTATAGACACATACCCCCCGTGTCAATGGCCCCGGCCGTGTTTCTTCTTTCGAGAGGGGGGGTCCATTAGCAAGGGGGGCCATGCTTCTTCTTTCGAAGGAGGGGGGGGGTTCATTGGTTAGTGGTGCTCACCATTTGTTTCCCATGCCTTTCCTTCTTCACACATACAAAGACACAATGGCAAACACGAAAAAAGATGCACAACTGCAACTTTTGAAACGATGATGGTTGAAACTGATGACTGCCAGCCTACTTCAAAAAAGTTTCAACACCATATATTTCATGTGGCAGTCAATGAATCTAGCATTGAAGCTGACGAGCATGGTTGAATGTTACAGAATAACGGCCTGCATTAGATTGCAACATACCAAGGGGGCCAGATGTGGCCCTGATCAAAGGACACAAAAGACAACCAACAAATGTACTTTTAGGCAACATGATCATTCTACGGCATATGTTGTCAAGGCAGCATACGACCTACCATAAACTCCTGTCGAACCTACTAGTGGTCATCCCACACAAACACAACATTTGAAGACAGCCGCAATAAATTTGTGAATCAGCTTGAGACACCCGTGGACTGCAAATGTGTGTGTTTCCACCTGTGCACCAACACAAAAATGTCGTGTGCCCATCACATGCCATTGCACAATGAAGAAACTAGGCAAAAAAAAGGCAATTTGTGTGCGATTTGATGAAAAATCTCGAGGGAGGGGCCATGTTTCTTCTTTCGAGAAGGGGGGGTCCATTAGCAAGGGGGGCCATGTTTCTTCTTTCGAGAGGGGGGGGGGGGGGGCATTGGTATGGAGGGTCCATTGGCATGTGGGGGGAGGGGGTTGGGTTGGGTTGGGTTGGGTTGGGTCGAGGCCTCGCTTGGTCGCCAACCCACGGTCCCCGCCGCCTTCCCAGTGGGACCCGACTGTGCGGCCGTACCAAGGGATATCTGAAAATGGGCTTGGAGAACAGTGATGTATAGGAAGGGTGTTTTGAGGCCATTGGCCCCGGTTTTGCCTACATTGTGCACTCCAAAACACAATGATATGCAACAAGAACCGGTCCTAGTCCATCGGAAAGAAGGACTAGGACTCAATGAGCATGATGTGACATATTGTGGTGTTGAAAAACACCGTAGGACACTTTTTCTTCGTCTCCACGACATGTCACCAAAAAGATCAAAGCTTGACCGCTCGCTAAGGTTTGTCAGGCTTGGGGTCTTGCGGGAGGCAGCTATCCAAAGTGCGGTCGCGGTTGGGCAGTGTTGTAAGAGGCTGAAGGCGGTAACGAATCAAATTGCCGTCGCTTCCAGGGAGCAAGCAAGGAGGCTCGGCGTTCGTCTTGGGGAGGTAGGATAGCGGAGCTGGGTTGCTTGGGGGAAGGTAGGGGGAACAACGAGGACCATTGCTACATTGAGTCGGTGTGACCTGATTATTTGCCCGGGGGGGGGGGGGGGCGCCGCGCTGGGACGTTGGGGTGCGGCTTGGGTTTAGGTGGGGGGGGGGGGGTCTGGGGGCAACAAAAATGGTTTTCAGGACCACGGCTGCATGTCAATCCTCCTTGGTGAGCAAATGCGAACCGTTACTTCGCATTCCCTCTTGCCACACTAGCAAGGGGTTTTTCTTGGGGCATTGAACCGCAAACTGATACGTTGTGCGGCGCATCAATACCCCGTGTACAAAATATTGCCGACAGCCCCCTAGTTGTACCGGATCAGCTGCACTATCCTGGCACTTTAAGGCCCTCGGGCTGTGGGTTTGGGTGATCTTTGGTGACAGACTTGCGGACTCCGGGGGGGGGATGGTGGTGGCACCGAAGTGGACATGGATGCGTCTTGCAGGGCTCCGAAGGCCACCTGATACAGCTTCAGGGAAGGTTGGGGTGCGGGAGGGCTTGCATTCAGTGGGGAGCTGGTGGCGCCCACGGGGTTGGAATGGGTCTTGGTGGTGTTGTGGCGGGTGGGATGGATGGTGGTTGGGAGACGGGTGGTGTCAACATTAGGGGCTAGAGCGAGGCGAGTTCGCTGAGACACCTCAAAGCATCACAGTCCCAAAGGGATGGAGGTTGGTCTCCGAACTACAGTAGCTCTCGGAGGTCCCTCCAACACAAGTCCTCGTCGTGGAATGAAGGGCAGGTGGGCATCGATGAAGAGGCCACGCGGATGGGGCTGGATCTTAAGTGGATGACATGGTGAGAGCTTAAAAAAATCGTCATTATTGCTAGCCTACTTCGGAGGCCGTCGTGGGGGGGTGGGGGTGGGCAAGGGGGGCGGGAACCGCCTCCCCCCACGTTCTGCTCCCCATCTTGCAAGGCGTTGCGGATCGTGGTGCACATTTCTTCTGCTCCTTTTCCCTTTGCGGCTGTGTCCACCGTGATTTCCTTTGCTTGTCCCAAAAAGCCCCCTCCCCCTCGCCCAAGGCCGTAGTCCCATTGCGCCGCACGGTCGTCACTCATCCAGAAGTTTTGGTGCTGCAATTCATAGTGATTGTGCATGTTGAACCGCGCCCCTCGGCGGGGCATTAAGCAAGAAGGGCTTGCACACCCTGTTTGCATGCAGCCCGCATGCTTAACTTACAAAAAGACCCGCTACCGCAAGAAGGGGGTTGCACTTGCCCCACCCCACCTCTGTTGCCATTGCATGCGAAGGAAACAACCTAGATCCCCACACAACCCACAATAAAGGGGGAGGAGTATTTTAGAGTGCAGGTGTCAGGAAATATGAATCCGCACTTTCCATGGCGGTACTATCTCCCTTGCCCATCCTACCTGTGGACCATTGCATGTATTTACCGTTTCATATGCACCCCAGTCAACATGCAGCACCCCCCCCCCTACCTGTACCGCCCGGGGCGCCGGGCAGAGCGGGGGCGGCGGGGCTACGCACCCCGGGGGGGGGGGGGGGGGGGTCAGCTAAGCGGCCCTGGCAACACCAGCAGCCGTCGGTGAGAGGAGGAGAGGGCTTCAAGAGAGGACGGGGGCACCCGGACCCCCCCCCCCCCCGCCGCGAAGCGGGTGCGAGTGGCGCAACATGACGCGGCCCGGCGCGGGCGCGCCGGGACGGAAGTCACATAACCCCACCCCACGAGAGGTTCTGGCCCAGGCGACGCCCCCAGCTGCGACCTTGACGGGCGCCGGACAGGGTGGCGCACGCACTGTACGCTGCACTGATTTTGGTGGCGCCCTGGGCGACCACGCGGGCCCTGGACCCATGCAGGTCTCCCTCTTTAATATTGTTTTCCCCCCACCCCCCCGCGCACGCGGAGACACACACATAAGCAAGCCTAGACATACCACAATGAAATCAAACAACGCCCCCACCAACATACACGTACCGCCCACCCACACTTCCACACACATGTCGTGGTTAGGTGTGTGTGTGTGTGTTTGGGGGCCGGGGGGGGGGGGGCTATTGTGTGTTTGAATGTGTGTTGAGATGATGCACGTGGCTGTGTGGGCGTGGGTGGTTGTGTCCATGTGTAGTTGGGTTTGTGGTTGTATGTGTGCGTGTGTGTTCGTGTTGGTGTGAGCTGACGGCAGGGTGTGTATGTACGTGTGTGTGTGTGTGTGCGTGTGTGTGTGTATGTGTGTGTACATGTTGCCGTGGTGGTGTGTTTGCGTATATGTCGGTAGGTGGCCCCCACCCTGTCACACAGACCCACCCCCCCCCAGAAACAAACAACTAGTCATACATCCACCCACCCACAAACACAACCATACACCCATACACAAACACACCCACACGCCCACCCACACCCACACGCATGTGCACACACATGTACTCCCAACACACCTAGACCGACACCCATGAACCTAGATATCCGCGTACCCACACCCACAGACAAACACGCAAGCCACAAACCCATAAGCACGCACTTGCCCACCCATGCACATGTGCATGCACATCCAAACACAAACTCACCCACGCACACTCATACATTTACATTCGCACACGCATAGCCGCCAACACATTCACACAACCCCTCAACCCCCCTCAAAAACCACCCACCCACCCAACCCCGCACACATGGATTCGCATGTCCAAACACACATGCACGCCACGCAGCTATAGGGCACTCCAACATTGACCCAGGTGATTACGGCGGTGGGGGTGCGCGGGCTGCGTCTGTGGAAGATGTGTTGGTTGTGGGGAAATGTGCATTTTGATCTAGCGTATTAATGCCCCTGAGTATTCTCTGGTGAAGCTAGAGCAGTAGAGGGGTCTGCGCTGCATGCTTCTGATGGCGAATGCATGTTGATGGTCATATCCCGACAAGAATACGTGGCACGCAAGGCCACAAGCAATGCCAGGCGCGGGAGCGGAAGAGGAAGTGACCGCCCTAGATCTGGCAAGGGTGAGTCTAAGCTAATGGATGTGCGTGGGTTGTGATCTATTGTCAAAGTGCAATGAGCAGAACAATGATTTCCGCGGCCATGATGCCGGGCCCCTGGGGCCTGACGACGGTGAATATGAATGGTGGGATGTTGAAGCCACCGGAGTGCTCTTTTAATCCACTCCGGCTGCTTGTACAAATGATGCGATATGGCGCTTGGTTTCAATGCAGTATCATGCCCATCGTCTTGTAGTTGCGGTGTTGGAACACGTCGCTGGATTGCGTGTTTGAGTGGCAGTAGTGCATATGCCACATGGTGCGTTTGTGAGAGAGGCTGGAGTTGATGTACAGGATGGAGTACAAATGGTGCTCCTGGGCGATATGATTTGGTGTTGGGTCCCGTCCATGGACAACTCGGGGATTCGGGAAAGCCAAATCAAGGCAAAGTACAATCAACAAGCAAGAGAATGCGAGATGCAAGCGTTGGAGAGGTGTCTTGTTCATGCCGTGTCAAACGTGGTGCATGGAGAACACTAGGAGAGGCCACCAAGACATATGCGTGACCGGAAGCGAGAGCACAATCCTCGATGGCGACCGCGACTGTTGGACCTGCTGCATGTCTCGACTACATTGCCAGATTTCCTGTCGGGTGCTTGTGTATGTGCGCTTGTATGATCCGATCATGGAGCGGTGTTGGTTCAAGTGAGCCCACCCTAGGCCCACGCACTACCGCGGTGACTCAAATTTTCGATAGAGATGCTGTCCGACGCCGCTAGCAAAGAGATGCCGACATGCAGGTTGGAGCAATTGCGCTAAACCGCGGCTCCGGAAGATGTGGACACTTCGTGGGATATGTGGTGAGATAAGCTCACCGAGATGGGTGTCAGTTGGAGGAGAATGTAGCCAGACAATGCATCTCTGCCACTCTATGCCATCATACGGATGGCGTCGCCGGGGGATGTACCCCACGAAGGGTGCAAATTCTGAGAAGATAGGTGGTGTGCGCCTGCAACAGTGCGGTAGCAATTTCAATGTTGTCTCGGTATCATCACGAAGATGTGGAATGACCACAGGTGCAGCAGATGAGAGCAAACCTCAAAGAGGAGGTGCTATGAGCGCCGGACAGGGCCAAGTTGTCGCACGAGCACAGGCACCAAGTTTTTGCGCTGATGCGGGAGTTGCAATTGAGGCGGCGCATGACAACTGTCAAAGGGGAAAATGGGAAAGGACTTGTGCGTGTGTCGGAGATGTGTTGGGTGTTGAACGGACTTTGGCGGAGGGTCATGGCGGACCCAAGGGGTCGCCACCCAGCAGTGTTTGGATGGGATGGCCACACCTACAATTCCGGCCAAGGTGCGGATTGCGTTGCCCTTGGTGATGCAGCCACCTAGCTTGCATGTGCGGGTTGGTTGATGCTTTGGAGAAACTCAAAAGGGGATCAGCGCCGGGAGAGGACGGTGTTCCGGAGATGGTGTGCAAGGTATTTTTGCATGTTTGCCGAACCGAAGGTGTGAGCGGTTGCGCTGTTATTGGAGAGAGGAGGGTGCCCTGAGAGGTGGGCGCGATCGCTGCCACAAAACATACCCAAAACGGCGTCGATGGATAAGTCGGCCGACATGTGGCCAATTGCGCTCCAGAATGTGAACTTTAAGTGGCTAACGATCCCGATACTCATGCAAACACATGATGCATAGCAGGTCATAGTGCCTACATCACAAACAGGCTTTATGAGAGGGTGTCAAATTGTGGATCATATCATGAGGGTGCACCTCTTGCGGGAGGAACCATGAGAGCAAGGACATGGGACCCATTACCGGGCGGTCGTTCCCTAGGAACAGTATGAAGCTTCGCCGGTGGTGGCAGTGTTGGAGTGCCAATCCTGGGTGCAAGTGGTGCGCCATTTCATGGAAAATTGAAGCACCGCGGGATTGTAGATGAAAGGGCTGCAATCCGCAGTGTTGGATAGGTGACTCTCCAACCCGTAAGGTGGTGCAGGACTCATCGGGGAGCAAAGGGACTCGGACAAGCAAAGAACAGAACGACCCTTGGTACACGATAGAAGACCCAATCTCGTTCTAGCTCAGCTGGTGCTAGAAGGCTAGAACGGCAAAAAGAAGTGGTTACCCCCCCGTGGGGGGGGCGTGGGGGGTACTTTGAGGGTTGTAACTTGGACCCCCCTATCCATACTTGGGAGCCCATTTCTTTTCACAATTTGACTGTTTTCACCTGGATTTGGAGTCAAAAAATTTTCCTTCTAGCGACGTTCTAGCGACGTTCTAGCAAGCGTCGCTAGAACGCCGCTAGAACGTCGCCAGACCAATATATATATATATATATATATATATATATATATATATATATATATATATATAGATGCTCCGCCATTGCTCAAAGAGAAGCTGCCCCGGTTACCATGGCCAGCCGTTGCCAATCACAGCGTCGCGATGCTTGACCCGACTCACGGAGCGCCGGGTTCCCCCACCCACCCACCTAGCCCTGGTTAGCCCGGTTAGCTCCCCACCCCACCCCATAGGTCACTTGGAAGGTCACTTGGTGGTCGGTTAGCCAGATTAGCCCGGTTAGTCCAATTAGCCCCCTTGCCCCCCGGGCCCCCTTTCGCGAGTCATGACACAGAGCCTACCCCTCCTACGTGGTGGGGGGTTGCCGGGGCGCAGCCTTGCCCCTGCCACCCCTCTTCTCAACCCCCGTGTGCCCTTCCTTCTCACCCCCCTTGTCACCCGCCACCTCACCACCCTTGTTACCTCCCTCCCCCTTTTCGTCACCGTGGTCCCCCTTGTCATCGGGGGATTGGGATGAGGAGTTGGACCCGGGGGACTGGTGGGTGGTGTCGCAGGGGTCAACCAGGGAGGGGGGGGAGAAGGGGAAGAAGGGGAAGAAGAGGAAGCGGGAGAAAGAGGGGGCCACCTTCCGGGTGCCGGGGGAGCTCCTCTTCCGCGGCTGAGAGGAGGCAGAGGCCCACCTCCGGGAGGCCTTGGAGGAGGGGAGCGACGGGGCCAACGGGAGCATCCTTAGGCCCCAGCGGTACTGCTTGCAACACCCAAACCGTCAGAGTTGACCCATTCATACGCAGCACATTCCAAATGCACGAACTTTCCCCTTGCCGCTTGCCATACAAGCTTTTGATCCCCAACTCAAAATACAAAAACAAAACACAAAAACTTGTGCGACATCCCTATTAGAAAGAACGCCCCCGTTGAATAGGCAGGATGGGACAGCTCAGTGAAGCTGCCCCCCCCCCCCCCAAATGAGTGTGGATGATGAGGTCCATAAAAAAGGCACAATGTGCAACGGTTTCCCCGGCAACTTCAAAATTGCTACAAGAGGGCGGCCAGCTGGCCTAACGGTTTGAAAAAATACACGCCTTGGGTACAAGGAATATTGCTAACGGCTAGCACCATCGGGAAATGGCCAAAGCCGAGTCGGCAGCCGGTTGGCACACCGAGGCAAGGTCGACGCGGCTAATCTCAATATCCGTCGTGTAGTGGCGCGGCCGCATGCCGTCGATGGAAGAATAGCGAGAGTGCTTTTCTTGCTCGCCGGGGTGGTTGCTGTAGATTGCTATAACCATCATTGCACCGGACAATTCGACTGCTAGCTTAGCTACCCAGCAATTGCCGCCAATCAATGCCGTCCGCACTAGGCAAAAGCCGTCCTCAGCCACTGGTTCCCACACAGATAGGTCAAAAAAAATTTGGGGTCCCTTCCCGTTTTTGGTCAGCCTCTGAAACAGGGCAGCAATTAACTAGAAAGCCTACACTACGAACAAGCAGACACCAGCTATCCCGGAATGGTTGACACCCAAGATGGATGAGGTCAATGATATACCCAGCCTCGGTGATGTTTTCTCGTGCTACGTTTGGCGGCAGCTGTGTGTTGTACACCCCTTGCAAGAACTTTGCAAACAGTGCATCCAAAACAACGGCATCGTGCCCACCATCGACCACAGTGGGCGGCATATCTCAAGGGCGACTTGGCCTGCTGGGGCCGTCACTTTCAAGTGGTCACACGCGGGCTCAACCACTTGTTTGTGCTGAGGCAAGAGGGGTAGCTCAAGCTTGGGTGTGTCAGAGTGGTTCTGCAACGCCTGCGGCACTTCAAAAGACAACCCCCCCTAAAAGACTAGGGCACCCCCCAACATGGGGGGCGCACGTTTCATCACTTGGGGGGGGGGGGGGGTAGGAATTTCCACCCATCCCAAACATATCTGTATGCAACATAATGTGTGGAATCTCAAGCATCCGAGAGTGGGTGCCAGCGCACTCGGCGCATAGTGCCACCTGCATCTCTCGGGACTGCCGTGCGTCACTAACCGTATCCGCGGATGAGAGACCGTTCTGCCGGTCCATAAATGCAGCATTGCGCCACAGCTCGGCCATGAGACGTTCCCCTGCCTTAAACTTGCGCGAGAGCACAATCTTTAAAGAAGGGCGGCATATGTGCCTGCCAATATTCCAACTAGGTCGCCGAGGACTGCCTGTGCTCTGCCAAACTAACCGTGGAAACTAGTTGGAGGATGTCCGCTTTTCCCCATGCCCCCATCCCGACAGATGGCAAAGTCCGTTCCGACTGTGACGTCCCCTTAACCCAATGTGGACCTCGTTGGTAAACTAGCACCCAAGTGCTAGGTGGGCCCCATTTTCCTGAGCAACACCACGGCAATGCTCCCCCTTGAAATTCCCGCGGGGGAGCATAACCCACACGGAGATGGCAGAGTATCCCTCCGCTGTGTGGGGTGCTAGGAACACCACAGTCGCCAAGGCGGCAGCGTGGTACGACGCCGGTTCATGCTCCAGCTGTTCTGCCGGAGACTCCACGTTGTTGCCACTAGCCACTGGGATGGTCTGCCGGCAATACGTGGCACACAATCGTACCACGTGCACATCCTGGGACACGGCGAGGATGTTCTCCACATGGAGTTCGTCGATGCACAGGTGCATCGACGAAATCCAAGTGGACACCCGCAATGTGGCTTAGGGGATTGAACAGCCAAGGGAGAATGGGTGGCTCATTGGGGTGCACAAAGGAGGCCCTTTCAAAACGCCATCGTGCCGTGTCATAGTTAGGCGAGCACCCGGCGTTGTTCAACCTTTGCAACAACTTTGCAACCCCCCCCCCCCACACACACACCCCGTGCAGCTAGCGCGGTGGCACGCCTAACGTGGTCATCCCAGGAGTACACGCTCAATGCATCGCACCGGTGGCCCGGCACTATGCCTGATGCCCCAGTGGCTTTCAATAGCCCCGTAGCCCGACACGTATCAGCAATGGCAAGAGCCTGTGCCTTGATGGTCCTGCAGCACTACCAAAATCTGTGTGAGTCCTCCCGCAGCTGCACAGTGTCTCTTCGCTGACATGCCTCGTGTCGTTGGCCTCACCGAGGCGGCGGGAAAGCACATGGGGGCCTTGCCACTACTGTGGCTTCGTATCCTTTGGCTAAATGGCGTTGTGCATCGAGCTGCTCAGCCGAGCAGCATGCCTCCCGGATAGCAAATCCAGGCACGGCACGCAGAGCCGTAGCGGCCAACTATGTCGTCCCAACGGCCATCAATGTGGCAATCCACGGCAAATAGCATTCGTCGGCCACGGAACTCCCACGCGGCTTCTCGTAGTTCCCCCGCATAATAGGGGACACCCACCGTACCTGCTGCAAGGTGGGGGCCTCCCTCGGAAGCACCCCAATACACCTGTGTTCCCTAAGGGGAATCAGAACGTCAAGGTCCATCATCAATTTAGCTTGTATGGAGCCCTCATCATGGGTTGCCACAGGGTGAGCGTCCGGAAGATTTGCTATAGTTGCTCCACCTCCTGCAGCCAATGTAGATGCTAGTTTGACAGCCGCTAGGAGATGCGGATGGTTGTCTACCTGGATAAGTATGTTAAGTAGGGCAGTGTTTGAGCGGAGACTCACCGAAAGAACAATGGCACGACTTTGCCATACCGCATCCAATATGTATGTTGGGCACCTAAGTAGTGGACGTGAAACGCTTTGGTGTAAGGGGGCTGCAATGGGGGCAGGAAATTGCAACAAGGGCACTGCCATTTCTTATTCGGGATGTGACCTTCCCACCAGCCGGACGCGACGCGCGTGGGAGCCAACCGGGGGGGGGGGGGGGGGCAGTGTTGCGCATGTCAACAGAAGACAAGAAGCCATCCGTGCGAGTTGCAAAGAATAATGAGATCTTCAACCAAAGTGGGGAAGAGGGGGGTAAAAAAAATTGCTTGCGGTCCGAGAGGTTCAAATAGGCCATGTGTCGAACCAAATAACCTAGACCCACTCCCGAAAAGAACATTCACTTTGCACAAACAAACACCGTATGAGGAAATCACGCAGCGTGGATGGCGCCCCTAGGGGCCCCAATTGGGGTAATACCTATGAACAAAAGAGTGTACTGCCCAAATAGGGGGACCCGCGGACTGCGGCATAGCTGGAATTGCGAGTGTGAGGTTCGAAACCCTATTTAATGAACCGTCCACGAGGACCTCCAATGACGCCATCACTCGTGGCGATGAAGTGTTCGTGCACTGCCACTATGGTACCGTGCATTTTTTGAACCCAAACAGGCTTTCGAGACATAGCCCCCAAAACTAGACACTTTTTCAACCGTGCTTGTTTTTTTTTCAACCACGACACTTCCCCCCCCCCCTACTAAGCGGAAATTTCGCCTGTCGGTGAGAATGTTTTTGTGCCCCCCCCCCCCCCCCTTGAGCCAAGCACCCGACCTTGAGGAAGGAGTTCCACGTACTGGAGAGGTATTGGATGGCACGGCACTCAGGGGTAGAATGCAATGCAGCCACTGCTCCGTACCACAGAGGTTGTCACGAGTGGGCTCCGGTCAAACCACAGGGGTCCCCGTGAGAGCCAGGCCCTCCTGATCCCACTCTACGTCCCCCAAGAAGAGATCCTGCATGCGGCTAGATACACGATACTACGACCCTCGAGGGCAAGGAGAACCCTTTGAGCTTCACTGCAATGGCGGTGCCACGAGCCGCCCAAGCGTGGCGGTTGGACTGGAGTACATTGTCTAGGCCTTCAAGTGCCCTGCCATAGAGGCGGTGGACGTCACTAAACAACACCTCCCATAGGCTAATCGTGCCATCCCACGGAGATAGAATGTAGCCCGTCTCGGGTGGATAAGACAAAGACGGTATCACAAAATCCACAAATACTCATGGAACCCCTTGGTTGAACCTTGAGTGCGCGCCGTCCATGCTCCCATGGTGCCCCCACACACACGCCGGTGTGCCCTTTGATACGGACAGCTAGGCCAATGCCAGAATGCGGGTCACGGCATGGACCCTATATCTCTGAGAGAATTGGTCGGCCCTTTCCGCGATACCCGGAAACCCTAGCGACTCACATGAACACCTCCGCTAGACCACAACACACCGTGTTGCAAAAAGCATCTTTTTTGTGCTCGGCCCCCACATACAAGGACCCATGCTACAACAACGGGAAGGCAAATTGCCACCTACACGGCAATGCAAATGGTGCCTGGAGAAAAAGCGCCATGATACGCAAAAGAATTGAAGATATTCCGGAATGTGGCTTCTCCCAATACCCACATGCGCTGAAAAATGAGTGCTGACACACTGCACAAAAGATCTGGGGTTCAAATCGGACGGGTCAGCTATTGTTGAGGCACCACTAGGAGAGGCGCTTCACCGGGCGAAAGTGCGGAACATACAAGATCCAGGCACGATTGCCGCAGCCGAGAGACCCTGACATCCGACAAACAGCAAGCCACACACACCCAAACGTGCGAGGAGCCAGTAAGGGTGGTAGTTACTCTGCACATGTGGCCTACAATGTTCTTTCCAACACAACGGATCAAGAGGACGTCAGGCCCCCGTGGGGAAAGGGGGGGGGGGGCAAAAATTGTGTACCCCTCCCTCGCAAAGGACGAGCACAAGGTTGAAAGTCAAGCACATCCGCCGGGAGGTTAGGACACAAGAAAATGCCCACTTGGAGGCAATGCAAATCATAGCCCACCCCTTTCTTGGCGCAATGCATGTTGGAGCTGTGATGGCACTCCATCTTTAACACGAAGGCCTCATGCCCCGAGAGGAAATTAACACCGCCACGGCTTATCTCGTCCACCACTGGAAACCTTTCTTCCTTGAAGCGGAGTGCAACACATAAACCCACTTGAGTCCCTACAACACAAGGCACAGACACTGCGGGCCCACAAGAGCGGTACCTTGCCATTGAGGAGGACCGGCGTGGACGGGAGCATACACTTGAGACAGGAAGGGCGGTGCCATACTGAACGCACCCAAAGCAAGACTGTATCGAAGGCACATTAGAGGCCGAGTAGGCACCTGGGACCGGCGGGCTACCTTAGGGAACCAATTAAGTAGGAGCGTGTGACGAGCAACAAAAGAGCTTGTAGCACGATGCAAACGATCAAAGGCGAGCACCCAAACTATCAACCTGAAAACACACAGACATGACAAGCAGACATTGAGGGCACCACGGACTACTTGACCAGACTATGATCCATTCTCGGCACCTATTTACATGGGGTCCACACCATGGTGTGCGGCACACTCCTCAATCCAGTCGCTCGGGTGGGAGAGTAGGACTTGCCAATCGCCTCTAGTGGAGGTGTGAGTACACTTGGCAGAGCACACAAGGGCACAAGGAGTTAGACGGCAGCACAAGGCAGTCAAAACAAAGGTAGTGACGACGAACACCACCCAGGAGAAGAAAAGACCCATGCTCACCAGATATGAGGCGCCCTCGGAGGTCAAGATGGGCTGCACCGGGGGGGGGGGGGCTTCAATGCAAGTGGAATGCTCCCCCGAATCATCATACGGGTGACAACGTTGTTGCTAAGACAAGCAGAGCACTGAGCCCACACCGGCACCATATAACACTCGGGTAGAAGTCCCTAGATAGCTATCCGCGGAGCTGTGCGCAAAGGAGGTAGGATACACTGGCGCGTGCACCGGAGGGTTGCCCAACATAGTGTACAGCTAAACCAGAGATGGAGGGTATGTTGGACCCAATGCGGAGAAGAAATGCGATTAGGGAAGGTTCAAGCATGCGACCAGCGTTACTAGGCGTTTACTCACAGAGCAGCAACAGTAGTGGCCTTCCCTGAACGTTCTCTGCGCTTCAAGTACTCTTTGTGCATCTCGAAAGGGGGGGTGTTGTCGTGTTTGGTCGTGTGGCACGCAAACTACCGGCCCAAACTCACACCCTTTACAACCACCTTGCCTCCACTCCCTAGGCGGAGCACGTAAAAGACGTGCATGTGGTAAACCAAGGACGGGGAAGAACGGTCAAAATGCAGGTTTCCGTGTGACAGTGAAATCACCTCGCAGAGGTTGTTAGATCAAAGCCAGGCAGGCGTATATAGGGGGAAACGCCACATACCCCCCCATTTTGGCCTTTTTGGGCCTATTCGCGTACCCTACCCCTAGGCAGCTCAACAATTGAAGTTTTCGAAACTTGCTTTTGTGATATCATGATCACCTAAAATGATCATCCAAGGTATGTAAAGCATGTTTTAGGCCGTATTTATGTTGTTTTTTCCCTATTTTGTGTGTGCGTTGCTTGGGGTAGATTCTCTGCAAGGTGGACTTGCCGAAGGCTATAGAATTTCGTCCCACTGCTTCCCATTGTAGTCCGCGCCCCCTTGGAGTACCACACCCCCTACAAGTGCCAACAGGTTTCACATTCAGTCATCTCCCATGAAGTTTGGAGGGTGCCCTCCACCGCTGATGTGGGAATTAGGCCAAGGTGCGAATCACCAAAAATTACACATCAGTGGCCCGCTGGGGAGGGGGTGGGTGATTGGTGGCTTGTTTAGCCGTGCAGGAAACGCCTAAACCAGACACACAGCACAAACTTGAAGAACACGGAACAGACACGCATACATGCACTGAAACACACCATATACTTTGGGGCAAACACAAAGCACGGGCACCCATGCACATCGATGTACACGTGCAAGTTCGCCATGATACCACTGCAACCTTAACCGCACTCCACATCCCGTGAAACCATGAACCACGTCCACAACCTTGTCAAACTGGTGACTCCTCATGATTCGAGCTTAAGTACATGAAAATCGCTGGAGCGATGTGTGTGCTTTTGTTTGTGCCTTACAGAAGTAGCATCCAGGGGAAACAAGCAGAAACAAGCACCAACAACGGACAACATGCGGCCTATGAATCGATCCCTCAGCAGCCTGACGGGACTGACAGGCTGTACAGAATCCCTACACGCATGCGGACACACATGCACATTCAAACATGTTGCAGTACACTCATGCCTCCACACTCACTACAGGTTACGTTACACACCACCCTCTCATCCACTCATATAATTGTGCCCCTTTAGAGCGACCCATGTGAGCACCAAAGCTCATTGAGCTCAATGTGGACTCGTGCTTTGTCTTGTGCATGTTGGCAAATAAGCAAGGGTAAACATAATGCTCACATGCGTGCGCGCACATTTACTCCGACTCATGACAGACAGAAACACATGCATACGGTCATGCGTCCCGCGCCCCATAAGCTCACACCAAACGCAAACAGAGACGTGAACACACATCCGTCGTACCCAATCAGCTGTGCATCCTGCGAGCGCCGAGCAGTTGTCATGCACACATCGGGCGCACACCTGTGTCCAAGTGCTGCAAGTTCACGTGCGTGATGGTACTGTTGTGGCCTTGCAGGCGCAGCTCACCCTGTTTGGGCAGGTTTGCGTTGCTCCAGAAGAAAGGGGTGCAGGCGAAGTTGGCGACCTCTTCCCACAGGGGCGTGCCAATCTGCCGGATTTCGATCTTTCGGAATGTATTGCACACTGCAGCAGCACAGGGAACAATGTGGAACGGGCACGGGCGTGAACGATGGAAAGGCTGATGGAAATTGGGAATTCTTGATTGCGTGTTAATGTGTGCATCAGCGAGGTCAGCATCAGCGAGGTAATGGGCGAGGGGGTGTCCAGAGCCCTGTCCCCCTTCCCACCCCGCGTCCACTTGGCACCACCAAGCGTCGGCTGCGCACAGGCTGGAGGCACACCTCCACAAAACACAACAAATGCGTAAAAGCAGAGTGCCAGGGGTAAAGCGACCCCACCTTTGATGGTTCAACCCACGCTGTCCCGTCCATGGTGTCCATGGTGTGGTGTCGACGGTTCAGCCAACAGCAAACGGGGCGCAGCATGTGGGGGATATGCACTGCAAGTTGGTATTCCTCAAATGGCAAGGCTCACAAGATGACAACACCCCATCTCCTGTTCCCTTGGCTCACTGGAAGCCAGCTGCAGTCAAGCGTGGTCCCGGGTGCTTTGGAGGGGTAGGGTTTGGGTTTACTACTGCTTCTTGCTGTTGTTCATGCCATTATCACGGTCGACGCTTCTGCCTATGATCCCTGGAGACTTCATTTTTGAGGCAGGCCCTTTGTCATACGTTTCTGAGTCTTCTCCCACGCTATATGCTCGCTTTTCTTTGAATGCTACTTCTAAGCGTACACCGGATTATAACTTCCTCATGAGTTGGCATCCCAACGAGATGGCAGAAGAATGAGTAAGAAGAGAATTCCAAAGCCTTTGCCCTGAAGGGGCGAAAAGTTGCCCCCCCCCCCTCCTGTGCCCAAGAACCAGCAATGTTTGACCGCGGAACCACGGGGCAGTTCTTGCGCACGCTTTCCCCCCAAAATTTGACCGCAGAACCAGGGATTGGTTCTTGTGCATGACCGTGGATCACGGGAATCATGGGAATGGGATGCGAGAGGCTGGCAATTAAAGCAGCCGGGTGCTTCACCAGACGCTGATTGCGTTTGTACTCAATCTGCACTGTCTCAGATTGGGCACCAGGACCCAACACAGTGGCTGGAACAAGAGAGCCATCAGATCGCCGATAGAAGACAGACTCGTGGAGCCGGCGTATGTCGGCGTCCGCCAGGACCGCCGGGTCTAGAACGCAGACGACCCGGACTGTGGACGGCAGGGGGTCCAGCGGCACTGGGTCTATGTCCGGGAGCTCAGCCGCCTCCTGCTCGTCATCTTCCGGGAGGCGCTCCCAGACAAGTTGCAGGATATACCCCGGTGGTGCGGGGTCCACCACCTCCGGGTCGGCCGTCTCCCAGGGCTGGCGCTCGGTCCGCACCACGCCCTGCAGGGCCGTGCCCGGTACCGCTAGGCTGGTCTTCGATCGGCGGAGAGTCTGCAGCAGGGCCGCCACCGTGGGGGCCGCCTTGCTGCCCCCCTGGACGTGCACCAGCGCCGTGACTCGCTGGACGTTGTCATGCGCCGTGAGGGCGGCCGCAGCCGCGAAGTGGGCCTCGTGGACCGTGCAGCCCACCAAGGCCACGCATCGGGGGTGGGAGACTCTACACCTCCCCACCAACCCAACTTGGACTGAATTCCAAGAAGGGGGTAGTCTGGATTAGACCCACGCAGCTCTGCTGAGACATTCTGGACCGCTCCCCCTCTCCAACGTAATTCGTTGCGCACAATGTCTGCACTGCAGCCACACCCCACCACATCACCAGCACGCAGCCACACTACACTGCAGCCACACCACCGCACTGCGGCCAGGCTGCGCGGCCTCCCTGCGGCCACACCACCCAAACCGCAGCCCGCACACTGCAGCCATACCACACTGCAGCCACCACAATGCATACCTATACTTACAGGAGGGCTCTCAGGCTTTCGCAGAATGATGTAGTTTGTTGCATCCTGCGGAATGAAGAAAAGCAAAAGCGACCTAAAAACAGTGACGCAGCATTCTGACATGGCTATTTTATTGTCCTACAAAACAGCAATCAAGGCATTTCAATTGTGCACTTCTGTTTCTTGCATGTGGTTTTGATGTAATTCCTTTGTTGAAACTTTTTGATGTGCTCACGAAGGAGGTTTGGCTTTCGCCGTGATCCTGACAGGAAATAACTTGGGTGGTTACACAATCCAGTTTGTGGGTATGTTGATTGGGCAATCTTACACCCCCCCCCCCGCCGGGCTCCCCCTGTGATTGGGTGGCGTGCAAGTAGGGACCCCCCTCCCCCTATTTTGAGGGCAGGGAACCCAAAAACACATTGTTTGGAATGTGTTTAGATGGATGGGGCTTGGTATTGAGGCGCATGAAGGGGTAGGAAGGGCTAAAAATTGGGTATGGCATCACTGGTGGTGGGTGATGTCCAGAACGTGATACTCTGGTGCAGCACAGAACTCGCTAAGTTGTGCATTGCTGCATGCAAACTGTGTTGCCTATGTTGCCTACAATATCATGCTTGCTATCCAGGAGGTTATCCGTGCGGATACAAAGGCCACCCATCCAAGTTAGGAAATAAAGAGGCTCACGACATCCTTTTTTGCGCAATAGCGGTGTCTTCACGATCTGCGTGCGGTGTTCCCTTGGAACAAGTTTGATGCCCGAGTTGGACACATTGTTGCCCTGGCAAATCCTAACCCCCCCCCCCCCCCAGTTTTGAACGAACCGCAGCCATTATAACGAATACAAATACACCGAACCCCTGGACTTGAGACAACGTGCGCACCAATATACTGAACCATTGCACAGAAACTGAATTCCGCAAAACACTGTTTCTCTTCGCTGTGGATTGTTGTTTGGATGGAAGAATGAAGCAATGGAAAGTTGCTTCTTATTGAGTTGTACAACAGGCCCAGCAGCAGGAGGTGGCTTTGCATTAGCCAACACTGTGGGGGCGCTTACTACGCGCCGTAGGCGCGCCGTAGGGTAAAGGTAATTAGCTTTAGTGTACACTGTCAAAGCAATATACGCCGGAACAAAAAAGTTCTGTGCATGTTGATCCGTTGACACCATCGCTCTCTACAAAGGAGAGACTACGGCCCCAGCTCAACGTGCAAAGTGTGCTAGGTAATCCCACCCTTCTATTGTAGTAAAGGAGGAGGGATGCCAACCCCTTGGTCAGGAGTAGCAGAGCCCCAATGCTACTCCTTCCCCCATACCCCTTGAATCAAGCAACTAGTATGATTGTACCTGAGCCCTCGGCCATGCTATGATTGTGTGTGGGTGGGTATGGGTGTATGGGTGTGTCTCGCGGCATTCCGTGGTTGTTTTGTGCGCACATCAACAACAACCACTACCTATTTTTACAATGTTTGGATTTCTTGAGAGATTCACAAACTAGCACAACATCCTTTATTGCCGGAAAAAAAATTTCCAACGAAGCATTGAGTGCACTCTGGGATATGCAATGTGCCGCACAATGTATGTCCAATCCCCCCACCATGGCACAACTCAGTCCCACCGTCACACTTTGTTGCCTCACCCCGTGCATCCTAGGGTGCCCAATCCAATGATGCAGGCGTTTTGAGTCGTTTCGGGTTTCGAAGGTTAGTCAAGGGGAGCCCATCCCCTCGTCCCACTCGTCATCTGGTGAGTAGTCGGGTTCAGACGACAAAGGGTCCGCAACGCATGAGGTCAAGCTCGACCCCGAGTCGGAGGTGGAGGTGGGGGTGGAGTTGTTAGCCCCAAAAATTGAGGAGCACAAGGACAGTGTGAACGCACTATGTAACCACCGGCATTTGCCCTTAGAGCACCGCTACATCGAGCCAGGGTTGAGCTCAAGGGCGGGATTTTCCATGAGCAACAAACGACATTTGTATGGTGCCTTGTCTTGCCCGATCTGGCGCTCACAACACTGTTGCACGCCGCCATAGGTTTTGTTTAGCTCCGGCGCCCTTGGGGTCCAACCGCCCCCGTGCTACGTAACCTTTGCCGTCTCAAGAGTGCCCAAAGCGGGGAAAACTCAAAATTCATACATGGGCACCATGACAAGGTTTTGTAGTGTAAGGCTGAGGCTGAGGATGTGCGTTATGCGGTTATAGCTAACTCACCAGCAAACCAAAACTCGTTGTATGTGTGCCGGCTCGGGTCCTCGTCCACACCCATCCAGAAAAGCATATTGCAAACCTTTTGTGCAATCTTTACCCGGATGACTTTTGTTCTTTTGTCCTGACACCCGCTCTGTTGCAGATCTGGCTCTTCGGGAACTGGCAAAGGGTTGTGCAGCACCACATCCACGTTTCCCGTGCAAGTGATACTGAAAGGGACTGACCACCTCGTGCTGTAGTCATCTGCAAGACATACCAAAAGGCACTTGTAGTGGAGGAAAGCAGAATTGATCGCGGTGACACTTGCAGCTGGGTGGGGAGTAATGAGGAGCAGAGTGGGACTGGCGCTGTGCATTAGGGTTGGGCGGATAGTGACATGCCATCGGCAAGTTGCATTGCACAGTGGTCCAGGCGTGACTCTGCATATGGCTCTTCCTGAATTAAATATAGAATCCACGGCGTGAAGAGTGAGCAGTAGAAAATCCTGGCACTGTTTGTGAGCAGCAAGAGTCTGTATGTAGCGGGTACAAGGGCCATCAGGAAAAAGGCTGCACGGAGGTTTGGGTTGCGCATCAGGGATGTCTGCGCAACGGCCATATTGCTGCACCGTGGGCTGGAACATGGCAGCACTCAAAGCAGCAGCACGACCGTCCCAAACCAGAAAACAGCTGTAAAGAGCCATTAGAAAGCGCATGGTGTTGATGTGCATTGGAAGAATGAAAGCAGGGTTGGGACAGCTTGGCATGCGCTTTACGAATGCCAAAGCAATGCAGACCTTCCAATGTCTTGATTTGCAGCTGGGGATCTGAATCTAAATCTTTGCCATTGTACCGCCGCCACTGCACACCAAATGTAATGCAGTTGGCAATTGCAGGGATATTGGAGGGGGCCAGGGCCACAAAGTAGCAGCAGCAGCAGCGGCAGCAACTGTGTCCCCAACACCAGAGGCAAAGAGCAAGCTGTCAGTCAACGGAGAGGCATGAGCAGCAAAACCCGTTTCAGAATACCCATAACAGGTCCTGCCTCAGCCTTTCCGATTTGTGACTGTAGCAGCGGTCGCATCAATGGTCCGGCATTGGTAAACAGTATTCACCGAGGCCTGTGTCACTTTTGAAGGATATGGGTAGACCCTGCAAGACCAAACAAAAGAACCGTGCTACCGCAGTCAAGGCAGATCGGTGAACCTGGTCAAGCGGAGCTGATGATGATGATGATGATGGCGCGGTCCTCTGGTAGTAGCTGGCAGCGTCATCCCTGCCTTCATGAGGGGGCATCATCCCCCCCCGCCGCCATGGTAACCCGCGGATGCTGCAGCTCGCCTGCACACCGTGCACGACCACAACCCCAACAGGACCCTCCACCAAATGTACATCAGTTACCCCCGGCTGCCGAAACCCCCAGCCTGACCGCCCGCAGGAGAACCACCCGGGCACTCATCGCGTGCAGTCATTGCCAAGAGCACGAAGTTCGGAGTGGGCGCGGAGGGCAGACGTCGCAGATGTGACGGTTTCTGGGGCTGATCCCCATGTGCATTGCACAGTAGAGGGTTAGGTTATCCCGTGCCCGTTGCCTGCCCCTGTCCTGCCCATCACGCCAGCAGGGCACTAAACCTCATGCATCCCTGGAATTTCGGCGGCTGCAGAGGCTCCAGAGTGGGAAGGCGTTGTTGACGGGTGCGGAGGAGGTCCAAGAGTTTCAGACCCACCAGACCCGTGCGCCAGAGAGCAGCCCCTCATCGCCTCTGCCGGGCTTTGCCACGCCGTGGGCCACATTGGTCCATAAAAAAGTGGTTGATTACTGTTGGTACAACACAGTGCCCAACCCCTACGTACTCCCTTCTGAAGCACAGGCACCTGATCCAGTGTTGTGCTCTCCTCGGGCTGCAAAATGCAGAGGTCCGCTCCCTGGAAATCATATTGCTGCAGGATGAGGGTTTCTCCAGTTTCATTGTGCACCTGAGCGGCACCAATAATGCAAATCACCAGTGCGCCATGGCCACGCGGTGCGTTGCGCGGTGGATGGGGCGGGCTGGGGTGGTGTGGTGTGGTGTGGCGTGGCCTGCCAAAGGCACTGTTACCAAATGGCAGTGGCCAGGATGTCTTGCACACGCAAAATGCAAAATGGGAGGGCTGTGTCTGAGCACAAGCTGTCTGTAGTGTGCGGCAGTGGACAGAGCTCCCTCGTCAGCGGCGCAATCAGTTCAGGGTCGCCCTAGGGGTGCCATGCCACTATGCCTGCTAGTGTAGCTAAGTTGTCATAAGGCCCATGCAATCATGAATGTGGGCCCTGAGCGGGCCTTGATGAGGCAGCCGCAAGCTCTGCCGTGGGCCAGGAAGACCATCTGGGACTCATTCAGCACCCGCCGTGGTGGGCATGGCACTCCGCCATGTAGGCCCCTTGGGCCCGCCGGGAGTGGTCATTCGCCCATGGTCCCTGGCGTACCCACTCCAGGGCCACCTGCCATGAGTGCTCCGACCGGCGAAGCCCCATGCATCCACCCCTCCACGGTCCCCACAAAGACTGCGTGTGGGCGTGGCGGGATGTACCGGTGACCTGCTTCCAGCACCAAACGAGCAGCACGTCATTGGCTTGCTAGATGGTGGCGATGGGACGGTACACGCTAGCCGCTGCGAACAGCTTCGGCATGACCTTGGCCTCCATGACCATCATGGCCGCGTCGGGGGTCAGGCGTTAGGGTGTCATCTACCCCTAGATCTCCGCGCCGATGGCCCAGACGTTGCGGGGCACTGTAGGCTTTCCCTGAGGGAATACATTGGTACCCATGCACCAAAGGACCGGGGACGGCTTGAGCTCCGTGGAGCCTTGCGGCACTCGCTCCTTGGCCTCCGGGGTGTTTGTGACCCAGATGGACCCCACGTGTGCATCGGGTGTGGTGTAGTGTAGTGTGGTGTGGTGTGGTGTGCCGAATGCGCTATTACCAAAAGGCAAAGGCCGGGAGGTGTACCCACGGGTACAGGTAAACAGGAGGGCTATGCCCTTGGCACGCATTTGAACGCAAAGGCTGTTCCGGCCAGTGTTCCAACAAAAATGGCCGGAACAAAAAAAGTTCGAAATTCATTTACTCCCCAACCTAGCACACCCAGACATGCTACGAAAATACGTTATTTGCTAGCCTAGGGGCACCCCGCTATTAATGTAAGATTTGTCTTATTCCGTGTTGTCATGCGAAAAATACTTGCATTCAAAAACAGTTTTTACCGGAACACCACCGGATCACCGCCGGAACAAGTTACCAGAACACCACCGGAACACGCAAGGGACACAAAGACGAAAGGGCGGATAAAGGTTAAGTGGAACATACATTGTAGGTCAAAGTGGTAGCGAGGGCGCATGGGGTTGGTCTCTTTGCGGGTCCATTGCCCAATAGTCTTTGTTCCTCATGGGGCCAAAGAGGACCATGGAACGTTTCCCACCGGCCCCACTACCCCCCCCCTTCTCAATCTCTGACCACCACACTGTCACCCTGCACCCCTACCCCCAGACTTTTGTCCCTGTTAGCCGTGGGTGCACCCCCCCCTCCCCTCACATACGCACACACAAAGACGATGATGAAGGCAACTCCACACACCCATCTCCTCCCACACACGTCCCTCCTTCCTCCTTCCTCTATCCTTCCTTTCACCTAGCGGTTACGCTTAGGGAGGGCATGCCCTTTTCTTTTTGCAGGTTCTTTATATGTGTTATGTGTGTTTCCTTCATTGCATACAACAAGTATGAAGAGTACTTAAACCGTCTGCAGGTATGTTGACCTTCACCTTCCTCCTTTGTGCTGGTGTGTGTGGTGGGTGTGTAGGTGGATCAGTGGATTGGTTGGTTGGCGTATTGTGATGTTTTTGGGTGTGAGCTATGTGTTGATGTGTGTGTGTGTATCCTTTTTCTTGCCCAAATCAATCTCCCCCAGCACCCCCCACCCCCGCATGCCGTGCTTCCTCACTGTGCTCGCAAGGGCTAGGGTGGCTATGCTGTGCTCTATTGTACAATGATGTGTTGCTTGTGTTGTGTTGTGTTGTGGTGTGTGGCAGTGTGGTGTGTTACTAGTGCCACCCAATGTTGTGTGATGTGGGCGGTGGGCGGTGGGCCTTGGGCTGTGTGTGGGCTGTGGGGTACGGGTTGTGGGTTGTGATGTGTGGTTGGTGGTGTGTGGTCTATGGTCTGTGGTCTATGGTTGGTGGTCTTTGGTCTGTGGTCTGTGGTTTGTGGTCTGTGGTCTGTGGTTTTTGGCCAATGGTTGCCAGTTTGTGGTGTGGTGTGTGGTGTGTGGTGTGTGGTGTGTGGTCTGTGGTCTGTGGTCTGTGGTTTGTGGTCTGTGATTGGTGGTACACAGGTTTTTTGGTTGTTCCAGCGAAACTCAGATAACTTGTTCCGGCGACGTTTTGGCGTTTCTTCGTGTTCTAGACCGCAATGTCGCTAGAACACTTGATAAGAACACCGCCGGAACCAGTTCTCGGGGAGGACACCAAACACTCTTTCTCTCCCCAGTGGCCCTTATTACTAGCGGGAAAGTGGTCTGCGGTCTGCTGTTGGTGGTCTGTGGTTGGTGGTCTATGGTCTGTGGTCTATGGTTGGTGGTCTGTTGTCGGTGGTCTGTGGTTGGGGGTCTGTGGTGAGTGGTCAATGGTCAATGGTCAATGGTCAGTGGTCAGTGGTCAGTGGTCAGTGGTCAATGGTCTGTGGTCAGTGGTTAGTGGTCTGTGGTGCGTGGCCGGTGGTCTGTGGTCTGTGGTCTGTGGCCATGGGGCTGTGGTCTGTGGTTAGTGGTCTGTGGTCTGTGGGCTGTGGGTTGTGGTTGGTAGTCTGTGGTCTATGGTCTGTGGTTGATGGTTTGTGGTTGGTGGTCCGTGGTCTGTGGTTGGTGGTTTGTGGTCAGTGGTTGGTGGTCCGTGGTCTGTGGTTGGTGGTCAGTGGTCAGTGGTCCGTGGTCGGTGGTTGGTGGTCTGTGGTTGGTGGTCTATGGTTGGTGGTCTGTAGTTGGTGGTCAGTGGTCAGTGGTCAATGGTATGTGGTCTGTGATCTCTGATCGTGGTCCGTGGTTTGTGGCCGGTTGTCTATGCATGCCGGTCGGTGGTCAGTGGTCAGTGGCCTATGGCTTGTGGTCTCTAGCTGGTGGTCTGTGGTCTGTGGTTGGTCGTCTATTATTGGTGGTATGTGATCTGTGGTCGGTGGTCGGTGGTCGGTGGTTGGTGGTATGTGGTTGGTTGTCTGTGGTTGGTGGTCTGTGGTGCCAGTGGAGTATGTTGCTTGTGAGTGGGCCAATCCTGACCTTGAAGGGGGTGTTTGAGTGCTGCAAGCAGGGCTTTTGGATACTTGTGCCCAGCAGCTGACCTCCACAAAGCTAGCCGCACCAGTGCTGCCTAGGAAGGTGACTGCCTACTAAGAAGGGGTGACATTGCTCGCTGCAATGGTCCGCAGGCGGGATTGCAAGGTGGTTTGCCGGAACCCGAGTTGTGGGAAATCAACGCCGGTAGGGAAAATGCGGATTCACATTGCATTCCACGTGCACTCCAAAACGCTCTGCCCCCCCCTTTTGGGGATTTTGTGGTGATTCGAGCTGCGTGGTCCGCACGCACCGGGTAGAGGGGGGAGCCGCAGGTGCAGCCCACCGTTGGACAAAGCCGTATAGGGGATAAAAGTGCAAGTGAATGCGCATCGCCGTCCGCAAGGCCTTGTAGGACAGCAGCTGAAGGGGGGGGCGGAGAGAGGGGGGAGGACATTCCGGCACCACCACGGACCAAAGTAGAGGAGGAGGACAATTCCAAGGCCCCGGCAGCCCTCCAGAGGGATTCCGACCAAGGGAGGAGGGACCTGAGGAGGGCAGAGGCTCAAAATCTGGATTTTGTGCATGGTGAATCCTTGTCGGAGTTGGGATCGTCATCCTGGTCTTCCGCACCAGAGTCGGGGGTGAGCAGGGGTACACAACAGAAGGGGTCACAGGGTACCCTAGACTGCCAGGTTACCCGGGGCTCCGAGGCCTCCGGCACCATAAGGGCTTTGTTGCCCGTCCGGTCCACTGTCTCAGGGACTGGTACTAGTAGTCGGGGTTGCCCCCCCCCCCCCGAGCATTCCCTGCTCTCTAACGGGGGCCTCAATCTCAGCGCGGCGCGCCGGTGAACCTGACGAAGTGGGTTACCGGCCCAACTCTAAGGGCTAACGGAGGCATTGTTAGACCTTGTGGATAGCAACCGACGCACAGGCGGCCACATCAAGCAGGGAGGGGCACTGTCGACGGTGGACAGGGCTCCTACCCCCACACCCCCCCCCTCCCCCCCACCCCCCCCCGAAGCGCGACACGAACACCAGTACGGGGTGGCCTACCAGCAAGGGCGTGCAATCCCAAGGCGACAGCCGGTTGACACACGCCACACGGGCTCATGTGTGGCATCCTGCACAGGGGGTGGGGTGTTGCACAACACACCACTTGCCCATGGCAGGAGATCCGTGGGAGCCGCCCACACTCTAGCCTAGGTATCGCCCGCCCACAGGCAACTGACGACGTCGGGCATGAGCAACCAACCCCCCCCCACAGCATGGAGACCGGGCTAGGGCAACCCTTGGGTACGCCTACCAGCGGGGCCCGGGGCACGCTAGCATAGCAACGCGCCTCGGGGGGACGAGCGGACGCTAGGTCCAGAGGTGAAGCCTCTGGCACCGGGTCGTGGCAGTGCAGCGTCGCGGCTATGGACCGGTTTCGGGCATGCCTCTGCAAAGCCTCGGCGGGGATCATGGCAGTAGAGCGGGGAAGCACAGCACGCTCCCACCCACCAAACGGCACCTCCTGTTGTCGTCCTACACCCCCTACAGCACTCCTGCACCTCCTATTGTAGAGAATTACATCGTAGTCACCGTAATGGTGTATGCGATCAGCTGTCCCCCATCCACGCAGCCCCCTCCACGTGTCCCCCGAGTCACAGGCGGCAACGCGACTTGATCATGGTCTCCCTGCTCTGCAGCAGACACCATGCCAGAGGCTGCATTCACCTCCCCTGCGCCCGTGGAGCAGCGCGCCAGGCTGCGCCCCGCAGGCTTTCCCAGTCACGAACGCCGTCTACTCCGAGAAGGACCGGGTATTGCTGCTCACAACGCAGCACTCCAAAATGTCCACCGTTGTGTGGGGTATTCCGATGGGGGACAAACTACCCCAGGCCGTCCGCGGTGTCCAGTGCCGCGCTGGCTGCGGCAGCCAAGTCCGCGTGGGCCGCATGCCCCACGTTCAACTGCCCTGCCATGCACCAGGAGGTCACGAAAGTCCTTGAGACTGCGGCCGTCCGATTCGGGTCCAACCTGAGGGCCCAAGACGCCAACCACCAGATGCTGAAGGATGTCCAGCAGTTATTGGTTCCGGCCGAATGGGACGGTGTCACAGGTTGGCGAGCGGTAGCCATAGATTTCTTCAAAGACGGGGACCTCCTGGTGGCCTTCACCAACGCCTTCGCACCCGTCCGAGACCTTCGCGGCCTGCACCAAGCCCTATGGGATGGAGTGGTGTGCCACTTGGTGTCGCTGGGCGAGCGGAGGCAAGCGCTAGCAGTACTCAAGCGGTCCCTAGCTTCGAGACTCGGCTAGCGAGACCGCGCATTAGCCGACTAGATATTGGCCCGAACCCTGCAGCTCACCGACCACATGTCCGCTTACCCTCAATCTCAGGTCGGCCAGCCTCCGTCGGCTGCTGGGGTGGCCACGTCAGCCTCCCCGGGGTTCCGGGTAGTCAACGGGCGGTGGACATCTCGCATCTGGGTCGCGTTGACGCGACTGAGTTGTCGTCCGTCATGTCCCATGCGCTCGGCGTGCCCATCTTCATCACGGCCCCGGACCACAAACAAGGATTCGGGTTTGCAGTGGTACCAGAGGCCAAGTGTGCCGAAATCTTCCTAGGCGAGTCGGTGGCCCAACGCAAGTACATGGTGGTGCCCAGGAAGAGCGTCACGGTAGCATGGCAATCCGCGACCACCAACGAGCCCTTGGCCTTGTCCACCTAGCAAGCCCTAACCACCCCCCCGGTCGCAACGACAACCGGACAGCCCCGAGAAATCCATCAACAAGCGGTGCCATTGAAGGCAAACAAAAAATTATGCGGACAGCAGGTCACGACCCCGAGCGCCGCGGCGCGAGGCGTCGGGCACCCCCTCAACTCAGCCCGCAGCCTCACCAACGCCGCCGCGACTCTCCGCGCAACACAACCCGCGGCATGCCGCAAGACAATGCACGACGGCGATGATTGACGCTCCAGGGCCTTCCCCCTAAACAAGCCCCACTGCACTCCCTCACTCACGCGGTGTGCATCCTCCAAGCCCGCATGCAGTGGACCCAGCTACTCGAGGTCTTTGGCCAGCTTGACGCTATCACTGCCGAGCAGCCCGGGTTCACACACGCTACAGCCCCCCCATCGTGCCACGCGTGCACCCAGTGCAGCTCGTTCCACGCCCTCTCTCCACCCCCCACCCCCCCCCGCTGCTGCAACTGTGGCGGCCCGCCTTCCTCGTCATGCCAGTTGACTCTCCCCGCCCCCCTGTTTAGCTCGACGTCCTGTCATCCCTCCCGAAAGCCATACGAGACGGTCTGAGTAGAGTGTGGCCCGTCACCACCCCTTTGGCGGCTTTGGACACCATTCGTTTGTGACTGGGCGCCCTGATCGCCGGCGCTGACCGGCAGCGGGTGGTCGTCAGCCCACCGTACCGTCATGAAGATCGCCTCATCATGTTTTGGGACTAGACAACCCCGGCATCACCAGCGTCGGCACCATTACCAGCCGCCGGCGCCTACGTAACTCGGCCCCGCCCATGGCGGGATACCACCTCGGTCCGCGGCCTCCGCCAACCGAGCTGCACCACAACGAAGCTAGCCTATGCAACGTGTGCGGGCGTCCCCGCGTGTGCACTGCCCGCCTCTCCCATCGTCCCCGGTGCCCATGTGGTTGCGCCTGTTTTTGTACCCGTGGGGTGCAGCCGTCCAATGTGCTTACCACTTACCGCAGGCATGATGCTTCGCTTCAGCACCGTTCGAAGACAGGTTGGAGTGGCAAGATGCGGTCCCGGCGTGACACATCCCCTTCCAAGACGCCTGCAAACGCCCGCAAACCGCATTACATCTCGCTCCGGCATGGGTCCAGATATTCCGCCCCCGAGACCCCCTGGCACGGCCGGCGTCCATGGCGCCTCTCACCGCTCTGATCAACAACCCTGGCAGCTTGCCCCAGCAGCCCAACTCACTGCACAGACGGCTCCTAGTGCTGCATGCAGACATCCTCTTCCTGCAGGAGGCATGGGACCCGGACACTGTCACGGGTAGACAACCCAAACACTACCAGCCGCATGTGCCACAAGTTAATGGACTGGGTGCCGGCTGCATCATTGCCTTCCGTCGAGCCCACATCCCTACCGTACTTGCTTGTTGTGCCAGTGTTGCGCCACCTACGGCACCATCCTCGCGGTCAACGTGCATTTCCACCCCCAGCTCTCCTCCGCAGCTCAATGACGGCACCTCCAAAACATTGCCACCGTGGGGTCCACCACCAACCCGACACTGCTAGCCCTGCGGGGCGATTTTCACTCATCCATCGCACCACGCACAACCATGCATGCCGCAATGTCCCTGCGGGGTAGCTTGGGTCACGCTCAGCGACTACTCCCCGACAGCACCCCCACCCACTTTTCCAAGCGTGGCTCTGTCCTCACAGCGATGACCATTGATCACGTGTCTGCGGAAGAAGCTGTGCCAGAGGCCGAAGCAGCAGTGTTCTTGATAGAAGCGCCCACATGGGCATCTTGGCTACCGTCTACCTTAGATCGGCAGCGGTTGCCCGTTCAGGAGGAAGCAATATCGCTGGAGGGCGTTGCAGCCGGAGGTTGTGGATCGCGTGGTGGCGCTGCTGGATGTTTATTGGACTTGGACTTGGACGTGGCGTTGACACCAGTTGCCCTCGACATCATAATTAGTGCCGCGCACGCCGTCGCTGACCGCGTAATCCCGCGCCCCAAGCAGCCTCACTCGGAGATCGCATCCTTGGCCCCCCATACCCCACTGTACAGCCAAGATGAGATCAACGCGCGCCAAGCGCAAGTGTGGAAACAGGCCCGCAAGCGGGGGTGCCGTTTCAAGGCGGATACCCTGCGAACGGCGGCCATCACCAGGGCCACGCCCTGGGCCCTCCGCCTGCCAACAGTCCCGCTGCAACCAATCGCGGACCTGGCACGCAGTCCAAACGAGCAGCCTATCACGCGGGGAGCGCGGCTCCCCGAGGTCAACGCGCAAGCGGCGTATGTACAGAAAGACCGCTGGGTATGGGTGGACGTGCGGACGGTCAATGACGCTGCCCCGTGGGAGCCCTGGTTCACCGCGTTCCGCCCCGAACACAACATCCCCATGCACTTGGTGCGGATGCTCGTCCGCGAGACCCAACCCCACGTGGTCTCTGGCAGGCACAGCAATGTTCATCCAGGAGCTCTCCCGACTTCCTCTCCTCGGTTGGCTTGGCCTCATCGCCCCAGCCTGCAAGGCTTGCTCCCTGGCGACGGCACCAAACAACCTGCAAGCGCACCTTTTTGCCCTTTCGTCGGGTTGCCTGTGTCTAGGTGTCCGGGCGGTCTTCGTAAAGGCCCAGAATGGGCATTACGTCCGTGGCCGACCATATCGTGCAGCACGTCTTGTACAAGGGCTCATGCGCCCGCAACGTCTAAAAGTACCAGTGCCGGCTTTCCATCTGCTCCACCATAGTACGTGTCGAAGGGGCCTCTGCCTAGCGCCACCTGAATGACACCGCATAATTGCCGGCTACGCTGACCCCGGACTTGCCGGCCTATCGCCAACACGTGCAACGGCCCTTCGTCGCCTTCGCAGCCCGCGCGGCGGCCATGTTGTGCTCGGTCAAGTTGCTGGCCGTCGCTCGAGCAAAGTGGGACAAGAGCGATGTGTATTTCCTTGCCCGCCGCCCGCATCTGCTTCACCGACGACCGGCTTTTCGTGCGACCGTCGTTGCAGCGGGTAGAGGAGTCCACATTCCATTGCTTGCCTGCATCCCAAACCATGGCTCGCATACCCAACATGGTGAAACTCGAATGTTTCGCTTTCCGCATGTCCGAGGGGGAGGCCACCGCCTGGTGCAGGCAGTTGGACTGACGGGCAAACCACGGATGTTGGGTCTCCCGAAATAGTGGGGATCCCCATCGTCCACCACAGCTCTCCCGCCAAGAGCTTGGGCAAGCTCCTCGGCAAGGCCAGACGAGTGGTGGAGGCGCTACACGCCGACGACACCCCCCCCCTAGCGCCCTTACTGCGGCTCCGGTTCGTGCACTCTCTCGTAGTAGCATCCATCGACTTCGTTCTCTCCGGGGTATTTCTCCGTCCGGTTCACGTGGCGGGAACGGGATACGCACGTCGTCTGGTTTCGGCATGGTGGCCCTGACTACCGTTTGGGTGGAGTTGAACCCTTCCCCGCCCATACGGCTCCCCTGGTTGTGGCCCTCCTGGGGTGTTACCGACTCAGAAATCATTCGCACGTCAACGGGCAAATCAGCTGCGTATCGTAAAACTGCACAAACTAAGACGCAAAGTCCCAAGAGGAAGCCGCCGGCTGCATCACGTGTGTGGTCTGCCCCCGGAGCACGGCACTCTAGCTTTGCGTCAACAGTGCCTACCGCCGGGACCTCGGTGCCCCTGGGTGGACGCCGACCGGCTTCTTGTACGGTACCCTAGAGGCCGGGGGGGCCGGCACCCCGCACCTGACGTTCGGCAACGTCGTATGTTTGGCGCAATCTCACGACCAAGCTGCAGCGTCCCGCTACCCCCTCGTCAGGTACACGGCCCTCACCCTCACGCGGCTCCAACCGTCTATCTTGTATAACGTGGCTAAAACTGGAGGCTCCTCTCTCCCAAAGACCGATATACCAGCAAAATGGAGGGCTGTTTGGCCTTAACTCCACTGTGTGTCTTCATGGAAATACAAACGCACAATTACAACATGCCTTGTCTAAATGGAGATGGTCTTGTGCACGGACGCGAGTATGTGCGCCATGTGCTCGCTGCTAGAAAGACCAACTGGTTACAAGCAAAATTTTGTGGACGCCACTTGCGCCCTAGGGGGTTGTTGCCACGGCTTCGGCCCGTGGAATCCGTGTTGTGTGATGGACCTGTCACCCCGAGAAAGAATTCACGTAGATTCTTTTTGGGCTGGTTCACATGGAGAGCCATACAATACGATGCGAGCCAAAAGTCCATGCTCGTCCGCTTCCTCAAGGATTATTCTGAATTTCTAGTCAAGGATACGCTCCACAATTTTCATTCCAATCTGCCTCCCTCCCGGTCACCACAACCCCCTGCCCCCTTCGACACATGACACTATAGAGCCCATCCCGGCCGCTACCTCCCCTTCCTCCCCCATACTTACCGAAGTTCATACAAACAAATGAGTATGGACACCTGTACAAGTTTGGCGACAGTATGCAGCCCTTGCATGTACCATCTTTGGTGGAATGGAGTTGTGATAGTGTGGAAACCGCTCTCCGTGAACCGACAGTGCGTGACTAGCTATTCCTCTACGTCTTCGATTCCTAGGACGGCCCCTTGTCTGGGTCTGTAGCCATCTTGCCTTGGCCCATTGGCACCACGCTGGTGTTCGCTATCCCATGCCGCTACACTAGTAGCAAGGACGCCGAATTCTGGGCATTCGTGTAGTATGTCACATATTTGCAGTCAGTCGATTTTTGAGGATCTGCCTACATGTGCAGCGAGAAACTCCCAACTACTGCAGTGTGTGGGTTGGTGTTTGGCTTGTGCCCCCCCCCCCCCCCCCCAACGAGTTCCAGCACTCAGGGCACTTGGCATCAAACATTTCACAACCTGCTTAGCGAAATGACATTCAACTTGGGAGGGGGTTGGCTCAAGTGGTTGACAGCTTTGCAAAATTTGCCTCATGTGCCTGCCCGGTCCAATTTTGTCATCGCTAGCCCACTCCATCTGGTACGGTAACCCTTCACGGTAACCCTAGCATCCACAAAGGCGGTCTTTCTTGCTATCGGTGTGTCCTGTCTAGCCGGGACCACACTGGTATCAATAAGAAAAGGTGTATAATAAGTGCCACCATAGTAGCTTTAGTTGTATTAAAGACACCAAGGGACAGACTACATTTTTATGTTAGTATGTGCCCCAAACAAAATGGGGTACATGCATTTTGACCTATAAACCGAATCAGTATTTGTCGGAAGGTGATGAGACCCCTTTCCCCCATCTCTCATGAGCTAATTAGATCGTGAAGGGATACCGTGATGCAATGAGGGTGTGCCTGCTCGAATTCAAAGCCCACACATTTTTATCTTTTTTTTGAATGCCTAGTTATCCTAGTGGAGCCCATTATGCTCATGCACAGGAGGCAATATTTCAATGTGGCCCGGGTGCGCTCATGCGCAGACGGCAAGGTTTGAATGAGGCCCCCGTGCGCTCATGCACAGTGCCATAAGTTGAATAAAGCCCCGGTGCGCTCCCTCACGGAGGTCACAAGTTCAATGAGGCCCCAGTGCGCTCATGCATTGGGGAGAGGGTTTCAATGTGGCCCCTGTGCGCTCATGCGTAGAGGGCAAGATTTCAATGCGGCTGTGGTGCGCTCATGCACAGGGTGTGGGATTTCACTGAGGCCCCAATGCGCTCATGCACAAGGGCCAGGATCTCAACAAGGCCCGTGAGCGCTCATGTGCAGGAGCCCTGAGTTCCCTCAGGCCCCGGTGTGCTCCCGCACAGGGCCACGGATTTCGATGTGGCCCTAGGGCGCTCATGGGCAGGGCTCATGAGTTTGATTACTCACTAGTGCGCTCGTGCACATGGGCCAGGTGGTAAATGAAGCCCTTGTGCCTTGACCAGACCGGGGGCCAAGATTTCAATGAGGACCCTGTGCGCGCATGCACAGGTGCCATTAGCTCATTAAGACCCCGGTGTGCCCAACCACACGGGCCAAGATATCAAGAAGGACCCCATGCGCCCATGCATAGAAGCCATGAGTTCGGTCGGGCCCACGTGCGCTCATGCACCGGGGCCACAATTTAAACAAGGCCCCGGTGCGCTCATGCAGAAGGGGCAAGATTTCAATGAGGCCCCCGTGCCCCCATGCATAGGGGCATTGCGTTCAATGAGGCCCCCGTGCACTCACTCACCGGGGCCGAAATTTCAATGCAGTGTTCATGAGCGCACTGGGGTTTCATGAAAATCTCGGCCCTTGCGCGTCATCGCATGGGGCCTCATTGAAATCTTGTCCGCCTGCGCATGAGCGCACTGGGCCCTCTTTGAATTCAAGGGTCCTGTGTATGAGCTTACTGCGGCCTTAATGAACTCTTGGCCCTTGTGCGTGAGTGTATTCGGGCCTATGGAAATACAAGCAGTTGTCAGCGGGCGCACTAGGACCGACTAGGAGCGGACTGTCGGCTCTTTGCACTAATGGCCCCTGTGCAAGAGCGCATTGGGGCGCCATTGAGCTCCTAGCCCCTGCACATGAGCACACTCGGGCCGCATTGAACTGTTGGTCCCCTCTGCATGAGCCCTCTGGGGCCTCATAGAAATCCCAGCCGCTGTGCACGAACACATTTGGGCGGGGCCATGGCCATGGCCACATGAACAGGGGCCACGAGTTCAATGAGCCCCCAGTGCGCTCACTCACAGCGGCTAATATTTCAATGAGGCCCCATTGCACTCACACATAGGGGCCATGCGTCCAATGAGGCACAACTGCGCTCACCCGCGAGGTCTGTGAGTTCAATGATGCCTCAGGGTGCTCATGCACTGGGGCCATGTTTGAATAAGGCGCTAGTGGGCTCGCGTACAAGAGCCAACAGTTCCATGAGGCCCCAACGCACTTGTGCACATGGGCCGCAATTTCAATCGGGCCCCATTGTACTCACCCGCAAGGGCCATGGAATCAATGAGGCTCTATTGCGCTCATGCATAGGGGCAAGAAGTTAAATGACGCCCCATTGCACTCGAGCACGGAGGCCATGAATTCAATGGGGCCGTAGTGTGTCTCTGTACATGGGCCATGAGGTCCAATAGGTCCTGGTGCGCTCATGAACAAGGGCCAGGAGTTCAATGAGGCCCCGTTGCGCTCGTGAAAAGGGGCCATGGATTCACTAGGGCCCCCGTGCGCTCACACACCGGGGCCAAGTTTTCAATTAGACCAAAGTGTGTTCGAGCACAACGGCCGGGATTTCTATGACGTCCCGGTGGGCTTATGCAGACGGGGCCGAGAGTTCAATGGGCCCCTAGTGCCCTCATTCATAGCGGCTAATGTTTCAGCGAGGCCCCATTGCACTCACGCACAGGGGCCATGCGTCCAATGAGGCACAACTGCGCTCACCGGCAGGGTATGTGAGTTCAATGATGCCCCAGGGTGCTGATGCACTGGGGCCATGATTTGAATAAGGCGCCAGTGGGCTCACGTACCAAGGCCATCGGGTCAATGAGGTCCCAACGCTTGTGCACATGGGCCACGACATCAATACGGCCCCAGTGTGCTTACCCGCAGGGGCCATGAAATCCATGAGGCCCTAGTGCACCCAGGCGTAGCAGCAAGGAGTTCAATGACGCCCCATTACAGTCAAGCACTGAGGCAACTAATTGAATTAGGCTGTAGTGTCTTTCTACCCATTGGCCATGAGGTCAACGAGGCCCCAGTACGCTCATGAACAAGGGCCATGATTTCCATGAGACGCCATTGCACTCATGAATACGGGCCATGAGTTCAATGAGGCCCCTGTGCGCTCACACACCGGGGCCAAGTTTTCAATGAGGCCAAAGTGTGTTCGTGCACAGCGGCCGGGATTGCTATGAGGCCCCGGTGGGCTCATGCAAGGGGGCCAAGAGTTCAATAAGGCCCCAATGTGCTCATGCACAGGGACTAGAAACTCAATGACACCTAAGTGCGGTCACGCAGAGGGGTCATGAGTGCATGGAGCCCCCAATCCACTCCTAGTTGGGGGCCAAGAGTTCTATTAGGCCCAGTGCGCATAGGCGATGAGTTCAATGACGCCCCAGTGCGCTCACATGCAAGGGCCGTGATTGGAACCAGACCGCGGTGTGCTCATGCATAGGGGCCATGAGTTCCATGAAGACCTAGTGCACTTACAAAAATGGGCAACGATTTCAATCCAGCCCCAGTGCGCCCACGCACAGGGTGCATTCCTTCAATGAGGCCCAATTGCACTTCTGCACAAGGGTCATGAGGAAACCGAGGCCCTAGTGCACTCATGCACAAGGGTCATGAGGTCAATGAGGAGCTCGTGCACTCATATAGAGGGGCTAGGATTTCAATGACGGGCCAATGCACTCACGCATAGGGGACGGGAGTTCCGACACGGCCCAGTGAGCTCACGGATAGGGGCCATGATTTCAATGAGGCCCCTGTGTGCTTGTGCATGGGGGCCGGGGTTTCAATAACGTCCAAGCCGGGTTATGCACTGGGACCTGGAGTTCAATGAGGCCCTAGTATGCTCACGCACAGGGGCCGTAAGTTCAAGGAGGTCTCAGTCTGCTCGTGCACAAGGGCCACAAGTTCTATGAGACCCCATTGCAGTGCCGCATGAGCACCATGAATTTAATGAGGGCTGCGTGTGCTTTGTTGGCGGGGTCCATGCCATGAGCTCGATGAGCCCTAGTGCCCTCACGCATAGGGGCCAAGATTTCAATGTGGCCCCCGGGAGCTCACGCACACGGGCCATGAGTTCAAAGAGGCACAAGTGCGCTCTTGCAACGGGGGCAAGAGTACAATGAGGCCCCATGGTGCTCACGCATCGGGGCAACAGTGTACTGCCGTGCAGGGGCATGGATTTCGATGTGTGCGGAGTGTGCTCATGCAGAGGGGCCATGAATTTAATGAGGCCCTAGTGCGCAACCACACAGGGGCTAAGTGTTGAATGAGGCCTTCGTGCCTCGACTCACAGGGGTCAAGACGAAAATGAGGCCCAAGTGCGCTGATGCACGGGGGCCATGATTTCACTAAGGCCCCGGTGCGCTCAAGCACAGGTGCTAGTAGCTCAATGTGGCCCCAGTGCGCTCAACGATAGGGGACAGGATTTCACTGAGGCCAGAGGCGCCCATGCACCGGGGTCATGAGTTCAAGGAGGACCCAGTGTGCCCTCGCACAATGACAGGCTTCTCAATGAGGCCAAGTGCACTCATTTACAGGGGCGATGGGTTCAATGAGGCCTAAGTGTGCTCCGGCACAGAGGCGAGGACTTCAATGAGGCCCTATAGCGCCCACGCACAGAGTCCACAATTTCATTGAGGCTCAAGTGCGTTGATGCACAAGGGCAACGAGTTCAATGAGGCCCCAAGGCGCTGCCGCACAAGGGCCATGATTTCAATGTCCAGTGCGCTCATGCACCGTGGCCAGGATTTCAACAAGGCCCCACTGCACTCTTGCACAAGGGCCTTGAGTTCAATGAGGCCCCAGTGCACTCCCGCACACGGACAGGCTTTTCAATGAAACCCACCGCACTCATGCACAAGGGCCATGACTCCAATAAGGCCGTATTGCGCTCCCGCACAAAGGCTAGGACCTCAATGAGGCCCTAGTGCATCCACGCACGAGGTCCAGGATTTCATGGAGGTTCCAGTGCGCTCATGCATAGGACCCAAGTTTTCAATCAGGCCCCAAGGTGCTCTTGCACAAGGCCTGTGAGTGGAATGACGCACCAGTGCTCTCATGCACAGGGGCTAGCGTTCGAGTGAGGCCCCAGTGCTGTCATGCGCAGACGCGAAGATTGCACTCCTTGGTGCAATCTTACAAAAGGGCCATGAGTTCAATAGGGCCCCGGCGCGTTCCCATGCAGGGGCATGTGTTTTGATGTGGCCCTGGTGCGCTCATGCATAGGGGCCACAAATTCAATGAGGCCCAAGTGCACTCCCGCATTGCGGCCACGATTTGGAGGTGGCCCCGGTGCGTTCATGTACAGGGGCCATGAGATCAATGAGGCGCCGGTGCGCTCATGCATAAGGGCCTAGATTTCAATGAGGCCCCCGTGCGCTAATTCACCGGGGCCATGAGCTCAATGAGGACCCAGCGCCCTTGATAGGGGCCAAGAGTTCAATGTGGCCCGAATGCGCTCATGGACAGAGGGCAAGATTTCAATGCGGCCGTGGTGTGCTTATGTGCACGGGCCCACGATTTCACTAAGGCCCCAATGCGATGCTGCACAAGGGCCAGGATTTCAACAAGGCCCGAATGCGCTCGCGGGCAAGGGCCATGACTTCAATGAGGCCCCGGTGTGCCCCCGCACAAGGCCACAGATTTCGATGTGGGCCTAGTGCGGTCATGCACGGGAGCCATTGAGTTTAATGAGTCGGCAATGCGCTCCTGCACAGGGGATAGGTGTTGAATGAAGCCCGCGTGCCTTGACGCACGGGGGCTCGATTTCAATTATGCTCGTGTGCGCGCATGCAAAAGTGCCGTTTGTTCATTGAGGCCCCGGTGCGCTCACGCACATGTGCCAGGTGCTGAATGTGGCCCGGTTGCGCTCAAGCACATGGGCCAAGATATCAATAAGGCCTCGGGCGGAGGAGGGGGCTGCTAGGGGAAATTGATTTGGGGGAGGAAAGGGACACACACACACACACACACTTCGGCGACAAACAGAGCACGGAAAAGACTGGTCTGGATGTACTAGATCTCGTCAGGTGCAAAGCAGAACAAAAAAAGTTGCATGTCCCGCCTGCACTAGGCGCCTTTCTGTGTGAGGGGAAACAGGGCCAGCAGCTCAACGGCAGCCTTGGGCAACCCCCCGGTCACGCCTGCACAGCAAGCCGAGCGTAAGGCTCTGCAAAATTACCTCAGGGTGGGTTCACCCCTATCCCTGCCCACTGCCCCTCCTCACCAGGAACCCGGACGATAGACCAACAACGTTTGCTTCTGATTAGCTACCCTGTCGCAATACCACCACGTGTCTGCACTCCTCTTCACCATTTGTAGCCTTGAAAAAGAGCAGGAGGGTTGGAGGGCAAGCAGGAAAAACAGAGAGTCCCGTTACCGGGGCTCCACACACACACACACACACACACACACACACGCACACACACACACACACACACACACAGAGACACATACACACACACACACACACACACACACACACACACACACACACACACGTAAACACATAGCTCACACCGAAAAACATCACAACACACCAACCAACCAACCAATCCACTGATCCACCTACACTCCCACCCCACCACCAGCACACAGCAGGAAGGTGAAGGTCAACATACCTGCAGACGGTTTAAGTACTCTTCATACTTGTTGTATGCAACGAAGAAAACCCCCATAACACATATAAAGAACTTGTAAAAAGAAGAGGGCATATCCTCCCTAACCTTAACCGCTAGGGGAAGGGGAGGACAGAGGAAGGAGGAAGGAGGAATGCCTGTGGGAGGACACATCAGGAGAGGGGTGAAGGCTTGTTGGATGTGCTAAAAAGGACAATTTGCAGTTTGTTGGAACCAACGTGTTCTGGCGGTAGTTCAAACAATGGTCAACACAGGAGTCAAGACAAAAATGAGGCCCAAGTGCGCTCATGCACAGGGGCTATGATTTCACTAAGACCCCGGTGCGCTCAAGCAAAGGTGCCAAGAGCTCAATGTGGCCCCAGTGCCATCAACGATAGGGGACTAGAGTTTAATGAGGACCCAGTGTGCCCTCGCACAATGACAGGCTTCTCAATGAGGCCAAGTGCACTCATTTACAGGGGCGATGAGTTCAATGAGGCCTAAGTGTGCTCGGGCACAGAGGCGAGGACTTCAATGAGGCCCTAAAGCGCCCATGCACAGAGTCCATGATTTCATTGAGGCTCAAGTGCGTTGATGCATAAGGGCAACGAGTTCAATGAGGCCCCAAGGCGCTACCGCACAAGGGCCATGATTTCAATGACCAGTGCGCTCATGCACCGTGGCCAGGATTTCAACAAGGCCCCACTGCGCTCTTGCACAAGGGCCTTGAGTTCAATGAGGCCCCAGTGCACTCCCGCACACGGACATGCTTTTCAATGAAACACAGAGCACTCATCCACAAGGGCCATGACGCCAACAAGGCCCTAGTGCGCTCCTGCACAAAGGCTAGGACCTCAATGAGGCCCTAGTGCATCCACGCACGAGGTCCAGGATTTCATTGAGGTTCCAGTGCGCTCATGCATAGGACCCAAGATTTCAATCAGGCCCCAAGGTGCTCTTGCACAAGGCCTGTGAGTGGAATGACGCACCAGTGCTCTCATGCACAGGGGCTAGCGTTCGAGTGAGGCCCCACTGTTGTCATGCGCAGACACGAAGATTTCAATGCGGCCTTGGTGCACTCCTACAAAAGGGCCATGAGTTCAATAGGGCCCCGGCGCGTTCCCATGCAGGGGCATGTGTTTCGATGTGGCCCTGGTGCGCTCATGCATAAGGGCCACAAATTCAATGAGGCCCAAGTGCACTCCCGCATTGCGGCAACGATTTGGAGGTGGCCCCGGTGCACTCATGTACAGGGGCCATGAGATCAATGAGGCGCCGGTGCGCTCATGCATAAGGGCCTAGATTTCAATGAGGCCCCCGTGCGCTAATTCACCGGGGCCATGAGCTCAATGAGGACCCAGCGCCCTTGATAGGGGCCAAGAGTTCAATGTGGCCCGAATGCGCTCATGGACAGAGGGCAAGATTTCAATGCGGCCCAGCTATGTGTATAAAGTCTGAAGTCTGAAGTCTGATTTGGCATCTCGTGTCAAGGACATAAAATAGAACACACTCACCAAAAGTCTGATAAAAGTGTGGTACCCGCCCCCTCCCTTCCTTCCCTCCTGTCAGAAAGGGACAAGAAAAAGTCTGGCACCCCCCCTTCCCCAACACAGCCACCCACAAAAAAAAACCATCATGAAAATTGAAAGTTGGGAAGAATGGGAGTCCATGCAACACAGGGGAACACCCCCCCCAAAAGGGACAAAAAGGGTGGAAAAATGGGGAATTGGGGAAAATGGGAGGCTGGGAAAAATATTCCATTGAGGTGGTGTACCCCCCCCCCCTGTGGATTAATATTCCATTGAGGTGGTGTACCTCCCCCTCTGGATAAATATTCCACTGAGGTGGTGTACCCCCCCCCATGTGGATAAATATTCCACTGAGGTGGTGTACACCCCCCCTCTGGATAAATATTCCACTGAGGTGGTGCACCCACCTGCTTTGGATAAATATTCCACTGAGGTGGTGTACCCCCACCGCTGTGGATAAATATTCCACTAAGGTGGTGTACCCCGCCCCCTCTGGATAAATATTCCGATGAGGTGGTGTACCCCCCTGCTCTAGATAAATATTCCACTGAGATGGTGTACCCCGCCCCCTCTGGATAAATATTCCACTCAGGTGGTGCACCCCCTTGCTATGGATAAATGTTCCACTGAGGTGGTGTACCCCCCCCCCCCCATGTGGATAAATGTTCCACTGAGGTGGTGTACACCCCCCGTCTGGATAAATATTCCACTCAAGTGATGTACCATGTGTCAATTCCTAGGGGGGTCTAGACCCCCAAAATAATTGAGGCGACCCTATGCGCCAATTCCTATGGGGGTCTAGACCCCCAAAAATAATTGACGCAACCCTATGCGTCAATTCCTGTGGGGGGTCTAAAGCCCCAAAATAATTGACGCGACCCTATGCGCCAATTCCTATGGGGGTCTAGACCCCCAAAATAATTGACGTGACCCTATGCGCCAATTCCTATGGGCGTCTAGACCCCCATTCACGGAGGGGGGTAAATAATTCACGGAGGGGTAAAATAATTCACGGAGGGGGGTAAATAATTCACGGAGGGGTAAAATAAGTCACGGAGGGGGGTAAACAATTCACGGAGGAGACCATTAATTCACGGAGGGGGGTAAACAATTCACGCAGGGGTAGAATAATTCACGGAGGGGGGTAAACAATTCACGGAGGGGTGAAATAATTCACGGAGGGGGGTAAACAATTCACGGAGGGGTAAAATAATTCACGGAGGGGGGTAAACAATTCACGGAGGGGTGAAAAAATTCACGGAGGGGGGTAAATAATTCACGGAGGGGTAAAATATTTCATGGAGGGGGGTAAATAATTCACGGAGGGGTCAAATAATTCACGGAGGGGGGTAAGTAATGCACAGAGGGGTCAAATAATTCACGGAGGGGGGTAAATAATTCACGGAGGGGTGAAATAATTCACGGAGGAGGGTAAATAATTCACGGAGGGGTAAAATAATTCACGGAGGGGGATAAATAATTCACGGAGGGGTACAATAATTCACGGAGGGGGGTAAACAATTCACGGAGGGGTGAAAAAATTCACGGAGGGGGGTAAACAATTCACGGAGGGGTCAAATAATTCACGGAGGGGGGTAAATAATTCACGGAGGGGTACAATAATTCACGGAGGGGGGTAAATAATTCACGGAGGGGTAAAATAATTCACGGAGGGGGGTAAGTAATTCACGGAGGGGTCAAATAATTCACAGAGGGGGGTAAATAATTCACGGAGGGGTCAAATAATTCACGGAGGGGGGTAAATAATTCACGGAGGGGTAAAATAATTCACGGAGGGGGGTAAATAAATCACGGAGGGGTAAAATAATTCACGGAGGGGGGTAAACGATTCACGGAGGGGTAAAATAATTCACGGAGGGGGGTAAATAATTCAAGGAGGGGTAAAATAATTCACCGAGCGGGGTAAATGGTTCACGGAGGGGTAAAATAATTCACGGAGGGGGGTAAATAATTCACGGAGGGGTAAAAAAATTCACAGAGGGGGGTAAATAATTCAGGGCGGGGTAAAATGATTCACGGAGGGGGGTGAAAAATTCACGGAGGGGTCAAAAAATTCACGGAGGGGGGTAAAAAATTCACGGAGGGGTCAAATAATTCACGGAGGGGGGTAAATAATTCACGGAGGGGTACAATAATTCACGGAGGGGGGTAAACAATTCACAGAGGGGTAAAATAATTCACGGAGGGGGGTAAACAGTTCACGGAGGGGTAAAAGAATTCACGGAGGGGGGTAAATATTTCACGGAGGGGTAAAATAATTCACGGAGGGGGGTAAAAAATTCACGGAGGGGTACAATAATTCACGGAGGGGGGTAAACAATTCACGGAGGGGTCAAATAATTCACGGAGGGGGGTAAATAATTCACGGAGGGGTACAATAATTCACGGAGGGGGGTAAATAATTCACGGAGGGGTACAATAATTCACGGAGGGGGGTAAATAATTCACGGAGGGGTGAAATAATTCACGGAGGGGGGTAAACAATTCACGGAGGGGTCAAATAATTCACGGAGGGGGGTAAATAATTCACGGAGGGGTACAATAATTCACGGAGGGGGGTAAATAATTCCCGGAGGGGTAAAAAAATTCACGGAGGGGGGTAAATAATTCACGGAGGGGTCAAATAATTCACAGAGGGGGGTAAATAATTCACGGAGGGGTCAAATAATTCACGGAGGGGGTAAATAATTCACGGAGGGGTCAAATAATTCACGGAGGGGGGTAAAAAATTCACGGAGGGGTACAATAATTCACGGAGGGGGGTAAATAATTCACGGAGGGGTGAAATAATTCACGGAGGGGGGTAAACAATTCACGGAGGGGGGTAAATAATTCACGGAGGGGTAAAAAAATTCACGGAGGGGGGTAAATAATTCACGGAGGGGTACAAAAATTCACGGAGGGGGGTAAATAATTCACGGAGGGGTGAAATAATTCACAGAGGGGGGTGAATAATTCACGGAGGGGTGAAATAATTCACGGAGGGGGGGAAAACAATTCACGGAGGGGTGAAATGATTCACGGAGGGGGGTAAACAATTAACGGGGGGGTAAAATAATTCACGGAGGGGTAAAAAAATGCACGGAGAGGGGTAAACAATTCACGGAGGGGTCAAATAATTCACGGAGGGGGGTAAATAATTCACGGAGGGGTGAGATAATTCACGGAGGGGGGTAAACAATTCACAGAGGGGTCAAATAATTCACGGAGGGGGGTAAATAATTCACGGGGGGGTAAAATAATTCACACAGGGGGGTAAATAATTCACGGAGGGGTACAATAATTCACGGAGGGGGGTAAATAATTCACGGAGGGGTACAATAATTCACGGAGGGGGGTAAATAATTCACGGAGGGGTACAATAATTCACGGAGGGGGGTAAATAATTCACGGAGGGGTTAAATAATTCACGGAGGGGGGTAACCAATTCACGGAGGGGTAAAATAATTCACGGAGTGGAGTAAAAAATTCACGGAGGGGTACAGTAATTCACGGAGGGGGGTAAAAAATTCACGGAGGGGGGTAAATAATTCACGGAGGGGTCAAACAATTCACGGAGGGGGGTAAATAATTCACGGAGGGGTACAATAATTCACGGAGGGGGGTAAACAATTCACGGAGGGGTAAAATAATTCACGGAGGGGGGTAAACAATTCACGAAGGGGTCAAATAATTCACAGAGGGGGGTAAATAATTCACGGAGAGGTCAAATAATTCACGGAGGGGGGTGAATAATTCACGGAGGGGTCAAATAATTCACGGAGGGGGGTAAAAAATTCGCGGAGGGGTCAAATAATTCACGGAGGGGGGTAAATAATTCACGGAGGGGTCAAATAATTCACGGAGGGGTCAAATAATTCACGGAGGGGGGCAAATAATTCACAGAGGGGTCAAGTAATTCACGGAGGGGGGTAAATAATTCACGGAGGGGTCAAATAATTCACGGAGGGGGGTAAACAATTCATGGAGGGGGGTAAATAATTCACGGAGGGGTCAAATAATTCACGGAGGGGGGTAATTAATTCACGGAGGGGTCAAAAAATTCACGGAGGGGGGCAAATAATTCACAGAGGGGTCAAGTAATTCACGGAGGGGGGTAAACAATTCACGGAGGGGTAAAATAATTCACGAAGGGGTCAAATAATTCACGGAGGGGGGTAAATAATTCACGGAGGGGTACAATAATTCACGGAGGGGGGTAAATAATTCACGGAGGGGTGAAATAATTCACGGAGGGGGGTAAACAATTCACGGAGGGGTCAAATAATTCACGTAGGGGGGTAAATAATTCACGGAGGGGTACAATAATTCACGGAGGGGGGTAAAAAATTCACGGAGGGGGGTAAATAATTCACGGAGGATCAAATAATTCACGGAGGGGGGTAAATAATTCACGGAGGGGTACAATAATTCACGGAGGGGGGTAAACAATTCACGGAGGGGTAAAATAATTCACGGAGGGGGGTAAAAAATTCACGGAGGGGTCAAATAATTCACAGAGGGGGGTAAATAATTCACGGAGGGGTCAAATAATTCACGGAGGGGGGTAAATAATTCACGGAGGGGTCAAATAATTCACGGAGGGGGGCAAATAATTCACGGAGGGGTACAATAATTCACGGAGGGGGGCAAATAATTCACGGAGGGGTACAATAATTCACGGAGGGGGGTAAATAATTCACGGAGGGGTAAAATAATTCACGGAGGGGGGTAAACAATTCACGGAGGGGTAAAATAATTCACGGAGGGGGGTAAACAATTCACGGAGGGGTAAAATAATTCACGGAGGGGGGTAAACAGTTCACGGAGGAGTAAAATAATTCACGGAGAGGGGTAAATAATTCACGGAGGGGTAAAATAATTCACGGAAGGGGGTAAATAATTCACGGAGGGGTCAAATAATTCACAGAGGGGGGTAAATAATTCACGGAGGGGTCAAATAATTCACGGAGGGGGGTAAATAATTCATGGAGGGGTCAAATAATTCACGGAGGGGGGCAAATAATTCACGGAGGGGTACAATAATTCACGGAGGGGGGTAAATAATTCACGGAGGGGTAAAATAATTCACGGAGGGGGGTAAACAATTCACGGAGGGGTAAAATAATTCACGGAGGGGGGTAAACAATTCATGGAGGGGTAAAATAATTCACGGAGGGGGGTAAACAATTCACGGAGGGGTAAAATAATTCACGGAGGGGGGTAAACAGTTCACGGAGGGGTAAAATAATTCACGGAGAGGGGTAAATAATTCACGGAGGGGTAAAATAATTCACGGAAGAGGGTAAATAATTCACGGACGGGTAAAATAATTCACGGAGGGGGGTAAACAATTCACGGAGGGGTCAAATAATTCACGGAGGGGGGTAAATAATTCACGGAGGGGTCAAATAATTCACGGAGGGGGGTAATTAATTCACGGAGGGGTCAAATAATTCACGGAGGGTGGTAAACAATTCACGGAGGGGTCAAAGAAATCACGGAGGGGTCAAATAATTCACGGAGGGGGGTAAACAATTCACGGAGGGGTCAAATAATTCACGGAGGGGGGTAAAGAATTCACGGAGGGGTCAAATAATTCACGGAGGGGGGTAAATAATTCACGGAGGGGTCAAATAATTCACGGAGGGGGGTAAACAATTCACGGAGGGGTCAAATAATTCACGCAGGGGTCAAATACTTCACGGAGGGGGGTAAATAATTCACGGAGGGGTCAAATAATTCACGGAGGGGGGTACATAATTCACGGAGGGGTCAAATAATTCACGGAGGGGGGTACATAATTCACGGAGGGGTCAAATAATTCACGGAGGGGGTGAAACAATTCACGGAGGGGGGTAAATGATTCACGGAGGGGTCAAATACTTCACGGAGGGGGGTAAACAATTCACGGAGGGGTCAAATAATTCACGGAGGGGGGTAAACAATTCACGGAGGGGTCAAATAATTCACGGAGGGGGTAAAAATTCACGGAGGGGTCAAATAATTCACGGAGGGGTCAAATAATTCACGGAGGGGTCAAATAATTCACGGAGGGGGGTAAATAATTCACGGAGGGGTCAAATAATTCACGGAGGGGGGTACACAATTCACGGAGGGGTGAAATAATTCACGCAAGGGGGTAAATAATTCACAGAGGGGTCAAATAATTCACGGAGGGGTCAAAAAATTCACGGAGGGGTCAAATAATTCACGGAGGGGAGACGCCCACGCGTAGCCCTTGCGGCCGTTGTGGGGGTGTCCCAGTGCCATGGGTGGCTAGGGGGGGGGGGGTCGGTCCTAACCCCTTCCTATCTCTTAGCAGCAGCAGGCAAGTAAGCAGGCAGTACCGGGGGTCATAACCCCGGGGTAACAGTAGCCGGGACTCAACGTGAGTCCTCTTAACCATCAACAACGGCAAATTCCGCCGGGGCTTAACTCCCGAACGAAACGGTATTTGGGGCCCCCGTGGGCCTTATAAGCCCGCGGAGTGTGCTGAGGCGTGGCTACCAGCACTTAAAGTCTGGCCTGCCACACCCATTGCTGGGCTCGCCTCAGCACGGCCGGTCGGGTCCGGCTCTAGGGGGTGCGCACGAAACTAGCCCCGGGAGAAGGGCCTTTTACCCGGTTAAGCATTAATTACAGCAGTAAGCACTATTTATTACGTTAGATGTTTACTAAGCGCATGCTTTTACCCCGCAGACATGCCCCTTTCAGTGGTGCGCTCACCTTTGGGGCTGCCGTTGGGGGGTCCGGGGCTTTTACCCGGACCTCCGGCCCTCCCTGGCTGTTGGCCGGAGGCGTACATTATACAATACTGTGGTTCTTTCAGTAACGTACCTACATTACTTGATACATACACATCTGGGGCCTTGGGGGGATGGCGCCCCCCCTTGGTTCCAAACAAATTCGTCTCCGGGGGGCCTCCCCTTGATTCACTATCGTCTCGGCACCGTTCCGAGGTCGCCCTGCATGGCAGAGGCAGGGACGGGGGGGGCACCCCTTATTTTAGAACCGTATCGGTGCATCAATGTCTTTCCAGCTTGCCTGGGCGGAAGACCAGGAACCCGGGGGCCACCCCTTGTTTCAAAACTGCATCGGCATATCAAGGTCGTTCCACCCTGCATGGGCGGAGGACCCGGGACCGGGGGGCCGTCCCTTATTTCAGTACAGCCATTCAGGTACGGGTCTGGGGGGTCTCCCCTTATTTCAAACCACAACTCCAAGTATCGGTTCCTCGCCCCGACGGGCAAATGACCAGGGACGGGGGGCCTCCCCTTTTGTCACAGCACTTCCTGGGGAGCCAGACGTCGAGGCTGCAGGCAGGTGCCATTACTCCGGCGCAGTGAGCACCGTAGCGGCAGGCGCTGTCCCTTACCTCCGCCCCGGCGCTGACTCCCCTTTATTCCACCGCCTCCCTATTCAGGTCCCGTCGGATAGGACGAGATCTCCACCCCATGATGTACCTGTGCAGAACACAAGGAACAGTGGGTTGCGGTAGGGGAGCGCACAAGAGCCCTGGAGAGGGCTGGGTCACAGGGGGACCCGGGTTACTCCTGCATACCGCCACCCCCCGGTAGAGCCCACCCTGTGCCATCGTGGCTCCCGGTGCTCACTGGGTAAGTGGTTGTAAGGTCTGATGTCACGGTTGTCCCGCATTGCACCGCAGGGCGGGACCGGTAGCCCCCAGTGACATCAGACCCCTGACCGAAGGCCATTGTGTTGTAACCCCAGACCTGGCCGGGGATTCTCGTATGCGGCCCCCACCCATGACGTACCTGTGCAGGGACGCACGGTGTCGTGGGTGGGAGCATTGTGGGGGGGGACACACAAGCACTGGAGAGGGCTGGGCCACAGGGAGCTGGACCCGGGGCTCACTTGCTTACCGCCACCCCCCGGTGGAGCCCGCCCTGTGCCATCCTGGCCGACCGTGGTCGGCGAGGGGTGAGGCGCTGAATCCCGTGACCCGGCCGCCGCAGCTGGGCCAGGTCACCCCCCAGATTGCGTGTTAGCCCGGGGGGGAGAACCCCGACACCACGGTGAGGTCACGCGCCCTTGGGCAGCAGTGGGGGTCACATCACATCACATCACATCACATCACATCACATCAAATCACATCACATCACATCACATCACATCACATCACATCACATCACATGACATCACATCACATCACATCACATCACATCACATCACATCAGATCACATCACATCACATCACACCACACCACACCACACCACATCACATCACACCACATCACATCACATCACATCACATCACATCACATCACATCACATCACATCACATCACATCACATCACATCACATCACATCACACCACATCACATCACATCACATCACATCACATCACATCACATCACATCACATCACACCACACCACAATACATCACATCATATCACATGTGCAAGTTGATGACATGCACATACCAAGCAGTTCGAAAAGGGGGGGGGGGGTTACTATACCCAGGGTCCCTGACTTTCCCGCACGTTGAACGTTTTCCCAGGTTCCATATTTTCCCATTTTCCACTTGTTCCCAGTAGCATGGCAGTTTCTTGTCCGACCTCGCCCCCCAACAGCACTTGGTGGGTGGGTGGGGGGGGGAGAAAAGCCTGATGGGGGGTTTCGGGTTGAGCGTTGGAGTGGCCCACCAGCAAAACTGACCCTGTTGTTATTCACATACCTAGTCCATGCCTACGGCCATGGTCAAGGAAGCAAGGTGCAGAATTGGGGAAGAGAAAAGGGGGGGGGGCAAGTCTCATATGGGGGGCAAAGCGCATGTCTGATATGGGGGGGGGGGGGGGCAAAGGCCTATCATGGGGGGCTTGGGGGGTTGGGGGTTGGGGGTGATGGTCCATAAAAGTCTGAAGTCTGAAGTCTGATAGCCTATTGGGTTACTATACCCATAGCTGATGCGGCCGTGGTGTGCTTATGTGCACAGGTCCAGGATTTCACTAAGGCCCCAATGCGATGCTGCACAACAACCAGGATTTCAACAAAGCCCGAATGCGCTCGCGGGCAAGGGCCATGACTTCACTGAGGCCCCGGTGTGCCCCCGCACAAGGCAACAGATTTCGATGTGGGCCTAGTGCGGTCATGCACAGGAGCCATTGAGTTCAATGAGTCGCCAATGCGCTCCTGCACAGGGGATAGGTGTTGAATGAAGCCACGATTTCAATGATGCTCGTGTGCGCGCATGCAGAAGTGCCGTTTGTTCATTGAGGCCCCGGTGCGCTCACACACACGTGCCAGGTGCTGAATGTGGCCCGGTTGCGCTCAACCACATGGGCCAAGATAGCAATAAGGCCCCGGGGGGTGGAGGGGGCTGCTGGGGGAAATTGATTTGGGCGAGGAAAGGGACACAGACACACACACACACACATAAACACATAGCTCACACCCAAAAACATCACAATAAACCAACCAACCAATCCACTAATCCACTTGCACTCCCACCCCACACACCAGCACACAGCAGGAAGGTGAAGACGGTTTAAGTACTCTTCATACTTGTTGTATGCAATGAAGGAAACACACATAACACATATAAAGAACTTGCAAAAAGAAGAGGGCATACCCTCCCTAACCTTAACCGCTAGGGGAAGGGGAGGATAGAGGAAGGAGGAAGGGGGAATGTCTGTGGGAGGGGACGGGTGTGTGGAGTTGCCTTCATCAATGTCTTTGTATGTGTGGGGTGTGTGTGTGGGGGGGGAGGGGCAACCTAGGGAGCCAAGCGACCCAATGACCAACCAAGTAACTATCCTAGCCACTTACCAATGCACCAACGCACCAACCAAACTATCGCACAGCAGGAGAGGGGTGCAGGCTTGTTGGATGTGCTAAAAAGGAAATTTTGCGGTTTGTTGGAACCAACATGTTCTGGCGGAGGTTCAAACAATGGTCAACACAGGAGTCAAGACAAAAATGAGGCCCAAGTGCGCTCATGCACAGGTGCCGGTAGCTCAATGTGGCCCCAGTGCGCTCAACGATAGGGGACAAGATTTTACTGAGCTAGGGGCGCCCATGCACCGGGGTCATGAGTTCAATGAGGACCCAGTGCGCCCTCGCACAGTGACAGGCTTCTCAATGAGGCCAAGTGCACTCATTTACAGGGGCGATGAGTTCAATGAGGCCTAAGTGTGCTCGGGCACAGAGGCGAGGACTTCAATGAGGCCCTAAAGCGCCCATGCACATGGTCCGCGATTTCATTGAGGCTCAAGTGCGTTGATGCACAAGGGCAACGAGTTCAATGAGGCCCCAAGGCGCTGCCGCACAAGGGCCATGATTTCAATGTCCAGTGCGCTCATGCACCGTGGCCAGGATTTCAACAAGGCCCCACTGCGCTCTTGCACAAGGGCCATGAGTTCAATGAGGCCCCAGTGCACTCCCGCACACGGACATGCTTTTCAATGAAACCCACTGCACTGATCCACAAGGGCCATGACTCCAACAAGGCCCTAATGCGCTCCCGCACAAAGGCTAGGACCTCAATGAGGCCCTAGTGCATCCACGCACGAGGTCCAGGATTTCATTGAGGTTCCAGTGCGCTCATGCATAGGACCCAAGATTTTAATCAGGCCCCAAGGCTCTCATGCACAGGGGCTAGCGTCCGAGTGACGCCCTATTGCTGTCATGCGCAGACCGGAAGATTTTAATGCGGCCTTGGTGCAATCTTACAAAAGGGCCATGAGTTCAATAAGGCCCCGGCGTGTTCCCATGCAGGGGCATGTGTTTTGATGTGGCCCCGGTGCGCTCATGCATAGGGGCCACAAATTCAATGAGGCCCAAGTGCACTCCCGCATAGGGGCCACGATTTGGAGATGGCCCCGGTGCGCTCATGTACAGGGGCCCTGAGATGAATGAGGCGCCGGTGCGCTCATGCATAAGGGCCTAGATTTCAATGAGGCCCCCGTGCGCTAATTCACCGGGGCCATGAGCTCAATGAGGACCCAGCGCCCTTGACAGGGGCCAAGAGTTCAATGTGGCCCGATTGCGCTCATGGACAGGGGGCAAGATTTCAATGCGGCCGTGGTGTGCTTATGTGCACAGGCCCAGCATCTCACTAAGGCCCCAATGCGATGCTGCACAAGGGCCAAGATTTCAACAAAGCCCGAATGCGCTCGCGGGCAAGGGCCATGACTTCAATGAGGCCCCGGTGTGCCCCCGCACAAGGCAACAGACTTCGATGTGGGCCTAGTGCAGTCATGCACAGCAGCGATTGAGATTAATGAGTCGGCAATGCGCTCCTGCACAGGGGATAGGTGTCGAATGAAGCCCGCGTGCCTTGACGCACAGGGGCCACGATTTCAATGATGCTCGTGTGCGCACATGCAGAAGTGCCGTTTGTTCATTTAGGCCCCGGTGCGCTCACGCACACGTGCAAGGTGCTGAATGTGGCCCGGTTGCGCTCAAGCACATGGGCCAAGATATAAATAAGGCCTCCCCCCGGGGGGTGGAGGGGGCTGCTAGGGGAATTTGATTTGGGCGAGGAAAGGGACACGCACACACACACACACACACGTAAACATATAGCTCACACCCAAAAACATCACAATACAGCAACCAACCAATCCACTAATCCACATTCACTCCCACCCCACACACCAGGACACAGCAGGAAAGTGAAGGTCAGCATACCTGCGGACGGTTTAAGTACTCTTCATACTTGTTGTATGCAACGAAGGAAACACACATAACACATATAAAGAACTTGCAAAAAGAAGAGGGCATACCCTCCCTAACCTTAACCGCTAGGGGAAGGGGAGGATAGAGGAAGGAGGAAGGGGGAATGTCTGTGGGAGGGAATGGGTGTGTGGAGTTGCCTTCATCAACGTCTTTGTATGTGTGGAGTGTGTGTGCGGGGGGGGGGGGGGGCCTAGGGAGCCAAGCAACCCAATGACCAACCAAGTAAGTATCCTAGCCACTTACCAATGCACCAACACACCAACCAAACTATCGCACAGGTGGAGAGGGGTGCAAGCTTGTTGGATGTGCTAAAAAGAAAAATTTGCAATTTTGGTAACCAACATGTTTCGGCGGTACCTCAAACAATTGGCTGGAACGCCACCGGAACATCGCCGGAACAACTTACTAGAACTCAACCAAAACAAGTGTTGCCAAAAGTGTGAAACCCATACATAGGGTGGGCGCAACCTCTAGCCCCCAACGACATATGTACATGCACCAAACAACAAAAGTTGGCCGTAGGCGCATTCACAAGGCAAAAACATAGAAGAAATGAAGTTTTCCCAACTTGGGAGCCGGATACATTCATACAAACCACGAACCGTTGCCACTCTGGAGAACAATTGACCATAGCCGTACTAGAGGTTCCCGTATCCCAAGCAATATGCGCATGGGGACGCAAATAGCAAAAAGAATCACTATGCACGGCAACGGGACACACTCGTGGAAAAAAGCATATGTCCCAACCTCGGATAAATCGTGGAAATGTTGATGTGGACACGCAACAAGAGCCACTGACAAAGATGCATGACAAAAAATTAGAATGCATGCACCTAGTGGAGGTTGGCCCTAGCCCCACACAACATTCAAGCAACGCCCGAATGACAAAAACAAGCCGCTAAAACGCTAAACACGCAAGAAGTAGATGGGAAAACATCATTTGCACATTTCGGAAATTATGGATTGTGTTTCATAGGCACGGTGATCTATATAGATTAAACACAGATGCCAACATTTTGAAGTGCATACTCCCGAGGGAAGCTACCTTTGAACCTACATAGCATTTGTCGTGACACCAACCAGTAAAAAGAAGCACGAGGCACAACAACCATACACAAATGAAACGGGAAAACCCAAATGTCACCCTTGGAAAGTCATAGAATTATGACTGCGCACAAAGAATCCCGGCAGTGTTGAAGACGGGTGTCAAATGTTCAAAATGCATGCACCTCATGGAAATTGACCCTAATCCTACACAACATGTGAGCCAGGCCGTAACGACACAGACAAACCCCGAACACGCTCAGCATGCAAAAAAAGGACGGAGAACATCATGTGCAAGGTTTGAAAATTATGGCGATACGCCAGGTTATGTGGTCCCTACTGCTTGTTCCGTTGGTGTTCCCGTAGGAAACATTTTGAACCAAAATTGTTTCCACTTGGAATGTTCTCGCCGGAACAACCTTCCTGTTCAAACGTGTACCAAGGGCGGTGGCCATGAGTTGAATGAGGCCCCAACACGCCCACACACAGGGTCTCGGATTTTATTAAGGCCGCAGTGTGCTCATGCACAGGGGCCACAAATTCAATGAGGCCTGGCCTCGGTTTTATTGAGACCCCGGTGCCGTCATGTGCCGACGCCAAAATTTCAATGCGGCCTTGGTGTCTCTACACAAGGGCCATGGGTTCAATGAGGCCCCGGTGAGCTCCCGCGCACGGGCATGCATCTTGATGTGGCCCTAGTGCGCTCATGTAAAGGAATCATAAATTCTATGAGGCCCAAGTGCGCTCCTGCATAGGGGCGAGCATTTCTAGGTGGCCCCAATGCACTCACCTACAGGTCTGAGATTTTTGAGGTGGCCCTAGTGCGCTCATGCATAGGGGCCATGACTTGAGGCGCCGGTGCGTTCCCGCACGAGGGCCATGAGTTCAATGAGACCCCGGTATGCTCAAGCAAAAGGGCAAGAAATTCCATGACAGCCTTGTGCGCCCATGCACAGGGGCCATGAATTCAATCAGGCCCTGGTGCGCTGCCCCAAGGGCGCTAGGTATTTAATGAGGCCCCAATGTACTTATGCACATGAGCCGGGGTTTCAATGTGGCCGTAATGCACTCATGCTCAGAGGGCAAGATTTCGATGCGGCCGTGGTGCGGTCCTACACAAGGGCAAGAACTTCAACAAGGCCCAAGTGCGCTCGTGTGCAAGGGCCATGAGTTCAATGAGGCCCCAGTGTGCTCCCGCAAAGCGCCATGGATTTTGATCTGGCCCTAGTGCGCTGATGCACAGGGGCAATGAGTTTAATCAGTGACGGGTGCGCTCCCGCAGAGGGGCCGGGACTTCAATGAGGCCCTAGTGCGCTCATGCACAATGGTCAAGATTTCAATGAGGCAACCGCGCGCTCACACACGGGGGCCATGCATTTTTCAATGAGGCCTTTGCGCACCCATCCACCGGGGCCGGGAGTTCAATGGGGCCCCGTGAGCTCTTGAACCGGCCCGAGTACTTCCGTGAGGCCCGAGTGCGCTCCTGCACAGGGGCCAAGAGTTCAATGAGGCACCAGTGTGCTCCCGCACAGGGGGATGGTTTTCAATGAGGCCACATTGCGCTCATGCACAAGGGCAATAAGTTCAATGAGGGCCGAGAGCGCTCCGGAAGAGGGAATCGGAGTTCAATCCGGCCGCCGTGCGCTCATGCGCAGTGGCTAGCAACTCATTGAGGGCAATGTGCGCACAAGCATAGGGGCCTGGATTTCAATGAGGCCACATTGCACTCAAGCACAGGGGCGATGAGTTCAATGAAGCCCTAGTGCGCTCTTGTGCAGGGGCATGCATTTTGATGTGGCCCCGGCGTGCTCATGCACAAGGGTCATAAATTTAAGGAGGCCCGATTGCGCTCCCGAAGAGGGGCAAGACTTTCGAGGTAGCCTCGGTGCGCTCACGTATAGTGGCCATTATTTCGAGGTGGGGAGTGTCCTCATGCACAAGGGACATTAGTTCAATAAGGCCCCACTGTGTTCCTGCACGAAGGCCGTAAGTTCAATGAGGCCCCGATACGCTCATGCACAAGGGCCAGATATTCAATGTGGCTTTCGTGCGCCCATGCACCGCGGCCATGATTTCAACGAGGCCCCCGTGTGCTCATTCACGAGCGCCATGAGATGATGAGGGTGCAGTATGGTCACGCACAGGGGCCAAGATTTCAATGTGGTGCCAGTGCGCTCATGCACAGGGGCCATGAATTCAATGACACCCCGGTGAGCTTCTACACGGGGGCCAGGGGTTCAATGAGGCCCCAGTGTAGGCATGCACAGCAGCTAAAGTTTCAATGGTGCCCTACTGTGCTCATGTGCAGAGGGCGACATTTCAATGCTGCGGTGGTGCGCTCATCCACAGAGGCCATGTTCAATGAGGCCCCGGTGCCCTCCCGCACGGAGGCGCGGAGTTCAATGAGGCCCCAATGCGCTCATGCACAGGAGCCAAGGTTGCAATGTGGCCCCATTGCGTTCATGCATAGAGGGCAAGATTACAATGCAGCCGTGGTGTGGTCATGCACAGGGGCCAAGATTTCACCAAGGCCCCAATGCGCCCCTGCACAAGGGCCAGGTTTTCAACAAGGCCCCTGTGCGCTTACGCGCAAGGGCCATGAGTTCAATGGGATGCGGTGCACTCCCGCACAAGGGCATGGATTTCGATGTGGCCCTAGTGCGCTCATGCACAGGGGCCATGAGTTCAATGAGTCACCAGTGCACTGCCACATAGGTGTCAAGAGCTCAATGAGGCCCTCGTGCCTTGACACACAGGGGCAAAGACTACGAGGCCCCAGAGTGCTCATGCATAGGGGCCATGAGTTCACTTGAGCCCCGGTGTGCTCCCACACACGTGCTAGGAGCTGAATGTGGCCCCAGCGCCTCAAGCGAAAGGGCGAAGATTTCAATGAGGCCGACCTACGCCCATGCACAAGCACCATGAGTTCAATCGGTCCTCGTGTGCTCATGCATCACGGCGATGATTTCAACAAGGCCCCAGAGTGATCATGCAGAGGCGCCAAGCTTTCAATGAGGCCCCGTTGTGTTCTTGCACAATGGCCATGAGTTCAATGAGGCTCTAGTGCGCTCCCGCATAGGGAAAGGCTTTCCAAAGAGGCCGAGTGCACTATTGCACAACGGCTATGAGTTCAATGAGGCCCGAGTGCGCTCCCGCACAGAGGCCACATTTTCAATGAGGCCCTAGCGCGCCCATTAACAGCATCGAAGAATTCAGTGAGGCCGCGGCGCGCTCTTGCACACGGGCCACGAATTCGATGAGGCCCCAAGGCGCTCGCGCACAAGGGCCAAGAGTTCAACGAGGCTCCAGGGTCATGTACCGGGGCCAAGGCTTGAATGAGCTCCCAGTGCAGTCATGTAAAGACGCCAAGATTGGAATGCGGTCTTGCGGCGCTCCTGCATAACAGCCATGGGTTCAATGAAGCCCCAATGCGCTGTAGTGCAGGGGCATGTAGTTTGTTGTTTCCGTGGTGCGCTCCCGCTTAGTGTCCAGGATTTCAAGGTGGCCCTAGTGCCATCATGCACAGGGACTAAGAGTTCAATGAGGCCCCGGTGAGCTCCCGCACGAGGTCCATGAGTTCAATGAGGCCCCAGTGCGCTCATAGACAGAGACCAAGATTTCAATGAGGCCCCCGTGCGCTCATCTGTTTCATCACATGGGGGGGGGCGGGGTCAAAGTTTCCACACCTTCCAAACATATCCGTTTGGAACGGAATGGGTGGAACCTGTGGTATCCACAAGTGGGTGCCGGCGCCCAGAGCATAAAGTGCGTCTTGCATCTCGCGGGACCGCCCCGTGTCACCGTCTGTATCCTCGGGCAGCAAAACGCCATGTTGGTCCGCAAGGCAGCGGTGCAGCGGTGCATCGGTGCTGCATCGCTCTGCCATGTGCTTCCGCACATCACAACGATGCATTGCCTTGAACTTCACACATGTGGGGATGACCTACACAAGGATGGCAGAGTACCCCTCCGCAGTGTGGGGTGCTAAGAACACCACGGGCAAGATTACAATGCGGCCGTGGTGTGGTCATGCACAGGGGCCAAGATTTCACCAAGGCCCCAATGCGCCCCTGCACAAGGGCCAGGTTTTCAACAAAGCCCCCGTGCGCTTACGCGCAAGGGCCATGAGTTCAATGGGATGCGGTGCACTCCCGCACAAGGGCATGGATTTCGATGTGGCCCTACTGCGCTCATGCACAGGGGCCATGAGTTCAATGAGTCACCAGCGCACTGCCACATAGGTGTCAAGAGCTGAATGCGGCCCTCGTGCCTTGACACACAGGGGCAAAGACTACGAGGCCCGAGAGTGCTCATGCATAGGGGCCATGAGTTCACTTGAGCCCCGGTGTGCTCCCACACACGTGCTAGGACCTGAATGTGGCCCCGGAGCCTCAAGCGAAAGGGCGTAAGATTTCAATGAGGCCGACCTGCGCCCATGCACAAGCACCATGAGTTCAATCGGTCCTCATGTGCTCATGCATCACGGCGATGATTTCAACAAGGCCCCAGTGTGATCATGCAGAGGCGCCAAGCTTTCAATGAGGCCCCGTTGTGTTCTTGCACAATGGCCATGAGTTCAATGAGGCTCCAGTGCGCTCCTGCATAGGGAAAGGCTTTCCAAAGAGGCCGAGTACACCATTGCACAACGGCTATGAGTTCAATGAGGCCCGAGTGCGCTCCCGCACGGAGGCCACATTTTCAATGAGGCCCTAGCGCGCCCATTAACAGCATCGAAGAATTCAGTGAGGCCGCGGCGCGCTCTTGCACACGGGCCACGAATTCGATGAGGCCCCAAGGCGCTCGCGCACAAGGGCCAAGAGTTCAACGAGGCTCCAGGGTCATGTACCGGGGCCAAAGCTTGAATGAGCTCCCAGTGCAATCATGTAAAGACGCCAAGATTGGAATGCGGTCTTGCGGCGCTCCTGCATAACAGCCATGGGTTCAATGAAGCCCCAATGCGCTGCAGTGCAGGGGCATGTAGTTTGTTGTTTCCGTGGTGCACTCCCGCTTAGCGTCCAGGATTTCAAGGTGGCCCTAGTGCCATCATGCACAGGGACTAAGAGTTCAATGAGGCCCGGGTGAGCTCCCGCACGAGGTCCATGAGTTCAATGAGGCCCCCGTGCGCTCATCTGTTTCATCACATGGGGGGGGCGGGGTCAAAGTTTCCACACCTTCCAAACATATCCGTTTGGAACGGAATGGGTGGAACCTGTGGTATCCACAAGTGGGTGCCGGCGCCCAGAGCATAAAGTGCGTCTTGCATCTCGCGGGACCGCCCCGTGTCACCGTCTGTATCCTCGGGCAGCAAAACGCCATGGTGGTCCGCAAGGCAGCGGTGCAGCGGTGCATCGGTGCTACATCGCTCTGACATGTGCTTCCGCACATCACAACGATGCTCTGCCTTGAACTTCACACATGTGGGGATGACCTACACAAGGATGGTAGAGTACCCCTCCGCAGTGTGGGGTGCTAAGAACACCACGGGCAAGATTACAATGCGGCCGTGGTGTGGTCATGCACAGGGGCCAAGATTTCACCAAGGCCCGAATGCGCCCCAGCACAAGGGCCAGGTTTTCAACAAGGCCCCTGTGCGCTTACGCGCAAGGGCCATGAGTTCAATGGGATGCGGTGCACTCCCGCACAAGGGCATGGATTCCGATGTGGCCCTACTGCGCTCATGCACAGGGGCCATGAGTTCAATGAGTCACCAGCGCACTGCCACATAGGTGTCAAGAGCTCAATGAGGCCCTCATGCCTTGACACACAGGGGCAAAGACTACGAGGCCCGAGAGTGCTCATGCATAGGGGCCATGAGTTCACCTGAGCCCCGGTGTGCTCCCACACACGTGCTAGGAGCTGAATGTGGCCCCAGCGCCTCAAGCGAAAGGGCGAAGATTTCAATGAGGCCGACCTGCGCCCATGCACAAGCACCATGAGTTCAATCGGTCCTCGTGTGCTCATGCATCACGGCGATGATTTCAACAAGGCCCCAGTGTGATTATGCAGAGGCGCCAAGCTTTCAATCACGCCCCGTTGTGTTCTTGCACAATGGCCATGAGTTCAATGAGGCTCCAGTGCGCTCCCGCATAGGGAAAGGCTTTCGAAAGAGGCCGAGTGCACTATTGCACAACGGCTATGAGTTCAATGAGGCCCGAGTGCGCTCCCGCACGGAGGCCACATTTTCAATGAGGCCCTAGCGCGCCCATGAACAGCGTCCAAGAATTCATTGAGGCCGCGGCGCGCTCTTGCACACGGGCCACGGGTTCGATGAGGCCCCAAGGCGCTCGCGCACAAGGGCCAAGAGTTCAACGAGGCTCCAGGGTCATGTACCGGGGCCAAGGCTTGAATGAGCCCCCAGTGCAGTCATGTAAAGACGCCAAGATTGGAATGCGGTCTTGCGGCGCTCCTGCATAACAGCCATGGGTTCAATGAAGCCCCAGTGCGCTGCAGTGCAGGGGCATGTAGTTTGTTGTTGCCGTGGTGCGCTCCCGCTTAGTGTCCAGGATTTCAAGGTGGCCCTAGTGCCATCATGCACAGGGACTGAGAGTTCAATGAGGCTCCGGTGAGCTCCCGCACGAGGTCCATGAGTTCAATGAGGCCCCAGTGCGCTCATATACAGAGACCAAGATTTCAATGAGGCCCCCGTGCGCTCATTCACGGGGGCCATGAGCTCAATGAGGCCATAGTGCGGTCACGCACATGGTCTAAGATGTCAATGTGGCCCAGTGCAGTCGTGTGCAGAGGGCAAGGTTTCAATGCGGCCGTAGTGCGCCCACGAGCCAGGCTGAGGATTCCACTAAGGCCCCAATGAGCTGTTCCACAAGAGCGAGCATTTCAACACTGCCCAAGCGCGATCACGCGTAGGCGCTATGAGTTCAGTGAGGCCCCAATGTGCTCCCGCAAACGGCCATGCATTTTGATGTGGCCCTAGTGCGCTGATGCACGGGGGCCATGAGTTCAATCAGGCCCTAAGACGCTGATGCAGAGGAAGCAATATTTAAATGTGGCCCTAGTGCGCTCAGACACGGGTGGCATGGATTTCAATGAGGCCTCCGTGCGCCCATGCACCGGGGCCATGAGTTCAATGACGCCCCCTTGAGCACATGCACCGGGGCCAGTGTTTCCATGAGGCCCTAGTGCGGTTAGGCAGAGGGGCTAAGATTCCAATGAGGCCGCAATGCTCTTCTGCACAGGGGCCATGAGTTCAATGAGGCCTTGATGTAGTCTTGCGCGGAGGGCAAGAATATAATGCAGCTGACGTGCGGTCATGCACAAGGGCCATTAGTTCCATGATGCCCTAGTGCGCTCGTGCACAAAGGCTAGCGTATCAATGTGGCCCCAGTGCGCTCATGCGCAGAGGGCAAGATTGCAATGCGGCCGTGGTGCGCTCATGCGCGGGGCCCAAGATTTCACTAAGGCCCCGATGCGCTCTTGCACAAGGGCCAAGATTTCAACAAGACCGCATGGCACTCACGCGCGGGGCGCGTGAGTTCAATGAGGCCCCGGTGGGGCCTTAGTGAAATCCTGGCCACTGTACATGAGTGCAGCACGGCCGCATCGACATCTTGCCTTCGTCGCAGGAGTGCACTGGGACCACATTGAAACCTTTGCATGATCACTCCGAGGCCTCATTGAAATCATGGACCCTGTGCATGAGCGCACTAGGGCCACAACCAAATCCATGCCCTTGTGCAGGCCAGTGCGCTCTTGCACAAGGGTGAGTAATTGAACAAGGCCCTAGTGCGCTCACGTGCAGGGGTCATGAGTTCAATGAGAACCCGGTGCCCTCCCGCACAGGGGCGAGGAATTCAATGAGGCGCCCATGTGCTCATGGATAGGACCCAGTGTTTCAAAATGGCCCCACTGCACTCGTGCGCAGAGGGCAACATTTCAATGCGGCCCTAGTGCACTCATGCGCAGAGCTCGGGATTTCACCAAAGCCCCAGTGCGCTCTTGCACAACAGCGAGGATTTCAACCAGGCCCAATGGCGATCACACGCAGGCACCATGAGTTCAATGAGGCCTTGGTGTGCTCCCGCACACAGCCATTGATTTTGATGTGGTTGCAGTGTGCTGATGCACAGGGGCCATGAGTGCAATGAGGCCCTCAGGCGGTCACGCACAACGGCCAAGATTTCAATGAGGCCCAGGTGTGTTCACGCACCGGGTTCATGGATTTCAATGAGGCCTCCGTGCGCCCATGCACCCAGGCCATAAGTTCAATGAGGCCCCCGTGTACTCATACACCGGGGCCAGTATTTCCATGAGGCCCCAACGCGCTCATGCACAAGAGCTAGGGTTTGAATGAGGCCTGAGTGCGCTCCTGCCAGCGGCCATGAGTTCCATGAGGCACCGGTGCGCCCGCAAAGGGCCATGCTTTTCAATGAGGCCCAGGTGCATTCATGCACAAGGGCCATGAGTTCAATGAGGGCGCAGGGCGCCCCGGCACAAGGGACGGGAGTTCAATGAGGCCCCAATATGCTCATGCGTAGTGGCGAGGATTTCATTGAGGCCCTTGTGTGTCCCTGCACAAGGGCTGGTATTTCAATGAAGCCCCAATACACACACGCATAGGGGCCCGGACTTAAATGAGCCCACAATGCACTCAAGCACAGGGGCTATGAGGTCAATGAGGCCACACAGGGGCATGCATTTTGCTGTGGCCTCATTGTGCTCATGCACAGGGGCCATGAGTTCAATGCGGCCCCAGTGGGCTCACGCACAAAGGCCAACAGTTGAATGACGCCCTAGTGCGTTCATGCATAGGGGCCAAGAGTTCAATGAGTCACTGGTGCGCTCATGCATAGGGACTGTGAGTTGAATGAGGCCCAGGTGTGCTCGTGCACAGAGGCCCGGATTTTAATTAGGCCCCAGTGCACTAAAGCACTAGGGCTATGAGTTCAACGAGGCCGCAATGCGCTCCCGCACAGGGGCATTGATTTCAATGTGGCCTTGGTGTGGGATATGAGGCGCGGTGCGCTCATGCAAAAGGGCGATGAGTTCAATGAGGCGCCAATGCCCTCGTGCATAGGGGTCATAGTTCAATGAGGCCCTAGTGGGCTCATGCGCAGGGTTCTGAATTTCAATGAGGCCCTTATGCACCCATGCACAAAGCCCATGAGTTCAATGAGGCCCCCGTGCGTTCAGGCACTGGGCCAGTATTTCCATGAGGCCCCAGTGCGCTCATACACAGGGGCCAGGAGTTTAATGTCGTCCCAGTGCGCTCCTATGAGGTCAATGAGGCACCGGTGCACTGCCTCACAGGGACATGTTTTTCAATGAGGCCAAATTGCTCTCATGCACAAGGGCCATGAGTTCAATGAGGCCCCATTTCACTCATGCAAAGGTGCGAGGATTTGAATGACGCCATGAGTTCAATGGGGCCCAAGTGTGCTCAAGCACAGGGGCCAAGGGTTCAATGAGGCCCTAGTCCCTATGTACAGGCTAGAAAACCGAACATTGTTGTGGCCTGGAACGACTAGAATGAAAAAAAGTTGGGGTTACCCCAACCCATGGGCACAGGGGGTTGGAGGTATGAAGGGTGCAAATTGGACCCCGGGGCTCACATTACGGGGTCCATACTTTGTTTTCCACAAAAAACACATTTTTGACGTACATTTCAACATAAAAAAAACCATTCTGGCGACATTCTAGCGCACTTCTAGCCATCTCGCTAGAACGGCGCTAGAACGTCGCTAGAATGTTTCACATGTAAGGCACACCAAAGTGGGGGGGGGGGGGGGTGCACACACACTCATAGAAACCAACACACTTGAAACATGCCTAGGCCTCTGTGGTCCCACAAACACAAACACACATAGTTTGGCATAGGTGTATCCACAACACAACACCCAACATAAAATGTCAATGGTGGGTAGGGCAGGGTAAGAGGGTAGACACAAACACCACACAAGCACCCGCTAAGTGCTAGGCTATAACCCACCAAGCTGCACCCCCCCCCCCCATTCCATGTTGCGGTGGAGGTGCTAGGGCTAACCTACTATTTGAAATGACTAGGAGAGGCTGCACTGTGCGAACAAAATGCAAGCACTAGCACTCCCGGAATGGTTGACACCGAAGCTAGATGAGGTCAATGGTGTATCCAGCCTCGGTGATGTTTTCCAGTGCTACAGTTGGCGGCAGCTCTGTGTTGCTCAAAACCTCCAAAAATCTTTCAAACACTGTACTCAAAATAACGGCATCGCTACCGGCATGGAGCAGAGGCGGTGACAATTTCAGGTCCTCAAGGCTGCCCGGCCTACGGGGACCATCTCTATCAAGAGGTCAAACGCGGGCTCAACCACTTGTTTGTGATCGGGCACGGGGGGCAAATGAGGCTTGGGGGCGTCACAATGGTTGTGCAGCTCCTGCAACACTCCAAAGGATAGCTTCTCTTACAAAACAAGGGCCATCCCCCCCAACATGTGGGATGCCTGTTTCATCACATGGGGGGGGGGGGGCGGGGTCAAAGTTTCCACACCTTCCAAACATATCCGTTTGGAACGGAATGGGTGGAACCTGTGGTATCCACAAGTGGGTGCCGTCGCCCAGAGCATAAAGTGCGTCTTGCATCTCGCGGGACCGCCCCGTGTCACCGTCTGTATCCTCGGGCAGCAAAACGCCATGGTGGTCCGCAAGGCAGCGGTGCAGCGGTGCATCGGTGCTGCATCGCTCTGACATGTGCTTCCGCACATCACAACGATGCTCTGCCTTGAACTTCACACATGTGGGGATGACCTACACAAGGATGGCAGAGTACCCCTCCGCAGTGTGGGGTGCTAAGAACACCACGGTCGCCATAGTGGTGGCGTGGTACGCCGCCAGGTCCTGCTCGAGCCGCTGCGCTAGAGCCCTCACGTCGCCGCCACTAGCAAATGCCATAGTGCGCCGGAAACACGTGGCGCACAATCCGCTTGGGCATCGTGGGAGACGTTGACCACATTCTCCACATGAAGTCCGTTGATGCAAAAGTGCCACATCTATGGAGCCCTCGTCATGGGCTACAATGGGGTAAGCAGCCGTTAAGTGCCAAGATTGCTGCACCGGCTGCAGCCAGTGTAGATGCTAGCCGGACAGCCCCAAGAAGTTCCGGATGGTTGTCCACGCGGATGAGCATGTTTAGTAGGGCAATATCTGAGCTGATACTTCTCTAAGCGAACTACGGCAGAGCTTTGCTATACCACACCCAATCCGAATACTGGGTACCCGAGGAGTGGATGGCAAACGCCTTGCAGTTTGGGAGCTGCGATGTGGGCCACAAGGGCACAACCACTTCTTACTTGCGATGTGGCATGTGGTGGTCCCACCAATCAGGTGTGACACTAATGGAAGCCAAGTGGGGGGTGAATGCGCGGATGTCAGCCATTCGTGAGAACACATGTCGCTCAAACGCACAGCGCGGAATTTTTGTTTGGCACGGAAATACTTGGCACCATGCCAACCCTTGGTGTCAGTCATTCTTCCGATTTTGTTGGCAGCATCGTCAGCAACGGGTCCAATCATCCTCCGCCCATCGGGAGCGTTGCTTCCGACATCGGGAGCTTTTTCCCGGATTGATCGGTGGGGGCACTACACCCAACTGTGGTCAGCAGTTTGCAACCATTCATCGGAAGCATTGCTTCCGACATGGGAAGCGTTTTTGGAGCTGATTTTGGGAGCGCGCGCCCGGTGTGAGGTGTGCACCATACCTAGGGATGATCATACAATGACCCCCCCCCCCCCCCCCAAAATCGGTATATGTCAAAAAACGCCAAATTCACCGCCCCTCCAACCACCACCACCACCACCACCACCACCACCACCGGTATATAAAATTCACTAATGTACAATGCTCCGCCACTCCTCAAAGAGAAGCTGCCCCGGCTACCATGGCAAGCCGTGGCCAATCACAGGGTCCCGATGCCTTCAGTGTCGGTAGGGAAGAAGTCCCCCTCACTCAGCAAATGGGTTACGGGCACCAAGCTAGATGTTGCACCAACATCGACGACAACAGGCGCTGGCCGCTGGGACCCTCGTGCATGAGCATGAGTGGGGACGCAATTGCCTTCTAAAAACGGCCCTAATTTATGCCGGTGTGTTGCAATTTGGTCCTCCTAACTTGTGGTGGTGTGTGGCAACTTGGTCCCCCTAACTTATCTTGGTGTATGGCAACTTGGTCCCCCTAACTTATGGTAGTGTGTGGCAACTTGGTCCCCCTAACTTATGGTGGTGTGTGACAACTTGGTCCCCCTAACTTATGGTGGTGTGTGGCAACTTGGTCCCCCTAACTTATGGTGGTGTGTGGCAACTTGGTTCCCCTAACTTGCGGTGGTGTGTGGCAACTTGGTCCCCCTAACTTATGGTGGTCTGTGGCAACTTGGTACCCCTAACTTATGGCGGTGTGTGGCAACTTGGTCGCCCTGACTTATGGTGGGGCATGCCGGTCGAAAAAAAGTACCTTCATTTTCTGTGATCATGGTGTCCTCCAAGCACCAATTCACCTATTTCGGCCACGGATCTGGGTGGCAGTGTCATGAGTCGGTTCACAACTTTTTGTTAAATCCCATGGGATTAGGGCAGGGTTTTGGGCGTCGCGGTGGGTCCATGCCATTGCCCAAGGCCTTCTGGAAGCAGCGCTGGTATGATGGCAACCAGCCATCGGAAGCAATCATCGGGAGCATTGCTTCCGAACATCGGAAGCGTTTTCTTGACCAGTTTCAGCAGGCACCCTTCCATGTCGCCCAGGCTGAAGGAAGATTGGCCGGACCACTCGGCCGCGATGTTCCCAGCAGTACGCCCGATTGGTTTGAGGATTTCGGAAACAACATGCCAGTCACTGCATCTAAAATCTGCTAGTAAAAAAAAATTCCGTGCTGTGCAATTGTGCGACATGTGAGGTGGAAGATTTGAAGTAGCTGCAACTAGAATGGGGAAGAGGGGTTTAATAGGAATGCTCGCACTGTCCACGAGCTTTCGCGGGACATGTGTGTGACCACACAGCCCGGTCACACTCCCGAAAAGCACGAACATTCGGCACGACCAAGCAACGTGTGAGCAAAGGGTTTTGAGATGTGCAGCTAGAATGAGTCCATGAGGTTCCTGTTGACCACGTGTCTGGCGAGATAGCCCAAACCCAGCACCAAACAAACAAACAATGCATGAGCAAGACACACAATGTGGATGAACTGTAGATGAGCTCCTCCAGGCCGTGTGTGTGGCCACATAGCCCAGCCACATTCCCGAAAAGCACAGACATTCAGCACGGACCACGCAATGTGTGAGGAAAGATTTTTGAGATGTGCAACCAGAATGAGTCCTTGGCCTTCCTAGTGACCACATGTCAAACCACACAACCCAGACCCACTTCCGACTATAACCAGCATTCGGAACAAACAAACAACGTATGAGCAAGACGCACAGTGTGGACGGCGCCCCCAGGGGGCCCTGCCTGGGCAGCACGCTTTGAACAAAAAAGAGCGTACTGCCCAAATCCGGGGACCTCTGGATTGCAATACATCTGCCGCGGTAGCTCTAAGCCTCCAAGCTCAAGTAGAGTTACCCTATTTAATGAACCGTCCACCACGCCTTCCAATGTTGCAATCAATCGGCGGTGATTAGTTGTGCGCCACTAACATGCATTTTTTCAACCCCAACAGTGGTCCCGGATATACCCCCAAAATCGGGCACTTTTTCAACTTTGGGTCAGGTTTTTTTTCAACCACGACACGTGTGTTTAACCCTTGGGTTTAAATTTCGCCTACCGGGGTGAAATTTTTTCCGCCCCCCTCCCCCTAGCGGTAACGGTGGTGGGTCCACTGGCCCGGGGCTATCACCGCAGGGCAGCCGCCGTGTCATGGCATGGCACTCTACCAAGTAGGCCCCTTGGGCCCGCTGGAAGTGGTCATTCGCCCATGGTCCCTGGCGTACCCACTCCAGGGCCACCTTCCATGAGTGCTCCGACCGGCGAAGCCCCATGCATCCACCCCTCCACGGTCCCCACAAAGACTCCGTGTGGGCGTGGCGGGATGTACCGGTGACCTGCTTCCAGCACCAAACGAGCAGCACGTCATTGGCTTGCTAGATGGTGGCGATGGGACGGTACACGCTAGCCGCTGCGAACAGCTTCGGCATGACCTTGGCCTTCATGACCATCATGGCCGCGTCGGGGGTCAGGCGTTAGGGTGTCATCTACCTCTAGCTCTCCGCGCCGATGGCCGAGACGTTGCGGGGCACTGTAGGCTTTCCCTGAGGGAATACATCGGTACCCATGTACCAAAGGACCGCGGACGGCTTGAGCTCCGTGGAGCCTCGCAACACTCGCTCCTTGGCCTCCGGGGTGTTCGTGACCCAGATGGACGCCACTTGTGCATCGGGTGTGGTGTGGTGCGGTGTGGTGCGGTGTGGTGTGGTGTGGTGTGGTGCGGTGTGAGGCGGGGTGGGGTGGAATGTGGTGAGGTGGAGTGGTGGTGGTGTGGTGCGGGGTGGTGTGGGGTGGGATGGGGTCGGGTCAGGTGGGGTGGGGTGTTGAAGTGTGGTGTGGCGTGTGGTACACCCACAGGGATGTGAGACTGCAGACTGTGTTCAACAGAGACACCGAGTGATTGGAAAGGCACCTCAAAAAGTGGTGACAACCGCACCACTTTTGTGCGACTGAAATCTCCAGGGGCCAGGTCAATCGAAACTCCGAGATTGTACGTGACCTGTCAAAGGAGTGCACCAGGGTTTGCAATGCTCCTAACTACACCCGTGTCCGTGTGGAGGGAATATGGCAAAGGAGGGAAAAGCTGCAGAGAATCTGCAGCCCAGTCCGAAACTCTCCCGCTGGCTGTTGCGGTTGCCACTTTTCCGCTGTGAGTTCTCCAATCGTTTAGCTGACTCAGTCCTTTACCGGTGGGGTTTGGGTGAGCTGATTCCTGCAGAAAGGGGACAAACGTCTGGGTCGATTCCCAGCCACCCTCCCACCTCGAAAAACGGGTCCAGCGATGCAGTGGGAGAGGGGCTTTGTGCAGGTTCACAACCACAAACTTATGAGGAGACAATTTACCTCGCAAAAGAGGCATGGGCGGCCTAACCTGCCGTCTTGAGGTAAGGTATGCAAATCAGCCCCAAAAGAGGTATGTGGTGTTTCCAATGTATGTAGGCGCCCAGTCTTGATGTCACAACCTCTGCACAGGACTCTGATGAGTCCCAACAACACGCCCTCTTCAGGCTAGCCAAACAACCCCATTACAGCCTGAGGTGGCAGGTGAACTGGAAAGCCCAGATGGAGATGAGAAACTGTCAGCTGCCGTGGTGTTGTCTGACCAGGAGCAGGGCCGTCCCTTGACAGCAAGTGAAATTGAGCAGACAGATCACTGGGATGCAACAGGACGGCGGTCTCTGTCTCTGGAGAACATTTCAGATAAGCCAGGCTGGTAGTGTCAGGCTTCAACAACGTGAACCAATAAATACCTCGCGTTCTGCCCCTGCCCTGGCTGGCGGTGCCCGATCTCTGCGAGTGTTGATTCGTCAAAATGCAGCAACCAAAGCCAAGAGCAGGCCACGTTCACTCATCCGCTTCCCCCACAGCACATCACCGTCCTTCCCAGACGCAGAGTCACACCTTCTTGTTCTTACTGTGCACCTTCACTTGGCCCCGTTGCCCCACCGTGTCGACTGGAAACTCCCTGCTCACCTCCGAGTCATCAATGATCACATTCATCCCATGTCCAAAAGGGTCAAAATCATCCTGCAGGAGCAACGCTGCTGGCCAGTGCACAGTGTGGGGCTGGGGGCTGGGGGCGACTATGCTTCTGTGCGGTCTGTGCAGGGTGCACAGGTGACAATAAGCACCAATACCAGTGGGCTACAACCAGGAGTACTGCTCAAAAACCGCGAGGTGCTGATCCGCATTCGCAAAGCCAAGACATGAAACCTGCACTGCACATTTCAGCGAAATTGACTGCAGCGAGAAAAGTGGGGTCAACACTGTCGCGCACACTCTCGCATTGAGTTACAGTGGACAGTGAAAGTGAAATTTCAGAACAGAAGGCTCACCATATTTGCGAGCTCATGCACCTGAGGGGTGGGGGAAAAAAGGTTTGCGCGGGCGGGAGGCCGTTTGAGCCCCTATCCTGAATGCCCCCCCCCCCTTCAGGGCTCAAACGTCCGGCGGCCAAAAAAATGGCTTGTTTGACTAAAAAAGGACCGTTCAAAGATGAAATGTGATTTCCAATAGTCCCCCAACCCCCACCAACAGTGGTGGTACTTATGTCCGGTCAATTAGGGCTACATCCCATAGCACACAAAAAAAAAGAATGGAGCGCCCCACCATGGTCTCCTGATGACACTACAACTCGGCGTCAGATGAAGAATCTGACAAATCAGAGGAATTAGATGCAGAACTGCGGCTATCAGAAGCAGAATCAGAACTTGTCGAGTCGGTGTCAGAGTCAGTGCTTGAGCTAGAAGTGGAAGTGGACATGGAAGTACCACTAGAAGATGGAGCATACACTGACGGTGCATAATCTAAGTCTCGGAGGCGAGAATCAACATCACACCTCTCTATGGAGCATTCACGACAGAACCAGAAGCAATCGGGAATGCCGAGGAGGGGGGTTCGGAGCACTTTTGATGGCAGCCAATTGTCTGGCTATGGCTATGGTAAAATGCGGAAAACCCAGAAATGGTGCTGAAAAAAGATACTTGTTTATTCCTCCTTTCTGGACTGGGTGGGAGTGTCCGTAGGAGACGTGGCCGCCACCTTTATAGGCCCCAAGGGATGGGGGGGGTCTGAGTGCGTATTTCGCTTAGCCCACTTTATAAGGGGGTTGGGCATTGCGACTCCTGAGGAGGAGCCCCGGGCGCCCCCGGTCCTCAGTTTTTTCTTTTTCCCCCTCCCCCAATTGGATCTGCCTAAAAAGGGTGTTACACCCGTCGGACATCGCCCATCACGGTTGAGCGCACTAGGGAATTACCGCCTAGGCTCTGCCCGTGCCTTTTACACCCCCTAGGGACCGGCGAGAATTAGTTCCGGAAATTTTTTCAGTTCAGTGGAGAAAAAGTCCCAAAATTTTGTGCTATGAACGGTCCTGACATTTGAGCCCCTTTTCCAACCCGCTTCCCCCTCCTTCGGGGGGTTCGAACGCCCCCCCCCCCCCCCGCGCAAACATTTTTTCCCCTTCCCCAGGCAAATGTGCAACATATTTGTCTGCCTTAGCAGGTGTGCCTGTGACGTATATGTGTACTGTCTTTCTATGATAGCCCAGCAGCCGCCCCTTTGCTCTCCTCCTAAGGTCACAGAGGGCCAAGAAGATACGACAACACACACCCATCTCCACACATCATCTCACTGACTCGTACATCTCTGCAGGGTACCCTGGGACCTTAGGCAGCCTTTTTTACATCATGACCTCATTGTTTTTATTTGGCCTGAAGAGGTGGTTTGGCGACCAGCCCTCCTTCAACTGTTTGACCAAAATAAAGCATTACATCCTTGCAGTCGAAGGCAAGGTGTTTGTCTGGCTATCTGCTTCAGGAGGAAGACAAAAGACAAAAGCAGGGCCACTGCTGTATCCGGGCCCAGAATGTCCCCTACAACAGCACCTGAGATGGACACTGGCCTGGTGAGTGGGGCCAACAAGCGTGCCGCAGGCATGTTGGTTCCAGATGTTCACTTTCAATGCTATCCTCGGCACAGTGCAAAGACGTCCAGTCCTGATGGACGCAAAAGATTCTCTGTCCAGTGTTGCACACCCACAGTCTGGCCGTCAATGAGCTGGGTTCAGCCATTTGTGGACGTTGTTGCCTGAATACATAATCATGTGGATTTCATCATGAAATCACATTTTCATTCCCACAGGTTCCAAATCTGTGCAGGTGCCACATTTGTGCTCCTGTTCCCCGGAGGTCACAGCGTCTTTTGTTCTTTTATCATGGTCACCTGTCAACATCATTTTATCAAAATGCCACCGTTGTCATTGTGGCCCGTCTTAACCGCGGTGTTGCACGAAGGAACGTGCAGAACCCGCAATCCATTTTCAGCACCCATGAGACACACCTGACTGAATAGCACGGGGTGTGGCCCATGGCTCTCCTTGATAAATCCGGCCATAGGGTTGCCGTCATTCCTGAGACATGCATGCGGGAGGGCAGGAGTGACAGGCACAGGAGCCTAGGGTGCAGGGCATCGGAGGGCGGCACTTCTAAGTTGAGGGTCCCGTAACACAAAAGAAGACATGCACTGAGGCCAGCGAGTGTTTCCGACGCTGGGGGGCTCCGGAGATCTGTTGGCTGTCACGGAATTATGTGAGTGTCGACCCTTCAACAGGGCAACAAGTCCTCAAAGGATCTCCCAGTCTCACCATACCAGACCGGCATACCGGCTGGTGTACGTGCAAAGGTATGCGAGGCAAATGGCTGGCTCTTGTCCTTGTCTTGCACGCAACTCGACAAACCCTCTTGCGCAGCAAAGGAGGCCATCTAATTGGATTGCACGCTAAGCATGGCCAGAAGCAGTTGGAGGCAAAACTGATCACTTGTTTTGTCCCATTTGAGCGAGGACCGCCCTCAAGCCCTGCACACCATTCAGCAGCACACGTTTTTCTGCACCTTTCATATCCCCAGAAACCCCGTCTCCGATCTGAGATGACCAACCCCCCCTTTTAAGTGGAGTGCGGGGGGTTGACCTTTCTTCTGATGAACAGTTGATGCAGTGCAACGCCGACACTAGGAAAATATAGGGACAGATCATTTTTGTACGTCAAAGGAGCCTCAGGATTGGAGCCTGTTGAGGATCAGGATGAGGATGAGGACGAGGACGGCGACGACGACGTCAAGGACGAGAACGAGGACGACCGATGAGGCACGATGACGATGACAACGACCAATGACGACGACCAATGAGGCGACCACAAGGAGGAAGACGAGAACAAGGAGGAGGAAGAGAAAAACGACCATGAAGAGGACGAGAAGGGTGAGACTGATGCATCAGTGCAGCACTCACTGCTACGATCTGAGTCAAAGATTGACAAAGCGCTCGAATCTACCCAGCAGGCACAGTACAGTGCCACTAGGTTCTGATCCTGTCGACACAAATGCATGCACAACCAGAATCCACTTTCAGCAGCAGGAGAAGAGCATTGCACAGACAACACCTCAGGTCCAGTCTGCCAAAGGGCCAGCCTGTATTGTTGATGAGCCAATAGGAGCAGTATACTCGGATCTCTCTCAGAGCGAATGTTGGGTTTGTGATAGTGTTGACGACAGACAAATTCAGGGACGCAGTGTTATCGATATTGTAACAGGGCACCTGAACAAAAGAATTCCAGTATTTGCCCTCCATATACCCTACTGCGTTTTGCACAAATCAGGCCTGGGCTTCAACTTCACGTGATCGCACGCTTAATTTAATTGCGCGTGAATCATCATCGCTGTTCACAATAGTGCGCTTCGTGGTGCACGTGCCTTGTTGCTGGTCAGTAGTCTGCACATGAGACAGGAAAGGGCAAGGGCTAAGGTCAGGTTGGGCCGGCGAAGGATGCAGAACTGGAAGGCGGGGGCAATGGCTCAGCAAACTGTCGGCATCAGTATATTCATGGACGTCTTGTGGACAGGCCCTGATGGCAACAACTCCTCCTGTGCAGCACAATACTGCCACTGCCCAATCGTCCATATCCAGTGGGACGCTCTCCAGACAAGCAGACCACAGACAACGTATGCCAGTGTATAGTGGGAGTTCTGGGGGGTGGCCTCTTAGCTACCCACGGTGTGGACTCGCCTCAATCCCCAACTGGTGTGGCAGGAAAAGGAGACCTTTGGGAGCATGAAAGCAGGCCCCATGGGAGACCTGGGAGCGCCTCACACGCACAGGCTCAGATTCCTCCTGCGAACCCCTCTTTTGAGTAGCACAGGGCCGCCAGACCTGTGGTTACAGCCGTGTGTGTACGGTTGAACACGGCTGAAGTTGAAGATGGCGCACGTTTGCGCACGCTTGACTAGCACTTCATGAAAATGCAATTGAAAAGGAATGGTGTTGGTGGAGTTTTGTTTCAGGGCACTGCGTGTTAAACAAGACCCCCCCGTCAGTTCTGGGCCAACTCATAAAATGTTGGCACCCCATCAGGCCAAGCACCATTACAAGCACTCAATGTGTCCACCCATAAGGGGCGATGTCTAGGGAAAATAGGCAATTCAGCCATGCACTCCTCGGTCAAGAGCTTCAAAGACTGCACTGTATCCCAACCATCATGCCGCAGCCTGATCCTTGAGGGACTTTGGGTCTGCTTCTTGGTTTGTTTTGTGCAGCAACTTTTGTTGGCAAAGAGGGAGAAGACGACATAGATCCCCCACCCCTGTTGTACCAATGAACTCCATCATCAGACGCAGCCGGCACTTAAGGGGCTTTCCGGTCAGTAAACAATGTAACGCACGGTCGTGCACGGCTGAAGTTCAATATGGCGCACGGCTGCGCACAGTTGAAGTTCAAGGTAGCGGACGGTTGCACACAGCTGAAGTGGAAGGTGGCGCATGGCTGTAACCACGGATTTGGTTACCACTGCGGAGTTTGGGTTGGGTTGGGACAGGGCCTCAGGTTTGGCCTAGTGGCTGTGCAGGGAAGGACAGGACCTCATGCAGGAGCAGGGTCTCGGGCCTGGCCATCCTTCTTTGCATAGCCACCAGGCTAAACGACCCGATTGTCCGGTTCCAACGCCAAGCATACTATTGACAATCTCCAAACTTTACCGGTGCACTGGTGAGCGGGAGGCACCATCGTCCTCTGGGCATGCGTGCGCGTGGGGAAGGGGGGACCACTTGCACAGGGAACCATCAAGCCCTGCTCCCCATGGGCGTTGGCGACATGGTGGGGCCCAAGGCATGATGGGTCTCACAGGCAAGCCACCTGGCGCACATGCCGAGCCCACAGGCTTGAGCCCCGCTGGTGTACCATGAGGGTGCCGAAACGCACTGCGCACCGGATTACGCGCGTCAGAGGACGCTACGCTTTAGTGCAATGTACACCCTTTTGGAAGGTAGGAAGGGACACAGTGGCCTTAGGGGTTTGCATGCAACAACGGTCTCCTCCACTCCAAAGACCTCATCCCTGTTGTGTTGATGGTTGCATATGTGGAACCATGTGTAGAAATACACATGGACTGCTCATATTGGATTGCCACACAATCCACCTTTGACAATGAGCCCATAATGGTGGCGGGCACACGCTCGTTGGTAGTGCCTCGAAGATAGAATACACTAGTGCTGGGTGCCAACAGTTGGGCACTCATGGACGTGTGATCGGTCCGGAAAAAATACATTGAAATGGGAAAAACATGCATCATCACCACTTCCCCCCAGATAATGCCCCCAAAGCGTGTTTTACCCATACACACAAATAGCATCACCCAACCATTGCATACAGTGCACACTGGCTACGTTTTAGCAACTTTAGTGTGAGCATATATTGTGTGTGTGCCGGGCTGACGTCGCACCGCGCGCCACACCGTGCGGTCAGCACCCTCCGTGTCTCATTAATCTGCGTTTCTCACTGCTGCTGTCGTGCCATGGGTGTGTGGGGCTGGTTGGAGGGCGGGGAGGGGCCCTACGCGGGGTAAGTGTGGCCTGGTGCCCCAAGCCCCGGTGGGGAGGGTTCGGAGCCTGACACTAAGCCCACCAGGGAGTCGCGGGCCCTGGCATCACAATCTCAGGTCACACGGACATGCTACCGGGCCACCCCAGGACTGCGATCGCACTGGGGCAGCGACATGCTGTGCAGGGCTTCGGGGGGACTCGCGCTCCTTGACTGCCTGCTGTGATGGCTCAGTCCCACACTCCGGCAGCCTAGGGGCGCACAACGCAATTGGAGGGGTCCCGGGGCAGTTGTGGTGTTTGCCACACAACATTGCATGATGGTGCGCCATGGAAATTGATCATGTAGTGTATGTCGTGTGTCATGCTATCCCACTCTGCCCTCCACCGCATTCCCCACCCTCAATCGCCGGCAAACTTGTTTGTAGATAACACACCTCAGGCACAGCCCCTGCCTCCACCACAGGGTATAAAAGGGTATAAAACATGGTACAGAACCTCACTCGAATGGATTCAACGCCTCAAAGTACCCCCCCCCCGTGTCCAGCGAACAAGCAGTTCCCCGGATAATACGGTCCGAACACCAGGTGTTCATTGGACACGCCGTTCGGTGTGCGCATGACGTAAGGAAACTTGCATAACACCTCCGCAAGCACAAGATGCCTAGCCTATACAAAGCACAAACAGGATGGAGGTTTTAAATTAGCACTTTTCAGAGTGGAAGCCCTTGGTCGTGGCCATAGGTGCTATATATAGGACCATTATAAGGGATAGGCGAGTGCCTGATTATGACCTCCATGGGGTCCTCCGTGTCCTGTCACCAGCGCTTGTCCCAGTCCGCCCCATACAAACCCCATGGAGTCGGGACCCCGAAACACTTTTTCGGCTCCAATATAAAAAAAACCAAAAGATTCATGATTTTCGACAAAAAAAGGGTTATTTTTTCGTCATTTTTGACGTATTTGTTTCATGTTGTGGGGCGTATTTATGTGATGTTCACCCTATTGGGGTATTGGGCGCAGGGGGGGGGGGGGTTAAACCGGATTGGTACACAACCTGCTGATGCAGTTTTTTTAGCCTATACAACTCAAATATCAAAATTTTCGAAACTTATTTTTTGATATTGTGATAACCTATAATGATGACCCAAGGTATGTAAAACATGTTTTAGGCCGCATTTATGTGTTTTTTCCCCTATTTGGGTTTTGGGTTCATGGTTGTGCCCTAGCCCCCTTGGGACCCGCCCCCCCCCACACACACCAGAAAAAAACACAAACACCCAAATCGGGTGAAAAACACATAAAGACGGTTTAAAGCAACCTTTACATAGGATATTTAATCATTCTCGATGGTTAAAGTATAAAAAAAAATCAGTTTCGGCAAGTCTACCTTGAGCAACACACACCCAAACTGCTCATGTAGTTTTCCAGCCTCGAAGACTAAAAAGTGGAAATCACCTCACGAAGGCTGTTACATCAAAGCCAAGGAGGCCCGCATATAGGGGAAAACACCACATATGTACCCTTCGTGAATGGGGGATAAGTCATCCGGAAGAGCTAACATGCCCGGGTTGGGGGCACTCTTGGCACGGGCAGAAGTGGTGTCAATCCCGCACAGCCACAGTGGGAACGGACAGATCCAATGGGAGAGGTCATCATGGTGGGCAAACCAGGTCCCACAGTTGGTCACCACTACCTTGCATCCTGTTTTACAAATTTCGCATGCATCATTGCAAGACACATCACAACCCTCATTTTCTCAATTTCCTCAAGCCCCTCATTTCCCCAATCATCGAGCCTAAATCATGTACTCTGAAACTCTGTACCGAATTAACTTGGGTACCAAATTAATGCGGTCCGAACACCAAGTGTTCGTTGGACAAGCCGTTCGCTGGACACAGGGCGGGGGGGGGGGGGATGACTTGCTTGAGCGGGGAGGGGGGGGGAAGGGGGTCCAGGGGAGGGGGGGAAGGTTTTGGTTTTGGTTTTGGAGAGTACCCGGCCCGTGGCTCTGTCGCCCCACCGGACGCGAGGCCTAAGGCATGGGGCACGAAGCACTCTGCCGCATCGACGCCACATCTGTGTACTCTGGGCACGCACACGGTCAGCCCTGGTAGTCGGCGGGCGCAAACCTTGTCAATCGCTCTCCATGAACGCCCGCACTATGCGGGCCCACTTCCTGAACTCTACCCCCTGTACTGCTGGGGGCACGAACACATGGTCATGAGGCACTGCCGCCCAGTCATGGGTGCCTTCTCCTGCGGCCGCTATACACGTCTTGCTGCGCGGCACACTGCTCAGCACTCGGAGCGTCGCTCCCCCATGCAGCCTCCACGGAGGCACCACTTGCGCCAGCGCCCGCTTCCACCTGGACCGCTGGCACGGGCACCTGTACCTGGTCGTCACCTCCTCATGGTGTTCACACCTGGGGCACGCCTTCAGCAGAGGGTGCCACATGCCAAGGTGCAGGGGCACCAGTGTGACGCCGACTTCCGGGTCTTCCTAGAGGAGCTGCTTCATGCGCGGGTGGATGGACTGCGGAGGTCTCCACCTGTCCGGCTCATGGATGGGCCATTCCAGGCGCTCCGTCCCACCTGGAGGGGCACCGCCAGCCTGTCGCCATGCGCACTGCGTGCGACTGCCTCTGTCGCCTGGGCGTCCGCCAGGACGTTGCCCATGATACGTACTGCATTGTCCGTCACCAGGCCCCCGGCCTCTTGATGCGACTTCACCCACCATTGGGTTGCCTCCACCTCTGCTACGGATTGTTGCAGGGCCCGCCTCAGTGGGTGGCGTTGCCGTTCGGGCGGGGAATCCGCCTGCTCCACGGTGGCGGCTCCCATCTCCCGTAGGCGGTCCACCACGAGGCGTCCTAGGGAGATCCCCGGGAGCTCCCCCGTGGTGTTGTCTATCCATGGCGGCAGGGGTACTGCCGCTCCCCACCAGCGATCACCAATCCTGACGACTAGCCCTACGCCGCTGCCTTGCTCGCCCGCCGGACCCTGGCGGGCCCGAGCGTCTGTGTAGACGGCTGTCTCCTGCCCCGGGGCCTGCCTCGCCCACCGCTCCCACGGTATGTGGAGGACTTCGGCCCCTTCTCTGGGCCGCAGGTGCCACGTTACGTCGGTCACCTCCTGTCCAATCTCGCTCAGCGCATTGTGCAGCCCGCGTTTCGAGGCCCCCGCGCCGTGCTGGTACCACCGTGCGCGCGCCCACTCCGCCAGTGCGGCGCGCGTGCTGTTCATCACTCTGAGCTGCTGCCGTACCGCCGCCCTGTAGACCGCTGATCGTGGGTGTCGCACCTCACATGGTGCTGGGACGCACAGCATAGAAGGTAAAAAATGGTAGGAAAATGCTGAGCATATTGCTCAGGATATTTGGGGATGCTCAGCATTCATGCTCAGCAAATGAAAGTCATATTGCAGGGTTGATCTCGGAAGTCCCAGCCAAAATTTCTTCCGAGCTCCCCCGGCACGGTCGGCTGGGAAGCCCATGGAACATTCCTACCGATATCGGTTGCGTTTTGGGACCCGATCTGGCTGCCAAAACTTCGGAGCATCTTTCCGAGGGATTTCAAAAACTTCCAGGCGTTTTTCCATCGGTTTTTTGTACAATGACCTACACCGTTCTTGGTTCCCAAATCCCACACCTCAGCAAAGAAACACACAAAAAGACAAGCATGACCGTTCACTTACGCTTGAAATGTGAATGCTCAGTGGCTTGCCTGTTCATTTCAGCTTGAACTGTGAATGCTGTACTCTCCTTCGCTGAGCATCTGCACAGGACAGCCATCGCTTGACATGGCATCCACATCCACCACCACACGGCGATACTTCTTGGGTTGAGGTTGGGGTTCAGGGTTGTCACTGGATGATGAGGAAGAATCTGAGGCACTTACTGTGGAGGCACCAGATAGGTGCACAGCATCATCATCCGAATCATTACCCTGAGGACTGCTACTGCTCCCACTATCACTGCTGCTGCTGCTGCTGCTGCTGCTGCTGTTGCTGCTGTTACCGCTGCTACTGCCACTGCCACGAGGGCCCACAAGTTGCTGCTCAATGTCGCTATCAACAATGGGTACACGCGCCAACTTCGTACGTCTCATGGGTTGAACACGCTACTGCTCGTTCAAACCCGTAGGACCTTGAAATGAAGCAGCACTGTCCTCGCCCTCCGAAGGGGGTACAATATCAACTGTCGCAGGGTTAGAAACTCGGCTTTGAGGGATGGGCCCCACACGTCCCTTACCCTTTCCCTTGTCCTTTAGCGCCTTACGGCGTGCAGCACAGGACTTAAATGTGGCACGGCTCTTCAAACCCAGTTTGGGCCAGTTGCAGACAGCTTCCCTGTCCAGTGGTACCCGTTGACGGACACCACGCTTTGAGCCACAGGTCCCACACACACATACCACATCACTCTGTAGGCAAAGCAGCCACCAAGGATCAAACTGGCGTTGCACATGTCAAAAGCAAAAGTCCAAATTCACAAAGGAGCACAAAGGGGAAGCAATCATAAGCTTGAGCACAGTGTTCTCCATGCAGTTTTGTAGGCAAAGCAGACAAAGGGTAGACAAACATTAGCTTCAACGTGCTGTTCTCCATGGCATCTTGCAGGCAAGGTAGGCACCAAGCATCCAACCAAAATTCCACTGGGTTCGGGCTGAAAAATTTCTTCCAAGCTCCCCCGGCACGGTCGGCTGGGAAGCCCATGGAACATTCCTAGCGATATTGGTTGCGTTTTGGGACCCGATCTGGCTGCCAAAACTTCCGAGCATCTTTCCAAGGGTTTTCGAAAACTTCCAAGCGACAGACCGAAGCATATCGCATGCACGTCGGTACAGATTTCCTAAAATTGCCACCGGTAACCGGACAATATTGGTCTCTCTTCCAATGTTCTATGCTGGGCACCGGTGGTACATGTGTGGAACGCCGTCCACAGCACTGCGCGCAGGGTGCTGGAGTCCACTTTAAAGTGCAGGAGGAGTTTCCTTTGCCAAAACCGCCCCATGGGCGCCGCTAGCTTGTATATGTCCCGCGCCCTCGGGAGCGCCCCCTGCGTGCGCGCCATAACCTGTGCTTGCACCTGTTCGAAGAACACCTGCCTTATCTCCCCGTAGCTCGACAGGTGAATCGTGGCCGAGGCCCACTCCGCCACCGCCGCCCTCACTCGGCGTCGGAGCCCAGTGCCAGCCGCCTCGCTCAGGACTTGGCTGCCCAGTATCCACAGGCCTTGTCGTTTAGTACGGCGCTGCGCCTGCCCATATTCGGCGTGCTTGAGGGCCTTGGTGGCCCCTTGCTCTGTCCGCCAGGAAATGTACAGGTACTCCTCTTTGGACGGGCATGACAGACCCTGTACTTGGGCGCCATGGCGTCCTGTCTCTCTAACGTCCCTACCAGCGCACTCTCTGTCGCTGCGGGCACCACGGCGTCGTCGGAGTATCGCTCCGTGTCAAAGGCATACCCGACCCCATTGCTCCAGACACTGGGGGGGTCCGTGCGCCCCGGGCCCACTTCCGCCATGTACTCTACTTCCTGGTAGAGGTACACTCTGGGCCCCAGGGGCGAGCCTTGGAACACTCCCACCTTGAACGCCCACGCTCGCGTAGTGCCCGCTCCTGTCACCGTGATGATGCGGGCCCATGTGACGTACCTCTGGTACCACCGCGCCTTGGGCGGGTCCACTCCGGCCGTCTGAAGCAGGAAAGCGATGCCGCTCGGGTCCACTGTCCCATACGCGTTGCTGCGGTCTCTCTTGTACAGAACTACGTCCCCCCGCTGCTCCCGGACGTGGTCTAGCAGCATTGTCTGCATCCTCGCCACGTCCTCTGTTGACTTCCCCCTCTGATACGCCCACTGTCGGTCGCTGACATACTGCTCCGTCTGGGCGGTGATCAGAATCGCTATCAGCTTGGCGATCTCCTCCTCCATGGCTATCGGTCGGGTGTCTTCTTCGGTCCGGACCACCGGCCTCTTGCGGATGGGGACATGCAGGACGAATCTCAGGGCGGGCTCTTTGTACGGCACGGCCCCTGTGCTGCGCACTGCGGTCTGCAGGCTCGCGATAGACCCTATGGTCAGTTGCTTGATGGCTGCCGTCAGCATCACCGACTTGCCCGGTGCCCTTGGCTTTCTGCCCGCCACTGCCTTGACCCACGCCCCCAGGGGGAAGTCGAGGTCTGTCGCCCCAGCTCCCTTGTCTGGGAATATCTTGGCCGGCCGGCCCTGCTTTCTCTCCATTTGCCTAGCGAACTCGTGCATCATGGCCTCACCTGTCTGGGGCGACCCCTGCTCATCGTTGATCGTGGTCACTGGCGCGAACACATTTCCCATCCGGGACCGTACTCGCCGGCGCGCCGCCCCCAGGTCGGGCGGCCCTTGGTCCAGACGCCCGCCTTGTTGCTCCTGGAACCTGGCTCTCGCCAGCCAGCCCCGCTTACGCGCCATCAGTGCCCCCCACTCCTGGGCTTCCACCCTGGCCCCCATCTGGTGGGCTGGGGCCCCCACCGCTCGCACTAGCATCTCCATTGTCGCCTCCATCCACTGCTGCACTGGCAGGATCGGGTCCGGCTCCCAACGCTGCGCCCACTGGTCATGCTCCGTGCGGAATTGCTGCCACTGTTCTGGTGCGATCTGCTAGTGCCTCGTTTGGGCTTGCCGGGGCTGCGCCCCCAGTGGCACCTCCGGGAACGCTCCTGGCACCCTGATATCGGCTACTACCATGCGGTGGTCTGTGCGGACGGGGATGTGCCCTAGTACTTGAACGTGTCCCACCTCAACCCCGGCCGGCGTCATGACAAAGTCCAGCATGGACCGTTCTTGGGCGTGCGCGCCGGCGCCTCTCCAGGTCAACGTCCATCTGGTCGGCTGAGTCGCGTACCCCCACGTCGGCACTTGGTCGCGGAAATCGGGCTGGCGCAGGGCGTCCGTCCTTGTTGTAGTCGCCCAATAGGATGAGGTGCGGCGGGGTCCTGCTGGTCACGTCCCTTCGGCCATCGAGCACTTGGCGCGCCTGTCTGTCGGGGGTCGCATAGACGACCCCTATCCGCACGAGATCTTTTCCCTGGTACTGGACCAGTAGGACGAACACATCTTCGGTGACCTCCTCGGGGGGTCGCGGTGAAGTGGCCCCCCACGTGTACGAGGAGGGCCTTGCCTTCCGCCCTCTCGGCGCCCGACTCCCATAGGTCGTAGTCTTCGCCCTCCACTTGTCCCTGTCTCCTCGACCTCGTCTCCGTTAGGGCTAGAGCGTCGTTACAGTACCTGGTCGCCGTGGCCTGGACCTCTGTCTTCTTGCGGCCGTACCCCCTAACGTTGAGGGTCGCCACGCGTAGGCTGAATCCCCCACGGGAGTCGCGGCCCGCTGCCTCCTCCGCTTCGCTGTCACTGCTCCAGCCCTCCTCCGAGGAGGCGTCGTCCGAGCTGGACGCCGATGCGTCGCAGTCCTCACCCGGCAGCCCCTCGTCTGAGCTGTTGGAGCCTGGCGGTTCGGGGATGCCCAGGGGGGCCTCTTCACGCCACCATCTCCCTTCTCCTGCCGTCATGACGATGACCGTCCTGGTCCTCGTCTCCTGGGTGCCCCTCCATCGGACTGATGCCGTTGCCGGCATCATGGGGCTCTGCAGCCTCCCGTCGACTCTGAGCGCTGCGGACCTCGGGACGTAGACGCTTTGTCCTCCGCTGTGAAGGGTCGTCGACCCCCCCAGGGCTAGGACACTGACCAGTCCTTCCAGGTCTTCACTGTGCAGTGCACCTCGCATGTGCCACAGCTCCCTAACCACCACCGGGGCGGAGGCCGGGAGCCCCAGGCTGCGTTTCAACGAGAGCTGCCACGGCTGGTTCCCCCCGTGGGGCCAGACTTTGCCCTATCCCACCACCCACGGCTGCTGGTCTATGACAAAGACCAGGGCTTGCTCCACGTCATAAGGCATCGGCGCTGCCCACTGCCGTGCCGTGGCTGGGCCCCGGGTCGGTACGCCATCTGTGTTCCACGTGGCTGTTGTCCACCCCGGGTTCTAGGCCGGCAGGAAGTTGCCAAGGGCCGTCGCCATGTCATCCCCTCACTGGAGGGCCATGTCGGTCTATGGGCGTGTGGAGGTTCACTGGGGCTCCCCTGCTCCTGCCGGCTCTTCCCTGGGCCTCCGGGCTCTCGTGTCGCTTTGCCCCGCCCTCTGGGTTCCCTTCGTCGTGCTCGACCCGTGCGCGCCTGCGTGTGCGCGGAGCCATCTGTCGCCCGCGTCAGAGGCTCTGTCGCCCGCGTCAGGGGCTGTGCCCCCCTCACTCCCGTCCCCCGCTTTGCCGCTCTCTCTGCCTACACCCTGGGCCCCGCTCCCCGGCCGTCTTGGCTCCCTAGCTATTCCTCTCCGCGGCTCTGTCCGATGGGTCTCCCCCGACCTGGGTGTTGGGCGTGTCGCTTGCTTGCCTTACGTCCCCGCTCTTGTCCCTGGACCCCTGCGGGCTCGCTCTGTCTTGGCACCTTCCATGGGCATCGCGTCTTGCACGTGCACTGGCCCCGCTCCGTGTCGCTACTGACCCCGCTCCCCACCGTTCACGGTCCTGCGCTGCTGGACCGGCTGGCACCCGGGCCGCCGCGCGCCCCCGCGCCCTAGGGTGCCCGCTCTCGCACATCTCGTACCAGGCCCCTCGGACCACTGGTCCCTGTGCCGGCTGCTGCGTCGGCCTCCCTACCTCTCCCACCGGTCCTGGTCCCTCCGTCGCCCCGCGGCTCATCGTGCTGTGCCCCGCGCGCTCCTCCCTGGCATTCCCGCCGGAGACGTTCTATTTCTGTCTAGGGCTCTCCCCTGCGTTTGCGACTTCGTCTCTGCGCCTGCCGTACCCTTCTGTGCCTCGCGTTCTTGGCTACCCTGGTTCTCCTGGGTCTCCGCTGCCTCCCTGCGACCCTCTTTACTCTGTCGCCCGAGTCTCCTCGGTGAACCTGTCTGTGCCTGCCGTCCTTCGCCTGTGTCTCGGGGTTGCACCTCTCGTGCTCTCGTCCCCTCGCCGTGCCGCTCTCCCCGTCCCCCGCTTGGACCCTGGTCCTGGGCCGCCGGGGCTCCCTCATTGCCGCCTATGGCGGCAGGCTCGTGGCGACTCTTCCGTACAGGGCTCTCTCCGAGCCCCGCATTCTGCCCATACCCGTGCCGCTGGCTCGCTGCTCACTTAGTGCTTCAGCCCTCGGACCTTGTCGGGCTTGCAGTGCCGTGGCACCCCCTGGGGAATGGTGTCCTGCGGGCGCACCGTCTGCACTCCGCGTCGTTACTGCCTCTGCCCTCCGTCGCCCTCCAGCCGTTTTGCGCGCTCTGGTTGCTTCTAGTGCTCGCACCCCGGGGCGCCTGTGGCCTCTCCTCTCACTCTGGCCTCCTCCGGCCGCTGGTCGCCTTGCCGGCGTCTGCGCTGCTCCCCCTACTCCTCACGCACCTGCTACTGGCTTCGCGTCGCGCCGCGGCTCATCATGGTGCACTCAGCGTGCTCCTTGCCGGCACCCTCGCATGGCACGTTCAATTCTTGTCAAGTGTGTCCTGCTTCGTCTGGGTCTCGGTGCACTAGCGGATAGTATTCGTTGCTGCCGGGCAGCCTGAACGACTTAGGCGCCGAGCCCATTTCTCCAGGGGCTCCGGGGCCCGTCGGGCTCGGACCGCCTGACCTGTCCTGTGAACCGCCGTCCGGCTGTGTATATAGCCACCTGTGCTGGCTGGTCGCTGTGCACTCGCCGCGCTGACCGCGCTCTGCAGTGTCCGGCGAAGCCCTAAAAGGCGCGCTGCACAGAAACGGGGCCCCTCGTCCCCGGGTCAGCCCTGCCCCTTCCTCGCAGTTCTCTCACCCCCTCTTACCCTCTTACCCTCCTGCTCTCCGTCCTTTACGCCACGTCTTTGTACCTCGGCGGCTCCAGCCTGGGCTGCTCCGGCCGTCGCGGACTCCGCGTCGGGGGCACGGGGGGTGGGTGCACTCCCCCCATGGGGCTCCACTGCGGATGCGGCCCCCCTGGGTGCGGAGGGTGCAGGTGGGGCCTCGCAGGGCTTGCCCACCACATATCCCCTGCGGGCGGCCGCTGCCACTCCATCGGCGCCCTGGGCGCTACGTCAGGCCACTGCAGGGGCGGTGCCCTGCCGTCCCCTCCTCGGGCTTCAATCGTTTCGACCTTCGCGGGCTTGCGGTCTCGGCTCTGGCTTCTGTCACGACTCCTGCTGCGTTTCCTCTTCCGGTCTGGGTCGTTGCGCTTGTTGCTCTTCTCTCTGCTCCTTCCGCGGGCGCGTTCTCGGCTCCTTTTCCGGCTCGTGTCGCGGCTCTTCTCTCGCCTGTCTCGCCTGTCCCTGCTCTTCTTGTCTCGCGACCTGGAGCGCCTTCGCTTGTCCTTGTCCCGGCTCCTGGCGCGGTGGCCTGCGTCCCTATCCCTCTTGTTCTTGGGGCTGCGGCTCCTGCGGTCTCGCCGATTGCGCTCCGGATCCGGCAGATTCTGTTCGAACTCGGCTTGCCGTACTTCTTGATGTACGCTGCCCTCGCCGGCGCCGCATCGGCGCATACCTTGGCGATGTGCCCGATCTTGTCACACCTTGTGCACCTTTTCCTCTGCCCCAGGGGGCCTACCGCCTGGCACGCGGACCACCTGTGGTCCTCGCCGCAGCCATAGCAGCCTGAGAACCACTGCTTGCCGTTGCCCTTCGTCTGCCCCATGTCCTTCCCTTTCTTCACGGTCTTGGTGCCTTCCTCGTCACCCGTGTCACTGTCATCGCTCTCCGTCTTCCTCTTCTTGGAGTGGGCCTTGACTTCCTCACCCCGGATGGTGATGCCTCTCCGGATGGCGTCCGCCGTCTCGCTTGCGCACACTCTGGTGTGCTTTCCTTGAGCCGCCTCCGGCAGCGGCTCGAACGCGTCGCCAAATGCCAGCTCGAGGTACTTGTTGATGTCCGCCGCTTTCACCTTCCGAGGGATGGTGACCTCGAACTCGTCTTGGAAGCTCCGCCTTTTGCCCCCACCCGCTGGGCTCTCGGGCCTGCCTTGCAGGGCTGCCCATATGACCAGCAGGACGTCCGCCGTCAGGGCCTCCTCCTCGTCAAGGAGCACGTCTATCCAGTCATCTCCGAGCTCTGCCGCCGCCCGCGGGTCCGCTTGCGCCCCCGGGGTCGCCCTCATCGCCTGCCTCGCCCGCTCCCTGGCCTCCAGGGTGGCTTCCAGGCATTCTTCAGCAATGCGTCGCTGGAGCTTTGCCTGGGAGCGCTGCTTGTTTGTCGCCACCGCCGGTTGACGTGCTGTATCCGCTTTCGGTCCCGCTCGCTCCGGTTGCGACGCTTGCGTTGCCGGGAAGAGCCGGCGCGCTGCTGCGGGGTCCATGACTTCTTCTTCGGGCGCTGCCTCGCTCTCGACTAGGTCCTCTCTGGTCCACACGAACGTGGGCTCTCCCAGGGACAGCATGTCCCTATCATGCAGCCTCGCTGCAGCAGGGTGGATGGCGACTATGATCATGGTTTTCTAGCCCTCCACCGACATGCCTCAGGTGGGGGGGGGTAGTGCCCCGACCGCCCCACCTGGGCCTTCGTGTCCTCCCATGTGGACGCTCTCAGCTTCTTCTTGAACAGGTCGGCTTGGTTCGGTACGGCGTTGGCCATATGGCCCCTCACTTCGGCCCACCTTTGTGGGTCGGTGTTCACGTACTCCACGACCTCCGTTGTGGCCTGTTTGGCCGTTCCTATGTGGGCTCTTTTCATGCCAGGGATCATCCTGATGGTTGTCTTCTGTGCATCGGAGAGGGTCTTCATGGTGAGGGCCACCCATAGCACTTTGTCTTGCATGAGGAACGACGCCGGCACATCCGTGGCTGCGGCACCCGAGGACATGGTGACGTCCGCGTACACTCCGCTCTCCCTCCATCGGGTGGCTGCTCCGTCCGTGGTGTTCGCGTCATCCGCATCTGGGACGGCATATACGTCGTCAATCCCCACCACATCCACAATTCCCACGTGCTTCCAGCGCTCCCCTTGGGGGAGCGTTGCGACATCCACACGCTGCCCGTCACGTACCGCCCCCCGCAGCATATTGCGGATCGGAGGTTGCGCCATGGTGTCTCTGTGTCTCTGCGTAGTAGGTGATGCACTGGGGTGCGTGCCTCCCCTCCCTCGGCCCCCTCAGGCCCTCGCGCCGTGTGCCTCCGATGGCCTACGCACACTCTCTCTGTTACAAGCGCAACTCTAGTCTCTAGTCTCCGGGTTCTCGCGCCCCTTCTGCTGGCCCTCATGCCGGTCGTGCCACCACCCTGAGCCCGCTCCGCCGTCCGGCTGCTCATTTTGTGCAGCGCCGGCCTCTCCACCAGACGCTCATGTTGATTCGCTTGTCCTCGAGCCTACCCCCATATCGCAGTGCCGGCTCCTCGCCAGGCACCAGGGGTCACGGGCCCGGTATCGCATTTTTAGCCGGTTCGCCGTTTCGCCTGACAGTGCTTCTCCTTGGGCGCCACAATGTACTCCAGGCGTCGTCGCTGGGTCCACCGTGTCTCCGCCGCCGGATGCCTGCTTCTGCTTTTCTCCCCTCCTCGGCCGCCTGCCGTCGATGCTCCTGGAGAGCAGGCATACAGGTGGAGGGCCACCCTTGACGCTAGGACTCTTAACTGGGGCCCCATTATGGGGACACCCGATGTAATTCTCTGTTGCAGGCCTCTCACCCTTGCCCTCAGCCCTCATCCTCTCACACATGGCTTTGCAACCAGCTCTGCGGCCCGCTTGCTACCATCCTGAGGGTTATTATACTGGTGCCAGGTCACCAGGAGGGGGGGAAGGGGGTCCAGGGGAGGGGTGGAGGGGGTCCAAGGGGGAGGCCCCCTCCCGTGCCCGAACATACCCAATCCACAGGGAACAGAAAAAGTATTGGAGAATGAAAAACTCAGCACATGGAAATGTCACGTTGTCAGCCGTAAACAAAGGAAATTCATCATTGAATGTCAATTCAGGGTTCCCACATCTCACCAATACACAACAACTACAACAGAGTGGGACATTCACCATCTCATGCCAAATGATAGTGATCTTTCTTGTCAGTCAGAATTAGACTCACCTGAACTGGAGCCTCCATCGGTAGTGGAACTGGAACTGGAACCTAATGATGATGACGAACCTGAGTCACTGCCTAAATGGGAAACATTAGACAAATTATCAGAGAGTGCCTCATCATCCACTGACTCCGGATCAGAGGGTACCTCGGCTTTTTGTCTTTTATGACCGGTGATCCTATCTTTAAACATAAAATAGAGCAGCGCGTCAATTACATCTTCGCGTTTTGCGCGTGGCAATGGTGGGACTGGGGAGCTGGAATACACTGACAACGAGCATTGGGGCATGGTAGTCTGGAATACAAGGTATATGGACCACACATGGAGCAATATGTACACAGTGTATGGCATGCGCCGAAAGCACCAAAAACTTTTTCCAGTGACTAAAAAATGTTCCCAAAACCCAGGTTTTCGGGTGCACTTGAGCTGGGGGGGGAGGGGGGGGGGGTCCCCCCCCTGCCGGAATGAAAATTAAAGCAAGTCCCTGGGGGGGGGGGGGGGGCACAAGGCCTTGGTGGGGCCACGGGGTGTGGACCTTGGGGGGGGGGGGTAAAGGCTTTCTTTCAGCTCAGACTGCTACTGGTCCCCAAAACTCGGCATGCAAGACACATCCCACCGCCTTGGGGTACCTGGCTACACAGAAGCCTCCCAACCCCGGCATACTCCTTTGTTTCCCTTCCAACTACGTTCAAATTCTCTCAAAACCTGGGAAATTTTTCAAATTTCCCCATATCTTGCCCTCCACTACAATGAATAATGGGTACCTAAAATGCAAGGTGCGTGCTTCCTGTAGAGCCCAAACATGTACCCACTCATCCAGGTCAGGGTCGGGAAAATTCCCTGGCTCGCTCCTGTTCGCTGCTACATGCTACACCGAAGATGTTGAGGGAGGCGGTGGCATTCTTGAGCCCTGGTCCCTGGACCCCTGTGCCCCATCCATCGACACCTTCTCCTCCTGGTCCTCAGCCATCTTCTTCGATCGGGAGTGGATCAGCAGTGCATCGGAGGACAGCAGCCGATCTCTTAAGCGCGGCATAACCCCACTGATCCAGATGTCATGACTCAAATCGACGTTGTGCATCACTTTGGACTGGAAAATGTGGCAGAGGATTCGTTCCGTACAGCACCAACAGCTTGACGCACCATTGTTGTTCACACACCATTCAGATCAGTAGCGCTTTGCTCCTACCACCCACCACCCACCACCCACCCACGTCGCATCTGTTTGGTTCATGCCAGCCCGACCACACTCTCTATTTCCAACAACAAGTGTTGCAGAATGGGACAGCTGGTGTTGTGGAATTGGCGAGTCCCTTTCACTTCTCTGCACCCTCGCGAGCGCACAGACCTCCCCCACGTCCAACGTGGTGTCCACCGGATTTGACATGTCGCTTTTGTAACTCAACTTCAACTTCAGGACCTCTGGCAAGAGATTCTGGAAGAATAGGGGCGCCTGGAGCTTGAAAATAACGGGGTCCAGAAGCGACTGCCCGAGTACTTGCACGTCCCACGTGATGAAGAAGTGGGGCTGCAACTGCGGGGCTGACGCTGAAACAAGAGCGAGATGAGGAATTGATCGAGCGACCCTTGCACACGACATGCAGAGACCCCCAGGCAGACAACACGCATGTTGCATGGCAGGGCTGCCTGGAAACACTCAGGCGTGTGTGCACATGCGCATCTTGAATGGCACATATGTGCTCGGCAGGAGCCAGACCGGCTTAGACTTGCTTACGGCAGCCACGGTGTGTGACTGTGTGGATGGTGTGTTGCTTTGCTGGTCCTCCGTAGGGCGCAGGCTCTTTGCAAGCTTGGATGCGACGTCCCACGCTCCTGCAATGCTGCCAGGGCCAGATCCGCCAAGCTATCCGACCTGCCCGCAGCTGATGATCACTTACTCGGCGGCTCTTCCGCCACTCAACTTACTTAGGAGGCCGGGGGGCGGCACAAAGGTGGAGTAGGTTTGAGGGTTGGGACTTCCAGTTTCCCGCACTCATGTGTGTTTTGTGGAGGTGTGCCGCTGGACTGTGTGGGGCTGTGGGCGTGTGGGGGTGTGGGGGCCAAGGATGTCATTTTCTCAGCGGGAAACAGGGGTCAGTAAAAAACAAAAGCACCAGGGCCAGCGGTTTTCCTGAGGCCTCTGTATGAAAGTGTGGGTGACTGCTCCTGCCGTGATAGGAGGAGCGCGACGTGCGCCGCTACGTGCCCCTTGTCCTCCTCGTGAATGTGGTAGCCCCCTCCGCCCGTGAGTCCTGGTCCCACATGACCGGGGGAAGCAGGGGATGTCCAGAAATTCCCCCTTCTTTTGCTGCAACAAAAGACAAAGTGAAAAGAAAACAAGAAAAGCAACCAAGTGAACCGCTTCCAGAAGCTTTTGGAGGATGGCTCTGCCCGACAGGGTCCAGACTGACTTTCTATTCATTGGTCGCGTGTAGTTTCTGTACATACAAAAACTCGTTCGTTGTGCTGAGTGCCGAAGGTAGGGATCAGTTGCAATTTCTTTGCATTTATGGCTGAGCCCAGCCCCCTCGTGCCTGTGTGGGACCCCCAAAAACCTCATGAACACATGAAGATGCATTTGAACACATACAATGCGAACATGCAGACACACAGCAACAGGCCATTGCACGCAACGCGGATATCTGCTGCAAGGGCACACACAAAAGCACGCCCAAACAGACTGAAGGAGATGCAAGCGCATCAACAGTAGCAGTAACATGAGGCTGTGAACCGTGATGGACGCAGGATATTTCTGAGCAGCCGGGCAGCCGGACAAATGTCCACACACAACTACGCACATGTCGGTCAAGACCCGAGCACCACCAAGTACTGCAGGCAGTGCGATGACAAATTAGATGCGGCGTCAGATGAATCTCGTCAGTACCAGAGCACGGGAAGGCATTCAGTCCAAAACCAGCAGACTGCAAAACCGTGTTAAAATAGGCGCCGATTTGCCGGGGAAAGGCAAAGGTTCTCAGCCAATACACACATATACACGGACAGGCAATCGGACACAACCGCACACGATTTCACTAAAATCATGTTTCGGTCGCCAGGGGGCGCCAAATGGCAGCGCTGTGTTTGCTGGCCCTGATTCCAATATCAACCCACGTCATCAAAAGTCCCTTCGGCCGCATGGACATGGGGCCTGTGTTCTGCGCAGACCACATCCACAGCCACACAAATTTTGATCGTCCGGGTCTTGGGTCAAAGAGAAGCCCTCGGCACTACCACGGCCTCCCCCATCAGCTCCCCGGATCACACCTTCACACTTCAACAGAATCGGGGCGCCCTTGACGGTTTGGCCCCGATGTAGGTACTGGTCTTCGCACCAGCCATACAGTCGCAAGCCGTCATCATCCACAACGGGACGAAGACGGAACGTTGCCATAGCAGCTGCAGCACACAGGCACACAACCCTTTGGCACTGACAGAACCACAACCCTCAATGACCCAACGCTGAGTGAAAGAATGAGGGGGAGGGAGGGTTGGGTGGGGAGCCCTGTATCCAGAGCCCCCCCGCTGGGGAGGGGGGGGGGGGCAGAGAGCTGGTCACCCTTGGACTGCTTTGGGTCCTCTGCTTTACCCTTGCCAGCCCCCTGCAGCCGTGACGTTACCACCCCAACCCTGTATCCAGTGCTCACCAATCGCTGCCAAGCCGAGAAACGGCATTCGGAGCCCTTTCCCGGACACACCATCTTTCAGGGGTACGGGGGGGAAGGGGCACCCTCCCGCCACATTCCATTTGCCTCCAGCCCAAACAGCCTTGGCAAAAGACTTGTACTGTGCTGCCCCATGTATTCGCTCACACTCGTGACCGAATGTGGGCGACAGCAGCCTCGTACCGCTGCACTTTGGGGCAGTCCCCCTGAGGACGGGATGGCATGGCAGGTCACAAGCAAGGCCGCACCAAGAGCAGGCCGCATGCTTTGCTCGCTGGCCCTGATCAGCAGCAACAACATGACGACAGTGTTGCTGCACAGTGTCCAACAGTCACCTCAGCCGCATACGGTGCGACTCTACCAATCACAAGCCCGGAGCCGCCTCCGGAGCGCACGTACAAGAGCACAGGGAAGAGGCAGACGGGGAAAGACGGCGTGTGCAAGAGGGGGAGATAGATTCCATCACAGCACATCTGAGCCTTGGGCACAGCCAGAACGGGGCAACCCCTCTCCCATGGGGGGCAGTATGGCATGCCCCCGCCCCCGCCCCCAGGAGGCGCTAGTGTGGGCCTGGGTGCTGTTGGGCCGCCAGCGCAGGCGCCGGCGGTTTGGCCTCGCGGCCTGTGGGGCGGCGCGGCGTTGGTGCTCACGCTTTCGCCTTGCGGCCTTTCTGCTGCTGCACAGTCCAGTCTATTCTGCGTTGAGGCGGCGGCGGGGGGCTGATCACGCTCGAGCGCGCCTCGTTTGGAGTCAACGTGTCCCCCACCTCATCTGGCCACGTTTGAGCCCCCTCCCTCCGGCCACTGGGCAATCAGCAGCCCGACGCAATGGAAGCCAAGAACAAGAGAAATGCGCAGATGGCCCGAAGGCGGCCGCCGATGGAACAATTTTCCGGCCTCCTCCGGGGCTCCCAGTGCGGCCTGGACGCGCGTGCGGTACGTCCGTGTGCTGCGTTGTGCGACTTTGGGGGGCTACTGCTGCGCTTGACAGTCACGCCACGGAGGCTCGGCACTTTGCAGCCGCGCCCGCCGCCACACACCGGCACCGTCCCGTGTTCAGAAGGCCACTTGTCCTTGCACATATGCCATTTGATCAGTCCGTCAAAAGAAGGGACTGGCTTGGGCATAAAAATCGTGTTGATGCACTAACCCTTTGTGTCGTCATCCGTGTGCTCATGGGGGGGGGGGGCGTTCTTTGCCGGGGCCGCCACGCTGCACTGCATGGACTTCGGGGGGGTCCGAGGACAGGCCACTCCAGAGGCCCGCATCAGGGGAGGCGCCATACCGATGATGGTGACGGGTAGATATGTGCAATTGTGTGCGTTGTCCGCAGAACCTTTTTGGATCACAGTGGAGAACGTCTTCCCGGCGCTGGTGACCACCTCCAACTCCAGATCGACGGCACACTCGTTAAATACCGTGAACCTGCAGCCGGTGGATATGCCTGGGCATGGCGCGCATGGACCTGCACTGCGGCCGTGTGCTTGAGACTGACATTGGGCAGCTGTGTGTACTTCACTCATAGAACATGGCGAGGGGGACCAAAGCAGTGTGCCACTGAATCTTCCTGGAATGCACTTCTGCGCCTTTTTAAGCTGCATTGCTTTGCTTTGCATTGCATTGCTCACGAGACTCTACACGCCATGGCGATGCATCAAAATGGAGATGGCGGGGGGCTCATTAGGAAATGTGCATCGCCCACTGCATGATGATGGTACGTCCGCACCCACACTGTCATGGCGGGTACAGACTTCCCATGAGCAAATTGCCGAATTGGGTCAAGCCAAACGCCTACAGAAATGCATTCCTACTGAAACTCACCCAAAAGCAGTCAAGAAACCTATCATTGTCCCATGAATCGGTTTCGTTCAGGGGTTTGCTGGGTGGGTGGGGTAATGGGTCGGATTGGGTTGGCCAGGGCCCCAAACGATCCCCCTCCCCTTCCTGGGGTGACCACACACAAGTCTGACTGTGAAGCCCTCTTGCACTCTTTTGCGAGTGTTCCAGTCAACGCCGCCTCTCATGCAACACGAGCGCCACCCATCCACCCACATCAGAAAGATTTCCCTCAGGAACCAGGTGTCAGGCAGGTAGCAAGGTAAGTCCTGCAGAGGGCAACAGCCGTTGTGTGCCAGTTGTGCCTCGTATGCTACGCCCAACAATGTGTGGGGGAGCGTGTGATGAAGGCAAATGAACGCAAAACAGCAGTGACTGCGAGCAGCCTTGTGCTTAGTAAGGCGGACACCCTACCCCTGGGGGGCTGGATGGAATAAAATGGACAAGGTTTCGGCAGACGTACCGGCTCGGCGGACAGTGGGCCGGCCTTTTGTTCGGCCGGCCGACTGTCCGGTTCATTCCGGCAACCCCCCTCCCCAACAACCCCCCTCCCCGTTTATCCGTGCAAGTGAGAAAGCTTCTGGAGTCTGTAGATGCAGTCTGCCACATGTAGACACAGTCTCCTAGTTATAGACACTGTCAGCATGTTGTAGACGCAAAGTACCAATATTTGGGAAAGGGGCCTTCGGCCCCTTTGCCCCAAGAACGGTCTGATTACATCGTTTACCCCTGCACACGTGCATGTCTCTCGAGCAAGTGAAGCGAGCAAGGAAGGTGCATGCATGCAGGTCTCGAGCGAGCGAGGAAGGCACACAGGGATTGATGGATGAGCAGCTCGGCAACTGGCTGGCCAACTGTTCAGCCTGACAAGGGGCTGGCCGGCCAACTGTCCAGCCGCTTGTCCGCCGAGCTGATGTGTCCGCCAAAGACCATGTCCGGTGTACTCCGGTGAGCTCTGGGGGGGCAGCAGTGAAGAATTTTTGGGTAGTAGTGGCAAATGGCACCATACCTTGATGACAGCGTCAGCACCTTCTGCCCTTCAAAAAGAGTGACAAGGGCCCTGATTTGCGGCTCATACAAATCCTCAAGGGACAATTGAATGTTCGATTGGCCAACCTGCGTACCGGAGACCAGTGACACAGCCCTTTTAGCAAAAGCAAACACAAAGCACCTGAACGAATCAAAATAAACCCTCTTCTGCTGGCAGCAGCTCCAATGGCAACCCTGCAACTGTCTGTAACCAAACCAGTCAAGGAGAAGTGGCTCGATAACAACAAGTGATGACGACAACAAAAACAGCAGCAGCAGCAACAGCTGCAACGCACCACCACTACAACAAAAATGATGAAAGTATGAAAACAACTGTTGCTGCAGACGGATGTTGCAGAGAGGAATGGAGATGTACGTTCTGGAGGGGACAGTGAAGAGGCAGTAGAACACTGGTGGCAGGAGGGCCACTCAACTCCAGTGTGATGGACCCAGGGTCAATGCGTTGATGCCACTTTGCTGTGGCTGCCCGAACGCTCACACACCATCTTTGTTTCCCAGTGCTGTTCAGCAGCACACTGCGAATAGTTGCATCACATGGCAAACCATAGGCAGTGTAGAGGAAGTATCATCTTGGGGTGCACAATGCGCACACATACAGCTGTAAACCCCCAATCCAGGGCGCCGTAAAACATGCACTCTTTTTGAAAACATGTGCACGACAGGGCTCTAACCCCCTGGATTGCAAATGTATGACCAATGAAAATTTTGCGGCACCAGCTCCGTAAACATTGACAAATCTTGGTCAAATTTTGCATTTTCTCTACACCGAGTTGTATTTGAAAAACACAGTCCCAAACCGGTTTAAACTAGTAGCGCAGGATCTCGAACTTGTTCGGATTTGCTACGATGGGTCATTGGCAACCCTATGAGAATGTGTAAAGCACATCCACAAAAAGAGAGACAGCGATTAATTGCATTTTCCAGGGGTGGACAGGCTTTCAATTGAGGGTGGGGGGGCTTGATAGAGCCCTGGCTAGACCCCCCCCCAAAAAAAGGCTCAATTGACAGAACCCCCCAAAACCAACTTCGGGACCTTCGTGGTTCAAATGGCGGTGGTGTTTGTGTTTAAGGACACTTGGTCCCAGGTCAATTCCGGTTACACATGTGTGTAGCGCCCCACCAAGGCCTTCAATGAGAACCACATGACCTAGTCAGAGTCAGAGTCAAAGTCAGAGTTAGAGTTAAGAGTCAGAGTTGGAGTTAGAGTGAGAGCCAGAGTCACAGTCAGAGTCGGAGGAAGAAGTAGAGTCGGAGTTGGAGCTTGAGTCGGAGTTTGAGTTGGACGTAGAACCGGAGGTAGCAGATGCCTCCGTTGCAGCCCTTGAAGGAGCCTACTCAGGATCAACCAAGCGGCTACCCGGACCACTCTGTGCAGAGACACACTGTGGGCAAGACCAGCAACCAGCAGGAAGCTCGTGCAAGGCTGGGTCAAGCACAACTGGTGCCATCCAATTGTGGCAAAATGTGCACATTCACAAAAGAGGATATCATTGCCCTCAGATGCATCACCACTGAGGCAATGGACACACACAATGTCTTCATCTTCGCCTTCAGCCTCATCAGCCATGGGTTCTCGAGGCACGGATGCACTATCCGTAGGGAGACCCATACAGGTACAAAGGGAATCAGCGTGATTATACACACGTTGCATGAGCTCAGCCTTAAGGCCAGAGGCACTCAAGTCCAAATAAGTCAGCAACGGCTTCAAATTTGCAACAGTGCATTGCCCATTCAGACCCAAACAACCACGTGCTTGCCAGAGCAAACGTTCAACCTCACCCTTCACTCCAAACCACGGCGATTTTGGCCGTTTTTGGAGGCCGGTGTTTTTATTATTTTCGGCCATTTTGGCCGTTTTCGGAGGGCGGTGTCTTTATTCTTGCGTTTTTGGGGGAACCCAGAACAGGGGACAAAATCATAAGTGGCTACATCACCCCTTGAGAAGGCGGAAGCCTCAAGCGTGGACGGGTGGCGGAGAAGGGCAAGGAGGTGAGGGAAGAGCAACAAGGGGACGGACGTCCCCGGGTCGGCAGATGACACAAGAAGGAAGCAGGAGTGGAGCCGCAAGAAAATAAAGGGGACGAGACAGGCGACACTGCGTCGCTGATATTTTTGAACATATAAAAGTGGAGTAAAATTTTTCTCACAAAAATTCGCCCATCAGCTCAGGCTCCCATCAGCCAAGGTCCGACCAACAGGTCAGGTCCACACCTTTGCTTAGCCACGGGGGGAGGGGGGGGCGGGGGGTCATTTTGGGGCTGCCTCAGGACTGGCCAACCCACCCACCCACCCAAGCTGACCAACCCATCCACCCACCCAGATCCCCCCTACTCCCCCAGTAGGGGGGGGGTTTCTTTCATCCCACATCCCATGTCCATTGCATACTGAAAATTTCGACAAAAAGGTCAGTGACCTAAAATTCAAAAATGCAGTAACCAGGATTTCAACGCACGCCAGAATCTCTGCAGTGCAGTATGTAGACCACTAGTCCATCTGCCGTCACTGCAGCACCGGGATGAAGTACTGTGAAGGGCCTGCCATCTGATTTTTTTGTCAGAAAAAATGTCTCTGCAACTGGAAACACAAGAAACAGCAACACAACCCACACACCCAGACCCCACCCCCCCTTTGGGGGGGGGGGGGGGGTAGGCACGTTGGGACAAATCAGGCAAAACGAAACTAACCAACCCACCCACAGGCCACAGACCCACCCCACCCCCCAGTGCAGTGGGACCACCCTTAAGCAAAGGTCTGGCTGGGTCGGGGGTCTGGAGGGGGGAGGGTCTGGATCTCCAACAGGCCACCCCCCCTGGGCATGGGCTTGCGCGCCCTGAAAATCGATTGCGACCGCAAAAACCGACGGTCACAGAAAAACAGTGGTAACCCAGGGTTGCGACAAGGGCCCATTTGGACAAGGGAGGAGTCTGGGAAGGGAAGGTTGGCTCTGCCTACAAGACATTGCTGAAACGACACACGATGGAGGAACACGGCATTCCAAACCTGTTTCAGGCTGACCCTCCGCATGAAGCCTTCACCGAAGTTGATCCCCATGGTTTCTTGGTTTGAGGTCATTGTGAAAGTCCTGCAGGTAAGCGAGAATTGTGTGGCATCACAAATACTTGAAGGCAAAGGGAAGACGGGCATCGGAGCAAACTTTCGGACCATCTTTGGCTTTCGGTTTTGGACAATTTCTATTGCCTATTGGCAAGACACCTCGAAGAGGGAGGGAGCACAGTCAGTCAATCAGTTAGGTAGTCACAAAGTCATTCAGAATCCCCCCCTCTCACACCCAAATAGGGTGAAAAACACATAAAGAGGGTATTGCGCTATCACTGTCGTTGAGCCTATGTACAGAGATCGAGGGGCTGGGGAAAGGGCTGATCACGGAGTTCTGCGCCCCACCCCCCCGGTGGGGTGCCCCCCGCCTATAGAGAATAGCTGCACAGAGGGACGAGTCGGTCAAGACTATGTCTCTCCGAGCTCGCCCTTCTGTGCACCAGGCTAGGCGCGAATGTGGCCCCAGAGGACGCGGGCGCTACAGCATCGGCAGCCCCGAGGGGGCGATTCGTTGAGGGGGGCTGCCGCACTGGCAGCCACATGGAGAACGTGGCTTGGCGGCCAAAGCGCAGTGGCACTGCGCCATGCTCTGTGCCGCTAGTGCTTGTGGTGCACACGCATTGTGCGATGTGCGGTGTTGTGTGTCATGGTGCTATGCGCTGCGCACCGTGCTGCCTATGCACCCTGGTGCTGCGCACTGTGTGATTTGCTTTGTGCTGCCTGTGCACCCGCACCTGCTTGCCATGCCCGTCCCACCTGCCCTATGGGGGGGGGGGGGCTGCGTTGCAGTGGGGGCAGGGTTGCGAGCCTCCCCCGCACCAGACGCGCAGTTGAGATGCTGCCAAAAATATCCTGCAGCCCCGGGATGCTCCAGGCTGCTAGGGGGTGGGTCCTCTGTCGCCGTCGGGCGCGGCGGGCACACTTTGTGTGTACGTCGAGGCGTGGGCCCCACGTGCGTTCCGGTGAGAGCGCCGGCCGAGCCAGCCGTCGCGGCTCCGACTTGCGGGCCTGCTGTGGGGGCGTGCGGACACCGGCCTAGCCCGCCTCGGCCACGCAGAGAGCGCACTCGCTCCCAATTGTTGGGCCCCATGCGCCAACACCTGCTGGCCCGGTCCCCGTCCCTGTGACAAGCGTCCTGTGTTGCTCCTCCCGGGCGCAGCAGCAATGGCCTAGACGCCAGCCTAGCTGCAGGCAGCGACGGCACAGAGGCGAGTGGTACTGCGCACACCGGGTGCCCACCGCCTCTTGTTCCATGCGCCCCCCCCCCTGTTTCATGTGTTTTCTTGGTGTTCGCCGCCGTCGGCACTTGGCATTGGGGATTTGCAGCTGTTTTCAACAATAGGCGCGCACGGCGCGATCCGCGGTGTGCACCGCGGCTCCTGTGTACCCTGCCTTCCCCCTACATATGTGCCTTTGTACGCCTCCGTGTGTCCCTATTGCCTTACACCGCCCTGCGCGCTATATACAATGTGTTCTCTCCTCAAGAGAATGGCTTGCATGTTCATAGTAGACACCACTCCCTCCACACCCCTCATTGTAGATGTGCACTTGCTAAATCATAAACGACGTTTGCGTGTCCTACTGCCCCTTAGATAACACAACATGCTTGCTGGAAAGAAGCGGGTGAGGTCCGCAGCCGGCTACAACAACCAGCGCTGGAGAGGATACGCTTGTGCCGCAGCCCGTCTTGAGCACTAGTTAGCCCCAACCCGGCCCTCGTACGTCTACCTGGCGCAGGGCCCTATGTACTTGGGGCTAGAGCTTACAACCCCTGTGGCCCACCAGTATGCCGAGACCGCCTTGTGTTTCCGCAGGTGGGTGCTCCACACCCTTCGGCCCCACTGGCCGGAGGCATTATTCCAACCTCACACGGTCAAGCTGGGGGTTGGCCACTTCCATCCGCGCTAGTGGCGCACCATCGGGGCCGTTGCTCCTCTACCCGGGCCATCCCTAGGGCGTGCGCTCGTTGCAGCCGGCGAGCGTAGGGGAGGATTGCGGGCCCTCCACCTGGGGGGCAGGGAAAATGTGCCATGAGGAAGCGTGTCGCTCCCCTTGGCCGTATGCGTGCTAGCGTGCACAGGCGGTGCAACCACACGTCGTGCAGGTGCAAGGCCAGGCGCTGCACCTACAACACCATGTCTGCTCGGGCCGTGAAGAACGGCTCTGCCCGCGGGCCAGCGCACAAGCGGCCCCCGAGCGGCAGTAGCGACCGACAGCAGTCAATGGGGGTCCCCTGCAGGAGCCGCCCTGCTGCCATGGGGCACTGCAGCAGCCGCGATGCCTGTCGCAGCACTTGCGCCCACTCAGCTAATGGGAGGCGCGATCCCCGTAGCTAAGGGTGTGGGACGCCGGCAGGGCCCGACACAAGAACGTCTCGCAGTCCAGGGACGGTTGTGCCCATATGACATCCCGTGGGCCGTCCTGCCACTGCAGGGCCGCTACCCAGCAAAGCAGGCTGTGGGCAAAGGACGGCTCCTACGGCCACCCCGGCCGGACACGTAGGCACATTGCTGGCGATGCCGGCAGTCACATCAGGGAACCGCAGAGGTCCTGCCACTGATATCCCTACTTGCCGCCCGGCACCGGGCGCCGCGGGAAGAGGGCCTCACTTGGCCACATCAACCCTGAGCGAGTGGCATACCTGGACGCTAGTATTGCGAGGTGCATCCCGTACAATGTGCACACAAATGTGTCGAACGTGCCGTGGGTAGCAGGCCCGCATGCAAGCATGCCGGCCAACGCATTGGGGAGCCAGTTGCGGCTCTTTTGCTGCCTCTAGGACCCAAGCGAGCCATTCCGCCCTAGCTACCTGCCACCACGCGTAGTCCCAAGGGAAATGTGCCTCATCTTCGTGCTGCGAGCCGCAGCCAAGGCACCTCGACGTGGCTGGCATGTTGGGCCCACGCACGCGGGCCGCCGTCAACAGTGCCCCCACCGGCAAGCTCCGTGGGAGGGAGGCCTCGAGCTCTGTGGCCGCCACACAGAGGGCTGCCTAGCAGGCCTCCCCGTCGACACCGTTTTCCCAGCCCACCAAAGGTCGCCGGGGGTGGGCCTCCAACACACGCATGGCATGGCAGCGTAGGCTGTCCCGCAACATGTACTAGACCTGCCGCTGGGTGCAGCGGCCCTGCCTTGCTTGGCACGGCCACGCTCGTACAGCACCAGAGGAGGGAAGAAGGGGGGGGGGGGGTGCCCTACTAGCCCCGCTCACGATGGTGGGGCGGCCAACCGGTGCCAATGCGCGGGCGCGCCGGCACAAAGGCAAAATTAAGGCCTCCATACAACGGGCCGGTTAGAGGCGCTAGTGCCACATACATGCTTGGACAAGGGAGCTCTAGAGGTAGTCCCCATCCGCCACACCCGCCGGTCCACCAAGGCTAGGTCCAGATTGACCGCAGTGCGCTTCCCGAAGCCACCATCAACCACCACCGACCACGGGCCTGGCGGACTTAGCGCGGTCATTCCGCAAGCGCTTGCACCCCCGCGGGGGGTAGAGGGGCGGGTTCGTGCGCCAAACGCAAGAAATAGCAACGGGAGGCGGGGTGCGCATCCGCTGCAGCAAACTTCACCGCGGGCGGGGGGGGGGGGGTCTCCCCCTGGACTCCATCCCCTCCTGTGCCCTGCACACCAATCCAAAATCAAAGCTGAATCCCAAAGAGGGGGCGGGGGGTGCACCGTCGGGAGGCCTTGGCTCCGCAGGCGGGTCAAATGCGGATGCAATGCCGAAATTCGGAGAATGAGCGAAGGCAATACCGCCAAAGCCAAAACCGCTAACCATCAACCAGCACTACGCCAACCGAACGGCCAGGTAACTGGCCCGCCATGGAATAGATTGGAGGGTTAGGACTAAGAACATTACCAAATTTCTTCGTCCTCCCCCTCTAGCTCTGCCGCGGATCCCGCGGCCTCTCCGTCCATGCAAACATCGCCCTTAGTGGCCCGGGAAACCGCCATGTCGATGTCGCCCGCTGCCGTGTCCCAAATGTGGTGCGGATGACGCAATCGCTGGGGAGTTGGCAGCTGTGGGCTGGCCCGCCGCCAGGACGCGTACAAGGTGGTCGCACGGCCCAAAAGGACATACCGCGCGGTGGGGAACACGGGAGTCCGCGGACAGGAGGACCATGCCCGGCCAGTCGAAGGGCACCCTCACCAGCAGCACGTCAAAGACCGGGCGCTGGAGGCACGTGCTGGCGAGCTAGGTGCAGCGCCGACACCCAAATCGGCACCCGTTTGCCGAAAACGTCCGCGGCCATGCGTCACAGCTGCGCATAGTCATCTGTTGACCGTGCCACGGCCGCGGGTTAGCCTGGGACGCGGACCCCCATGACGCGCTCTGGCACCGGCTAGCGGAATTCAGGTTGCTGCTCCCGCGACATCGGGGTCCGATGGCCCCGGGCGCCATGCCCGGATGCCGGTGCGCCGCCGGAGAGCCCACCTCCACCAGGCCCGCGAAGTGGCGAGAGAAGGCCTTATCCGCGGCCAACTCCTTCCAAGCCTCCGGCAGGGGGCAGCGGTGCTTTGGCGAGTGCTCAAAACGCATGTTGTGGGCAGGGTGAGGGTAATCCTCATACGTGGCCCAAGGGAGGTACAACACCCCATACACGTGGATGCTGTCGCGCAGGGTCACCACAATCAGGTCCATGGAAGGCCCAACCATACCTCCACCCACGTGCCATGGCAGCCCACGTTCATGGGCGGGCGCCGGGGCAGTTGAGGCAGCAAGCGACTAAGGTGTTGCAATGCCTCGTGGATGGTGCAGCCCACTAGGACCACGCTCCGCATGGCGTTAGCCCGCTTTGGCTTGCGCCGTTCCGCTGGGTGCCGGCCCCGCGTGACGTGCACCGGGCCACAAGCCCGCAGTGTCTCCTGATCGGCACCCTCATAGAGGCGCCGGGGCAGAACGGCAATGGCATGCCGGCAAAAGCACCTACCAGGTCGCCATTGTAGGCCGAATCGCCTTGGGGCCAACCTTGTGCTGTCCCGGCGCCGAGGCCAAATGCACACGGGTGCAGGTCGCCAAAGGGTGGGCCGGAGGAAAAGCATAACCTCGGGGGGCGCCTTAAGACAGGCCTTGCTCGGTGTAGCAACGCCCTTGCGAGGGGGCCTAGGCCTGATGTTGTTGGACGTGTGGGCGGATGGCAAAGGAGTTCAAGTTGATGACCCCCTTGGCTGCCTCCACGTCCTCCTTGGCCTAGTAGGGGAACGTAGCCGCAAGGGGGCTGCCAAAAAACACATAAAGACTATCTAAATCTTGCTTTACCTAGAACATTTGGTGGGTTTAAACGGCCACAATATTTAGAGTGGAAAATTGCATGAGCAGGTTGTGCCCTAGCCCCTTGCCCCCCCCCCCCCCAACACCCTAATAGGGTGAAAAACACATAAAGATGGTGTAAAACATGCTTATTCGATCCTTGTGATTGGTCAGCAAGTAAAAAGAAATCACTTTCAGACGTTTCTATGTTTGAGCTGCAAAAGCCGGGAAATCGAGCAGGTAGTGCCCCGGCCCACTTGGGACTCGCCGCCCCAAACACCCAAATGGGGCGAAGAACACAGCAAGAAGGCCATTCGTCAATTAATGTCCATTAGTATATGTGCAGAGGCCGAGGGGCGGGGCGGTGGGCCAAGTGGACTTCATGCGCCTGCGGGCTCCCCTACATGCCCCCCACTTGTGGGTGCATAGCGGCAAGGGGGGACTAGCCGGTGGGGAATATGCCTGTTCCGTGCTCGCCTTGCTGTGCTACCTCTGCGGAAGCGGTATCGATGCGGGCAGGGACGCCGATGGTGCGTGCGCCGAGGAGGTAGATGGCCTGCTAGCCGTGTCTATGGGCACAGACAAGGGAGCCGTAGGACACATGGCGGGCACTGTGTGCGACGGCTTAGACAGAGGCTGCCTTGGGCCCCAAGTGAGGGAGGAGCGCCTCCGAAGCAGGGGGCGATTGCTCATGGCTGCAGAGATGCGCGCAAAAATTACTGGTAGTGTCACAGCGGATGCGGCTGGGGGGGGGGGGGGGCGGTCCGGCGGAGCGGGGCGCCTAGGGGGAGTCCAGTTGTGCTGGCTCTGACTACGGAGCGGGCGCCATTGGGGGGGGGGGGCAGCTGGGGGGGGGGGGGGCGCACTGTTGGGCGCTGGCGCTGCCCCCGCCGGTGCCCGGGTTGGGGGGTTGCAAAAGGGTTCTTAACCCCCCCCCTAGGCTCCTCATGCCTCGAGCCCCCCCCCCCCCCCCCCCCGGTGAGGGGGGGGGCTGTCGATGGCCGCTTCACAGGCCGCCTATCCTCCGTTGCTAGCGGCACGCGGCGGAGTACCCCCATTTGTCGTGGCGGGGCCATGCACCGGCGTCCTGCTGAGGGACCTGCCGACGGCGGCGCCCGAAAAGCCGGGCTCGCTCCACCCAACCACGGTAATACGCCCTTGGCACCGGCACGTGTGGCTTGCACGATCAGCGCATGGCGGCTGGGCGCGATCCTAGGCCGCGCTAATGGGTACGCTAGGCCCGTCGGGTCGCTCCGCTGTCCCTCAAGAAATGTGCTACAACAGCGGCTGATTCCCCAATGCGGGCTCTTGCACCGGGGCCAAGAGGGTGAGCCATGCACATGGCACGGTGCCAAGGATCTCGAACGCCCGGGCCACCGAGCTGAGATCACTGCGCTTTTGTCCCCAAAGGCGTACACCAATGTCGCCCGGGTAGTCGCCCTCCACCAGTCCTGCGGACATCGGCTTGGGGTGGATGCCACCCATTAGGGCGGCCTAGTCGTCCGCACCGGTCCGCGGACTGGTTCATGCAGACAATGTGTGCTAGGCGGAGGTACCCGCCTCCTGGGGCGACCCAATTGCGGTATGGACCCCCTTGACCAGTGCGCTGTCCTAGAGCACAAATGAAATGAAACTCCAACGGGAGATCGACGGAGGACTCAACCCGGCGGCCGGGCACAGCCGACTCCATGGGGGGGCGGTGTGGGAGTGCAGCCCGGAGCAGTGGGTCAAACGGCGCCAGGCCTCATCAATGGACGTGGAGCTGGCGGGAGTGGACCACGGCTAGAACCCCGCGGTCCAGTTGGCACGCCACGCGCGCCACCGCCGGAAACTCCTCCTCTAGGGGGGCCGGGTTGTGGTCCGGGTGGTCCTCGGGGACCTTCCCGTCCCCATCCGGGCGGGCCCGGCAGACTTGTAGAAGGTGCCCCCCCCCCCCCAAGGGGGAGGGGATCTCTGCCGCTTCCAACACCACGCGCTCGGTGTGCCCTAAGCAGCGCACAAATATACCCGGGATGGAGACATTGTTGCGGGAGCGGCGAAGCATCTTTTAGGAGGGCCGACACATTGGGCGCCCCGTGGGCGCCACCCTTGACATGCACCAGGGCGGTGACCTCAAGCACCTCCTCGGCGTCGTCACTGCCGCCGCCACCACAAGGTACGCCTGGTGGAGGGTGCAACCCACCAACTCCACCCGCTTCAAGCTGCAGGGAGTAAGAGAATTTGTTGTTGACAATGGTGCATCAACATGGCCCTATGCTTGCCATGTGTCTTGTTGCATCACCCCCCCCCCCCCGCCTTTGTACATGTACGGGTTGAGGGTTGCCCAAACCCCCGGTTTTAGGTCACTTTTGTTGTCACCAGATATCGTGAATTTGTTTGTGACCAAGAGGGGGGTTTTGTGGGGCGGTCTATGGCGGACCCGCCCGAAAGTTAGATCCAACCTTTCCGTGGTGGCACTTTTCTTTGGAGCTCTCACACTACTCACCCCCATAGTCGGGGGGAAAGGCATTTTTCCCGCACCTACGCGCCAGATTCTCTAATGGTGACGAAAAAATCTTGTTCATTTGTATCTGGTCCCATAGCAACTCTAGCCATCCCATACCCATTCTCACTAACAACACGTGCAAAGAAGGAAACAGCTAAGCGTGCCGCAATGGCGAGCCTGCAGGCTCGCCACAGAGTGGCAGGTTGCGGGTCCCTGCAAGAAGGCTTCGTAGGCCAGCTATGCGGCGGCGGCGATGACCAAACCATCCTCCGCTTCCCGGCGCAGCCGGGTGCAAGTAATCGTAGCCCCAAGCCGGGAGTCGATGCTCTGGCCCCCATATAGCCCAAGTTAGCAGCCGTGTAACAGCTCCTCCCGGCAGGTTGTGCAATGGCGGAGCGCTGGACGTACTTCGCAAGTAGGCCCCACTGTAGATCACGCCAGGCCGACAACCCGCCAAGTGCCACCGGCCCTCTCGTGGTACCCCGTTGCCATTGTCCCTGCCACTGCCACTGTCGCACTGCCACTGCCACTAGATGAATAGGTACCAATAGATGCAAAGGAGGACAATGAGCTTGCGCCATGTGAAATGCCGGCCAAAACATAATTATGATCAATTGGTGGAGGCATTGTGCTACTCCCCCCCTTTATCTTTAGGTTGTTTGTGCACATTGTGTAAAGCACGCCTAATATGCTTCTGCCGGCAGGCAACATCTGTCTTGCAGATTGGATCACCTTCGGCCCATGGTGGCAAAGAGGAACAAAAGGGCTTGCAACAACACAATGCACACAGTGTGTAAATTCCAAAAATCACACCAAATTTGAGTCACGGTAAAATTGCATTGCCGCCAGACACACGCCACATTCTACCAGAGAACACCTTTTTGGTCACAATATCGGGGGTGCACTTTCTCACTATGGCCCTCTGTGATTTTTTTGTGGGCAGCCCCCCCCCCCCCCGACTTGGACCCCCCGTGTGGCGCCAAAATTAGATCCATCCATGCACCATGGCGGACTTGCCGAACTTCCCCACACCGTAGAGGGTGACATTTGCTCGGGCCACCTTGATATCCTTGGCGGCCCCGGTGGGGTTGGAGTTCGCGAAGGGGTGGACCGGAAGGATCCCCTTTTGGCACAGGCAGCCCTCGGCGTGCTCAAGGTGGCAGTGGCTAGTGCCCTTGGCCTCCCCGTGGCATGGGGAGTCGGGTAGTCCTAGGCACCGGCACTAGGCACCGCGGCCACTGGGGACGCCGGACAAGGGCAACGAAGAGGCTGGGGCCGGGGCTGGGGACCGTCCTCCACATGCCCGGGTGAGCTCCTTGCCGCGCGTCTTGATAATGTCCTCCGAAGACTTGATTTGCCCTGGCAGCGACAGAATCATGGACTGCTCGACGTGGGGAGGGGGGGAGGGGGGCTGGACGCCCCCCTAACGTCCCCTGCAGCGGGAGCAAGCAAGTGCCGCCCCCTACGCATCGCCATTAGCGGCTAGATGGATCGCAAGGAAAGGGGCTGGAGTTGCGCCTAGAGCGGCGATGACCGCGGCCCGCCACCTGGGTGGCAAGCTTGGAGTCGTCCATAGCTCGTTGCAAGAGGTGCGTGGCGCCGTTCGCGCGCAAAGTGCAATGGAGAGGAACGGGTAAGAGGCGCCTTAGGCAAAGTAGAAATATAGCAAGCACAAGGCGCCGCCCCGCTGAGCAGCCGAAGGACTGGCTACGGCCCAATTAGCACCGGAGGGACGATGGGCGACCCTCGTGCAGCAGCAGGCAAGCGGTGCGCACAACGTAGGGACCGCAGGCACCTCGTGGCCGCATGCAGGGCAGCCTCACCACCGGCAATTGCATAACAAGAGACATACACGACAGCAATTTGGGCCCTTTGGGGGGCCATGGCTCGGGCTACATGAGCCGAGCAGCCACTACACAAGTCTCCATGGGTTTCCCATGCCGGCAACACAAGCGCGAAGGAATCTGCGGGATTAGCCAAGGGAGCGAGAAGCGAGTGCAGCAAATACACATTCGCCCCGTCGCTTCAGTGTAGACGCCAACACCAACACGCACTCCCCTGGATACTACAACCGCAAAGCCTCAAAGAGGGCGGCCACCAAAATCCCCAGCACGTGGGGCGTATTAAAAAAATGAGCCTTGGATTCCACCGCTCCGGTGGAAACGAATAGCTTGAAGGCCCCCACCATCACGTCCTCCGGACCAACACCCCTAGGGCCGCCGCCTGCTTGGGAGTCAATCAAGGGGGAGGAGGGGTGCCGGGTGGGCCTTTTTTCGCCCCGCCGGAATGGGAGTGATGTTACATTGGGTAACCGTAGTAGGCAGTTAAATCATCAATTTTTTTTAGCTTTGGGGCGTGTAGACGGCAATTTGGGTGGCGTGTCATGCGGGATGCGGGAGGGGTGACCCTTTTTAGGGACAATGCTGGAGCCATTTACCAAGGAGTGCGAGGGAGGGCTTCAGTGGGGTTGTGGGTTCACCAACGGCTGTTACGACACATTAACTCACTCCTGTTTCAGCAACCATTGGTGGTGCACTTTATTTTCGCCCCAAGTTTCTTGGAGCCAATGGACCCTATGTCTAGGTTAGAGGCATTGTGCGGGGGATCCAAGTTTACGGCGCTTGAAGCGGCGCGCGTGATCTGGTGGAGGCTGGGGGACATTTTGTCCTATGCAGTGTACATCGGTCTGTGGCTCCGTATGTGGGTGAGGACTCAGGACTGCTGATTTCATTACCACAGGAGATGGACAGGGCCGGGGATGGGACAATTGGCTTGTTGGGGCGTTCGTGGGTGTCGGGGCGCGTGCAAAGGGAGGGGGACGTTATGCGCTTTGTGGGGTCTAGTGTCTGGAGTGCTGGAGAGCCCTCCGTAGCCCTGCAGGCGGTGCGCGGTGGCGGGGGGTTAGCTTGGAGGACTGTTGGCATTGGTATGTTGACCGGGCTCGGCATCGGGGGAGTGAAAGGGGGGTGGTGCGTCGGAGGGAATTGCTGGGGGGGGTGGTCCTTTGCCCCTTTAGCTTTATGCCAGTCGCTGTTTTGCTCCTTGGGTATTCGACCTTTGCCCCCTCCGGGGCCGCGGTCGGGGTCGCAAGCACGTTCGGCGGAGTGGAGGACGGCCTTGGACGTGCTGGAGCAGCTGGTGAACCCAGTCCCGGTCATCCGGAGGTGGGCGCACGAGCTGACATTGAGCCGCCTAACGGCTCGCTCGGAGGTAAGGGTGGCCGAACACGCGTGCTCGTTGTGGGCACTGCCGAGCATCCAGAATTAGGTGGGGGTAACCCAGAACCGGACGATCGTATCCCATCTTGCAAGGCGCCAAGACCCCACCCCGCCTCCCAAAACCCGGCCCGGTGCGCACCCCTCCCAACGACGACCCCAGGGTCCCACCTGCAGGCCTCCGGGGCAAAATCACGTGCCCCGGGATCTGCGCCAAGGCTTCACCCACCCCGGCCGGCCACCCCTCACAACACTCCCTGCCCCATACCACCCAGACCAAAGAACCCACAACCATTGGGCCCAACCCCGTATGCGGTTGCATTGCCCACTATAATGACCCCATAAAGGATTGTAGACACTGGTGGGCGGGATGTTTAGCTTTAGGTTCAGTGGTAAGTTGTGGGATATGAAGAGGTTGCGTTTTGGGTGGAATTACTCGCCGGTTATATGCCAGGAGTTTTTAGGCGTACTAGTAGGAGACCTAATCCCCCCTGAGGTTTTACTTATTCATTACATCGACGACTCTCTTTCAATAGCTAGGGACATGGGCCTGTTGACGGGAGTCACAGGCAGGGCGTTTACAACAATCGGGGTCCTCATGACCACTAAGAGTACACTGGAGCCTACAGATTGCTTCACTCTCTGGGTAAAATTTTTGATGTGAGGTGGGGGGTCATCACCAACACCCAGCTTTCTCTGGCCAAATTGGTCTTGGCGTGGATTCGCCTGAGTGTGGCTTCTTAGTCAGACCCAGCAGGGAACAAGAAGCTCCAAAGGGCGTCAGACAAATCAACATGCGCCATGCACAGACCCAACCACCCCATATACCTTCAACCACCCCCCCAAAACCGTCCAAGAAGCCAAAATGAAGTGGGGGCGGGCGGGTGAGGGTCGGCGGCATTGCCGGGGGTCCAGTCCATGATCATGGACACCTTAATGTTATTCTTGGGAAGGAAAAAAGGGGTACAAATAGGGATCCATGGCTCTTCCGGTTGGAGTTTCCCCTCGGAAAAACCCCCTCCCCCCTCACCACCACCAACATCACCTCAGTCTCCGGGCTCGGATAACCCTTCCCCGCCGGTCGGCATACGCCGTGAAGCCTGTCTGGCACACCCACGGGGATGAGCCGATCCCAGAGCTCGTGGGGGATAGGACAATTCCGAATGTCCCCCAACCCCTTACGCAAGATCTCCTCGGACAGAGTCGCCTTCTTGGGCCTGGGGGAGGTCCCCAGATGCGCCGGTGACTCAACGGAGTCCTCCGTCATGTCCTCCAGTCGCCCCAAAAAGCGGGTAACAATCTCCCCTGCCCCCCAGTCTTCGGCCGCCGTGAACACCCGCTCAGCCAGGACCGTGCACCTACCAACGAGCCTCATGAGCTCCACCCGAACCCGCTAAGCCACCCACAGCGCCACTCGCGCGAGCTCACACAGAATTTGAGCCAACAGTGGCCACTCTGGGTCTCACCGGGCCATCCCTTCCACCCTGAAGCCCGGCTTGTGACGCACGGTGGACGCGACCAACAGTGCCCGCTGAAGGGCGTCCAACTCCCGGCCCCCCAGCAGCCACTCGCACGGCCCCACTCGTTGTCCTTGGCCGACACTAACTGCCGGCAAGAGCCATAGGATGCCGCGGCCCCCGCCATGGGGTGCCTCGCACTGGTGGGGGTTTGGATCCCCGCGTCAGCGAGGAATCTGCGCCCCGTCTCCGCGCTTTCTTGCCCCCCCCCTTCCCGGCTCCCCATCTCATGCCGTCGAGACCCAGATGGTCGCAGCACCAAGTGGCTGCCCCCTTGACGCAAAATCGGAAGCTGCAGCAGCTCTTCTCCCGGGGCCTTCTTCAGCGGAGGAATTCCCCCCGCCGGGGGAAGTGGATGCCTCCGAAGTGACCAACTTGTCACTCGACCTCTGGACCCGTCTACGCGCGGGCACCGCTTGGCTGTAGCAGAGGCGTCGGAATCAAGGACCGCCCCATGCTGCTGCCCCCACCAAGCCTTTCCGCCGCAAACCCAACCCCTTGCCCAAACCCGGCTAGCTGCCACGTCCCGGAACTCTAGCTTGTCCCCCTCCCCATGCCACGGCAAAAGGAGGTTGCCCAACACCCGCGGGTCTTGAAAGTCTTTTGTGTACCGCATCGCCGTACAATTATCTTCCCACCTCCCAAACGACAAGAACCAGCTTCCGGCGATCCGCTAGCCCATGCCGCCGCCCCTCTGATGCCCGTGCGAACCCCCATCCGCAAATTCAGTCCCCTGGTGGAAGCCTGTCACGGCCGTCTCAAAGACCGGCGCCCCCGCGGGAACCACCCTACCCAGCTCTTTCTGTAATCCCATAGGTAGCCTTAGTGGCCCAAATCCCGAGGGCCTTTTAACGAACATCCGCCACCCGAATAGAGGCCGCTGCACCAACCCGGAGCAAAGCGAACCCAGAAAGGCACATGAGTACCACCATGGGCCACCACCCCGGTGTACCCTAGCCCCGTCTCGCCGCTTCCCGGAGAACCGGAGGGAAGGGGTAAAATTAGATGCCCCCCCCCCCCCCCCCGTTTGGCAAGTTTCCCGTGGATCGGAGCCACTGTGGTGGGGATCCATTCCATGTTCTTCGCAATCTGCACTGCCGCAATGGTCCCCCGCATTGAGGACGCGGAGGCCCCATTCTTGGATTGCAGCAACAAATACCCCGACAACACCTCCCCCTTCCGCTGCCCCGGGCTCCCCATGGCAAATTTCCACAACTTCCCCAACGCCCCCCCCTCAACCTCTCGGAGGTGCGGTCAGCAAGGGAATGTATTGCCAACGCCTCTGGGCTCTCCCCCGATTCTTGTGCCCGAGCGTCCCAGAGTCACCTGCAAGTGAACCTATACCCCTCTGCCTACCATTCCTCCGTGCTCTTTGCCCCCCTGCGCGAGCTGGTCCCACCGACCCACGGATTCCTCAACAGCGATTCATCCCGTCCAATGGGGACAATTGATCCTTCAATGGAGGGCCTGTTCCCGGCTCACCCCCTTCTGGATGCAGCGCTGGCAAGGCTAGTTGGGCTTGCCCGACAACGGAACCCATTTGGGGTTACTCCCCAAGGTGTTGAAGCACGACTCCCGTGGATACAAAGCAACCTCCACCCCTCTGTAGAACCCAAGCTGCGTAATGGCCGCCACTCCCCCTCCCCCCTCCCCCGCACCCTTAGCCTCTGAAGGTTGACCAAGGGCAGCTATCTTAGAGCCACCCCATTTGGCTCCATTCTCACGCTGATTCCGGACAATCCCAACACAAACCCCCCATGCAAACTTGTCGAAGGGGGTCCCCCTGTCCTCCGGATCCGTGATGACGATGTCAAAATCCAAGGCATCGTTTCCCACACCCCCTTACACCCCCTCCATGTCCTCGGCCACCCACTCCTCCCCGAACCCACCCAAAAGTTCCCCCAGGAGCTTACATTGCACCGACATACACCATGGCAGATGCGGGGTGCTCTCCATCTTCTCCACATTCGGCATCGAAAGCGGCGGGATGGCCTCCTCCTTCTCCTCGCACTGCTGCTCCTTCCTCTTGCCGCTCTTCATAGCCTCAACCTCCTTCCGAAGGCCGCTTGTACTAGTGGCCAGGATGTGCGGCATCTCCCCCTGCAGCCTCATCATGATATCATCCTCTGTGGAGTCCGTCCCGTTCCCCCCTCACCGCTTTGCGCTCCCCCTTGCGCGCCCGCCTGCTCTACCTCACCCCCGGGCTCCATCTTGCTTGCCCCGCTTGCAAGCCCCCCCCCTCCGGCAGCCAACAGTTGTCCTCAAGTGACCCTCAAATATCCGTCACCGCGAGTTTCAGGTCTCCAAATCGCTCACCTGCCGCTAGTTCCACCCCCGCGGTCCCTGCACCCAAACCACGATCAATTGATCAAGACTCCCGCGGCGGTTCACATAGGCCTCGAGGTAAGGTCCAGAGCTTCCGCCCCCCCCCCCCCCCCCCGGCCGACGGCGGTATGCCTACCGCCGTGCTTGTGTCGCTTGCCGTCAGGGTAGCTTCCGCGCATGGCCCTTTCCCCTTGGTCCCCGTCGCCGTCGTCGGTGTCGTCTTCGCCGACCCCCTATAACATCCTTGCAGGTGCTTGTGCCCCCCTCGCCCCCTTTGCCTAAACCCCCTCCGCTCTGCCCCTCGTCGGACTTGCGTTTGGCGACGGACTCCGCGTAATCCGCGCACTGGCTGTCAGTGACCGTCTCCATATCTCGGACTACTGTGGTCCCATCCCGGCGTCCTCCGGTAGCTTGTCTCGCCACGAAGGCAACAACGGCTCGGGTCATGTAAAGGCCCCGGAGCTGGGCCTGGTCAATTTGCCCTTGTGCCTCTCACAGTATAGGGGTCCGACGCAACACGCCGCAACTTGAGCCTCGGGTGTGCCCAGAGGGCCACACGATGCGCAAAAAAACTCATAGGTTAGAAAACTTGACACCAAGCGGTAAGAGTCCAACAGGCCCTCCCAAAGAAAACAACAGTTCAGCAAGAGCCAAACCGTCGTGCTCAAGTACCTGTATTGCAACCAAATGAGCAGCCAACCCCATCCTGGGGGCGACAGAAGAGTTTTGCAAAAGGCCCAATTGCCAAAAAAATCTTCAAGGTGTTTGCCAGTGAACAGCCTAACCAACATAAAAACAACAAAGTCCTCACTAGCAAGGGGACACCTGGGGCGGGGGGGGGGGGGGGGGGGTTATTCGGAGTTTCGATCTAGGAGCTCCGCCATGGGTTAGGGGATCAATATATAAGAAAGAAATTCTTCACGACCAAAGTCCATATTCACCAACAACGGCCGCAATAAGCAAAGAAATTATGGAACACCCCCCGCCCACATGCACCCACACCCACACCCACAAAAGCGGTACCCGGTTGTGAAAAATGTGAGTTGTGTACAAAAAAGCGCCTAATCGTGTACATTTTGGGCGGTAAATGCGTGTAAATTTTCTTTGCGGTAAGTCATGTAAATTGTAAAAAAAATGAATTTCTTCCTTCGGTAAGTGCGTGCATTTTCTTTTTGCGGTAACTTGTGTAAATTACAAAAAGATTGAAAAATTGAAAGAAGTGCAACTTTTGCAATACATGTTCAATACGCACAGCTGCTGGTTTCGTATGGCACCGCAAAGTGACCTTAGCTATGCGACGCCGAGCCCACAAAGCACATACTACTTTCTGTGGCCATCAATTAGTTGAGACTCGGCCAATATAGCATAGTTTGACATGGTGTCATTGTCACTAGACACAAAATTGGGCCCAAGAAAAGAATCCCGACAGCGCCATGGCCAACATCCACTGTGCTAGCACTAAGAACAAAATTAGGCCCAAGGAAAAGGGTCCTCACAGGGCCATGGCCAACACTACCGCCAGCATTATAGGCCACCAAGCCACTGGTATGGGGCCAATATGTGTCACGGGCACGAGACTCAAAATCGGGACCAAGAAAAGAGTCCTGAGGTGGCCATAGCCAACATCCAGTGTGCTAGCCCCGGATACAAAATCATGCTCAAGAAAAAGGATCCTAACATAGCCTTGGCCAACGCTAGTGCTACCATTATAGGCCACCAAGGCACTGGTATGGGACCAATATAAGAGCAATATTATACGCTCCACCATTATTCATAGAGTATCATCCGTGCCCATGGGACTCATTGTGGCCTATTTTCTTCGTGTATGCCTCGGTGCCATTCACAGAGCACTGCAATGTTGCGTACACGAAGGGCAGAAAGAAAATGCCTTCTCGGGGGCCCAAAAGAGGGCAGAAATGCTACATCACCCCTACATTCTCGGGGATCCCCAGACAAAGGGGGGGCAAAATTAGAAGTGGCTGCCTCAGCCCTGCCTTCTCCGGAACCCAAAAGAGGGCGGAAATGCTATGTCCCCCCTGCATTTCCTGGGGTCCCCAGTCAAAGGGGGACAAAATCACAAGTGGCTGACTCACCCCTGCCTTCTGGCGGAAATGCTATGTCACCCCTGAATTCTCGGCGATCCTCGGACAAAGGAGGACGAAATCAGGAGTGGCTGCCTCACCCTTGGCTTCTCCAGGGCCCAAAAGAGGGCAGGAATGCTATGTCAGCCTTGCATTCTCGGGGATCCCTAGACGAAGGGTGGCAAAATCAGAAGTAGCTGACTCACCCTTGGCTTCTCCGGGGCCCAAAAGAGGGCGGAAATGCGATGTCACCCCTGCATTCTCGGGGAACCTCGGACAAAAGAGGACGAGATCAGATTTGGCTGCCTCACCATTGGCTTCTCCGGGGCCAAGAAGAGGGCGGAAATGCTATGCCACCCCTGCATTCTCGGGGATCCTCTAACAAAGGAGGACGAGATCAGACTTGGCTGCCTCACCCTTGGCTTCTCTAGGGTCCAAAAGAGGGCAGAAATGCTACGTCACCTATGCATTCTCGGGGATCCCCAGACAAGGGGGGGGGGCAAATTCAGAAGTGGCTGCCTCACCCTTGCCTTCTCCGGGGCCCAAAAGAGGGCAGAAATGCCATGGGCCCCGTGCGTTCTCCGGCATCCCCAAAGAAAGTGCGACAAAATCGGAAGTGGCTGCCTCAATTCTGCCTTCTGGCGGAAATGCTACATCACCCCTGCATTCTCAGGCATCCTCGGACAAAGAGGGGCCAAAATCAGAAGTGGTTGCCTAACCCTTGCCTGCTCCGGGGGCCGAAAGAGGGTGGAAATGCTACATCCCCCGTTCTCGAGTGTCCCCAAATACGCTGGGACAAAATTAGAAGTGGCTGCCTCGGCCATGCCTTCTGGCGGAAAGGCTACGTCACCCCTGCATTCTCGGGGATCCCCAAATAAGGAGGGACAAAATCAGAAGTGGCTGCCTCACCATTGCCTTCTCGGGGGCCCAAGGGAGGGCGGAAATGCTCTGTCACCCTGCATTCTCGGGGATCCCCAACGCCAGCCGCAGGGACAATATCATAAATGGCTGCCTCACCCTTGCCTTCTCCGGGGCCCAAAAGAGGGTGGAAGTGCTATGTCACCCCTGCATTCTCGGGGATCCCGGGACAAAAGGGGACAAAATGAGAATTGGCTGCCTCAGCACCGCCTTCTCGGGGGCCCAAAAGAGGGCGGAAATGCTATGCCACCCCTGTATTCGCTGGGGTCCCCAAATATAGGGGGACAATCAGAGGTGGCTGCCTCACCCTTGCCTTCTCGGGGGCCCAAAAGAGGGCGGAAGTGCTATGTCACCCCTGTATTCTCTGGGGTCCCCAAATATAGGGGGACACAATCAAACGTAGCTGCCTCACCCTTGCCTTCTCGGGGGCCCAAAAGAGGGCGGACTCGCTATGTCAGCCTTGCATTCTTGGGGACCCCCAACGCCAAGCACGGGGACAAAATCAGAAGTGGCCCACAGGTGGGCACATCGCCTACGGGCATGCATTTTCAGTAAATTTGGTAATTTTTCCTCTGCGGTAACGTCATGTACCTTTTTTATTTTTGCGGTAAATGCGTGTAGGAGAAAATCGTCACATCGTGTAATCTTTTTTTGCGGCAGATGAGTATGGCAAAAAAATCGTCACGTTGTGTAATTTTTTTTAGCTAAACGCGTGTGCAAAACAATCGTTGCTTCCTGTAATTTTTTTTGCGGTAATCCGTGTGGCGGGCTTACATGACTTACCACCAAAAATTTACACGACTAGACGATTTTTCTGTTACACGCATTTACCGCAAAAAAAAAATTACACGAGTTACAACATACACCACCCGGGTACGGTGGGGTAGGGGGCTCAAAATCCAAAAATGCATTGGGGGGTCATTTTCTCTCCCAAAATGATGCTTTCACAAGGGGGTAAACATCCAACGCCACTTTGAGGTATCCTATGCCTATGACCCCCAAAACGGGGGGGGGGGGGGATTTTCGTGCCAAGTCAAATTCGCGGTGGTAAATTTCGCCGAGGGGAAATTTCGCGGAGCCCGGTGGATTTTGTGAGGTAATTTCACTGTGGTAAATTTCGCGGGCACTCCCAAAAATGTTGATGTGTGTAGAGCTTAGACACAGGTGCCACTCACAATGCAGGTGAGACCCATCTGCCACACTCTGCCAGGGATGAGGGTCAAGTTGGTCTCAGGTCCTGACATGGGTTCAAACTTTGACGGGTTATTTTTGTATGCGCCACGTTTCGCAATGGACTTTTTCTTGAGGGGAACCTCCTTCGGATGATTCACTAGATGTTGCACTTCACTCTGGGGTGCACTTTTACGGACCAAAAACCGTTCCATGAGGCAAGGGCTGAATGAAATGTGAGTGTACTCAATCCACAGGGGGTTGAACCTGAAACAGATGGCACATGCAAGACACCTGTCACTGTCACATCACTGTCGCTGTGTGTGTATCACCCCCGCCAGAGTCCACAGTACACAGTGTGTACTGTGTGTCCGGGCAGTGTATGAGAAATTCGCGGAGAACCCTGAACTTTGCGCGGGAAATTTCGCGGTCAATTTGAAACGCGAAATTTCCCACGCGAAATTAAAGTGCCACGAAATCCCCCCGCCCCCCCCGCCTATATATTGCGTCCGCAGCTGCGCTTGATCTAACAACCCTCTTTGAGGTGATTTGTGGAAACAAATTGCTGCCCCTATTTATGAAGGGGTGACTATTTCATATACACTTGTTGTTGGCCTTTGTGGTGTGACTTCAGTAAAAGGTGTGATCAATGGTCAAATGGGTAAATGCGCCCCGGGCACAACAAATAATGTCGAAATCACCACACAAACAGAAATCACAACCACTCACTCCAGAGCGTCCACAGTGCCTTGGTAACCAGGCCCGTCTTTTGTCTTTCGTGGGATTGTCTCGGCGGGACACAAAGCGGCTTCATGGACGCACGCCCGCACACGTGTGCACGACTGCACATGTGTTTGTGCCCAGACCGCGATTTTGTCAGTTAGAGGGCCCCAACCATATGATGTTGTGTTCCTTGTGGGCAAGGCGCTGGTTCCTGGGTGATGAAGTGCACAGTGAGGCAAACAGCGTGGTTTCCTGTGTGTGTGTGTGTGTGTCACGGGGGGGGGGGCGACTACAACCGGTCCTGATGCCACACCCCCCCCAGCTATCTGTCAAAACTTGGGGGGGGGGGGGCGGGGGGGGGGGGTCGGCTGGAGGGTGTGTGTGGGGGGGGGGGGGGGTGTCGGCTGGAGGGTCTGGGGGGGGGGTGTCGGCCGGAGGGTCTGGGGGGGGGGTTCGGCGGGGGCGGGGGGGTTCCCAAGGTGGGGGGGCCTACACGCGACCCACTACTACCACATGCATACCTCCAGGGAGGATGTGTGTCTGGGGCGGGTTCGGGGAAGCTGCTGGTGGCTGTTGTGAAGCAGGGGCTGCAGATGGGCAGGTGTGTCCACAGTGGTTGTGGTGATCTTTCACTTTGCAACAAACGACATTTGTCGAGTGCCTCGTCTTGCTAATCTGGCGCTCAAAACATGGATGGTTTGATGAAAGGGAAGCATGCACAAAAAAACTTCGGCGCCGTTGGTGCCATGGCCCCAACACCATTATCTCTCAAAACCCAGGGGGGGGGGTCGTCGCATACAAGGACCGGGCCCGGCCGCCCCCCCGTGGTGTGTGTGTGTGCTTGAGCGTGCTTGAATGAGTGTATCCAAATGCATGTGTGTGCGCGCGCGTGTGTCGCAGTGTTCAAAAAGAGCACTGCCCCCAGGCTTACAGGCAGGTGCACAATGCAGCTGCAGCAAACGAAAAAGCTGGTTCTTTTTAGTGGGTGTTTCAATGGTTGTTTGCAGGATTGAAAGCCGCCCTCCCCCGAAGTGTAACCCTGAATGAACGGGGCAGCATAGGGCCAGGACGGAGGATACTCCATTAAAACCTGTATGTCGCCACAGGGTGAGTGGAGGCTCGTAAGAGGATGACAGTGGTGAGTGAGGGGGTCATTCGTGCGCGCACACACCCGAACTACGCACGCACGTACACACTGCAGACCACCGAAAAAAAGCAGTCCAATCGGTAAGACACAGAAGCTCCTCGCGGGGCAGCTCAGGAACAGCGCTGTACGCCTTCCACCACACATACGCGTGCACACCTATACACCCACACCCACACACACGCGCACACACACACACACACACAAACACAACTCCAAACAACAACGATGCAGCCAGCTGCCAAACGCACAGGTGCAAGAAGACACCGCTGCTCACCAGATGGCAAATTTCTGTCCACTATCGTATCCGGTTCAGAGATATCCAATTCGTTCAATTTGAGCAGCAGGCCTGAGAGATCAAGTGTGAAGAGCAGATTTGAAGCAGACTCAGCAACCAACAAACCGAGGATCTCTCAGTACATGATGTGGGGTGGTGATGCAAGTGACGCAAGTGATTTTGCACTGAATGCACACTTCCTGGCAATGTGAGCTGTTCAGAGGTCCTACGTTTTCTTTGTGCAATGCATACAATGGGTTGGTGGTCTGGCTGGACTGCTGGGCCATGGCATGCCATGTACCGGGGGTTCAGCACCCCATAGCAACCCTCTCCCATGCACCATCCCTTTGTCTGTGTCCATGAAAATTGGTGTGGCGGGACAATGGTACGGGGCTCATGTACCGGCGGCGTTCTTGCTCAAATGCAAAGGCAAATACGTCCAAGCACCAGAAATGGCACAGGAGTCACACCGGTCTGATTCTTGACCACGTACGGGTAGTAGTGCTTGAGATGGGCGGCGGAGCCGGACTTCTGTTTGCTGTTTGTCTTCTGGTCTTTGTTCGCATCACTGAACAGTCCTGATGACACCCGTGAATAATGGGGCAAGGGAAGATATGCCGGAGCGCGCCAACCACCGCCGGAAGGCAGTCACGGGAGAGGGCGGGTGTGGAGAACGACATAGGCGACATGACCATGGTTGGCCCCCCCCAGTCTCACAGTATCTGGAACGACAAGTACAAGACCAGGGCCGGACGAGCATTGGACCCGTGTCCAAGCAGACAGCGAGCAAACCCTCGCCCCCACACACACTATGCTATGGCCTAGTGGTAAAATGGGTATCGCTTGGCAAGGCAGGTCCCGCTTCCGCTGAGATTGGCACTTGCAATGCACCCCAGCGCTGCCAGACCCGGATGCAGCACCTGCTGCTGCAGAGGCACCGCACTGACAGCAAACCCATCACCTGTGCAGGAACGCCATCAAATGTGGGAATTGGAGGAATGTGCAAATAGGGCAAAGTGTCGTGAAGGACAGTTCTCACGCACGACAGCAGCCGAAATATACCAAGCATTTCGTGTGCAGAATCCGACCCATGGAGTGAGCTCCGCTGTCATGTGGAAAGGACAAGGCATAGGGGGGTCGACTCCTCGGTTCTGGACACCTACTACCCCCGCCCCCCCCCCAACTAACCGATGGCCGGAGACCCCCTTGGGGGGGGGGGGGGTTCTGGGAGGGGCGATGGGGGGGGGGGATGGATGGATGGATGGATGGATGGTGCGAGAATTCGGGGGGCAACTCCCTGGGACACAGGCCAAAAGCTCCGATCCCTCGCAGTCCAGCCAGCAGAGCTTCTTGAATTTGGGCTTAGCTGGCCCATGGAATTTAGGCTCTTGTATGATAGAGCTCATGACCCGCCAGCTTATGGTGGGCAAGCTTTGGGCAGCCCAGGCCCCCCTGGACTGTTGTAGAACGTCAGGGCATTCGAATCACCCAGCCCCGTGGGTGCTAAGGGGCATATGGGAGGGATGAGGGGTGGGTGGGGGAGGGAGGGAGCGACACCGTGTCTAGGTGCCTCTCTTGCTTTGCAGCACCCTAGGCTACCCCCCCAGGCTACTCCCCTGGGGGCAACTCAACTACTGGCAACACACATGGGTGCCGCCGGGCAATTGGGCAACCGGGTGCAGAGAAGAGGGGAGGGGGTGGTGAGGAGAGGAGGAGGCACGTGCAGGCAAACCCTGCGCTCGAAATCCCAGCTGGGGAGTGTCACATTCCTAGCGGTCCACAGGCAATCGGGCCGGCATCGTCGGGCAACTCAAGGCGATCAAGACCCCGTCTGTTAAGCAGCCCGAGCCCCCCGCGGCCGCCGAACCATCGTTTCTGGTCCGTTGGCCAGAACCATTCGGGCTCCCACACCACGACAAGGTCACCGGCCCGAGGTTTCTCGGGGCGGGGGAGCGATGGGGGGGGTTCTGGGGGGAAGTTTCTCGGGGGGGGGGGGGTCCAGGAGGGTTGATGAGGGGGGTGTCTAAGTGGGGCAATTTGAGGGGTATCAAGGGCAGGCGTGGGTCCATCACAGGCTCCCCTTACCTCCCCTTGCCCTCCCTCTAACCATACCATCACCCTAATCAAGACTGAATATTGGGACCGAGCTGGTGGGGAAGGCACGTTGCTTTGTCACTTTGCTTTGCCTTGAGACCATAAAAAGAGGTAGAGGGGGGAGGGGGGGGGGGGGGCATAAAAATAGTATCATTACAAACTATTCAGCAAACATTGATGGGATTGCGGTGGAGGGAAAGCCACTTGCGAACACAAAAAGAGGGAGCCAAAAAGGCTGGAGGGGGGGGGACTAAAAACTACAAACTTTTGAGCAAACATTGATGGGATTGCGGTGAAGCGAAAGCCACTTGCCAACAGAGAAAGAGATAGTCAAAAGGGGGGGAGGGGCATAAAAAAAAGTATCATTACAAACTAGTCAACAAACATTGATGGGATTGCGGTGAAGCGAAAGCCACTTGCCAACACAAAAAGAGGTAGCCAAAAGGGGGGGGGGATGGGGGGGAGGGGCATAAAAAATAGTATCATTACAAACTAGTCAAGGAACATTGATGGGATCGCGGTGAAGGTGGTGAAGCGAAAGCCACTTGCCAAGGCAAAAATAGCTAGCCAAAATTGCGGGAACAGGGGGGGTGGGGGCACAAAAAACTACAAACTATTCGGCAAACATTGATGGGATCGCGGTGAAGCAAAAGCCACTTGCCAACACAAAAAGAGACATGGGCTGAGATTACAAATAGTGAAGTAGATAGCGAACACGCAGCGAAAAACCTATTTGGTGATTATGTTGTATATGCCTGTTACAATGGACATGCAGCAGGACACAACAAAAGGCAAATGGAAAAGGCAAAGCCCGAATATCGGAGTAGGTTGGGTGAAGAATTGTCAATTATGTTCAAACATTAGCAACGTCGAGTGAACCCATGGAGCACAACAAGGCACAAGATGTAAGCGGAGGTGCTCATGGTTCATGTGATGCAGTCCGAGTACGCTGTTCCGGACAGTGTTCTTGACCAAGGGGTAATAAACTAAATGCCCGATAGGCCGGAGTATATTAATACGCTTGCAGTGTCACGACCAGGGGTGGGTTTGAATGGGATGGCGGTGAAGCGAAAGCCAACACCAACTTGTGACAGGCTCCATGAAATGAGCAAAAAATAGTGGTACTAAATGGGATCCCGGTGAAGCGAAAGCCAATTACCAAAGTGCGATGCATGCCAAATTGCCCTTGATGTACTCTATCTACAACAAATTGAATTTTGCCTTCACACCTTCCAGCCTTCAATAACAACTGAAATCGCAAGGTTGCCTGTTCATGAGAGTCCCCCAATGCATTCTTATCTGACTGAACGCGAACACTACAAGCCAGATGATGTTTGCAAGCATCTTGTTCTCCACTAGCACCCAACAGGTCTAAAGCCAATTGCAGATTCTTAATCATCATGACTTCCGCTCACCCTTTCCGACTTACGTTTGGGTGTACCTACCACGGAATTCAATGCCGATCAATTGATAAGATTATCTTTTTCGTGGATCAAAAGGGCCGACCAGCTCTTGCGTACAATGCCCCGTACGTCGGAATGAGCCGAGTGCATGAGGGGAAGAATATTCGCGTGTTGTGCATTCATGAAGGGTCGTTGGGTGATGATTGGAGGCATTGCTTATTGTGTTTGGCCCCAACAGTCATGGTGGTCAAATACATGCTGCATTTGAACGGCTACGACAAGGCACATGCTCACTTGGTTCACCTCTATGCACAACATGGCATTGATTACAACCAACCTGTCAAGCCACCACACAAGGAGAAGAACGACAAGGCGACAAAGTCAATTTCTTGCCCACAAGGATGTGGTCGTTCATGTACCGTGCAAGCTTATTTGAGAATGCATCTGCTCAAATGCAATCACCGTCGTCTCCCTGATGATGCGTGCACCCAAGGTTCCTCAACAACTGCACCACCTCACACCACAACCAATCAAGATTCTACTACTCAAAGCTCATTGCTTGCAACATTGGTGATCGAAAATGTGTTCTTTGCAGAGCAACAGTACGAAGGCGACTTCAATGCGGCTGCAAACGTTGCAAGTGAGATGCTAGATGATGCAAGGCGTGCCCATCATGAAAAGAAGGGGAAACAATGAGTGCACAAACCCGTTAGTCCAAAATCAAAGGTATCTCGGCCAGCTTCTCGTCACAGCAACACAAAGCGATCACACGATGCCGAGAAGTCCAACCATGAGTTTGACATGTCCCCTTCCAAATGATACAAAGGTTGTACCAAAGGAGAAAAGCACCGTGCAGTAGAAGCTTCACCGAGTCCATCACGCGCCAAGAAAGGTAGACTGAAGGAACCTCCACGCCCATCCACAACGCAATACTCGCACCCGGAGCCTATCGCTGCCGAGCGCACAATGCATCACGGACATTCCATCCTCGCTTATTGCCTCCATGTGTGACAAGTTGTCCGACAATTGCCTTTCCTTTCTTGCTGCAGACACTAATGTAACAGTGAACATCAATCCTACGGGTCATGGGCATCAATGGAATAAGAACATGGTCACCATTGCTCCCGTCCATACCATCTACGGATGTATTGTTGCGTGGCACTTGAACAGTTACACAAAATGGTGGATGCTCAAGAAAGACAATTTGACCCGGTGCGGCATCACGAATCTCATTCGCACGACAGGAGGGCTCGTTTGGGCTGAGGAGAATGGAGTGCAAACAAGCATGAGTACCATTTGAAAGCGCCTTTTCGGGACGCAGATTTGCTTGTCAATGAGCAAGCCGCCCCTTGGGCAAAAAACACCGTCATATCCTTGACGGTACCATACAAGAACTCTGTTTGCTCTCGGAAGTGACGTTTATACTTTTGTGCCATTGGTAAGTACCAAGCCACCACCGGAACGCCCGTGCGCTTTGGGTATTCATGCACTATAACTTGGTGGACAACATGCACCGTTTTTTTTATCGATACTGACAATGGTTGCACCAACCCTACCCTCGTCTTTGTTCGCGAAGTCATGAGGGGTCATCTCCTTCAACCTAGGAAAAAACTTCTTGCGGATACCCATGCTATCCTTCGTCCATTGGTGAAAGGCGGTGACTGCTTGAGCATGTTCGGGATCCGTTGCACGATGCTGCTTCGTCAAACACACTCCGTGAAACAAACCGGAAAGCTCACACCCTTCTTGATCTGCAATCCTGGTTGACACTTGATCCCTGCATATCAAGGAATTTGGGCCACAGGTTCAAGTTGAACGAAATCGCCCATGAGCAAGATGCACAACCCTCCAAATGGTACATTGAATGTTGGCACCTTTCGCGAAGATGTGCATCTATTTCTCTCAACATCCAACAGCCTGGAATTGAAGCCTCGTCCACCCCAAGCACCTTACATTCGGGAAGGATGGTGGACATGAAGATTCATGATGGAAAAAAGCGGAAAAAGTTGTAGGTGTGTGTGTGTGTGTGTGTGTGTGTGTTTGCGGCATGCAAATTGCCCCAAAGCACATAAAGGGGCTAGTTCTGGCTTCATTGTTGACCCCCCGCCTTGGTATAGTGGTGTGTGAGGGGGTGACGCTTGGGGATGTGGGGTGAGGGGGTGTCAGGGGGGGGGGCTTGGTTTGGGGTGTGTGGTTTCTGGCGCTGGGGTGTGTGGCGGTGTGGTTTTCAGGGCTGTGGGTCAAAAAGCATCAATAAACCCCCCCCTCAACCCCTCCCCCACCCAAAGATCAAACTTGGCGAGCGGGTTGGTGTATGTGGTGTCCACAGCCCATGCAACCCCCCCCCCCCCACCGAGCCCCCAAGAGCCCCCAAATTTCCCCCCCTCCCAGGCCCCCAAATGGTGAGGCACCAAAGGTGTGCATGCGCACTTGGGGTGTGTCACTGTGTATCATGCAGGGTCCCAAAATCTAAGTTTTCGGTTGTTGTGTTTTTTCTTTTGCATGTGACACGTGCAGGGGTAGCCACACCACTGCACACCACAAACCAAAACACCATAGGCCCACACCTCACTGCCCCACACACCAGCCCCACATGCCAAAGCCCCATAGGCCCACACACCACATCCCCACACCAGCAGCGCAACACCCCGCAGCCCCTATGGTATGGGCGGTTGTGGTGTGTGGTGTGCGGGGTGTGTGGTGTGTGGTGTGTGGGGTGTGGTCCTGTGGGTGTTCGGCCGGGGTGTGTTGGGCTTCAGGGCGTGGGGCTAAAAATCGTGGGGTTGGGGCGAGGCCCGGTTGTGGTGCTTGCGGCTGTCGGAGGTGGTGCTGTGGGGGGTGAGGCCGTGGGGGTTGTGTTGTGTGACCCCCACCAGAGCCACCAGCCCCACCCCAACAGCCCGAACTATCACAAGCTGGCGCGCCAAAGCCCACACCCTGCTGCCCAACACCCTGCAGTTCAACGCACTACCCACTGCCCCATAGCTGCCTACACCACAACCCTTTACACCAAAGATCCACACACCACAGCCCTACACACCATATACCCACCCCCCATAACCCCACACACGACAGCATGACACCTGGGACACCCCGACATGACAGCCGCACACACCAAACCCCCACACTGCCCCCATTCTTTTAGATTAATTTTTTGACTACCTGGTTTAATATCTGGAGGTTAACATTTAATTTTTGGACCGACATTCCAAATCGTACTTGCCGGCCGCAATCAATATGTCTGCGCCACCAAGATGTTGCACGTTGGTGTTGCTAGCAAACAAGTATACAATAAGCTTGTTGCCCTCAACAATACACCCATCGCGCTGATCTGCTCTTTTGACTTCCCATACTACAAGCATGCGCCTTCCAAGTTGTATACCCCAATGGTGTAACAAGATCCAGTTAGTTTACGCGCACCGAAGAAGTATGGCTGTGTTTCGCTATGGTACTTGCCAGTCGCACGGGGAAGTGCAAATCGACGTCCATATTTTCCTCCCGGAGGCTTACCGCGACTAGATATCAAGCAACGATGGCTGCATAAATTGCCAAACACTTCATTGCTAAATTGCTCCTTTACCTTGGCTGCCTCAATTGGGTCGTCGGGTAATTCTCCAAGTAATCGTTGCTCCTCTAGCATTTGCGGCGCTCTCACTCATTCTCTGGTGTGTTGTTCCCAAGCATAATGGAATTCAGCATCTAACGAAGCGCAGATTTGTTGGTACAACACTGCACCAGACAACGAACAAGATCACCGTTCCCGCTTACCATATCCTCGAGCCATGCCATTATTCCTCCCCAAAATCGCCCACGGAATGCAAACTTGAAGATCTTTGACAGTCGTAGCAAGTGCATTGCACCACACAAGTACCAAATAGGCCCTTCTTGCGCGTACATACAAGAAGATCTTTTCGCGTCACGGTTGCCGAAGGTAATCCAAGAAGAACTTCCAAAGGTGAGTGCACTTGGCGCTCGTTGGCGCGTGCCGCGGCAACTGGGTTCTTTGCCCAAGATACAAAGCACTCTGTCACACCGGGGAGTGGAACTTGCGTAGTGGAGTCCCCGATGGACTCCATGGAAAACACGCAGCAAACACCTTGTAGCCGCCATTATACCTCTTGTATGCGGACCATGGCACTTTCATGCAAATGGAAACTTACCTCCTTTTTGTCAACAATAGAATTGTACTAGTGCTGCACCCACACTTAAGTGGCCGCAATCAAGCCAGCAAATGTTTGGCATCACGACCCTACCGTATACAAAGCAACAAACACACTGTCCCAGAAGCGTCTCTTCTTACCGAATGCTACAAAAAGGAAATCAAATTATCAGGCATCATGCATTGAGCACATTAGAGTATTAACATTCGTGCAACCCGCCTTTGACGTGTTTCTACCCACCCTAACACAAAAAAGGATTACTACCATTGAAAACTATGGGGCAAACAAAGATGAGATCGCGGTAATGCAACCACTACTTGCCAACACAGGAAAAAGGTGGCTATGAGTGCAGTGGGGGGGAGGGGGCACAAAAAATGGTATAATTACAATATATTCACGAAACATGGATGTGATCACGGTGAAGCGAATGCCACGTGCGAACAGACAAAGAGGAAGCCAAAAAGGGGGGAGGAGGGGGGGGGGGGGTGGGCATAGAAAAGATATCATTACAAACTAGTCAACAAAAAGTGATGGGATCGCGGTGAAGCGAAAGCCACTTGCCAACACGAAAAAAGGTAGCCAAAGAGGGGAGAGGGGTGGGGGGCGACTAAAAGTTACAAACTATTTACTAAAACACTAATGGGATGGCGTTGAAGCACAAGCCAGTTGCCGACACAAAATCAGATAGTCCGAGGGGGGGGGGGGGGGGCAAAAATAATATCATGACAAACCAGCCAACAAAGACCGATGAAATTGCGGTGAAGCAAAAGTCACTTGCCAACATAAAAAAGGAAAAGTCAGAAAGGGAGAAAGGGGGAGAGGGGGGGAGATCACTGAAAATTGTACCGTTACAAACTATTAGGCCGACATCGATGCAATCGCAATGAAGCGAAAACCACTTGCCAAAACAAAAAGACAAGTAGCCAAAGGCGGGGGGGGGGGGGGGCATAAAGCAGTACCATTACAAACTAGTCAACAAACATTGATAGCATCATGAAGGCCTTCTGGGAAATTGCATCGGCTAATATGGGTCAAATACAGCTCAAAATAGCCTTAAACTACTTGTTTGAGCACGCCAAATGAACTACGATCAATTTGGGGAAAACATAGCTTTAACCCATGTTTGACCCATTTTTGGTTGCAAAAAAGGGTATGTTCAAGGCAGTTTGTGTCTTTGGAGGGGCCAAAATGGTTTGCATTAGGGTGAAAATGGGCTCATTTGACTTGTTTAGGCACCCCAAACGGTCTATTCTCATTTTCGAAAAAACACATTTTTGAACCATTGTTGATCCATTTTTGGTCCCGAAACAGCTCATTTTCAAGGCATTTTGGGATTTTAGGAGGGCCAAAACGGGCCACCACGAGCTCAAACCGCGCCAAAAATACCTGTTTTGGCATTCCATGTGGTCCACAATTATTTTCGAAAAAAAACTTTTGCGCACCCGGTGGACCTTTTTGACCCATTTTGGCACCTACCTCTTTGGGCTACCTCTTGCAGCTTGCCGCAGCCCACTGGGCCTAGGTACAAGGGTCTAGGCATCCGTTAGGGCAATTTTAAGGGGGGCACCAAAAGTGGGTGATTCCGGGTGGATTAGGTGCGCTGGAAATCGCGTTTGTGAGCCACGTAGCCCAAGATATGGTCTTCTTTTCGTTTGGGGCTGTCCGCGGCTAATGTGCAGAAATTAGGGGGCTTTTTGAGGCCTTTTGGGCGCAGTTCGGGGACGTATTGTGGAGGTAGAGGGCCCTCGAGGGCCCCTTGGCACGGTAAAATCTACCTGCAGGTGTAGAGTAGCCACTACTTCCCTTCGTTTGGCCGTTTTGAATGGGTTTTCGGGCGGGCTTAGGGAAAAGCAGGCCGATTTTGGCATTAAATTGCAGATTTTTAAATAGACGTCGGGCACTTCCGACGCCCGTTCCCGGCCGCCACCGTTCAATTTCCCGCTCATACTTTGTGTGGTTGTCCATCACACCCATAGGCAGCATCCACCCAAATTTTGGCCTAATCTGAAGCACCACAATGAAGCTGTGATTTTCCCCCTTTTCGCGCATGCTTGCTGCTTGCTTGCTTGCCAAACATGTTAGGTCCACCCTAGACGCTAAAGAGGGTTATAAAACCAAGACTGGTTCCATGGAAGGATGCGTGGTCATGGGGTTGCTCGGTCGCAGGTTGCTCTTCACTGGTGCTAGCTACCGTTTCGTTGAAGACCGACGTCGGGGTGTTGGCAACCTGCTCGGCATCTTGTGTCCGGGGTTGGCATCCGGCTGCGATGTGCGCCCCGCCGATTGCCGCGTCCCTGTGGGGTCCTCGGTGATCCGGGTTCTGGGTGGCCTCCTGGTCCCCGCACCCGGTAGCGACCGTAGTGATTGTGAAGGGGAGGGTGAGGAGAAGTTGACAGATGAGAGACCCCCCCCCAAGGCCAAACCCCCCATCCCGACCCCCAGCCACCAAAACTATTGGCAAGAAAATATCGGGAAAGTATTGTCAGTCGGATGATCCATCAGATGGAGCCATCCCCCCCCCCCAAAAAAAAGAACCTTCCAAGCCCCCTCCCCCCCCAAGCCCCGGGCCACAAAGGCCACCCCGGCCCCCAAGGGGGGGTGGTGGTGCCAACGACCCCATCATGGGCACCAAGGTCCACGTCCCGTACTCACGGGGCGTGGACATGGGCACCGTGCGTAGTGTCCACCGCAGGAAGGCGGGCATTGTGTGGGTGTAATACCCAGGCAACGCCACGATCTATGAGATGGCCCGCAACCTCCTCTTCCTAACCCCGGAACCCGCCCATGAACACCTTGAGCGTGTTCGCAAGGGCAAGAAAGCCAGTCCCCCCCCCAAGTCTGACCCGTAGACTAACCGCCTGACTGACCTAAGACTAACCCCACGGCACACCACAAGACTAACCGCCCGATGGACTCCCAAAGCAGAAAAAAGCCCCAACCCTAACTCAACCTGTGACCCAACCCAACAATTATGGAGGTTACTGGTAACGGTTGCGACACATTAATTTTGAATGTTTCAAAATTTTATTATAAAATTAAAATTTAAAAACCCGAGGACCGTTTTAATATTTATTTCACAAGCAAAGCGGTGCGACCCCCCCCCCCCCAACCAGAACCCCCGGGTGCAAATGGCACCCAATCCAGTAAGGCATCCCATGGAGGTAGATTTTTTCTTGTCTCAACCCGTCAACCCCCCCCAAAGGATCAATTTTGGGTTAACGAATTAATTTTCGGCCAAAAATTCAAAATCTTGGTTTTAACATTGGTTTGCAGGGTAGGCTAGTTTCAGAGTTATTGTTGGGGTCAAATATGGAGGACAATGATGTTGCAAAAGCAGCCATGAACGAAATTTTGGGGATCTTGTTCAGCCTAATCAACATGGCTGGCATGGCTCAACCACCTCGTGACAAAGGTTAGGGTTGGGTTCACCCAGCTGGCCCACCATCCCTGCCCACACCCCGTCATGTTCCACCCCTGGGTACCCCACTTGTCCCATCCTTGCCCACTCCCTAGCCTTGTAGTGCTTGGGGGCCACCCAGACCTCCGAGCAGACCCTACCCTGCTCCCCATCCCTTAACGCCCTTAGGATCACCAACCCGAAGGCGGGGTCGGCCACAAGGAGGCGGTGCAAACTGCCAAGGGGCAGCTCTTGTTCATGGTCGCGGTCACGCAAAGAGATGCGCACTGGCTGCGAATCCCCGGCATTCACCACAACATCAACGAGCTATTAAACAAACAAGAGGGAGAATGATTGATTTTTGCGACGTCTTTTTTAATTTGTCAAAGTTAATATTGACTGTTAATTTTAATATTTGCACCGGTGATCGAAAATATAAATATCAAGGCACATTTTTTAACTCAAAACGACGAAAGATTAACAACCAAGCAAACAAGCATACCTCAAAACCCACGGATGCCCCCTGCGCTTGGACAACACCCATGGTTGTCCGAAGTGTGTGGAGGCCGTTGGGGCCTCGACAGGATCCCCTATGATGTTGGCGGGGGCTGGAGGCGGCGGCGGCCCCCTTGGCGAAGGCAGTGAAGGTGGCCCGTGTGCCGGCCCCGGTGCCATCATATTGGGGCTGCATGGCGGGGTTGTGGAAATTGCCTGCCCATATCAACATGACCCAAGGTTGCGGGGCACCAATGAAATTTGCGGTTCCGAACCGCCCGCCACGAGGATCGAAGCACAGGTTGAGTGAGCTCAACGAACCCATCTCCAACTAGAAGAGGTAGTTGGATTGGCAAGCAACCTTGCAACAATGCAAGCGGTAGGCCCGCGCGACCTCCGCGGCCCGTAGGTCGGCGCGAGGTGGGGTCTCCGAGTACAAATCCCGGAGGAGGTCCCGCATGGCAACCACGGCTTGCCACTCACCATCCTCCTGGGCATAGGCCAATAGTGGGCCGAGTTCTTGCTATGCGAGGAACAACGCCCGTGCCTCCTCTCTGTCAGATGAAGCCGAGGCACCCAAACTGACACCGGTGCGTGCCCGGTATAGCACACGTTGCACGGGCACGGTGTTCTTCTTGGGAAGGTTCCCTTGGTGGGCCTCAATCAAGGCGACTTGGAGGCGGCCCACGGCCATGCAAGAATGGAGGATGCATAGGAAGACCAAGCACCGCTCCACAACAATGTGCGGGTCCCCTACGCACCCCCCAAGCTGAGCCCCGTCTGATGATAGCGGCGACGAGGCACCCCCCCCCCCCTCCAATGTGCAGCGGACCCCCGCCTTCACCCATGCCGCCGGAAACTAGTCCCACACACCCATATTGTAAATAGAGACCACCATAGGAGATATGGAGACGCCAATGAGGCGTCTCAAAAAGAGTTGGTCACCCCCGATGACCAACTCACTGGGCACCCACTTTGTCCCCCTGTACAACTTCTTGCAATCATGTACAGACTGCAACCCCTACAAAAAAACAGGGAATTAATTTTTGCATTAACCTTCCGAGGTTAATGTTACGTTAATTTTTGAGTCGGCTTTAATATTTGCGAAATATTAAACATTAACGTCGAGGAATTACCGCAAAAATGAAAGCGAAACGGAACGGCCGTATACCCGCAGGTTTTTGAAACGTATTGTCGCTAGCGCGGCAATGCCCCTACCCATGCAAACGGCCATCCCAATCACCCATAGGTAGGCAGGTGTGCGGGCCCGTGCGCCGTGGTTGAGGAGCCCAATGGACAGTTGGGTCGAACTTCCACCGGCGCACGGGTAAGCATCCCCCCGGGAGGGAAAATGAGCAGCATCTTCCAATCGATGGTGTCCACAAGGGGTGGACGTGATTGGATGTAGCGGGCCCAGGATTGCAGTGGTCCAGAACGGCCGCTTTTAGGGGGCTCCGGCACGTACACACATGGATCTAGCGCAAGGGGCTTTACCAACACCTTCCATGTGTCCTTGAAGTGGTGACGTGAGGTGATGCATCGGGGGAATGGGAGGCCCGTCGCGGGTGTGTAAGCAGCCCCCCGGCGGCTCATGAACTCCGACACATGCCGGAAGCCGGACTTGGGGACATTCAAGCCCATAAGTAGCCCAATCAATTCGGGTGCTGGAAAGAGGACGGGGGCGTGCTGCTTCACGGCCTTTATTTGCTTGTTGCGGATGAGGGGGGGTTGGGCAACCTAGGTGGCCTCACACCACCGGGCCTTGGCCAAAGGAGATGAGGCCACCCACTCAACAAGGAGTTGGGAGACCAAAGGGTCACACAAACCCCGGGTCCCACTCCAATGTGTGAGTGTCATACTTAGCTCAAGAATGGTATCACCAGAGAAAGGCACCACAAGAACTACACAATAGAATAGCGTAGTTGGGAGTGCTGTGCTAGGGGAACGGGAAGAACGATGTGCGCCTGTATAACCACCTCAAAGAGTATGGAAACCCTTTACCACCCCGTTGTGCACCCTTTGACCAACCAAATCCCCTTAATGGGCATGGTGGGCGCACAGGCAAAGCGGTGCAAATGACCCAAAATTGGGTTACCGGGTTAATATTTGGCAGGTTATTTTTTACCCCCTTTCATATATCAAAATTTAAAAGTAAGCATATTGGTTTTCACGTAGGCTTGTAGGGTAGCCTACCCTGGCCTAGCCTAGGATTAGAGCTCGGGCTAGGGTCACTGAGTTGGTGGAACCAGTCTTGGTTTTATAACCCTTTGTAGTGTCTGGGGTGGACCTAACAAATTTGACAAGCAGCAAGCAGAAGGCAGGCAGCAAGCAGCTAGCAACAAGCAGGCATGAAATGGGGAAAATCACATCTCCGTCGTGGTGCGCCGGATTCCTCCAAAATATTGGTGGATGTTGCCTGTGGGTGTCACGGAGAACGATACAGAGTATGAATCAGAGAATCAACGATGGCGGCTAGCAACGGGTGTCGCAAGTGCTGGACCTCCATTTGAAAATCTGCAATTAAAGGCTCAAAATGAGCTGTATTCATCTGCTTGGGCACCACAACTAGACTAGGATCATTTTGGGAAAACCATGGTTTTGACCCGTTATTGAGCCATTCGTGGTCGCAAATTGGCCCATTTTCAAGGCCCGTTCGGCATTGGGAGGGGCAAAAATTGCTCAACATGGGCTCAAAATGGGCTCATTTCACATGCTTGTGCACCCCAAATAGTCCAAAAGTATCTTTGGTAAAGCACATTTTTGACCCATTTTTGGTAACAAAACAGCCCATTTTCAAGGCATTTTGTGACTAGCGTGGCCAAAATGGCTTGCAATGGGCTCAAAAAGGGGCTCATTTCACTTGTTTGTGCACCCCAAATGGTCTAGGATCGTTTTTTGAAAAACACATTTTTGACCCATTTTGACCCATTTTTGACCCATTTTTGGTCCCAAAACAGCCCACTTTCAAGGCATTCTAGAATTTTAGGAGGGCCAAAACGGGCCACCGGGAGCTCAAAACACGGCAAAAACACTTTTTTGGCATTCCATGTGGTCCAAGATCATTTCTTTTAAAAATAATCATTTTTTTTGCACCCAGTGGACAAATGTGGCCCATTTTGGTACCCACCTCTTTGGGCTACCTACTTGGGGGTCTAGGTGTCCGTTAGGGCAATTTTAAGGGGGGGGGGGGGGGGCACCAAAAGTGGGTGACTCCGGGTGCATTGGGTGCGCTCGAAATCGCGTTTGGAGGCACGTGGCCCCAACAAAATTTTCCTTCGTGTGCCTTTGGTGCCCATGGAGCATTGGACGCCTTCGAAGCCCATGCACTCCTAAAGCCGGCACCTTTTGCAACTAACTATTGGCCGGAGGCTGGGGGGGGGGGGGGGGCTCCTAGGACCCACGGAGACCTAGCCTCGGGGGACAAGGGCGAACAAGGTAGTTGCAGATTTAGGCGGGACATCACACTGTGGTCGAGCTGACAGTGCTGTTCCGGGGGACTCAATTGAACCCGTTGTTGACACCGTACTCCCTCATTGAATTGCTTCACAGACTCCGGCTCCCCGCTAAAACATATAAGCTGCAGCCGGTGGCCAAATGTGAAGTCATGGGGTTCTGCCTAAAATATGCCACATCGAAAAGTGGGGGGGGTATCCCTTTTGCCTGCAACTGTATTTTTCTAAAACGCGCCACGGGCAGTCCCCTTGGATGTGCACAAGTATGTATTTGTCCCTTTTTTGGGCATGCAGAAGGAATTATGGGGATGTTTTGCTTACCAACCTTTGCATGCTCACTCAGTCAATGTTGTTGTTTTACATATCAAGTGTGGCAGGGACGCAATGGCCTAAGGGGTTAGCATGCAACAACGGAGGCCTCCACTCTACCTCCTCACCAATGTCATGATAGTTGTAGGCACCCACACCCCTTGCGAGGGGGGGGGGGGGCATGGACAAGATCTCCCTCTAACCATACCATCACCCTAATCAAGACTGAATATTGGGACCGAGCTGGTGGGGAAGGCACGTTGCTTTGTCACTTTGCTTTGCCTTGAGACCATAAAAAGAGGTAGAGGGGGGGGGGGGCATAAAAAATAGTATCATTACAAACTATTCAGCAAACATTGATGGGATTGCGGTGGAGGGAAAGCCACTTGCGAACACAAAAAGAGGGAGCCAAAAAGGCTGGAGGGGGGGGGACTGAAAACTACAAACTATTGAGCAAACATTGATGGGATTGCGGTGAAGCGAAAGCCACTTGCCAACAGAGAAAGAGATAGTCAAAAGGGGGGGAGGGGCATAAAAAAAAGTATCATTACAAACTAGTCAACAAACATTGATGGGATTGCGGTGAAGCGAAAGCCACTTGCCAACACAAAAAGAGGTAGCCAAAAGGGGGGGGGGGATGGGGGGGAGGGGCATAAAAAATAGTATCATTACAAACTAGTCAAGGAACATTGATGGGATCGCGGTGAAGGTGGTGAAGCGAAAGCCACTTGCCAAGGCAAAAATAGCTAGCCAAAATTGCGGGAACAGGGGGGGTGGGGGCACAAAAAACTACAAACTATTCGGCAAACATTGATGGGATCGCGGTGAAGCAAAAGCCACTTGCCAACACAAAAAGAGACATGGGCTGAGATTACAAATAGTGAAGTAGATAGCGAACACGCAGCGAAAAACCTATTTGGTGATTATGTTGTATATGCCTGTTACAATGGACATGCAGCAGGACACAACAAAAGGCAAATGGAAAAGGCAAAGCCCGAATAGCGGAGTAGGTTGGGTGAAGAATTGTCAATTATGTTCAAACATTAGCAACGTCGAGTGAACCCATGGAGCACAACAAGGCACAAGATGTAAGCGGAGGTGCTCATGGTTCATGTGATGCAGTCCGAGTACGCTGTTCCGGACAGTGTTCTTGACCAAGGGGTAATAAGCTAAATGCCCGATAGGCCGGAGTATATTAATACGCTTGCAGTGTCACGACTAGGGGTGGGTTTGAATGGGATGGCGGTGAAGCGAAAGCCAACACCAACTTGTGACAGGCTCCATGAAATGAGCAAAAAATAGTGGTACTAAATGGGATCCCGGTGAAGCGAAAGCCAATTACCAAAGTGCGATGCATGCCAAATTGCCCTTGATGTACTCTATCTACAACAAATTGAATTTTGCCTTCACACCTTCCAGCCTTCAATAACAACTGAAATCGCAAGGTTGCCTGTTCATGAGAGTCCCCCAATGCATTCTTATCTGGCTGAACGCGAACACTACAAGCCAGATGATGTTTGCAAGCATCTTGTTCTCCACTAGCACCCAACAGGTCTAAAGCCAATTGCAGATTCTTAATCATCATGACTTCCGCTCACCCTTTCCGACTTACGTTTGGGTGTACCTACCACGGAATTCAATGCCGATCAATTGATAAGATTATCTTTTTCGTGGATCAAAAGGGCCGACCAGCTCTTGCGTACAATGCCCCGTACGTCGGAATGAGCCGAGTGCATGAGGGGAAGAATATTCGCGTGTTGTGCATTCATGAAGGGTCGTTGGGTGATGATTGGAGGCATTGCTTATTGTGTTTGGCCCCAACAGTCATGGTGGTCAGATACATGCTGCATTTGAACGGCTACGACAAGGCACATGCTCACTTGGTTCACCTCTATGCACAACATGGCATTGATTACAACCAACCTGTCAAGCCACCACACAAGGAGAAGAACGACAAGGCGACAAAGTCAATTTCTTGCCCACAAGGATGTGGTCGTTCATGTACCGTGCAAGCTTATTTGAGAATGCATCTGCTCAAATGCAATCACCGTCGTCTCCCTGATGATGCGTGCACCCAAGGTTCCTCAACAACTGCACCACCTCACACCACAACCAATCAAGATTCTACTACTCAAAGCTCATTGCTTGCAACATTGGTGATCGAAAATGTGTTCTTTGCAGAGCAACAGTACGAAGGCGACTTCAATGCGGCTGCAAACGTTGCAAGTGAGATGCTAGATGATGCAAGGCGTGCCCATCATGAAAAGAAGGGGAAACAATGAGTGCACAAACCCGTTAGTCCAAAATCAAAGGTATCTCGGCCAGCTTCTCGTCACAGCAACACAAAGCGATCACACGATGCCGAGAAGTCCAACCATGAGTTTGACATGTCCCCTTCCAAATGATACAAAGGTTGTACCAAAGGAGAAAAGCACCGTGCAGTAGAAGCTTCACCGAGTCCATCACGCGCCAAGAAAGGTAGACTGAAGGAACCTCCACGCCCATCCACAACGCAATCCTCGCACCCGGAGCCTATCGCTGCCGAGCGCACAATGCATCACGGACATTCCATCCTCGCTTATTGCCTCCATGTGTGACAAGTTGTCCGACAATTGCCTTTCCTTTCTTGCTGCAGACACTAATGTAACAGTGAACATCAATCCTACGGGTCACCGGCATCAATGGAATAAGAACATGGTCACCATTGCTCCCGTCCGTACCATCTACGGATGTATTGTTGCGTGGCACTTGAACAGTTACACAAAATGGTGGATGCTCAAGAAAGACAATTTGACCCGGTGCGGCATCACGAATCTCATTCGCACGACAGGAGGGCTCGTTTGGGCTGAGGAGAATGGAGTGCAAACGAGCATGAGTACCATTTGAAAGCGCCTTTTCGGGACGCAGATTTGCTTGTCAATGAGCAAGCCGCCCCTTGGGCAAAAAACACCGTCATATCCTTGACGGTACCATACAAGAACTCTGTTTGCTCTCGGAAGTGACGTTTATACTTTTGTGCCATTGGTAAGTACCAAGCCACCACCGGAACGCCCGTGCGCTTTGGGTATTCATGCACTATAACTTGGTGGACAACATGCACCGTTTTTTTTATCGATACTGACAATGGTTGCACCAACCCTACCCTCGTCTTTGTTCGCGAAGTCATGAGGGGTCATCTCCTTCAACCTAGGAAAAAACTTCTTGCGGATACCCATGCTATCCTTCGTCCATTGGTGAAAGGCGGTGACTGCTTGAGCATGTTCGGGATCCGTTGCACGATGCTGCTTCGTCAAACACACTCCGTGAAACAAACCGGAAAGCTCACACCCTTCTTGATCTGCAATCCTGGTTGACACTTGATCCCTGCATATCAAGGAATTTGGGCCACAGGTTCAAGTTGAACGAAATCGCCCATGAGCAAGATGCACAACCCTCCAAATGGTACATTGAATGTTGGCACCTTTCGCGAAGATGTGCATCTATTTCTCTCAACATCCAACAGCCTGGAATTGAAGCCTCGTCCACCCCAAGCACCTTACATTCGGGAAGGATGGTGGACATGAAGGTTCATGATGGAAAAAAGCGGAAAAAGTTGTAGGTGTGTGTGTGTGTGTGTCTGTGTGTTTGCGGCATGCAAATTGCCCCAAAGCACATAAAGGGGCTAGTTCTGGCTTCATTGTTGACCCCCCGCCTTGGTATAGTGGTGTGTGAGGGGGTGACGCTTGGGGATGTGGGGTGAGGGGGTGTCAGGGGGGGGGGCTTGGTTTGGGGTGTGTGGTTTCTGGCGCTGGGGTGTGTGGCGGTGTGGTTTTCAGGGTTGTGGGTCAAAAAGCATCAATAAACCCCCCCCTCAACCCCTCCCCCACCCAAAGATCAAACTTGGCGAGCGGGTTGGTGTATGTGGTGTCCACAGCCCATGCAACCCCCCCCCCCCACCGAGCCCCCAAGAGCCCCCAAATTTCCCCCCCTCCCAGGCCCCCAAATGGTGAGGCACCAAAGGTGTGCATGCGCACTTGGGGTGTGTCACTGTGTATCATGCAGGGTCCCAAAATCTAAGTTTTCGGTTGTTGTGTTTTTTCTTTTGCATGTGACACGTGCAGGGGTAGCCACACCACTGCACACCACAAACCAAAACACCATAGGCCCACACCTCACTGCCCCACACACCACAGCCCCATAGCCAAAGCCCCATAGGCCCACACACCACATCCCCACACCAGCAGCGCAACACCCCGCAGCCCCTATGGTATGGGCGGTTGTGGTGTGTGGTGTGCGGGGTGTGTGGTGTGTGGTGTGTGGGGTGTGGTCCTGTGGGTGTTCGGCCGGGGTGTGTTGGGCTTCAGGGCGTGGGGCTAAAAATCGTGGGGTTGGGGCGAGGCCCGGTTGTGGTGCTTGCGGCTGTCGGAGGTGGTGCTGTGGGGGGTGAGGCCGTGGGGGTTGTGTTGTGTGACCCCCACCAGAGCCACCAGCCCCACCCCAACAGCCCGAACTATCACAAGCTGGCGCGCCAAAGCCCACACCCTGCTGCCCAACACCCTGCAGTTCAACGCACTACCCACTGCCCCATAGCTGCCTACACCACAACCCTTTACACCACAGATCCACACACCACAGCCCTACACACCATATACCCACCCCCCATAACCCCACACACGACAGCATGACACCTGGGACACCCCGACATGACAGCCGCACACACCAAACCCCCACACTGCCCCCATTCTTTTAGATTAATTTTTTGACTACCTGGTTTAATATCTGGAGGTTAACATTTAATTTTTGGACCGACGTTCCAAATCGTACTTGCCGGCCGCAATCAAGATGTCTGCGCCACCAAGATGTTGCACATCGGTGTTGCTAGCAAACAAGTATACAATAAGCTTGTTGCCCTCAACAATACACCCATCGCGCTGATCTGCTCTTTTGACTTCCCATACTACAAGCATGCGCCTTCCAAGTTGTATACCCCAATGGTGTAACAAGATCCAGTTAGTTTACGCGCACCGAAGAAGTATGGCTGTGTTTCGCTATGGTATTTGCTAGTCGCACGGGGAAGTGCAAATCGACGTCCATATTTTCCTCCCGGAGGCTTACCGCGACTAGATATCAAGCAACGATGGCTGCATAAATTGCCAAACACTTCATTGCTAAATTGCTCCTTTACCTTGGCTGCCTCAATTGGGTCGTCGGGTAATTCTCCAAGTAATCGTTGCTCCTCTAGCATTTGCGGCGCTCTCACTCATTCTCTGGTGTGTTGTTCCCAAGCATAATGGAATTCAGCATCTAACGAAGCGCAGATTTGTTGGTACAACCCTGCACCAACAGCACGAACAAGATCACCGTTCCCGCTTACCATATCCTCGAGCCATGCCATTATTCCTCCCCAAAATCGCCCACGGAATGCAAAGTTGAAGATCTTTGACAGTCGTAGCAAGTGCATTGCACCACACAAGTACCAAATAGGCCCTTCTTGCGCGTACATACAAGAAGATGTTTTCGCGTCACGGTTGCCGAAGGTAATCCAAGAAGAACTTCCAAAGGTGAGTGCACTTGGCGCTCGTTGGCGCGTGCCGCGGCAACTGGGTTCTTTGCCCAAGATACAAAGCACTCTGTCACACCGGGGAGTGGAACTTGCGTAGTGGAGTCCCCGATGGACTCCATGGAAAACACGCAGCAAACACCTTGTAGCCGCCATTATACCTCTTGTATGCGGACCATGGCACTTTCATGCAAATGGAAACTTACCTCCTTTTTGTCAACAATAGAATTGTACTAGTGCTGCACCCACACTTAAGTGGCCGCAATCAAGCCAGCAAATGTTTGGCATCACGACCCTACCGTATACAAAGCAACAAACACACTGTCCCAGAAGCGTCTCTTCTTACCGAATGCTACAAAAAGGAAATCAAATTATCAGGCATCATGCATTGAGCACATTAGAGTATTAACATTCGTGCAACCCGCCTTTGACGTGTTTCTACCCACCCTAACACAAAAAAGGATTACTACCATTGAAAACTATGGGGCAAACAAAGATGAGATCGCGGTAATGCAACCACTACTTGCCAACACAGGAAAAAGGTGGCTATGAGTGCAGTGGGGGGGAGGGGGCACAAAAAATGGTATAATTACAATATATTCACGAAACATGGATGTGATCACGGTGAAGCGAATGCCACGTGCGAACAGACAAAGAGGAAGCCAAAAAGGGGGGAGGAGGGGGGGGGTGGGCATAAAAAAGATATCATTACAAACTAGTCAACAAAAAGAGATGGGATCGCGGTGAAGCGAAAGCCACTTGCCAACACGAAAAAAGGTAGCCAAAGAGGGGAGAGGGGTGGGGGGCGACTAAAAGTTACAAACTATTTACTAAAACACTAATGGGATGGCGTTGAAGCACAAGCCAGTTGCCGACACAAAATCAGATAGTCCGAGGGGGGGGGGGGGGCAAAAATAATATCATGACAAACCAGCAAACAAAGACCGATGAAATTGCGGTGAAGCAAAAGTCACTTGCCAACATAAAAAAGGAAAAGTCAGAAAGGGAGAAAGGGGGAGAGGGGGGGAGATCACTGAAAATTGTACCGTTACAAACTATTAGGCCGACATCGATGCAATCGCAATGAAGCGAAAACCACTTGCCAAAACAAAAAGACAAGTAGCCAAAGGCGGGGGGGGGGGGGGGCATAAAGCAGTACCATTACAAACTAGTCAACAAACATTGATAGCATCATGAAGGCCTTCTGGGAAATTGCATCGGCTAATATGGGTCAAATACAGCTCAAAATAGCCTTAAACTACTTGTTTGAGCACGCCAAATGAACTACGATCAATTTGGGGAAAACATAGCTTTAACCCATGTTTGACCCATTTTTGGTTGCAAAAAAGGGTATGTTCAAGGCAGTTTGTGTCTTTGGAGGGGCCAAAATGGTTTGCATTAGGGTGAAAATGGGCTCATTTGACTTGTTTAGGCACCCCAAACGGTCTATTCTCATTTTCGAAAAAACACATTTTTGAACCATTGTTGATCCATTTTTGGTCCCGAAACAGCTCATTTTCAAGGCATTTTGGGATTTTAGGAGGGCCAAAACGGGCCACCACGAGCTCAAACCGCGCCAAAAATACCTGTTTTGGCATTCCATGTGGTCCACAATTATTTTCGAAAAAAAACTTTTGCGCACCCGGTGGACCTTTTTGACCCCTTTTGGCACCTACCTCTTTGGGCTACCTCTTGCAGCTTGCCGCAGCCCACTGGGCCTAGGTACAAGGGTCTAGGCATCCGTTAGGGCAATTTTAAGGGGGGCACCAAAAGTGGGAGATTCCGGGTGGATTAGGTGCGTTGGAAATCGCGTTTGTGAGCCACGTAGCCCAAGATATGGTCTTCTTTTCGTTTGGGGCTGTCCGCGGCTAATGTGCAGAAATTAGGGGGCTTTTTGAGGCCTTTTGGGCGCAGTTCGGGGACGTATTGTGGAGGTAGAGGGCCCTCGAGGGCCCCTTGGCACGGTAAAATCTACCTGCAGGTGTAGAGTAGCCACTACTTCCCTTCGTTTGGCCGTTTTGAATGGGTTTTCGGGCGGGCTTAGGGAAAAGCAGGCCGATTTTGGCATTAAATTGCAGATTTTTAAATAGACGTCGGGCACTTCCGACGCCCGTTCCCGGCCGCCACCGTTCAATTTCCCACTCATACTTTGTGTGGTTGTCCATCACACCCATAGGCAGCATCCACCCAAATTTTGGCCTAATCTGAAGCACCACAATGAAGCTGTGATTTTCCCCCTTTTCGCGCATGCTTGCTGCTTGCTTGCTTGCCAAACATGTTAGGTCCACCCTAGACGCTAAAGAGGGTTATAAAACCAAGACTGGTTCCATGGAAGGATGCGTGGTCATGGGGTTGCTCGGTCGCAGGTTGCTCTTCACTGGTGCTAGCTACCGTTTCGTTGAAGACCGACGTCGGGGTGTTGGCAACCTGCTCGGCATCTTGTGTCCGGGGTTGGCATCCGGCTGCGATGTGCGCCCCGCCGATTGCCGCGTTCCTGTGGGGTCCTCGGTGATCCGGGTTCTGGGTGGCCTCCTGGTCCCCGCACCCGGTAGCGACCGTAGTGATTGTGAAGGGGAGGGTGAGGAGAAGTTGACAGATGAGAGACCCCCCCCCCAAGGCCAAACCCCCCATCCCAACCCCCAGCCACCAAAACTATTGGCAAGAAAATATCGGGAAAGTATTGTCAGTCGGATGATCCATCAGATGGAGCCATCCCCCCCCCCCAAAAAAAGAACCTTCCAAGCCCCCTCCCCCCCAAGCCCCGGGCCACAAAGGCCACCCCGGCCCCCAAGGGGGGGTGGTGGTGCCAACGACCCCATCATGGGCACCAAGGTCCACGTCCCGTACTCACGGGGCGTGGACATGGGCACCGTGCGTAGTGTCCACCGCAGGAAGGCGGGCATTGTGTGGGTGTAATACCCAGGCAACGCCACGATCTATGAGATGGCCCGCAACCTCCTCTTCCTAACCCCGGAACCCGCCCATGAACACCTTGAGCGTGTTCGCAAGGGCAAGAAAGCCAGTCCCCCCCCCCCCGAGTCTGACCCGTAGACTAACCGCCTGACTGACCTAAGACTAACCCCACGGCACACCACAAGACTAACCGCCCGATGGACTCCCAAAGCAGAAAAAAGCCCCAACCCTAACTCAACGTGTGACCCAACCCAACAATTATGGAGGTTACTGGTAACGGTTGCCACACATTAATTTTGAATATTTCAAAATTTTATTATAAAATTAAAATTTAAAAACCCGAGGACCGTTTTAATATTTATTTCACAAGCAAAGCGGTGCGACCCCCCCCCCCAACCAGAACCCCCGGGTGCAAATGGCACCCAATCCCGTAAGGCATCCCATGGAGGTAGATTTTTTCTTGTCTCAACCCGTCAACCCCCCCCAAAGGATCAATTTTGGGTTAACGAATTAATTTTCGGCCAAACATTCAAAATCTTGGTTTTAACATTGGTTTGCAGGGTAGGCTAGTTTCAGAGTTATTGTTGGGGTCAAATATGGAGGACAATGATGTTGCAAAAGCAGCCATGAACGAAATTTTGGGGATCTTGTTCAGCCTAATCAACATGGCTGGCATGGCTCAACCACCTCGTGACAAAGGTTAGGGTTGGGTTCACCCAGCTGGCCCACCATCCCTGCCCACACCCCGTCATGTTCCACCCCTGGGTACCCCACTTGTCCCATCCTTGCCCACTCCCTAGCCTTGTAGTGCTTGGGGGCCACCCAGACCTCCGAGCAGACCCTACCCTGCTCCCCATCCCTTAACGCCCTTAGGATCACCAATCCGAAGGCGGGGTCGGCCACAAGGAGGCGGTGCAAACTGCCAAGGGGCAGCTCTTGTTCATGGTCGCGGTCACGCAAAGAGATGCTCACTGGCTGCGAATCCCCGGCATTCACCACAACATCAACGAGCTATTAAACAAACAAGAGGGAGAATGATTGATTTTTGCGACGTCTTTTTTAATTTGTCAAAGTTGATATTGACTGTTAATTTTAATATTTGCACCGGTGATCGAAAATATAAATATCAAGGCACATTTTTTAACTCAAAACGACGAAAGATTAACAACCAAGCAAACAAGCATACCTCAAAACCCACAGATGCCCCCTGCGCTTGGACAACACCCATGGTTGTCCGAAGTGTGTGGAGGCCGTTGGGGCCTCGACAGGATCCCCTATGATGTTGGCGGGGGCTGGAGGCGGCGGCGGCCCCCTTGGCGAAGGCAGTGAAGGTGGCCCGTGTGCCGGCCCCGGTGCCATCATATTGGGGCTGCATGGCGGGGTTGTGGAAATTGCCTGCCCATATCAACATGACCCAAGGTTGCGGGGCAACAATGAAATTTGCGGTTCCGAACCGCCCGCCACGAGGATCGAAGCACAGGTTGAGTGAGCTCAAAGAACCCATCTCCAACTAGAAGAGGTAGTTGGATTGGCAAGCAACCTTGCAACAATGCAAGCGGTAGGCCCGCGCGACCTCCGCGGCCCGTAGGTCGGCGCGAGGTGGGGTCTCCGAGTACAAATCCCGGAGGAGGTCCCGCATGGCAACCACGGCTTGCCACTCACCATCCTCCTGGGCATAGGCCAATAGTGGGCCGAGTTCTTGCTATGCGAGGAACAACGCCCGTGCCTCCTCTCTGTCAGATGAAGCCGAGGCACCCAAACTGACACCGGTGCGTGCCCGGTATAGCACACGTTGCACGGGCACGGTGTTCTTCTTGGGAAGGTTCCCTTGGTGGGCCTCAATCAAGGCGACTTGGAGGCGGCCCACGGCCATGCAAGAATGGAGGATGCATAGGAAGACCAAGCACCGCTCCACAACAATGTGCGGGTCCCCTACGCACCCCCCAAGCTGAGCCCCGTCTGATGATAGCGGCGACGAGGCACCCCCCCCCCCCTCCAATGTGCAGCGGACCCCCGCCTTCACCCATGCCGCCGGAAACTAGTCCCACACACCCATATTGTAAATAGAGACCACCATAGGAGATATGGAGACGCCAATGAGGCGTCTCAAAAAGAGTTGGTCACCCCCGATGACCAACTCACTGGGCACCCACTTTGTCCCCCTGTACAACTTCTTGCAATCATGTACAGACTGCAACCCCTACAAAAAAACAGGGAATTAATTTTTGCATTAACCTTCCGAGGTTAATGTTACGTTAATTTTTGAGTCGGCTTTAATATTTGCGAAATATTAAACATTAACGTCGAGGAGTTACCGCAAAAATGAAAGCGAAACGGAACGGCCGTATACCCGCAGGTTTTTGAAACGTATTGTCGCTAGCGCGGCAATGCCCCTACCCATGCAAACGGCCATCCCAATCACCCATAGGTAGGCACGTGTGCGGGCCCGTGCGCCGTGGTTGAGGAGCCCAATGGACAGTTGGGTCGAACTTCCACCGGCGCACGGGTAAGCATCCCCCCGGGAGGGAAAATGAGCAGCATCTTCCAATCGGTGGTGTCCACAAGGGGTGGACGTGATTGGATGTAGCGGGCCCAGGATTGCAGTGGTCCAGAACGGCCGCTTTTAGGGGGCTCCGGCACGGACACACATGGATCTAGCGCAAGGGGCTTTACCAACACCTTCCATGTGTCCTTGAAGTGGTGACGTGAGGTGATGCATCGGGGGAATGGGAGGCCCGTCGCGGGTGTGTAAGCAGCCCCCCGGCGGCTCATGAACTCCGACACATGCCGGAAGCCGGACTTGGGGACATTCAAGCCCATAAGTAGCCCAATCAATTCGGGTGCTGGAAAGAGGACGGGGGCGTACTGCTTCACGGCCTCTATTTGCTTGTTGCGGATGAGGGGGGGTTGGGCAACCTAGGTGGCCTCACACCACCGGGCCTTGGCCAAAGGAGATGAGGCCACCCACTCAACAAGGAGTTAAGGGTCACACAAACCCCGGGTCCCACTCCAATGTGTGAGTGTCATACTTAGCTCAAGAATGGTATCACCAGAGAAAGGCACCACAAGAACTACACAATAGAATAGCGTAGTTGGGAGTGCTGTGCTAGGGGAACGGGAAGAACGATGTGCGCCTGTATAACCACCTCAAAGAGTATGGAAACCCTTTACCACCCCGTTGTGCACCCTTTGACCAACCAAATCCCCTTAATGGGCATGGTGGGCGCACAGGCAAAGCGGTGCAAATGACCCAAAATTGGGTTACCGGGTTAATATTTGGCAGGTTATTTTTTACCCCCTTTCATATATCAAAATTTAAAAGTAAGCATATTGGTTTTCACGTAGGCTTGTAGGGTAGCCTACCCTGGCCTAGCCTAGGATTAGAGCTCGGGCTAGGGTCACTGAGTTGGTGGAACCAGTCTTGGTTTTATAACCCTTTGTAGTGTCTGGGGTGGACCTAACAAATTTGACAAGCAGCAAGCAGAAGGCAGGCAGCAAGCAGCTAGCAACAAGCAGGCATGAAATGGGGAAAATCACATCTCCGTCGTGGTGCGCCGGATTCCTCCAAAATATTGGTGGATGTTGCCTGTGGGTGTCACGGAGAACGATACAGAGTATGAATCAGAGAATCAACGATGGCGGCTAGCAACGGGTGTCGCAAGTGCTGGACCTCCATTTGAAAATCTGCAATTAAAGGCTCAAAATGAGCTGTATTCATCTGCTTGGGCACCACAACTAGACTAGGATCATTTTGGGAAAACCATGGTTTTGACCCGTTATTGAGCCATTCGTGGTCGCAAATTGGCCCATTTTCAAGGCCCGTTCGGCATTGGGAGGGGCAAAAATTGCTCAACATGGGCTCAAAATGGGCTCATTTCACATGCTTGTGCACCCCAAATAGTCCAAAAGTATCTTTGGTAAAGCACATTTTTGACCCATTTTTGGTAACAAAACAGCCCATTTTCAAGGCATTTTGTGACTAGCGTGGCCAAAATGGCTTGCAATGGGCTCAAAAGGGGCTCATTTCACTTGTTTGTGCACCCCAAATGGTCTAGGATCGTTTTTTGAAAAACACATTTTTGACCCATTTTGACCCATTTTTGACCCATTTTTGGTCCCAAAACAGCCCACTTTCAAGGCATTCTAGAATTTTAGGAGGGCCAAAACGGGCCACCACGAGCTTAAAACGCGGCAAAAACACTTTTTTGGCATTCCATGTGGTCCAAGATCATTTCTTTTAAAAAAAATCATTTTTTTTGCACCCAGTGGACAAATGTGGCCCATTTTGGTACCCACCTCTTTGGGCTACCTACTTGGGGGTCTAGGCGTCCGTTAGGGCAATTTTAAGGGGGGGGGGGGGGCACCAAAAGTGGGTGACTCCGGGTGCATTAGGTGCGCTCGAAATCGCGTTTGGAGGCACGTGGCCCCAACAAAATTTTCCTTCGTGTGCCTTTGGTGCCCATGGAGCATTGGACGCCTTCGAAGCCCATGCACTCCTAAAGCTGGCACCTTTTGCAACTAACTATTGGCCGGAGGGTGGGGGGGGGGGGGGGGCTCCTAGGACCCACGGAGACCTAGCCTCGGGGGACAAGGGCGAACAAGGTAGTTGCAGATTTAGGTGGGACATCACACTGTGGTCGAGCTGACAGTGCTGTTCGGGGGGACTCAATTGAACCCGTTGTTCACACCGTACTCCCTCATTGAATTGCTTCACAGACTCCGGCTCCCCGCTAAAACATATAAGCTGCAGCCGGTGGCCAAATGTGAAGTCATGGGGTTCTGCCTAAAATGTGCCACATCGAAAAGTGGGGGGGGTATCCCTTTTGCCTGCAACTGTATTTTTCTAAAACGCGCCACGGGCAGTCCCCTTGGATGTGCACAAGTATGTATTTGTCCCTTTTTTGGGCATGCAGAAGGAATTATGGGGATGTTTTGCTTACCAACCTTTGCATGCTCACTCAGTCAATGTTGTTGTTTTACATATCAAGTGTGGCAGGGACGCAATGGCCTAAGGGGTTAGCATGCAACAATGGAGGCCTCCACTCTACCTCCTCACCAATGTCATGATGGTTGTAGGCACCCACACCCCTTGCGGGGGGGGGGGGGGGCATGGACAAGATCTCTTCGGCGTGGCCCAACACCGAAGAGGGTGCCTTATAGGGTGCCCAATCCTGCAAGGCGTACGTTTCGTCACGTTTTGCGTTTAGGATCACCGCTTCATGGGGTGCCAAATCCCACAATGCAGTCGTTTCGAGCTGTTTTGTGTTTCACGGGGTGCCCAATCCTGGAACGTCGTTTGTGCAACCACATGTACGTTGTCGGTCACACTACGGTTGCGTGTTATTGTGTGTACCGCGGCAATGCGCGGAACGCCTGACACATGCACTTCACGGCACAAAGAAAAACTACCTAGGGGATAGACCCATCAACTACTTTCACTTCAATATCCATTTCCTTGAGGTACAGCTTGCACAGCATTTGTCCCAAGCCCTCCGCCATCGCACAACGTCTTATGCACCTCCCCGTGCACCTCAAGTAATTGTCTACTTCTGCTGCCCTGTGGATTCGCTACTCGACTTCTGTTGTGGTGCTTGTCGCTTTTGTGCCGTGGATGGCGATGAAGCTGCCACCACTTGTGGCATCATGCTTGCACATGATCTCATTGCACGTGAGGTTACCCAAAGGGATAGGCAATTTTTCTGAGGCATGTTGCTGAGTCATTAGACTCAACACTCTGTTGTGAGATGTAGGGGTGGAGGACCACATCATGGAAGGATTTTTGAGGCCCTATCCTGTGCGATAGACCCTGCCCAACTCCCCATCCCACGGAATTTCCACTTCCACTTGCTAACCCCTCCCCTCTAGGGGGTCCCCAACGCTTTAGAGCGGGGGAGAAAATCGGAAGTGGGCCACTGGTGGGCAGATTGGCTACATAACCCCTGCTGTCTAAGGGGTCCCAAACAAAGGGAGTGGCTATAGTAGCCTGCCTTCTCGGGGGCCCACGAGTGGGCCGAAGTGCTACATAACCCCAACAATGTCGGGGGGTCCTCATCAAAGGGAACACCATCAGAAATGGCTACATCACCCCGGCCTTCTCGGGGGCCCACGTGTGGGCGGAAGTGCTACATAATGCGTGCATTCTTGTGGGTCCGCATCACAGGGGACGGGAATGACCCGCGTCGGGCCGGTGGTAAAATGCCCCGAGGGGCAGTCCTTAAGGGCGATCCCTAAGATAAAAAAACTTGGTTCCTTGAGGACTGCCCGGATTAGAGCAAACAAAACGGTGTGTGCGTGTGATACACAGTTGAGCCGCGTGGACCCATCGGTGACCAGATCCAAAACATGCACCGCAGGTATTCAATTTCATTTCTGCGAGGGTCAAGGATATCAGGAAATGTTCATTTGTCAGACTCCCTCAACGTGCCCATTCCAAACGTATCTTTGGCTTTGGTTCCTGGATGTCTCACCCAAATCAGGGCTCAGCATTGGATTTGTTACCTGACAATGTCATTCGACAGTGGTTCAGTTCCGAGTCTGTTCGAATTCAATCCAGGCTCCAAAGACACAGGACTAGCACATGCTCAGGACTGGGTTTCTAAGAGCCACTCCTCACAGCCCAAATCCGAAGGCTCCAGCTAGGGGGGGGGGGGGGGGGGCACATCTGCGGAGAACGACAGCATGGGGGGGTTTTACATAACCCCCCCTTTTTTCGTTGGCCAAAATTTTATGCAAAAGTAATGTTTTCATACAACCAAAACCCCCGGCTTTTTTGGGTGAAGGGTTTGCTTAGTCCACCTTACAACCCCCTTCTAATTGGACAAATGATGCCCGTTGCATTGAGGATATGGCACTTGGGCGCTTGAGGCGTCCAGAGAATAAGGGCCCACATGGTACACAGCCAGTGTGAGCTCCGGTCATGAACAGGCCCCACAACAGATTCCATAGCGCCTCTTCAAATTGACCAAATGGAACACACATTTTGGGTGCCACGCAGTACGTGGCTGTGAAGTATCCAAGTGGGGGCCCAATGGCTGAACAATCGAGAGACGCAAAACTCTCGTGGCATTTGCAGAGCCTTTTGCTGTGTACCAAGCCTTCGAAGGCAGTAGATGTGATTTATGGGCGAGACGGCATGAAAGCAGGCCACATGTGCAACGAAACGTGAGAAAAACCGAGGTATGCAACACAGCAGCAGCAGTACGATGTCGTTGTTCATCGCCGTCTGGCCTAAACTCCACGTACACAGGTGCAGTGTCCCAAGATACGGTACGTAAAATACACAAATACGCCGCACATTGGTCGTATGATTCGCCGCATTTTCCAGGATTCCACACGATGTGATGCACACAAATTTTTGGTGGTGTGTGGACTCCGTCGCACATCCCCTGCTACCTTGTCGGCACATACACCCTCTGCTTGACTGGGACACACACCCTGAGTCCACAATTGCGACGTCGTGAGCACGGACTCCAGCATCGAATTGCTCACGGTCAGATCGATGCAGCCATCCCTGGCACTGAGAGGTACGTGTTCATAGTCTGATCGGCTGCTTTGACGGGCTTCCACCTTGACCTCGACCTCAGTGTTGTAAAAGACCTGTGACAACCAGTGACACCAACGCTCTTGGACCTCTGGGGGAGGGTACAGAGATGGCATCCCAGTGGGAAGCCACAGGACTACGCTGCATCAAAGAAACAGGGGTCTTTCCGCAGGAAATGGCCCAGCATCCAACCCCCCACAAGAAATAAACCATGGCCAAACCATAACTCTCCAAACACCAAATGCCAAATAATATCATACACACGCAAACCCACACACACACACACACACAACATGCGCGCGCTCAACAACGTCATCCTCCAACAACATGCCCTGCCCGAGCTAAAAGTAGCATCCCGCCCGGCCGCTTGTGGACCCTGCGTGATGTGGCAGTTGAATAATCACCTTCTTACCCCAATGCATGACCCCTACGTCAACTTCTGATCCGGCTGGACACCTTGATTTGGTAGCAAAAATGCCGCCATCACAGTCCTCCAAATTCTCACCAGGAGGAACAGGCTCATCACAACTGGAATTTTGTGTCCATGGCTAACCACAAGGATGTTGCCAGCGCCCTCATGGTCTTCCCCAAGAGCTATCACGCATGCTTACCCCTTCATCAGACAACCCACAAGCGGGGCCAGAATCACCGGCCCAAAGAGATGTGCCTACTACCGAATTTGTGACTTAAGATTAAGATCAAATGCAACTACATTACCCCCACATGATCATTGAACTACCGCTGGGACCCTCGGAAGGGATTCAAATAATGAGTCGGCGGGGCAAAGAAATCTGCACCAACACTCGGCAACACTGGGTGCTGCACATGGAACGCTTTTGGGAAGCCCATTGGGTAGTGGGCAAAGCTTGGCAAGGGCATACATCTTGCTTTTACAACTGTAGCAATTAAAGTATGACAACAATTTCAAAATAGCTTCGGTCCACGCAATGAAACGAGGCTTTGCAACCAAGGAATGCACCCAATGCAGGTAGAGAAAACCGGAGAAGAAGTAGTAGATGGCGCAAGTTCAATGAGAGCTCAATACTGGGACTATTTCATTTATTGCATGGCAGTCTCGAAATACACAAACACATGGTACCACTTGATGTTTTGAATGAAAATGTCAGCTTTGGTCCAACGAAAGACAGTAGCCACGTTACTGGTCAAATTACCGTCGAGCTTGATGTAAACCATATACAACATATACAACTATATATGATTCACCTTTCAGTTTCTTCAACAGGTTGGTATAGTCTTTGATGCAAACTTGTGCAAACCGCCAAAGCAGCTTGCAGGACTGTTGCTAACCCAGTTGCCATATTCACATTCATCATTTGTTAAAAAGCAAACCATCCCAATGGACCAATGGTTTTTGAAAAAAAAAACATTTTGGTGAGGTCCTAAAAACTACCAAAGTGCTTTTCATCATTAGAAACGAGAATTGGATTCCAGCAAACATGAACTATGCAGGAAGGGCAATGGTGGTCAAACTTTGAGACATGGTACCTTTTCGGAAAATTCACGCCTTTTACCTTTTTTGAAAGAAAGTCGGCGGTGTTAGAAGATTTCCTTTGGGAATTTCCTAAAATAAGTGCATGGTTACCTCTTTGTCAAAAAGATAACGTGCTGCACAACATTGCAGGTGGGCCATACAACAGTGACCCCAGCGGGGAGATGGGGGGAGGGGGAGCAGTAGCACGGCTGTACGCTGTGTTGATGGGGTGACTGGTCTCGTACTTACAGTTCCGAAGCAACAAGTCTGGCCTGTTTGACACAGACTGCGTGAAGGAACTTTTTCAGCTGCACCAAAAGCGCCGGCCAGAGCAGCAGTCAAGAGCGAGAACGTTCATGGCAAACCCGTCGCCAGCACTGGAAAGGGCCTCAACTGTTGGATAGAGATGCACCCTTGTGGACAAACCATCAAAACACGGGCAGGAACACACCTCGTCACCGGAGCTGCCTTTGACGGTGCGCTCCAGAGAGAGCTGCGCAGTGGTCTGCTCCATCACCGGCTCCCACGATGAGTGCTTTAAGTTGTAGTAGCACATGGCGGTACTCATGGTGCCACTTCCTGCAGACCGATGGGGTCCATGGAGGTACGCTGGCAGCAAAGGATACCCGAAGCAGGATGCATTCGGCCCCTCGTATTTGCTGCGGTTCAATGTTCCTCAGTCCAGCCGATGGGAGCATAGTGTGGGGCCACTTGACACCCGCAGCATTACATGCAGGTACAGCCAGGGGACGGGGAGAGGGAGTGCAATCCAGCATGGGGGGTTTAACCCTAACCTGCAATGCAGGGAAGACAACCAGGAAGGGGCGGAGAAGCTCAGCCAATGGACTGCGCTTGAGATTGCAGCCTCCCCTGCCGTCAGCACCAATGAAAACCCAGTTCCACGCACTGCAACTAGGGGTTGGGGGTTGTGTTCCACAAAAGGCTGGTTGGGTACTGTGTTGAATAACCAGTGCCCAGCCATTTCTGTGGCACGACCTGCTTGTATTGGTCGCAATCCAATGGGGAGGCACAGGTGGAGAGGGTTTGGGGGGGTGGGGGGGGGGGGTTGTTGTGGGTGAGAATGGAATGTTCAACCCACTGCACGCAATGTGGCATATGGCCCCTGTGGCGTCCAAGCCTCTGGCAAGTACAGGCAGGGCCTGACGTAGGAGGAGGAGCACTTAACACCAGAATTCCACATTGGTGCCCCTGTTTTCCTGCACAACAGCAGCTGGTCAGAGCACAAGCACAGGGGCATTCATACAACACCACCAATAAAAACATCGAATCATCCAACAGGACGGCCATGATGAAACCGTGCTACAAGCGTCCAAAAACATCGTTACAACGGGCATGCAACTGTTTTAAAACCATCTTATGGCCAGCTTACAAACGTCATGCAACCGTCTTAGAACCGTCATAAAACCGTTAGACAACCGTCTGTCTTACAGCCGTCTTAGAAGCATCATACAGCCATCGTACAACCATCTTACAGCCGTCTTAAAACCGTCGTACAATCGTCATGCAACCAGCTTACAATCTTCATACCACCATCTTACCACCCCCATACGGCCGTCATACAACCATCTTACCACTGTCATACACCCGTCTAACAAGCGTCATACAACCATCCTACAATCCTACAATCCGCAAGACGGTGGTAAAAGGGTTGTAAGACCGTTCCATAACCGTTGTAAGACAGCTGTAAGACGGTTTAGAACGGTTGTAAGATGGTTGTAGGAGGATCTCATGACCGTTGTCAAACGGTTGTTTGAGGGCTGTATAACGGACGTATGACGGCTTGATGACGGCTGTATGAGAGCTGTGGGAGGGTTGTACGGTGGTGGCACGACGGGTGCATGACGGTTGAAAACTGTCATTCAACAATCTTAGAACCGTAATATAACTTTCATACAACCGTCTTACAACCGTCAGACACCAATCTTACGTGCGTCACACAATTGTTTTACAACCATCTTACAACTGTCATACAACGGCCTTACAACCATCGGACAACCTTCATACAACCGTCTTACAACCGTCAGACACCGATCTTACGTGCGTCATACAACTGTCTTACAACCATCTTACAACTGGCATACAACACTCATAGAACAGTCATACCACCGTCTGGCAACCATCTAATTTGATGCGGACGGCAGCCACCATCATACAACTGTCTTACAACCGTCACACATCCATCATGCAACCGCCGCGCAACCCTCTTACTACCGTCATACAGACATCATGCAACCGTTGCACAACCTTCTTCTAACCGTTATGCAACCGTCTTACAACCGTCTTACAATTGTCATACAACCGTTATATGCCATATAACCATCTTACAACCATAACGCAACCGTCTTTAAACCGCCTTAGAACCGTCATACAACCATAACACAACCATCAGACAACCGTCATACAACAATAATACAACCGTCATACAACCGTCATAGTCATAGTCATAAACACTTCTCATGCCGTCTACTGAAGGTACTGGGCATCTCGCACCGATAGGTAGTTCTTGCCTTGCTCAATGCCGTGGGTCCTAGGGCTGCCTTAGCTGGCCCACAGCTTGACGGACGACCCAGAGGACTGGGGATACCAGCCAGCTAGGAATTGGGGGGCAGCGGCAACTGTAGAGCATTAGCATTAGCAATGGCAAGGAGTGCTGGCCCGTTGACTCGCCGGGGGTAAAGAGGGCAAGACATTGCAACGCAGCAACGTAGCAACAAGCAACAAGCAAGTGCATGTCCTAGGGGTTGCGCACCAGCGACCAAGAAACAAAGCAGCATGCAGCCGGCGAAGCAAGGTCATGGGCCATCTCGATACTTCAATGACCCGCCATCATACTGTGCCCTCCTCCCGACACTGCACGTGCAAAGGTCGGCGAAAGAACAGCCAGGATTTGTGGGGAGCTCTAGCGTAGCCTGGCCCCGAGCCCTCATTGCCCCCAACACCAGCATCGCGTCCCACCTAGATGTTTAGCCCCTTATGGGTGGAGCACCTTGTCCCTCTAACCTATCGTTCAAAAACCCAACGCCAATGCACTGCACAATTTTCCATGTCTACCCGAAGAAAAAAATGTATGCCCCCAAAGCACCCAACCGAGACCCAACAAATCCCCATATATACAACCATCAGACAACTGCCATACAACCATAATACAATTACCTCCAAGATGGAAGTGGGACCAGCAGCTGGCCGCAGACCTTGTCTCATGGACTTCCATGCTGTGTTGGCGCGAGGTGGAGGTGTCGTATGCGAAGCTCGCAATGGATTTTGAGGCCACCTCGGGTCGGGCATTGCCCGCGCGCCCGGAGTACGCCCTGCGGATGACTGTGCTCCCATTGCAGGAGTCAGCAGCGGTCCTACAGCGGGCGGCCTGGGCCATCCAGCCGCACCTGCTGTTGGGCCGCCTCCTACTTGCGGAGGAGTCCCCCGGGTGCCACCTCCTAATTGCATTAGGGGGTCGCACATGCCTTAGGCTGAAGGGACGCCCCTACTTTGCCGCCCGCGGCAAGATGGTGAGGATGCTTGAGGGCTTGGTAGCGCACTATGTCACGCAATGGCAGCGGCGGCTGAGCAGGCGCCTACATGCGGCACCAATGGCTGATTTCTTGGGAGGATTTCTCCCCCCGGCACCAGCAGGCAAGACGCCCCTGCGGCTGTAAGAGCGGGCGCAACGACGGCCGCGCTACCCGCCGGCGCGACCGGCAGAGCAGTCCGCCAGCTCGGGAGCGGCGCAGCCAGCAGCCGAGCAGGGGGTTCCATCCTCTCGGTGCGGGCTAGGGACGTGACCGTTATATAAACTGTGTTACAACCGCCTTACAACCGGGTTATAAATGTCTTACTTCCATGGTACAACCGTTAGACAGCCCTCATACAACCAACATACAAGCGTAATAAAACCATGGTACACCAATCATAAAACCATCGGACAACTATCCTATAACCTTCATACAACCGTCATACAACCGCCTTACCACCGTACGACAACCATCATATAGCCGTCCCAAACCCCTCTTACAATCGTCTGACAACCGTCATACAACCATGAGACAATCATCGCACACTAAGCATATAACTGCCATACAACCATGTTACGACAACCATACAACCTTCTTACCACCATAAGACAAGCGTCATGCGACCATCCTAGGGTAGTCTTACAACTTCCTTTAACCTTGCACCCGTCATACAACCGTCATGCAACCAGCTTCCGACCCTCTCTTACAACCATCAGACAACACTCATACAGCCGTTTTGACACCGTCTTGAAACCATAGTACAACCGTCATACAACCGTCATGCATCGGGCATGCAACCGTCTTACACCGGTCTTACAACCATGGTAAAACCGTGATACAACCATGAAACAACCATCATACAGCTGTCATACAATGGTCAGACAACTATCATACAGTAATCATACAGTTGTCTTACACTATCCGTGATCCACTACATCCGTGATAAAACCGCCGTGCCACCGTCTTGTCAATCCTGAGACAATCTTACAACCGGCTTACAATTGTCTTATAACTCTCCAATAATCCGTCAAACAAGCATCACACAACCGTCATGTAAATGTGTTACCACGGCCTTACGGGCGTCTTATAACAGTCCTATAACCGTCTTACAGCCGTCACACAACCCTTGGACGGTCTTATGACGGTTGTATGACAATTGTAATGGTTGTATGGTGGTTGTAAGACGGTTGCAATATTGTTCTCAGACGGTTGTCTCACGGTTGTAAGACGGTTCTATAAGGGTTGTATGACGATTGTATGACAATTGTAGGACGGTTTTATGACGGTTTCATTATTGTTGTAAAACGGTTGTATGATGCTTGTATCATGGTCTTATGATTTTGTAAGATGGGTGTATGAGGGATGCATGGCGTTTGTGTGACATCTGTAAGACGGCCGTATCACTGTTGTAACACAATTCTAAGACGCTTGCATGGCAGTTATATGACAATTTTTTAACGGTTGTGTTATGGTTGTATGACAGGTTAGCCTATTTAGGTCCCGCACATTGTGCGTACAGGGGTCAGCGCAGAAGCAGGACGTGGAAGAGCCACCGTGCCGCCCCCCAAGCCTCACCCTTAGTGTACACGGCGCGAGAGAAGGACGGGCGCCAAGGGCTCAAGTGTCTTCCTTGTGGGCCCTTCCTTGCCCCTTGTCCGGGGTATCAGATCCTCTCGGGGGCGGAGACACTCTCCCCTTCCCCTCATCCCCTAACGGCATCACATTTGTTGATCTAGTGAAGCCCAAGCGAAAAGGCCGCGCGCTGCGTCTGGGCGTTGGCGCTGGTGCTTTACTTGCTGTGCCGGCCCCCGCATCCCCCCGACCCCTCTTGGGTTTGCTTGCGGTGGAGAGCCCTGGTGACCCGGCTTGCACCGGTCGCTTGCCCGCGGCCGTGGGACGGTAGTGTGCCGAGGATTGGCTGAAGTCCCCCTGCCCCCCCCCCCCCCCTTCCTTGCGGGGCTGGCTGCTGGCTGCCGTCATGTGCCTCTGCCCCCACCCTGGGGTGGACCCTCTGGTCCTGGAGGCGGCTGTGATGCCGTTGTGGCCGCCCCTTCCTCTGCCGGTGCCCGGCCGGTGGCGGAGGCGGGAGGGTTGGGGGCGGGGTCCGCTGCCACGCCTTCCTGGAGCGGGTGAAAAAAGTTGGGAGAGGGTGCGGAAAGGCCGCTCCTCGGGAACCGCTTAGGGAGCACGGTGGCCGGCAAGGGTGGGGCGAGATCCTTTGGCTGCGATCCCCCCATTGCGTCCTTGGCTGCCTTGTGGCGCTTCTGTTGGCGGTGGGTCCCGTCCGCGGGGGCCCCCGCCGACACTCGCTTCCCGCTCCTGCCCGGCTCCGTCCCGTTTTCTTGCTCCTGGGCCACTCATGAAGGGGCTAACGGTGCGCTCTGGTTCCCCAGCTCACTCTGCACATGCAACCAGCCATGCATGCTACTGGCCGCGGAGACCTGCTCCGCCTGTAGCAGTCTCCGCATGCCTCGTCGCGTGACGTTCGATCCCCAGCCCGTTGGCGCTCCCGTTGCCCTTGGGTGGCCTGTGTGTCCATACCGGCAGCAATTGGCAACCCCCTGGCCCGTTGCCCGGCAACGCTCGCATGACGGCGCCCCATGCGTGGGGCAGAACCCTCCTTGTATGACTGTTGTAAGACGGATTATTGGATGGTTGTAAGATGGTTGTAAGATGTTACTAGGAGAGTTTTCTCAGGATTGTAAGACTGTTGTGCTTTTCTTCAGGGTGTCCATATAGTGTAAGACAGTTGTATGACTGTTATATGATGATATTCTGACGGCTTTATGGTGGTTTTGACATGGTTGTAAGGCGGTTGTAGGAGAGTTGCATGCCCCTTGTATGACATTTTTGTGCTGGTTGTACTATGGTTCTACGACGGTGTCAAAACGATTGTATGAGGATTGTCTGATGGTTGTAAGACGGTTGTTTGACAATTTGTATGCTTGTTGTAAGATGGTTGTAAACACGGTTGTACAAGGGTTTCCCCGCCTTTTTTTGCTCTGCGCGCACCACACCACAACAATTTTGATGGATCATGGTCGCGAATCATGTCTCCAATTTCTGCCACTCCACCCTATATACATGGTGCTAAATCCTATGCCACTCTTAGATGAGCGCCCAATTTGAAGCGGATTTTTCTCCCTTTCAGCACGCACGCGCTCAGCTCACACGAGATCCTAAGTTTGGCTTTGATCTTACATTATTCTTTCGTCTTTTATTGTGTTTATCATTCAATTGGGTGTTCAGCTTAAGGCGCTGCATTGTGAGCATGATGTATTTAGTGCTGCTTGCAGTGATATGTTTGGTAGGTTGCCGCTTCGTTGATTCGTGTGGCGGTACGTTGTTCCGACATGCTGTGCTGAATAGGGGCCCTTTGGTCTCGATAAGGTTACCCATCGGCGCGGACGCCGTTTGGAGTGATTCACCAACACAAAATCAAATTTGACTCTGAGTTCACTTGCGTCGCTTTGTTCCCATGGTTCGGACGTGAAATATCCTTGGTGTATTGAAATCTGCGACGCGGTTCCATATGTATTGGACTTCAAAAATTCAACCAACACGAAGCATTGGGAAATTTGTGGGTATAGCATAGTTTTGTGAACTTGGGCTACACCGGTGTTTTTGCTTTGATTTCAAATTTGGAATAGGCGAAGTCTATCGAGGGAGTGAACCATTAAAGGCAAATGTTTTTGAACATGACGCTTGTACAACGGTTGCATGACGCTTGTATGACTTTTGTATGACGGTTGTGAGACAATTGCCCGGATGTAGGACGGCCGTATGACGCTTGTAAGACGGTTATTTGGTGGGTGCATGACGGTTGTAAGGCGGTTACATGAAAGTTGTGAGACGGCGGTAGGACAGCTGTATGATGGCTGCTTGATGGTGGTCAGACGGTTGTATGTTTGGTGTAAGCTGGTTGGATGACGGTTGGATGATTGGTGTAGGATGATTGTCTAACGGTTGTATGACGGTTGTAAGGCGCTTGTAAGAAAGTTGTAAGACGGTTTTAATGATGGTTGTATTACGGTGGTAAGACGGTTGTATGATTGCCGTAAGATGGTTTTGTGACAATTGTATGACGGTTGTAAGATGGTTGTAAGATGGTTGTATGATTTGGATAACATGGTGTTATGACCGTTGTAAGATGCATGATGGTCGGAAGATGGTTGTATGACGGTTTTATAACGGTAGTAAGACGGTTGTATGACGGTTGTCATAAAAGTTATTGTAAACGGTTTAAGACGGCCATAAGGCTGTGGTTACACATTTACATGACCGATGTGTGATGGCTGTTTGACGGATTATCTGACGGTTGTAATACGGTTTTAAGACGGGTATTAGACATTGCCAAGAGAGATGTCCGAGGATTGACAAGATGGTTGTACGGCGGTTGTATCACGGATGTATGGATGGTGTAAGACAGTTGTATGAATGTTGTATGATCATTGTCTGACTATTGTATGACGGTTGTACGATGATTTTTTGATGGTTGTATGACAGTTTTACCACGGTTGTAAGACCGCTGTAAAAGGGTTGCATGCCCGTTGTATGACGGTTGTGTGACGGTTGTACTATGCTTCTAAGACGGTGTCAAAACGTCTATATGAGAGTTGTCTAATGGTTGTAACACGGTTGTCTGATGGTTGCACGACGGTTGTAAGACGGTTGTACGAAAGTCGTAGGACGGCTATAGGCCGGTTGCATGATGGTTGTGTGATGGTGGTAAGACGGTTGTTTGATTGGTGTAACATGGTGGTATGACGGTTGTATGCTTAGTGCAAGATGATTGTCGACTGATTGTATGGCGGTCATAAGACGATTGTAAGACCGTCATACGGCCGTCTTACGTCCGGGAAACAGTCTTACAACTGTCATACAACCGTCATACAACCATGTTCCGACCATCATATGTCTCACAACCGTCATACAACCGTCTTATAAGCGTCATGCCACCGTTGCACAAGCGTCATGCAACCCTCATAAAACCGTGTTACAACCATCTTACAACAAGCATAGAATTGTCAAACAACCGTCTTACAACCATCAGACAAGCCTCATACAACCATTTTGACACCAGTTTAGACCCATAGTACGAGAGGCATAAAACCATCACACAACGGGCATGCAATTGTCTCACAACCGCCTTACAACCATGTTAAAATCGTCACACGGCCGTCACACAACCATCATACAGCAGTCATAGAACTTTCCTACACAATATAGACAACCGTGATAACATCGTGTTGACAACCGTCTTAGAATCCCGAGAAAGCTCTCCAAGCAACATCTTATAACCGTTTTACAATCGTCAAACAATCCGTCTTAAGGGTGTCATATAACCGTTATGCAAAATGTGTTACAACCGCCTTACAACCGGGCTATAAATGTCCTAATCCCATTGTACAACCGTTGGACCATCACTATACAACCGTCATATAAGCGTCGCAAAACCCTGTGACACCAATTATACAACCATTGTACAACCACGTTGCAACCCTCATGCACCCGTCTTGCACCAATTTGAAACCAATCATGCAACCAGCATACAACCATATTCGCCGAATCAAACCTCCATCTCACCGGTGTCTTACAACCGCCATACACCCGTATTACAACCGTCATATAACCGGCTTACAACGGCAAGGCAACAAACACACAACCATCTTGAACCAATCACACAACCGTCATACAACTGTCCTACACCTGTCTTGCAGCCCTCTGACAAATGTCAAACAACCGTTATGATACTATTGGACAACCAACCTACAACCGTAAGAAACCATGCAACCATCTTCCAACCATCATACACCTTACAACCATCAAAAAACCCTGGTACACCAGTCATAAAAAACCATCCGACCACCGTCCCATGACCTTCATACAACCGTCATACAACCGCCTTAGAGCAATCATACAACCACCTTACCACCGCAAGACAACCATCATAACACCGCCCCGAAACCCCTTGTAAGATGGTTGTTTGATGGTTGCATGACGGTTGCAAGGCGGTTGTAAGAAAGTGGGCGGTAGGACGGTTATATGATGGTTCTTTGATGGTGGTCAAACGGTTGTATGATTGGTGTAAGTTGTTTGGATGACGGTTGGATGGTTGGTGTAAGACGATTGTCTAGCGGTTGTATGACGGTTGTAGGGGTGTTGTAAGAAAGTTGTAACACGAGTTTAGCACGGTTGTATGAGGGCTGTCTTACGGTGGTAAGACGGTTGTATGATTGCCGTAAGATGGTTTTGTGACAATTGTATGACGGTTGTAGGATGGTTGTAAGATGGTTGTATGGTTTGGATAACATGGTTTTATGACCCCTGTAAGACGTATGACGGTCGGAAGATGGTTGTATGACGGTTTTATAACGGTAGTAAGACGGTTGTAAACGGTGGTAACATACTTGTAAGAGGGCTGCAAGACGGGTGTATGACGGTTGTATGACGGTTGTATGATGGTTTCAGATGGTTGTTTGACTGTTGCATGACGGTTGTAAGACGGTTGTGTGGTGGCTATAATAAGGATGTGGGATGGCTCAATTCTGGTTGTACGATGGTTGTAAGATGGTTGTATGAGTTGTTTAACATGGCTTTATGACAGTTGCATGACGGTTGTGTGACGGTTGTCTGACGGTTGTAAGAGGGTTGCATGATTGTAGGATGGCTGTATGAGGGTTGTACGATTGGTGTAATGTGCTTGTCTAAGGGTTGTTTGACGGCTGTAAGACGGTTATTGGACAGTTGTAAAACGCTTGTACGGTCGTGGTAACACATTTACATGACAGGTGTGTGATGGTTGTTTGACGGATCATCTGACGGTTGTAAGACAATTGTAAGGCGGTTGTAAGATGTTGCCAGGAGAGTTGTCTCAGAATTGATAAGATGGTTGTACAGCGGCTTTATCACGGAGTTGTGAACGGTGTAAGATAGTTGCATGATTGCTCCATGATAACTGTCTGGCATGTATGTATGACAGTTGTACGATGGTTGTTTGATGGTTATATGACGGTTTTACCATGGTTGTAAGACCGTTGTTGGACGGTTGCATGCCCGTTGTATGACAGACGTGTGACGGTTGTACTATGGTTCTAAGACGGAGTCAAAACAGCTGTATGACAGTTGTCAGTTGGATGTAAGACGGTTGGTTGCATGGCCATTCTATGTTTGTTGTAAGATGGTTGTAAGATGATTGTCCAAGGGTTGCATGGCGGTTGTAAGGAGGTTGCGTCATGATTGTCACGCGGTCGCATGATTTTTGGAATACAATTGTATGACTGTTGCATGATGGTCTTATGCCAATCTTATGACCGTGGTATGACGGTTGCAAGCCAGTTGTATGACGGTGGTTAGACATATGACAGTTGGAAGATGCCTTGCCCTCTTACCCACAGCGATCCTACGGGCTAGCGCTCGTCGCCGTTGCTAATGGTAATGCTCTGCAGTTGCCACTGCCCCCAAAGCCTAGTTGGCCAGTATCCCTGTTCCTATGGGTCCTCCTTCATGCTGTGGGCCACCCCAGGCAGCCTTGGGACCCACGGGATCGAGCAAAGCAAGAACCACTTGTTGGTGTGAGATGCTTGTGACTCCGGTGGACGGCATGATAAGTGTTATGACTATGACTACACTTATAAGATAGTTGTGTCATTCGTTTAACGTGGCTGTATGACGGTTGTATGGTGGGTGTATGACGGTTGTGTGACGGTTGTGTGATGGTTGTAAGATGGTTGTATGAATGTAAGATGGATGTATGGTGGGTGTAGCAACATAGCAACAAGCAACACCAAAGGCACTTCCTATGGGCGCAGTGCAGGAACCGATAAACAAACCATCACGCATGGGGCGAAACAAGATTAGCCCCCTTCGTTGTACCACTTCCGGGCGTACCCCGCCTTAGTAACCCAACTGCCCACATGCACGCTGCGCCCTCCTCCAAGTACCGCACATGTAATAGCCCATGGACTTTTAAGCAGGATTTATTGGGAGCTCCGGCCTAGCCCGGCCCTGATCCTTCATTGCTCTCATCACCGCGTCACATAGGTTGTCATCCATTGTAGCCCATCACGGGCACCAATCCTGGTTCCCCTGCCCAATATACACACCTCAACATTTGCACAACATAGCTATGCATTGCTGCCCAATGACATTGGTTGCACCCCACGAAGTGTCTCACATGATCCCATAAATAGACGAGTCCCGCCCACCCCACAAGCGGTTGTCTCAGCGGGCCTGCGGCCATTGTACATACTCCCGCATACCATCACACGAGGGTCTACAGGGGGGATGCCTACCACCCCGCAGTAAGAGAGGCACACCTCGTGAATATTGCTGGGTGGGAACAGGGCTGGCGGCTGCCGTAGCTTGGTTATCAACCCCCTGTTGGGGTAATAACCAGAGGTGTGCCCCGGGCCGTGGTGACAAGGACCACCTCGTCTAGCCCACACACAATGCACCGACGCCTACCGTTGACCCTTACCTGCGCTGATTGGCCCGTGGTTGTGCCATCTTTGCTATAGTGGTGACTAGGCCGGGGGTTCGGTAGCCACCTAAAATGTGGCATGCCTACTTTTTGCATTGCCCTTCGCCTCACCCGATGGACCTCTCATACAGGTATTGTGTACAACAGGCCAACACAGGCCACACTTGACACACCACCTTGTCCGCCATGTCACGCCACGCACCCACTGTTGCCGATGCTGGCATTGCCCGGTTTGCTAGACGGCCATAACCCCCACACAGAACATACATAGATCCTCACCGCCGCCTACATTAATGAGCCATCGGCACCCCCTGCCTACTTCCATCGCCTCTGTCATGCACCGCCTCCCGCGCACACCGCCACCATGCCTTGCATGGCCACCAACAGCCGCGATAACGCAATTCACCCGCCACCGCCACCGCCACCGCCACCGTCGCCGTGCCACCGGACATGGGTGCATAGGTTAAGCGGTTAGGCCATGCACATGCCCGCAGGAACGGTTCCTCCAGTTCTGTTGAGGGGCCAGGGGACGCCCCAGTACCCCTTCTAGGTTGTTCCAGGGGTCACCATGACTTGTTCTCGGGGTCGCGCACAGGACACCCCGGTACTCCGACCGATTTTCTCTTGAGGCCCGTGGGCGGCCCCTATACCTCCCTAGGTTCATCTTGAGGTCAGGGCACACCGCTACACCCCCACGAAGTTTGTCCTAGGGCCTGTGAATAGCTCCAATATGTCCTCGAGTTGATCCTAGGCTCAAATGACACCCCCCTAGCTAGCCACATTGTCCGCAGATGCGGTTCCCCCCCGACTAGCAGCTGCCATCTGTAGTCTTGCAGGAGGCCCGCGAGGATGTCTACCTCTGCTTGAGCGGGGCACTTGGCCGACGCCAGCACCAACTGCTGCCCACCGGACTGGCAGCGGGCGGGTAGAAGGGCGTATCCCCCTGCAGGAAGGAGTAAGTCATTTTCCGCTGATCCGCCGACGGCAGCTACATGATCCTCGTGAGGCGATGATTTCTCCGGGCGTACCAATCTTCGCAAAGCCGGACCATGTCCTCCAAGAACAGCTTGGCCTCCGCCATGCCCCGTGACGAGGCGGCCCGTACCATCGCAAAGAGGCGCCATAGGTCACCTCGGTCCACCTCCGCCATCGCAGACTCCGTCCACTTGCAGCCATGCTCCTTCCAAGACATGAAAACCATGGCCCTGTTGGCGACTGGCAGATCCGACGTGAACTCCTCGACCTTTGCACATAGCAACCGCGTCACACTTCATCCCTTTCGCACGCGATGCACATGTGGCCCGTGTCTTCCTCCGGCCCCCAAGAAAGGATGAAGGGAAGCAATGGAAACACCCTGACAGTGACTTTGTGCCGTCACCTTGGGATGGTTTGCATGGTGGGGAGACGACCGGCTCTGGCACGCACCATGTCCCTGTGTGCGGGGCCATGGTTCAGCGTTCCAAGGGGCACCCTCCAACCTGTCCTAAAGGCGGCTTGGGAGTCGCTGGAAGCAAGAACTAGGGACAACACACCGTGGGCCCGTGCCTGCGAAAGAATACACATGAAAAGCACATGAGGTTCCACCACCCCATTCTCGTTTGGTACCAAGAGAGTTGCATGCTCTTTGGAGACATTACGTGCAAAGGCGGGGCCCTCGTGTAAGCGCCAGCAGAATCCGGCTCCTCAAGCGGGACCACGTCCAAGTGCGAGCTGTGCCGTACCACCCGATGCTGCCCCCCCCCCCCCCCCCACTCTACGCGGCCGCCGGCACAACCCGTCCACCGACCAGATCAGGGCATGCTGGTTCCCGAAGTGGGAGGTTGGCCCATTGATGCCACCGTATAGGGCCTCTTGGGCTCGGCGCGGATGCGCCCCAATTATAGACACGTCAACCATGTGCAACGCAAGGCCGGAACGAGGTGTGTGCAACACGAACGTTGCAGCCCGGGCAATCTCTGCCTCGGCAATCGGGCCGTACTTAGCGCCTGTCAATGTGGGATTACCGTGACCGGCCACAACCACGTTGGTGACCTCGTCCCCTGTGGAGAGGCGTCGAACAACGGGACCCTCGCTGGCGTGGGTGCCCAACGCTACCTGCGGGACTCCAGCCACGCCACGCCGGAGTGTGGACTGACCCAGCCTCTACCCAACGCCACCGTGTTAGTACGCGTCAGCTGTGGGGACCGCACGTGGATCGAGCGATGCATTCGTGCGGTCTCTGTTGTATTGCGCATCCGCATGTGGACCCAATGGCCTTCAGCACTGTAGTGAACTCCGCGCCCTAAATCGCCATCAATCTGTGTGGCTGGTAAACCACCACCATGCCTTGCTCCACCGCTCCACCTTCCCGCAGCAACGTGACTGCAACGTGTAGGTCGTGCGGCGCGTTGGGGAACCCCACCACTTCTAGAACCGGGTGTCGTCCGCGACAGGGGCCGGGCATGGTGGCACCAGCAAGACGATGGCGCCGCACGTCCCCACACCGCTGCACATGCCCAGTCGAACGCTGGAGAAATGAGCGAAGTGATGAGACGGTTCATCCGGACATGTGTCCGGACGACTGTCTAAAGCGAGCGAAATGACGAATTGCTATACATAGGCACACCTTCAGCGCTGTCAATGAGGTTCTCTTCGGGGTACAACTTTTGCATGTGCTCAGCGGCTTGGTCCTTGCCCATAGTTTAGTCCGCTCAGATTGAGATGTATTGCTGCAAACAGAAGCTCGTGAGGTCCGCCAGCAATTGCAGGGCCGCCGCAAACCGTTTCTTGCGAGGGCCATCACCACAGCAGCAAGATTGCACATCAAAACCATCAAAATTTTTGTTGTGGTGCCGTAGCGGGCCAGGACGGAATCCATTCAGTTGATCTCCACTGTACCGGGATCTCCTCTATGTGGTGCCTTCGTCCTGGGTGGGCCGGTCTTCTTTTGAGGGGGGCTGCTCTCTTCTTTGACAAAAACGGCAGGCGTAAACCTGCTCTTTGCCTGAACCACGGTGGGGCGGGACGCTTTTTCCTTTTCCTTGTGTTTGGGGCCTTTCATCTCTTGCACATCGGTGTCCGGCTCCTCGTCCTCCTCCTCCTCATCCTCTTTTACCTCCTCCGCCTCGTCGCCATCATCATCGTCGTCGTCGTCAGCGTCGTGCTCTTGCACTAGACCCCTGTTCCGGCTGGCGGACGCCCTCGCGCGCATCTTCTCTTCCGAGCTGGCTTCCTTCGGTGCTTGTCCGCGAACCACGCGCCACTGCGACGTCACCTCGAGCTTGTCATACGCGTGGTCCCCACTGCCTAAGAGGAATGAGGTAGCCGAAATACAAAGGAACTACAAACAAAATGTACTCTATGGCACATGTCCATAGTTGGTATACCTGAGGATTTGACGTTCCCGGTCTTTGACGTTGAATACTTTGTCACAATTATCAACCAAATCCTTTTGCGGGTGACCTTGTCGCATAGTCCAAGTTGGCGTGTGCCGTGCCACCACTTCAGCAGGATGATAATCTCCTGGCCCTTCATGATGTTCCGCCACCCGAACGGCACGACAAGGTTGTCCTCGGTGACAGTGGGGATGTTGTTCCCCGGGCCTTTTTCGGGCATGACAACAACTCACAACGAGAGGAAGAAAGGGGGAATGACTTCACTTCATGTCACTTCACTTCACTTCACTTCGCTCACTTCGGTTACTTTAGACGGGTGTCCAGACAAGTGTCCGGTCGTGTTGTGAAGTGGTGTGCGAAGGTGGAGGAAGCATCCCGTGGCACAAAGAGGAAAAAAATTAAACAAAACGTATCAATTTCTTGTGCCGCATGGTGAAAAACAATGGTACACGAACCACACTGTTGTTACGTGGCCGTAGAAGGGCTGACCGAGCACACTTCCACAGAGACAACAACAAACTGTGGTAAAGTGTTCCAAATAAGGGAAACGGGGTTTCCACCTAGACGACCACAAACAGGTCGGCCGGTTGTGAAACTCCATGATTTCATTTGTTTTGGACGATGCCACCCATCCCATCATTTCAGGCACCTTCAAATACCCCCATCCCTATTCTCATCTCTAAACTAACTCGAAGTGCACAAACTAGGGGTCGCTCGACCACCGTACGCGTAGCCAAAGGAATATAGTGGGACACAAGCGCACTAATGTACCAAGACTGGTGCCGCAATGCCACACCCGCTGAAAACAAGTGGAAGGATCGACCGGGAGGAGACACAGCCACCTTCATAGTGTTGAGACCACAGGTCGTGCCAAACATAATCACGTGCCTCGTTGCACGGTGTAGCGCACTCACCAAGGCACATGCGGTGGCACTATGGAGCACGCTCTGCAGCGCCTGGTCCCACGTTGCCGCCAGAGCAAGAATTGGCTGCCCGCCGGACCCACCCGAGAGGCAATCAAGTAGTCTGAGCCACTTGAGATGCACGATTTACCCCCCGCTGACAGACGCCAGCCGCAGTCCTGCACGATATCCACAATGACATCTACGGCTGCTTGAGCGGGGCGCTTAGCCGACACGATCACCAACCGTTGCCCACTTGACTGAGCTTCCACCATTGGCTCCAGATGGAGAGGATCCAATGTGAGATGGGTTTCCGCTGACGCATTGTCATTCCCGTTTGGCAGTGGTAGCAGCACTGCGTGACGCGACCAGGTACGTTGTCTCCCTATACTAGCGCAAGCTCCTTAGGGCCTATCAGGTCCACCATGCACGTTTGCCCCTCACCCACTGCGATGACCCTCCACAGCTGCCAATCATACAGCCACACTTCCCCCATGTCCAACATTGTGGCCACCGCCAAGACCGGAAGGGAGCACAACGGCTATTGCGTGTCGAGCCCCCCATTGCTTCACCAGCTTCCTCAGCCAGGGACAAAATCAGCAGTGGCACACAAGTGGGCGGAATGGCTGCGTCAACCCTACGGTCGAGGGGTTCCCAACGCTTGAGCGCAGGGACAAAATCAGCAGTGGCACACAAGTGGGCGGAATGGCTACGTGAACCCTACCATTACTACTGCCTCTCCTGCCGCATCCACCTTGGGTGCATCACACGGGTTTGCCACCACTCCACAGTCTGCGTGCACTGCCTTCGGCGGCTCCTCCATCTCTCTGGATTGGCGCAGAAGTTCCTCGTGTTCCATGTTCTTCTTCTGCAATTCCTCCCGCCTTGTCTTTTCCTCGGCTGCTTGCTTCCGCTTGGCTTCCTCGGGTCTCCCTCGGTGTGCCGCCTCCTTTTGCTCCCGCTCTCTCTCTTCTCTGCTGCCTCCCGTTCGCAACGCATTTGTTCCTCCACATCTTCATGCGCAATTGCTTCCTGCATGGCACGGACCCACGATGTAGAATTAATCCTCTGGACATGAGTCGTGGTACTCTCTAGGACTGGGTCGTGCAACACCATGGAGTCTTGTGATGGAAGCGGCTGCTGGCGGATATGCGTCAACTCGTACTCGGTACGAAGAAGGTCTCACTTGAGGTGTGCGTACAGCTGGTACACCTGTGCAAGGAAACAATGTGAGGTCAGCAAAGTGAGCGAAGTGACCCAACCATTGGTCCGGACACGTGTCCAGACAACTGTCTAAGATGAGCGAAGTGAGCGAAGTGATCGAAATGAGCGAAGTGACCAAACCCTTGGTCCGGACACATGTCCGGACAACTGTCTAAGGTGAGCGAAATGAGCGAAGTGATCGAAATAAGCGAAGTGACCAAACCATTGGTGTGGACAACTGTCTAAGGTGAGCAAAGTGAGGGAAATGAGCAAAGTGAGCACAATGACCTCCTCGGGTTTCATGTTCTCCAAGTTGCCAACTGTGGATCTAGTACTATCTCGCCTTGCTGCCCCTAATTGCCCCACATGTCGTGCGCGTTCAAAGACTTAAGGTCGCGCAGCTCCGGCCCCAAACTGCTCGAATGGAAGACCGGCAGCACATCTCCGGGCCAGCCCATGACACTACCGACTGCAGGTAGGACTACAAACACCTTGAGCCATGGCTCGTCGTGGCCATCCGAGTCGCGTACCATGGTGCCGCGGATGAAGGCCCACGACTGCACAGACACGTCCCTGGACTATGCACGGAACGCAGCGAGTTCCTGGGTCACCCAAGACTCGAACCACGCGATGAAGGCCTGTGCCGCCACCGCCATCCACTGAGAAACGTGGACATGGCCTCATAGTGCACAATGTACGACCAGGATACCAGCAGCACATGCAAAGGTGCCCGATGAAAGCCCCCCAAGGTCGCCCGGCAAGCCGTCAAAGGGGTTCCACGGGGGTAGCTGCCAGACCCTGCCAGCCGGCGGGCAGAACGGCGTGTCACCTCGAAGAAATGAGCACGTTGCCTTCCTCAAATCCCCTGGCGGCAGCTGCATGATCCTTGTGATTCGATGATTTCTCCGGGCGCAACCATCTTCGCCCAGGAGGATCAGGGCCTCTAAGAACAGCTTGGCCTTTGCCGGGTCCCTGGACGAGGCAGCTCGAACCATCGCAAAGAGCCGGCGGAAGTCACCTGGCAGCACCCCTGGCACCAAGGACTCCGTCCATTTGCACCTGTGTTCCTTCGAGGACATGAACTCCATGGCCTTGCCGGCGAGTGGCAGATCCGCCGTGAACTCCTCAACCTTCGACCGCGCAACCGCCTGATCCCATTCGCACGTGATGCGCATGTGGCCCGTGTCTTGCTCGGCCCCCCCACAAAAGATGCAGGGAAGTGCGGGAATCACCCTACGGGTGACTTTCGGCCGCCATCGTCGCATGACTTGCATGGTGGGGAGACAACCATCTCTCGCACGCAGCATGTCCCTATGTGCAGGGCCATGATGCACCGTTCCCAGGGGTACAACCTCGCAGGCACCAGCCAACAGCGTGTGGGCCGTAGTGCATGTTGCCGGCGAGTCCCACGCCGCCTCTCTGACCAGCCGGAGGGCACACATGGAAGGTACGTGAGGCTCTAGCACCCCATTCTTATCAGGCACCAAGAAGGTGCGTGCTCCCTGGGCAGCATGAGGTGTACGATCCGGCTCCTCAAGCGGGACGGCCGCCAAGTGCGAGCTCTGCCATACCACCCAGTGATGGGGCCCTCCAACCCTGCCCAGCAGCCGACGCAACCCTTCCACTACCCAATTCAGGCCGTGCTGGTTGATGAAGTAAGGGGTCGGTCCCTTTATGCCTCGGTACAGTGTGCTCTAGGCTCTGCGCAGATGCGCCCCAATGATGGACACGGCAACCACATGCAGCGCAAGGCCGGAGGGAGACGTGTGCACCAAGAAAGTTGCTGCCCCAATAATCTCCGCCTCAAGGAACGTGCCATGGATGGCACCCGTCCATGTGGGGCTACCATGGCCCGCCACCGCCATGTTAGTGAACCCTTCCTCTTGGGGAGAGGCATGAGACGAGGTAACCCTCGCTGCCATAGGCATCCCGCAGTACCCGTGGGGCTCTGGCCACGCCACGTCTGAATGTGGACTGACCACTACCCTCCCTAGCAATGCTGCATTGGACGCCGCGAGCTCTGGGGACAGTATGCCATTCGGTCGATGCACCCCGTGCGGCAGCCAGGGTATTTCGCATCCGCACATGGACCCGATGACCTCCAGTGCTGTAGCGAACTCCGCTCCCCACACCGCCATCGATCCGTGCGGCTGGTATACCACCATGGTTCCCTGCTCCACCACTCCACGTTCACGCAGCGATGTGACGGCGACATGCGGGTCATGCAGCAAATTGACCAACGTGACTACTTCCGGGACCGGTATGTCATCCGCATCAGGGGCCGGACCCGCTGGCACCAGCAAGACGATGGCCCCTGGCGCACGTCCCCATACCGCTGCACATGCCCTGTCGAACGGCGACACCCCCTATACCACCCACAGTGGCGGGGGGGTCGATGCCACCCCTTGCATGTGGAGTAAGAAGGGGGACCGACGCCGGATCTTCTTGCTGTTGATGATCGTCAAAGACATCCCCTAGCAAGAACATCAGTGAGGCTGGAAGGGCGAACGGCATGGACAACCCTGGGCATTCCGGGTTCTAGTCATCGTCCCTGTAGCCGCCTACCAAATACGCATCGCTCGTGGCGGACTGCCTCGTGCGCTTAGAGGCCAACAGTGATATAGCCGTCTCACAACTCTTATACAAACGTCATACAACCCTCATACACCCATCTTACAACCGTCATAAGACCGTCACACAACCGTCATACAACCGGCTTACAAGCGTCATGCAACCGTCTTACAACAGGCATACAACCGTCTTACGACCATCTCACTACCGTCTTACAACCGTCATACAACCATCTTACAATCAACCATCTTACAACCGTCATACAACTGTCATACAACCGTCTGCCAAGCGTCATACCTCTTACAACCGTCATACAACCCTGTTACAACCCTCACACAACCGTCTTACAACCATCTTACAACCATCCGACACCAAGAACAGACCCGTCTTAGCACCGTCAGACAACCGTCCTACACCCGTCTTACAACCGTCATGCAACCGTCAGACCACCGTCTTACAACTGTCTTACTACCGTCATACAACCTTCCTACAACCGTCATACAACCGTCTTCCGTCATACGTCTTACAACCCTAATACAACCGTCATTAAACCGTGTTACACCAATCATGCAGCCAGCTTACAACCGTCTTGCAACCATCTTACAACTGTCATACAACCATCATACACAAATCATACAGCCGTCTTACCACCGTCAGACAACCGTCGTACAACCATCTGACAACCGTCATACAGCCGTCTTACAAAATGACACAACCGTCATACAACAATCTTTCGACCATCAAATGTCTTACAACCGTCATACAACCGTCTTACAACCGCAACCGTCAGAAAACCGGCATGGAACCGTCTTATTAGAACCGTCATATTACTGTACAACCATCATGCAGCAGTGCAATCATGACCCAACTCTGTGCAATGGCTGTCAGGCTACTAGAGCAAATACACAAAAGGGATGTTGCTGCAGAAGGACTGCTACCTCTGATTGTGGTGGCACTGCCCACACTGTCTGTCCCAATCTTCAGCTTGAACTTCTCCTGATGAAATCTGCCAGAGACAACAGTGGCACCAACACCAACAGGCTGTGACGAAAGGCAATGCAAACCCAAGCCCCCAAGTCCCCGCCCCCTTCCCGCACTTGTAAATCCCCCAAGGGACAGTTGAAATCGGGGGTGGGTGCACCATAAAGGCTGGTTGGTACAATGCACGATGATACACTCCCCTGTCCAAGGCACGACAGCGGTTAGGGCGCCTACCAGCATCTTTGGACCAGGAGCATTAATCCATAGCAGCACATGCAGCACCTTGCGCACACTGCTGTGCCTGAGGCGGGGTGGCCGCAGGCAGGAGGACGCTGCTGCCCATTGATTCAATTGAGGGTGGGATGCCCCGGGCGGATGACTTACGTTGTAATATGGCCCAGATACAGCTTGGGAACAGCAGGTCTACGGACTGGCCGTCGCGGGGGGGAAGGGGGTCCATAAAGAGTAGTTGGGCACCATGCATTTCTTCTGCGAGACCTGCTCTGTTGGACTGAGGTCATTTGTGGTGGGCAGTCTGGGTTGGGGCTGGGGGCTTGCCCATCAAGGCCCAGTAGGTGTGCCGGTTGGTACTTTCGCGTGTTGGAGTTTCAGGAGGAAAATGTCTGCAGTGTTCATCCGCAAACGGTGGGAAACGTGCTTTTGGGAGGTGAGGGTGGGACGTCTGCTCACAGGCGGTGTTTCAGCCCCTTGGCCTTCCTCCCACGCCGGCGCCGGTCATGCGTCACGCCAAGGCTTTCCCAAGATCGGGAACTTTGGGGGGTGCTCTCCACTGCCGGTGTGGGAAATGTGACACAGAGCCTGGGGCTTGCAGGGCACCAAATGATACACATCAGCGGTGCGCTGCCTTTTAAGGAAAGGCGAGGGCAGCTTGGCAGTGTGATTGGCGACACATGCCCCCACAGCTACGCATGGCATCTCCACAAAACACACACAAGTGCTCCCCCCCCCCCCCCGCCCCGCCCCGACATGTGAGAGCATGTTCTCCGTCCCCGGGCCAGGGATGTCGCGACCGGTCACCGAGGCACACACCTGAGCGGTTTCCGAGGACTTCGGCCCCTCCCACTCATGGCCACAGGCGGGCGGGGCTCTGGTCTACACACACACCCGTGCAGCCGCCCCCATGGCGCTGTGTGCTGGTGACGGGGCCGAGGCGGCGTTGCCTATGCTACTGCTTTGTGCCTTAGGAGGAACTCTGGCGGATACACATGTCGCTGAGGCCGCTCCTGCGGCGCTTTGCAGCGCAGGAGCGAGGGTCGGAGCGGCGGTGCCCATACATTGTTGTTTCATGGGCAGAATTCACGTGTTTATGCCACTGCTCCCCATTGTAGCACCACCGCCCTCTTGGCGTCCTTGACAGGCTTCACATTCAATCACTCCCAGACCGATGTGGGATGATGTGGATGCAACACAGAGCCATGAGGGGGGGGTTGATACCTTTTGTGGTATACACATGTTTGAGGACTGTGGAAGGTCGCCTCCGTCCTGTTGACGGCAGACGCTGAGCAATACTGGGCAGATGGTTGGTACGCCACCATCACCTTGTGTCACATGGTTGGTACAAGGGCCACAGGGCTGGGGCGGGAAAGGGGAGGGGGTATTCCACGAAAGGAATAAGGGGCAGGTGGCATATACCCCAGGACCACTACAAGCACCATCCCACGTAGGTCTTGGGTGCCTCCACAAAAAACGTGTTGGCTTTTGTGCCGGACGCATGGCCTGTCTGCCTCCAGGCCTTTATGGTGCTGCACGGAGTGTGTGTGTGACGGGGGTGAGGCACCGCACCCAAACCCCTGAGGGACAGACACGCCCTGAGACACATTGCAGCGGCTGCACAGGGGCGTGGAGACAACAGGCAACTCACTTGATCAAATTAATGTCAAAGCCGCGGGCGTCGTCTACAATCAGCACCTCAAACCCGTGCCCGTCCAGATTGAAGCGCGTTGACGTGTCAACGGCGTCGTCCTGGGGCTTCACGGGCTGCAGCTGCTGCGGCCCCGTCACCTTCGGCTTTGTTTTGGATGCGGGCGGCGCAGGCGCTGGCGCCTCATCGCCAGCAGTGATGATGGTGGCTGCGCTGCCGATGTTCATGAACGCTTTGATGTCGCGGTACGACACACGGATAGGCGTGAAGAAGGAGGTGAGCCCAACGTAGCGCGATAACTTGTTGCCAGACTGTGCATAGGGAGCCGGGTCCGGCACGGAATAGGGGCGGTCGGGGGTGTGGGAGTGCAGCCCGTTGCAGGGGTTTCAGCGGCCTGAGGGCCCTTGCCAACTGCGCCCGACGCCGCAAGTGTTCCATGAACTGTTGACAACCTCCAGATCCCGCTATGGTGCTCACACGCAAGAGATACCCGCGTGTCTCGGGAAGGGGCACCATCCTTGTGCAGTGCGGTGTGGGGAATCGCAGGGTTCTGCTCCCCATCTTCCATCCAGTGCGAGAGGAAAGAGCTCCCCCGGCCGTGCCTGTGTGTGTCTCAGGTTGGGCAGGGGTGGCACACCTTCTTCACTCTCCAAGGGCTGTGCGCATCGGGCAGTGTTTGCCCCATGCTCCGGGCCTTAGCAGCGGCACAGAGGAGTCCCGCACGGAGGCTGTCAAGGGACATGAACCTCCTGTCCCTGTAGCGATGCACCCCATGTTGCTTTGTGCTTTGCGAGCACGGCAGTGTAAAAGGGGGGGGGGGAGGGACCAGCTTATGCTGTTACCCCGCCGTGGCCAATGTGCTGGGCACGGGAACTCGGGGGACCCTCTGTGGGCCCCCCCTCACAGGTCGCGAGCCCAATTACCCCCCAGAGGTACCCCTTGGGTTGGGAGGGTCACCCCTGTTGCTGTCCATGATCCGTGCAGACCACATACGGCTATTGGGTATCCATGGGTTTAACGTGGGGCCCCCGCATCGGGTGGTCCGGCACACACGCGGCCGGCGTTCAGTGCACTGGTGCCCTGAGGTGAGCATCGTAGCCAAGGATGGTAGATCAGGAGTGTCCTTTTGCGTGCGATACTCATGGCCGCCAAGAGTTACGTATACCGCCTACACATCCACCGAAAGCCTAAAAGCCCTACCCTACGCGCCCGTTTGGATCAGGTACCCTTGAATTCCCCAAGTGAAACCGTGGTTCAGCCGGGTTCAACCGTGCACTTTCATTACGGCTTCCCCACGGTTGAACCCCTATCATGGTAAACGAGCAAATGATTAAGTTGAAACCCGAAGAGCGCCACTTTTCTGCCCGCCAAGAGATGCTACTTCACTTAGAAATAATGTTTTTGAACAACAAAGCACCTGATCTGTGCAACACATTGGAGACCTCTTTCTCTGGGATCCCTTTCCACGGCGGCCACGGCGGCGGCGGCTATATTGGTGAAACCGCGCGGCTTCACTATCCACTTTTCTTTAGGAGCGTTGACGTACACCGTTGCACCCCATTTTGATTCCCTGCAGGACTTTCCACCTTTTTTAGTGACATCAATTACATTCAAGCCTATACCTGAGCGCCAAAGGCCTTTTCCTCTCAGATTGCAAAAAAAAAAAAAATGTAACCACCTTTCCGAGACAGTTCAACCACTGGACAGGCGCGCGGTTGAACCGGCTTTGCCGGTTCAACCGCGCATGCACGAAGCGATACACAAAAAGTCATCTTCACTTTGGGAAGCCAAACCTGAGCAATTCATTCTACATCGCCACAGGCAGACGCCCCGAGGCAATACCTGTGTACAGTACCAGCACAATGCGCTGTCCCGACCACGGCAGAGGCATGTGGGGCCTAAGAGCGTTAAACATAACCCCACATTGAGGATCCACAATGTGTCCCCATAATAAATCACGCCCCCAACGGATCCATGCAGCACGACAAGGCCCATTTGCACGAAGCAGGGCACTGGTAAACAGTTCTCCCCCCGAAAAATCACGTAGGGCGATTCCCCTGTAAGGGGACTATCATCATTTGGATGAGTATGCACAAGCATTGGATGATCGCCCACCCCATTGATCACTGCGAGCACAGTGTAGGTCAGTTGGGGGAGGAGGGTTGCGATGTGTGCGTTGACGCGCCGGACCAGGTCTGGATTTCTCCTTGTTTGCACTGCAACCGGCACACGGTGATGCTCCTGCACTTCTACCGCCCCCAACAACTGCCTACAGAAGCGGGCTCCATGCCGCTACCACCACTGCCACCCCCCCCATTCCCGTGAGGCATGTGAAAACTCACTCCTCTGGGATTGGCTCTTCCTTCACCTAAGGCACTGGTGCACCAACCTCTGGGACAGCCTCTTCCTTATCTTCCTGCTTACATGCAGTCATTTCCTCCTCCTTCGGCGCCGCACCAACCTCCTCAGGTTCGTGCCTTTTGCATGTGGTTCGCAAACCCACATGCAATTTGGCACCATGACATTGCTCCACACGGAAACCCATCACCTTGTACTATAAGTAGGGGTGATCACCCTGAAATCTTGGGAAGTGCATTTCTTCTAGCACATCCGGTTGATCACCTATATATTTTATCCAATCATCCACATCCCAACGAACCCCAACCATTCCATCCTTTATGGTGGTTTTGAGTACTTGTCTCTCACTTAACTTGGACCAAGCTTTATCCATCGCTGCATACGAGGGAAAGCAATGTGTCCATCGGACGGTGCTTGCATGGCTTTTCTTCTCTTTTGCGCCGGCCCACGAAATAAGCTTCTTGTACCTAGGGACAGTTGAACCGAGGAATATGGATAAAGTGCGCGGTTGAACTTGCGGTTGAATGGATTGCGCTCAAGGCAACAAAATGTGTCAAATGGTAGAAAACACAATGTATTCGCAAGTTTGAAGCGTGCAACACGTTGCAAGTCATATGGTCATGTTTTAGGGCACCATTGAGCGCTCATTTCTCCATGCAACCTCGGTCATGAACCACAATCACCAAACCGTGGTTGGCGTGAAGGGTTCAACCGCACAGTTGAACCACTTGTTGCCATGTGTGCGTGATGTCGCATACCTTCGTTTGGGCATTCCACGGTCCAAAATGAAGCGCACAGCGTCGGGTCTTGTGAAAGCTTTTTTGCTTGCCTTTTTTGTCTCTTTTGAAGCGCTCTATGTGTTACCAATTCGCTGCGCAAGGTGTTTCCATAGGTGTGTTGTCCTCCCATTTGTGCAAAAAAAGGTGAACAAGTCTTTCTCCGGCGGTTGGTGTCCCCACCCACTGTAGTTGTCGTTCACCACTTGCAGCCAAAGATGGGACATTTTTCTCCCAATGTTTGTTACACGTTGGTTTCATGTGGTTGCAGTAATATTTGGTCTGGCAACAGGCGCCGCGCTAACACCGGCGCTGCCACTGTCGCTGGTGGCGGTTCAACCGCGGTTCAACCGGGTAAGGCGCGCCCCTTCAAAGGTCAACCGGGTGAAACAGGGTGAGCCCGCTCTGTGGAGTACCTAATCCAAATGAGCACGTAGGGTAGGGGTGCCCATGAAACGTCGACTAGATTTTATCCGCTCCTTGTCATCTAGCAAGGTGATGTAGTGCCATAGGTAACGGGGTCTCGGGTAGAGTGTATCATGAAGCTCCGCCTGGCACAAAGGGTGACAATTGCGACGATCCCCTGATAGAACCTGGACGTGACGAATGCAAGGAAATGCGAGGCATGCACAGCACAGGGCAAAGCAAACGCTATTCAAGGCGATAACATAGCCCATGTTGACTTCTTGTGCAAGTCCACTTCGAGGAGAGCCACCGTGATGTCCGCATAACAGTGACGAGGTGGGACACCCGCCAGGGCAAGGGCCCGTTGCATGACGAGACGGAGTACCACTTGCTTGTGACTACTGCGCCAACCAGCAACCTACCAAGGGCTCGGGTATCGACAAAGGAAAGCGGTGTCGACCATGGATGGTAACCACGGAACGCGGTACAAAACGTAACAAATGTCGTAGAGCACGACGTGTGATACCTTTGCGGAGCAGCAATCGCTGATCCGCAGGTGCAACCTCACGGGTAAAAGTTAGATTGGCGCCGGGGTATGGCAAAGGACCCGTGATGGCAGAGGGGCCGGCCTCGACGCCAAACAGAGAGTTTCCGTAAAAAAAAAAAGACTATACCCGATGGCGACGCACAATTAATGGACCAACGCGGTACAAAGTTTGAAATAGCCAAAGCGAGCTGCCCATGCAAAGAAACTCCGAAAATATCCAAACGCAAGCGGTCTCGGGTATAATGGCGTGGTGTTACTATGGCCCCGCACATGCCGCACGTGGCAAGCTTGTGGGCTTTATACACGCCCTGTCTTAATCGCCACAATGCGGAAATGGACATCCCATTTGATGTAACCCGACATGACGACTTGTTCATATAGAAGCAGAGAGGGGGACGGAGGGGAGTAGGGTATATTGAGAGCAGAATGCACGCAAGGGGGGACTGCGGTGGTCAAGAGAGCTTGCAAATCTCGAAGTTGGCGATCACAATGCGGAAAAAGGATTGGGAGCCGTTGGAGTTCCATTATCCGCCCATAGCGCAGAATTTGAGCTAGACCCTCCTCACATGCCAGGCCATTCACCGCATCTAACACATGGTCCATGAAGATGCCGGTGAGATGCGAGTACAAGTGTCGGGGGGGGGGGGGCAGTGTGTTGAACCAAAAGGCGACATGCATTCAAAAGAGGGGTGGCCAGGGCGGAGGCACTTTCGTTTTGAGACTCAAGCGCACTAATATAGCCTTGGAATCCGTAATGGACGACCTATCATCATGGTTGTACCACCGGGCATGGGCTCGAGAGTGTAGAACCGACCAAGCTACATACAACTCAGCTTGATAAGAGCTGTCACAATAGATGCGGATGGGGACACGATGCAAAAGTGTAATGCCCCGTGGCTACATCAAAGACGGCCACAACTCCCCTTGATTGTTGTCACGTCTGGAACCGAGAGGCATCCTAGATGAAAACGGCATCCGAGGGGCCCATGGAGAAATCCAGCAATGAGGGTGCAAAGCAAATATGTCCTCTAAGAAGGGTATGGGGGACTGTGTGGGACGGAAACACACATACCATCCACGGCGAATAGCTTGATCTTGGGAGTGATAGGGAATAGTCAACCATAAGTGGGCATCCTCCACTTGCCATTTGGAAGTTGCCAAATAGAGAGGGCATTGGAGACGAGGCAAATGCAGATCATGACGCGGGACGTGAACCTTGAGTGATAATCGGTGGCACCAAATCACGAACGAGGAGTGGTCATCATTATGCGCCTGACAAACATGGAGAATTCCCTACGCTAGACATGGCATGTCACGGTAAAAACATGTGAGGGCTTGCAGGAACCTGTGACGGGTCGAGGCTTGGACATGCGGGGTGGGTCGGTTCATCTGGTAGTTGGGATGGCACTGCACAAACCATTGCGGCCATATGCCACTAGCTGAAAAAGAAGTTAGGGGGGGGGGGGTATCAGCAGGGATATCCCAAAATTTCTGAGGAAGGGACGCTAGAGGCAAATTGGGCAGCCACATAGCACTCCTCAATGATAACCACCTATCCATTTTGGTCAATGTTTACAACCTCCTTTTGGGAAGTTATACAACCGAAGCCCTCCATTTCAGGGATTTCACCCTCTTAACCAAGAAGAGCCCACATGGGGTGGTAGCGAATGGACGTCCAATGTCTCACCTTTCAGTCCTCTAGAAATGGTTCTCCATGGTCATCACTAAAGCCTTACAATCTTGGATGGTTCACCGTGGGCGTATTGCCCGCACCCAAGTGGCTATGCGGTCCACCTCGGTTGTGGACCCGTTTACACGTTGTTTTCGAATGGGTTCAGAAGAGGTGGTGCAGTCGACTTTGGGCCTTCATGTTTTTGGATGATGCCATTAATGCGGTTGGATCGGTCAATCATGACACGATGCGTTCCGTGCTCCTCTTTGTAGGCGTGCGTCCCATCCTCACTGATCTCATTCTGTATGCCATTCAACATCTTACCTTGCACGTGGGAGGCCATCATGGGCTCCGCCTCATTCGTGCCATGTATGAGGTAGGCATGGGACAAGGCGACCCCATTTCTCCTCTTCTGTATTGTTTGGTGAATGAGTTGAGGGTACAATTAATCCTGCAATCGGCGGGCCTCATCACCACTCTCACATGAAAAACCATGAGGTATTCAATAGGATCACGATATGGGGTCGTCCTAGATGCATCGGATAGGGCCGCACGCAAAGCATGAGGTGTATCAAAGGAATGTGGAAGGGGGTCTCCAGCACCGCCCACTGCATTCTTTGGTGAACTTGTGCTGACGATAGATGGACGAGGGGCTTCAAGTGATGCTGACGTAACTCGTCCAGGACCACACCCGCATGCAGGTGGGGAGGGACAGACCGTAACAACGTATTTGGGGTCTCCGGCCGACAAATACAGCGTACGTAATCCCGGTAGGCACAGCCGTAGCGCGGGGCCGACTTATCTCTCATTGGGGTAACCCCCAACTGCCGGTCTAGGCTGACCACACACCAATATGAGTGTATTTGTTCACGCAATTTCCGAGAGGTGATGACATGATGCAACTCCGACCACCAACGTGGGTGTCGGAGGAGGCAGGCACATAAGATGCGATGTTGCGTAGCGACTGTACCATGGGTGGAACAAATATCTCCGGAAACGGTGTCAGACATGCGAGATACCTGTTTGTATGAGGCGAAAAACTTCTAATGCTGTTTGATTCTCCCACCTGGGTGGGACATGTTGCTTGAACTGCTCATGGAAACACTGACATGTTGCATGGGAATAGTAACACGGAGATGATACCGACGCTTGGTCTCCAATAACTCAGGTTCTTGTTCTGTGTGATGCATCGGAAGGGAGAGAGAGACGGGGAAATGATCAGAAGGGAAGAGAGAGGAGGAGTGTATGTGTGCCGCGGGGAGGGGAAGAAAAATTGGCAGCAAAAAATGATCAAGAACATTGCTCCACCCATGGGAGCCGACCCTTGTGGGTGAAACATGAGCAAAGTGTGTCCGTGTAAGGGATGTGTCTGGCGCAAATGGATTGAATAGCTCTGATATGTCTATTGCTACACGGGGGCATCCCACAACCCAGCCCGGATTCCAATTCAAGTCTCCCATCACCACACACGAGGTGTTCGGAGAGACAATGACCAGGGCTTGGGCCCATGAAAGCAACGGTTCGCAGTCTTCATATTTTCTTGACGCATGCAAATATAACTCCACTACAAGGAAGGATGTGTTGAACACGGAGAACCATACAGCTACCCCCCCCCCCCCCGGGTCATGTGGTGGAAGATCTGACCTGACAAAGGTGAAACTAGCTACCCTATGGATGAGGATCGCAACTCCAAGGCATTTTCGGACACCAATAGAGAAGAAGGCTTCGTAAAGAGGGTGGGAGCGGAAGGCAGAACTGACAGTGGCAATGAATGAAGCATAAAAGCTCCGGGAAGTCGTGAAATTCGAAAAAATGTCGAAGAAGCGATGATTTGGTTGCCACTGTTTGTTGGACGTTTAGCGTGAAAAATTTTATGATTGAAGAGTTGGCCATGGGAGTAACATGTAGGGAGGGGTCATAAGCATCACCACTCCAAGTGTTACAGAGTGTTGGCATATGAGGTGAATGGATTGTAACGTGCGCTTGGGTAAGGTGCCCGGCGCTAGACACGTCACAGCGCGGGCGGCGGCACCGGGGTGGAGAATCGAAATGACAATGGCAAGAGGACACAAGGATCTTGTTAGGAATGTGAGGGATGCCCGAGTCAAGAGACCTTGGGAAATCACCATGGTGTCACCTTCCGAAGATGCGGGATAGCATTGAATCTGTGTAGTTTGAAAGGCGACAAGTTGATGTAATCCACCTATTTGTATAAATACCATGTGAGTGGACATCCGGACCAAACGCTTCAGGGTGTACATAGGTACCCCAAAATGCTACTACATGATAGATCCCTGGCGGCAAAAAGGGTAAGGATGCCACCGGATTTGGTACGTCCATGAAACTCGAGGGGGTTCCTCCGCAGTCGGTCGTAAGACCCCACTGCCGGGCGATCATTTGGGGGCTGATAGATGCAACAGGGAAGTCTCGAATGGAATGGAGTCAACAGGCAGACTTGTCTGCGAGTTCTCCATCGGTGACCACAAGGTGAGGAGAGGGGAGTGGGAGGGGGGGTTACCGGATGCTTCCCCCAGTTGTTGGATGAAAGAGTGTGGCCAATAGGAAGAGGGGGGTAAGGGCTAGCAGTGGAAGGTGCCGGTGAAGTGGGTGAGGACATCGGATAGCCGGAGGCTGCTGGCTGATAAGGGGGTGTAATAATACGGACGTGTTTCCTGTAATCGCTGCCGTTTGCGGCTGGTTCGGCGCCTTTAGACCTGGGGCGACAGGGTTGTCTAGCCGCTTTGTGAATGGTGACAACAAGGCAATGTCATCCGGAATGCCAGATTGTGTTATATGCTGTTCTGTTGTGGTTTTGGCGCCAATGACCGTGTACCTTGACTTAGAGCCATTACCCTGTTCCCTGAGTAGGTTGTCAATGATGGGGCACACTTCGTTTTGTCCGAACACATCGTTTGGAAGAGCCGCCAGCTTAGCCGATGACATAGGGTGAGCCTTTTTTTGGCTTCGCTGACAATCGGACATAAAGGGCAAAAGAGTATATGCTGGGGTGTGGCCCGCCCCCAGAGGATCCTGTATATTTGGTCGATGTAGAGCTGTCTTTTAGCTTATTTTGTTGTTGAGTTTAACTCACCTTTCCATCAACTGTTGTGTGCTGGGTGGAGGGGTTGATGTCTTTGTTGCCAAGAAAACTTGAAACCGCCTGGGACCGGGCCCCGGGGGTGTCCATGTGCTTGGAGACAAATTCCGATTGCGCATATCCGGGGGCGGGGCATCTTGGGGACACGACGTATTCAGGAAAAGATGGAACCGGCGAGCTTCCTCGCACTCTTGTGGCGGCGACACACTATTGAGCATTTGAAGAAAACACGCTCCGGAGGAGACCCCACCTCCCATCCGCCGCGCACGATGTGTAACCAACGGGGCGGAGGTTTGTTCCCTCCAAAGGGAGCTACCCACCACATCCTAACTTCTCGGTACCTGGCCACTTTCCTAGTCTGTGTGCACCCATGTTACCCAACATACTGCATCACGCATAAGTGACGCCTATGAACATACCAAGAGGCGGTGCACTTGTGTAACTTTGATTGATAGATTGATAGATTCCCGCCCCATTCCCTCTACTGCCTGCATCCTGATCCCCACCTACATTACCTCATGGTCCCTCATGCAACCACTCAGTGAATAAGATCGAAATTGAACCCCACGTTAACTGAAGTCACATATTTGTTTGCTTGATCCCGATCTTAACCTTCCTTCAGACAAATGGATTTTGCCCTTTCCCCCTGCTGACTATGTGTGATGTGCACCCATCCGCAGTGGGCTTTGCTGTTTGTGTTCCGGGGACTCTTCGCAATTGGTAGACCTCAATCACAATGCTACTCCACCCTCCTTTTTGTGACTGCTGTGTGTGTATCCATGCGCTACCTCCACGCTATGCACGCTCCCGTGCGTTCCCACTTGTTTTGGTTTCTTTTCGAATGTATCCCAACACGCGCCCCAAGTTGTCCCGATCTCACCCGTCGCATATTGAAACAATTTATCGTTATTTCTCCCGTTCATTTTTTTTCGCCATGGACGCTTATGACAATTCTTTATCGCAAAGCATTCATCATGCTGTCAGCGCGTCCAATCCTCTCACGGCCATGCTTGTGCAACGTTGGGACGGTCATTTCACTCCGGACGATTTCAATGAAGCTACGGTAGCCCTCGGTGAACTATGGAACAAAGAAGGTGCAGGAATATGTGATGCATTGCGATGGGGTGCCCGATGGGGCCACATACAATCCATATCGTTCGTTGAAGCAAACCTGATCGCCTAGAGGTATCTTGCTACATTGCACAACGACATATTGCAATTTTGATGGTGCCCCGGGTCAATTCACACTTCGTTTCTTGGGCTATAGCTGCAGGCCCGGGCTCTTCCAATACCTCTACAACCATGACAACCCCTTGGTGACATCCCTTATTTCGGTTTGGTCACATGCACACAACGCAATGGACACTACCACCCTGCGCCACCCCAATTCTTGCATGTTACACCGCAATGTCTCCTCGGCTTTGGCCAGCGATGGAAAAACCATCCACAAACAAATCATGAAGCCTATCGGGAACTTCATCAGTCAAGCTACCATGCGACGCCTATGGGACTCCATACAACCACTGGATGCCCTGCAGATGCTGTGGCACCTCCTGCAAGAAATCTCCATCACAGTCCCCGCGTCTTACCATGGCCCTTTGGCAGGGATTCCGGCAGGTTCGTCGTTGGGGATAAAATTTTGGTTCGTCCTTATTCGTCGTTACTCGCCATTATCTGTTGCTATTCGCTGTTATTTGTCGCTGTTTTTCGTACCACAAATGGATCCGACGCTACACAGCATGTAGTAGACAAAAATTATCTTGGCCCCAAAGCAAACAAGCATATGAAGCCACAGACCACGCAGGGTGGCTCATTGCTTCCCAAACCGTGACATGGGAACAACAAAAAATTGGACATGGGCAACATCGAACTAGCCCCTTTGTCTGCTTTGGGGCAAAAACTACCTGTCACTGTGACTCTCACTGTCACTATTACTGGGTGACTTCAAAGGGAAATGACAAAACGAAAATTAATGTGGTTCGGCGATATTCGCCATTATTCGTCCTGGTGCGTATTTTGCACTTTTCCAGTGGTTCGCCGTTATTCGTCGTTGTTCGTCGTTATTCGTTGACGAACCTGAGAGAATCCCTGCCTTTGGTAGGCCTTTGGTACGACTTGCTATCCTGATCTTCGTCCTCTGTACGTACTAGCATTGCCTCTGGTGTCCCTCATTACCCTCTGGTATTGAACATCAACGACCCCTACAGACTCACGGGATGCTATGAAGCATCCACAATCCCAGCATCGGATTTCCCCCATTTGCGGGAGACTCCGAGCTATCATGGGCCACAACGGACACCATCTACATCTTCAACCGGGCACCTTCCACCATGATGACCCCTTGCAATTTTGGAGGCGCTAGTCCCAAGGCAAGGCCATTCAATATCGTGGACATGGCATTGCCTTTTGCGCCCCCATAAACTTCGGCGTTCAGCCGGCGGAATTCTTATCCACACAGCCACCTGCTGATTTGGTTGCCCTGCCCTCTGCCGCGCCTACCTCTCACGAAGCTCACCTAGACTCGGGTATGGTTGACTTGACCAGGGACCCTACAGCCCTGGATCCATTTGCGGATGTCTTGCTCCCCAAGTTTGATACCGTCTCTCACCGCGCTCAAGATGAATGCCGTCAACTTCAAGCCGAAGTATAGAATGTGCAGTCCTTGCTCGACCACCTGCGTACCCATTCGGCACGGCAAGAAGGCCGCCTCGCGTCGGAAGAGGCCAAGTCGTAGGAAGCAGCGGTCCCTGTCCAGGAAACCCACCTCAACGAAGTGCCTGCTGTGCATAAGTGTATCGGTGCACTTGCATGGGATCTCAATGCAGCTGAGGCAGAACTTCAACGACTCCGTTCCACCCAGCAATCCCCCCCCGTTCTTCCTTTGTTAATGGGGATTCTCCGGGTAGTACACACCCATCTTGGACTGCCTCGAGAGCTTGTTCTACAAGCACTTAACGGGGCCCTGCCTCGGGGAAAGTATCAATTGCCTTCAATCACATCCCCTATTTTTCTATGGTCCATTCCCCTCATTGTTGCCATGTTGCCATGTTATGCTCCCAACCATTCAAGTGGTCACACATGGGTTGAGGCAGGTTAGAGACATGTGCTTGTACAAATGAGTCAACTAACTGGATCGGGGGCACACATTGGTGCAAGTGTTGCCCAGGGCAGCACGGCGCTTGATAGGGCGCATTGTTGCACAGTTTGCCAATCATGCTGGAATGAGGCACGTCATCGTAAATTGTCAAAAGGCATAGATGGTAGACAAAAAGGTCAAAAAAATTTTCAGCAAACGGGGAGAACGCAAAGATGGCTGCATCTAGAGACCATATTGTTCCACGGGTTCCACCAGATGCATAGACTTTCGCCGATGGGTACTCCATCGTGAAGCATATGAAAAAGCAGCAACACTCTTCACGGGGAGCTCAATGACAAAGCACAAATGACTGCAGCAAGGGCCCCGCATCATCATCTGGGGGCTCTTCATCATCCTGGGGTGCCCACTTAAGATCTTCCACTAGCGCACTGCAGTCCAGACGCAGAAATAGAATAACCTGCGGACGTCGCAGCAATGGGGCAGCACCTTGGAAATGGAAGCGTTGAGGGCGTTGATGCGAAGTAAAGCCGAAGACCAATCCCTCATTGGTGAAGTGGTCAAACCACAGCTGCCAGCATTGATCGTGCACATGTGCTCCAGCGCACTTCGTGGAATGCATTTCTAGACGGAGGGGGGTGGGGTTTTTGTGCGAAATGTGAAGTCATGGGGTTTAGCCTAAAATTAGCCACTTCGAAAAGAGGGGGGGGGGGTTACCCCTTTTGCGCGCAACTGACATTTTCCAACACGCGCCGCGGGGGGTTACCTTGGATGTGCAGAAGTGTGTATTTTCCATTTTTCGGGCATCCAGAAGGAAATTGAGGGGTATTTTGCCTCAAAAGTGAAGGATCTTTGCATGCTCACTTCATGCTACTGTTTCACATATCACGTCTGGCAAGGATGTGGTGGCCTAAGGGGCTAGCATACAACAACGGAGGCCTCCACTCTACCTCCTCACCAATGCAATGGTGATTTTAGCCGCCCACACCCCCTACCGGGGGTGGGGGGGGATAATGGACGATTTCCAAACACCGAAGAGGGTGCGTCACAGGGTGCCCAATCCCGTTTCGTCACGTTTCGCGTTTCGAATCACCGCTTCATGGGGTGCCTAGTCCCACAATACGGTGGTTTCAAATCATTTCGTGTTTCGGAGGACCGCTTCATGGGGAGCCCAATCCCACAATGCATTCGTTTGGCGTCGTTTCGTGTTTCACTGGGTGCCCAATCCCAGAACTTCGGTTGTGCCAACAACACATACATTGTCTGTCACGCTATGGTTGTGTGTTATTGTGTGTCTTGCGGCAATGCGCGGGAGCGGTTGACGCATCTTCGCACCCCAAAAAAATCTCCTTAGGGGATACACCAATCTACGACTTTCACTACAACATCATATTCTCAAGGCGCCACTTGCACTGCGTTCGTCCCAAGCCCCCCCGCCATAGCGTAACGGCTGATGCACGTGCATGCGCACCTCAAGTAGTCGTCTACTTCGCCTGCCTTTTGGAGTCGCAAATCGAGTTCCGTTCTGGTGCTTCTCGGGGGTCTCCAAAATCAAAATTGGCTGTGTCACCCCAGCCTTCTCGGGGGCCCAAATGAGGCCAGAATTGCTACGTAACCCCTGCGTTCTGGGGGATCCCCATCAAAGGTGACAAAATCAAAAGTGGCTCTTACACGGCTTCTTTCGCCAGGGGCTCCAATCGAAAAGCATGCTATGATTACAGTTTCAAAAGCAGTGTCCAAAACCCCCCCATGCAGCAACCCTGAAATTGCAGTTTTCAAAACTTGTAAAATAAATGCTCATAGACATGAAATTTGTGGAAAACAACTACAACGCACCACATGGTAAAACAAAGAATTGCTAGTCACACACCCATCTTTTGTGTTGTTTTTTTCAACATCCATCATAAGCATGACAAAAAAGGCCTTCACCTTTTTCAAGCAGTGCACACCACAGCTCAACCGTATCTATACCTATGTCATGTGTCACGGGGTAAAACAAGGGAAAAAATTATAATACTCAATCAAACAGTTGCAGCGACATGATGTTGCCTGGGGGCCCACATGAGGGCGGAAGTGCTACATAACCCCTGCGTTCTCGGGGGTCCCCATCAAAGGGGACACAATCAAAAGTGGCTACCTCACTCTTGCCTTCTCGGGGGCCCACGTGAGGGCACAAGTGCTACGTTACCCCTACATTCTCGGGGGTCCCCATCAAAGGGGACAAGAATGGCCTACGTCGCGTCGTCAGTGGGAAAATGCTCTGAGGGGGGTCCTTAAGGGCGGCCCCGAAAAGGAAAAAAAATTAGTTCCTTCAGGACCGACCTGATCAGAAGTGGCCCAAAAGTGGCACATTGGCTACAAAAGTCTATATCCTCAACACAAGGGGCAACTTTTCTCCAACTGGAAAAGCGGGTGGACTAAGCAAACCCTTCACCCAACAAAGGGGTGGGGTTTGGTGATATGAAAACCTTACTTTTGCGTAAAATTTTGGCCAACGAAAAAAGGGGGGGGGGGTTATGTAAACCCCCCATGCTGTCGTTCTCCGCAGATGCGCCCCCCCCCCGTGGGCATATCAAAATAGATCGAAGCAATTGAGTTGCGGTGACAAATGGGCCTCCAATGGGTACACATCAGAAATCGACGAGTTGGAGGAATATTCATGTACGTACTGATGTAATTGCCAACGGGCCAACACAAGGGGGGTGGGGAATTGGTACCGTCTAGAATGAAATCGCATATGATGGGGGGTGGGTACCCATCCAACGTCCTAGCCCACTCCCGGTGCCCCCCTTTTTCCCATTTGTTCGCGGTGTCCTTTTGTCCACCGGGCCCCCACACCACGACAAGGTCACTGGCCCGAGAGTCTAGGAGGGCGTGGTGGGGGGGGGGGGGGGGCGAAGTAGCAAGCCCAGTGTCCCCATCGAGTTGGAGTTGTGTGTGTCGAACGGTGGGATGGGAGGCCCAGTGGACGATGTGTACCGCAGGCCTCTCCCCATGTGCTCCTCTAGGGCACAGCCTAGAACGTGGCCTGCGTGAGGATCCCCAGGGGACAGAGAGGACTTCCGGCCCTGAGGGGGACACCCCGAGGTGGCAGAACTACAGATCTACGGAACAGGTGGCCCGGAGGGTGGACATCCTGCCCCTCCTGGGAGAGTGGGGGGGGGGGGGTGGGGGGGATGTAGGGTGGGGTTCAGTGCGGCAGGGCGCACATCACAATAGGTCACAGGCTACTGCCACCTCAGCGCCCCCCCGTGCACTGCCAGCATACAGAGAGATTGCATAGACATGGCTCAATGTAATGAACGAATAGAGTGACCATGCAGAGTGATAGTGTAGGATGATTATAGAGTGTGACGGTACAGAGTGACTAAATGGAGTGAAAAAAATGGTGACAGCACAAATGAAGGCACAGGACGACAGCACGCAGGAACAGCTGCTTTGAGCAACCGTACTGAGGCAAGAGTGACCGCAAAGGGTGACAGCGACACTGACGTGGCGATGACAGCGTTGTTGATGCTGTTCCGATTGTCTCTCCGTAAATCAATTTCCCATCACTTCATTTCCTTCCTTTCTTATACTCGCTGCCCATTGCCCTCCCGTTGTCACTGATACATGGTACAGAATGCTCTCTGTCGCACTGTGTTATCACTCAGCACTGTCTCCGCTATCGGGCCTTGCCTTCACGCTCTACGGCCCGTCTCTCTGTTCTGTCAATCTGCACAGACGCTCTACACACGCACTCATACAGTCACTGTAAAGAGCCCCTCTGTAGAGCCTCAACACAGTCCTGCTGGACAGCCACTTCACAGTCAGCCTTCTAATGTCCACTCATACCACTCATACCGTCACTCCTGTTACTGTCCCTGTCGCTCTGGGCTCTGGACTCAAGGCTGTCCACTCTGGGCTCACAGTTGCCCCATACTGTTACTTGCGTTCGTGGGTGGGTCACAGCGGTACTCTCCCCTGCCCCAATAAAGCTTCGACTGGTCGGACCAGCCAGTCGCCCACCCATGACCGGGCGTGTACCGCGAGTCCATATAGTGCCTCCGAGTTTGATGCTGGTACGCGTCCTCCGATGAATTCTGCAGCACTGCTGGGCATCAACTCAGTGCCACCAGTGCCTTTGACGGTGACGGATAGGGTGGCAGTACTTTGTGAGAGTAAGATACAGAGCGACATTGTGTGGCACTATACAATACAATACCTCAAGACGATCGCACGTTGTGCATATGTTGCAGGAAAAAAAATGTTCGCACAAACCCCTCAAACGCACCCAAAAAAAATTCCTCCGTTGCTTCCGGCGCCCCCTTCTTGTGTGCCCAATTGGTCACCACTGAGCTATCTGCCAAGAAGGTGGGAAAGGGGGGGGGAGAGGGTAAAGGGGTTGTGTGCACGGACCGACCCCCCCCCCCCTTCCAGCGTGGTCCAAGCCCCCCGCCGGGGCCTTGTGCGGTAGGACGCCACTGTCGACGGACCGTCTCTGCCGAAAGCTGCCGAACGCTGCCGGCCTATTCTGTTGATCCCGGGCGCAAGCCCGTCCACTATATCCCCCAACCCCCCCCGCACGAGGGCGTACCTGGAACCGCCCCATGGCGGCGTGTGTCTCTAACTTGAAGGTGGTGGGCCCGATGATAGCCTTGCCGCGATACCCCCAGTCCTGTGCACCCACTTGTGAAGTGTAGACCTGCAGATGGAGATGTCCGACCCGATGGCCCTACGACACCCGCCGCTGCCCAGCCCTGCCCTCTGTGGCACACCCTCCCTCCACTGTTGTGCCATTCACCGCTGTGTGGGTGCCCCGCTGCTCTCCCTTTATGCACGGGACCTCGCCAAGCCACTGCTGCGGACCCCTGCGAAAGCTTACTAAAAGCGTCCCTTCCGAAGCCGGTGCTTGAAGAAGGGAGATGCATGGGGGAGACGGTTTCCGGCGCTGTGGCACATGGAAAAGCGGATGGCGGCAGATATGGGCGGTCACGAAACATTTGGACAGCGGTTGAGCACGAACGGGGGCGGTCGGTTGTGGGACAGACTCTCCGTCCGGAAAGAAGGGGCTCACACCACCTCTACCAGCACTGGCCGGCCCCTTCGCCCATTCCCCCTTTTCCCTCCCTGCCCTCACCGACCTCCAGCACACACCGGTCCACTACAATTCCCCAGCCCCCCCAGGGAAACCCCAAGGGACGGTCCCCTTGGGGGGCACTCTCGCCCACCCCTACCCTGCCCCGCCCCGCCCTGGGCAAAGGCATGCAGGGGTACCCAAGTGGTTAACAGTGGCACAGGCAGTGGGAGGGAGCTAGGAGGAGAGGCCTGTCCTGCAGCTGCATCTCCAACCCCAGTACGGCATTGGCAGATGCTGGCGGCAGCCGGGGCCACAGGGGCAACGGTAGTACCACAGGATTGGGCGATGCAACAGAGATCGAGGGCGACGTGAGGGCGATGAGGGGCGGGATGGAAGGGTAGCACGACTCGCCAGGGGAGGAGGAGAGCCCAAAAAAAGCAGTCCTCCAGCCTCATACCAAGACATCCTTGGCATCAAAGGTGATCTCCTGCCGGTGCTGCTCCCCCCCCATCTCCAGGTGGCAGTTCAGCTTCATGGTCATCACGACCATCATGGCCTCCGGGTCGCTGGCATCCTCCGGCAGATAGAGCGTCGGGCCTTGGCGTGGGCCATTGAAGTGCATCGTCAGCTCCATCAGCGGGACCTGGTCGCACGGGATGGCGATGAGATCGGAAGCCCCTCCAGTTGCCCCAGCACGGCCTTGTCTCAGCACAGCGACACCCCTCTGAGCGTCACAGCGTTTTGTGGTCAAGAATGTCAGATGACATGTTTGTGAGCCGTTGGATGCGAGCCGGCGGTGTGACGGTGGCTGCATCATCGCTGTTGAGGCGTTTCAGACCAGATCAAGTAGGATCAAGTGATTTTGAATCCTGTTTCCCCCACACTATTGGGACCCCGTGCCCTTGTGCTCACAACAACGTTGTGATTGAGCCTGCAACCCCCTTCCATCTGTTGTGATGTGACTTTCAGCGATTATCACTGTCATGAGGTCCAGATCCTCCAGGAGTGGTTTGCTTGTGAATTGTGCGTGCGCACAGCCTTGTCCATGCACGGGATGCCCGGAGGACATTTCAGGTGGGTATGCCCCAGCAGGCGATTCCCTGCTTCACGTTGCTTTTCCACAAGAAAAGCACCACGTCCTTGTATGACCGCTGGCGAGGTATTGTACAGCCTCTGATCCGAGAAAAGAGATCCAGAGATACCTGCAGAACCCAAAAGCATTGCGTACATCCGGAGGGATGCGTCCTTACTTTGGTAGCGGCCTTGCGGCGATGTGTCGCAGTGTTGACGCACTGGCCATTCACAGCGAACAGCCTGACCTGTCCAGTGCTCATCGATCACACGCATCGGCCAGAGGACAGTCACAAATCAGGGCTATTGAGGTGGCCTGAGCCGTTCACTATTTTTCGGCAGCACGGGGGAGGCTGGCCTGACAGGCGACAGTCCATTGCAGGGCGAAGAGTCAACGCTAAGCGCATGCGTTGAAGGGGGACTGGTGGGCGATGTGCGGGGGTGAATCAAAACATTTGACAGGGAGGTGGTGAAGACCAAACTTGTGCGCAGGTCCGTGTGTTGGGGATGAGTAGCGTGAATGGTGTGCAAAGACTGGAAGGGCGTTGTGTACGCTCTGCTGTGGGTTGTGTGCAAGAAGCATGAAACGCGTTGCATGGGACCTGAGGATTAATCACTGTGTCCTGCGAGGCTACTGGCGGCGGCTGGTAATGAAGCCTCGAATGCTCTCCTTCATCAATCACGGACACTTTAGCACCTGCAGACGGACAGCACACCGGATGGGTGCAGGCATCGGGATGGGTGTGGATGGGTGCCGTGCACAGGGCACGTGAAGAAGAGACGGAACAGCAGAGAACGATGTAACGGGCCTTACATTGAACTGCCATGATCCTTCTTGCCGACGGCACCCAAGTGCGTGTTGTTGCCAAGCGCCCACCCCGGAAATGTGGCGCACAGACTACGGCGGAACCAACCTTCTGTTCCCTGCCTCCCTCTTACGGACCCGGGGCGCTGATGCGATTGCGTTTGCTATATGCGCGAATCGGGTATGGCATGCATTTGCGCATGCTGAAAGACGAGGGTCATACTTGGGTTGACTCTAATGGCACTCCTGGATCCACGCACAACCCAGTCATCCAATTTTCCGGACTGCACACAACATAGGCGATAAGCGGATGGGTGTCACAATTACAAGGCACGCAATAGACAGGCAGGTCACCAAACAAAGCACATGCAGATGCGCAGTGGTCTACTGTATGGTCTCTGGTATTTAAACAGTGGTCTGGAGGAAGAACACAGTAGTCTGTAGGAGTGAACGGTGGTGTAGTGAACACAGTGGTCTGTAGTATTTAGACAGTGGTCTTTAGTGGTCCACAGTACAGAAACAGTGGTCTGTGGTAGGTAGATAGTGAGGTGTATTAAGTCGGCACTGGTCTGTAGTCAGCAGACAGTGGTCTGCGGTACATGGACAGCCGTCTGTTGTAAAGAGACATGGGTTTGTTGTAAGAAGACACTGGTCTGTTTAAGTAGACAGTGGTCTGTAGCAAGAAGGAGGAAAATGCAATTACAATGCGCTTAATGCAATTACAAAATTGTAGTGCAAATTTGAAAATTTGATTATTTGCTGTAATGCAAGCAATTGTTAAAAAAACAAAAAGACCGCCCGCAAAAAAAAGCATACTATGAATTTTTACTGTGCATATTTTCTTTACTGTAATGCGGGTACAAAATTTGTAGTTTCATGCAACTACAAACTTTTGCGATGCTATTATTGAGATATGCACACTGGCTACTTCCATTCAGCTCCCTAGGGACTAGGCCAATATAAATTTAGCAGGTTTTTACACACCACCCCTTCGGCACCATAGAAGATGTGGTTGCCGAAAGACAACAAATCACCACCTAAAACTTGTCACCGGGCTCCATGATGACCCACACATAGGGTCAGCATTGGCAATACTCCGTACACACTGCCAAAAGCCATTAGGCATCTGGGTGAGAGGGTTCTCCTCAAACAAACCGATATTCAATCACTTACCTTGAGATGTTGAGGCTTTGATGACCACAACATGAACCGTCTTTGTCAACTTAAAAGCCCAAGGCCCGATGCCAGTCAGCAGCCAGTCAGGGGTAGGCAAACACTGGGTACATAAACCATGCCATCTTGGGGTAAAACATGGATGCTGTGTAACGCCTCACAGGCCTAAAAAGAAGTAAAAGCTTTTCGCTTGTTTTCCATTGTATCAGGCGTGATCTCTTTTGCCCATTGTAGTGCGAGCATCACCCTTCTGCCTTTAGCACTCTACTACAAGCACCATTTTTTTGTTTTGTGTGATACAATGTGAGCAAATTTTTCTGTCATGCGAATTGCTATTTCTATTTTCATATCTTATTTTAATATCACTACGAATTACTGCCTAGATGGCAGGATGCAAATTGGACAATGAATCTTGCCGCCTGCCACATAGGCAATAATTCATGAATTTCTGAAACATATTGTATGAAACGTGAGACCCGCACCAGTGGATTCATCATGAAAAACTGCATCTTTTTACCTCCGAAGCAAAATTGGCTGAAATGCCAAAATGTCAGAGAGATGACTCCAGGAACGTTCTTGGGCGCCTGTACAGTGCAGCAGAATCTGGGCCTCCAGAACCAAAATGTTTTTTTCAGCTGCCCCAGAATTGTAACATATCGGTGAGGTATATGCAGTTTTCAGAAAGATTTACAGTCCGGTCTGAAAATGGTGAAAATCACGCTGGTTCTCTGGTATTGGCCAGTTGCCCCCTCCCAGAAAAACAAACATAGGCATCCGCCTACAAAGTATCGGGAAGGCGGCAAAAGCCTGACTGAGTTGATTCATACCTACAGCACTCATGGGTTCAAGGGGGTCTGAATTTGTCGCAGGACACCAAAACCCGAATTTTTGGCCCGTGCGACCGTCGCCGCTCGGATGACCCAAGCCGGCACTGCAACATCTCAGCTCTGTGCCAAGCAGGGTCACGAGATAGCAAGCGCGTGGGGTATCCTGCTTTTTCCACCGCAGCCTTCATGGAATCCAGCACAGTTCAGGAAAACAGGGTGGGTAGGTGGGAGGGTGCGAGGCGTAGATCAGCTCAATCGAGAACCGAGAAGGGGCTGCTGCCCGCGAAAAAAAGGCAAAAGAAAAAAAGAGCTGCAGCCCCTGCAGCACCAATGAAATACAAATCCCTGTTGACATAAGAGCAAAGAGGGAGGCACGGTAGGGTCTGGAAACATCATGGAGGGGCCAGACAGTCCGTCACTAGCGGCAGCAGCGTCCCTATTGGTCACTCGCGGTCAAGCATTCAGGTGACACATACGCACACAGCAGATGCCAAGGGACACACCTTGATCAAAACTGTGCAGTTCTCCAAGATCACAATTACGTTATCTTCGATCACAATGCCAGGCAAAGACTTGTCTGGGGTCTGAATGACGACAGAAACAGGCAATGCCTTCAACAGGCAGAGAGATGCCGTCTTGCGCTTCATGGCCTCCCGTTTGGGGTCAGTCAGGGCTGCAACTGTAAGCAGCAGCGCAATCAGCAGCAAGCAATGGCACTGGCGATGGGCTACCCACATCCACTAACTTACACACGGACCAACGGCCTCAAGGACGCAGACACGCTTGCAGGGGCTTACAAAGCATGACACTAAGGTACACAACAAAATACTGAGCCAAATGTAACAAATTTTTTCAATGCACAGCCTAAACCACAACCGACACAAACATGACCACGTCCCAAAATACGAGCACAAACAAACACACAAACGCCTGGACAAAAACACACCACACACTCACACTATCACACAAAGAAAGTCGGAATATCGGAATGATTCTTCCCAAAACAGTTGCCGGGGGGGGGGGGGGGGACGGCACAGGGATGCCTGGTGGCACGGCTGCTCGGTACAGGGCTATGCATCTCGGTGGCGTGCTTGCTACACCTGCCAAGCAATGCTGCTATCCTCTGCAGTCGCAGTAGAATCCATTTTCGGTTTGGAAGAGGACGCCGCGATGCTCGGGGGCGCGAGAAGGTCCACATTGCCTTTGCCTTTCGAGTTGCCATTGCCATTGGCGTTGTTGCGGGGGACGTTTCGGTGGCACTTGTCAGAGATGTGGATGGTGTGGCCCTCACCATCCACGTAAATGATGTGCGGCCCTTCGTCTGTCGTCACCATGTCCTCTTGGACTGGCCTCGGCGTCATGCTCTTCGCTGGGGCTCGGAATAACAGTCTCCTGAACAACGATATATTGAGAAACTCAACTCCGCACCCGTTTGTACCCGTCCATCCCGGCACAGCGTTCGACTCTGTACCCGTGGGGGGCGTTTCAGTGCAGTTCTGACATCTACACCCACAGCACACGTGAGAGGGGGGGAAGGGTAAAAATTGTATTACCTTCGGCAAGGCACCTCGAAGAGAGACATTGTGGCGAAGTGGTACACTACAGGCCGACGAACTTCCGCCTATCGTGGTGCAAACACACCAACACAAGCAACGATTCTGAGGGCCAAGTAGCACCCTTGGGAGGGCCTAGTTGGTGCTACATCAATTGATATGTACTCCATTGTCACAAATAACCGCCTAACAACGGCCCAAGGGTCCCTTGGGGGTTATCGGAGGTCGCCCAGAAATTGCGATTTTTCAGCCAACCCATGACAGCCTGAAAATGGCTGAATCCTCACTAGCGGCCCCAGAGGGGGGGCAATCTTGGAAAAACGGAGATAGCAACCGGGCATGGGGTTCACCCAGGTGCAGTCCTTGACCCTGACACCCCTTACACTTTTGGGCCCCTTGAAGGCCATATGCAGGTCACAAAGAGCTCCACACATGCACGTCCTGGTATGCATATGCAGCAATGTTCGGCCGTTCCAACTCAAATGGCTGGGGCCATACATATCTTAGACGACCCAAGTGTCCACCCTGAATACCATTCTGTGGATATCTAAATTTAGGCTTGTCAAGCGTAAAAAAAATGGAGCTACACCCATGAAATCTGATGTGAAAAAAATTTTACCCAATTTTTTTTATTTTCCATTCTGTCAGATAAAAAATGAAGGAAATTTGCAAGAAAAGGAATACTCAGAATGGGGTAAATACAGTGGGCGTAGTGACCATTTTGTTCGGATTTGGGGGGAAGTAGGAGAAAAAGTTGGAATATTTTCTTATGCATATGGTGACCAGGAAAAATGGGCTGCACAATTGAAAACGTTTGTGAACAGATAGGGAAAGCAACAATCAAGGACAATGATGGAAGGCACATACAGAAACAACCAAGCAGAGCAGAGGGTCAACAGCAATCGTTGGAATTCAACATGGTGTCTCTTCAATGATGTATTAGCAGTGCTCAGTGATTGCGCTGAGCACCTCAAGGAGTGCCCTGGTAAAGTAATGGAAAGCCTCAAACCATTGAGAGCCATATAAATCTGAACCAGCTGCTATGAAAATCTCGATAGCTGGATGAACAAATAGTATCGTCGAGTCGTATCGAAAACTTGATAGGAAGGATGTGCCAATGCAGGATCAAAAAATATCGAGATCTCGATAGAGTGGGAAAAAACAGAAATATACATATCTGCCTGACTAACGCGTGGCTGCTATCAAAATCTCGATAGCTTGGTGAATATAGTACAGTCGGGTCCTATCGAAATTTCGATAGGAGGGAACACATGAATAACAATTGGAGCAAACCGGTCGAAAATTCGATTGAATCAGAACAGCAGCAACCGAGGTGCATTACTTCTTGGAAGTTGCCCGAATCGGATGCCGATCACCCTTGGACGACTGACTCTTGGGTTGCTCACCGCTAGTCCTCGCCAAGTTGGCTTTGAAATCGGAAAAGGCGGGCTTCTTCTTGTCCTTTTCCCTCTGTGCAGCTTCTTTCCTGCCTTTTGCGGCATCCTTTGCTGCATCCTTTGGTGCTTGCTTTGCTCCCTTCTCGGCTTCCCTCTGTACAGAGAGGACATGAAAATGAGTTTAGGCGAGAAAGAAAAGTAGAGGAGGAAAGATACGAGGATATGCACTCGTGCTCTATTGCTTTCTTCTCCTCTTTCGTCGGCGCCTTGATCACTTTCTTCTCAACCTGCTTTGCTGCCTAAGCTTCAGCCTCCTCGCCGCTATTCGAAGCTCTGGCAGGCAAGTGAATTAGGGGACAAGTTGGGGGGGGAGTTTGAATGCATATCTTACCGAGACTCAGCTCCTTCAAGCGGGAAGCCCCGCTGCATTTGGTCCTCAACAACATCCCAAGAGATCGGTGGAAAGCCTTGCGCCCGTTGAAGACCAGCGGAAACTTTGACCGGGAAGAAGAAGGAATGACATGTCTGGGATGTGGAAGCAGTGAAAGGGAGGGGACTAAACACACCGTCATCTGCAAACTTCTTTAGCTGTACCTTGGTTGTCAGTACCCCTTTGTCGTATAGCATAATGTCTTTGCTGTAGAACTCTTCGTCCGACTGGGCAGAGATGGCGCGTTTTGGACAACCCGGACGTCATTACAATCACCAACCAAAATGAACGGGCATCAACTTCTCATCCGTGATGTAGGACATAACCGTGGATAGAGTGGGCGGCTAGCACCGGTGCCCTTGCTGGTCTGGTACACCACAACCCTGGGTTTGAACCCCGCAATCGCGGCAAGAGTTGCACCAACAGCCGGACGTCACGGATTGCCTCTCCAAGTTGGGTATCACCTAGTGTGACCGTCGGACATTCGGCCGGCGGGCTTTTGATCACCGGCTTGACCTTTGGTTGACCGAGCGACCCCCAAAGGGTTTTCTGCTCATCATCGGACCAAATCGGGCCCTTGCTAACTGTGCTCCAAGGGGGAAGCATATGCTCTGCAACCCATCTCCAGCAGGGCATAGGACCTTGAAACCCTACTTTGTCAGGGATGATGTCAGTATCTTCCATTCCGCGAAGTTCTTGCGACGGTCGAGGACAAAAGGATTGTCCAAAATGCTAGAAGCAGGTTTGCTGGTCTCGAAGTTTCCTCACGAAGGCCTTCAACAGGGGGGGTGTAAGCCCTCCCTCCTTCAGCCCTGCACAAACTTGCAAAACTGTTTAGGTATCGGTGGAGATCTGCGGGCATGAACCTGAAAGCAATTCGATACGTGTGTGATCTCCGGAGGATAAAAACCCTCAAGTAGTATGTAGTTGTTGAAGACAGGGTTCAACTCATCCTTCCCTTGCAACTCGAGCAGCTTCGGGATAACGGCTCGGTCATGTCCTTGAGCAACGAAGTTCGCAGAATGGTCCATCTCCTCTACACTTCCTCGTCCATTCCATGTACCGTGGTGTAGCCAATCTTGTTCATCACGGACAGGGTTGCAGCTTGTGCAGAGGGCACTGCTGAGACACGCAGTTATGAACGAGGGTAACAAAGACATGAAAGACATTGCCTATTGAAATATCGATAGATACCTTTCAGGTGGGTCTCAAGGTAGAGGCGTTCCAGTCGCTGCTCAAATTTATGATCGGACCCACCGTGACTTGCTCTATATGCCTAGTGAGTATGTGACGGACCCACAATGGTATATCTGCTCTCAAGATGAGCCGGACAAGGATGAAAGGGGCGGAGTCTTGCTCTCTTCTTCTGATTGCTCTCGAACGTCTTGGCTCCAGTCATCGGCATGTCGTCCTCCGAAACACTTGAAGGTCGCACTTGCAATCGAAGGTTTGATGGAGAAGACAATTCAATCGAAAAGGAACAGCATCAATCAAAAGTTCAACAGTTATACATCTTCAAATCAAAATTTTGATTGGGAGGTTGAAACTTGTAGGAGACAACAAGCACTCGAAAATTTTGTCCTTCGGTGGTGGAGCTGCCGTGATGTCAGCGCCCACTATTACCTTCCTCTTGGCGGTAATCGGTCTTTGCTGGGCGAAGGACATGTCCCGGGTAATCTCAATCTTGGACTAATGCACAAGTCCTTGGTATTCCACCCAATTGTCCAACATCACAGTACTTGTGTCGTGCCACTCCACAACATCCGCAGGTTTCGAGGCGGCTGCCGCACTCGTCTTCCTCTTCTTCGGGGCGACGGCTGCTGGGGGCTGCGATAATGGTGTGCCACCAACGGTGTCACCACCTATACCATCGGTCGATTGACATACACCTTGAGATGGCTGCTTATCGAAGTTTGAAGGGGGCGGAGACCGGTGTCTCCTGTTCAAACACTGTTGAGGTTGGATATTGGACTGCCCGGACACTGGGTGGAGCCACTATGACGGATCGAGGAGGGTAAAAGCTGCACCAAATTGAGCGAAGGAAGCGGCAAATAGGCTATTGGAACCCGAAATGCAACAAGTTGCTTTTCCCGAACGAAATCTCATTCTCCCCGCTTCAAGGTTCGTTAAATCGGCTACTTCAACAATATTCCTTTTAGTGGCACGTGGAGAATGGTGCAATCACATAGAGCTTCTAGGTATGCAGCACCAGCCGGCCCACTGCCATAATGCAGCGGAGGATGCACATGAAAATGTGCTCCCGTGCCATGTGCAGGAGGGGCTCGGCGACGCAACCGGCATGTTCCAGGCTATGGCCATGGAGGAGGTATTGCCGGTGGTGGTCTGCATCGCGTTGGAGGGTTCGGCGTTGTTGGCTGCCTTGCCACTGCTGGGTGGTGGCATTCCATGTTGCCTCGTTGTAGATTGAGCCCACTTCGGGGGCAATCCACACACCCACCGAGTGGCGGATCCGGGGCGCAGCGAACGGTGGCAGCACGCTTTACGTTGGCTCAAGTAAAGCGGCCGGTGTCGTAGATGTGCCGCAAAAAGTGAAAAAAAATGAGAATTTGGAATGTTCAAAAATCTTTTTTGAAGTAGAAGAAACAGGACTTAGGCAATTTTGTCGGTTTCATATGGTGCTGGGACGCACAGCATAGAAGGTAAAAAATGGTAGGAAAATGCTGAGCATATTGCTCAGGATATTTGGGGATGCTCAGCATTCATGCTCAGCAAATGGGACTCATATTGCAGGGTTGATCTCGGAAGTCCCAGCCAAAATTTCTTCCGAGCTCCCCCGGCACGGTCGGCTGGGAAGCCCATGGAACATTCCTACCGATATCGGTTGCGTTTTGGGACCCGATCTGGCTGCCAAAACTTCCGAGCATCTTTCCGAGGGATTTCAAAAACTTCCAGGCGTTTTTCCATCGGTTTTTTGTACAATGACCTACACCGTTCTTGGTTCCCAAATCCCACACCTCAGCAAAGAAGCACACAAAAAGACAAGCATGACCGTTCACTTACGCTTGAAATGTGAATGCTCAGTGGCTTGCCTGTTCATTTCAGCTTGAACTGTGAATGCTGTACTCTCCTTCGCTGAGCATCTGCACAGGACAGCCATCGCTTGACATGGCATCCACATCCACCACCACACGGCGATACTTCTTGGGTTGAGGTTGGGGTTCAGGGTTGTCACTGGATGATGAGGAAGAATCTGAGGCACTTACTGTGGAGGCACCAGATAGGTGCACAGCATCATCATCCGAATCATTATCCTGAGGACTGCTACTGCTCCCACTATCACTGCGGTTGCTGCTGCTGCTGCTGCTGCTGCTGTTGCTGCTGTTACTGCTGCTACTGCCACTGCCACGAGGGCCCACAAGTTGCTGCTCAATGTCGCTATCGACAATGGGTACACGCGCCAACTTCGTACGTCTCATGGGTTGAACACGCTGCTGCTCGTTCAAACCCGTAGGACCTTGAAACGAAGCAGCACTGTCCTCGCCCTCCGAAGGGGGTACAATATCAGCTGTCGCAGGGTTAGAAACTCGGCTTTGAGGGATGGGCCCCACACGTCCCTTACCCTTTCCCTTGTCCTTTAGCGCCTTACGGCGTGCAGCACAGGACTTAAATGTGGCACGGCTCTTCAAACCCAGTTTGGGCCGGTTGCAGACAGCTTCCCTGTCCAGTGGTACCCATTGACGGACACCACGCTTTGAGCCACAGGTCCCACACACACATACCACATCACTCTCGGGATTTGCACCTGGAAAGGCGCATTTCACCGAACGGGTGTCTGGGTCCATATATAGGGAGCAACCACCTCCATCCTGGAAATGCAGCAAATGCTCTAAGAGGCGTTGGAAGACCACATGCCACACGGCATTGGCAGCAACCATGCACGCCTCCAGAACAACGTTTCGTTGCACGGGCGCCCAAATTTTGGCACAGGGGATCTTCTTTTTTTTCTGCACGAACTTCTGATACAGCTCATGCTTCAAACTTTCACTAATACTGGCATCTTGCCTGGTACTAGTGACGGGGGCATATCTCTTGGCCACCCTCAGATCCCGCTCGCCGGCCTCATCGGAATACAGCATGGGTGTCCGTGGATTAAACCATGTGTGGGACCACCCATGCATATATAAGGTTGCAGTGCAACCTTCTTCAGCAAACTGGGGGATGATGTGCACAATATATGTGTACAACATCCCCATAGCTTGCCATGTGACAGTTGCCAGGTTATTACAACCATAGCATAGATGCACCATGTGGCAAAATGCCACCACCAAGGAATGGAAAGGCAGGGGGAGCACCATACCCCCTGCTAGTCTGCCCATGACTGTGCGGGCCTCGCGACCTGTGAGGCTAATGCCTGCCTGGAATCTACCTCGTACGTGACGCATGTGCTGCCTGCTATCAGGTGGCAGAGATCCAGGACCATACCTCCTTGCCACATGTGCTATGACCTGGAGTAGGTCATGGTTGTAGGGCGCTGGTAGTGTTCGACCTATGACACCCAGGATCCTGGAGGCTGCTCCTTTGGTGTTGTGCAATACAGGTTGCACAATATATACCTCTTCCAGGTTAGAAACCCCCTGAAACTTATGGGACCCACGCACACCATTGAGACATCCCCCTTTGTGCAAAAAGAGTTCTCCCGCCCCATCCTTATTCACCCAGGGACACGCCACACAGCCCTTTTGCCGGCACTCAAACCACAAATGGTGGTGATCGGCAGTGATTGCCCCGAGCCTTATCTGCAGGGTGGTGTTGTACACTGCACCAGCATACTTCATACGTTGCTTAAATTTACAAGAAGGCAGGGCTTGTAAGGCCTCTGCACGTATGGGTAGCCACTGGCAATCACTGACCTTGGGAAGCTCTTGCCAGGTCAACATGTCTGTGCACCTAGGCACATTGCCAGACATTGGGAACCAGTGTCCCTGGAAATCAATTATACTGATTTTTGTGTTAATATTTGGACGGCCCCGGGGCTGGTAACCGTCTGCGTAGAGGCCTAAGGTCAGGGTGGCATGGGGTGGTGGGGGTTTCTGCTGGCCTTGGGCAGCCAATGAGCCACACTTCTGTAGAAGTAGGTGGCACAGCTGTGGTAACAACTTCCTGTTGTCCAGGGAGTAGTCCACTGCAGGAAGATGCAGGTCCTCCTGTTGCCTTAAAGCAACCATTGACCAACCAACCCCTGGTTGGAGATGGTCTAAGGTGCGCAAGACAGCGGCTGGCACCACATGCTCATGGCGAAGGCGAAGTGCAGCAGCCTGGCACTCTGGTGCTTGGGTGACTGATGTGGCCTGTGTGGTAGGCAAAGGGCCAAGGGACCTACGCACAACTGTGAAGGTGCCACTTGGGGCATGTATGGAAAGCCCCAACCAATACCTTTCACCAGAACCTTTTTTTGCCAGGATTGCTCCAACCAGTTTCGAGATCCAAGGGTCCAAAGTGTGCTCGACTATCCGCCCCCTCCCTCTGCGCCACTGTTTTGGTTGGTTTCAAGGAAACCATGTATGGAAAGCCCCAACCAGTACCTTTCACCAGAACCTTCTTTTGCCAGGATTGCTCCAACCAGTTTCGAGATCCAAGGGTCCAAAGTGTGCTCGACTATCCGCCCCCTCACTCTGCGCCACTGTTTTGGTTGGTTTCAAAGAAACCATGTATGGAAAGCCCCAACCAGTACCTTTCACCAGAACCTTCTTTTGCCAGGATTGCTCCGACCAGTTTCGAGATCCAAGGGTCCAAAGTGTGCTCGACTATCCGCCCCCTCACTCTGCGCCACTGTTTTGGTTGGTTTCAAGGAAACCATGTATGGAAAGCCCCAACCAGTACCTTTCACCAGAACCTTCTTTTGCCAGGATTGCTCCAACCAGTTTCGAGATCCAAGGGTCCAAAGTGTGCTCGACTATCCGCCCCCTGCCACAGGCACAACAAGCACAAGCTGGGCTGGAAGCATGAATGGATGCCAACAGGCAGTTCACGTGCAGCTGCAGTTCATTTCAGTGCCTCGAATGGGAATATATACCTCCCTCTCAGTCCTCCCCCTCAGACTCAGGCTCAGGCCGAGGCTGTGCCTTGTGAGAGGCCTCGGCCTTGGTCTCAGGGGGCACAATGAGGAGAATCAACTCCCCTGGCCCGGAATCACCCCCATGGATGAGGGGGAAGGACCTCATCCAATTGCGAGGTCGGTGGGCAGACCCCTTCACATAGTCAACGACAGTCCTGACCTGTGTGACTATGCGAAGGGGCAGTGACCCCTGGTCCCCTGGTCCCCCTCCACTCCAGCCTACATATGGGCTGCGGCTGATCTTCTTCCTCCTCTTACCTGAAGGGGCCCCAGAGTCAGGGGCCGCCCGCCCTCTCCACGCCTGTGGAGGAAACAGGCACCTTGAAATCTGAGTCAGATGACTCAGGGGCCACCTGCCCTCTCCTCACCCCTGTCGAGGAAATAGGCACGTCTGAGTCAGATGACTCAGAGTCTGAAACCACCACCTCCTCCTTCCCCTTCCCCTTCCCCCTCCCCTTACCCTTACCCTTCTCCTTCCCCTTCCCCTTACCCACTGCAATCTCTGGGGCAGAGTCTGAAGAGTCTGAATCACCCCCCCCCTTCCCCTTCCCCTTCCCCTTCCCTTTCCCCTTACCCACACTAGGGATAGCAGGGCCAGAGTCAGGGTTCGCGATGCAAAAAAGTACCACAATGGGCACCATGTTGCCGGAGAGGGGGGCAAAGGGGACAGGCCCTTTGCCCCCCCCAACTGGGGCCAACTGCCCGGAGACTTCTTTCATCTCCTTCAGGGCCGCAGGGCCCCAGCCAGTGCGGCGGCACTTCCAGCTCCCTTTCACCTGAGCCCATGCCAGGGTTTTGTCCAGCAACTCCCGGCACTGGCGCCCCCACATGGGAAAATGGCTCAGGGCGGGGGGGGGGGGGGTCCCAAACACCCACAGGGTGGCTCATGTGCCACAAAATTATTTTAACCGCCACATACATGCAGTTGTGGCGGTTGCACGAGTCGGGGGCCGTGTGCATCCTCACCGAAGCCCCCCTGTCCCTCAGCTTCTGGGTGCACGACCTTGAAACAGCCGTAGCTGCAAGGTCGTACACCTCCTAACCCCCAGGATGCCCTGCAAAAACCACCCCATGCAGGAGCTCCTCCTGGTGTCCCCGTGTCACCTCCCATTTCCCAAAGGAGGGGAGGGTGCTGGGGGGCAACTTGGGGAGGGGGGCCTTAAGGAGGCGGCGTTTCTTTGCCTCCTCCCAAGCCCCCCGCATCTGCCCCAGCAGATCCTCTGCCCTTCCCTGCTGGGCAGTAGCTGCTGCCCGCAGCTTTCCCTCCCTGCTCTTCACCGCCTGCCCCCCCTGCCTCTTCACCCCCACCCCCTCCCGGACAGCCTGCTCAGCCTTCTTGAAGGGCTGGCAGGCCTGCTCAAACTGCCCTCTCAACTTGGAGTACCGATCGGCTGGTGATCGGTACTCCTTGAGGACCAGTTTCCTCAACTGGTCCGGAACCCCCAACTCCCCACACACTGCCACACTCCGGTCAAAAATGGCCAAGTCCAGAACCACCTTGGCCACGTTTGGGGGCGTCTGCCCAATTGGAGCACGATGCTCCACTTGCCTGCGGGAGGTCACGGCCCCCCGAGTGACCCACACCACCACCCCCTCCCCCTCTGGCCCGTAGCGTGCCCCGGCCGCGAACCAGGACACTGTCTTCTTACTCAGCTGTGCAAGCACCATCTGGACTTGCACAGCTGCAACAGCCGCCAACAAAGCTGCGCAGTGGGCAGCCTGCATGCCCTTGGGGTCCTCCGCATCTTCTGCTGCGGCGGCGGGCCCTGCTGCTGCTGCTCCTGCTGCTCCTCCGCCTGCTGGCGCCTCCCACAAAGCGGGGGTGGCTGGCGAAGGGTTGCTGGCACCGGCACTGCTACCGGCGCTGGGGTTCCCACTCCCAAGTTCGGCCAGTCGACCCGAGGAGATGGGGACGGCGGCAGGAGCTGCTGGCTGGGCGCGGGCAGCCAGGGCAGCACAGATGGAAGACATCAGAGCGAAAAAGAGGGCCGATGAAGACCCAACACAGTGCATCCCCAGCTTAGGCAGGGGGGGGGGGCTTCTGCGGGCCCAACTTGGCCCTGGCCCTCACCCTTGGCCTGCAACCATGCACCTAAGATGGTAAGTCGCTGCCGCTTTGGTGCGCCCTCGGAAGAAGGTTTGGGGGCTGGGGCCAAAAGAAACTCAATGCCCCACAAGACACCGTGCGCATGGTACGCTGGTTGCTGGTCTGTTCTGAAAACCTCACCGTCGGGGGGGGGGAACCACCTTTTCCCACGTGCCTGAGGGGGCTTGGTCCCACACCCGCCAGCCGTCCTTTTCCCCGAAAACCTCTACCACATGTGCACCTGTGATGGTGGCTCTGAGGGCGCTGTGAATCGTTGCATGTGGGGACTCGCAGAAGGCATCGTTTATGATAACCCTCAAAACCTCGAACGGAACATGAATAAATGAACGGGGGGGGAACTGCACGTTGCAGGTAACTACTTTTTTGGACCGCTTCTTGATCTTGGCCTCTTTGAACCAAGTAACTACATCGCTCTGGGTCCACTTTAACTCGCGAATGGTACTGTCCGGGTGTGTGGACAGTATTGATTTCAAGTACATCTAATGTACACGCAGCCTCTCTTCAGATTCCTCTGCAAAGGTCCGGTCCGTGTTGTATTTCGGATCCGGACCAACAATGCAGAGGTTTCTGTATTGTACACCGTACGAAGTCTCATGTTTGCTGGGGCTTGTCTTGCCCACAGCCTCCCGTGTCGTCAAGACAGGGATTGAAAAATGCTTATGCATAAGCACAGCCAGCAAGGTATCCTTCGGCTGGATGCGGTATGCATCAGGGACGACCCTGTCTAAAAAAAACTCTTAGCATTCTGGGTTCAATGGTCTCTGACGGCTTATGCCGCAGGCACAGTGCTGCTAGGGCGTGTTGGAGGCGCGATTGTGTATCACCCGGTTCGGGAACTTCGGTATTGGCTGTGTCCGCGTCAATGAGCTCGCCCTCAAGCTCCAAATCTGGTTCCGGGAGCTGCTGAACGGGCTGGGGGGGCTGAGCGGACGAAGACGAGGCACTAGCGGCACTGCCTTGACTACCAGACATGTCTGTTGCAGGTGACAAAAAGTGTTCTAAGCACAAAAAGGGAATACATTAGTGAGTCTACTCAAAGGGGCCTAGGTGAGAAAGCGACACACATGCAAAAAGAAAACCACAAAAGCAGGCACAAAGCATCACAAGGCACAAAGGGCAAACATTCATAAGCTTGAGTACAGTGTTCTCGATGCAAGTTTGTAGGCAAAGCAGCCACCAAGGATCAAACTGGCGTTGCACATGTCAAAAGCAAAAGTCCAAATTCACAAAGGAGCACAAAGGGGAAGCAATCATAAGCTTGAGCACAGTGTTCTCCATGCAGTTTTGTAGGCAAAGCAGACAAAGGGTAGACAAACATTAGCTTCAACGTGCTGTTCTCCATGGCATCTTGCAGGCAAGGTAGGCACCAAGCATCCAACCAAAAATCCACTGGGTTCGGGCTGAAAAATTTCTTCCGAGCTCCCCCGGCACGGTCGGCTGGGAAGCCCATGGAACATTCCTACCGATATGTTGCGTTTTGGGACCCGATCTAGCTGCCAAAAATTCCGAGCATCTTTCCAAGGGTTTTCGAAAACTTCCAAGCGACAGACCAAAGCATATCGCATGCACGTCGGTACAGATTTCCCAAAATTGCCAGCGGTAACCGGACAATATTGGTCTCTCTTCCAATGTTCTATGCTGGGCACCGGTGGTACATGTGTTTGAACGTTTTTCGAGCTTTGGACATTCAAGTTTGAACGACCAGACAACGAAGTGAAATAGCTATGTGTTCGTGGCAACCATACCTGCAGGTTGTCACACTATATGGCACCCAGGTGAGCCATATCCTTGTCACCGCACACCGCCATCCCAATGACCGAGTAGTACGCCGGTTGGCAGGCGCAGGCACCATGGTTGGCCAATGCGATGCCCACGTGGCTCCAGCTTCCCCCTGCGCAAGGGAGTGCGTCGCCCCACACAACGAACATGAGGGGGCCTGACTGGTCAATGCAATCGCGCAAAACGTTGTGTGATTGCACGTAATTGACCCAAGAGGCGATGGGACATGACCGGGCCGACGGAGGCGGGCTACTAGCGGTGACTAGGGGCACCAGCAACAAGGGGGTACAATGAGCCCGCCACTCCGCGTCGAAGGCCTTCCGGGTACAAACGGGCCGTGGAAACGGCCGTCCGGCCTTCAAGAAGTATTGTAGACCGTGCCGGGTGAAGAAGTCCAACAGGAAGGATACAATCGAAACTTCGATAGAAGCATTCAACCACTCCTCAATGTTCACCGGTGTCCGTGGCAGGAAGCAGCGGCGCTTCGGCAAAGTCAATTATGTGGTCATGGTCCTCGTCAGGTTCACTCTCATTGTCTGGTGGATCAAAGAAAGCAGCAGCTGGGCCGCGTGGATGTGTGCGCAAATGTCCGTGATATGCGCCTTGGAGGGCATATGCAACCAGTTTCCCATGTGGTTTGTAGCTTCTTCGAAGCTCTTACATACCCATGCGCCACGGCAAAGCACCCCACATGCTACCACTTGCCGCACCCACAACAAACGAAGTGGGTCTTGCCCTGGTTGCAATGCTTGCACACGCGGCAGCCCGGAATCCACACCGGCACGTGGATGGGCTTGGGCAGCGCCGCTTTACAAAAACGGCGCCGGATCAGGTCCCACTGCCAGTCAAACATACTACTCGTTTGGGGCCCCGAGGGACTGGCAAGTCACATATGCGCTGATCACGGAGTACCGGAGGACGAACGCATGAACCGCATGCGACCATGTCATCTGGCGTCCCATGTGGAGCATCTAGAGGGCCATCTAGTTGACGCCATCCCCCCCAAGCGATAATTGGCGACCAACCGGTTCACCTCATTGCCACTACGCATGATGCACAGGTCCAGCTCGCGGATAGTGGATGTTCGTGGGCGTTGGCACCGGGGCGGCTTTTGTCTCACCTTTGAGTTCTTGAAGACCACCATGCCATACGTCGCGTCGTCCTCAAGGCACGACACGCTTTGCCCCTCTGCTAGCAGTTCTTCTGCCATGTCCACCCCGTACGTGGAGTGCTTGGTCATCATCAAGAAGGCATGACTATCCGGAGCGAGGTAACGTGCCACCTCGTGCGATCCAAAAAAAGGAATCCGCACAAAGAATGGTCCCGGTAGGGAGAAGACCTGCCCACATGATCATGATCCACTAGGCTGTGAAGTTGCCTCAGGTGTAGCCAAACCGCCGCAGGTACCTGCGGCTGCCCGTGTAAAGGTACATGTCCACCAGGTACCCACTACTGGCATCACGAAGGCAATACAGCTTAGTGCCGGTTGAGTGGAGCTTGCGGGCGATGAACATCCGTAGTGGGCTAGCACGCATGCCTTTGTGCGGCACCACGGACTCATCCCCGCACGCCGTGACACCGAGACGCTAGGCACTAGCCCACTGCCCGTTACACTCCTCGAGTAGCTCGACAACGCCAGGCCGGATGTTACGGCGCAAGACACAGTTTTCCCTGCGGCGCAACAATTGTGCCATGAAGGGGTTGTGCAGCAAGGTGTCGCGGTCCCAGATGCCGTCTATTTGCATGGGTCGCACCATGCCTAGTGGGAGCAGGCAGGCGTTGTACCTATGGAAATAAGAGCCACCACTAGAATCGATTGGGTCAACCGCTAGAATCTACATTGACAAGGGGACACACCTTGGTACTAGGGGGTTCAAGGGGTACAGATTCGCCTTTCAGAGGGATGCCGAGTTCGGGGCGACGGGGGCGGCCCCCATGGGTGAAGCAAGAGATGGTGGGGGAGAGCGGAGGATGGACGGTGTGGGGACATGTGACACGGTGATGGGTGGAGGAGAGGAGCGTGGAGCTCCGGGAGATCCGCCACGAGACAGCCGGGATCCTGAAGGATATGGTTGCCATCCTCACGAGGATGCCAAGGAAGTGGCGTGCGGGGACACGGCGGGTGGAGATCACTGCCATTGCTGGCATGTGGACTTTCTCATTGGGAGTTATCCACAGGCGGGCAAAGATGCCCTTATTCGGAGGATCGACAAGCGGGACGACACTACCTCTGGAATTCTTGAGGAGCAAGCAATCTTCGACAAAGATTTGAAGAGAATCCGGTTACATCAAGAGGACTACGAGGCCAAGCTAGAGAAAATGCTGCTACAGCAGCAAGGGGTGGTGGACAACATGAGGAAGCACTTGGAGACTGTCTAAGACAACACGAGGGAGTTGGAGAGGCGTGCAGGGGTTCCAACGCCCATCCCGGTACCAGGCCCCGGCCTGCCACGCGATCCAGCCCCGGAGTCCTTGCTGACACGGGTGACGACCTTGAAAACAGCCGTAGAAGGAGTGGCAGCCATGGAGGGTCCCATGGAGTCCGCCCCATATCGTCCGCCATGGGTTGACCCCTCATTATTGAAGCACATCCCACTATTCACGGCCAGTGTCATGTTGGGGCAGAAGATGCCAGAAAAGGCTCGGGGATTGGTACGCCCAAGCGTGATACCCGTGAGGACACCATTGCGATCGACAAGAGCAACCCTCCACCCGCGGGGACGTTTGATGCCAGAGTGGCTGATGCGGCACGCGTGAGCGAAGAGGCGTTGAGGTCAGCGGCTCGCCGAGATGGTTCAAGTGGAAGAGAGGGGTGCGGGACACGCGGTCGGGAAAAATGGACTATGGGAGGTCCGAGCGTGGGCGAAGCTGAGCCCCGGGCGCGTGAAGACATGCGTACCCACCCGTAGTCTTGCCCAAGTATACTCGTGACGAAAGCGTAAAATTTTGGATATTCTTGTCTCTTTGTTGAGTTTGCTCTTGCCGTTTTTTGCTTTGCGCGGGATTGTTAATGGGAACGGGCGGCCGATAATGGGTTGGGCAATACTTCACCGTGGACAAGGATCTAAGACATAAACCGTTTCGTAAAAAAACGACGGTTCCGGTTCTTGTCACTATTCCTATTTGTTTACCTTTCTAGGCCCCGGAAAGAAAAAGGATCGTGGTTATTATGAACGTTCCTTGGGCAGTGCTGCTGCTGACATCTTGGACGGGGTGAACGACATCGGGAACAGGTTGGACAACTTCAAGCGGAACAAGGAGGAATGTGGCGCTGGGGAGGCACAGGCGGTGGTCGGAGCTCTCTCAGCGGCGCTTGAGGGGAAAGTAAATCGGGTAACTGCTCACAATAGGCATTTGGATGTGTTGGTGGCATTGTTGACTTGCCAACTGCATTCCTTGCAGTACCCTGCAACTGCAACGGCCCCATCTCTGTCCAGGAAGCTCGTGGTGCAAATGTGGAAATAGTCCACAAGTGAGGAAATGACACATGCCATTTGGGCCAGATGGCTTGATTTATTGCCTCATGCCCTGCATCTTGCTCAGTCCATCGGGCAGAACCAGTGACATATATTTGATGTATGAAAGGGCACGCACTTGGCCAAAACTTTGAGTGCAGGGGGCCCAGATCACAGAAATTTGCACATAGGGGGGGTACGCGGCATTGCACACTGACTCAAATGCCAATTGGACCAGATGGCTTGATTTATTGCCTCATGTCCTGCATCCTGCTCAGTCCATCAGGCAGAACCAGTGACATATATTTGATGTATGAAAGGGCACGCACTTGGCCAAAACTTTGAGTGCAGGGGGTCCTCATCGCAGGAACTTTGCACACAGGGGCGGTCCGCGGCATTGCACGCTGACTGTGGATGTTGGATTGATTGATCATTCGGTCCCGACTTTGGCTATTGGGTGATTGGGTGTCCTAGGATGCTGTTTGCTTGATGACACGGCACGCACTCGGCCAAAAGTTTGAGTACCTTGGTTGTGTGACTTGGCGTTTTTGCATGACGCAAAATTGCAATTTTTGGCGCTTTTTGTTTACAAAAAGCTGCAAAAATTCGCACACAAATGGGTGCAAGTTTTGCTCTACGAAAATTCAAAATTCGAGTATACTCGGGCACGAAAAGGGTATAATATGGGTGGGTACATGGAAATCAGGGGCGTATATTTTCACTCCCCAGGTAATGGGAGTTCGGGAGGAACCTGCCTCAGCGGCGTCGTCGCTTGGCACGTCGGGGATACCGTGAGGATCGAAGACCTGCAAGGTGTGAAAATTCCCGACTACGACGCCAATCCCGCCAACCTAGACGACTTCATCCTCGACTGGGAGGATTTCGCTGAAGAAGTTGTGGGTGAGATGCGGCAAGGTCCGTGACAAGTGGGCATGCCGCACTTTTCCACACCAATTGGCCTCGGAGCTAAAGGCAGCTTTACGTGATCAAATACAGGAGAAGAGGATCACTACGGAGAGGCAATGTTTGGATTGGTTGGAGCAAGAAGAAAGGGTGGACGCCCCAAACCAAAGAGTGGATGATCTTTGGTCAATACCCCTCAACTTGGAGCGTGGAGAATTGCGGTTGAGGGATTGGAGGAGGTATCTCCGCAGGTACCGCCAGCTTCTGAAGCAGGTTGAGAATTGGTCACAATCAAGCGAGATTCGCCATCTCCTGCATGATGTACTACCAACCTACTCGAAGAAAAGCCTGGAGGACGAAGAAAAGAAGCGGGCCAAGAGGTGCATGGCAGTACACATTATGTCGCCGGAAGATCAGCACCCTCGTATCATGGAGTACTTCCGGCGCAACCGCGGAGAGCCGGACCGGATGATCTCCATGAAAAATTCGGTCTACGCTGAAGTGGTCGGGGACACGGCAGGAGGACGTCTCCTGCGGCTCAACAACATCGAATGGAGACGCGGAGAGAAGCTGAGGATGCGGCTGATCCCAGCCGGCATGAGCTTGGATTCAATAGTCCAGTATGTGAGCGTGGAACTGAAGCTTAATTCCAAAAACAAAGCTCACATTAAGGACCATCACGGCCATGGGAATCACAATCGCCGGGAGGATCGGGCATACAGGGAAATTCAAGAAGCACCAACTGTTGGAGGAGATCGACGTTCGGGGTCAGAGGATGGAAAGACGTCATCCGGCGGGGAGTACATGACTCGGGAAAATGATGAAGATGCCCACTTCTTCGCCTTCGTGTCCCACAACCGGACTGCGTGAGGCACAACACCACCGCAATACATGCCCCCAATACATTCTCTATCAACGCGGCGCGCCCACTACGGTGGGAAACCGCATATGGAATCACCTTCAACTACTACTACCTGACCACCATCACGCCATCCAGACAAACAACCGATGCCACAAATCGGGCCCCATAGCCGTCCTGTACACAGACGTAGGCGTCGGGCAACCAGGCACTACCACCACCCTCAACCTGGTAGGCACGAGCCAGCACCTAGTCACGGTAACACCCAACCAAATGCATGCCCTCCAACAAGTGGGCACCCACCATGTCCCCTTCCTACAACCTCCGGACTGGCCTAACAAGGCGTTACCCCAAGCCCACTTGAGGGAGGCAGCGACGGAGGCCGACCTACCACAGCCGTCCGATGAGGACATTCGCAAGGCGTACAACGTCTTCTGGGGCACACACAAACGACCCCTACCACCGAGTCCACGAAACAGGAACCAGGCCCACCACCGCCCGCCAGGACAAGTGCCCTACGTGCCAAGGCCCATGGTACCGGCGGTCCTCCTACTAAACCCAACGGACGCAAAGTCACCCTTCGCCCGGGCAGGGCGCACGACAACCTATGGATGCTTAAACCACCCACGGCACGCCGCTTCAATCCACCACAGGTGCTCCAGGACCCACTGACGGGCGCGGCCACCACCTGCTGGTGGTGCAGACCCCACGCGCTAGCGGCGGCATGGCCCATCCTCCAGCTGCTGGTGAGCTACCACCGCACGCTCACAACCCATGCCAACCCTAAGCAACAAAAGTGGCTGTACATGCACTTCGAGGCAGCTCCGACACGCACACTCGCCACCATCACCTGGGACCCCGGTGAACAAGCGGAATGGCGTATCTAGCGCGGAACCTACGACACCACGCACCGAGCCATCACCATCCCAATGGAGGCCAAGCACCGTAGCGCCACACCTGAAGCCCCCGCCTACCCCGTCGCACACCACTGCTCACACACGGCCCCAGTGCAGCAGGCCGTGGAATGGACCACCCACCACCCACAACGTGCATATCTACTTCAATACATCTACAGCCACCTCACGCCGGGCAACAAAGGGAACAACGAGTACGTGACGATGAACGCAGCAGTGACCAATACAATCACCCAGAGTATTGGCTGGGTTCGAAAATATCTCTGGTGCGCCTTCCTAGAGAATAACCCACTTCCACAACATCTACTATTGGAGTCTTGGTTGGACTCCCTCGGACCCCATTTATTTCGTTGTCCCGCGGTCCTTTGGTTGGGGCTGCTGTTTGTTTCAAAACCTTGCTTTTTTCCGTGCCTGGTAAAACTTCTGTTTCCAAAAAGCAGAAACACATCCCTGCCTCACACCTTGCACATACTAGAGACACAGGTTTTCATAAATTTCCCCACTTCGCGTAATTGTGATCCTTTGTAATGAAAAAGAACAAACACCTGTGATAATACAAACCTTGATGCTGTAAAATACAACCCTGATGCTGCACACGTTGCCCTGGCCTTGCATTCCCAAGCGTTTCAATAAAAATCCCTCTTCGTGAAAATCCCCAGCCGTTGCGCCTTTACCCCGGCGCTCTGGCTGGGTTTCTCGGCCCTCTACCCCTGTCCCTACCTGCCCGGAAGTAACACCCCCTTTCCAGAGCCTGCCGCAGGCAGTCTCCATAGGACACAGGGCGTCTCCCGGGCACGTGCAAGGCTGTGGGTTGCAGTTCCTGGCCCTGCCGCCAGAAGGGCGTGGAATGGCAGAAAGCCAGCAAGCTTGGATGGTCTTGCATTCCCCGGCATGGACCCTATGTCTGACCCTATGCAAACATCCCGATCCCGAGCCTGACCCGTACGACCCCAAACTTTGGTTGGGTCTGGGGTCCCGACGGATTGCAGTTCAGACCTCTGCACCAGGTTAATTTGTGTTTGGCATACATATATACTGCTCTATATATATGCATATATGCCTGTACACGGGCCAGCGTCTCCACGCTTCCATACCTTGATGTACGCTGCAAGGGGGATGCACAAGGTGCACCCTAGCGGGGGGCCTTCAGGCTGCGGGCCCGCTTGGTCACCCTTCCCGGCACCACCGAAGTGGCTGGTTGCGCAACTAGCTCGCCACCGAGCACCACCGAAAAGAATATCGGTGTGATCCCTGAAACATGTGCATTCTTCCTTAATCATCCTGAACCTGTCTACAGCCTCTTCCCCTTCTTGCTCTGTGGACCCTTACCCTCGCCAGCATACTTTTCCTTGGGACCCGGCACAAAGCAAGTCCCTTGGAGGGCTGACGTTGTGGGGCTCCGCGCCAAGCATGGCATGGTTGACCCTACTCTCGTCTCCCGGTCGCCATGCGCCACCCTTGGTTGTGGTGCACTACGGCGACCGGATTCCACGCCGGCTTCCGCTCCAATCATCCCCCTGATGCCCACCCGATTGGACCCTTGGTGGGGCCCAGCCCTAGGGTTGCGGGTCCTCAATCTCCTTCTTCTTATCCCCGTCCGGGGCCCTGGGCGGCATCCAACGCGCCCATTGCTCCGCGTTTCCGAGGTCCACATCCGGGTCCTCCATGACCACCAGCAGGCGAGGCTTGCGGAGACTTCGTGCCCAAGGGGTACGCGTTCGGAGCCTTTACCTTTGGGCCCGGCCCACACGGGTTTGGGGGGTCGTTCCGTTGGTCCCCGCCCCGGCTTGGCGGTGACCAGCGTCACTCGCCCCTGGCCTTCCGTTTGCCGTTCGGTGTTGCGCGCGCTGCTCGCGGCCTTCCCGGCTCCTCCGCTACTTGTGCTCGTTTCGGGTCCTGCTTCTTGGTAATGCCAGCTTTTGTTCCAAAAAGCAGCCCAAAAAAGGGTCATTTTGGCTTTCAAGGAGCAAAATGATAGAAAAAACGGCCTCTTGAAGGCAAGAAAGTTTCAATTTGAAAATGTAAAACTAGATGATGCACGTTGCTTGTTGTTCCTTCATATTTGTACCAAATTTGTCGGGAACTCATATTTGAAATTTGTGTAATGCTAGGTTTTGTTCCAAAAAACGGCCCAAGCAATGGTCATTGTGCAGTAAAAATAGCCAAAAAAAATGCAAGAACGACCATTTGAAGGCAACAAAGTTTGAATTCGCAAATGTAAAATTACACAATGCAAATTGCTTGTTGTGTCCTCGCATTTGTGCAAAATGGTGTTCGCACTCACATCTGGGGCTGGTGTAGTGCCAGGTTTTGTTTAAAAAGACGGCCCAAATACCGGCCCTTCTATAGTAGAATCAGCAAAATGGTGAAAAACGGCCTTTTGAAGGCAAGAAAATTTGAATTGGCAAATGTAAAACTACACGATGCACATTGTTTGTGGTCCCTTCAAATTTGTGCAAGTTTTGTTGGGAACTCACATTTGAGGTCTGTGTAATGCCAATTTTTTGTCCAAAAAGCAGCCCGAAAAAGGGTCATTTTTTTTTTTGCCCTAAAACCAGCAAAAATGATAGAAAAACGGCCTTTTGAAGGCAAGAAAATTTGAATTCACCAATGTGTAAATAATACAATGCAAATTGTTTGTTGCCTCCTCAGATTTGTGCATGCGTCTTCCGGCACTCACACTTGGGGTTTGTGTAGTGCTAGTTTTTGTTCCAAAAAGCGCGGCGAACAAGGGTCATTTTGCCCTAAAAACGGCAAAAATGATAGAAAAACGGCCTTTTGAAGGCAAAAATATTGCATCCTCAAATATAAAATAACAGAATGCAAATTGCTTCCTGTCTCCTCGGATTTGTGCACGATGCTGTTGGAACTCACATCTGGGGTATGTGGAGTACCTCTTTTTGCTCCAAAGAAAGAGCCCCCAAAATGGTCATTTGGCAGCGAAACCATCAAAAATGATAGAAAAATGTTCTTTTGAAGGCAAGAAACTTTGAATTCGCAAATGTAAAACTACATAATGCAACTTGCTCGTTGTCTCCTCAAATTTTTGCAGGGTTCTTTTCAAACTCACATTTGGGGTTTGTGCAGTGCTAGTTTTTGTTCCGAAAAAGGGCCCCAAAAATAGTCTTTGTAGCCTAAAATTAGGAAAAATGATAGAAAGGCGGGGTTTGAAACAGCCTTTGGGGGTAAAAAAAATCGAATTCGCAAATGTAAAATTACACAATGCAAATTGCTTGTTGTCTCCTGAGATTTTGCAAGATTGTTTTGGCACTCACATCTGAGGTCTGTGCAGTGCTAGTCTTTGTTCTGAAAAAGGGCACAAAAAAGGGTCATTTTGCCCTAAAAATAGCAAACAATGATAGAAACACGGCCTTTTGAACGCAAGAAAACTTGAATTCGCAAATGTAAAACTACACAAAGAAAATTCCTTATTGTCTCCTCAATTTGGAGAAGGACTCGTGGGGGTTTCACATCCTAGGGTGTGTGTAATGCGATTTTTGGTAAAAAGGGGGGTGGGCTCAAAATGGGTCTTTTTTGCCCTGAAAGCAGCAAAAATGATAAAAAAAACCGCCTTTTGAAGGCAAGAAAGTTTCGGTTGAAAAACGTACACTTAAACAAAGCAAATTGCTTATTTTCTTCTCCGATTTGTGCAAGATGTGTTGGGAACTCACATGTGAGTCTGTGCACGGCCCGTTTGCGTTCTGAAAAACGGCCCACAAAAGGGTCATTTTGCCTTACAAATAGCAAAATTGACAAAAAAAGGGCCATTTGAACGCAAGTAAATTTGAATTGGCAAATGTAAAACTACAACAATGCAGCCTGTTTCTCGTCTCCTAAGATTTAGGCGGGATTGATGGGGAACTCACATCTAGGGTCTGTGTACTGCCAGCTTTTGATCCAAAAAGTGACCCTAACAAGGGTCATTCCCTAGAAAGAGCCAAAACGATAGGCCTTTTGCAGGTAAGAAAATTTGAATTTGCGAACGTAAAACTACACAATGCAGATTGCTTGTTGCCTCCTCCAATGTGGGCAAGACTCGCCAGAAACTCACATCTAGGGTCTTTGTAATGCCAGTTTTGCAAAAAAAGAACCACAAATGCGAGACTTCAGGTACTACCCGATTTACAACATAAAACATATACTGCGCGGTGAGCATGGACATAATTAAATGTGCAAGGAGTAGCGGTAATTGTTTGCCCTAGTGACCTAGATTAAAGTCAATATGTTTAATATTTGGGCAAAAATTAACACGTCAATCTCAAGTTTCAATTTTATTTGGGGGGGTTAGGAGGTTTGCCGCGAAAATTATGACCCCTACGGGTTGCCTTACGGGCTTGGGTGTCATTTCCCCCTGGAGGTTGGTGGGGGGGTCCTACCCAGGTGGTTGTTTCAAAATGTTCAAATGGCTCTCGCCTTTAATTTTTGTTTTTAATTTTTGGATTAATATTTGAAAAGTTAAAAATTAAAGAGTCACCGGCATTAACTTAGGCGGCTCTATACGCACGTAGCAAAATTGCCACAGTTCCCAAATGGGTACCACCCCAAAACGGGGGCTGAAAAACCACTTTGAAAAATTGCACAATTGTGCTTTGCAGGGAACACCCCCAAAAACCTGTGAATTATCAAAAATGACTGTGTGTAGGGGGTACAACATGTGCCAGTCAAAAGTCATGTATCCCCTTCAAATTTGGGCACTGCAGTGTCCATCCAAAGAAAAATCCCATTCTTCCAAATCATCCGCTGCTGCATTTCAAACCACACCGTAAAATGCAACCTAAAAAATGAAGCAAGGAGGACGACAGGCAAACACATGCAAAAATCTGGTTTGCTTTTTGTTACCGCGTCTGCTGACCCAGTCACTGTGATTGTATGCGAAGCGTGACAAACAATGCACCACCAGTGCAGCCAACAAGCAATGGAGGCGCCGCCAGTGCAGCCAATGTAATAATAAATGAGGGCAACAATGCCTGCAAAAGAAATGGCGCAAGAGGGGTAGAAAAAAGGCGAGTGGATGAATTTGGGCACTGCAGCGCCCGAAATTACGAAAACATGAAAAAGGGCACCAGTCTCACACCTGTGTGACACAAGACACATGGCAGTGTGCAGTCCGTGCCCAAAACAAAGCAGAAGGTTACACCAAGCTTGCGACCCTATTGTGAAATGGGTCGTAATGTGTTGTTGTTGTTCTCATAGGCGCTTGTACGATGTATTGAAACGGAACTCTCACATTCATGTACCCAGTATGGGCTAAAATTTGACTTTCACTACTTTTGAGCACTGCAGTGCCCAAATTTTTAAAAGGTTGGCAAATTTACCCGCTTCAATTCATTGTGGTGCATAGGTTCCTCGAAGGGCAAGAAAGGCCAACGCTTGTGCTTGCGTTGCGTTGGGTGGCATTCGTGGTACCAAATATTTTTTGGCTACGGAGAGACAGACAAACCGACACGCAAGCAGACAAACAGACAGATAGACAGAGAGACAGTCCGATGGACACCCCGACAAACGGACGAACAGATAGACACATACACGGACGGACAGACCGACAGGCAAACAAACAGACAGACAAATAGACAGACATACAGGCAGACAACAGACAGACGGACGGACGACTGGACGGACGGACTGTGGGACAGAGAGACACAAAGAGAGAAACACAGAAGACAAACCGTCAGACAAGACAAGACACACGGACGGACGGACACATGGACAGACGGAGAGACAGGTACAATGGTTGTCCTCCTACTACCACATGGTTGCTCCCTCATGCATCTGCACAACGTTGCGCACAGAATATTGACCTCCTTCCGCCCAGATTATATCATGCAAATGGGTTTTGAGTTCATTTGGGAGCTGCAGTTCCCAAAATATTACAAACCAACATTTTGAGGTCTCTAATGTACTATGTCGGGTGCCTGCCTCAAAGTCTCACCCCCTGTAGCAACCATTATCGGGTCTTGCCATCAGTTGTGCACGATATGTGCAATGTAATCATCCACGTGATCAAATCCCCCCCTCTAAACTACTACGCCATTCCATGTTGATGAAATACACCCCGTATAGATGTTGCCTTGATCTTCAAAACTTTGGCACACTTATTCTAGTAGGGGCATTGTTGGTTGATGGTGTTTGGTTGTCCGTGTGTAGTGTAATGGTTGATATGATGAACACCCCCACTCTCCAGTGCACCACCGTTGCGCGGTGCTGAGGTACACTCCTGCACAAGTGTTATGCCATTGGTCCAACACTTTCACACGCATTTTTTACTAGGGGCCTTGAAGTTGGATGCGGATTCGGTCGTCTATAGGGTGTCTTCCAACACGGAGTCAATCGTGTTTTCGAGTGTTTCATCACACTTTGTGGTTGTTATTTCTAAAATGGCTGTAGATGGTGCAAGACTCCGCATAGACAACCAAGTTTGTCTCTACCTTCAATGCCACTGGTAAAAAACGTGTGTGAAAGTGTTGGACCAGTGGCACAACAATTCTATGGAGGTCTGCTTCATCACCGCGCACGGTCGTGCTCTAGAGAGGGGTGGCATTCATCATGTCAACCATTATACTACACACAGACGACCAAATTGCATCGACCGACAATGCCCCTACTAGAATATTGGTGCCAAAGTGTTGATGATCTAGCACAACACTTATACGGGGTGTACTTCATCACTGTCGAATGGCGAAGAAGAATACAGGGGGGTATTTGATCATGTGGACGATGACATTGCACATACCTAGCATGAATCGTGGCGAGATCCGGTAATGCTTGCCATAGGCGATCGGACTATGAGGCATGCACTGGACAAGACATTAGAGACCTCAAAATATTGATTTCCTAAATTTTGGGAACTGCAGTGCCCAAATGAACCCAAAGGCCATTTGCATGATCATCTGGGCGGAACGCTGTCAATGTTTTTTGCAAGGTTCTGTACATGCATGATGGAGCAGCGTTGTGGTAGCAGGAGGACAGATAGTGTGTCTATCTCTCCGTCCGTCCGCCTGTCCATCCGTTCGTCTGTCTTGTTTCGTATGTCTATTTGTCTTCCGTGTGTCTATCTATGTGTCTCTCTGTCTATCCCTCCGTCCGTCAATTTGTCCGTCCGTTGTCTGTCTGTGTGTCTATTTGTTTGTCTGTTTGTTTGTTTGCCTGTCGGTCTGTCCGTCTGTCTATGTGTCCATCTGTCTACCTGTCTGTCCGTCTCTCAGGGCGTCTGTCGGACTGTCTGTATGCCTCTCTGTGTCTATCTGTCTGTTTGTCTGCTTGCGTGTCGGTTTGTCTGTCTCTCCGTAGCCAAAAAATATTTGGTACCATGAATGCCACCCAACGCAACGCAAGCACAGGTGTTGGCCTTTCTTGCCCTTCGAGGAACCTATGCACCACAATGAATTGAAGCGGGTAAATTTGCCAACTTTTTAAAAATTTTGGGCACTGCAGTGCTCAAAAGTAGTGAAAGTCAAATTTTAGCCCATACTGGGTACATGAATGTGAGAGTTCCGTTTCAATACATCGTACAAGCGCCTATGAGAACAACAACAACACGTTACGACCCGATTGACAAGAGGGGGGCAAGTGTGGAGTAACTTTGTGCAATGTGGATTCACCTATAGAGACAACTAGACACACACTTTCAATGACCCCCCTCAAAAGTACAACCAGAAGGTTTGGGCACTGCAGTGCCCAAAAATTTCAAATGCTAAGATTCCAAGCCCTGAAGCGGGGGTGTATATGTGCAGCTCTAAGAGCAACAAAAGGCGAGGTTGTTGTATCCCACGATGAAAATCCACGTGGGGTTGGACGAAAAAATGATATGCTTTTTTTGGGTGCCAAAAACGGATGTTGAAATCGCCATGAATCGTGCCTTTTAGCAACGAAGTCTACGTGCGTATAGAGCCGCCTAAGATTCATATCAATCTCACAAATATTAACCCTATTCTCCAAATATCAACCCTCCATAAAAATGCACAACAACAAGCCAAACATCCTAGGGGGCATGCATAATTGTTGTGCTTCACCAAAATGGATGTCCCCCCTTCCCCTTTTTCTGCACACACACACACACACACACACACATACATACACACACACACACACACACACACACACACACACAATGATATTGGCACCCCCACACACCCGAACTCTGCCACACACATCCCTCCTTGCTCCTTCCTCTCTCCTCCCGTTGCGCTTGCGCTTAAGGTTTGGGAGGGCCCTTTCTTTCCACAGGTTATTTTTTTGAAGAAAAGATTGAAAATTGTTGAAGATCGTTGAAAATTGAGCAAGGAGGGCAAGGTTGTAGGTATGTGTGTGTGTGTGTGTGCATGCATATGTGTCCATTGTGGCTAGTTTCTAGGTTGTAGAATGCCCCAAAGGAGATAAAGGGGCTAGTTCACGTTTCATTGGCAATGCCACCCCCCCCCCTTGCTATTGTGGTGTGTGATGTTTGGGGCTATGGGGTCTAGGGTTATGGTTCCTAGGGCTGTGGTGTGTGCTTGTGTGGGTTCGTGGGGCTGTGGTATGTGGTCCTATGGTACGTCTCGGTGTGGTTTCTAGGGCTGTGGTGTGTGGGGGTGTGATGTTTGGGGCTGTGTTGTGTGGGGGAGTGGTGTCTAGGATTCTGGTGTGTGGGGCTGAGGTTTTTGCGGTTGTGGTCTGTGGGGCTATGGTGTGGGGTTGTGGTGGGTACGGCTGTAGTATATGGGTGTGTGGTGGACATGTGTGGGGTTTGGTGTCACGTGCTGTGGTGTGTGGGGCTGTTGCATGGGGTGGGGGGGGGGGGGTGCTGTGGGGGTGCATTGCAGCCCTGTGGTGGGTTGTGGTGCATTGTGGGTGAACAAAATCAGTGCACGAGGGACTGGGGGGCATAATTAATTTTTGGGACGACTTTTTAATTTTTGGTAAGTTAATATTATCGGTTAATTTTTAATATTCGGAACGCCGGTCCCAAAATTAAATATTAATCTCAAGAAATTAACACCGGCGGTCTAAAACTTAAATGGAAACAATGGGGGCAATGTGGGGCTTTGGTGTGTGCGCTTGTGGTGTGTGGGCCTTTGGGGTGTCCGGCTAGGGTGTGTGGGGTTGTGGGGTGTGGCGATGTAGTGTACAGGGCTGGGGTGTGTGGGGCCGTGGCCTGTGGGGTTGTGGTGTGTGGGGCTGTGGCGTGTGGGCTGTGGGGTGTGGCCCTGTGGGGTGTAGGGCTGTGGTGTGTTGGGCTGCAGGGTATGGGGCTGTGGCATGTTAGGGGCTCTGGTGCTTGGGCCTGTGGGGTGTGGGCCTGTGGGGTGTGGAGCTGCGTGGTGTGGGGCTGTGGGATGTAAGGCGGTGCGTTTGGGGCTGTGGTGTGCAGGGCTGTGGTGCATGGGGCTGTGTGTGTGGTTTTGCTGTGTGGGGCAGTGGGGCATGGGGCTGTGGGGTGGGGTGCTGTGATGTGTTGGGCTATGGTTTGTTGGGTTGTAGGGTGTGGGGCTGTGGCGTGCCGTGCTGTGACAATTTGGATTGTGGTGCTTGGGGCTGTGGGGTGTGGGGCTGTGGGTTGTTGGGCTGTGGGGTCATGGTATGTCGGGCACCGTGCCCTTTGGGGCTGCGGTGCTTGGGGCTGTGGGGGGTGCTGCTGTGGGGGTTTGGGGTTTGTGGTGTGGGGCTGTGGGATGTTGGGGGTGTGCAGTCCGAAAAAAACAAAATAAACCAAAAGTTAATTTTTGACCCCCTAAACTAATTTCTGGAAATTAATATTATCGAGCCAAAAATTAATTAATATATTAATCATTAATCAGCGCGAGGGTTAATATTAATCTCAAAAAATTAACGAAAGCGACACAACAATTAACGTGAAAAAAAGTGCATAACGCACAACCACACACACCGCGGGGCATGCGTACTTGTTGGGCCTAACCATTTCAGGTACCCGGGGGGGCGGGAGACTTCCGGAGGGGGGCTTTAGGGGTGTGGGGGGGTTGCATATTGCGGGGCTTAGACACAAATTTGATGGTGCTTTTCGGGGGGGGGGGCACAGCCCCACGCCCCACAGCCCCAAACATCACACCTCCACACACCACAGCCCTAAAACCACACCCCAACACCCCACAACCCCACACACCACACCTCCACACACCACAGCCCACCCCCACACACCACAATACCAAGAGGAGGGAGGGTGGCATTGCCAATGAAACGTGAACTAGCCCCTTTATCTCCTTTGGGGCATTCTACAACCTAGAAACTAGCCACAATGGACACACATGCAGGCATACACACACACACACACACACACACACACATACCTACAACCTTTTTCTCCTTGCTCACTTTTCAACGATCTTCAACAATTTTCAATCTTTTCTTCAAAAAAAATAACCTATGGAGAGAAAGGGCCCTCCCAAACCTTAAGCGCAAGGGCAACGGGAGGAGAGAGGAAGGAGCAAGGAGGGATGTGTGTGGGAGGGGTTGGGTGTGTGGGGGGGTGCCGACCTCATTGTGTGTGTGTGTGTGTGTGTGTGTGTGTGTGCGTGCGCGTTTCTGCCCATTCCATCCAAAAAAAGGTGCATTGATGTTGTATATTTTGTATGTAGAGCCCACTATGGGCCATCTAGAGGAGCCAATGAAGCGGTGCACTGGGGGGTGGTCATCCCGAATGGCTAGCTCACCGGGCACCGCAGGTGTTGCCCACTAGAACCCCTTGCGGTCATCAATAGACTGCAACACCTCCAAAAAAACCATGTGTTAATATTTACATTAATTTCTCCTGATTAATATCAACTTCATTTTTCAGTCAGCGTTAATATTAACCGAAATCTAGATATTAATCTCGAGAAAGTGATGCAAAAATTAACAAACAACGAATGGGCCCCAAACCTTCAAGTTATCGGCCCATATCGTTGCAAGTGCCGCCATGTCCCTGTCCCCGCACACGGCCATCCCTATCACCTACAAGTACGCGGGTGTGCGGCCCCGTGCGCCGTGGTTGAGGAGCCCGATGGAGAGTTGGGTCCAACTACCACCGGCGCACGGGTACACACCCCCACACACAATGAAGGTGAGGGGCCTTGTCCAATCGATGGTGTCCACTAGCGATGGGCATGATTGGACGTACCGGGCCCATGAGGGTAGCGGCCAAGAGCGCGCGGGGGGATCGGGGACGGACACGGGTGGTCGTAGGTCAAGGGGGGTGACCAACTCCTTCCACGTGTCCGTGAACGTATCCCGAGTGGGGATGGGGCGGGGGAACGGGAGGCCCGTTGCGGCCGTGTAGGCCGACCCCCGGCGGGTCATGTACTCTGACACGTGCCGGAAGCCGAGCTTGGGGACGTTCAAGTCCATGAGGAGGCCGATGAGGTCCGGGGCCGGGAAGAGGTGGGAGGCATATTGCTTCACCGCCTCCACTTGCTTAGTACAAATAAGGGAGGGGTAGCCAACCTCCATGGCCTTGGACCATCGGGCCCGGGCCAAAGGGGATGAGGCCACCCACTCACCAAGGACTTGGGAGACCAAAGGGTCCCGCAAACCCCTGGCTCCACTCAAACGCACGAGCGTCATGTTCAGCTCGGTAAGGGTGTCCCAAGAGAAAGGCATAACAAGGGCTATGCAAGGGAACATGGTGGTGTGGAGGGGGGGGGGGGGGATGCGGGTAACCGGAGGGGGGGCGTCCAAGACACCCACCAACACAACATTGGAACCTCTCTACTATACCGTTGTGCAACAATATACCACGTAACACCCCTTATAGGTCCGCATATGTGCATGGAAAAATGGGCACAAATGGCCCGATCGCGAAAATTTGACTTTAACCTCTTAAAATTTGCGAGATTAATATATTAACGCCTTCATATATTAAAAATTAAAAATTAACATATTGACTTTAATCTAGGTCACTAGGGTGAGGTTGAGGACAGCCTCAATCAAGTTGTGTGATAGGGTGGCAAACACGATGGAAAAAACAAAACTCACTAGAGAGCCATGCAAATGCTCTTGCATTATGGTCTTTGGAACCCGGTAGCCACGGCAAAGGTGTTGTTGCTTGCGCTACCCTTTATGCAAACAACTTGCCTTTTGTGGGTTAATTGCTGAAATCTTTGCTCTACTCCCATATAGTCAATTGTCCGTGGCCATTCTTTTTCAACATCTACAAGGCAATTGGGTGCACCGTCGTGATGGCAGCCAGGACCAAACACTTAAAGATGCAATTGACCAGTCCCAAAGCCCACTCTTGTGTTAGGGACCCCAAGTCAAAGCACTTAGTCGCAACTTGATGCATTAGTGGTTCATATACCTCAAAGAATCTGACAATGATGGAGGCCGAAACGCCGTCATCACCCGGTGAAGAATAGCAGCTTAGCCGCTTCAGTGACTATTGAACTACTTCCCCTGGTAACAGCTGGAATAACGCACGGGCCATAACACCAAAATTGGGCAGATCGAGAGTTTGGAGCTAGTGTGTGCACTTGGCAACAATGTCCCCTTCGCCTGGGTAAATGGTGCCAGTGAGAGCATAAGGCTCCATCGTGATAGCTGATCACAATTCTCTTATTTCACCATTCACGGACTCTGTAACTGCACATGACCGGCTAGAAGCAATCATAGAGGCTAGGGATACTGAGATTCTTGCACTAACTGTACTCGCTCTCATAGATGCACGGTGGAAGGTTTATATGTATGATCTGCGTAGTGCGCGGAAATGCGCTATGGGTTATACTTTTGGCCACTACGCCCAAGACAACAAGTCTCACCCAGCGGCTGACCATGGACTACGGGAACTAGACAGGGCCCATGTCCACAACACACTCTCTCCTTACCTTCCCTCGGCATATTCGGTATTTGTTGGTAGATTGGAACACAAAGCGGGCCTTGTGAGTTGTTCATCTCCAGTTTTCCACACCAATCAACTGCGCTGTCGATGTGGGTGTCGTTCACGCGGTCTTTTGCGTGTGGCAGCCTACATACTATCCGCGAAGGCCTGTGTGGCCTCTTTCGCCCTGTTTAGCGGTGCTGCGCTCGTAGCCACACACCCAACTATTTGTATCAAAGGAACACTGCCCCTTCACGCTTTACCCAACCTAGCCGCTTTCGAAATTGAACTTGAGGGAGTAGTTTGTTGATTTGCTTGACCTGCTCGCCTTGTGACCCAATAGACGTGTTCTGCCCTTCGAAAATGCCTTTCAAAGTTGACACTAACGAGTTGCCTACTTTATGAGACAAGTCTTGTTCATACGATGCTACCAACATGGAGTAAGCCGAGCATTGAGATGAAAGCTCATGCCCTAGTTCGCTCACGAAAGCCCACCCTTGGACGGAAACCGCCTGTGAAGTAGAAGACAATAACAACGATAATAATCAAGACTTTAGTTTCAAGGAATTATTTGCAATGCAATGACGTGCCGCTGCCACAATGTTTCGTTGTGGCTGTTGCCAAATGTCCCAATGCCAAATGTCCAGTGGCGAGCCTTGTAATTTTGAGTGTGTGGAGTGTAGCCCCGTTATTAATTCGTCATCTTTGAAAAATTGTGTAGGACACACCAACCCCACCTTAGAGGCCGAGAAGGAAAGAGCTTAGCACCACGCCCGGCTGCAAGCACCAAAAAAACGCTTCGAAGTGTCACATCAACATAGCCCATTTTTCATTTCTTATCGATTTGCACTTCTTAAGCCTAAGAGAAATGGACATATTCCGTTCTTTTTTTGTCATCGACCAAATGATGAAACATATGCTAGGCTTGAAGAAGGGGGTGTGTAGTCCACCTGTAGCCAAGCCTCACCTTGTAACATATATCAAATCTTACCCTTTTCGAACAATTGCTCATTTTCATTGGAAAACAACCGGTGCCATATGCTTCAAAGATGCCCTTTCCCTACGTCGTGTCTAATTATAGTCCGACGTCCCGAGGGGCAACCTGTATGATTTCATCAACACTCCTAGCTCATTTCACCTACATACTTGCTCACAAATCCCTCGCCTACTCATTGCGCGATGCAATGCGCCGGTTAGGCTGGTTTTTCAAGCTCTACTTCCTTGTAAATACCCAAGCTTTATCTGTTTGCATGATTGCCCCAACCTACCTACTTGGTTGCAATGTTGTTGCCTGCCTTGCCACTATAGGCTCTGTTTGCATAAGTATACTGTAAACTTACCAACAATACCAAAGCCCGATGGTCGTCCCCCGGTAGCTTGTCCAAAAACATTCGCCTCTACTTTAGTCTATCAGCGTCCCTTGTCGTTGATGTGCGACAGCGCGCTAGTGGATTTGGTGGCTAGGTGAGAGCCCCAGCCGCCACAAAACTCCGGAACCTGAACTAGAAGCAAAAACCGCCATTTGGAGCAAGCGGGGACCTTTTTTGCCACCGAAAAGCCTGGGGACGGGTCCACCCGACTCGGAATTGAAGCCCACACCCCCTTTCTGATTGAATTTGGTCTAGAACCACACCCAATCTAGTCCATTGCTCCTGCCCGAATGTGTGGTACATGTGAAAAATGCATACAAGTAGCACTGATGGAACGGTCATCAAAGTTGGAGAAGCAAATAATGGATACACAACGATAAAGAGTTGCAGCCTGTTCAATGACCCAGCCTTGCTGCCTATAAAGACCGTGCCTCAACGGCACCGTGGAATGTTATTGGAGCACAAATGATTGCCTAGGATGGCAAAAAACTTAGGTACCTTACGCTTTTGTGGAGAAATGACATTAAGCGGGTCTTGAATACCCACCATGTCTAGCTGTTTTGCGGCCATGTATGTGCTAATTAGTTTGCATCTTGTTACTTTCTTCTTGCCCTTTGAATGCCGGTAAAAAGGGCAGAGGACTGAGGGACATAATTTTCAAGTCCGGAAAGAGGGGGGCAGAGACGGGCAACCCCTGGGGCCACTCAACAAGGGTACCAAACATCATAGTGGCTTAGCATTGCCCCCTTTGACGATCCGGATATGGGAGACATTCAAACCATGCCTGCGGTATGCTGTGTGTTAGCTACCTAGACTTCGCTTCGACCTTCTCAGCGTGAGTAGTGCGTTCAAAGATGTACTTCTCCTATGTGATCATGTAAACCGGCCTTGCTGTGCCGCGGCCCCTGATCATCGCTCCGTTCAAGGAAGTTAGGTCTTGCCCTATCATTTCCCAAGCCAACATGGATACATCACTTGGAATCCAATTGAGAAGCATAGCTGACGTTACTAACTTGGATTTCCGTTGAAAAATTTCCTTAAGTCGGGTCTCATCAATCCATGGCGGAACATCATAAAAGTAACATGGATACATCACTTGGAGTCCAATTAAGAAACATACGTGACGTCACTGGCTTGCAAGTCTGTTCAAAAATTTCCTTAATTTGGTTCCCATCAATCCATGGAAGAACATCATCAAATACCACGGATTATGCCTCCGGTGGTCTGGGTAAGCTTGCGCTGGACATAGAAGATCTGGAAGATCTCACGGACGCCCTAGAGTCCGTGTTCCCGTCTACACCTTCTAGGGAGTCGGTGTAAGATTGATTGGTGCGTTCGTTTTTAGCCAGGATGCCAATTGCATCTGAAACAAAACGGGCATTGCCGAACCATTGCTGGGCACTCTCCTACGTAGAGAACCCAAGGCGAACTTTAAATTTTCTGCAAGGCTGCAACAAGAAATCCGATCAGTCAATTTTGGCCTGCCCGACTAACGGATATACCGTGTGCGAAATGAAGGGCACAGTGCCTTCCTTTTGTTGCGGCTTGCGATGCTGATATAGTATCGGATCACAAGAAAGAAAGCCAGGCCCGTTCATTTCAGACTTCATCATAATGGCAAAGAAAAGGCAATCCATGTGGGCCCTGAGCATCTGAATGATTTCTTTCTCCTCGCATGGATGCCAAATTGTTTTGCAGCCTCGAACAAACCTGCTCGTCTCCGTACACACGAGTCCTTTTCTGCCCAGCCCATCAGAAAAGACTGGGCATCGCACCATCCTCAGTGTGTACCACGTGCATGGTGTTTGGTGTCTTCCTCACCTCAAACTCCCGTTGCACTGCCAATAAAGCCATGAGTAACAATTTGAGCACCCCAAACCTAGGTGCTAGCTCTTCCATGTTCATCACACGGTACCACATACCTGTGGACATCAACCCCCACTCCTCCCCTGTTTTGAAGGGTCGGCTGAGTTTGACAATTTCTCAACATCTCCACTCGATCTGAGATGGTATATGTGGGCATGTCTCCAGAAACAGTGACTTCTCATCATCGCACTAAATCAGCAGATCTAATATGTGTGTCTAGACCAAATTGAACAATTTGTTGACTTCTGCAATGATCTGTGGCAACTCATGGTAATCCCGAACCATTAATAAATTCGCGGTCATCCTAGGGAAGGAGTTGGGCCAGCGTACCGTCAAAAATCTCAGGGATACCTGACTACCAAAAATGCTAGCATCCCATCCTTGCCAGAGACGCGTCTCATGTTGGAGTATGCAACGAAGAAACTGCTATTCAAGCTGATACGGGAGTTGCTCCTCTTCCTTGGCTTCAAACGTTGGCACTGCGACAGGTGTGGTCATGGACTCCGCTTGCTCTCGTGCCTTGGATACATTTTCCACCAAAGTTTTAGCAAATGCTCGCCTTGGTGGCCTTTTCCGCTTATTTGCTACGTGACTCATGCACGATGTTCGCGTCAGTATCCACATCTTTCCGGCTGTTTGCCCAATATTCGGCCGTCATGGTGGATAGAGGCCTCTTGGGGGGTGATGATTTTCATTTACATTTCCATTGGACTATTCAGTAGCTCTAGGATGAGCATTCGAGCCTTGGCTATTTCCGAGTTCAAGTGATTGAATTCACCTCGTAGCTTCTCCGGTGCCTCAGGCGTGGCTGTCCTCTTTATGGCTTGCTGCTGAGAGATCACTTCCGATGTCTGAGTTTTAGCTTTTGCATGTTATCTTGTGCTTGTTTCAGTGGCACTGAATCATAGAAACTTTGGCTGATTGAATGCTTGCAAGATTGTTGCTACCAGAGTGGCACATTCAGTTTCCAGTTCATTTTTTGGCGCTTCTTTGGGCGCATCGGATGGCAAGCGGTGCAGCTCCTGAAATAGCTGTTTGTGTTGCTCAATGACGGCCTTCAACAGATGATGAGAGAGCAATTGGAGCCCATACACCTAGGCAGCAGTGTTTGGCCGCTACAAAAAAATGGGTTCTCCATTGTCACGTTGTTATACATACAATTTGTGGCCCTGGGGGTGAGCGGTGCCCCTAGAGGTAGATCCCCGAGAGTCGCTCACAGGCTACTATGTGACAGTCCTAGACCAGCGGGATCTGTGGGATGCTTGCAGTTGTGGTCACCAATTTTGCAGCAAGTATTGTTGTCGAGGAGCAGCATACATCCGAAAGCACCACTCCAAGCAGAGTTTGGATGGCACCGCCAACTCATATAGAGAAAGTTTTAGTCCAAACGGCACCACCGCTGTGATTGAAAGAAGATGGTCAGCGATGATGTAAATTGGACGAAAATGCCTTGTGAAGTCCAGGTCAAAGAAATGTTATATTCCTCGACCCACTAGTTGACCTTGCTCCTCGTGGGTCTTGATGGGGGTAGTGGGCGGCTCGACGGCTTCAAGTTCCTCGAAGTTGAAATCCGGCGATAAACTCGGCTCCGATGGCGGAGTGCCGTGGGCTCCCTCGAGTTCCTCGTTCGCTTCTTTGGTTGGGTGTAGATGCTCCAATGCAGTCGCCGAGTCGAGCTTAGCGTGCTACTACACACCGGTCGAAGCTTCGGGTTGTTCGGCCGCTTACTTGCAGACATTTTATCAAAGCCCCCAGCAGGGGCTGCACAAGGTAGAAAAAATGGCACTGAAAAAAATAGACACGGACACTCGGAAACTGGGGGTTAGGGGGTGGGGGCTGGGGGGCTGGGACCAAAAAAGACCTATCTTTGAACCACTTTGGTATCCAAGGCAAAATTCACACCCTCGCACCCCACGTTGCCACCTCCCGGTCCACTCACGCCAACAGCAACCTTGCCGATCATCTCATAATGACCGCCACTAATGTCGTTTGTGATAAACCTTGTTGTGAACAAAGTGGCAAGGAGGCGGTGGCCTAAGGAGTTGGCATACAACAACGGAGGTCTCCACTCTCCTTCCTCACCATTGTCACGGTGCTGGTAGCCACCCACACCCCCCGCGGGGGGAGGGGGGGGGTTGATGGTCCGGAAACCTCATTGGCGGAGCCCGCACCAAGGAGATTGGCCCACAGGGTGCCCAAGCCGGTGAGGGTGTTTTGACCGTTTCGCGGTTCGCATCACCATCGAAGCGGGTGCCCAATCCTGTGAGGTAATCATTTGGCATCGTTTCGCACCTACTTCCAAGTGTGGCAGCCTTTCGAGCCTCTACTAGTTGGCCGACGCCACTCGGGTGTCCATTATGGCTATGGTGGGCTAGGTTTCCCTCCCCGCTCCATTGTGTGCGGCCAACTAGTCCTAACGCACATGCCACTAGAGGGTTAGAACAAATACATACCCCCCCCCCCTTGTGCAAGCACCAAGAAAGTCAGGGCACCAACGGTCGGACCGGGTCTTCGTGCTTAGACAAGGCGGTGCTCGCGGAAAAGGGGAAGGGGGGGGGGGGTACAACGTTCAAGTATCAACCATACAAACAGATTTCATTCTGAATCAGAGGAATCTGGGCAGATCAATGTAGGACAAGCCTTGGTCGCAAACTTCTGCAGCTTTGGTGCCGGGTGTTCTAGAATGTTGCCTTTGGCGGGGGTTGTTTGCTATGAAGGCTGACCACTTGTGGCCCCACATCCGATGTACTCTCGGGAGGGCAACACTTTGGGCCATTGGGGCCACTAGTGTTGTTGCTGCTACTACTGCTACTGCTCCTATTGTTGTTGCCGCTGCTGCTGTTGCTGTTGCTATTGCTCCCACTACCGGATGCACTTCTAGGAGCCCATGCGGAGGCCAATGGAGGAGGTAGGGGTTGTGGCGCCCGGCACCAACCACGACCTCGTGCCAGGGCTGACCTTCGAGGGTGGGATCTTCAATGAGCAACAAACATTTGTCCCCATTTGTCCTGGTGGGGAAAGATCAATATGCTCACAAAATCAGAAGTGCCTGCACAAATCTTGCCTTCTTGGGGGGGCCAGGAAAAATGCCCAGAAAAAACTGAGCATGTTGAGTATAGACACATGGGGTGACCGTTTCTCCTGGCCCCTTTGGACGGGGCACCAAAAACTTCCCGTGCGTGCGGCGCTAGCCAATTTCTCCATATTGGCTTGTACGAAGGTCGGGACCTCTCAAATATTTTGGCCCCCAAGAGGGGGCGGAGGGGTGCAGGGACTGCACCTAGGCACCCCCTGTGACCCGCGACCCATCATTGGTTTGGGGGTCCATGTAGAAGAAACAAATGAAATGCGACCTGGTCCGAATCAACGCACAGTGGCGCCTATGGGCCGGCAAAAATTTGACCCCCCCTTGCCCCCACCCCCCCCCCCCCCCCTCCGAAAAAAGTTGCACCCGGATACAAGGGCTTGAAAATTCATTGGGGGATAATTTTGTCTCCCAAAAGGATGGTTCTACAAAGAGGCCAAATAAATCATACACAGGGGTCTTCGAGATTATTTTCAGTCTGGGGGGGGGGGGGGGGTTAACATCATAATTCCCCATTCAATTCTGAGCATTCTGACTGCACATACAAAGGGGCAAAACACTGCTGACCACTCACCAGAAATGCCAAAAAAAACAGGAAATTCTGGCATCAATGAGCCTCATGAAGCGCCTGACGGGCAGTAATGTTGTTATTGGCCTCACGATGTGGGCACAGACACTGCTGCACCCCATGAAGGTAGGTTTTGGGGGTTGGGGGTATTGGGTTCCCAGTGGTTGCCTGTATATTGTTATGAACCCTGGGTGGTCTACAATAATAGTGGTTTGGGGGTTCGGGGTAAAGCGGACAGTGATGACGGTTGTAGAGTGGGCCCAAAGAGTGCCGACAAAACTCGACCAGTCCTCCAAAATGGGCTCATTACTGTTGCCACTCTCCCCGCAGGCGTGTGCACCCGCCGAAGACACTTTCGGCTGCGAGGATTCACGGACCGATTGTTTCTTTGTGGCTAAGATTGGGGCGGTGTATGAAATGGAATGCGCAATTTCAAACGGACACCAAGACCGTCTGCTTCAACTGATGTTACCTCTTACCCTCCACCACTGCGGATTACCCTCCAACCGCCGTTGCTCATCCCCCAACTGTGGAGCTGGGCTTGACGGGCGCCAGCATGTTTTCTTCGTTTCCTCTCAGGGACCGCCCTGAAAAGAAGCAGAGCACCCCATGGGCAGCAAGTCGACGGCGGTTGGAGGGTAACCGGTGGGGGTTGGAGGGGAATGAAGGGCAGTGTGACGGTGGCGAGAACAATGCTTGGGGGCGGCCCTTAATGCGCAGCACCAAACAAAGAAGCGGGCCGGTCTTAAGGACCGGCCTGCTTCTGTCTGCATACAGCCACGAGCAGCGGGGTTCAGGAAACAAACCGTTCCACGGTCACCTCCACATCTTGACTCAGAATCAAGTCTCTTTCGATTGATTTTGGCACAATATGAAAATCTTCCAACATATCCTGGGTTTCGATGCAAGAACTCGAGCTCGGAGACTACAAAGAGAAGGTGCAGTGGGGTGTATACTGTGGCCGGGGTGAGAGTCATGTGGGAGAGAGTGGGGGGGGCGCAACGCAGAGTAAGCGTACCGGTGTACCCTCAACTTGGGTTGGGGCCTGGGCTCTGGCAGTGGGTGGCCACAAAAGAGCGCTGAGCGCAGCACCAGCAGTGCCTCCTCTGGGGACGGGGGGGGGGGGTCCTACTGGGAGGCCACTGATGAAGTGGAGGGCGCGGTGGCGTGTGGCCCCCTGTGGATGGTGACTGTTATTTCCTGATGGACTCCGGATGGTCAGGAAACATTTGGTACGAGGGAGGGCTTCCAAATTTGTCCACATTTGTCTCTATCTCAAAATTTCCTCCTGTGGTACTGGGATAAGTAATTTTACCAAGTGAGGTGGAACAGTTGTCCCTCGGCTCACAAGTGCTGCTTTTGCTCCTTGGCGTCCCTCCCATGGCTCTGGTCTGTCGAGCCGAGGTCACAGCCCCGTAACTTGTGTCAGGGGGGACCGCCTGAAGTAGGCTCACAGGTTCACAGCTCCTTTCCAGAGTGAGTAGATATCTTAGCACACAGGTTGCACTGTGTGTGTGTGTGTGTTTGGGGGGGGAGGGGGGTACCGACAGGGCGTTTGTTTTCAAAGGATCCCCCCCCCCCATTGCTATGCCCCTCACCCCCTCGGTTTCTCCCAGATCCCCACCTGGTGCAGCTCACTGGATCTTCCAAGGATTGGGGACCGCTGGTTCCGGCGGCCAGTGGTGGCGGGTGCAGTTGATCTCCCAGGGTCCCGCCTGCCTGCCCCCATGCCCCTTTGCAGAGATCTCCTGAGCCTTTCCTGTTGGGGCTGTGTCATTGGGTGCCTTGGGGGGGCACACCCCGAAGAAGACGCATTCGGTTTCCTGGTGGGTCCCACCCCGCACACTCTGTCCCTTCAGCGCCCCTGAAGGGTCGGGCTGGGATGGGGACTTTCTTCCTGGTTGTGGACAGGGCGCCTAGAGTCGTCCCACAAAGGCCCTACAATGGGGCCTAAATGGTTGTGCACCAGGAATTGGGGGGGGGGGGCAGACACGCATTGGAGCGGAGGATGGGTGGGGGGATGGGAGGTTTGGACCCGGGGGGGGGTCTGAAGAGGGGGGGGGTTGACCCTCCTCCTTGACAACTGCTCCTTGAAAGGAAACACTAGGACAGCCCACACAACCTGCTCCCGGGTCAGGGCAGGTGTGGGGCATGCACCAGCAATAGAACAAAATTTATCAAGAGTCTGCAGCATCTGTAGAGAACAATGGGCAACATGACAACATGACACAAAGCACTCTACAGATCCCTTGACTGCCTCGCAAAGTTGTGCACCCAAGAAGCTTCAGCATTGAGAGATGCTACCACCAGGCACTTATTCAGGCTCGAGTTGCACCTGAAACTGTCAACCTAAAAAATTTTCTAGACCCCCGACTCAGGCTTCCACCTGCATTGGAACAGGGGGAGGGGGGGGGTGGTCTGAGGGGGGGGGGGTCCTCCTTCCATTTTTTTGGTTGTAATGTGTGTCTGGGGAGGGGTCACACAAGGGCATGCAGAGCCGTCTGGGCGGGGGGGGGGGGGTTGGACTACCATGCTGAAGAATTGCTGGCGAAACATCCGAATTGGTTCTTCAGTGCTGTTGTTGCATGGAGGAGGCCCTCGGCTCTGCGATGGAGCGAGGCAGACTGCTCTGCTTTGCAGCAGATGCCAGGCCATTGGGGATTTGGTTTGAACGTTGGAGTCTAAAAGGCGACAATGGGATGTTACAGCCTCACAGTTGCACCCTTGTGCCCCCATGGCGTCCACATCCCTGCTATGCAACCCTGGGCCCAGGGGAGGGGGGGGCGATTGACTTTGCTGCGATCTAGCCCCACACACCTCACTGTCTGGGAAAAATCAGGGCAGTCGAAACGGAATTATGACATGTTCTAAAAACCCGCCCTCAAAATTCATGGATCCAGGGCCCCGTTGCTTGTGTTTGTGTGTTTATTTGTTGGTGAACACACGCACAAGCCCATGGATTCCCTCCAGGCATCAAAAATAAGGAAGGAAGGAAGCAACCGATGTCACTTATGTGCCGCCGAAGCAGTTCCAGAAGCTTGTGGTGACAGCTCTGTTGAACAGGGGCCTGAATTGCAGGGGTTCCACCCACACTGACTGCACATCTTTCAGTCATGTGCATCTCCCTCCCCCTGCACAGGCACAAACACAGTGCCATACACAAAGAGCACATTGCAAAGGTCTATTGCACAGTGCTTTCAGCCTGTCTTCAGTGTTGCCAATGTCATCTGAGGCACCCAGCGCTGTGGAATAGAAGCTGCAGGTGGGGCAGGGTTGAACCACAGAAGAGGTGAAACGGTTTGGCCAACTTTGCCTATTCGCATGCCTGTTGTAGCCTTACCCCGCTAATGTAGGAATGGACCAGGGCACTTTCCAGGTCCATTTGTACCCAAATGATGTGGAAACCATCAAGGTTGCCCCCGCTAGCCTCCTTTTCACACGTAGCATCAGGGCACAACAGAAGTAAAACGTGGTACTCCCGTGGGTGGGAGCTGACTCCCAGATTGTGATGCCCAGTTTAAGCGTACTTCAAGCCAATGCATTGATCCCCACAAGTGGCCAAATAGCAGTGGCATCTGCAGTATCCCTATTGGACCGGATATAGGCCGCAGTCATGCCTCAAATAGCAACATCAAGCAGTGCTATAAATCAGAGCAAAATATGTTGAAAAGGAGGAGGGGGGCTTGGAGGGGGGCAGAAGGGGGGGGGGGGGTGTCGAAGAAGCATAACCCTCTTCTGCCTGCCAGTGTTGGCCGTTCCATCGTTTGGGGTTGGCATCAAACCAAGTAACGCCCTGTTGCAAAGGGGGATGGAGGGCATTGTGGATTGGGTGGTGGCAACGAAGGAGTAGGCGAGGCCAATGGGCCAGTTGGTGGTCCGCTGCCGCCACTGTTTGTTGTTCATAGGTGTTTGTGCATCTACACACCAGCGGCCCGCAGCGAACGAAAAAATAAGAAATCGGCCCATGCTCAGAACAAAGTCCCCCCCCCCTTACCCCAGGCGCCGCACGTAGACGGGCCTGTGCCGCCACCCAAGGACACAGCTTCCCACACACCTCCTCGTGTTCAGACTCCGGGGGTGGGGGAGTCACGAACGCGAGCACACTCTTCAGCAGCAGGGGCAGAAACGTGATGGTGGGGTCACCGAGGCTCAAAACAATCGCCGCATTCCCTTCGCTGGCCTTGTACTCCACCTGCGAAAATGTGCACAATGTACCGAAGATCTGCCCTCAGTGCCCGCTCCCTCGGACACCCGTCAGTGAGGCTCATACTGTGTGCATGAGACTGTGCTCTGGTGTTTGTACTTGCCACCTCTGAAACATGTGGGCGCCGAAGCACTTTCCTGCTCTCTGTTTCGGTATACATGGCTGCGCACAAGATGCTCTGGATACTTCAACAAGCAGTTCCCTAGCGTCACAGGGATGGAATGGTTTGGTAGGGGTTGCCGTTTAAGATCATCCCTTGCAATTGCTGTAGTGAGTGGGACTGCGGTGAGGCTGACGGGCTGGCTGTGCGCCAGTCACTGGGCCAAGGCAAAATACACACCGTCCAATCCCCTTTGGCACTGCATTCGTACCGCAGGATATCTCGGGTAAGGTAATTGCTGTCTGGCCGGTCGTCACAGGCCAGCAACAGCCCGATGTCCACTTTTGCATCCATTTCTCCGCCTGCAGAACAGGTGTGTGCTGCGAAGGGCTGTACGCATACGCGTATACACGCGTATACACGTGCACCCGCCTACACGTACACCCGCGTACATGTATCCGTGGATACTAACACCATGTCCACATAGGGAGGTTGTGTATACCTGTGTACGTTGTGTATACTGAAGCCATGGTGATGTAGGGTGTGTACAAACCATAACTGCACGCAATGTGCCAAAATTGACAAAGCCACCCATAGCCCTGAAAATCCGAAAATATGCAACACTTGCCGGGCAACTGAAAAACCCTGAGCTTGGGAAGGGGGCCGTATATTGTCTCTTCACATGAACAGTGTCTACAACATGTGCACGTTGTACGCCACCTATGCACAGTGTCTGCAAACTACACCCGGGTAAACATGTATGTGCAAAGTGTTAACAAACTGTGCACAGTGTCGACAAACTATGCATGGCGTCTACATGTATGCACAGTGTCTACAGACTAAACTCGGGTAAATGTATGTGTGCACAGTGTCGACAATTTGGAGCACAGTGTCTACATGTATGCATGTATGCGCGTACACACGGACTCCCCATATAGAGATGATGTTCACCGAGCTGGTGGAACCAGTCTTGGTTTTATAACCCTCTTTAGTGTCTAGGGTCGACCTACCAGGTTTGGCAAGCAAGCAAGTAGCAGCAGAAGCAGCAGCAGCAACCAAGCACATGCAAGATGGGCAAAAATCACAACTTTGTCATGGTTCTTTGGATTCAACTGAAATTTTGGTGGATGATACATATGGGTGTGGGGGTTTATTTTGCGCCGCGTGTTCCGTTCAAAAGCACTTCTTGCGTCGCTTGCACGGCCAAACTTCGGCTGCGTGTCCAATTCAAGTATATTCCTACCGTTTGCATATGACGGCCTCTGCATTAATGCAAGGCCTCGCAATACAACCATAGGTAAATTGGATCTTACTTCCAATCGCCCGGGTGAAACCTCCTTCGGTGTAGGGTGCATTTTCGTATGAATCTATTTTGAATTGCGAGGCTGCACAATAATTAAAGTTAGCTACGGCATCGGACAATGTATTGCGAGGCCTCGCATTCCATTTTGTAAAAACTGTTTGCTTTCTCATTTTCAAAAAAAAATCGATTGCGAGGCCTCGCATTCGATGTGGTGGGTACTGAATGTTCATAATTGTAAATGAGAATTTGCAGTCATTGAAAGCGCAAGTGGCATACCCAAGTTTCAAAATCTCCCAAAAGTGGCGGAAAAAAAAGCCCATTTGGGGGCAGATTGGGTGCCTAGGATGCCCATGCAGGGGTCCATTTGCAGGCACCAACCTAGATGATGAACAAACACCCTTCATTGCCGTCTATTGTGTTTTGCACCCAAGTATTGGCCCCAACGACCTCTTTTGGGGCCCAAAATACCGCAAAATCACCCTTGAAAAGCAACTTTCTTGCATGCTTTTTCAAATTCCACCTATTGGTGTTGTATTTGAATGCCATGGAATGCGTTGGGCACCCTTGTGGTGATAAATAATGATGAAGGGGGTCACTTGCAAGCCATTTTCTCGCTGTCAACAACCTTCAATGCCCCATTTTGGTATTGATGAGTGGTGGTGTGTGCACAGCGCACATGCGAGGGTAGCGTTACTGGGGTCACATGGGGTTCCAAAAGTGGTCAAAAATGATTTTTTCCAAAATTGTTCCTAGACTACTCGGCGTGCTAAACAAAGTGATTAATGGCTATTTTGAGCCACTTTTGACCCATATTGGCCCATGCAGGTTCCCAAAAACCCTTGAAATGGGTAATTTAGAAACTCACATTGCAGTACAAGGGGGGCCGGGGGGAATGCGGGAATTTGGGCAGTTTGGGGGCTTAGTGCCCATGAAGGGAGCGATTTGCATCGGAACCAATCTAGATGATGAACAACCACTTTTGACCACTGTCTGATTTGTTTTGCACACAGGTAGTGGCCTCAAGATCCTCTTTTGGGACAAGAAATACCGCAAAATCAGCCTTGAAAAGCCCCCTTTTTGTATACTTTCTCAAGTTTCACCTTCTTGTGGTGTGTTTGATAGTCATACATTGTGTTCGGTACGCCTGTGGTGCTTCTCATGCCGGCAGCACAAGCACAAGATAATTGCAGTAATAGCCAGCAGATCAACAATCATTATCTAGCAAGATTGCACTTGGGGCTATAAAATTAGAGGGAAATAACCATCTAGCACGTGGGCCAAACACTGGATAAATGAGGATGAAAGGGTCACTTGCAACATAATTCCATGCTGCCAACACCGTTCAATGCCCTATTAGCACCACCAGTGCGCACGGCGCACATGCGAGGGTAGGGTCACCGGGTCCAAAAGTGGTCAAAAATGATGTTTTCCAAAATTGCTCCTAGACCACTTGGGGTGCTCAAACAAGTGGTTTAAGGCTATTTTGAGCCTTAGTTGCCCCATAACAACCCATGCAAATTCCCCAAAGCCTTCGAAATGGGCAATTCTAGGACTGATAATGCGCTATATTTGAACACTGTGGATTGCATTTGGAACCCTTGTGGTAATGAATATTGATGATGGGGATTACTTGCAGGTTGTTTTTGTGCAGCCAACACCCGTCAATATGCCATCAGAATGGTGCAGTATGCACAGATTGGTGCGGCGTGCACATGCTAGAGTAGGGTTACGGGGTCACCTATCGGTCCAAAAGCGGTAAAGATTTTTTTCCAAAGGTGTTGCTAGACTTATTGGGGTGCTCAAACAAGTGGTTTAAGGCCATTTTGAGCCATCTTGGACCCACATGAGCCTGTGCAAGATCCAAAAAGCCTTGAAATTGGCAATTTTGAGACTGGCAGTGCACCACAGGAGGGTATAGTGGGGATGCCGGGGGGGGGGGGGTTGATAGGTGAGGAGTGCCGATGGAGCATTAGGTGGCATGTCTCTTGAGTGAGCGGAGCCATTTTGGATGCATGTGAGTGCATACAAGCCCCAAAAGAGCCTTGAAATGGGCAATTTTGGGACTACCGGTGTAGCAAAGGGGGGTCTAGGGGGGAATACGGGGGGGGGGGGGTGATAGGGCAGGGGTGCAAGAGGAGTGCTAGGGGGCGTGTCTCTCGAGTGAGCGAAGTGAGCGAGGAAGGGTGTTGAGGATGGTATAATTGTGGAAGTGGCAGAAATTGTTTCTGGTGTCTCTCAACATGCATCCTTATGCAGCTCGTAGCGGATATCCCCCCCCCCCACACCAGCTTGGTACCAATATTCATTAGTGATAGTATATGGGTACATGTGTACGACCATATAAGCGTACACGCAAAGCAGAATATACATGTATACCCATACCCTAGGTACACGCTAGAAGACCCAATTTCGTTCTAGCCAAATGGCGCTAGAAGGCTAGAACGAAAAAAAGAGGGGTTACCCCCACCCCGTGGGGGTCAAGGGTGGGTGATATGAGGGATCCAACTTGGACCCCCCTTTCCATACTTGGGGGCCTAGCGCTTGTTTTTCACAATTTCAGCGTTTTGACCTGAAATTGGAAGGGAAAACGTTTTTGTTCTAGCGACGTTCTAGCAACGTTCTAGCGCCGCTCCCTAGAACGGCGCTAGAACATCTAGCCAAGAACAAAACTAGAAGAGAAACATTCAAACATCATGGCAAGTGAAGGACACCAATGTGTGTGTGGGAGGGGTTCCATGACATACACACACATGGAAACCAACACATTGGGCGCATGTGTAGTCATATTTGCTCCCACACACCGACGCACCCACACACACACATTGACATAGGCATAGGCACCATGGGGCTGCCCTCCCTTCAAGCCATGGGTGTGTGTGGGGGGGGCTCTTTCCTCGCTTCGCATGTTTGGTATGGGGGGGGGCGGGGGCTTGAGGGCGGTTGGGGGCGGGGGGGGGGGGGAAGTCAGGGGTGCGAGGGTGTTCTTTTCTTTCTTTCACAAGTGGTTTGTTTTATGCATTAAAAATCTGACAAAAAAAACAATGAAAATGATCATTTCTGAAGTTGCAGGTGTGCTATGCTATTGTGTGCACTGTTGTGGTGTCTTGTGGTCTTGTAATGTGTACAGTGGTGTCATGTGGTGTGGTGTGGTGGGATGTGGTGGAGTATGATGTGGTGGGTGAGTTGGTTTGGTGTGTTGTACTGTGTTACGGTTTAGTGTGTTGGAGTCTAATGAGGTGCACTGCGGTGTGTTGTGGTGTCATGTAGTCTGGTCTGGTTGGTACATAGTTCGTTTGTTGGTTGGCTGTTTGGTTACTGGTTAGTTCGTTGGCTGGTTGGTTGGTTGGATGGCTGGTTGGGTGCATCTACACCCCGGGGTGTGTGGTGTGTCGTGCTGCTGCATGGTGTGAGATGTTGTGTCCGTGGGTGTGCATGTATGTGCAGCCATTGCAAGGGTGGTGGGGGAGGTTCTATGGAATTAATGTTCTTGTTCTAGCGGCGTTCTAGCGGCGTTCTAGCGGCGTTCTAGTGCCATTCTAGCGACGCCGATCGGGGGGGGGGGGGGCTGCACACACACGTTAGCATCCGAGTCCAATGACAAATAGCCTAGCAAACAAAATTTCCCGAACTGGCCCCTTTATCTGCTTTGGGGCACGTTAGCATCCGAATCCAATGACAAATAGCCTGGCAACTTGTGCACACATGGGGACAGGGGAGGGCACAAGGAAGGAAGGAGGGAAGGGGGGAGCACACCTTTTGTGGCCAACACACAGCACCATGAAGCACGGAAATTTTAAAAACCACCCGTGAAGAAAGAAAAGATACCCTCCCTAGCCTCAATTGCAATACAACAAGCAACAGCAGCCCGGGAACCCACACCACAAGATCGAAGGGGGGAGGGGGGGATAGCCCAACACTCAGGGGGTGATGGTAAGGTGTTTGTGTGTGCCCTCTTCCCTCCCCTCCCCACCCTCGACATTGTATGTTGTGTGTTGTAGTGTCTGTATGCCTATGCCAAACTGTGTATGTGCTAGGGGAGGGGGGGGGGTACATATGTGTATGCATGCGTCAAGTGTGTTGGTTGCTATGAGTGTATATGTCATGCACCCCCCCCCCCCGACGCAAGTTGACTATTTGTTTTTTGTGTTGTACCTAACCTACCAGTCCAAGCTAGAACGATTTGCGTTCTAGCCTGATATTTTCTAGGCTAGAACATCTAGACTAGAAGTTCTAGCCTAGAACGAAATTGGGTCTTCTAGCGTGTACCTAGGGTATGCTCGTATACATGTTCATGTATACACATGTATACACGAATATGCACATATTCACGAATACGCATACACGACGTAAATGGGAGTTTTCGCGGGCACGGGGGGTCTATTCCGTCCACTAGCGGGGTTTTCAACTTTTTGGCCGTGTACCTTAAAATGAGTGGATTTTTGATATGCCATGTCATACCTTTTCAGAGAGCGCGTGAAAAGGGCTTTTTAAAGCTTTTTCATTGTGGTCTAACTCACCAATATGTTGAAATGCCGGGCCGTACAAAAAACCGTTTTGTGCCTGGACGCCCTTTTGTGCTGTTCAGACAGCAGACTGCACACCTGCACTGTAAGGCTGTCCACTGCATTTCGTCAAATTTTCTACCCAAACTCATCCTTCCCAAGCACGGAACATGCGATGGGGCTCCAAATAAGCTTTTTGCAATGGGACTGCTATTGCAAGTTCACGGTAACCGTGTCCCATTGGCCACAAAAGTCAACATTGGGGCAGGACTCAATGGTGCCATGCAGACATCGTGGTACCCACAGCATGCAACGAGCACCAAAAATCGAAAATGGCCGCAACATATGGCAAGACCACAGCCCGAAACCTCCAAAAATGGATTCTCCAACCTGAAAACAGGGGGGGGGGGGTCCGGACACCCCACAAAAGAGTGGAAAAAAGCGGGGCCGGTGACATCCCTATGGCAATTTCGTCCCCTGTGACCAATCTGGTGGCAGCAGCCGAAAATGGCCAAAACTTCAACAAAAACCAGAATTTCTCAAACAAATTGTCAAACCAAGAGCCGAGACCTTCAGAAATGAATTCCCCACCCTCAAATAAAGCGGGCGGGGTCCCCTCACCTCACAACACGTCAATCTCTTGCCCGCACACTGCTGGTGGACGGTTTTGGGGGGTTTACCCCCCCCCCCCCGCGAAAACTCCCATATGCATATATGTATACGCAACATATACGTGTACATATGTGTGTACGTATATATCTGGTGCTCTGCGTCTGGCAAGGGCGGCGGGCTTCTTCATCATGTGTCAGTATTCAGGTTGATGTATCAACCATCCATGACGATGAGGCGGTGCCGACATTTCCATTGGGACAATTCCATCTTTGTTGATGCGGGGACATCCATAAAACATTGAGGGGGGGGACCCAACAGATCTATCTCCAAATGATCAGTGCGACGTGCTGATCATTCACATGATGTGTAGCCGGTGGGTAAGCACACGGACTTACCTCATTCATCTCGATAACGGAGAGAAGTATGGCGTGTAAAGGAATTTTTTGTGCAGTTGTAGGGGGGTAGATGGGATGCGCATGTATTCCATGCGAACGGGAGCATACCGGGGGGCGAATTATTTCAGGGGTTTTTTTTTTTGGCCGGCCAAAATTGGGGGGGGGGGGATTTTGGTACTGCTCCTTAGAAATGAAGGAAAAATTTGGTATGAGGCCCCTTGTTGTTGCATCATAGTGGACGGTTGTGCTGTCAGAGACATGTGGAAACCCTTGGTAGCTGAAAAAATTTTCATCCAGCTAGAAATATGCGACGAAAAATGAGACTATGGAACGAAAGCTGGCTGGTCGAGTGGCCACAGTGTTGGGCTATAAATCGTCAGATATTGGGAATTCTGGGTTCAAACCCCACTGTGGTGTGTTTAATGACCCACACCCAGAGTCAAAGTTGCGCCTTCACACTGCATGCAGCGCGCAGAAAACCCCTCCTGCAGCCCATGCCTGGTGCACACAGTTTGACACATCGCATCCTTAAAATTGAAGGAAATATTTGGTACGAGGTAGGAGTACGAAATTTGTCCATATCGATTTTGTACTGTGCTAAATAATTCGCCCCCCGGTAAATGGTGGGGTCAGGAATGGGCTGAGGATGACCCGTCTGCAAGAAGGACGGCGCTGTGACAGGGGCGCACCGAAAGTCTGTGCAAATGCAATCTTAAGGCGCTCCATATTGAAAGAGGTGATACGCGCCGGTGCCGAGGCCTTGAGGCCATCGTCATCCCACAGCTCCACTGAGAATTTGCAGAAGTCGAAGTACGACACAAAACTCTGTTTGTCCGCTATGTCGGATTGGGGCCTCTGGAGGACCGGCGGGGGACTAGCATGTACTGTGCCATCGCGAGGGGCCTGGCTTGTGGAGTTCTGCCGGCGCTTCTGGGCCTGGGCCTGCCGCCTCTCGTCGTTGGACCCCTGGGCACAGGGGGGGACAGAGCGTACTGGGGGAGGGGGGGGGGGGTCAAGGGGAAGGGGGAAGGATAGACGGGATGGAGGGAGGAGCGGAGCGGGGGGTCGGTGAAGGCTGGCAGTTCACCGTGTACAACCGGTGTCTCCTGCCATGTCTCTTGGAGACCTCCTTTTGTTGATCCAGGTCACTTCGGGGTTTTTTGTCGTTGTTGGGGGCGGTGGGGGCAGGGGAGTTTCGGTTTGTGGGTAAGAGTGGCAAGACTGTCACACTGCTCACATTTGCAGCTACTACCCCAGTGCCATCAACTCCCCTGCCAGCGGTGGAGGGTAGGGGGGGGTGGCCAGGCCACCCCTTCACCTGCTCCTCGCGTGATGTCAAAATGTGGTTGGCGCCAAGGGCACAGAAGCAACCTTTTCTCCTCAGCTGCCCTGTGGAAAGGTGCTGGAGAAGTCAGTGAGTCACCAGGTCAGCGAAAAGCAGGCTTGTACAGGTAGGGGAGGTTGTTGAGGGTTGTTGCGGGATGTTGAGGGCTGTTAAAAATGAGGTTGAGGCATGGGTATTCGGGGGCCACCTTCCCAAGGACACAGGCTGCAGGCTCTGACAATTAGTCCCCACAGGCAAAGCTGTAGCTCCATCAGACATTGGGCGGCTTTCAAGCGAGCCAGCCCCCTCCCCCTTGCTAGCCAGTAAAGAGTCAGGTTAGGAAGAAAGAATTGACACAGAGAAGGAGGAGTTTACCCATGTGAAAGGGCAAGAATCTGATGTCACAGGCCCTCAAGCACTCATGGGGAGGAAATTATTGCCTTCGCACCTCAGCCCAGGATGTGTGGCGAGGAATTTCACAACGGAGATGGATGGTTGTTGAGGGTTGTTGAGAATTGTTGAAGGCTGTTGAGGGTTGTGGAGGGTTGTTGAGGGTTCTGATTGTCGAGTACTGACGTTTGAGGGCTCTTCAGGTGTGTTGTGTTGACGCAGAGGAAAGGGGTGGGTCATGACAGCTGCTTGAACCTGTTGGCCGCTGAAAAGTGGAAAAATCGATTATTGGCGGTTGTTGCGGGTGCCGTGCATGTGGTGCCATGCCACATGTACGGCACCCAAATGCTTGAGGGCTGTGATGAGGTTACAGGGATTGATGGGCCTGTTATGCAAGCGTTCAGCTGGATCTAGGGTTGCCCCCTCTTCACCTCAACAACCCTCATGGATCCTGATGGACCCCCTGCAACCCTCAACAAATTCAAACACACCTCTCAACCCAACTACATACCCCCAAGCCCTCATAAACACTCCGACAGCACTCTTCAAACAACCTGAATCCATCGTCAATTGTGCTTCATCCTCTTGGATTCAACCAAGCCTCATTTGTTCTCGATGGTCTTGGATTTCCCTGATTGGTGGTCTGCTACCCCCATTTTCATGGATCCCGGACAACCCTCAGCACTTTTCTTGAACCCCAAACACGCCTCCCGCATCCTCGAGAAACTTGCCCAACCCTCTCCGCCATCAACAATTCTCCTCAGCCCTCATTCGCAAACCACAGTCCTCTGCCATCCTCCATACCACAACACAATCCTGAGAGAAAAGGTCTTGGGGGTGGGGCGAAGCGTCTTACAACACCAGCAAGGGCACGAAGTGGCGGGCGGGGGGGGGGTAGCACTCATCAGACGGTGGTCACATACCCATGGGCTGGTACAGCAGCACAACAGAAATCAGGAGGAGCAAATTGGGAGACACCCAAAACCTCTCCATTAGAGCCAGAGTGAGGGCAGTCAGAGGAGGTTGAAGAGTGGCAAAAGCATTGGGTAGCGTCAAGGAACGAACAGAAATATTGGGGAATATTTGGCTGGGCGGGTGACACTAAATGACAACTGGTGGCGAGCGGCAGGATAGCGCACAGAAACGTGTGGGGACATCTCTGGCGGCCACACATCAGGTGACAGTCGGCACGAAGGCGCAATGCCCATATCCCACCACTGGCGTCACAATCAGCCCTGCAAATGCGAGGCCAAACTTTGGTCTACACAACCGGACAAACAACATTGACAGGTGCTGGGCCGAAGCCTAGGCTGGACCTGCAATTGATATGAACAAAAATGGCGATCGGAAACAGACCTCAATCACTGTGAGCGCCTTGTCCTTCCAGTCGTCGAGAACGTTGGCATTCAAGATCAGTAGCAGCGCATTGTACTGCCTCTTCGTGAGCACCACCTGTTAATCCCAGGCGATCACAGAAATGTGCGAGGAGTGCGGGCATTCCAAATTGCGGCGCAGGGGGGGAGGGGGTCGGGAAACTCGTCTCTGACGGCCGGCGCGTGGCTGAGTACGAAAGCATAGTACGTCAGAACAAAGGGGAGGAGGGGGCTGCCGTGCTGCCAAACACCGGCCATTACTGCACCACATGTCAATGGTCGCTGGCCATAAATACGGCTGGTAAACATGGGGACCTTGGCGTGCACAGCATCCACCCGCCATCTCAGGTTCCTCCTTTAGGGGCGCCGGTTGCGGGGCGATCAGACAAGATTCATGACACGTGCCATGAACGACAGAGATGTTGTGCGCAGGAGACTGCGAAAAGATGTGAACGCAAACCAAAGGTGTCCTTTGTCCCCCTTGCCTTTCTTGTCATCACAGGAGCGGGGGGTGGGCAGAATCAGCAACAGGACATGCAGTGGCAGCAGAGAGACTGGCGCACAGTGGCCCCAAGAGGGCGCGATGGCAGCAAGAGTGCCCGGCTTCAACAGCAGACACAAAACCATCTGCCCCACCAAACCTTCATCTCCTCAATACTGGAGATCACCGTCATGCCCGGGTACTGCATGAACGGGTCATTGATGGGGCGCTTGGCCTGCAGTGTGATGGACAGGTCCTGCAGAATCGCCTTGTCATTTACCATCCGCTCGTCTTTGATGGCCATGGTCATGTCCTGCACGCATCGTGAGGGGGTGCGACAGGGCCCGAGGCTGTGAATGGGGATTCGGGCCATGCTCTCGTGTCCCTGGGCCAGAGGGGGATTCTCCCATCAAAACTCCAACAAAGCGGACCTTGAACCACCACCGTCGCCAGCCACCACCGGCTCAAACTGATGCAGCGCAAAAACGGGTATGCAGCACAAGCCTTTGGTGGGGCAACAGGAAAATCCCTTACCTTGAGGAAGATCGGCCGCCTTGGAGCACCAACCGCTATCGCCTGCTCCCCGAGAAGACGGGGGGGGAGGGGCACACCAGGCCCATCTCCGATACCCTACCCCCGCAACCCCGCCCCCTTCGCAGCTGTGCCAGGATCGGGGCCCAGCCACCGACAGGGCCCAGCAAAGGGAGGGGGCGGGGTACTTAACTCATATGAGTCAAAAACAACCCCCCATGACGCGCTGGTCACTTTGGGATGTGTGTCCTGAGGGAGAATGCTCTTCCACAAAATTTTCAGAGGCCCCAATTGGGCGAAGGATTACCCCCCCCCCCTTCGGGCGGCTGCCTGTGGACGTGCCGCGATCATGCTGGTTTCGCACTCAGACCGCCATCTTGCCTTTCTCTCTATCCCCAACACGCGCTGTACCGTCACAACGATGAGGCCCTCTTATTGACGGCTATGGCTATGGCTGCACTAGCCCAGGAGCATATGCTGAGGACTGTGAAGTGCATGCGTTGCAGGGGCGAGGTAGGTACGTGGTGCGCTCAACGGAGTGGCCCGGAGCCTGCCCAGCATGCACAGAGTGTGTACAGCAACTAGGGGCCATGTGCCTTGGTCTCCTGGCGAGCAGCTGTTCGGACACAGGGGTCGGTCGTAGCCAGGTGCATCACACAGTGCCTCTGGAGCCCTGTTGCACCGTGTTCTCATGGGCTACCCCGATGGGTACGAGTGGAGCCCCAGTAACAGCCGCTGTGAGTTTACACAGCCCCTCCCCAGCACCACCGTGTCATCCGTGCTTAGGCTACAACAGTGGTGGTCTGGATGGCCTCACAAGTCCGAAGCGGCGGCCAGCGCTGCGGAACCCCCCTTCGCCGGACCTCCGTCAGGTGTACTTGAAGCACTATTTCTTGGAATGTGCTCATGGAGCTGCTGCTGGGTCACCACGGCCTTGGTACAGTGCCTTGGATACTTCATGCGTTCGCAGTGACTGTCACGGGAACTCTCTGCATTTGTCAGGGGAGGTTGAGGTCTCTTTCCGCATGTTCAGGCTTTTGGGTGTTTCATTGATTCATGTTTTGGGCCAGATTCCAGATTTCCCCCCCAGAAACTGCAGACGCATTCAGGGAGGCAGTTGTGGTGGGTGCCATTTTTGGTGCTGACATGAAGGAAAGGCCAGTGCGGGCGGGTGCTACGACACTGCCTTGGGGGATCTAAACGGCGACATTGTTGCTGTCGCTTTTGTTGTTGTGGTGGTTGTGCTGGTTGTGGTGATGGTGATGCTGTCAGTATTGTCTGGTGTCCTCTTGAAGATGCCTATGGGCTGGCATCGCATTCCTCCAGAACCATCTGCTCCCCAAAGACGTTGCTGTTTACTCACCGCACTGAGCGATTGCTGAACAAACAGTAGACCCAGGGAAAGATGAGCATTACAATGTGACAGGGACCGGATAAGAGGCATTGGTGCGGGTTTATGCCAACAAATCTCAGCAGCGAAGGATGGGTCATGCAGTGGCAACAGGAGACCTTGATTGCAATCGTAATGCTTTCCATCATCCCACGTGTGTGCCCCGCTTTTGGCACTTTGGACCCGTCGGGCGTCGGGTCGAACGGCTCCAAGACATTGTCCACAGTGATCAGGCCCAAATTGAGGAGCGCATGGTCGTCTAAATTGTACCTACACCAAAACAACACGGACCCGAAATGACCCCTCGCAGACGTTTGCCACCCCACGCCCAGCGGAGGGAGGATGGATATGGTGTGCCCCGTCCCCTGACCTAACGGATGTGGCAGAAATGCGAGGCATCAGTACTGCAGCGCAAGGCCATAGCCCGAAGGCTCAGGGATTTGAGTTCGGGACAAGAGTCATCTGTCTGCAAATGAGGAAATGTCCAGACCCTTGGGGTGGGCAATTGGCGGTCGACTGTTGGCAGTGACATCATGGCGATGGCGGTTACGTCGCAAGTGTTTACTGGATTTCGGGCCAACACCGCATGCGTGCCAAATGTGTTTTTTTGTTTGTTTCTTGGAGTTGACGAAAAGCCCAGTCGAGGCTGGCGATTTGGGTGGGTGCCGCCTGTAGGCACGAACTGGAGAGTGGTCCCGGACTGCAGTGGCCTCAGGATGCGTCACAGAGTGCCACTTGGTTCTCTTTCCCCCTGGGTCGCATCGGGGACGGTGTGCCTGCGGTGCTCGGCAGCCGTGGGGTAACTGCCGCCCTTCGTCAGGAAACTGTCGACCGCCAGCAATGAATTGCCAACGGCCGGCGGTTGACTGCCAACAGCTGTCAGTGATTTGCCAACCAGGCGTCCTTTGAGGGGTGTCCTTCAGTGATCCCCAGCAAAAACAAAAACAAGTGAAAGACTGACGCCTACAGAACACGCTGGTCCAAGGTGCAGTGCTGGTGCCCAGAACAAAACTGACCTGTGCGGCACCACAATTGTCGGGTGCTTCAGCGTGAATTTGAACTGCAGTAGTTTTTGGGACACTTCGGCGGCCTTCTCCGCCAGATACTTCGCGTACTCCGAAGCAACGGCTGAAGCCTGGTCGTACGAGTCGTTGATGATCTGCTGCTGAGTGACGGAGATGTCCTTCATGAAATATTGATAATCAAAATATCTGGAAAAGAATGGTCCCAGATGTGACCTCCACCAACAAAAGCAGGTCACACAAAAACTATGGTGCTGGAAACTGGTTGAGCTACACGGTAACCAGCCAGCCTTTCTGGACCCACCCCTCGCCGCATATACACATCACACTTTCCCATGAGCACCTCCCCACCCCAGGCAGTCTGTGGTTACGAACCCACTACGAATGGGAAGACTGGGTGAGAGCTATGAGGGCGCCGTGGGGGAAAAACCGTTTGTGGGTGATGACAGTGAACGTACGCAACGCATTTGTAATGTAGACCGGGACCTGTGTCTCTCTCGGAAGGAGAGAGTAGAAGACTCTGCAAGATCAAACAGAAGAACCATGCTACCGAACAGGTCAAGCAGAGGCTCTTGATGATGATAGTGCAGCTCCGGGGTAGTTGATGGAGGTCGCAACCTCCGCTGTAGGACATGGGCGGTATGGCGTGCGGTGGTATATTTTGCTACGTTTGCGTAGTGAGTCTATGCATTGGGTCTTGGTAAAACTTGGTACCAGACGAGGTAAAACTTAGTAAAAAATTCTATTGCCTTCGGCAAGTCCACCTCGCAGAGAATCTACCGCGAGCAACACACACCCAAAATAGGGTGGAAACTACATAAATACCGGCTAAAACATGCTTTACATACCTTGGATGATCATTTTAGGTGATCACGGTATCAAAAAAACAAGTTTCGAAAACTTCGATTTTTGAGCTGCCCAGGGTGACAAACTGCATCAGCAGGTTGTGTACCAATCCCTTGGGAGACCCCCCCCCCCCTTGGACCTAATACCCAAATCGGGTGAAAAACACGTAAATACGGCCTAAAACATGCTTTACATACCTTGGATGGTCATTTTAGGTGATCACAATATCACAAAAACAAGTTTCAAAAACTTCCATTTTTGAGCTGTCCGGGGTGAAAAACTGCATAAGCAGGTTGTGCACCCGTCCCTTGGGAGACCCCCCGAAGGAACTCTGGGCTATGTCACGTGTGCACTGGCGGCAACAGCACAAAGCGCAGAAAGAAAATGGGCTCGTCAGTGGCCTATAAGACCATAGGTACCTTTCTGTCGCAAGACAAGAGACACGAAGATGCCTGTGGGTGGGCCACAGAGATGCGAAACAGTGGGTGTGCCCCCCCCCCCCCCCCCCCGACCTAACAGCCAAAAAGGGTGAAAAACACGTAAATACGGCCTAAAACATGCTTTCCATAGCTTGGATGGTCATTTTAGGTGGTCACAATATCAAAAAAAAGGTTTCAAAAAATTCGATTTTTGAGCTGTCCGGGTTGAAAAACTGCATAAGCAGGTTGTGCACCCGTCCCTTGGGAGACACCCCCCCCCCCCCGGACCCAACACCCAAATAGGGTGAAAAACACGTAAATACGGCCTAAAATATGCTTTGCATAGCTTGAAATGTCATTTTGGGTGGTCACAATATCAAAAAAAAAGTTTCAAAAACTTCGATTTTTGAGCTGTCCGGGTTGAAAAACTGCATAAGCAGGTTGTGCACCCGTCCCTTGGAACCCCCCCCCCCCCCCGGACCTAACACCCAAATAGGGTGAAAAACACGCAAATACGGCCTAAAACATGCTTTGCATAGGTTGGATGGTCATTTTAAGTGGTCACAACATCAAAAAAACAGGTTTCGTAAACTTCGATTTTTGAGCTGCCCTTAGTGAAAAAGTGCATAAGCAGGTTGTGTACCAATCCCTTGGAAGCCCCCCCCCCCCGGACCTAATACCCAAATCGGGCGAAAAACACGTAAATACGGCCTAAAACATGCTTTACATAGCTTGGATGGTCATTTTAGGTGATCACGATGTCAAAAAAGTAAGTTTCGGAAACTTCGATTTTTGAGCTGTCCAGGGTAAAAAACTGCATAAGCAGGTTGTGTACCAGCCCATTCACTAAGCCATTATTGGTGGAAAGAGCCATTTTGCGTTTTTGGCACGGGTTGTTGAACGGCCCTAAGCAAGGCTAGAGACTGCAAAAAACGTCCTTCCGTATACTAGGAGGCATATACTGTCACAACATCCCCACTCACATCCCTCAGAGTGGGTACCACGGGGTCACTGAGGTCGCCAAAACCGCCAACATAGCAAAAAAGGCCAAAAAGTGCATAAACTGCATAAGCGCTCGTCCCACTCCGCCCCATACAAACCCTATGGAGTCGGGACCCGGAAACACTTTTTCGGCTCAAAATCAAAAAAAACCAAAAGATTCATGATTTGCGACCAAAAAAAGGGGGGGTCATTTTTTGACCCCCCCCCCACCCCCCCCACCCCCACCCCCCCCCCCCCCCTTGAAAACCTCAAAAAAGTGGGTTTCAAGTGGGGGGGGTCTAGGGGGGTCCGGACCAAAAACTCATTGGGGGATGCGTTTATTGGACAAAATAATGATTTTACAAGGGGTTAAACTAACAATTCAACCCCTTGGGGTAGGGTACGCGAATAGGCCCAAAAAGGCCAAAATGGGGGGGTATGTGGCATTTTCCCCTATATACGCCTGCCTGGCTTGATCTAACCACCTCTGCGAGGTGATTTGGGGGGTCTTGTTCAGCCCAATCAACATGGCTGGCCTGGCCATAGTAGCTGGCTGCAAAGGTTAGGGTTAGGTTTATGGTGATGGTATGGTTAGAGGGAGGGCAAGGGGAGGTAAGGGGAGCCTGCCCCCCCCCCCCCCCCATCGCCCTACCTGGATCCCCACCCCACCCCAAATCGCCCCACCGGACGACCCCCATGCCCCCCCCCCCCCCAGCCCCTCCTAGACCCCCTCCCCCGATTCGCCCCTCCTTGACCCCCCCCCCCCTGACATTCCGTCTGGTTGTTGCTCCTTTACGGGGCCCTGGACGGTCACCCGTTCTTCCCTTCGCATGTTGCGTCGGGTCGCTACTTTCTGTCGGCCGCTGCGGCCAGTGCTCTTGCTGGTGGCGTTTCAGCGTTCGCGGAGCCCAGTAGTTGGCGTGTTGGGATTGTGCTGAATGTGGCATGGTGTGCCGTTTGCGTGTCAACGGCGCCCAATAGTTGGCGTATTGAGGATGTGCTGGTTGTTGCCGGGGTCGTTGGGCTGTGTTTGCTGTCCACACACCTCTGTCCACAGGCCGTCCATCGCCTGCCTCGCTGTGTTTCTGTGCGGCCCACGTGCCCTGTTCCTCCACGCACTGTCCGGGCCGTCCACCATATGTTCTTTTCCCCCTCACGGCTGGTCTGCCCCTGATGGGCTCCCACTCCTGTTGCGCAAACAGCCCATCTGGGCTGCGGGAGACACCCCCCACCTGATGCCAGTTGAGCAGGCTTTGCCCTGGCACCCGGTAGCGACGGGGTTGGCTGGCCAGGCCATCCCCTTTATTGTCGCTGCCTCCCATGCGCACGCTCTGCCATCCGCTCCATTCTGGTTCTCTGTTCCCGCTGTTCCAGTTTCCTCTCCCGCCTTGCTGTGCCCCTCCTCCTTGTCTGCTGTGCCCGCCCTTGTCCCTCCTGGTGTGGCTCCCGCGTTCTGTGTGTCTGTGTTGCTCCTCCCCCTGTCTGGTGGCGCTCCTGGGTGCCCATGTCGCCCACCCCCTCCTGTCCCACCCGCCTGCCCCCCCATACGGGGATTTCACATCTCCACACAACGTGGACTGCCCCGTGCCCGGTTGGCTGTTCACGGCCCTGTTGCCACCCCCGTGGCGGGCACCTCCCGGAGCGCAGGGCGCAGCCCCCGCCCTTGTGGAGTACGTGGGCACCTTGTAGAGGGAGGGGGGGTGTTTGCTGATGGCTCGCTCGGCGTGCGCTGCATTTGGTGGTTGCTGCAGTGCTCGCACCTCATGGTTCCCTTGTGTCTTGTTGTGTGTCCTGTTGGGGCTCGTCTCCCTGCCGTGTGTAGGGCGGCCTTGTGCCCAGCTGTTTTGCCGCTTGCGTTACTCCCAGTTTCGGGCTCTTTCTTTTTCTGCTGGCCTGCTCACTGCTTCTGGTCTGCGGCGCAAGGGGGGCAGCATGTCGCTCCCCGCATCCCATTGTGGCTGTTGGGTTGTCCCACTCGCAGTTGGGTGGTGCAAGGGGCACCAGGCACTTTTGCACATGTCTCCAAATCTACAAACTGACCTGTCACTAGTGTTTGTTGGGGTTGTTCTGGGGTGAATGTGTTGCGTTGTTGCTCTTTTGCTTTCTGGGCTGCTGAGGGGCTCCCCGTTTGAGGACTTCACTCCGGGCTGTCCACGCCTCGGAGCTAGGGACTCGTGTGAGTCCACCCCCTGGTTGGTCGTGTGCAGTGACCACCAATGGTTTGGACGCTGTGTCTCATAAGCGTGCCCAAAGCCCCTGCACTAGGCCTTGGTGACAGAACTTAGCTACTCGCGGCAGTACATGTTTTAGGTCGCTGCCCAATGGACAACCGCGTAGCCGGCTGCCAACCCCCCGCAGGGGCGACCCCATTACTTAGGTTTGGGTTGCCTTCCCCTCCCGGTGTGGTCGGGATGGTGATGGCTCCCGGGAGTGCATCAGGGAAGCATCCCTTCTACGTTGTGTGTAAGTGTGGCCTTGGTTGTTGCGTGTGTGGTGGGCGCCGTGTTGGCGTTGGGGTGTGGGGTGTTGGGCTCTTGGTGGTGCCCCAAGTGTGTGCCTTGTTTGTGGGCGGCGGTGGCTGGGTGTGGGTGAAGTGCCCGTGTGGTGGGTTTGGCTCCCACCCTGGGTGTTGGGTGTTTGGCTGGTGTTGGTGTTCGCGGCGGGTGGTGTGGTTGTCCGCCACTGTTGTTGTGGTATACTACTTTGCTTTGCTCTTCTGTAGTTGTGTGCTGCTGCGTGCTGTTGTGTGCTGGCGAGTTGCTTTGGCCTGTAGTCCCCCCCCCCCCAGGAGCCTCCGGCCAACAGTTAGTTGGGGGGGTAGTTGGCGTCCAGCACCGAGGGGTCACCCCCCCCCGGGGAGTAGGCGAAGGGTTAGAGTCAAGGTTGGGTTGACCCTTGGCCACTAAGTGGGCCGGGAGGGTAGGGGGGGGGGGGGGCGGGAGTCGCGTACCAGAACCAAGGAGACGTCCCCCCCGTGCGTCAAGGTCATCCGTTGAAGGAAACGTTGACCCCTTGCTGTCACAAACAGAGCGCTGTGTCATGAGACTTGTCGATTAACAGAAATGGAACAAAGTTGCACAGAGGTATTCATCACCACAACACAAACACCTTCAGCAAATGGTCTTTTTTGCCACCACTATCAGATATCCACTGATTTGGGCTAATGTTTCGGGCTGATTCACGGAAACCGGGTCCGCGAAACGGGAGGGGGGGGGGTTGCTTTTGTGTGTTCCGCGTTGTGTGTGCACCGCCTTCAATGTGTACCGCCTTGCCTGTGGCCCCTTAAATAACATGACTCCTCCGGTGGCCACAGACCGCATTTTGTGTGTTTCGCCTTGTGGGTGTGCGTGTGTGGGGGGGGGGGGGGGGGATTAAACCGGACTTTCGGCCAGCAAAAGTCCGCCGACCCCAAGTCCGGTTTCATCCGATAGACCTCAACAAAGAAATGCCCAACAATGAAGAAAAGCCCTCCACTAAAAATGGAACTGTCACTGCCGAGTTCCCAAACAGCCCCAAACGCCGTGGAAACGTCAAGTTGTGTGATTTGTATGAGCCATGGGTGGATCGGTGGGGCTGTACTGGAAAAAACAAAGGATGGCTAGAGACATGGAGAAAAGAAACCATGGTCCCTTGCAAAATTGAAGCTCACAAGCAACTGTAGCCAGCTCATAACAACACCACAAAGACAGAAAAATCCCAACTTTCAGGGTCAGGTTTGCTTCAACGCCATTAGCTCCAACCACGCCAGCCCAGGTGCCCAGACATGCGGTTACAGCCGTGCGTGTACGGTTGCGCACGGCTACTTTCTCCGGATATTCATGGTTGCGCACGGTTGAGCAGCACTTCAACCGGGCACACAAGTGCCCACGTCACCCCTGCATTCTCGGGGATCCCCAACCAAGGTGACAAAATCAAAGCACAAAAAAAAAAATAACCAAAAGAAAAATTGTTCCATGGTGTCATGGATCCAACCTACAGTCCTGCACACTGCTTGCACTGGGGCTTGAACCCAGGACCTTCCAGCCGCAGAGGCACCACTTTACCCACTAGGGTATGGGACATCCCTGACATACCTCTGCACAGGGTTGGTAATGATATTTGGTCCCATTGGGTTTTCATCCATTATTGGGTTCTCCCGAAAAAACTGAGTATTTTGAGTATAGACACATGGGGTGAAAACCCATTTTTTCACCCTCTACTAGTTCAAGCAAAATTTCCTTCGGCGCCCATGGTCTGGGACGGAGGCTCAATCATGGTCGGTCACAGATACTGGATGCCCAGGCAATTCCAGCCAATGTTCCAAGTGTCAATCAGCAATCATCTGCTATGCTGCATCCAGTCGTTATGATACAGCCTGCAATGTACACACATCATCTGAAATAATACACTTGAGGCCTGACGCACCGCATGAACTTGTTAGCAGGTAGGCACTGAGCACAAGTGGAAGCCGTCAAGCTTGTAGTAAAACCCGAATGTTCCACAGTCATCCACCCCGGGCACCTGTCGAGTCTAAACAATAAAAGAAGGAGAAAAAGTGGCCGACGGGAGGGAGATATCTATAGACTATGTCGCCACACCCATCAGTTACGAGCCCCACGATTCGAACCTACCCCCAGGAACTCGGGCCGGGGTGACTGTCCACTATAGTGCCACGACGATATCTGACAAATGAGCCCCTCTGTATTCCACACTACTGCCCTGATAGAGGAACCTGTCACTTCCAAGAAAGGAGGCGGGCCGCTGGCGCCGTCCCCTCCACGGTGGGCATCGAACCTACGCCCTCTGGGACGAAGCCCCCGTGCACTTCCATTAAGCTATGCTACCGATGTGGTTTAAAAACCCATAAACAAAACCAGGGAAAAAGCTATCCATGGTCCATCCTACAACACAAAGGGGCAAAACAGACAAAACACGCACGGAGGACGACGCACGCGGCTCACTTCTGCTTTACATGCACACCCACACTCTGTGACTTCAAATTGTATCCGTTTTCCCTTGTAAAAACTGGAAGTCGAGGGAGGCTTGAAGCCGAAGCACTGGGGCACGCCCAAGCAGGAGGGCAGGAGAGGAACTTCCAGCTGAAAGTGAGACCAGACACTACTAGTGTCAAACGTGTGCCCTCTACCTCTACACCAAGAACAACACCAGCACCGTCGCCTCCACGGTTCGTGGCGGCCCGCGATGACGGAGCGCACTGCGGGGCCGGGCCCCCGTGCACTTTCAGGTATGCTTGTGTCGCCATATGAATGGAGAATACCGTTCCTAGGAACTAAGATTAAGCAAAAAAAACGAATCGGGAATGGACCGTTCGGTGGATCCATATCCTCATTGGGGTTCGAATCACCCCCTGGGGGATTGGGGACGAGTGTGCTACCAACTACACCAAGTGTTCTACGTCTCCCTAGAGTCAAACAGGGCGTCAGCTGAAACTCCTCAGATAGTAAAATGGCCTAGGAAAAATCCCTTTCACTACAAGAGGTCGAAGGGCTTCGGTTCCTGCCCCTGCCGGGGGCTGCCTCTGGCGTTGGCGGGGGGGGGTCTGGGTCCCTGTAGGTTCGTACTCGCTGCATGACATCGAGGAGCTTCGCCTCCCCTCCCCTGCATGTGCAGTCCATTTACTAAAAGAAGCTGCAGGACAGTGACAGTGGAAGCACTCGAGTGGCGGCTGTGTGTTGACTCCCCGCTCCTCGGGCTTCCGGCATCTCAATTAGACCCAATTCCAGCCACACATCACTTGCTAGCTCATCAACGGGAAAGATGTCGGGAGTGTCCTCTCTAGCCCTCTTAGAATCGATACACTGCTCAAAGTTTAGCACGGTTGGTCGTGGTGGAGACACCTCGCGCAAGGGGGAGCGCCGGGCGGCCACCTGACACGTCCTTTTGACTCGTTGTCTCGCTGGGTGAACCTCGAACCTTGGGGGTCTTGCGGGCTGGGTATAGGGGGTTGCTGAGTCTACCATTGTTGGCCAATGTGTCAGCCTGTTCGTTACCTTCCACATTCACATGGGAGGGGACTTTTACCCACACGATATCTTGAAAAGTGGAAGCAAGATGCTGCAACAACTCTTTCTAGAGTGGAACATTAGACAACGGTCCCGCCGACCCCACCCAACCTCTCGCGTGCCACCTCAGCGCTGCCCCTTGTGCCTCTTTAAGGACATATTCAGAGTCCGTACAAATCGCAACCTTAGGCTCATTAGCATGGAGTCGTAGTGCTTGCAGTGCCACCAGGAGTTCAGCAGCGTTAATCGTCTGTTTCATGTGCAGCAGCAATGGGGCAGACAGCGAGACTGGTAGTTTCCAAAATACCCCATAGCCCCCCACATACCCGAGCCCCTCGAATCGCTCGGATGAGCCATCCGTGAAAACCAATATATACCCCTGATCTTCTATGCTGTCAATTTGCTGTCAAGAAAAGTGGGCAATCAGCTTGTGGAGCGAGCGCATCTTGCGTTCGAGTCTACGTTTGGCACGGAGTTGTGCTTTGGAAGGGGGCGGTGTTGGGGGAGTGGGCTCTAGCTGTGGTCTGTCCCCTGAATCACCCCTCTGCAGAGACATAACAAGATCAAGAAAAGCAGACAATTGTTCCGGGCAGATGCCAGGCGTTTTGGATTGCTGCCATCTGTGCAGCAGTCGCCTATAGACTTTCAGAAAATAGGATGTAGAACGGAAAGGGTTTTGTTCTTTGGTGGCTGTACAGCGGATGGCCCCGTTGGCCTCGATTGCCGCCCAGCCCAATTTTCCGGGGGGCAGATGCAGTGAGGAGGCGGGGTGATGTTCAATCAGTTCGGCCACAAATGATATTTGCTTTTCATCTACAACGTATGGAGGGAAGCATTGATCGATAATGGAAAAAGCAAAGTGCAGTGCAGCATCATATGGGACATGGTTTCGGGAACTTGGCACAAGGGGCAGAGTAGGCGCTCAGGCCGCCAAGATTCAAGCCTGTCCCCTACCGGTTGTTTTCGCCACAGTGTTTTCCGAATAAAATCGATGCCAGAGCCCGGCAGCCTTCAGAACATCAAAGATTGCCAGACCTCATCTAGTTGGCGTTGTTCCCTGTCCCTAGGGTAAGACAGCACAGAGAGGGCTGAGCCTCTTTGCCATTCGGAGATCACTGATGACAGATCACAGGGTGTCTGTCGTGATTGCTCAGAAAAAACAAACGTCCGATTGGCAAGCTAGCCAATTGTTTCTCTGTAGACCGAGCGCCACGTGGGAGCGATTTGGTTCAGGTAGGAATCGTCCTCTAGCCTTTGTCCCACTGTTAGTATGCCGTCCCTTATGAGCGATGGCGACGAATATGTATGGAAGTGGGTGTTTTTGAACACAGCATTATGCCACATTGGCATATCATAGCTCAAAGCATCCGGGGGATTAACATTCAGACCTTGTCCAAGGAGAGAGAAAGACTTTGCACTGAAGGCCAAAGAGGGGAAGGAGATCCAAGGCAAGTTGACATCCATTTGGAACCAGCTCAGTTGGGCCGGCGTGACTCTAATAGCTCTAGGCCCCGCCCACGCTTCAAACGGTGCAGACACCGTTGGAGGGACATTCGCAGGATGTAAAGTGTAATTTACAAGGAGCGCTGAGTGATGCCACCATAAAAAATGCCGCGGCTGGGCCAAGATTAGGCCCCCTTGAGATTCCGGGGAGCCAGGATGTCCTGCGTCAATCCCCACGAGTTCAATCCCAATGCTATGCTGTAGATTGTTTTTAATGAACCCACCACCTTCTTGACCGGAAAAATCACACGTGCTGGGTACACAAGTACCGGAAGAATCCACATTTTTAATAGGAAAACTCAGTCTTTCAAAGTTAAGTTCCAGTGTTGCATTGAATGTGCTCTTCCGAGCGCTTTTTGTAGAGCAGGCGCAAAGGCCTCTTCTGGGGACACGTAGCCCAATTTTATTCCCAGGTACGTGTTAGCAGTTTGGACATTGATGCCTGTGGCGTCCAGGAGCGCCTGATCTGAGGGTTCCCATGGGCCAACAATCAGGATTGCTGACTTATCGTGGTTTATCTAGAGACCGCAGAATTCGGAAAACTGTTTCATAACTTCAATGCAAGAACGCAGAGTAAGGGCTGCTTGTAGGGGCGAATCTCGAATGATGATTAGCAAATCATCTGCATACAACAATACAGTTACAGCGGGAGACAGTTCCATCAAATACGTGGAAATCGGGGAAATCAAAAGCCCGAATAGTGAAGGGGACAGGGGGCATCCCTGTCTGATGCCTGACGTGGGTGTAATTTTTTCATGCAACATCACAGTGTCGTGTGCAATCAAAGCCATTGGCGCCTTGAACAGAAGCATCAGAAGTTGAATCATCTCAGTGGGTAGGCACATATGAGTGAAAAACGCTTGTGCGTACGAATGGGCAACAGAATCATGAGCTTCCCGAAAATAAATAGGATAGAAGAGTCCTTCCTGCATAGCACTCCAGGAGCCAAACGCATTCCAGAGATGGTCGAATATACATCTGCCTTTAATGAAGCCCTTTTGGTGAACCGGGGTGAGGGCTGCAATGAAATCTTGTAGCTGTAAAGAAACACACGATGCTATCCATTTGTGACAGGTGTTTTGCAAAACCAATGGTCTAAGATCTTTGACTGACACTTCCCGCAGGCTTTAGGGACAACATTAAGCAGTGCCAGCGCCCAGTCCTCATTGAGTGTACCTGCACGGTAGTGTCCCTGAATCAGGTTATGCATCACCAGGCAAAATTGTTCAGCAAATGAAGCATAAATGGAACAGGGACTGCCATCCAGACCTGGGGCCAAGGTTCTGTTCAAAGCGAGACGTGCACTAGTGGGGCCGTGAGTGGCTTAATGAGCATTTCCGCCATCAAAGGTACATTCTTGCACTTAAAAAATGAGGCCAAGTAGGAATGACATTCATTTAGCGGTCGCCCCCCCACCGACATTGTTTGTTGCCAGAAGGATGTAATCTCACAGGCAATCGCATGCGGATCACATAGCACCTGTCCCGTTTTATGTCTGCGGGACATCAGTTTTCTTTTTGACTGGAGCTGTTTCACCAGACGCCAAACCTCCTGGCGTGTCCTGCGCACTGGAGCGTTTTTAACTTATCCAACACCATGGCACATGATCCATCCCTCTGCTGGGATTCCGCCATGTTTACTAGTAGTGAGTAGGCAGGGGCTGGGTCACGGATTGCTGAGTAGCCATTAGTCCAGAGGTAGTGCCACGCTTGGGGGCACAGCCTCCGTGTGGTGGACTCCATTACCAGAACCTGCAGTTCTGTGAAACCTGTCGGAGTATGTTTGGTCTCATACTGCACTGCTCGTCGTCGGATGAGCGAGAGTGCTTAGCCCCACCGGATTTCCCCCCCACCGGGACCGTTTGTAATTGGCTTTTGATTTCTGAAACTTCTTCCTCATCATTGAAAAACCCAACGGGGCAGCGTTTTCTGCGAGCAGCCGCTGGCGCTGACGGACACTGTAGGCCCAAAAGGACCAATTTGTGATCAGAATCGGCCTAAAAGGTGGGGTAGCAATTCCGAGAAAGATTCCATACTGTAGGGAATGTGGATTCTGTCGATTCTGCGACGTCTATCGCACGGCTGCGCCTGATCCTCGTCATCAAAGGTTTGTGCCTTCTGATGTTTTGAGTTCTCCCTTGGTACGCGTTTGGTACCCAATGTTGTTCCCGACTGGAATATTCCCAATGGGAACAATTCCCGCCGGAACAATCTCGTTGGGAACACCACTGGAACAAGTGTCGCAGGCCAGATAACCAGATCCATCACCATGAGTTTCCAAGTTCGTAAATGATGATTTTTGTCTCTTTCTTGCATGTATAACGCGCCCAAGGCTTGTCTTTCCCATCGGGGCCATGTTGACATCTTGTGAGCCGTTGGTGCCACCTTCCACTAGGTGTACACATTTCGAACTTTTCGTATCCATTTGCAAGCCTGCTGTTTCTTGTAGTTCATACGCAGCGTTGTATGACTTTTCACCGTTGGCGTCCCCATTCTCCCGTTTGATTTGTGCATTGTGGCCATGCCTAGGGTCCCATTTTGGTATTTGTTCCTTGCCTAAATGCTCAGTGGGTCTACGGGCATCTTCCCCTAGAGGTATGCATTGCCAAATTTCGCTTCGTAGTTCATGGTTGTAGCTTCATCATGCCTAGATCGCAAACCCGCGTTGCGCAACTAACCACCCACCTCGTCCATTTGGCTAGTGTTGTTAGCCTCCGGGACGGGGATCTTGTTGGGGAGCTCATAGCGGAATGGGCCATCTCCTCTCCACACGCCCGCCGCCAATTTGCGGTGGCCGTGCGCTTGGCCCAACCAAGCTGCGTACGCGAGATACAGCAGGGGGCAATCGCCAAGTACGCCTCCGAGGTGCTCCCCCCCGATGAGTGTTGCGAGCTCATCCTCAACCTGCGTGCGCCCAAATCCGCTTGGCGCACGCTCTCGGAAGTGTCCACCCTCCGGGGGCTGAAGTACACCGCGACCACGGGCCTTCCATTCGCCCGTCCGATTTGCCCTGAGAAGGCTTTCCAGCAGCGCTAGCAAGATCTACTGGCCCCCTTGGAGCTGGCCCCCGCGGTGAGCACTTCGGATCCCAAGGCCACGGGCATCAGTTGGCCGTGGGCATCATGGCTGCGCTACATTGCTAGCCAACCCCCGTTGTGCCGCATGATCGATTGGTCGTTCCCCCTGACTTTCATTGTCAGGGGGGATGGCTACCCCTGCGCATACGGGGAGTGGTCCCAATTGTCTGTGTCCATCGCCAACATGGGCCTTTGGGGACGAATTCCCGCCTGCGTGTGGGTCATCGGCCTCGCAATCTGCGGGGACAAAGCGATGGCGACCCTAGCAACCCTTTGGGAAGACAATATTAAGGTGTGCCGCGCACACACCGTGTTATTCCGGCGACGTTCCGATAACTTGTTCCAGCGACGTTCAAGTGTTTCGTTGCAACCGCCACCGGAACAATCTGGTTCCAACAAAATTGATGTTTTCTTCTTAGGCCATCCAGGAGGTCGTGGACACCCACCGGGTGGTCTTCAATTCCCATGAGGAAGCGGCCGATGCCTGGCTCGGTGGTGATTCCCCCTGGGTGCGCCGCATTATCGGGATCACACCGGCCCCACAAGTGGGGTCACTATACAACGAGGGGATTTGGGACTCCGACGCCGCTGTGTGGCGGGGCAAAGACGTGGTCCGGACCACCGAGTCGGACCACGCACAGCGGACGTCCTTCTTGTTGGGAACACCATCGCTGAAGGCCGCAGGTTGTTCCGTGGAACCAGTGGTGGTCATTGCCCGGTGCCGCGTTGTCATGTGCATTCTGCACTGTTGCATGGCGATGGGCCGGTTGCAAATGACCAACATTGAGCGGTTGGCGGCAGAGCGGCTAGCCGGGGGCGATGAGGTGTCCCGTGCGGCGATTCAGGCGGTATTGCATGAGCATCGCACTGGGTGCCGCCTAGGCAAGGATTGTTCCCCGGATGGTGAGGAGACGTCGCGCCTGTTTGCGGCTTGGCCCGATGTTGCATTGTTGCTGTCGGTTGGGCCGGAGGAGCCCCTCTATAGGGCTGTGATGGGGATGGCGAAGCTTTTGAAGGACCTGTAGCACACCTATCAGGTGGGTACGCGTCCCCAATGCCGGGCAGCGGCAGCTGCCTTCCGGGAGCATTGTGCTCCTAGGTCCGCATCCCATTACCTCCTGTTCTTGGAGGAGGATGCGGATCGCGTATTGGACAACATTTGGCCGTTCGGATTGGCAATGTTCTCCAATGACATTGTCGAAAGCCTTAACCGCTTCCTGAAGCAGGCTTTCAACGAACACATTGCCCGGGGCGGTGGCCGGCAAACGGCTACTGGGACCGCCAGCTGCGGTCGCTCGCAGGCATCCAGTGATTCGGACGCCGACGCCCTGCGGCAAGTGTTGCAATGGGTTTTCTTGTACTTTCACATTCATCTCCACCAACATGATGCTGTTCGACATGTGCCTTGTGTTCCCAGGGCTGCACTAGAGACCACCCCCTCTGCACCACCCCCGTTCCTCAGTTGTTCTTTCTTCTGCTCCTAGCCATGGCCGCGCCCGTCAGCGCAGATATGATGCAAATGATGTTGGCGCTTCTGAAGGCCACCAAGAATATGCAGGTTTGCGGGTTTGGGCTTGGGTGGGGGTTTGGGCTTGGGTTTGGGCTTGGGGCTGGGTGTGGGTTTGGGCTTGGGCCTGGGTGTGGGTTTGGGCTTGGGTGTGGGTTTGGGCTTGGGTTTGGGCTGGGGGTTGGGTGTGGGTTCGGGTGCGGGTTTTGGTTTGGGCCTAGGTTTGGGTTTGGGTTTGGGTTTGGGTGTATGCTTTGGCGCGCTTTGCGCGCAGTGGAAATCAGTGCGTTGGGTTTGTGTGTCCCTGCCTGCCCTGCTCCCCCCGCTCCCCCCTGTGTCTCTTTTGCTCTTTGCTCTTTAGGAATTTGATGATTTGTTGTTGAGGGGAAGGGGCTAACCCAAGAACCCCAGTGATTATTCGTGCCCCATGCCCATAAAGGGGCTAGGAATCTTTGTTGTCCAGGGGAAGGGGAAAACCCAAGAACCCCCAGTGATTATTTGTGCCCCATGCCCATAAAGGGGCTAGGAATCTTTGTTGTCCAGGGGAAGGGGAAAACCCAAGAACTCCCAGTGATTGTTCGTGCCCCATGCCCATAAAGGGGCTAGGACTCTTTGTTGTCCAGGGGAAGGGGAAAACCCAAGAACTCCCAGTGATTGTTCGTGCCCCATCCCCTTAAAGGGGCTAGGATTCTTTGTAGTGGATGTCCCCCCCCCCCGAGGGGCCGTAGTGCACGCAGTGCGCCCTGTGCGCGCGCGGAACTGTGCCTATTTTCAACTGTTCCGGCGACGTTCCAACAACCTGTTCCGGCGACGTTCCAGCGGCCACTGGAACGTCGCCAGAACAGGTTGTTGGAACGTCGCCGGAACAAGGTGTCTGGGTAGCATTGGCCTCTCTCCGGCATCCTTGTATGCAGGACGGGATGACCGATACCGAGGCCCTGGGGGCAGCACTGGCTGCACCAGCCCCGCCAGCCCCACTGGGGGCACAGGGGGCCACGCGCTCCGAGCCACGCAGCAGCTCTGCGCCGGCTTCGCCAGCCCCTCCCCCACCTCAGGGCGCTCCCAAACATCCTCCGTGGGCAACCCCCGCTCACCGGCCATCGGAGGCGCCACGGCGTGCCCCACGAGGGGCCGCGCCAGTCGCGCCTCTCCAAGCGCATCGCCCCCCGTTGCCCGAGCCCTCGACTGGGAGCTCAATGAGTAACGGGGGGGGGGGGGTTCGGGAGCACGCCGTGGTTCTGGGGGAGCTGCAAGAGGCGAGGGGCAATGTTGAAAGCCTCCGCCGCCGGGTGAAAAAATGGTCTGCGAAATTGGCGGAGTGCCGGCGGCGTGGGGACATCACCGGGGGGGGGCACGCGGGCGAGAGGGTTCTGGAGGGGAACCGGCGGGTAAGGGAGGCGCAGAAGGCGGTGGAGGTGCTTGAAAGGGAGTTGCAGGGCATGGGTGGGGAGGTGCAGGTGAAACAGGAAGGGGGTGTCAACGACGATGACATTGTGGAGCTGGGTGAGGTGGTGGTGGATGAGAAGGATGAAGAGCGGAGGGCTAACCCGGGGGTTAAGAGAGAGGAAGAAGAGGGGGGGGGGGGGGATGGGGATGGGGAGGGGGATGGGGAGGGGGAGGGGGAGGGGGATGACGCCGGCGGCGTCTTGCGCATTACGGATTGGATGCGCAACCGACTTGGCTCATCCCTGGCAGCAAAAGCTGCCAATTTTCCCTGGACAAGGGAGATGGTAGCCCCCCCCCCCCCCCCCCCTGGACGCCTGTGTCCTACGAGCCCCCCACCCCACCATTTACACGCTCCGTTGGCTGCTGCAGCGCTTCTTGCACAAGCAACTGCACTGCAAGGAGCACCGTGATTGCCGCAGGCGCCGGGAGGAGGGGTCCGCGCCAAGGGGGGTCCCGGTGTCCTGGGTGACCGGGCCGGGGACAGGGCGCACGGCACCCCTCCCCAACGATTGGCTCCCCAGCAAGGCGCATGGGGGCAAATTTCTAACCGCGGGCTCTGTCAGTGCGGGGAGTTGCCATTGGCACCTCATTTTTGAGCGTTGGGCCGACCACGGCCTTGGCGAGGTGAGGGCGACTCCCCGCAAAGACACCGTCCTCTTTCGGGCCAATTGGACCCGAATCCTCCGCGACGGCATCTATGTGGTTGAGGACGAAGGCAAATACCATGGCTTCGTCGTTGGCCAAACGCTGTCGCGGCCTGGCGCCCTACGCGTCAAGTGCGAGGACGACGCGCAGCGGCATCAACAATCTGCCGTTCGGGCAGTGCTAGCGGAACGTGAGCGCGCGCCGACCTCGCAATTGCGGCAAGCGTTGGCGGCGATCAAAGAGAACGTGGACACACGCGTGCGGGTATGCCCCCCCGCAAGCATGTCCACATGGCCAATAGGGCCCAAAAATGCACATGGTTGGCTTCGTTGTTGGCCAAACGCTGTCGCGGCCTGGCGCCCTACGCGTCAAGTGCCAGGACGACGCGCAGCGGCATCAACAATCTGCCGTTCGGGCAGTGCTAGCGGAACGTGAGCGCGCGCCGACCTCGCAATTGCGGCAAGCGTTGGCGGCGATCAAAGAGAACGTGGACACGCGCGTGCGGGTATGCCCCCCCGCAAGAATGTCCACATGGCCAATAGGGCCCAAAAATGCACATGGTTGGCGTGCCGGTGCATTGTTCCGGCGACGTTCCAAACAGTTTGTTCTGGCGACGTTCCAATCTGTCACCAAAAAACGTTTGAAAAGTCTTTTGAACGCCGCCGGAACAGCTTATTGGAACGTCGCTAGAACACTCATCCTGGCTATCCTCCATGTAGGTGGAGGACATCCAGGTCAACCCTTCGGACCCGCTCGCCGTTCGGGTGATCCTTCGTTGGCCAGGAAGCGATCCCCGGCCCATCTATTTGGGTACGTTGCTTCAGCAGTTGCACTTGCAGCCCGTCGCCGTGCTCGAGTTCCTCACGGCCATGACAGACTACGTGGCAGCCCGCGGCAGCGTTCTCGCGACGCGCATCGAGGGGTGGGGCAGCATTGGCGACATGTCCCCAGCGCCGCACTGCCAACAAGTCGCCGCAGAGGCCCCCGCCCCGCCCGCGTGTGCACCGCCCGTGCAACCCCAACCCCCGAACCCCGACCCAGCCCCCCAAACAGCACCCAAACCCAAACCCAAACCCCAACGCCCCCCCAAGCAGGAACCCAAGAGCGCCCCCAAACCAGCCCCCCAAAAAAGGAAGAGGCTCCCGAGGGAGTCCTCCAGCGAGGAGTCGTCCAGCGACTCCTCAACGGACTCCTCCTCGGGGCCCACCACCGACTCCTCGGCGTTCGAGGAGCCCCAGCCCCGCCCCCCGGCCAAGGAGCCCACCAAACCCCCTCGCAAGGCTCCCAAGAGAGCCGCGCCCCCCCAACCCAAGGCCCAGCCCCCCCAACCCCAACCCAAGGCCAAGCCAAAGGCAAGAGGGGGGGGGGGTGCAAATACAAAGCGGGGGAGCAAGTGTATGTAGTTTTTTGGGACAATGGGCAGTGGGGGATCGAGCAGGGCAAAGAGGCCCTTGCCGCGGGTGGCCCCCCCGGGGTTGGGGAGACGTGGATCGCCTTCCCCAAAGACCCCGAACTCTTCGCCATCCCGAGAGCGTCGGTTTGGAAAACCAAGACGCAGGCGAAGAAGTTCCTCGCCAAGATGATGGCGGCCGAGGAGGAGGACAAGGAGGACGACGCGGACGCGGACGAGGAGGGGGACGAGAGCAACGACGGGGACGGGGACGGGGGAGACGAAGGGGATGGACCGGGGGCAGGTTTGGGTGCTACCGGGGCTAACCGGGATGGGGGCGTCGGGGAAGAGGTCGAAGGGGTGGAGGGGGAAAGGATGGAGGTCGAAGGGGTGGAGGGTGAAGGGGTGGTGGGAGAAGGGGTGGAGGGTGAAGGGGTGGAGGGTGAAGGGGTGGTGGGTGAAGGGGTGGTGGTCGGTGAGGGGAATGGGGGGGATAGTGGGGCGTGTGACAAGAGTTCGGGGGCGCCCGCCGGGCCACCACGCAGGACTTTTAGGTGAGAACAAGAGACTAACCCGATGGGCCCCCAGGGGCACCCTACACAACAATGTATGTTACCATTTTACCCTTCCTTGTGCTTTGCTCTTGTTGTAGAGTGCTTGTTCCGGCGACGTTCCAATAACTTGTTCTAGCGGTGTTCCAATGGTGTTCTAACAAAAACTGTTTTTGAAAACAAGTTTTTTTCACGTGGCAACGCGCCGGGCAACAAATATGAGCATACCAGCGGGGACCCCCAAGGCTAGCAAACAACATATTTTGCCACCATGTACGGGTAGGCTTGGTTGGGGGGTAAATAAATTTTGACCTTTTTTTGTTCCGGCCAGATAGCCTAGAACATTGGAACAATTTGGCCGGAACAACATTGGGTTTCAAACGCGCACCAAGGGCTGTTGTGGTGTGTTCGTTTGCGCCTTGGCCTTTGACGAGGGGGAAGCCCCAGGTCCACCCGTGCGGGTCATGGTCTGTCGCTCTGCTTGAGTGCGCACATGCGTATGCATCCACAAGCCCAAAACACATGAGAGTCGAAGCTTCCTCTTCCCTTGCGCCCAATGTGGCCGGCTGGTCTGTCGCCACTTTGGACTTTGCCACGTCTCTGGTGGGCAGGAGGACCGAGTTATGATCACATAGCCAGATGGTGTTGGGAGCAGTTAAGGATCGGGGTAACATGGCAATATCAGACCATTGTTTTTTCCGTAGGCTTCGTGGCGGAAATGGGACACCATGAAACTATGTGAAAATCCCTTCTCATCCTCTAGCATCACATATAGGGAGCGGGGTTCGAGGCCCAGCTTTGCCTTACTTTCCATGCTTTTGGAAAAATGATGGTTGCTCCTCCTGTGCCATGAGGTGAAAAAGTACTGACACATTTCAAGTTTTTTGGGATAATGCTGCTTTGACTTGGAGGAACATTGCATCATCTTTTAGGTGAGGCTCCTGAAGCCCTAGAACCGAGACACCCGTGCGGCGTATGAACCGCATGACAGTGTGGATAAGCTGTTGTGGGTTTGTACTGTTTGCAGGGACAGTCAGTAGTCCATTGCAGTTGAAAGTGGCAACTTTCATATCAGAACTCAAGAAAGAGGAAATTTGGGGTGCTTGCATGGGAGCATGCGCGTGCAAAGGGGGTATAGGGTCCAGCTTGGCTTGGTCAGACAACAGTCTGGCAGCCTTAGTAGGCTGAGCAGAGGAGGGCGAGGTCATGATCAGTCTGGCAGCCTAAGCAGGCTGAGCAGAGGAGGGCGAGGTCATGATGACTCAGTGTCCCTTTTTCGCTTAAAATCAAACGAAATGGCTGTCTCTTCCTTTGTGTGCTCATGTTTGGGCTTATTAGAAATCAACAAATTAGACTGGGTCCTGGGGTGGCATCTCTGTTTCCTCTTTGCTGAGGACAACCATTTGTTTTTCTTTTGCCTATGTGCAAAAAACTTTTCCGATCAGAGACTGGACCGTCGGGGCTTGTATTTTCCATGTGGCAAACTGCATTTCCGCGACTGACCACCTCATTTTAGTCAGCAGAAAATCCTTCTGGTCAGACAAGGACACGATTTGCTTTATCGCCGGTTCTGTCCAATAGGGGGGGGGGCACCAATCAAATAACAGACGTCAATGGAACCCCATTCGGACATGACACTGGAGACATCAGAGTCGTCCCCGTCAAATGCCGTGACATAGTCCATTGTTTCTTCATCTTTCAATATGTACCCCATGGGGGACACCTGGTCTATTTTCGAAATGAGGAGCTTTTTGGTTTCTGGTGTGAGACCGATCCGTAATTTGTTGTAAGAAATTATATTGCCTTCGGCAGTGCACCTCGAAGAGAGGTTGACAGTCAGCCATTCAGTCCCTCAGCCAGGCCAGCAGGCAGTCAGACAGAAACACACAGTTTGGGTTTTTTGTCAGTGGCAGATGCGTCCCTAAGCAGTGGGGTGGCCATCCTCCTCAGTCCAAGCAGCGGCCGAATGGTAATGCAGTCGACCACAGCGTCAGTGGTCGGCAGTTCGAACCCCGGTTGGTTGTTTTTGACGCCGCCGCCGCCGCTAAAATGTGTGCCGACCAGGATTCGAACCGCCGGCTCAAAATCCTGCGTCAGCTGCGTTACCGTTGGACTGCTGTGACGGCGCTAAGCTTCCCCACTGCTTGAACCCTGTTTAGCGAAAATTTTTGACCCCCCCCCACCCCCCAAAAAGTGATATCCAGTTTTAGGGGATAGAGGCCTCAGAATCAAAAAATCCATTGGGGGATGGTCTTATTGGGCAAAATAATGCTTTTATAAGGGGTTGGACATCCAATATCATGCCTTGGGGTATGCTATGCTGGTGTGAGACCGATCCGTAATTTGTTGTAAGAACTTTGCTGGGTGGCTGCAGAATCATCTCCGTTCTGCCACAAGACGGAGAGCACAAAACCGAACATATGTGGCACGGAGGGGGGGGGGGGGGGGTGTAAAGGGTCCCGTCCCGCCCCCCCCCCCCCGTGCTTTCCGACCAAATTTTCCGGTCAAAAATTGGTTGCACAGTTGCGCATGGCTGGATTACAAGACAGCGCACGGTTGCGCACGGCTACATTTGAAGAGGACGCACAGTTGCGCACGGCAAAGCCCCACCCTTGCACACGGCTGTAACCACATGTCTGCGCCTGCCACCACCGTCTTCATTGCACTCGGCAGTTGCTCAAGGGGGGGGGGGGGGGTACTGTCATTGATGAAAAATGAGGCATCAAGAATGCGCAACACAAGCCCACGTGAAGTTCCGTTGCCCCGCTCAGGTTCAGAATCTGGGGGGGGGGGGGGGAGAGACACACACACACAGAGGCACTGAGTGCAAGCAGGCTGGCCAAAAAGGCTGCATCAAGCAATTGAGGGCCTTCAATTACAAAGAAAATGTGCTGCTATAGTGGGTGCCTACTGTGTGCCAGTACCGGGCGTCTCACGGGATGCCAATGCCAGTATGTGTGCCCTCTTGCTGTTTTCAGTGGCAACCAAGGTGAATCAAACACGATGTGAGTTGGGGTCCCCAACTCATGGTGTTCAATGGCACTGTTGCAATCGCAGATGATAAAAATATGAGATTCCATTGTGTTGTCCCCAAACGGAGGTGAGGAAGTGACCAGAAAAGCATAGGCTTTGGACTGTCACGTTGAATTGGTGTTTGAAAGCAGCTGGCAGAGGAAAGGGCAGGCGGACCGGCAGAGCGAACATACTTGGTACGCAACGAGGGAGATTACCAAACGTGCCACCAAAACTTGACCCTTGGACTGTTGAGGTAGTTTGTGCTCGGATGGAGGAGGACGTTGGTGGGATGGTAGAAGATTGGAGGAGGATTGTGCTAGACATTCGAGGAGGGGGGGAGCTTATGGTGACGGCGACGCTGGAAGAGGTAGCAGCTTGTGTGGTGGTCACACTTACTGTCTGAGTCTGTAGGACGACGCTGGAAGAAGGAGCTTGTGTGGTGGTCACAGGTACTGTCTGAGTCTGTAGGACGACGCTGGAAGAAGGAGCTTGTGTGGTGGTCACAGGTACTGTCTGAGTCTGTAGGACGACGCTGGAAGAAGGAGCTTGTGTGGTGGTCACAGGTACTGTCTGAGTCTGTAGGACGACGCTGGAAGAAGGAGCTTGTGTGGTGGTCACAGGTACTGTCTGAGTCTGTAGGACGACGCTGGAAGAAGTAGGAGCTGAGGGTGCGGGAGAGCTTGACTGGATCACTGTGGATTGCGGTAGGACGACGCTGGAAGAAGTAGGAGCTGAGGGTGCGGGAGAGCTTGACTGGATCACTGTGGATTGCGGTAGGACGACGCTGGAAGAAGTAGGAGCTGAGGGTGCGGGAGAGCTTGACTGGATCACTGTGGATTGCGGTAGGACGACGCTGGAAGAAGTAGGAGCTGAGGGTGCGGGAGAGCTTGACTGGATCACTGTGGATTGCGGTAGGACGACGCTGGAAGAAGTAGGAGCTGAGGGTGCGAGAGAGCTTGACTGGATCACTGTGGATTGCGGTAGGACGACGCTGGAAGAAGTAGGAGCTGAGGGTGCGGGAGAGCTTGACTGGATCACTGTGGATTGCGGAATCGGTGTGGCTGATGGGATCGGTGTGGCTGAGGCCGACGCTGAGGGTGCGACGGTGGAAGAAGGAGCTTGTGTGGTGGTCACACTTCTTATCTCAGTCTGGAATATTAGATTTACTGTACGCAAAACAAAAACCTCGTTTAGGAGGCGGCGTCGATTTGCTGTGGGTGTCGCTGAGGGTGCGGGTGTTGCTGAGGGTGCGGGAGAGCTTGACTGGATCAGTTGTGTGGATGTGGGGATTGCTGATGAGGATTGTGCTGGGGCTGAGGAGGATTGAAACACGACGGCTGTCGACGCGTATGTGATGGCTGAGGATGCAGGTACAATGGTGGAGACTTGGGTGATCATGGTAGAGGATGGAAGTTGGATGGCGGTGGTCTTGGTGGTGCCGCAATAGACGTTCGGTGCGGACAGGGGAGATGAAAAAGAAGACGGCTTGTGGCCACGTGGGCAGCTCAGCGGACTGGCCTTCAAATCCAGCACAGAGCATCCATCAGAGTCAAAACAGGCTGGATTGTCGTGCTTGAGGTTCAACTCTCGCGGAATACGACACTTTGCAACTGAGGAGGAGGACAGGTGCAAAGAAAGATAGGTGCCACAGATTGATGTCCGAGCCTCAGGTAATTTCAGCACTTTGAGGGCAGAGCATGTGAGGCACAGAGGGAGCACAGGAGATGGGCCGATTGGTACCTGTAGATGCCCTGCACAAAACATGCAAAAAACCCCATTTTGGGTGGGAAGAATCTCAGAAAATGCCAAAAAACACAAAAAAATACAAAAACGGGGTACCTTTTCCCAAACCAACCCGCCACCCGCCAAAATGGCCTCCGGTGGGTGTTTTTGCATGGCTTGGTGACACAACATTGAATTGTGGGTCTACCAACCACTGACTTGACTGTGCGCCAGTCTAGTATGTCGCCACCCTCACAGCCCACAGTCAAGGGTGTGGAAAACCACAAAAAACAACAGCATTGCAGAACCAGCATCACACCTTGTGTTAAAGCTGTGAACGGCAGCATGACCAGCAGCATCAGCCTCAGTAATTGCAGGTATGACATTCTGGCAATAGTAGCCTGGCTGCGGAGAACAAGAAGATATTCAAAATGAATGCAAATCTAATGTCCTGCAAAACAACATCATACTGGAACAGAAAATCATGTAACAGAAAAAGAGAGCGTTGCACTGCAGGTGGCCACCAAAAATCAGGTGACCTGCCGCTTTGCTCCAGCTGCACCTGCCTTCACGTGACGTTCACTCAGGCCGGTGAGGTGCTGAGAAACGCACAAGGAGGAATCATGGAAAAACACATGGGCAAGCATCAGACGAAATGGACAAAAACACGTGCGCCGCATTGTGCCCCCCCCCCCCCCCAAGGCAGACACTAGAAGACCAACTTTTGTTCTAGGTGAGAACGTGCTAGAAAGGGTGTTCTAGCCAAGAAGAACCCAGGCTGGAATACAAATCGTTCTAGCCCAGACTAGAATATTACATTTCTCTTGGTTTGTGGCATTGCACTCAGAGTCGCTGAGAATGGCATAGGTTGAAGCTGATAGTAGGTACACGGGGTGCGGGGGCCGGGGGGAGCGTCCAAAGGGGTTGAACTAGGAGCACAGTCAACCACGTTAAGGGTTGGGAGGGTTTGGATGGGGGGCAAGGAAAACCCCACATACACCCCCTGACTGTGGTTAAGGTAAGGGAGGGTACGCCTTTTTTCGCTTTGAGAGTGAGTTTTTGAATCTGTTTTGATATTTTTTATGGTGCTTCAAACTGAGAGGTGGATGTATTAAAATGCCATGAGCAACGGATATTCAGCTCACACATGCCCGGGTGAAACAGGCATATGGTCACAGCCACGACTCACAGTTCATTGTTTTGCCTTCCTGCACTACAGCACAAACCAGACCACTGGGGACAAGCTATCACAACAGCTTAGGCAACATGCCATGTGCGAACTTGTGCTCAACTTGCGCGCCCCCAAATCCTCGTGGAGGACCCTCTCAGAGCTCTGGACGCTCCGCAAGCTAGAGTACCACCGCACCGTCCCCGATGGCCCCTACAGCCGGCCTCTTTGCACCGTTGTAAGGAGTTGGTCGCCCCCGTGGAATTGGATGACCCTGTTGCCACGGTGTTGCCCAAGGCCACCGGGATCTCATGGCCCTTTGCCTCATGGGTCAAATACATCTTCTCCCGGCCGGGCTTGATGAGGTCAATCAACCGCTCCTTCCCGTTGACGTTCATCGTCCGGGGGGATTCCTACCCCGTGGCCGGGGGCAACTCACCATCTCCTTGGCCAATTTCGACTGCTTGGCTCGCTCCCCCGCGGGCCTTTGGGTGTTGGGCATGGCCAATTGTGATGACAAGGCCATGGACACCCTTGGGACGTCGTGGAAGAGCAATTGGGAGAATTTCCTCTCACCTAGCGCCTTTCGCTCATTCTAGATTTGTTCTAATTAGCCTCAGACACCGCTCGCTAGAAGCTAGGCTACACTAGACTAGAATGAAATGAACCACCCCCAATGTCTCGTGTTTAGATGTTTAGATCATCTACACGGGCCTCGTCCAATGGGGGACCTCCAAGGAGGTGGCAAAGGTGATCCTTGGGGGGGATCAACCGTGGACACCGTGGAGGGTGATTAGGGTGTCCACATGCCCCCAAGTGGGCTCCAAACCACATCACTGCGCTTGGAAAAGTGCATTTAACCGAATTGGTTGCTGGGTGCATTTATGGGGGATTCTTTGCACTGCGCTACTTTTAGACTATGTTCGCCCCAAAGAGCCCCCAAGCACACCCCTTGGGAACGCCCTGAGAATTAGGTGACCCAAACTGCCCCAGCTCAAGTAGGTAGGTAGGTAGGTAGGTGCACTCGGTCGTGGGAAGGCGCCCCATGGTTCCCCGTGGCATCGCCCTTGTGACTGTACAGGAAGAGGCTCTGCACTTGAAGAGGGGAGGCCCGATGATGCCCCTAGGGGCCCCTATTATCTAAAAGTATGGGTCTCTAGTACGTCCAGATGCCCCGATAGTTGCACTACGCGCGCACTGCGCTTAAGGCGCCCCCTATAACATGCAGCCGCCTGGTTCTTGACAAGTCATCAAGTGCCGTAACAGGCGCCACAAGACTGTCTGCCACATTGCATACGTAGCAACCATGCAAGCCTCCAAAACAAGGTTCCGATGAACAGGGGCCGAAATTTTGGCAGTGGGGATCTTCTTTTTCTGACGCAAAAACTTTTTGTACGGCTCATGCTTCAAACTATCAGTGAATATATATATATATATATATATATATATATCCTCCAATCTACACCCCTCTCCCAACTCTAGGTGGCTCCACCACACGGCTCTAAGGTACGTGCGAAGGGCACAAAGTGGTGCATACATGTGGTGGAAGGGGCTAAACTCGGTCAAAACGGGCTCAAAACGGGCTAAAAACACTTGTTTGAGCATCCCAAATGGACCGGGAACACTTTTGGAAAAACGCGGTTTTGACCCATTTTTGACCCATTGTTGGTCCCAAAATGGCCCATGTTCAAGGCATTTTGGGATTTTCCATGGCGCAAAACGCGCCACCACGGGCTCAAAACGGCCCAAAAACACTTGTTTGAGCATCCCAAGTGGTCTAGGAACATTTTTGGAAAAAATGATTTTTTTCGCCCCGGGGACCCTGGTGGACCCACCGTTGGCCCCCACTGTGCGTGGGCTAGCCGGCCCTCCGGCTGCACCAAGTGACCACTAGTACGGGGGTCTAGGTGTCTCGTTGGGCGATTCTGAGGCTTGGAAACCATAAAAAGTGGGGGGTTGCGGGTGGACTAGGTGCCCTCGGAATTCGCTTTTGAGCCACGTAGCCCAAAACACGGCCCGTTCTTGGTTTCGGGGTGCTGGTGCACATTGCGCAGATTTTGGGGCTTTTTGGCGCCTTTTTGGGCCGTTTCTCGGAAATATCGTGGAGTTAGAGGGCACCAAAGGTCCCTTGGTCACGAGAAAGTCAAGCGGCACGTTGAGTGTAGCAGCCGTTTGCCTTCGTTTGGCTGTTTTGAGCCCTTACTAGGGCCGTTTTGGGCGAAAAATGGCTGTTTTTGGCCCAAAACTGCGCAGATTTGGGAGGGCACCTCCCGACTTGGCGCCCCCGCCCCGGGGCGCCACCGGTGAGTTTTTGGCTCAAAACTTGGATTTGGCAAGGGCACCACCTAGGCTCTAGGATGGCTAAAGTAGAGTCAAGCCCGAGGCGATGGGAAGGTGCAGTGGCCAAAACGGAATGGTGACGTGTTGTTGTTGTTGTTGTTGTTGCTTGTTAGCTGCATTTAAGGGGAGACGGGTGTAGTAATAATATATATATATATATATATATATATATATATATATCCTCTTATCTACACCCCTCTCCCCAACTCTAGGTGGCTCCACCATACGGCTCTAAGATGCGTTCAAAGGGTACAACTTGGTGCATACATGTGGCGCAGGGGGCTAAAAGCGATCAAAACGGGCTCAAAATGGGCTCAAAAACACTTGTTCGTGCACCCCCGTTGGTCCAGGATCAGTGTTGGAAAAAAGCGTTTTTGACTAATTTTTCACCCACTTTTGCTCCCAAAATGGCCCCCTTTCAAGGCATTCTGGGATTTTCCATGGGCTCCACCGGTCCCAAGGGGCTCAAAATGGGCTAAAACCACTTGTTTAAGCATGCCAAATGGTCCAGGATAAGTTTTGGAAAAACGCGGCGGACAAAATCCATTCCGACAGGGCTTGCAAACCACAAACTATATGGTTCCAGACACAAACAACAAAAATTTTGTTCCATTGATCTTCAAACATCATCCCTTATCTGGTTCCAGACACTTTTCAGGTCGCAGGCAGTGTTCTGGAGCATCATCTACGCCCCACTGCACAGCACCAGGCATACCAAAGTTCCTTCTTTCATTGTATAACCACCCTTGGTGTACAGCACTCCAAGGTGTTCTTGCATCGACTTCTCCTCAAGCTCATCTCGATCCTGTTCGACACGCGACAACTCCATTCGGTTATTGAGCTTCACCACGCAGGCAACAAGAAGGCACAGTTGTTGTATCCCCCCCCCCCCCCACCAATGAACACGTCTACAGAGCCGGCAATAGTTGCATAAATGCGTTCGAGCATTCTGTCATTGGACGCACCAGCAGACATTGCCATTGCATAGATACCAGACACATGCCCGCAATGGATTTTGGAACGTGTAGCTTGATGTCTGTGCGTACAATTTGGGCTAGGAATTGCACTGCCCAGGATGGCGGCTCGGAATGGGCATTGATATACTCCTTTGAGATTCGACGACAGGCTTCTGCGATGTGCTGCCATATGTGCTGCCCAGATAATATCCAATATTGTCCCACTGCGTCACGCTAGACAATGATCCTGATTTTTGCTGCTCCCGGTGGATTGCGGCATAGATTACCAATTTTATCCTTGACTTCATCCTCATGCAGCAACCGGATTTGCCCATGCTCCCTTTTTTTGTCCCATTGGAGTCTGCTGAGTGGCAGGATGACCTCTTGGTCTTGCGTATAGTCCCCAATTTTGAGCCGACTATCCTTGGCCTTTGCTGGATCATTGCGCTTCCACTTCTGCTTGGGTGGTTCGTCATCAGCTAAACCGGGAGGCCATTGCAATAGCGTCTTCGATACCAGTTGTCATACGCCACCACCGCCTGCTTCCCTTGCAGTGATCTCCAGACACCCTTTGTTCTGGCATGGGCCTGTTGCGCCAAAGGTGGTAACAAGTCTGCATCAAGACTCACGCATGTGACAACAACCTCCTCATCCCCCTAGATGCTGCTATCTGGCCATAAAGGTGGTTTGCTGAAACGTACAGACGTCCTTCACCGCCTGTCGTACATCCATAAGTTCATCACGTCAGTGCGTGCATGTGCAGTTCATTCACACAGGCTCCATGTGTCCCCTTCTTGGTTGGGGTGCTCCACTATCTATGTACATAGCCGTGACCAGCCACAGTGACAGTGTCACCAGCATGTGTGTGAGGGGTCGAAGGCCCAACCTCCGGTGCATGTGCACGGAACAGTCAAAACATTCAAGGGTGTTTGGGTTTCTGACAGACGACTCCCTCGGGGGTGGGGAAACACATCCCAAATCAGGTCTACAACCTTCGCACCCTGGTAGTACTGACGTCTGAGCTGAACTCGACGTCCTGTACATGATCGTGACTGGGCACGATAGTCGAACAGGCCAATGGCTCCGTGCCGCAGAGCATCCACTGGCAGCGGAGCCAAATTGGACTTTGCTTAAGGTCTCCCGGGGGGGGGGGGACCTCTTGGGGGCATGGGGTGGACCTCAATCAAGGGCATAGCGTGACGGGGTACAGAGACAATCAGACCCTATCGTCACCACGAATTCAATTGCGGATCAGGTGCTTTCTTGCTTGTTCATTCAGACATGGGAGAAGGCCCCTACATCTCAAAACAGCCAGAGTCCGGGGTGGTGGGTGACTCTGGTGGGGAGTGCCCTGAGCAATCAGTGTCACATATTGAGCAGTGCCAGAAATTGGGCGTGTCTGGCGCCAGAGGCGATGCGGGTTGCCGTGGCGAGTATACAGGCTGTCTGTTGGAACGCGCCGGCATGCTGGGTGAGTACATGGTTGTTCCGTGTGAGTGTATTTCCACTGAGGCGGGGCTTGATGGCACCGGGCTAGGCGTGTTGAAATGCCTTCGTTTGGTTGGCCGTGGGACCGAATGGTTTTCACTCCCTGATGCCGTGAGTAGACTGTCCTGCGAAGCCTGAGACTGAATGTGATCCTCTGTGGAGGCGAAAGACACGGTGGTCTCTGAGAGGGAGCCACTCTGACGACTTACAGGTTCATCCATGAGGCATAAATCCAGATCATTCAAAAGCAGGCGGGCGGGTGTATCTCTGCACAATGGGGAGGCACTGACCGGTACTCTAATAGGTGTCACGAGGGGTGTCACCATGTTGTGTGTATCTGACTGTGTGCCTGACATGGGAGCGGACGGTGTCGCACACGGCGGTGTCGAGGGTTCTTGCACCACTGGGGGTGGGGGTGAACCTGCATGTACTGCGGGCTCGGGGGGGGATGGGTGCTTGTGTGAAAAAATGATCACTTTGCTGTGGTTCGCTTCCGTGCCTGCCCTGCCCTCCTCTCTGTCCCCGGGGGGTTCTGGGTATAGCGGGTTTTGCTGCCGTCCCCATTCTGCCAAATCACAGAATCATTGGCACGTTCATTACCCTCTATCTGCACATGTGATGGGACCTTGTACCAACTTAGTATACCTTGGTGGTCCGCGATGAGCTGTAGAAGCTCTTCCCATAGTTCGGGGTGTAGTATGGGGCCGTGTGATCCGTGCCAGCCACGGATTTTCCAGATTCGCGCTGCGCCGGTGGCCCCCAGGTAGACCAAGGCAGAGTCTGTCATCAGGGCCAAGTTTGCTTGTGGAAAAATTTTTAGTCCCTGAGTCACTGCGTACACCTCAGTAGCATTATTTGTTTGAGGTAGGTGTGCAGGCATAGGTGCCCCTAGATCCAGTGTGTTCGGCACATGTACTCCGTATCCACCAATATACCCTATGGGCAGGACCCTTTCTGATGAGCCGTCCGTATATATCTGAGTCAGCCCTTGTGCCACGATTCCCTCCAGTTGGGAGGCAAACTCTTGCTTTGCAGCCAGTTTCCTGGCCATCTTGGCGTTATTGCCCGTGCGTCGTGGCCTCGGCAAATTAGCAGAACAGGAGAGGTTGGGGTGAACCAGCTTACCCTCTTCTAAAAGCTGCAGGACGCAGTCCGTGAATATACTTAGCTCAGCAGTGGACAGCCACCTCAGAGGGTATTGTTGCCAAGTGGCTAGTTTTTTCACCCAGCCAGTCAGGAAGCTTTCCCACGTGACGGTGAAACCCTTAATCCGGGCTGATGTTCGCAGACCCCAGTTGACCACGATGGCCGACCAGGCCAGAAGTCCTGGTGCAGTACTCAAGCTAAGGGAGGGGGTATCCCAGACCAATGCGGACACAGAAGAGATGGGGTTACCTTCAATCACAATGGGCGCATACGCCTTGTTGATGCAGTCAAATGCAATTTTCAAAAAGCGGCAGTCCGTGCAGAGATGCTTGTGGGTTTCAGGCACCCCATCAATAGGGCAGTTGGTCTGTCCCGGGTTCATTCTTGCTTGGCGTTGTCCCGTCGGGAGTTTACGCCATAATGCCCTGTATAGGAAATGCCTGTCCGTGTCTGGTAACTGTAGGGCCATGAGGGCCTTCCATGTGTCCCTGGATTGTCTGGTGCAGAAATTGTTCGGCTTGGCTAGCTCCCTAGACACAGCCGAGGATTGCCAATGGAACCAAAAACTCGGCACATGATGTACTGCAGGGGGGGAACTGCGCAGTGATAACAGCTTTCGCTTGTGTAATCGATACACAGATTTCCACGTGTGTGGTAATGCTTCGCACAGTTCCGGACTCTGGACGATGTCTCTAAGAAATAGCACATTTTTACGAATCAGCGATGGGGAGTAGTAGGTCCTGCCTGACGACTTCGCAAACAAGCGATTGTGCCACAGTGGTAGCAGGGCCGGTTCTATTGCTGGCAGAGTGGGTGAAGCCAAATTCATGGTGACTGAGTATGCCTTGGCGGCAAAGGCCATGGTAGGCATGGTGCTGTAAGGAACAGGTCCCATACTGAAGAAAGGAAGGGTTGCCGAGGTGCAGTGCACTCCGTATCTCTGGGCCCAGTGCTTGAAGGGCACGGCTAGGATGTTGGAAATTGTCGCTGGTTCTTTGACGTACTGCAAAAACATGGAGGCGTGTTGCCACATCAGAAAGGATTTCGGGGGCATCAGTGAGAAACCCCCTTCTGATACAGGTAGCCCCAGGATGGGGAGAGTGATGCCCCATGGGTTCAATTTGAGTGCAATGCGGTGCACATCCGCCAGTTGGGCACAAATCGCCTTTGTGGGGAAGATGATGCGTGCTGGTACCGTCAGTACGGGCAATACCCATTGCTTGAGTAGTTCTATGCGTTGCAGGAGTGTCAGTCCCCATTCTTGCATGCGCACCGCTCGGTGGAGAGCCTTCTGCAGTGCCGGAGCAAATGACTCTTCGGGTGTCGCATTGCCTAACAGTACCCCAAGGTATTTAGCGGATGGTTTGATGGCAATCGGGAGAGAGTTGATGAGTGATTTGTGATGCAGGCTCCATGTTCCTTTCAACAGAATTGCCGACTTGTCGAAATTGACCCTGAGCCCCGTGATCCTGGTGAAGAGGGCAAGCTCGTGCAGAACTCCATGAATCAATTTCACACAGAGATGCTGGGGAAAGGGTAGAATAATCAGTAAATCATCTGCATACAGAAGTGAGCGGATGTCGTGGTTCAGTGAGCGCAAATGGGCAATTATTGGTGAAATGAGCATCGAGAACAAGATGGGTGAGAGAGGGCAGCCCTGCCTGACTCCTGAGGTGGGGGAATATCCATGCAGATGCATGATTCCTTGTGGTAGGAGGAGTTTGATTGGCGCTTTAAACAGATGAAGCAGCGCAGGAACATATCCCTGTGGCAGTCCCATCATTTGAAAGAAGACAGAGCAATATGTGTGCGTAACGCTGTCAAAAGCTTTGGAAAAGTCTATGGGGAGAAAGGCTGCTTCTGGGTAGTGCCTCCAGGAACCGAAAGATTCATACAAATGATCAAACATGTATCTACCGCGAATAAAGCCCTTTTGCTCAAGAGGGGTTAAATAGATGATGAGGTCTTTGAGATGCAAGGAGATAGATGCTGCCAACCATTTCAGTGCCACATTCTGGAGTACTAGCGGTCGTAAATCACCTGCTGTGGGCACACCTGAGCCCTTGGGGATGGGATTGAGTAGTGCTGTGGTCCACTACTGCGGCAGTGTGCCATCAACCAAAAATTGTGTGACAATGCGCAACATGACAGGCGCAAATTCATGTAGAAAGGAACGGTACACTTGTGCCGTAAAACCGTCTTCTCCTGGTGAAGACGTGGGATGCACAGACAATACGGCTGCCTGAATCAGGTCTAGATCTATCTGTTTCGTGAGCATGCGGAATAGTGACTGTGTGTTTTTGCCATGAAAGAACGGGTGCAGATATTGCCGGCATGCATCCTCAGAGGCACCAGTGGCCTGCATGGTAGACTTCAGTTTGCTGGTGATTTCGTGGGCGATTGCGTCAGCCGAGTGTAAGGACTGGCCGGTGGTTGTCCGCAAGCATGAGAGCTTTCGTTTTATTTATCCTCATCCCCCTAGATGCTGCTATCTGGGGACCAACTACCTTCTCTTCTGGCAACGCCATCTTCCTGCACAACTGCCACATTGTATACACCTGGGCTTTTTCTTCAGTCCCTTGTGGCCTCGCCAAGGGCAAGCCCTTGCCGGGCCGCTCGGTGTCGTAACCCCATGTCAAGGGTCTCCATGTTCAATACATGGCTGAGACCACGTCGTGAAACGCGTGGGCGGCGAAGGCACCACCCATGCATGCTGTTTTTGATTTGAAAGGCTTATGACTGTGCTCCGCAGGTATACTGCTGAACACATAAATGTTCAGCCATTTTCTCTATGTTGGTGGTTTTGGCGACCCTAGTGACCCCATGGTACCGACTCTCAGGGCTGCAACTGGGGATGTTGTGACAGTGTATGCCTAGGGTACTAGGACACAAACGCACATTTTTTGCAATCTCTCGCCTTGCCTAGGGCCGCTCAAAACCCGTGCCAAAGACGCCAACTGACTATTTCCACCAATAGTGGCTTACATGAGTGAATTGGCTGGTACACAACCTGCTTGTGCAGTTTTTCACCCTGGGCAGCTCAAAAAGCGAAGTTTCCGAAATCACTTCGCACAGGTTGTTAGGTCAAAGCCACGCATATACACACATATATACAGGGGAACACGCCACATACCCCCCCTTTGGCGTCACAAGTTGCCCACCCCCCACCTGGCGCTATGGCCCACGGAAGTCCATGTTGTAGTAGGGGGAAAGGTATGTGAAAAGGGGTGTTATTTTTTGGGTATCCATACCCCCCTGGTGGCAACATGCAAAAACAAGGTTTGTATTTCAGATATATGCCATTATTTGCATTTCTGGAAAGACACAGATTCTCAAAATAAAGATATTCAATCGCCAAAATATAGAGTTGTTTTACATTTAGACCACTGCATTCCAGTGCGGGGGGGGGGGGGGGGGGCTGCCTATTGTTCCTCTCCCCTTTGTTCCACGGTGATCACAGAACCCCCCTATACACCACAGGTAAGGGAACCCCAAACATACGTTCCATCGAAGCACACAGAAAAATATCCCCAAAGCATGTATCTGTATTTCCTATTTTAACCAACCTGGCCGAAATTTCGGCCAGCTCTTCGAAAAACGTCAAAACACATGGTCCTATTTGGCATGCACGCCTAAGCTGGCCGAAATTTGGGCCAAGTCCATCGAAACTCGAAATATGATCACTGAAATGGGTACCTATGACAGTAGACACGAGCAAGGAACACAGGAGCAGTGACATTTCAACATGGTGTGCAATGTAATATACTCAATCCCAAGCAAATACTTGCCACCTGACCAATCAAAACAGGCTTTTGCAGTGCCTGTGGAGAAACACAATAATAAGACCGCCGAAGACTGCATGCTGGCCGAAATTTCGGCCAGACTTCATACTGACCATACCAGACTGGCCATACCAGACTACCAAAGCTCACTCCGCAGGATATCCGAGACCCGCTCGACCCGTCTCGAAGCCGACCACGCACATGCCCGCGCCCGCCTATATGTGACCCATGCTCCTGCCGTACTCCCTCCTCCAACTCCCATGAGAGATTTTATCCTTCGCGGCTTGTGCTGCCTACCCACCTCGTTGCCGGGTGATACCTGTCTTGATTTCCCACCCCCCCCCCCCCCACTGCCCCACAGGCCGTCCGGCCAGCCGCCTCCTCACGCGCTGCGTCTCCTCTTGCCCCTCCTGCCATCGGCCTTCCGAGGTCAGGAGGTGAGGGGCCATCTGAGGCCAGCTCTCTAGGGCGTTCCCCTCAGGGATATCGTGGGCCTCAGGGGCCCAGAACTCCGTACACCGCCTGGTTGCTGTTCCCGCAATCCATGGCCTCCCCTTGAGGTAACTGGGGGGGGCAGGCGCTGTGAATGGGTGCCGGATGCACCCTGGGTGCGGGCAGTTGATGTAGGCCATTGCCGTCCTTGTGCTCCTCCACCTGAACCACGCCTTGGTGCTAGGGATCTTGCCTCCAGCCTTGTACATGGTGGCTGGGCCCAGGCGTCGCCATGCATGCCACCTGAGGTCCTTCCACTTGGATCCATGCAAAAGGGTTGCCATGACATTTTGCAGTTTGTCCTCACATACCAGTCGCTGGAACTTGTCGAGGTTCCAGCACCTTTGTGCAATCCAGGCGCAGTACTGCAACCATTTGAGGGCCACTCCTGAAACCGTACGGGTAATCCAAGCCCTGTGGACTTTGCGGTCATAGAACTCCGCCGTTCCTGCAAGAACCCCCAGCCCGTGGAAGCTGATGCTGGCCGCCTCGCCGACTCTGAGGCCCAGCAGCGTTGAAAGTACCGCGAGTCCCACCACACACCACTTCAGCTCTGAATCCGCTTGGTGTGCCATGATCTGCAGAGCCTCAAAACTGCCCCACTCCTGTGTTGACTTCTCTTCCAGTCGCTGTGCTGCCTTGAATGCCTTCCACACCGGGACCGGCTCGCTGACCACCCCCATGGTGTATGCCATGGCCGCCGCATTGAGGATTGTTCTGACTGAGCTGCTGCCTTTTCCCTCTCGAATGGCATCACACACGACTTGCTCCACGACCCTGTATGGTCCCCACTCCGGCCGGGCCATATGCGTCTGTCGGAGTCGTCGCATTCCTGTCTTGTACGTACCCAGCGATGTCGTCCTACAGGAGTTTGCGAGGACTTGCCAGTTGCTTCCCCGGACCCCATCCTTGCTGTCCGCCTGGGTTCGACACAATGCGGCATATGCCCGTCGGTATACCGGCCATTCCCTGGGGATCTCGTCGTCTTCACCCTCCCCCTCCACTTTTCCTTCATGCCAAAGGAACCTGTTTGGGCTGTCCTCCGCCATACCCCCCCCTCCCCCCCCTTTCGGGGGAAGTTAGTTCTCGTGGTCCCATATCTAGTGGCTCTCTCCACATTCTCCACAAGGCCCTGGGGGGCCCTTCGCCACGTCATATGCGTTGTTGCCTCTCACAGTGCAGTAGTAGGTGATGTTCTCCAACTCCGCGAACCGGAATCTCCCTTTTCGGGTCGCTTCAATCCATGTGCGGGCTCCCAATCTTTCCAACTCCTTGGCAGACCTCGCCGTAACCCGGGATTGTGGTTGCTCCCCGGTGCCCTTATGTGAGCCACCAGTCACGCTGTGGCCCCCGCTGGGGTACTTCTTCGTTCTTGGTTGTCCTTGGAGACCAGCATCACCTCCCACAGCTCCTTTGCCAGCGTCTCCCCTTTGTCGTCCTCGTTGGACTCCAGGAATTTTTTCAAGCTGTTGTCTCACGCATCCATTTGGCATTTCCCCGGGCCTCAACAAACTCGTCCAGCGCTGCACGGGTCAGGGGTGTCACGATTTTTGCTCTCCGCTTGTGCTCCAGTCTCACTTTGAGCGCTTCCATCTGTTTTGAGATCTCCTGCTCCTCCGGGTCTAAAGATGCGTCTGGCTTCCCTCCATCTGATGCATCTGCCGATATCAGGTTTAGTTTGTGGCCTTCCCGGATGATGATCCACTTGAAATTGTCGAAGAGGGCTAGTGCTCCTCCCATTGCCTTGAGCACGAATTCGGGGTCTTCTGGCTTTCGGGTCTCTGGGATGCCCTCAGCAAACTCTCGGATGGCCAGGCGGTGCTTGGCTGCCAGCTGTGCCACCTCCATTCCCGCCTTCGCGATTTCGGCACTGGAGCAGAGCTTCTCAAAAGTGGTCCACTGCGACTCCAGAAACGACTTGATGCGAGCCCTGATCTCGTCGCTGACCGCCAGCTCCGTCTCCTTTTTCGCCTTGAACTCCCCTGTGTGGACGTCAATTGTGCATCGGCAGCAGCTCTCATAGCCAGCAATGGCGTGGAGGAGTTTGAGCGGATCTTCTTCCCAGCCAGGCACAGCAGTCTCCTCACCCAAAAGGGCACACACAACATTACAGTCCTTGGAAAACCTGGTAGACATCATGCTTGCAAAATACACCGACAGAGTCCCCAGCAAAAACCAGTTGCCTGCCCGTTCTGGGACCGGAACCAGGCTCAAAAGGTACGAAAATATCTCAACAGGCATCACAGAAGACATGGGTCCTTCAGTAAAAGCCACGTAACGGGGCATCCTGGTATCAAAGGCGGTAGCGGAACCAGATGGGAACTGGAAGTATACAACGGGGTCTTGGATGACAAATTGTAAATTGAAACATCACACTGATACATATCCTCAGCTACAGTGGCCTTCAAAGCAGCAACAGTGGCTTTCACATCAGCAGACTCACCCGCAATGAACACAGGCACACCGGACAGGAGCAGCTGCGCAACCAGGTTATGCAAACCAGCTGTATAGAGGCGGGGCACCTCAATGACACAAGCAGCAAAGGGCGGTGAACTAATGATACTTGGAACAGGGACTCCACAACGCATTGCCATCAGTTCCACACGGCCTGACTCTGCCATGAGTTTGCGTGTGTTTGTTTCAACGAGGGACTCCCTAGCACAGTGGACACTAACCAGACCGGTATCAGATTTTTTACAAACAGGCTTAGCAACAGGCTTCTGCAACAATCCCCGCAACCCCTCATATTTGGGTTCCTTCCAAAGAGGGGCCTTAATTATTGCTGACCACGGTGGCCAGGGGTTTTCTTCAGTCCAGGTCCAGCTACCATAGGCTACCTTCAGGTGTGATGCAATAGCGCACTGCCTTTTGGCCATCTCGATAGTACCAAGTGTAGCTGCAGATAGGTGGTGTTACACAGTGGGATCCTATGGTGCATTGATTCAACGACACACAAGCTGGCCGAAATTTCGGTCAGGTCGGTCAATTTATTCGAATACAAACCCCTTTTGGACTAAAACATACCTCTGGTGTTGTTCACAAGCCCATTGGTAACCGCCTCGGGATGAAGAATGTGCCAGGACCACATCTGGGCCTTTTTTACATCTTTTATAATTTTTTTGACCAGGTAGGGTACTTTTTGTCCCATCCATGTAACCTACGATTTCTCGAAGTCGGTCAGGCGTGATGCCTTCCACTTCCTTGAAGGCGCCGAGTGCGGGATGTAATCCACGCTTCTCCATGGCTGCCATGGCGTCTACTGTCAGCAAAACCCACAAATTTCACCAAACGCCCAACGCCACCCCACCGTTTGGCAACAGCAGTCAGCACAGGAGAACATGTGGAACACAGAAGCTGGCCGGAATTTCGGCTAGGTCGACCGACAGAACCAAATTAATAAACGAAACACACCACACTGCCTTCCTCGGCAGTAACACCACACTCTTCAAGCATAACAGCAATGTGATGCAAAAGGGTGTACCCATTGGCATCCTCATCCTCAAGCCTATCCTTGTGTCATTTGTGTTCCGGGGATAGTTATATCGCCAAACAACAACTCTGGCCGAAATTTCGGGCCGAAAAACACAGAGAATAGACACACCAAAATCATTGGCAATGCGTGGCAAAACCCATACCACAGTGACAAACGCAGTTGCAAACAGAAATCAGTCCTAGACTTGGGTATCCACACCGATGCAATCTGCCTCATCTAGGGCTGCAAAGGAGGCAACACTTTCTGCATCACAATCAATCTCCCGGTCACTATCACAAGAGTCAATGGCAATGGAATCATCAAGGGTAAGGGGGGAGGGGGACTGGGGGGGGGGGGCTCTGGCTCGGGGCTTCGGGGGTGGCTTTGGGGGCAAGGCAATCCCACCACGAGCAGCAGCAGGAGCAGCGGGCGGTGCACGGTTGGCAGCGCGGATTGAATCATGTGCAGTACGCCATACCCCTTGCTGGGCAGCAGTGCGAGCGGGTGCATTTGTTTGTAAAAAATCCTCAACACCCTCACGAGCCCTGGTACGCGCAACCAGATTTTGCATTGCATGCAACAGAACCACTTTTAACCGGTCTGTGGTGATTCGTGTCCTAGACATGGTACCGGGGAAAGACAGATCCTCAACTGCATCCAGTCTTCTCACCTCAACTTTATAGGCAAGAACGGGAACACATATGGGCAGGCTCTGTGTATGGGCTGTCAAGATGAATTGTTTCAAATTGGCAGAGAACATTGCCACAGATCTCTCAGTCAGCACACCACGCAAAACTCTCCCGGTTGGACAGGGGGGAAAAACACAAACAAATCAGACGACCGTTGTACACTGGTACAGGCAGTGTTGCGGCGACAGTGGGCTGAGAACCGACTCAGAAATGCGTCGCCCAACTCCTCAGAGTGGATACACCCTAGGGAGGTGGAATGCCACTGACTCCAAAACAAAAGAGCAACAGCCTTGTTTTTCACATACTCCGTGGCAGTAGGGACATCTCATCGCCTGCTTAGCAACAATCCCGGAACCTGCCCCCCGGCCCTCCCAGTTGCACTCAGGAGGCAAAATCCCAATGCTGAAAGCAGCTGGACAGTATGTGTACAGCAAAGCCCTCAGGGCTCATAACATACGCAGACCCTTGCGCTGAATGGGTGTCAAGTCCCGCTGGCTACTCAGCAGGGCACTTACACGCTCATCTAGTCTGCCTCGACAGAACCGAATTAATAAACGAAACACACCACAGTGCCTTCCTCGGCAGTAACAACACACTCTTCAAGCATAACAGCAATGTGATGCAAAAGGGTGTACTCATTGGTATCCTCATCCTCAAGCCTATCAAGGAGTAGGGACATTCGCTCCGATGTGGTGGATGCTGAGCCAGCAGTGGTCTGAATTTGATGTAGGCCTGCAAGGCGGCGCCTAGTCCGCAGGGGGCAACCCTGTTTGACTTCATAACCACCAAATACCACGGTCCAATCCGGAGTCTCCATATTTTTTAATCTCAAATTCCGTATTGTGTTTTTGGGCAGCAGTGTACACATGCTGACCCCCCAACAGAACCCAACGAGTGGCTGCGCAACAGTAATATCAGATACAGCACGGTAAAAATTCGGACACGAAAACGGTACTATCGAGAACAATACAACAACATACATACGAGTGACTTTATAAAAAATCCTGGATGTAATCCACAGGTGGGGTTGCCTTCATATCGTCGTAGCGGCGCTGCACGCGATCATCGGATATCCTACGTACCTGCCCAAACTTTCGGTCGTGGTCGATAATAATCCGGTCCCAGTGAACCTTCATTTTCGTCGTTGACGTAACCCCGTCACATAACTTGATGGAGGATGTTGAATTTTTCTTTGGTGCGGCCTTAGGCTTCTTTTGGAGTTCCCCTTGTGCTCGCCTGGTCCTCTTGAGCTCAGTCTAATGCCAAGGCACCTAGCAATATCCAGCCATGCCTCAAAATAACTTGGCCGTTTCTTCCCCGTCCGGGGAAGCTGACCCATAAACGCTCCAACCTGCACGCCTCTCTGACAGGAGAACTTGCAGGTCTTGACGGAGCGAAGGGGTGACCCCTCTAGCCTCCCGGTGGACAAACTCCCCCAACAAGCGACCCATGGCCATTGTCAAGTGCAAAATGCACAAGACAACCCAGGCACGTGGCAATTGCAAAATCCGCTGCGTACTGCAACCAGCGGCTTGCAAAGAAGGCGTCACAAGGAGAAACGCCGTGGAGTGGGCCTCATCACCCTCCATGGGAAAGAGGGAAGCAACCTTCCCGGTTGAGGAGAGAGCAAGGGGGGAAGTGGCGGGGCGTTTCATTGCAAAGAAATGCAAAATATCTAAGCGTAAGAGAAAGGACCATGGCACAATGCACTACGGACAATAGCAAGCATGCACGGCGGAACAATGAAGGAAATGGCACTTCTTGGTGGACATTGTGTCGTTCTAGTATTGATCTCATCTAGACTAGAAATTCTAGGCTAGAACGAAGTTGGGTCTTCTAGCGTGTACCAAGGGATTATGGCCACCACAATAACCATAGACATCGCGAGCACACTCTCCAAGGAGCATGCACCTACCAATGTGTGGTGCGGCAATCACAAAAGATCACAAGGGGCAAACAATCATAGCCTTCAGTATATTGCTCTCCATGGGGCACCTTGTAGACATCAAGCATACCACTTCCATTGCAGATGTGAGGACAACAAGTGTGAGTACAAAAGAGAAGAAGGGGCAAACAGTCTTCAATACATTGTTGTCCAGGGAGCATCTAGCAGACAAGGGACGCATCAAGCATCCAACTTGTATTGCACATGTGAGGACAAAAAGTGTTAAGTCACAAAAAACCACAAGGGACAACAACAACAACATTCATACCGTTCAGTATGTTGGCAAAGCAGGCACAAAGCAGCCAACTACATATCCACTGGTTGCAGGCTCCACAAATGCCGTCCAAATTTCTTCCGAGCGCTCCATGGAACAGGCCACAAAGTCGACGGAACATTCCTTGCGATATTGGTGTACCAGCAGGGGTTGCAGGGTGCATAATCAAGGTCCGTGGGACATATGGAATGGATAGGGAAGTGAAAAGAGGAAACAAAAGGGGCTGAGACAGGAAATGAACAAAGCACAAACCAATGAAGCAGCAAAGGTGGTGCATGACAGATTTGCATGCTTGTGACGATCTACCTTATTAAATTTGTAGTATCTTTTCCACCAACATGACACATGACACATGTTTATGTACTACTTGCAAGCAAATGATGATCCACATCATCACATTTTTCGACGCGGGCCATTCTTGTCCCCTTTGATGGGGACCCCTAAGAGCGCAAGGGTTATGTAGCACTTCCGCCCTTATGTGGGCCCCTGAGAAGGCAAGGGTGAGGCAACCGCTTTTTGTTTTGTCCCTTTTGATGGGGACCCTGAGAACGCGGGGTTGACGTAGCACTTCCGCCCTCATTTGGCTGAGAAGGGGTGTGGCAGCCATTTTTGATCCCGTCCCCTTTGATGGCACATGTAGCACCGGTGCCCAGCATAGAACATTGGAAGAGAGACCAATATTGTCCCGTCAACGGGGGCAATTTGGGATATCTGGATGTACGTAGTGAGGTGCGGGCGATATGCTTCGGTGGGTTTGCTTGCCCCATTGGGATATGGCCGGGTACAACCCTTGCAAAAATGCTCGAAACTTTTGGCTCCCAAATCGGGCTCCAAAACGCACACCTGGATTTTTTTAAGTGTGATGTCTTCCATATGTCCCAGGGACCTAAATTCTGCATGACATCCACAAAGTCATCCATTTTTGTCGACCAGGTGGTTTCCACATTGGCAGTCAAGCGAATAAATACTACATATAGGGCATTTATCTGATATAAGGTTGAATGCGATTCCTAGTACAGTCAACAACTAGGTAGAACAAACTATTGTGACTATGTGCAATGTGGAAAGCAACTGTATGTGCATGCATGTGCAGTGGTCACTGTCACATGCTAGTGCTCACTGGCTGGAGCAAGTCAAGCCTAAGGGGGAGCCCTTGCACCGCGCGCTACTTTTTAGACCAGGTTCCCCCTGAAGAGTCCCAAAGCACACCCCTTCCAAACGCTCTTATGTCACCGGTGCCTTAGGACGATGTCCCACTGTAGACTCTGGGAGACCTCCTTCAGTAGGGCCGGGAGGTGGTCCATCTTCCACGAATGGGGGTGGGAGGATGGACCCATGGGTGCTAGGTACGGCCGTCTAGCATAGCCCCCGCTGCCGATCGTTTCGGGATGCCGGCATGGTACGTCTTGGCTAGCACGAAAGATCCTTGGCATTGATCAAGCCCGTGAGGTCACCTTCGATTACTGTACTTGGACGTGATGTAGCACTTGGAGAGGATGCTGGATTGTCCCTCGGCCTTGATCATGATACTAAGGTCCAACAGCAGCTGTGCGTGCTCGGGGTCACCATGACGGGGGGAAAAGTCCATGGATACATCACCTGTCCCTTCTCGAGGTCCCATGATGGGGAGAAATCAACCCACGAAAGAGTGGATGTGGTGGGAATGAGCAAAAAAAAGTGAAAAAAGGTGGGAATGGGTGAAATTAGGTGAAAATCCAAAAATGCCATACCCCCAATGTGGAAGAAGCATCAAAACCTACCCTCAAACAACAATGATGCCCCCCTAGTATCACAAAGGATGGGGAGTATTTGGTAAAACTGAGTACCAGACGAGGTAAAATTGCGTAAAATGTGGTAAAATTGAGTAGATTTGAGGTAAAACCGAGGAAAAATTTTTTAAAAAGAAATTTTTTGAAAAAAATTGCACAAAAAACTGCACACTTGGATGGTAGGTGGTACTTTTGTTTAAGGGCATAAAGCCCCCGAGTCGATTCCCGGCCACTTGTGTTAGTGGCGCCCCACCCGGGCCAAACCACCATGTATATATCACACAACCGCTTCACCAAGGAGGGTTGAGTACCGTATGCATGCATGCACAGAGGAGGGAGGGATCACACAACCACTTCACCAAAGAGGGTTGAGTATGGCATCCATGCATGCACAGAGGAGGGAGGGAGGGTGGGGCCAACTACTTACAAGTAATTACAAAAGACACGCTTGAAGATCAAGTCGGCCTTAGTATCTCTATAGTGAGGCTTGCCTCTCGGGGTGGGATTCAACTTGCATCTCTCAAAGAGATCTTCTTTCTTTTCCAAATGCAGCTTTCTGCAAAATGCTTGGTCATTTTCCATGGGTCTGTGTCTTTTTGCCCATGAATGATGAATAAGCTCTGTCATCAGCTCAAGGGTAAAGATTCACAAACAACCAAGCAACGGTACACTGCATGTGTATTCCAAGGGTATCATCCGTGCCCACGGGACTCGTTGTAGCCGATTTCTTCCTGCATGCCTCGGTGCCATCCGCAGAGCTTTGCCGGTGGACGACACTGTTGCGTGCACGAAAGGCAGCCGAAAAAAAAAAGGGTCACATGCCGTCTGGGGAGTCAGCAAGGAGGAACAAATGATTCTTGCTACTATGTTCTTTAGTAGGGGTGTCCTTAACGGAAAAAAAAAGTTGTTCCAAAACCAGCTAAGCACGGTGGGTACGATCAGAGCGGGGGGCAAAATCAGAAGTGGCCCACTTATGGGCAAAGTGGCTACGTCACCCCTGCCGTCTCGGGGATCCCCACGGCTTCAGAGCGGGTGGCAAAATCAGAAGTGGCCCACTTATGGGCAAAGTGGCTACGTCACCCCTGCCGTCTCGGGGATCCCCACCGCTTCAGAGCGGGGGGCAAAATCAGAAGTGGCCCACAAGTGGGCAAAATGGCTACCTCACCCCTGCCGTCTCGGGGATCCCCACCGCTTCAGAGCGGGGGGCAAAATCAGAATTGGCCCACTTATGGGCAAAATGGCTACCTCACCCCTGCCGTCTCGGGGATCCCCACCGCTTCAGAGCGGGGGGGCAAAATCAGAATCGGCGCACACTTATGGGCAAAATGGCTACCTCACCCCTGTTGTCTCGGGGATCCCCACCGCTTCAAAGCGGGGGGCAAAATCAGAAGTGGCCCACTTATGGGCAAAATGGCTACCTCACCCCTGCCGTCTCGGGGATCCCCACCGCATCAGAGCGGGGGGCAAAATCAGAATTGGCCCACAAGTGGGCAAAATGGCTACCTCACCCCTGCCGTCTCGGGGATCCCCACCGCTTCAGAGCGGGGGGGGCAAAATCAGAATCGGCCCACTTATGGGCAAAATGGCTACCTCACCCCTGTTGTCTCGGGGATCCCCACCGCTTCAAAGCGGGGGGCAAAATCAGAAGTGGCCCACTTATGGGCAAAATGGCTACCTCAACCCTGCCGTCTCGGGGATCCCCACCGCTTCAGAGCGGGGGGCAAAATCAGAAGTGGCCCACTTATGGGCAAAATGGCTACCTCACCCCTGCCGTCTCGGGGATCCCTACCGCTTCAAAGCGGGGGGGCAAAATCAGAAGTGGCCCACAATTGGGCAAAATGGCTACCTCACCCCTGCTGTCTCGGGGATCCCCGCCGCTTCAAAGCGGGGGGCAAAATCAGAATCGGCCCACTTATGGGCAAAATGGCTACCTCACCCCTGCCGTCTCGGGGATCCCCACCGCTTCAGAGCGGGGGGCAAAATCAGAAGTGGCCCACAAGTGGGCAAAATGGCTACCTCACCCCTGCCGTCTCGGGGATCCCCACCGCTTCAAAGCGGGGGGCAAAATCAGAATTGGCCCACAAGTGGGCAAAATGGCTACCTCACCCCTGCCGTCTCGGGGATCCCCACCGCTTCAGAGCGGGGGGGCAAAATCAGAAGTGGCCCACTTATGGGCAAAATGGCTACCTCACCCCTGTTGTCTCGGGGATCCCCACCGCTTCAAAGCGGGGGGCAAAATCAGAAGTGGCCCACTTATGGGCAAAATGGCTACCTCACCCCTGCCGTCTCGGGGATCCCCACCGCATCAGAGCGGGGGGCAAAATCAGAATTGGCCCACAAGTGGGCAAAATGGCTACCTCACCCCTGCCGTCTCGGGGATCCCCACCGCTTCAGAGCGGGGGGGGCAAAATCAGAATCGGCCCACTTATGGGCAAAATGGCTACCTCACCCCTGTTGTCTCGGGGATCCCCACCGCTTCAAAGCGGGGGGCAAAATCAGAAGTGGCCCACTTATGGGCAAAATGGCTACCTCACCCCTGCCGTCTCGGGGATCCCCACCGCTTCAGAGCGGGGGGCAAAATCAGAAGTGGCCCACAAGTGGGCAAAATGGCTACCTCACCCCTGCCGTCTCGGGGATCCCCACCGCTTCAGAGCGGGGGGCAAAATCAGAATTGGCCCACAAGTGGGCAAAATGGCTACCTCACCCCTGCCGTCTCGGGGATCCCCACCGCTTCAGAGCGGGGGGGGCAAAATCAGAATCGGCCCACTTATGGGCAAAATGGCTACCTCACCCCTGTTGTCTCGGGGATCCCCACCGCTTCAAAGCGGGGGGCAAAATCAGAAGTGGCCCACTTATGGGCAAAATGGCTACCTCACCCCTGCCGTCTCGGGGATCCCCACCGCTTCAGAGCGGGGGGCAAAATCAGAAGTGGCCCACAAGTGGGCAAAATGGCTACCTCACCCCTGCCGTCTCGGGGATCCCCACCGCTTCAAAGCGGGGGGCAAAATCAGAATTGGCCCACAAGTGGGCAAAATGGCTACCTCACCCCTGCCGTCTCGGGGATCCCCACCGCTTCAAAGCGGGGGGCAAAATCAGAATCGGCCCACTTATGGGCAAAATGGCTACCTCACCCCTGCCGTCTCGGGGATCCCCACCGCTTCAGAGCGGGGGGCAAAATCAGAAGTGGCCCACAAGTGGGCAAAATGGCTACCTCACCCCTGCCGTCTCGGGGATCCCCACCGCTTCAAAGCGGGGGGCAAAATCAGAATTGGCCCACAAGTGGGCAAAATGGCTACCTCACCCCTGCCGTCTCGGGGATCCCCACCGCTTCAAAGCGGGGGGCAAAATCAGAAGTGGCCCACTTATGGGCAAAATGGCTACCTCACCCCTGCCGTCTCGGGGATCCCCACCGCTTCAGAGCGGGGGGCAAAATCAGAAGTGGCCCACTTATGGGCAAAATGGCTACCTCACCCCTGCCGTCTCGGGGATCCCTACCGCTTCAAAGCGGGGGGGCAAAATCAGAAGTGGCCCACTTATGGGCAAAATGGCTACCTCATCCCTGTTGTCTCGGGGATCCCCACCGCTTCAAAGCGGGGGGCAAAATCAGAAGTGGCCCACTTATGGGCAAAATGGCTACCTCACCCCTGCCGTCTCGGGGATCCCCACCGCTTCAGAGCGGGGGGCAAAATCAGAAGTGGCCCACTTATGGGCAAAAGAGCTTCTTTCTACTAAGTTTTTTGCTGAGTAAAAAAATTTTTTTTTCTACTGAGTTCTTTACCGAGTAAAAAAAAATTTTTTTTACTCAGTTCCGCAACTAAGTAGAAACCCCACTTACTAAGTAAGAAAAACAATTTTTTTCCTACTCAATTTTTTAATGAGTAGTAAAAAATTTTTTTTTCCTACTCAGTTCTTTACTGAGTAGAAAACAATTTTTTTTTACTCAGTTTCGCAATGAGTAGAAGCCCCACTTACTGAGTAACAAATTGTTTTTTTACTCAGTTTTGGAACTGAGTAAAAAAAAATTTTTTTCAAAATTTTTTTAAAAAAAAAATTTTTACTCAGTTTTACCACGGACCCAAGTATGGGTCTCTAGCCACGCGCCCAAATAGTTGCACTGCGCTTGCACGGCACTAAGTACACCCCCGAAAGCAACAAAGTGGTGCTTTTGGTTTGCATCCACGAATGCACCGTGCAATACCAAGGTTGTCACACGCTCAAAAAAGGGAACTTTGGTTGCGCATAGTGACTCCCTTGCAGCCAACACATCTGTACAATTTGGCATGCTGCGCAAGGGAACACGAGGCCGGCCTTGTACCAACCGACTCTCTCTTGCCCAGGCTCTGGCAAGACAGGTTTCTCGTATGTTATGGCCCCGCATTGGGTTGCAGAGCACCGGAACAGTCCACTGCCCTCCACTTTCTATGACATATCTGAAGCAGAAATTCAGCAAGGTGCTGAGCTACACCGCACCGCGCGCAAGGAAATGGATGTTATGCCCCCCCCCCCCCCCACCTCCCAACCCACTTGCTCCCACAACTCTGCCCTAGGTCATCCCTGTTCATCGTCACCATCATCCTCATCATCATCTTCATCATTGTCCAACTCCTCGTCCTATTGTTGGCCATTCAATTTTCAGGGACAAATAAATGCACTAGTGGCCAGTAGGGCCACAATGGGTCAGGTTTGCTTCACCGCAATCAGCTCCAACCATGCTGCCACCACGGTCTTCATTGCTCTCAGTTCAGTCCCTTAGTGTCCACCCCCAAGGTGCTACCTGCAGGCACACCTCAGCTGCACGTGGATGACACCCCCCCCCACTAAGCAAAACTGCAGGAGGGACACTCAGCTTTCGAGTGCCACCCCATTGCCCGACATTGAACTCTGCACCCCACCCTCCCAAAGACCCCGCCGTCAACAGACCGAAGGACCCCCTCCTCTCAGTGGAGGTCAAGGGCAGTCTCGCGGTCCCAAAATAAACGCATAAACGCGTTTATTTGCCATTTGGCCAGTGGCCTGGCCAGTACTTAATTCACCCTTGGGCCCACCTACAATATCTTCTCCAGAGCTTGGCCCGCCTGTTGTGGAACTAGGGAATTGTGCTTCACCACGCAATTGTTCCCTCCAATCTGCAGCTTCCTAACCGGATGTCTCGGGTGGAGCAAGATTTTGGCAGATCCCGGGCCTGTACCCCCTTTCCACCCCGACTCCCAACATAGGCCCGCGCCCTAAGGCCCCTCTGTTGCCCCCATCCCCCCCCCCCCCCCCGTCAAGCCCAAATGCTCCGAGCCCCGTCGCCCCACCCGCCACTCTTCCGTGTTCCTAGGTCCATCTCTCGGTCTACACTCCACCCTCCCACCGACCCCCCCCCCCTCGGTAGCCAGCGACACCCCGCTCGCGCGGCGACGCTCCCACGTCCCACGACACCAAGGTCACCCCCGAACAGATCACCGCAGCGGGTCCTGTTTCTCTCTCCCACCTCTTCCGATGGGGAAACGGTGACCACAATTGACTCCGACCATCCCACCCCGGAACGGGAACTCTTCACCTAGCCGGACCACACCAACACACACACCAGCACCCCCCGCCCTCTGTTTGTACTGCACTAACTATGCATGTCTCCTGAACCCACTAGGCCTATAGGCCCAAGGACCGAACACAATGCAGGGGACGGGTTGGCCGTGCGGGGCCAGCAACAGCAACTGCCCTCCCACTGTTGACCTTTGACCTGCATGTACGCCCCGGACCCAGACGCCCAGACGCCGATCGACTAGGCATACGGCGTGAGCCTGGCTGAATGTTTGCAGCCCCACAGCACCACAGGCGACAGCTGACCCAAGCAGTGCACAAAGGAGGACAGGGACCTTGCACCCTGACCTGAGCCGAAGAACGCTGGAATAGCTCACCGGATTAAACCGTACCTGGGGTTCGGCGTACAAGTCGGCTTGGCGTACCTGTCGGCTCGGCGTACTTTCGGCCGGCCGATCGGCCGGCCGAAAGTACGGTTTAATCCGTCACCCCCCCCTTGTTTTGGCCGAAAAAACGGCCGGAGGTACGGCCGGCCGATCGGCCGGCCGGAAGTACGGCCGTACCTCTGGCTAGCCGAAAGGACGGCCGTACCTCCGGCCGGCCGAGTCGGGCGGCCGAAGGTACAATTTAATCCGTCACCCCCCCTTGTAGTAATACCCCCATATATTAACAACCCCCCCCCTATATATTAATAACAGGACGCCTGCAGTGGCCACAGACCGCCTTTTGTGTGCACCGCCTTCTGTGTGTACCGCCTTGCCTGTGGCCCCTTTAATAACATGACTCCTGCGGTGGCCACAGACCGCCTTTTGTGTGTTCCGCCTTTTGTGTGTACCGGCTTCTGTGTGTACCGCCTTGCCTGTGGCCCCTTTAATAACATGACTCCTGCGGTGGCCACAGACCGCCTTTTGTGTGTTCCGCCTTTTGTGTGCACCGCCTTCTGTGTGTACCGCCTTGCCTGTGGCCCCTTCAATAACATGACTCTTGGAATGGCCACAGACCGCCTTTTGTGTGTTCCGCCTTGTGTGTGCACCGCCTTCTGTGTGTACCGCCTTGCCTGTGGCCCCTTTAATAACATGACTCCTGCGGTGGCCATAGACCGCCTTTTGTGTGTTCCGCCTTGTGTGTGCATGGCCTTCTGTGTGTACCGCCTTGCATGTGGCCCCTTCAATAACATGACTCCTGCGGTGGCCACAGACCGCCTTTTGTGTGTTCCGCCTTTTGTGTGCACCGCCTTCTGTGTGTACCGCCTTGCCTGTGGCCCCTTTAATAACATGACTCCTGCGGTGGCCACAGACCGCCTTTTGTGTGTTCCGCCTTTTGTGTGCACCGCCTTCTGTGTGTACCGCCTTGCCTGTGGCACCTTTAATAACATGACTCCTGCGGTGGCCACAGACCGCCTTTTGTGTGTTCCCCCTTGTGTGTGCACCGCCTTCTGTGTGTACCGCCTTGCCTGTGGCCCCTTCAATAACATGACTCCTGCGGTGGCCACAGACCGCCTTTTGTGTGTTCCGCCTTTTGTGTGCACCGCCTTCTGTGTGTACCGCCTTGCCTGTGGCCCCTTCAATAACATGACTCCTGCGGTGGCCACAGACCGCCTTTTGTGTGTTCCGCCTTGTGTGTGCACCGCCTTCTGTGTGTACCGCCTTGCCTGTGGCCCCTTCAATAACATGACTCCTGCGGTGGCCACAGACCGCCTTTTGTGTGTTCCGCCTTTTGTGTGTACCGCCTTGCCTGTGGCCCCTTTCATAACATGACTCCTGCGGTGGCCACAGACCGCCTTTTGTGTGTTCCGCCTTGTGTGTGCACCGCCTTCTGTGTGTACCGCCTTGCCTGTGGCCCCTTTAATAACATGACTCCTGCGGTGGCCACAGACCGCCTTTTGTGTGTTCCGCCTTGCCTGTGGCCCCTTTACAAGGGGGGGTGACGGATTAAACCGTACCTTAGGCCGGCCGATCGGCCGGCCGAAGGTACGGCCGGACTTTCGGCCGGCCGATCGTACGCCGAGCCGAAAGGTACGCCGAACCAAGGTACGGTTAAATCCGGCGGGCCCACTGGAATGAGAACACAATGAACTCGAGATGGCACACTGAACTAAGAGCAATGAATTGACCGGGGGGGGGGGGGGGCGCATCTGCGGAGAATGATAGCACGGGGGGTTTTACATGACCCCCGCCCCTCTTTTTCGTTGGCCAAAATCACCTCGCAGAGGTTGTTAGATCAAAGCCAGGGAAAACGCCACATACCCCCCCATTTGGGCCTATTCGCGTACCCTACCCCAAAGGGTTGAATTGTTAGTTTAACCCCTTGTAAAATCATTATTTTGTCCAATAAACGCATCCCCCAATGAGTTTTTGGTCCGGACCCCCCCAAACCCCCCCTACTTGAAACCCACTTTTTAGGGGGGGGGTGGGGGTGGGTGGGGGGGGGGGGGGGGTCAAAAATGTCGAAAAAATGACCCCCCCTTTTTTTCGGTCGAAAATCACGAATCTTTTGGTTTTCTTCGATTTTGAGCCGAAAAAAGTGTTCCATGGGCCCGACTCTATGGGGTTTGTATGGGGCGGAGTGGGACGAGCGCTTATGCAGTTTATGCACTTTTCAGCCATTTTTGCTATGTTCGTCGACCTCGGTGACCCCGTGGTACCTACTCTGAGGGGTGCAAGAGGGGATGTTGTGACAGTATATGCCTACTAGGATACGGAGGGACGTTTTTTGCAGTCTCTAGCCTTGCCTGGGGCCGTCCACAAACCGTGCCAAAGACGCGAAATGACTGTTTCCACCAATAATGGCCTAGTGAATGGGCCGGTACATAACCTGCTTATGCAGTTTTTCAACCCGGACAGCTCAAAAATCGAAGTTTTTGAAACTTGTTTTTTTGATATTGTGACCACCTAAAATGACCATCCAAGGTATGTAAAGCATGTTTTAGGCCGTATTTACGTG